>JANBXA010000730.1:100275000-101622500 GCA_030556225.1 Cricetiscus sungorus | reverse complement strand
TCCCTGGGAGCTGAGGAGACTTGTCACGTTACTGGCTGGGAGAAGAGGCAGCCTAGTGAGTTTAGTTCTAGCAGATTCCCTGTTGACTTCCAGAAACCACTAATCATGGAGAGCACTGGTGAGCCTGAGGAAAGAGAGTGACTTAGTACCTGGGCCACTGGACTGTCATTGCTCTAGGGCCTAAAGTCTAAGCTAATACCCACCCCTCCCTTGGATCCTGCCCAGTAGAGGCCTTTCTCACATGGCTGATACACTGCTAACTTTGAGGGCAGGCAGCTACCTCAGTGTGGAGCTGCCAAAGGCTTTCCTGGTGGTTCGCCCTGTGCTTTTCTCCTTGGTCCCCAGCATTTTTCTGGAGCCCAGCTCACAAGTGAGGCTTAGCATACACTTGTTGTTCCCCAGCCTTTTCTCCAGCTGCCTGAGGATCTCTCTATAGGGCCAGCTCTGACAAAGGGGAATGCCAGCAGCAAGGCCAGAGCTTGCACAGTATAGCATGGGACTGACGAGGGAGGGGACGGCATTTTAAAAAAATCTGTATCCACACCTGTTTGTGCTGCCCTATACATAAAAAACTTGCCAAGCCTCCAAAAGAGAATTGCCCAGTCTCCACATGGCACAGCTGGCCAGAGAGGAAGGACAAAGAGCCCGACACAGGTCCTCTGCCCATAAAAACAGTGTGACACTCCCGAAGGCTGGCCAGAGCCACGGGCTCCTGGCGTGAAGGATGGCCTTTAAGAGCTGAGGATGGCATTCCGAGCTACTTCATTTCCAAATGGGTAAAAACAAATCAGCGGCCCTTCCTTTTCATCTGGCGGGGGATTTTCTTCTAGAGGCAGCTCTTAGCAACGGCTTCATCCCTCCTGATTAGTGCTGCCATTAGAAAAGCGATTCCTCGGCACAGTGAGTCGTCTCAAATCCTGACAACTGTAACCATTCCAGATGGCGAGAACATCAGTGACCATAATGGCCCTTCCCGTCAGTGTTCGCCCGTGGATTGTTCTCGGAACCACAGGGGACACACACAGGCTTGTAGCCTGCGGAGAGTTACAAGGGATGGCTGCAATGTAATGACACTCATTCTGCAAGCCCCATGTGGAAATCAGTCGCCTTTCTTTAGAGCCACATCTTACAGGAGGGGCTGAGCCCAACTCCCGGCTGTGAGAAGCAGAGAACAAAAAGACACAAGCAATCTAGAAAACACCGAGCCAGGGTAAGAAACAGGCGCTCAGATGCACTGTCAGCACGAAGACTGCAGATGTCTTTTATGTCACCTGCCGGCCTCCGGGTCCAATATGGGAAGAAAGACAAGCAATCTGCTGTCGCTCATGAAGAGACTGAACAAGTCCCGCGTCTTCACGGTTCACATTTTCTGGGAAAGATATGCCAAGTTAAAGGAAAATAAAGCCAATTTTTAGGATTTGTGGAAATGACTTCAAGAGGTTGGTTAAATTAAGCAGTTTTCCCCACCTGAATGTTACCTTCCTCTGGTAAATGTAACTGTTAAGAGCTTACAAAACACAGCTGAATTAATTCAACCAATTTTGAGGCTTGCTTTATTAAAAAAGAAAAAAAAAGTAGAACGGGGCAAAATCTCATTATCATTATGGCAGAGTGAAGTGGCCGTTGCACAATGGGTTGTTTAAAGTTAATGGTAAATCAGCTGAGCAGCCACTAAAAGGATGATGCGTTGATTTAATTCCAAGTTGTTACAGAGAGAGCAGCCGAGCTGATATACACACAGAGAGCTGGCAGACGGCTCCTTTTGGTGAAAATATTCATTTTTATGAATTACTCACTCATTTTTTTTTAAAAAAAAATATTTTCCTCTGTGGCCCTGTCCTCATTTCTCACCTCTGCATCGAGTCCAGGTCCCAGAATTTCAAAGGTAGTAGAGAAAGGGTAGCTATGCTCTTCAATGGGGGTGGGGGACAAGGAGGCTCCTGTTTTGGGCAGCCCACATAAAAATAGAAGAAAACAAAAAACAGAAGAACAAGGCAGAGACAGTAATTGGTCTCAGAAGCATCAGTCAGCCAGTTATTTACTGAGTCTATTCTGTGTGTTTTTGTTTCAAATCCAGGCTGTGAGTCATCGTGACAGTGAAGCTGTCTGCTCACCTTTTGCAGGAAGGAACTCCAGACCTTGCTCATCTAATAAACCAAAGAATAAAAACATATGCACTCAGATAAAGAAGCACAACCCTCAAAGGGAAATGCATCTGAACTTTGTCATTTCCTGGGTGCAGAGGAAGGAGTCAAAGCCTCATGCACAGTAAACATGGACTCTGCTGCGAGCCGTACCTCGGATCTTGTGGACATTTGTCGTCACAGATCTGGGGACACCCTTGTTGATTGTCCAGCTTCTTTTGAATGGATATGTGCAGCAGAGGCCTGGTGGGTCTAACCATCATAGTCTAGTCCTTTCCATATTTTATCTGCTCATCAAGGGCCCTACTTCCTCAAGGTTTCTGATTGGTCAGCCAGCAGTAAGGCACCAAGCCTATCCTCTGTCACTTCAGAGTACCCCTGTTTGGGTCCCTCTCTGTGAACCCTTTAACTCCTTAAGTCAGATGTGAGGCAATAAAACAAAGTGACTGAGAACTTGGGCTCCAGAGGCAGGTGACCCTGCCTGGGACCCTGGGACTGGCTGACTACATGTGTGGCCTTCAACAAGTTACCCAATCTCTCTGAGCCTCCTTTTCTGGAAAATGGATAAAATTCTATTGTTTCTCTCATGTGTTTGTTATGAGGCATAAATGGAGGTAAATAGTTTAGAGCATTGCTTGGTGCTGTTCCCTGAATGCTCCTGTCTTTCCCAAACCCATATATTGAAATGCAATCACAAAAATGATGGCATTAGAAGGTGGGGCCTTGGGAAATCATTAAGTCACTGGAGTTCCTGCAACAGAAACATGGTTTTGCTCACATGGGCAGTAGACCTTGCATTGTCCTCATGGTGCTAGGTTTGCAGGCATGCACAACGGAAACGTTTTGGGGGGCATGGAGGATTCCACTGAGATTCCACAGGAAGGCCAGACAGTACAGGGAGAAATTCTAAGAGCTGCTTTTGGAGGATGTGCCAGCCATCTCTCTGCTCACAGTAGACTAGGCAGGGGTTGTTGAAAGTACCCAGTGGGTCAAAGCAGACTGGGGAGAATCCACAGGCAGGCCCTGTGTGGGCAACAAATAAGACTCTGAGGGTGAAGCTGCAGTTGCAGAGGAGAGCCTGGGACACTAGAGGTGCCAGGAGCTTTGACTGTGAGCAGCCTGCAAAGCCAGCAAAGTTAGCCCAAGAGAAAGGCCATGTGAGCTGCAGCTAACAAAGCTACACCCACTGGCTGTGTCCTGGGTGCCAGATACGGAGCTATGGGATTTGGTGTTAGTGTTGCTGGATCTGGGCCTTGCTTTTGTTCAATTTATCCTCATTATTTTCCTATCTCTCTTTTCAAATGAGATTGTTTACCCAGTGTCGTTTTGTCTAGTCTTCGATGAACTTACTCTTGATTTTGTACAGGCCTTCACAGCTCTCCTCGGGGAGGTCTTGTTACTTTTTTTTTTTTTTTTTTCCTAAGATGAACCCCAAAGGTCCATGTATTGATGACTTAGTATTTGGGAGGTGGTAGAATCTTTAGGGGGCAGGACCTCTTAGGAAGAAGTTAGGTAACTGGGGCCATGTGCTTGAAGGGGGTATTGGGACACTAGACCTTTTCTGTCTTACCCTCTCTCTTTGCTTTTGAGCCTCTGTGAAATAATCCAGGCACCCTCTGCCATGTGGCCCCACCATGCTGTGCTAGCAATAAGAGGGCCTTGTCGATGGGGTCTGTGTGTGACTATCTCTCTATTTCAGAGCCACAGGAAAGAGGTCTGGCCACTGAAGTTCACTGCTCCTGGATACTGAAAGATGAAAGTTTGATGGCCCACAGCTAGAAACAAGAAAGCGCTCCTTTGGGAGGGCTTGAAGTTGACCATCACCCTGCCTGGTTTGCTGTGGCATTGATTCTTTGGAGGTTTACAGTAGACTATGCAGGGGATGCTAAAAGTCTTCAATGGGTCAAAGCAGACTCCAGAGACTGAGATTTTTTTTCTCAAAGAACAGTTAGAGCAGCTGTTCTCAAACTGTGGGTCATGACCCCTTTCAAGGGGTCAGTATCAAAATTACAGTTATGAAGTAGCAATGAAAATGATTTTATGATTGGGGTTTCCTACATGAGAAACTGCATTAAGGGGTCGTAGTCTTGGGAAGGCTGAGAACCACTGAGTTAGAGGGTATACAAGACAACCACTGATTAGGTTTCCCACTGTGTGTATGAGCTGATACTACACTCAGGTGGAGAGAGGTTAGTGCACACAGCTCAGCCCAGTCTCTCCGACACTTGCCCTTCACGGCTCTTTTCCTGTAGATAATATGGTTCTCTCTTAATTGTTGGGGGATATTTGACCACACTATGAACCCTGAGTAGCATTTGCATTAATTATATAAAATTGACCTTGGTTCAGGATGCTGAGTGAGCAGCTAGTTAACAGAAAGTGATCATAGAGCATCAGGGGGCCTCTGGGAGAGATAGAGAGACACAGGAAGTAGTAGGGAGGGGTTTTGAGTAGTGTGGCTTTTTTGTTGTTGTTGTTTTGGAGAAGCAGAACGATGGTCTCTTTCAGAGAAGCCAGCAAAGAGAGACAGTTAGCCGGTTGCTACTCAACCTCTCTGAGCTAGCAGGTTTTCACAGCAGCCTTTGAATCTCAAGTCTTATTTATAAATAGAAGGACAGAGATTTAGTTAAAGCCGGTGCCCACAGGAACAGAATTACCCCAGGCTGAGGCCTGAGCAGCGAGGCTGCTGCCAGAGAAGCAGGCTGGTAACTGTGGAGTCCCAGTTGTTCACTGAAATAGCAGTAGATTAAGGCCTAGCCACTGTGCTGAAGATTATTAAACAATATTTAATTCCTCCCCTTGCTCCTCCTCCTCCTCTCCTCCTCCTCCTCCCTCTCCTCCTCCTCCCTCTCCTCCTCCTCCTCCCTCTCCTCCTCCTCTCTCTCTCTCTCTCTCTCTCTCTCTCTCTCTCTCTCTCTCTCTCTCTCTCTCTCTCTCTGTGCTTTCTTCCCTCTTCCTTCTAGAATTTGTAGAGCTAGATAAGAGATGAGTGTGGCTCTCAGAATGTGTGAATCTCAAACTCCTTGGTTGAGAATTATCTGGTAGTTCTTCTGAAATTCACTGACTCCTGGGCCAAACCCTGGGTTGATCATTATCCTCTGGGTTGACAGTAACTTTTAGAAGTTTCTTTGGTCCTTTTCTCATACTCCTCAGCCTGAGAACTGGCTTCAAAATAATTTAACTTGGCACATTTATTTTGTAGGTGGGTAACCTGAGGCACAGATAAGAGAATCACCTTTTCCCTATGTCACCAGCTTGCTAGTAGCAGAAGCAGCAGTCTTCAGGAAATACGGATGTATTCTTTTCAGCAAAGGACACTCCAGGGTGAGTAGATGTGAAACTTCCACAGATAAGCAAATGTTGAGTTCAGTCTCCTCTCCAGCTGGCTCTAGACCTGACTACAGCAATGTAGGACTTAGTGACACATTTCACAACAAGCAAGCACAAATTCTACATTTACTAATAAAGCCAGAATCCAATTTATGCCCAGTGAAAATAAATTAATTTTAACAAGGGTCTCACAGTGTTTACAGATTTTTTGCATATTTCATCTGGTACTTTAATGCTATTTTGCCTTGAGTGCTGATATCAAATTGATGAGGTGTTTTTTAGACAACAAGGAAAAGACTGTAAATATAGCTACTTCCCAGCCTTTTAAACTCCTTGAGATAACATAAGATACAGTAGTAAAGAGTAGGTTGAATGTGGGGTTTAAATGAGTCCACAAGACCCAAGATAAATGACAAACATGTATTTATTAGGGAAGCACTTACACAAATAATAGTAAATAACCACTGTGGTCTTCCTACTCCTGAAGTTGCAGCCTCTGCTCTTCCAATGCCACAACCCAAGAGAGCAAACCAGCCCCTCCTCTTCCTTTTAAGGGGGTTACATCTGCACACCTGAAGCCATGCCCCGAGGATGTGGCCACCACTGCAGGAAGTTCACTGGCAAAGTGAGATGGCATTGCGTTTTGTAGGCAACATCAGAGAGATGGGCAAACGTCATTGGTAAAGGGAGAGAAGATGGCATGGGACACCAACAGAGCAGAGAGGTTGCCTGACCTCCAATCCCAATGCTTCATAAAGCATTATCATGCATGTATTAGTTATAGCGCATTTCAGGGCAGTCGATGGCTACTGTCTCCTTTAGGTTGTCTGTCAACATTACACTCCACCTTGGGAATGAGAGAGGAAGTGTATGCTGAGGGGTTAGAATGGCAGTGAGATGGAGGATATGAAAACATAAGAGGATGAGCAGGAGACCATGGAACCAGTGAGGGGGCCTTAGGTTTACCTAATCCTTTCCAACCCATATGTTTAGAAAGGGATATAGTATTGGGTGGGGGCATGGTAGAGTAAGGCTGTAGTGGAGACAAAGAGGTACAGATGCTCACAGAGCAAATATGGAAAGCTAGAGCAGCAGAGCTAAAATTAAGGGCATTCTCGAGCCTGCCCACCCACTTCAGATCTCTTGGCATACAAACAGCAAACCCAGATGAGACAGTTTTCTGTTGTAATTTCATTCATTCACTTTGTTCTCTGATTTGATTATTCAAAAAATATGTGTTGCTCTTTAAACATGATGGCAATACAATGACTATTTATGGCCTACTGTGATGGTTTGAATAAAAATGGTTGCTGTAGCCTAGTGTATTTGAATGCTTGGCCATAGGGAGTGGCACTATTAGGAGGTGTGGGCTTGTTGGAGGAAGTGTGTCACTAGGGGTGGGGCTGTGAGGTCTCAGAAGTTCAAACCCTTCCTAGTGTGGTATTCTTTTTCTGCTGTCTGCTGATCTGGATGCAGAACTCTCAGCTCTTTCTCCAGCACCATGTCTACCTGCATGCTGCCAGGCTTCCCGCCATAATGACAACAGACCGGACCTCTGAACAGTAAGCCAACACCAATCAAATATTTTCCTTAATAAGAGTTGTTGTGGTCATGGTGTCTCTTCACAGCAATAAAACCCTAACTAAGACACCTACCTGCCCTGTGCCATTGCACAGTATTTGAGAGGAGTTGAGCCCCATAGAAATGGTTGAGTCTCCTAAAGACACAGCTGGTTGTCAAACTCAGGCCTGCCCCCATCCCAAATAGCTTGAAGCTGCCCTGCCATGCTGCATGCAGCAAGACCCTATTCAGACATGCTGGGAGTCCTGCTGCAACCTCCCCTCATCGTTTGCTAATATGCTGTGAAAGTCTGGCCAAGTCTGTTCTGGGTTGGGTCTCTGTGGGCCAGAGATCAAGCCTGACCAAGCTTGGGCAGACCACCATGAGCCAAAATAAATCCTTGTGCATTTGTTAATGCTGTACTTTTCTGCAACAGTGAGTAGAAGAAATTTTACTAAAACCACACACACACACACACACACACACACACACACACACACCACACCTTTCTTTCACTTGCTGCCAGGAAGATAAATTGGATGGCTAGAACTCCAGCAGCCATCTCAGACCAAAGCAAGCAGGGGACTGAACCTACCTGTTAAGTGTGGGGGTGCAGAGATGAACACAACTCTCAGATGACCATTGCATCATCTCACAAGTACTGGACTCCCTACCTCCCCCATCCCCATTTCTTTTATTTGAGAGAAAAAAAATACCTGCATGTTTAAGCCTCTCTTAATTTTATTTGGTTGTATGCAGACAAACCAACTCTAACTCTTGCACCTGCAGAATCATCACTTTCCCTTCTCTGACTGTAACAGTTCCCCAGAGTTGTAGTGATAGATTTGCTGTGGTCCTGTGGCTGGCAAAACTTATGTACATCCAATCAATATTCAGGATGCTTCCCCACAGTTATCCCTTGGCTATTGTGTTCTATGTCCCCATCACTGCAAAAGGCAATAGTCCCTTTCCTGTCACTAGTGACCAAAAGCCTAGTTTAGCTTTTATTCTCTCTTTAAATCAGTTTCCAAATCCTATGCGTTCTTCACTCTCTTACAGAACACTGGGAGAACATATTATCTCAGGAGAGATAAGCAGAACACGGTGAATTGTTTCAGTGAGGTGTGCCGTCAAGACAGACACTAGTTAAATCACCACACAAATGCACCATGGTAACAGTGTCAAGTGCTGCAAAAGGGAGGTCCTGAGACAGCACAAAGAGGGCCAGCAGAGGCTGTGACAAAGCTGAAACCTGGAGGGTGAACTGACTGAGGGTGACTGAGACTAGGGTACATGTAGTCTCTGGAGACGGGTGGAGCTACAGGTGATGTTTTCTGTAGTGGAAAGAGCCTTTGAGAAGGCTAAAGAAGGAAGAGTCAGAGTGTATCCCAGAACATTAAAAGAGGATGCTGCCTGAAGCATCAGGTGTCCATGAAGGATGGGTCCAAGAGGCAAGTGCAAGTTTAGCGCATGGCTTTGGACTTCCTCAAAGACCAGAGGGAAGGCAGTGCATGGTGTTCCTGTGGTAAAGGGCTGGTGGGCAGGGCCTGCAGAACCTTCCTATCTCTCTTTTCCCTTTCTCCTCCCCTCATGTCTCTTCAATCTGCTTTCTCTTCCTACTCCACACAGCCTTGAGGATCATCATTCCCAAACCCAGAGGCCACCATTCTACTCCCATGCCCAGCTCCCCAAAGCTCGCCATCCCCTTCTATACAAAAGCTAACTTCCCAAGCCTCCACAGTGAGCCCCGGCTGCCATGCATCATGAACTCTCTCTGGCTAACCCAACCCCCTGCCTGACCTTGCCTGATCTACACTGTACTCCACTTTTCCTGTCTAATCTCCCTCCTTGGGCTGGATGTCATTTTCCTGAATGGCCATTTGTCCTTCAAACCCATCTCAAATGCTCCCAGAGCCATCCTTTCTCCTCTGTAATCCAGGGCTGTGTGTGTTCCTTGAGGGGACCTGCTTGTCATTCCCCACACTTTCACAGTCTGAAGTAGTTTCCAGCAGGGGCCGAGAGGCTCTCACTTCCTTTCTACTCCCAGCTGTTACCCAAATAAAGGGTCCAGAGAAAGCAGCAAACAAACATGAAGTGGGCACATAGCATCTAACCACACACACACACACACACACACACACACACACACACACACACACACACACAGTCGCTCTCAGGGTGTTTCTGTAAGTGCCCCCGGGAGCAGGAGGGCTGACTTTGAGCACAGAATGTCTGGGTTTCAATTTCAGGTCTGAATGACATGACTAAGTTGTCTCACTCCTCTGCACTTCAGTTTTGCCATTTGTAAAGTGGAGAAAGCTACATCTGTAACCGGGGGAATCTCGTGAACTATTCACATGCCCACTTCAAAGAGTGTGGATCATGTACCCTGCCTATGCTCCTAGTGCCTTAGGAGACTGAGGTGGTCCATCATGACTTCAAGGCCAACTTGAGCTACATAGTGAGTTCAAGGCCAGCTTGGGAAACTTAGGAAAACTTCAGGAAAAAACACAAGCAAGAAAAACAGAAACAAACAAAACAGAAGAAAGTGCTTATCACAGTGGAGAAATGCCTTTGTGCCCTGGTGGCCTGCCAAACAGTACCAGGACTTGAATGGCATTCTCTCTTTCCAAACTGTGCAGAGCAGAGCATCCTAGCTCCTCTAGATCAACAGAAAGAACACAGCCAACTACTTGTCATGCTCCCGAACCTCTGTGTGTTTCAAAAGACTGTCAATTTCTTAATGTAATGAACAGAAACCACCACCGCTATGCTATGCAACTTTAGCACACATTACACCCTCCTACAGAATGTGCTGAGTTGACCCTTGTAGCTTTCCCAAAGAACTTAGGAGGGAAGTAGACTTCAAAGGTCAGGTGAATTGCCAAGAGACATCATCAGCATTCACATACAGGCTCCAGCCACTGAGGCCGTTTCAGCCCCTCTGGGTGCCCCTAACATCAGCCACATACACAGTGTTTCCTGAGTGTAGATCCCAGTGCCATCTTCAGGAGAGCTTCACAGCATTTTCCTGTCAAAGAATTATTACCGGCCTGCTTGCCATTGACCCATAGCATCAGCTGTCAACTTGACACAAATCTAATGTCACCTGAGAAAAGGTCAGACTGGCTTCTGGCCTTGTCTGTGGAACATTTTCTTAATTGCTAATTGATGTAGGAGGGCCCAGTCCATTATGGAAAATGTTACCCCTAGGCTCTATGAGAAAGGTAGCTGAGCAAGCCAGAAGCAAGTCAGTAAGCTGCATTCTGTGGTTTGGGCCTCAAGCTCCAGTCTTGAGTTCCTGCCTTGGCTTCCCTCAATGATGGGCTGTAACCCGGATGATGAGGCAACCTTCTTCAAGCTGATTTTTTGTTATGATGTTTGTCACAGCAACAGAAAAGGACACCTGAGACACCCCTCTAGCCGTGGCATAGCTGCTAGTCCACATTCCTGGCCCTCTCAGAAAACCTGAGTCACCACACCAGGCTGCTGGTGGACATCTCCCTGTGTAACTTCACTTGTGGGCCATTCCCAGGCCACTTCTTACTTCTTCCTTAGAGGTGAAACCTCCCAAGTATTCCTAAAAATATGACATGCTTTGCTGGGCTGATGGAATTACAGTGATTTAAGATTTTTTTTCTTGGTTGATAAATCCTGAAGCATCTATTAGCATGTACAAATTTTACAAAATAATAGGTTTCATAGTGGCATTTTTATGGTAAATACCACACTTCAATTGAATTTGCCATCTATCACTGTCTCTTACCCAGAACTCTTCCTAGTCCTGCCATCCCTTTGTCTTCCTTCTTAGTCTCCTCTACATTCACATCTTTCTATTTTTCAGAATCCAATATGGGAGAGAACGTGTGATATTTTTCTTCCTGAGTCTGGCTTCTTTTGTTTAGCACGACGGTCCAGTTTGATCCATTTTCCCGCAAACAATGTGATTTTCATTCTTTAGGGCTGAATAATACCCCATTGTGTACAGTATGCCATGTTTTCTCTATCTGTTCGTCTGTTGAGTGATAACTAGACTGACTCCTTGACTTGGCAACTGTGAGCGAGCTGTGCCACAATAAACGTAAGTGCGCAGGCGCCTCTATTGTGTACTACTGCTTTTGACTCTTTTGGGTGTGCACATGGGAGTGTAATAACTGGATTATACCACAGCTCTGTTAATGTTTTGGTGTTTTGTACATGCCTACCAATTTCCATACTGGCCACACTAATTTACATTCCCACCAACAGTGTATAAAGGGTTTCTTTTTCCTTCATCCTTGCCAGCAATTATTTTTCATTTTCTTGATAATAGCAATTCTACTTGGGGTGAAGAGGAACTCAGTGTAGTGTGAGTTTGTGCATCGCTGCTGGGAAACTTTTTTTCCCCTGATGCCGAACTTTTTTTCATGTATGTATTGTCCATTAGTACCTCTTTTTCGTTGTTGTGAGAAGGGTTTTCCTGTGTAGTCCTGGCTGTCCTGGAACTTGCTTTATAGACCAGGCAGGCCTCAAACTCAGAGATCCACCTGCTTCTGCCTCCTGAGTGCTGGGATTGAAATTGTGTGCCACCATGCCTGGCTATTTGTACCTCTGAAAGGTGTTTACTTACCTGCTTGTTGTCTGGCTTATTTGTTCATTTTGGTATTTACTTTTATGAGCTCTTTCTATATTGCAGGATACATTCTGGGGGAAGAGCTGCAGAGCTCCTTTCCCCTCTCTCCTCATGCTGCATTTGCTGGGCAGAAGCTTTTGACTTTGATACTGTCCTATTTGTCAGTTCTCCATGGTATTCCCTAAGCTGGCTGGAAAACCACTGCCAATGCCTGTTTCCAGTGCTTCTCCTCTGCTGCCCTTTGTCGGGTTCTAAGAGCAAGTGTTATGTTAAGGTCTTCAATCCATTTTAAGTTGACATTGGCACAAAGTAAGTCACAGTGATTGAGTCTTCTTTTATACATGGATGCCCAGTTTCCCCAGTGTTATTTGTTGAAGAAGTTGTCTTTTCTCCAGTGTATAATATGGGAACTTTTTGTCAGGGACAAGAGGGATGTAGCTGCATAAATTTTTCTGGGTCCTCCTTTGGTCTATGCGTCTGTTTTTCTGTGACAAAGCTCTTGTTATTATGTTACTATGGCTCTATAGTATAATTTGAATTCTGCCATTTTAATACCTCCAGCCTTACTCTCTTTGTTCAGGTTTGCTTTGGCTATTCAGAGACCTTTGTGCTTTTGTATGAATTTTAAGATTTTTTTTTCTGTGAAGAATCTTATTGGGATTTTGGTGGGGAATACATTCTTTCTAATTTCACAGTGTTAATTCTGCTGGTCCATGCACATAGGAGTTTCCCCATTCTCTAACATCTTCAATTTCTTTTTATAATATTTTATAGTTTTCATTGTTCAGTTCTTTCACCTTCTAGGTTAAATGTATTTGTAGATACTTTGTCATTTTTAAGGTTCCTGTGTTTGGAATCATGTCTCTGATTTCTTTCCCAGAGTGTTCATAATAAGTGTTAAAAAACCAAAAAACTACTGATTCTTTGAATTTTTGAATGTTGATTTTGTTTCTTGCTATTAGCCTTTTCTTTCTTTTAAGATTTTATTTTTATTACCTTATGGTGTGTGTGTGTATGTGTGTGTGTGTGTGTGTGTGTGTGTGTGTGTCCTCAGTGGCTACAGGCATCAGATCCCCTGGACCTGAAGTTACAGGTGATAGTGACCTGTCCCACATGGTGCTGGGAACTGAATCCTGGTCTTCTGGAAGAGCCCTTAACTGCTAGGCCATATCTCCTATCCTCACTTAACCTTATTCTTGAGTGAAATCTAAATACGACCCTACACTTAGAAGACTCAAAAGTGTATGGTCATATTATCTAAAAACAGGGATAGTTTTTTGTTTTGTTTTGCTTTGTTTTTGCCTATTTGTGTCTCTTTTATTTCCTTATCATGCTTTGTTGCTCTGGCTAACATTTCAAGTATTGTATCAGACAAGAGCAGTGAGGGGGCATGGTGGTGTATGCCCATGACCCCAGAATTTGGGAGATGGAGGTGGGAGGAAGATGAGATCAAACCAGCCTCAGCTGCATAATGAGTTCAAGATTGGCTTGGACTATATGAGACTTTGGCTTGAGAATTTGATTTGCCTTGTTCCTGGTTTTAGGAGAAATTTTTTTCAGTTTCCCCCCATTCTGTATCAGGGGGTTTCTTAGATAAGTCCTTTATTGTGTTCAGATATGTATGTGCCTTCTGAACTTACTTCCTTCATAGGCTTTTATCCTGAAGTAATGTTAAATTTTGTCAAATGCTGTTTATGTATCTAGTAAAATGATCAGGTAATTTCTCTTTTGCTTGATTCTATTTATATGCTATATCTCTTGTGATTTGTATGGGTTGAACCATCCTTGACGCCCTAGGATGAAACCTATATATGATCATGGTATGCAATCTTATACAATGTGTTATTGAATTCATTTGCAAATGTTTTGCTGAGGATTTTTGCCTTTGTTCATTGAGGATATTAGACTATAATTCTTTTTGACATATTTTCATCTGGGTTTTGTGTTGGGATAACACTAGCTTCCTAGAGTGATTTTGGATATGTTCCTTCTCTTTCCATTTCATGTCCCACAGATGGCTCTGGTTATATGATTCAATCTTTATGTTTGCAGTACTTCTGTTCTTTCTATTGCTGGTGATGTCTGGTTCCATCTCATTTTTGATCTGGTAAGATTCAAGAACTTATATTTTTATTTTTAGTATTTGTTGTGATTTGCTTTATGATCTACACTGTAACATATTCTGGGGGAAATTTCTGTGAACTACCAGAAAAGAATGCTTACTTTACAGTGTTGGGCTTTTCTTCTCCAAAATTTTTGTGTTCACCCTCACTATCTACTAAACTTTTGTTTCTTAGTCAGTTTTATCATCCTTAATTTGTCAAGTTTCCCCCCTGTGTTTTCTTAGGCCTGTCCATCTTTTACAAAATGCTTCTTTCCAATTTTCTAATATTTCATATACTTTGGTATCTTTGTGGTCAGTTGCTATAGGGTTGTGAACTTGCAGAGGGGCCATGCTTCCTTGTGATCTCACAGTTTTTGTTTGTTTTGTTTTAACGTCTACGCTGTGATTTCCACACTGTTTAGTGCAGATCTCTGACACTGTACGGGGAGATAGCAGACTGTCATGACATCCAGGCGTTTACTTATGACAGGAAATGAGAGCAGTTTCCCTACACTTTGTGGTGACAGTTGTTTGACAGAGCATCTACTGCATCTGAGCCTGAGGACCCAGCTTCTTTGCATATCTCACAAGACTGGGGTACTTCTAGTAGATCATGCAGATTGTTGCAGACAGTGGAATCCATGGGATCTGCCCTCTGTGACTGCTCATTGTCCTGCGAAAGTGTATGGCCTGGAGGCTATTATAGGAGTCAGCTTTGTACACTGAAGCCCCTTGAGGGCTCTGTGCACTTGCGTGTTCTTTGTTTCTCCTTGTTGCTGTAAAGGTGAATCTCCAGGAGCTTGTTTACACCTTCCTCATCTGCTCCTACTTGCTTCAAAGTTTTGTCTTCCCTATTCTTGGAATTGGTTCCCTGACATTAAGGGGGTGGGCTGTGAGTGGAGCAGTGTGTGTTGACTCTTAGCTGAGCTGAAAGTGTGGCTCGACAGCAGAACACCAGTACAACTACTGGAATGTCTGGCTTGATCCCCAGGACCTTGTAGAAAGTGGAAAAATAAGAACAGTGAGAAAGGTGAATGGGTGTAGTAAAGTAGAACCTGAAGCAAGCAGCAGCTTCAGCAGCTGTAACCTGGAAATAGGAATGAACGGGGTGGGGAGGCAATAGGAACGGGGTGGGATGGACACCGAAATCCAGCAGTGAGCAGAAGAAGGGAAAATAATTACAAGGAAATGGAAAGCAAGAGAAAAGTTGGAGTAATAGAAGAGTGAAAGAAATGTAAAGAGGAGAAAGATAGAAAGGGAAGGCATGGAGATGGAGAGAGACAGAGATGAAGAGAGATGAAGAAGTAGCAGATAAACCCAATGAGAAGCAAACAAACAAAATGCATAAGGCTTGTGTTTATAATTCCAGCATTCAGGAGATTGAGGATGGAGGATCGCTGTGAGTTGAAAGACAGTCTAAGCTAGAATATTGTCTGGGCTAAAGCGAAATGGTCTCAAAAGGCTAAAAAAGAATAACCTAACATCTGAATGACCTATTTAAAAACAAACTACCAAAGCCAATCAAACAAAAGCAAAAAGGTAAATAAATAATTTAAAAAAAAAAAAAACCTTAACTTTTACAAATTAAAGCATCATCTTCGCCAGAGCTATAGAGCAGGCGAGAGTGACAGTTCTCTACCTTGGTCAATACGTACTGCTTTCTGTGTTTATTCAGACTGTACCTCTTTGAGCCGGCAACAGCAAGGAGTCCTGATGGCCTTCCTTTTGTGTGGAAGCTGATTGGAATGCCTCTCAGCTTCCCTCCCTGTAAGCAGATGTGGTTTGATGTATTCCTCAGGGAGAGTTCAATTCATACAGATCGGACAGCTCACTCCCAGGCCAGTGCCTTGGAGAAGAGCGCTTGCAGGCCCTGTCCTGTGCAGGGGTGCAGCAAGTCCTGTGCATCCTACCACCAGAGACTATGGTTTTCTGGCGCCCGATCTTCTCTGCAATCAATCACCTGCTGCTGTTGGGACTACTGACCATCTTCATCCAGCTGCCGAAAAGGAAGGCTTGGAAGGAAAGTGGACACCACTTCGTTTCAGGTCTTCAACCTGAATTTTACTGCAATTATTCCTCAATGAGCTGGCTTCAGTGGATTTTGCCAGGGGCACGGGGGCCATAGGTGGACTAGACCAACCGGACGATACTTGTCAGGAGATGCAGGGGAAAGGAGTATGTCAGGGATCTGCTTCCAAAAGCAGGAAGCTTGGGCGTGGCCTTCTAGTGGGGATTAGAGCATCCCAGATGGAGGTCGCTTAAGAGCTCCAGGATTAGATGTTCTGTTCTGCATCTGTGTCTGAACCAGCTTCCCTCCAAATCAACCCCTTTCCCAGCAGGGGCAGCGTGGGCTCATTGCTTACATGTTTCTCTTCCTCTGTCCCATTAACTACTCTTGGGGTCTCTCTAACTCTGTTGTCGGTAGTCGCCATCTACCAGAGAAGCTCTTTTCTGACTGAGAAGCTGGGAAATGCTACTCACTTCCAACTGTCTGTCTTGGCTCCTCCCCCACCACCACCACTATTAATTTTTTCTTTTACTGAACTTTATTTTCAACATGTCTTTTTAACTCTATGAAAAATGTACAATTTCAGTTACTGAAATCTCAGCAATGACAGAAATGCACGAGAAAGCGAATTTTAAATGAAGGACTTTTTTTTTTGCTCTCTTCAAAAATATTCTTTTGTATTAAATGATACTTTCAGTAAAAGAAAAGAACTCAAGTGATTAGACATTATGTGTTCCAGGGAGAAAAAAAGACAAAAATCTTTCCATTTCTGCTTTGCTCCCATTCAGCCTCTTAGGGTTTTGACAATGAGCTCCCTTCTTCCTCACCCCTGCAGACCTAGATGGTAAAGAGAGATGTAAGGCAAATGCAGATGCCCAGAAGCACCTCGAGCCTCCCACAGTCCCTACAAGGAATTTGGCAAAAAAAAAAAAAAAAATGTATCCAAGTGTGGTCTGAATTACAGGAGCGCCATGCCTGTAACCCAGCGATTGACCTACCTACAATGGTGAAAGGATAAGGAAAGGACAGACACACAGACAGAAAAGCTAGCACCAGATGGTCTGGACTCTCAGATACAGAAGCCACAGCACGTTATTATATAGAGTTGAATAGTGAGGCAGGGTTTTTATATACAGCAGAACAGGAGCCAGGCAGTAGGAGTGGTGTCTGTAGGGGAGCAGTCTCCAGGCAGTGACCATCCAGAGCTATGATGGACACTGTCAGCATTCTCACTCAGGAAGGCTTGGACATCCTTCTGAGTCTCCCCCAGGGAAAGCTATCCCAAGAGCTGGAAGCATTGGAGTCCTTGCCATGGCTGTGTCCATGCCTTTAAAACACATTCACTCAAGACTTCATCCATTCCCTGCAGGAATGCTTGTAAGAAACATGTACACCTCCCACACTGGAGTGCATCTTTGAAGGGTCCTGCCTCTCCTTTAGGAATCTGTTCTCCTTCAAAAAAAAAAAAAAACAAAAGGTGGTGTGTGTGTGCACATATCTAACTATAATTGTTTAGCCTTGCAGGAATTGTACAACTAAAACTGGATTCCCCCCCCTTCTGTTTTGGTCCTTATTATTCATGGTGTGGTTCATGAAAATTTATCTGCAGTATTCTTTAAAAAAATCATTTATTTTTAATTTTATGAGCATTAGTATTTTTTTCTTATACCTGTGTCTGTGTGAGTACTAAGGGTGTTGAATCCTTTAGTACTGGAGTTACAGATAGTTGTGAGCTGCCTTGTGGATGCTGGGAATTGAACCCTGGTCCTCTGGAGAACAGTCAATGATCTGAGCCTCTGAGCCATCTCTCAACCTCCTGTATCCTTTTTGTTGCTGTTGTTAGATCACAGAAGTAAAAACTATTTGCTCCGGACATTTGGAAAATATTAAACATGCACAAAGGAGGAAATGAAAAGCATCAGTAGATCCGCCTTCCAGAACACTTGGCCCATCCTCAAGTTCCGGCTCTCTGGATGTGGATAAGTAAGTAGAAAGGGAAGGAGAGACACGTGTAGAAGGGAAGGCCCAGTGTCTGTCTGGCCCTAAATGCCAGACATCTGGTCACAGCACTCTTGTTCTCTTTAAACAGTTTCTTCCTGCATTCCCTCCCCCAATAACCACCACCAGACCACCTACCCATTCATTCATCCAGCCACCCACTCACCCACAGTATAGAGGGAAGAGTCAGTTTACTAATTCCAATACTTCTCAGGGTTAGCCATTGTCTTACTGCATTTTCTGCTGCTCAAGCAGTATGCCTGAGATTGGGCAATTTGTAAAGAAAGGTTTATTATGACTGGTCTAGTTAGGGTTTTATTGCTGTGAAGAGACATCATGACTGCAGAAAATCTTATAAAGGAAATCATAGTTTCAGAGGTGTAGTCCATTATCATCACGGTGTGACACGGCAGCATGCAGACAGACATTGTGCTGGAGAAGGAGCTGAGAGTTATACATCTTGATCCACAGTCAGCAGAAGGAGACTGTTCCACTAGTGTTTGAGCATATGAGACTTCAAAGCCTGTCCCCACAGCAGAATATTTTCTCCAACCAAGCCACGCCTCCTAATAGTGCTGCCTCCTATAGGCCAAGCATTCAAATACACAAGTCTATGGGGGCCGAACCTATTCAAAGTACCACGTGGCTGCTAGTCCTAGAGGTTGGGGAGTTCAAGAACATGGTGCTGGCACATACTTACTTCTGCTGATTGACTTGTACTCTCCCAGGAGGGCAGAAAAGCACAAGGGAAAGCAGGTGTGTGAAGAAGAGACAGATCCTGAGGGGCAGACTTGCTTTGTAGTCACTTGTTCTCAAGAAAGTAGCCCAGTCCCAGAAAAGCAGGAACTAACAGGAGAAAGGTGTCAATCATTCATGGGGGTTGCAGTCCCATAGCAAACCCTCCCCACAGGCCACACCTCCCAATCCTGGCACTGTCTCAGTTACTTTAGGTATTGTTTGGACAAAGTGCCTGACAAGAGCAACTGATGGAAAGAACCATTTATTTTGGCTCAGAGTTTGAAGGGATATAGTCCACAGTGGCCAGAAGATGTGTGGCAGCATCATTTGGACATAGCCAGTCACTGCGTATACCCAGGCAGGAAGCAGAACCATGAGCCCTACTGCTCAGATGGTTTTCTCTTTTTTATTTGTTCCTGTATCCCAGCCCATGGAACAGTGCCACCTACATTTAGGGTGGTTCTTTCCTCAGTCAACCTCACCTAGCAAATCCTTCATAGACACACTCAGAGGTTTGTTTCCATGATGATTCTATTAACTATCATAGCCACATTGAATGAAGAATTTTGCTTTAACATGAGACAAACCACAGAAGACCCGAAACCTAGATAGTTCAACCAAATCCCTCCTGGGGACTTTTATTAGCTTAAAGCAGAGAAAGTGACTCATTTCTACTTCAGTGGTAAAAACAGGAAGTCCCCTGGAGCTACCAGCAGCAGCGTGGCAGTGCTGTGGGAAAGAGGAGAAGTCGCCCTGTGTGCTCTGGTCTGCTGGTTCCTGGTCCCTGCTGTACCTGTTCCTGGAAGCTGCAACTTCCTGCCCTTCCCTATGGTGTCTACACGAGCGAAGTTTTCTTTTGCTCTGTACTATTTTAAGTGAGATTTTTTTTCTCCACAAAAGCCAGAGTCTTAAGTAAACACACACATTACTTTTAAAGAGAGATGAAGGAGCAATAATTTTTTTATTCACATGAAGCACTGAGGCTCATGTCACCTGCTCTGAATATGACCAAAAGTAAAGATGCCATTGCCTCCTCCCTCAAATGGCTCTGGAAGGAATGAGAACTATCCTAGTGCTGTGGGAACATGGGTCGAATCTGAGGTTCTGTTTCTCACTGTCCATCTGTACTGAGGTTTCCCAGTTAAACATGATGGATGGAGAACTCTGACAAAGAGAAGGTATTGGTTACCTAGCATCCATCTCATTCTCTGGTGAGGCTGACCCCTGTTCACTGCATCTGTGATCAATTAGAGCAGACTCTGGCTAGCTCAGTCCCATGGGAGGCAGGGACAAGGCCCCCTTACCTTTTCCAGTCTGCCTCTGTCGACTCTCTGGTTTTTACTTTCTCCTGCCTCTTTTGTTTTAACAATAATCTTAGTTTTTCTTCTAAAGATTTTATTTTTATTTTTGATTATATGTATCTGTGTGTGAAAGTGTGGGTATGTGCATGAGAGTACAGTGACTGAAGAGGTCAGAAGAGGGTGTCAGAGCCCCTTGAGCTGGCATTACATGAGGTTATGAGCAGCATGATGTAAGTGATAGGAATCAAACTCCAAACCTCTGCAAGAGCAGTAAGTTCCCTTAGCTGCTGAGCCATTTCTCCAGCTTCCCCGCCCCTTTTGTTGAGTTAGATAACTTTCTAAGAACATTTATCCTCACCCTTCCACCTTGAGCTTTCTGCTCAGGCTCCAACTCCATTTAGAACATGAACTGTGGTGTTAACTCATTTGGCTGCTTCCCCAGATACATCCATCTCAGCTGCCTGCAGGCAGAGGATTAGACATTGGACCATACAAGAAAGATGAGAGGCAGAAGTCTGTTTAGAATGGAATGGGGAAGGGTAGTTGTTAGTCAGCTTTCCCTCACCATAACATAGTGCCTGCTATAACCACATAATACAAAGGAAAAGGTTGTTGTGACACAGAATTTGGAGGTCCTAATTCATGACTGACAGGCAGCACTGCTTTGGGTTTGTGACAAATCATGTTAGGAGCACATGGCAGATCACACTCCTCTTCTCATGGTCAAGAAGTATCCAAATGTGAAGGGGGAGCCACACCGGATAATTCTAAACATCTCCCACGGGGCCACACCTCTTAGAGGTCCCCCTACTTCCCAGTAGCACTTCCCTGGGGACCAAGCCTTTAACTCATGGGCTTCTGGGGACAGTCACAATCCAGCTGTGGCAGTTGGTGGATTACTCACAGAAGAGGAGAAATCGGTGGCCACCACAATAAGTTGGAGATATTGCTATGCAGGTAAGAGATGAAGGGTCTCACAGTTCACTGTCCTGGCCCACTGGCTATCTTGGTTGGTCTCACTATCTCTGATTATGACTAAAAAAAAACACCTTGAGAATAATTTCAAGGACCTCTTCTTGTGTGTGTGTGTGTGTGTGTGTGTGTGTGTGTGTGTGTGTGTGTGTTTGACAAGGTCTTGCTTGCTATGTAGCCCAGGCTAGCCTGAAATGGGCCATATAGCCCAGGTTTACCTCAAACTTTCATCCTCCTGTATCATTTTCCCCTCCCAAGAACCAAGATTATGGGAATTCCGCTAGTTAGTACTTTTCAAAAATATCTCTTCTTGCCCAGACAATAAACAGTTCTTGTCTTGCACTTATACTATTACCTATAATGGATCCTCTCCTTTTTTATGAATAAAACACATTTCTCTAAAAAAGGAAGTCCAAAGCTGAAGCAAAATGTGCTACTTTAACGATCTTCTGGGGGCAACCTTGTTTCTACTACCTTTTGCTTATTAATTACTAATTAATTACTGTTTAATTAGTTCCAATCATCCTCTGCCTCTCTTAATACTGTATTTGCAGTCACTAAAGAGTAAGTATACATACACTAGAGAATTTAAAATAAAGATAGGTCCTGGCAGTGGTGGTGCACACCTTTAATCCCAGCACTCAGGAAACAGAGGCAGGTGGATCTCTGTGAGTTCGAGGCCAGTCTGGTCTACAGAGCTAGTTCCAGGAGAGCTAGAGCTGTTACATAGAGAAACCCTGTCTCAAAAAACTGGATGGATGGATGGATGGATGGATGGATGGATGGATGGATGGATGGAAAGAGGGAAGGATGGATGGATGGATAGATGATAGATAGATAGATAGATAGATAGATAGATAGATAGATAATAAAGATAGCCCAGGTGTGGTGGTTGGAACATATCTATAATTGCAGCACTCAAGAGATGGAGGCAAGAAGATTAGGAATTCACAGTCAACTTTAGTTACAAGGTGAGTTCTAGGCCAGTGAGGCTATAAGAGACCCTGTCACAACAAACAAACAAAGCTAAGGAATGGAGCCCGGTGAAGTGGTACCCACCTGTAATCCCAGCACTAAGGAGGCAGAGGCAAAAAGGTCTCCACAAGTTTAAGGCCAGCCTGGTCTACATAGCAAATCAACCAGGACAGCCTGGTCTATATTGGCAAGACTGTCTCAACTATAAAAATAATAAAGGTAAAAGGTAAAGTGAAAGATGGGAGCTGGCAGATGGCTCATTGGGAAAAGATGCTTGATGCCAGGCCTGATGACCTGAGTTTGATATCTGAACCTACAGGATAGGAGAGAGAACCAACCAACAAATAAACAGTGAGATAAAGAATGGTTTCGGGATCCAAATGGAAGATGAGGAAAATGAAAACCAGAAAATGGGAGAAAACGGAGATAGAAAATGGCCTGGGTCCTCAGACACTAACACAGACTCTGGGTGTAAGCCACTGGGACCCTGTTGATTATTGAGAGCCCCCACTGCCATGTACCTTCCAAGACACAGAGGCCACAGAGACTTGATTCTACCCTTGAGGTGCTCGGTCTAACCCTCCACATTTGGCCCTTCTTGCTGAGAGTGGTGCAAAGTTCTGTGTTTCATTCACCTACACACCCTTCTATGCCATGGTTTGTGCCTCATGCCATTGGTGAAACTAGTTCTACCACTTGGAGCGGACTATTACTGGACGAGGAAACTGAGTCCAAGCCAAAGACAACCACATAGATGCTGGACACCTGGCAGGTCAAATAACCCTGACCACTTGGCATAAGTTTACCTAATAGGCTTCCTACAGGCTGCATGAAGACACACCAAGTTTGGCAGATGATATTTTCCCAGATGTTTGCAATGACACACACACACACACACACACACACACACACACACACACACACTTACTCTTCTCTCAACATGACCTTAGCACTCCTCTCATTGACTGGTCCTGGCTTATGTCTTCTCCCCTTTGAATCTGTGTAGGGCTCTGTAGCCACTTCAATACAGCACGGCAGAGGCCCTGCCATAAGACTTTTGAGATTAATGTTAAAATGTCATCCATTTCCACATGGTTCTCTTGGGACCAACCCTCGCTTTTGGAATCCAGCAGCCACAATCTAAAGAGACACTGTAGGGCATGGAAATTCCCACGTGGCAAGACCAAGGCCCTGGCTGGTTTCTACCCAACATCAGCCATATGAGTAAGGCATCGCACAGAGCAGCCTGCAGCCCCAAGTGATCTGCTCAGCTAATTCCACGTGGAAGAGAAAGAGCTGTCCTCACTGAACTTCCCTTTTGTGAACAAAAGAACCCACTGTTACTCTGCATCACCAGCTTTTGAGGTGGCTAGTTAGACAGCATCAGGTGGCCGAAACCCAAAGCCAAATGAGCTTTCTGTCTTGGCAGGTATGAATGCTAAATGTATCCAGAGGCAGGCCACCTGAAGCCAGGAGGAGTCTAGCTTTTCATGCTTTCCACAAGACCTATATACAAGCCAGGCTTGGGGGCTCTAGAGCCAGACCTGAAAGAGTGCTATTTTACACTACTTGAACTTGCAAATTCTTTCATTGAATACCCGCTCCTGAGAGTGTCTTAGCATGCCTCTCCACTGTACCCAATGTCTACCTCCCACCCTCCCTCCCTCTCTCCCTTCTTCTCTTCCTCCCTCCCTCCCTCCCTCTCCCTCTCCCCCTTCCCTTCCCTTCCTTCCTTCCTTCCTTCCTTCCTTCCTTCCTTCCTTCCTTCCTTCCTTCCTTCATTAGAAGAAGGCATTTGTTTTCTACCTGATTTCCATACTCCTAATAGTGTCTAGGTCCAAGAAGTGGGGTTTGTCTCTCTCTCTCTCTCTCTCTCTCTCTCTCTCTCTCTCTCTCTCTCTCTCTCTCTCTCACACACACACACACACACACACACACACACACACACGTGTGTGTGGTGTATATACTATACACATGTATCCAGATGTGCAGGCTGGAGTAGGAGATGAGGGGTCCTGCTCTCTTGCTCACGACTTTATTCCCTAAAAATGGTCTCACTGAAGCTGGAGCTAGTCCAATGGCTGGAAAGCCCCAGGAACCCTCTTGCCTGTGCCCCACACACAAGTGCTTGGTTATAGGTACACATGGCCATGGGTGCTACATCAGCACCCAAGCCCTCATGCTTGAGCAGCAAGTACTCTTACCTGTTCCTCTCAGCCCCAGGAATTAGGTTTTTGTGTTTATCATTGCTTTTCTAAGTTGAGGCTCTTTGTACAACATGGTTCGTTTACTTACTTATTTTTAGTTGTTATTATTATTATTAGTGTTTTAAGATAGATTTCTTTGTATAGCCCTGACTGTCCCTGAACTTGCTGTACAGACCTGGCTGGCCTCAAACTCAGAGAACTGCTTGCCTTTGCCTCCTGAGTACTGGTAGTAGAGGTGTGTACCACCACCACCACCTGGCCTGGGAAACAATATTTAACACTTCTAGGCCTGGAGTTCTGCCTTCTCTCTCTGCCATCCTGCAACCTCTGGCACTTATTTCAAGCTGTGCCTCTGAAGGTGTCAGTGACATTAGACTGACCACCATTGTCCTATTGTTAACTGTTAAAAAGAAGGTACAATATAGTGTTTAAAATTCAAGTGAGAATCAGGTTCTTCAGAGCTGAGCTTACAAATTCTTTAAGTGACCTTAGAAACATGGTACTATGACCAAACTGAGACAATGTATACTGGGTGCTTAGCACCTCCCAGCCTGGGTTCATATCTCATCAAACACATGCTCTGAGAAACAGAACCCTCCACTGTTGGACATAATCCACAGACTCATCTATGTCTAACCACCTTGCAGACTGCTTGGCCAGAGAGATGTGGGTGGAGTTGCTTCACCCAATTGGGAGAAAGGCTCCCTAACAACAGCTGCTGACCTGCTTGAGAGGCTCACCCTTGGGATGCTCACCCTTGGGATGCTCACCCTGGGGATGCTCACCCTTGGGATGCTCACCCTTGGGATGCTCACCCTGGGGATGCTCACCCTTGGGGTGCTCACCCTTGAGATGCTCACCCTTGAGATGCTCACCCTTGAGATGCTCACACTTGAGATGCTCACCCTGGGGATGCTCACCCTTGGGGTGCTCACCCTTGAGATGCTCACCCTTGAGATGCTCACCCTGGGGATGCTCACCCTTGGGGTGCTCACCCTTGAGATGCTCACCTTTGGGAGGCTCACCCTGGGGATGCTCACCCTTGAGATGCTCACCCTTGAGATGCTCACCCTGGGGATGCTCACCCTTGGGATGCTCACCCTTGGGAGGCTCACCCTTGGGAGGCTCACTCTTGGGATGCTCACCCTTGAGATGCTCACCTTTGGTAGGCTCACCCTTGGGGTGCTCACCCTTGGGATGCTCACCCTTGGGATGCTCACCTTTGGGATGCTCACCCTTGGGAGGCTCACCCTTGGGAAGCTCACCCTTGGGAGGCTCACCCTTGGGATGCTCACCCTTGAGATGCTCACCTTTGGGAGGCTCACCCTTGGGGTGCTCACCCTTGAGATGCTCACCTTTGGGAGGCTCACCCTTGGGGTGCTCACCCTTGAGATGCTCACCCTTGAGATGCTCACCCTGGGGATGCTCACCCTTGGGATGCTCACCTTTGGGAGGCTCACCCTTGGGGTGCTCACCCTTGAGATGCTCACCCTTGGGATGCTCACCCTTCGGATGCTCACCTTTGGGAGGCTCACCCTTGGGGTGCTCACCCTTGAGATGCTCACCCTTGGAATGCTCACCCTTGGGATACTCACCCTTGGGAGGCTGGGATGCTCACCCTGGGGATGCTCACCCTTGGGAAGCTCACACTTGGACCAGTTCCTTCTTTCTCCTTGTGACTAGAGCTATAGGCTCTCCTTTCAGCACATGGCAATCCAGAGGATGGGTGTCCTGCACTGGGGAAGGCGAGATACTTAGAGGGATCTAGATTCTCAATAATCAGACTCATGTTCTATGTGTGAGAAAGTTTGCTTATTTTAAGAGATTATTTATGAATGTACGTATGTGCACCACATATGTGCAGGTGCCTGCAGATGTCACAAGAAGACATCTGGTTCCCCTAGAATTAGAGTTGTAGGCAGTTGCAGGCTAGCCAGTATAGGCACTGGAAATAGAACCCAGTTCTTCTGCAAGATGGATAAATCTTCTTAACTAACTTTGTTCCAGCCCTGGGAAGCAATTGAATTTGTCTCCAGTATTATAAACAGAGCCTACTTTGTAACAAAATAACATTTTGTCAAGACCATGAGTCTGTCCTGGTCCTTTCTCTTTGCTGTGGAGCTGTCTGCTGTTTGAATGCAGCTACCTGCAGACTGATCTGTTACACTGCTAACCAGAGTCTCATGGAGACTGGGAAGACGTGCACTGCAGCATGTTGGAGGGTCTATTGGGATGAACAGATGCTATAGCTGTTTGAACTTTGGGAGGACTCTTTCTGCTCACTGTTTGTCAATACCCTGACTGGTCTTTGTTATGCATTCCATTCAGCATGTCTTCATCTCATCTATGTGTTAGGAACCTGTCAGTTCAGTTTCATTCAGTTACAAGGTATGGAGGATGAGATTAGGATGAAAGCCATGAAGAAAATCTAACCATTGAGAAAGAGAAAGGTTTAATCTCTAGGCTTCTTTTCAATTTTATTAAAAATATTTTAAATTACATTCCCATAAACAAAGTTCATTCATTCACATACAAATGTTCAGAAAGGAAGGATAAAGACAAGAATAATGTTATCTTACAGAGATGTAGAAAACTCAGTTTGGGAGCTAGATGACTTCGGATAAAGCAGATTTAGTTCCGAAGGGATGTTTGGAATCGGGATTGTTTCATTTATTTAAAGAGGTGTGTGGATCAAAACAGTGCAATCCTGAAACTGTTCCTTTTACAGCCACAGAATTACACGAATCTTCTTTAGAAAGATACACAACGAGTCCTTTACTTTTTGCAAGCAACACATTTTGGTTTTGTTATATGTAAAATAAGAATACCTATATTCTTATTTTACATATCTACCCCAGTTCCCCCTCCTTCCCATGCCCCCGCCCCCCCCTCCCATCCCATTTCCCTCAACACTCCACAGGGAGGGTGATGCCTTCCAGGAGAGATCATCAAAATTTGTCTGTCAAGTCACTTGGAGTAGGGTCTAGACCCTCCCTCCTGCCTCTAGGTTAAGGGAGTATCCCTCCATGGGGAAGGTGCTCCCAAAGTCCTTTCATGCACCAGGGATATATCCTGGTTCCACTGACAGAGGATCCTTAGACTACCCTGGCCTTCTAACTGAGAGCCACATTCAGGGGCTCTGAGTCAGTACAATGCTGGTTTCCCAGCTATCAGTCTATGGGGCCGTGAGCTCCTCCTTGTTCAGGTCAGCTATCTCTGTGGATTTCTGTAGCCTGGTCTTGACCCCTTTTCTAATCACTCCTTCCTCTCTGGATTCCAGAAGTTTGGCTGTGGGCGTCTGCTTCTGTTTCCATCATCTACTAAATGAGGGCTCTATGATGGCATATAAGTTAGTTATCAATCTCATTATCAGGGAAGGGCATTTAAGGTAGCCTTTCCACTGTTGCTCAAATTGTTAGTTGGGATCATCCTTGTTGGTCTCTGAACATTTCTCTAGAGTCAGTTTTCTCTTCAAACCTATAATGGCTTCCTCTATTATGGTATCTCTCTTTTTTCCCCTCTTGTCTGTTGGTCAGACAAATCAATCTTCCTAGTCCCACATGTTCTCCTCTCCTCCCCTTCTCTGTCTCCTAACTCCCTCTTCACTCAGGAGATCTTGTTCCTTTCCCCTTCTGTGAGGGACCTTGTATGAATCTCTTTGGTTCCTCCTTGTATCCTAGTTTCTCTGGCAATGTGAATTATAGGCTGGTGATTCTTTGCTCTATGTCTAAAATCCATATATGAGTGAGTACATACCATGTACCTCTTTTTGTGTCTGGGTTACCTCACTCAGGATGGTTTCTTCAAGTTTCATCAATTTGCCTATGAATTTTAAGATTCCATTGGTTTTTTCCCCACTGAGTAGTATTCCATTGTGTAAATGTGCCACATCTTCTTTATCCATTCTTCAGTTGAGGGGCATGTAGGTTGCTTTCAGGTTCTTGCTATTACAAATAATGCTGCTATGAGCATGGTTGAACAGATGTCTTTGTTGCATGGATGTGGATCATTTGGGTATATGCCTAAGAGTGGAATTGCCGGGTCCTGTGGTAGACTAATTCCCATTTTCCTGAGGAACCACCATACTAATCTCCAAAATGGCTGTACAAGTTGCAAGCAACACATTTTGTAAACACGGTGTTAGCCTGTATATTGATATCCATCCATGGGCATGGAAACAATGTTGTAAAAAACATCCCTTCTATTTCACAGTTCTTCGTTTTTAAAATAATTTGGAAAGTCAGTGCTGAATGAGCAACTTAGTATACAAATCCATGTGCTCTTATTTATTTTCATACTTAAATAACGTAGGGGACTGAAGGGGACTGAAGAGGTAGCTCAGTAGCTAAGAGTGCTAAGTGCTTTTCAAGAGGACACAGGCTTGATTCCCAGTACCCACATGGCTTACAACTGTCTGTGATTCTGGTTCTAGAGGACCTGACACCCACTTCTGGTATCTATGGGCACCTCATGCATGGTACATAGACAAACGTGAAAGCAAAACACTCATACACAGAAAATAAAAGTAAACTAAAAAATAATAAAGTTTTAAATATGAACCCGAGAAGAGAATAATTCCTACACATTCACACATGTATCCCTGACACTAACAAAACTGCCAATCATAAACAGTGTTACTATGTATTATTCTGACATGTAAGACAAGAGAAGACCTAATTTCAATTAGTCTTAAAACTGATGATTCTACAAATCAGTTCTAATTAGTAGCGATGGGATAATGTTTCTGTCCTTGTTGCCATTTCCTTCCAGTGCTGGGATGGATCAGCTGGCCTTGTTCATGCTAGGCAAGTGCTTTGCCACTGAAGCACATCTCCAACTGGACAAGCCTTTAAACAAAAACACTTCTTATTTACAGTTCATCTACATGTTTATGTGTAAACGTGTGTGTCCATGTGTGTGCATGTGTGCACATCATGGTACACATGTGGAGATCAGAGAACAACCTTGAGGAGTCAGTTCTGAACCTCCTTCCACGCATGGGTGCCAGGAACTGAACTCAGCTGTCAGGACTGGTGTCCAGAGCCTTTACCCACTTCCCCAGCCCTCTCAGAAGCACTAGACAATTCTTATATAAGGGCTGCAGCCTAGAATAGGTGCATCGCCAGGACAGAGGTAGGTGATGCACCTCTAACTTATGCTCATCTGACGTAACTGTCCTCCTAAAGGAACAGTTTGACTATTTGTCAAATGAAAGAGCTGAGCACAGCATTTTTCAGTTAAGCATGAGTTCCAGATATACTCGGATAAACAATGGTGTGTTAAAGTATCACTGATATGCTGCATTTTTTTTTCTTTTGCTCGCTAAATGCCTACAATCCCCATGATTTCAAAAGTGGGCCTTTTAATCATGCAATCTTCATGCTTCTGATACCAATTTATAATTTCAGAGATTTCATCTGAGAATGACACAATGATTACTTTCCATTGAAATAGATGCTTGTTTCGTGGTAGCTATACCCTGTCCGTTCTTCCTTCACACGTAAACCCAAGAAGGAAAACTAAAGAATGTGCTCTTGTGACATTCTTGTAATGCTTACATACTTACTTATACATCACTGAAGGACAAGGACAATAGTGCCAGATGGGCTGAGAAGTGTGAGTCTGCCTGGGTCTTCTCACCAATTCAAGTCCAATCATAAAGAAACAAACAAATCCCACCTCTGGTTGTCTTAAACAGTTCTAAATCATACTTCTAATCTCAGATGGTATCAAATGCTTTGGTTTAGATATTTAATTTCTCAACATTCTTCAGAGTTTAGAGCATGTACAGGGGTCATGGTGTTGTACAGTTATATTAATTACCACATCATGAGAATGGCATATAATTGACAAAAGATGACAGGACCAACCACAACCCAAAATGAAACACCAGGCACCTAGGAGCAATAAGTCTCAGGAAGAGGGAAATCAGATTTCGGTACCAGACAACACAGTGCCAAAGCAGTGTCAAAGGGAGGTTTGAAAGATAAAAAGCTCAGGCAACTGGTTGTTTGGGCTATGCAGTTGCTAGCAGGTTAGACTGATGCCAGTCCTCAACAGGCTACAGGCGTTCTTCGGGCCATTGTGGTTGTAGAAATGTGTCTATGACGGAAACTGCTCCTTGCTGCTTGTCATAGCTATTAAAAGAAAGCCCCAGAATGCATCCTGGGTGTCCTTAGACTGTGAAAAAGTCCCATGTGCTAATTGAATTCAGTATAAAATGTCAATGTTTTCCCCACAGTGATGACTTCAGCATTGTCTTCCCAGTGGGAAACCATGTCTTATCACTCCACAAGGCTTAGAATTTGTACTGACTCTGACAGAAGATGAAACTAACACCCACATTTTGTTTACTCAACATAAGGCCTTTTTCCAGAGATGGTGTAAATTGTTGTTTTATATAACCCAATTGCCAGATCACACTGAAGTATTTTTTGTTTTTGTTTTGTTTTGTTTTTTAGGTTTCCAGTTATATTGGTATTATTTTCATTACTAGAACTCTGTGAGTCAAAGGAAGTGAGTGCCATCCATGGAGGCCAGAGTTGATTCAGACTATGTCCATGCATATGAGAACTAATGCCCCTCCCAGAGAGAGGAGTCATGACACTGAGAGTTACAAATGGCCTGTTTAGGGTAGATTATTCAACTGTTCCTTCTTCTCAGCGCCTTGAGCAGCTTCTCTGCATTCACTGTGTTCACTACAAAGAGATGCCTCTCTGATTAAGGTTAGGGGTAGCATTTGTTTCTACAGATACTCCAGGTTAAACAGTACCCCCTTTAGCTTGAGAACTCAAGAATCCTTTCGAAAGAGGGAGCAGAAAAACTGTAAGAGCCAGAAGGCAGGGAGATGGCTGTGAACTCCTGTCTTTTTTGCCTTGGCACAGTAGGGCAGCCATGGCCTCACGGTGGCTGTGACTGCCTATGCAAGACAGCCTATCAACAGGCAATCACAGACTGGAGAACTGTTAGCTACGGATGGATCCCTGGGAAGGCACAGTCATTGTCTTCAGCTGTGTACCTACTTAGGAGCTCACTAGTTCCAAACTCTTGGCCCCACAGACAATCCTGGCTAAACTCAGTGTCTCAAAACAGAATGGCATGGATGTGGGGAGACAAGAAGAGAAAGAGATTGGGGAAAGAGAAAGGGTTGGGGAGGAGGTTAGAGAGAATGAAGGCTACAGTAATCAGAATACACTTCTGATTGTCAAAGAATAATTGTCAAAGAATAAATTCAGTAGCAAATTAAAAAAAAAAAGAGTCACATATAGAGGTTTTTACATATTTATTGAAACAAGTTTCCAAAGGAATTCTGCCAGGCAATGTTATCAAACTACTTTGCTTTAAAAAGAAACCAAAGCATGTGTCTTTAAAATGTTTTTTGAGTAAGGGCCTTACATAGTCCAGGCTGACCACAAACTCACTATGTGGTGGAAAATGACCCTGAACTTGTAGGAATCATCTTCCCGAAACCACCTAAGTTTATGCAATGCTAAGAACTGAACCCAGGGCTTTGTGCATGCCAGGCAAGCAACTCACCAATTGAGGTAAATTCTCTGCCTATCTTTATTTTAAAATCTGATTTGTTTTGATTGGCTACCCAGCCAGAACAAATTGATATTTTTTTCTACTAATAATGTAAATGATAAATATTTTTGTTTCAAGGATTCTTGGAGGGCTAGAGAGATTACTCAGTGGTTAAGAGCACTGGCTACCCTTCCAGTGGTCCTGAGTTCATTTCCCAGCAACCACATAGTAGCTCACAACTGTCTATAATGGTATCTGATGCTCTTTTCTGTCATGCAGGCACACATGCAAATAGAGCACTCATATATATATATATATAGTAAGAAAAAATTTAAATTAAAAAAAAGAATTCTTGGAATTGTCATATACATATGCTGTGCTTTGATTGTATAATAAAAAGATTCAGGATCCTAGAGTTAACATGACTGCTTGACCTGTGCTAATGTCATTCGTCTTGCCAGAGCAAATAGCTTTGTAAAAAAAATTCCTGAGCACTGAGCAGCTGGAGAAGTCAACACGGCTCTTAGATGTAAACTCAATGTCATGCTGGTAAATTTGTTTCTTTGGGAGCTTGAGGCTGTTTAGCATATTGAATGAGAATTTCACTATCATTTCAGGAAACACTGCTTTATCCAGAGTAACTGCCCAAGACCTTGCACACTTCTGAGAACCTCTCAAGTCTGATAATGGGCAAGACAGGATTAGATCAAGACCAAAGGCCTGGGTAGTCAGAGAGGATCTTAGACAGCCCGAAGGAACTAGACTTTTCAGAGAAAGAGAAACAAATTTCAACTAACAGCCATGGGCAGAAGAATAGATGAGCAATGATGACTCAGAAGGCAGCATCTGCAGGGTGAATGTCTGAGGATCAGGGCAGATTACAAACTGATTGTGAGTGTCCATGGGGGCAGGGACTCAGGTGTCCACGAGAACAATGAGAACACGACAAACAAATCTGTTGAGGACATACTGTTGAACACCATCTTTTATCAGAGCACTGCACAGTCCCAGGACAGTGCAAGCAGGGTTATCTTAAACCATATAGAGAGTCCACACCAGCCTGCAGCTCTGCCTATAAAATATCCGCATAGCTCAAAAGGCAAGAACCTGGGAAAGGCAGAAGGTGCTCTGTGCAGCATGAATGCAGCCTTTCAAATGCACCACAAATTCAACAGCAAAAAGTTCAGTTAATTTTATCTCCCCTCGATTTCTACATGGTTAGCAGAATTAAATTTTCATCCTTTGTTTCTTTCCTGGAATAAAATACTAAGCATCCCAGGAGAGCTGAGCACTCAGCTTGCTAGATGGTCTTTCAAAGGTCAGAATTAGAAAGCTAAGGATTAGATGGGACTGACTTGATTGAGGAGAAGAGGTTAGTGGGCCCTTCTACATTTTGCTCCACTGTTTTTAGTACATGGAGGTCAAGTAATCTCATGTAGAATGTTTCCTCTGATGGCCTGATAGCCACCTCCCAGAGTGCCATATTGAAGACCAGGGACTCTTTCCAGCCCTACAGGAAGGGCTGTAGCGTGAGTGCGGGAGAGACCGCAGAGCACTGTGAGCCACAGTTGCTGCAGGTACAGATATATCTCATTCAGCCTTGACGATCCCACGATGCAGAAGGGCGATAGATGATCTCGGCCTGCATACACTCCATGCCCTGTGCCCTCACAGCACAAGCCAGGCCCATGGGATGAGGCAAGACCAGAATAGCAGCTTCGTGATGTTGCAAGAAGAGGTGTGACCTTAGCAGAGAAGGAAAATGTTGCTTCTCTCTTTAAAGATTGCTATTTCTTCTACAAGTTTTCCAAAGTGACTGAGATGTGGCTGAATGTGGCCAGGTACAAGTCTATGAGTTACCCAAGGGCTGTGAGCTTTCTTGCTGAGTTTTCTTAGCAGGTAAAAACAAGCTTAACAACTCCCAGGGATGGTGGGGATATGAAACACTTGCTTTGTTTGCTGTTTTTTCTGTGACATAACATAACACGAGGGAAGTTCCAGATGATTAGAGTTGACATTAATAATTAGAGGACATTATCCAAAGCTGTTAGGTAGTGAGATGACCCAGAAGGAGACCAGCTTCCTGATTTGAACCCTCAGGGGTGAAGCACACCAGTGATGGTGATTTCAGGGTGATTGGAATGAGTGAGGGGAAAGCAGCAAGGAGGGGATACCCCCTGATCAGAAGGTGACACCTCATAGCGCTCCTTCTGCACCCTGAGTTGGATGGCGGGCAGCCAGGCCTTTCCTAGGATTTCAGTCCTTCCTTCTTCCAAGTCCACGAGATGTCATAGTCTGAAGAGAGCGCAGTAGAAGAAACAGTGAAAGGTTCTTGTGTCTACACTGATTTGAAATTAATTAAACTTGTCTCCTCTTCATCTTCCCTTGGCAGGCCCAGCAGGTGCCCTCAGGGGGTGCACTCTTGGAGAACATCAACACTGTTCAGAGTTAGGATTCATTGTCACTGGAAAAGAAAGAAATACAGAACAATAGCACATTTCCAAGAAGCAAGGGAAAGGTGATCCCTGATTGCAGAAGTGACTCAAGAGTCTATGCAATCAGAAAGTCAGTATTCTCTAGCTTACGATTTCCCAAATAAGAGCCAGTTTGAATTTTATATTCAGTTCTTGAAGAGGAAATCCATGTACACCAAGAGTCAATCCCTAGCTCTCCCAAATCTCTCCCCAGGGACGGGGAGACAACCAGATGGAGTTGGGGGTTCTCTTCTTTAATTAAATCTAATCCCATTCCCTATGAATAGATGCCAAATGTCTTTTCAAAAACAAACAAACAAACAAACAGACAAACAAAACACAAGTGCCATTTTCTCTCAAGAGTTTGTGGTCCTGGCTTATTTTCAATAGTGCATCTTGTTCAAGCCCACAGAGGGGCTAGGGCATGTTCTCTGCACCATTTAGAATTTCATCATGGGTATCTTTGGGTATAAGATAGAGATCTGATATTGGAACATACCATGCTGTTGGCTAACTCATGCTTTTTTATGTTTGCTAATTTCTTGTTTGGTTATCTTTGTCTAATATCTGACTTCACAGCTCTTTCCCAGTGTGCCGGGGGCTCCAGTGGAGAACAGGTAGACACCCGCATCTTGCTTCCTGCTTCTCTGGCTTTGATGTAGTCTCTACTCATATTCTAGCACATCTCTATTGTCAGTCAACCCTGTCTCCAAGGAAGGGTATGAATGTCCTCAGTGAGCAGCTGTGCTATCTCTCCTCCTTGGCTCTCGAGTGTGTGCAGTCCACTATGGTCCTTCTGAGTCATCCTACAAATGTTCAGGCATTAGCTAGGGAATACACCTATAGTCCCAACAACCATAGCCCAGGAAACAGTGAAAACTGTCTCAGAAAAACAAACAAAACAACCACAATAGATGATAGATGACCGATCAGTCAATAGATAGATATGTCCTTGACAGGGGAGAGGAGCACCCCTCCCCACCATGGGGTGTGTGTGTGTGTGTGTGCGTGTGTGTGTGTGTGTGTGTGTGTGTGTGTGTGTGTGAGAGAGAGAGAGAGAGAGAGAGAGAGAGAGAGACAGAGGCAGAGAGAGACAGAGAGAGAGACAGAGAGAGAGAGACAGAGAGAGAGAGAGAGAGCTATGGGAACAAGGGAAGCATAGAAGAGAGAAAGGAAGGCAGAACTGTATCTGATGCACTGATGCAGGGAAATAAACAAATGAAAGGCCTCTATAACAAAACTTATCAAATGTGGATAATGAATGGAATTTTTTTTCCTCTGAAAGTGTAACTGAGTGACAGAAAGCTTGCTTACCATGTGTACTCTCCAGGCCCTGGGTTTGATCATCAACACCTCTACACACTAAAGAGGGAATATTTTCTAAGAGTTAGGTACGACAAACCTTTAATTATGTCATTCTGAAGAACTCAAAGTGAGTGAGCGAAGGCTTTACTTTTCAGAAACACCATGGTAACAAGACAGTATTGCTAAGGCCAGAAGGCCATTTCTGTGGAATAGAAGTTCCCAGGTTGTATGGTCTGCTTTTATGGCCTTATCTAGCAAAACCCTCTTTTGTCTGCAACACCCAGCTCTGTCCAATGGTTTTAACAGAAATAGTTTTCAAAATTATTGTGAAACCAGTCCATGTTATTTTTTTCTTTAAGTTGTAAAATACAGAGCTGGGAATGTAGCTCAGTGGTAGAATGTTTGGCTATCACAAGCAAGCTCCTGGGTTCCATCTGTAGCAAGCCTGCGCCCCAAAAACAGAATAAAAACACCAGTACTGTTACTATAGCTAACTATTTGGCACTTGCTCTTACAAGTATTTTTCTGCTCTAAACATATTTTCTCCTTTGTTCAAAACTAGGATCTTAATATGCACATTGTTCTATTCTTTATTTTTTTTTACTCTTGGTCACACAGGGTGGGATATGGCTCAGTGATAGAGCTTTTCCTAGCACACATAAGGTTCAGTGCTGGGTTCAATCCCAGCACTACAATACCCAGGTTAGAACCCCCCCCACTTCCCTCTCCCTTTTTAGTAGTGGCATAGTGACCTATTACCCCATTGGGCATTTTTAAAATGAGGCTTAGGAATGTAATCCAACAGTAGGGTGTTTGGCTGGTATATGCTGAGGCCTTGAATTCAATCCCTAGTACTAAAGGAAGAAGAAGGAAGGAAGGAAGGAAAGAAGGAAAGAAGGAAGGAAGGCTAGAAAAACACAAGACAATAAAACTTGTCTCTAATCAATATTTATTATAATTAACTCTTTAGACTACTTCCAAGTTTTAACTTTTGCAAACACTTCCAATCATTCCTTTGCACAAGTCTCTACAAGAGGAATTTTGGATGCTTTCAGGCCCATCGTTAAATGGTCCCTCTAGGTAAGAAAGCTATTATATTTTCTTTACCTATGCTTTCATTTACTTTTTTATTACTAAGAAGAATATACTTTTTCCAAACATTGACTGGTAATTTCAATGTCATCTTTAGCTAAGTTACTTTATTGACAAACTTTGCTCATATTTATAATAAGTCAATTATTATAATTCTTTTTATTGGTTCCCATAGTAAGAATAATTTGACTCATTAGCTATACTGCAAAAACATCTCCAGTTTTTAATTTTAGTTCTAATTTTTGTTTTGTTTTGTTTAAAGTGAGGTCTCACTCTGTGGCTGTTGTGTATCAGTTTCTTCTGAGATTAAAACTGTCTGTTCGTCTTGGAGGAAAGTCAGTTAAGGCCCATGATGTTAAAGGGGAGGGGAGACAGCAGACTGTTCTAATGGGAGGTGGAACTTTCCATCCTGCAGGGAAGCTTATCAAGACTGAAAGTTAACAAAGGCTTCAGGAAGTCCCTCAAACTAAGCAGATTCACTAGGCCCCTCCCTCCTCAAGCATATAAGCACAGAAAGCACATTGAAAGATATGCAGACCAGCCACACTCCAACCTGTTGAGCTGCCTGCAGGCTGTGCACTGTGCTCCAGTTTCTAGTTTTGTGAGCTGCCACCCTTGCTGGGGTGGGCTTTGGTGATGTAGCTGTCTTTGAGTCATTTCTGTTCCTATAAATAACCCTAATAAAACCCAATGGTTCACCAGTTTGGATTTTTGTGGTGTCCTTACTTTGGTCTGCCATCAGTTCCCTGTTCCCAAGTTCTTGGCCCAAAGGAGATTTATTTGCCCCAGACAGACAAAGAGCTGGGAATAAAGACAGCAGAAAGGGAAGAGTACAAGGGAAATGGGGCAGGGGTATTTGTCCCAGGGAACGAAGGACTGCCCTGGATAGAGAGGAGACAGACATGGCCCACAGGAAAATGGCAGCCTATAAAGGTAAAGGGGGAAACCCTATGTTTTTTAATTGGGCATGTTAATTAGGTAAACCAGAGGGGACTTTTGATTGGTAGACTTCAATACTTTGGGACCTGGACCTTATTAGTCAGCTTCAGGAGGAAGAAGTGGCCAAAAAAGGGAATAGATCTTGGGGTCTAGCTTCAGGGGATGTAAGCTAATGGTTTTTAGCAAGGCAGAGGGAATCCAGGAGAAGGGCAAGACCAGCCAGAGCCAAGTTTGCCTGACCTAGACTGGTTAGAGCCCCTTCATTTGTCTTTGATTAGTAGAACACTATGGCTTTCATTTGCTCAAATCTTTTATGTCTCTCAGTAAAAGGAATGAAGGTTTAGCTCGGTGGTAAAGCGTGTGCTTAGCGTGTGGGAGTTTCTGAGTTCAATCCTCAGCATGAAATAATAAGTACATTAATCAATAAGTAAATAAACCTGTGTGTACATGGGGGAGCAAGCACGTGTGTGTGTGTGTGTGTGTGTGTGTGTGTGTGTGTATTTATGTTCATGGATGTGGGTGCTTAGAGTGTGTAAGATGGAGGAGGGCATTGTTCTGTCACTCCCTGCCTTACTCTCTTAAGATAGAGTCTCTCTATGAGTGTGGAGCTGGGCTGTCATCTAGCAACCCATCACAGTTCTCCTGTCTCTGTCCCCACAGTTCCAAGGTTAAATCACACCCAGCTTCTTTACAATATGTGCTGGGATCCAAAAAGCCAGCACATTTACCCCTAATACCCTCTCCCGCTCCGGTAAATAAATATTCAAACCTTTAAAAAGGTGATCCCATGCATTGTGTTGTGGGTGTTGGGGCTGGGTAGCTCCCATTTTCAGTGGCTTTTAGAACAGTTATGAAGTTTGGATTCCTAGCAAGTGGATTCTTAGCATAGGAAGAACACTCTATCTAACTGGAGTTTGAATCAAGGCCCAGTTACCTCCTTGCTGTGTGACCATAGGCAAGTTAACCTTTCTTAGCTGCAATTTCCTTGTCTGATCTCATCTTCAAAACACACCTAATAATTACATAGCTTATAGGGTTGTTGCAAAGAATAAATGAGGGGTTAAGGTGTAGCTCAGAGGTAAAGCACAAGAGAGGCTGTGGCCTCAGTCCTGAGCACACACACTCAAAGGGAAGAAGAGAGAAAACCCCGTGTTACAAGCCTGCTGCTTAGACACAAGCCTGTCGGCAAGCTTATTCTGCAGACGGAGCACCGGCGGCAATTGATTGCTAGTTATCTGGAACATTGCCACTAAGACTCAAAGGCTTTAGGAAAACATCTTCAGAAGCATGCTTTACATTTCTAAGGGGAGGCATTTTGTTTAGCAGTGTCACTACTTAACTCCCCAAAAGCAAAGTGCTCATGATCTCTGGCCCCTCATCATGGGATGACAAGGTCCCAGCATAGACACAAGCTGCTTCTGCTTTGATGAAGACAGCAGGCCATTCCCAGGGAGCAGCTGCCCTCCTGGTGTTTTGTGTGGTTTGATGTCCACCAGACCAATGAGTGAGTCAGCACACTCCGCCCACAGCCCCCTCACAGCCCCTCACAGCCCCCCACAGCCCCCCACAGCCCCAGTACAGTGACCCAGGGCATTCCCCCATCACAGGCTCATTCTTTTATTCAATTCAAGGCTCTTGCTGCTGCCTCTGGTTATTCATCATCTCTGGGAAATGATCGAATAAGCCATGCATTTTTAACTCTAGCAACCCTGGAGTTCCCTGTTAAAAATACCTTGGCGAACTGCCACCAAGCTACAAACACAATAGCGGCTCCGCGTTAAACCTTCCCTGCTTGCCATGATGTGCACACGTGTGGTTTTAGCAACTTATTTCTGACACTGACATTAACAAGCAATTTGTCTAGGAGTGTTATATAAACACATGAAGAACATGGAACACCTTTCCACAGCATACATGGGGACAGAAGGACAAACTGTAAAACAGTCTGCAAGGAGGCACTTGATTGGCAGGCTGCCAGAAGAATGGGGGTAGATTCAGCTTGAATACTTCACCTCATAGCTGTGACTCTGTTTGTGCAGATTGGACAATCATCCTGTCTTCTGGACCCATCTATCTCACAGCAATTTTGAGTTATGGCCACAGCTAATGCAGCCATCTCTGAAGATGGCAATATGCCATTGCTAAGCCCGTGGAAGGTCATGGTGCTCTGACTCAGCTTCAGAGAGTGTAGAGTTCAGTTTGGCATGAAGTCACGTAACAGTTAGATCAAGCTCCCTTCTCATCAATACAAAGTCCCTTCCTGACAGAGCTTGGCCTGGGTGTAGTTACACACACACACACACACACACACACACACACACACACACACACACACACGAGAGAGAGAGAGAGAGAGAGAGAGAGAGAGAGAGAGAGAGAGAGAGAGAGAGAGAGAGGTCATGCCTCCTGTGGAGATATAATCTGGTATACTCACACACCTGTCTTTATCAGTGTCATTCTGGAGGGTACAATTATTTTGTATCCCTCATGATAGTGAATCTAGATTTGAGCAAAATTAATCCACTATTTTTTTTTTTTTTTTTGAGACAGGGTTTCTCTGTGTAGCCCTGGCTGTCCTGAGACTCACTCTGTAGACCAGGCTAGCTTTGAATTCAAAGATCTACCTGCCTCTGCCTCTTGAGTGCTGGGATTAAAGGCACGTGTGACTACACCTGGCTAGTTCACTCTTAATATTTGCTGACTTGAAGGATACTTTTAATGATTTTTAAAAGGGAACTAGATAGGGAAGGAGGGAAAACCTACCAAAGGAAACATTAGAAGTGGCCACAGACACTTCCTAATACCTTGACCTTTCTCTGCAGTGTTGTCCACCTATGGACAAAGATGGGGAGCAGACAATGGGCACTTGGTTACATTTGCTCATGTAGTCCAAGGTGCAGACAGAAGCACTGAATGTCTGACTAGAGATAACTCCAGAGAAAGCAATATGCCGGCTAGCCTGGATAAGCCAGGACAAGGTAGACTCTGTCTGAATTGTACCTCTACCTAGCAGCATTTGGGTGCTTTACAGGTAGGGTCAGACAATGGAGGAGTATGTTTTCTCCAGAGACTTTGAACAGTTGGTTATAAAGCACGCCAAATGGTTTGTTTTTATCACCGTGTGCCGGCAAAGCCTAACCATGTTGGCAATGAGATTCTCTCAACTCTGGGCTGCCTCTACCCCATCCTTCTCGTATGCCCTGAATACCACTGAAAGGGCTCCTTTGTCTGGTGCAAGTCACATAACAGGGGATTAAGGGGAAAGGCCACTAAGGTGGGAAATAAGAACAGAGAAGCTGTTCTACCCGGACTCCTTTGTTGTCTTTTCCTGTCATTGTTTTTCAAACATGACAACCTTACTGCAAAGGTCTTGAAGTAGTTTGTACATATGTGGTCCTTATGAAAATCCCATTTAGAGACTGAGCATATGTACAGTAGCCACTGGCCCAGCAGGCACAAGGTCCAGGGTCCCAGTCCTAGACCATAGTTCAAGAAAAATATCCACTTTGAGGTAAAAGGATTAAGAGATGGTTGATGGGGGATTTGATAAAAAATATAGTATATGGATGTATGAAAATATAATGACATCTATTATTTTGTGAAATTGATAGATCTAAAAATAACAAACTTATATATATTTAAAATGTCAATCTGTGTCAATACTGCCACCACCCCAATACTCAGAAAGATGAACAGGAAGATTGAGTCCAAGGCTAGCCTGGGCTACATAGTAAGATTCTCAACTCAAGAGAGGCAGAGATGGGGGGGATAAGGGAAGAGAAAAAGGAAGGAATAAAGGAGAGGAGCGGAGAACATGGAAGGCATGCAGAAAAGTACAGTGAGGACATGTAAAGAGGAAATCAAAGGCTGGGGTAGACCCTAACAGAGCCACCCTTTCCCAGAAGCTCAGGGGACGCCTGACATCCAAAGAGGACTGGCCCTGCACATGGATTCCAGAAGTCTTCGTTTATCAGGAGGATGGACAGTACAGCATCCATTAAATTCACTCCGTGTCTGCTGTCCCCTGCTTTCTGAGGCATTAAGGTCACCTGATGAGGGCAGACGCCTCAGAGGGTCCATGCCAACAGTTACTTGATGATGACATATCAATTGATTGTAACAAATGTATTCCCTGTGGGGAGGTGTTGATGATGAGCTGGGCTGCGTATGAGTGAAGTCGAAGGACATGTGACAGTCCCTGTAAATTCATTCTGCTTTCAATATCGTGTGCCTGTGGCAGTCACTAGAAGGGATGAGGTCAAGAGCTGAGACTGGCCAGTCTAGAACTCCAGTGCTGGCTTCCCAGATTGGGAATTGGGTGAAGCCTTGGCAGATGTCCTGTGACTCAAAGCCAGATGGTTCCAGGCCCATGGAAGAGTTCAGATACTCACTTGCAAAATGATCAGTTCACATAGAACAACTCTCTGAAAATATGAGGGGTTTTTTTTTTGTTTTTGTTTTTGTTTTTTGACTTACATGCAGCTTGTTTCAAAACCAACCCCTCTATATTTAAAAAAAACAATTTTTAATAAGTTTTATTACCATACAATTCTATAAGGGTGAGTTTGTTCAGCAATGTCAGTAATTTCAGAGTGAGATTAAGGTGTACAAAACTACATTTCTGAACAGAGAGGGGGCAGCAATAACGTTAACAGTTTGAGGGTGATCGGTATTGATGTATGTACGGTCTCCTTAGGAGGGGAAGGTTAAGATATGTGGAAAAGATTCCTCTGTGATGTCCCTTGTAATATAACTGTGGCATTAGTTTTCTCTCTTTTGCCTTCTTGTGACTATTTGGTATCTTACTTAAGTGAGATAGAGTATTTTCTGAAGTAGAGATGAATTGTAACACACAAATACCCCAAGAGGTAACATGGACTTATTCTCTAAGAGTCGACTCGGGGTCACGGCTGAGGCTGGCCTGGACAGGCCTGTGGTAATCCTTGACTGAGAGAGATGCAGGGCAGTGAACATTTAGGTGACGTACTGAGATCCTAGAGGTATAGGTGCAGAGACAAAGACCCCAGAGAAAGGCCTAATAACATCTTGCAGTGCTGTGGTCTCAGGGGACATGTGACTGCATTCTGGAAGCGTCTAGACAAGTGAATGGATAACTTGTGTGTTCATGGGTACTCACCATGCTCTCAAGCTTCATTCTGTGTGTTCTAACGCAAGATTTCTATTACCATCACAGTCCAAAGTCTCTGTTGTCTGGTCATCTTTGTGTTACCCCCTCCCCATCCCAAATCATAGTCATGCTCTGAAGAGTACGTCTCCTCTTTAATTTCTTCTAGTTTTTTTCCACGAATCGAGCAAATGTTTCTCTAATCGCCAATCCCCCAAACTTACTAATTTCCCTCCTCACAAAGATAATATTTAAATGATACCATCCAGGGCTAATAAATTACACCTGGCCCCAAGGCACTAAAATTTTCTATCAAGCAGAGCCACCTAGTGGCAGAATGGAATATACTTTTAATTGTCATTTCTCTCTGATAATAAATCCAGACCAGGTGGGTTAGGGTTCTTTGTTTGTTGGCTTGCTTTTTAAAATGTTCCTCCTAATCATGATTACTGAAAGCCACCTCCTTTGGAACTATCCTTTCCACCTGTTTCCTTACCAAACATCTATCTATCCAAGGTAAATAACCTCACAATTCAATTTGCTATCATCAGCAAATTTTAGGACTGAAGCGGAAGCCAGCTCAACAATGTCTCCTTGAAACATCAAGGGCATGTCAACACTAATTTATATCTAAGGATAAAGAGCTACTTGGATATTTTGCATTTTCCAAAACATGCTTTCTGACCACACATTTCTCCGTGTAAGCTGCCGTATAAAATTGCCAGGCATAGGGAAGGCGAACAAAGTGCTGTGGCTGTGGCCCTCTTCCACCCTACATGACCCCTGACGTACCTCTGGCTGAGGTTTGGCTCCTTTTCCTCCTTCAAAGTAGGTAAACATTCATAGTCTGCTAAGACAGAAGAAAAATAATTCGCTGTTAGTCACCAGAATTGCTTTTCTACCCACAAAGCCGACACAACCAGGCAAGGACTCTCTGTGTGGCTACTTGTGAGGAAACACCCCTCCCCCCTCCACCCCGCTAGGGACTTCTGGGGCTTTGAAGATGAATGATACTGAGGCTCTTGAAATGGTTAAGTGCTCGGATCATGCAGATACAATACTGCAATGTCCTGTGCCCCTGATGAAAAGGGCACAATTCATCATCGCTGGCCTAGTTGGTCCCCTGAAGCCCACTGTGTTCTGAAAGCCAGAATATGCCTCTTGGAAGTTAGACCAGGGAGTAAAATGGTGTGCCTCATGTCCTGAAGTGTGTCTGCAGAGCAACTTTACAGCAGAAGCATCAGGAAGGTGGGGCATGAGTGAGCACCCTCTCTCAGTGAGCTTTTCTTCTCTCAACACACACACACACACACACACACACACACACACACACACACACACACACACACAGTGTTGTGGTGTGCCATATCCACATCCATGTATGCCCATGTGGAGGCCAGAGTCTGCCACTGGGTGTCCTCATCTATGATTCTTCACTTTACTTTTTGAGGCAGAGTCTCTCCTGAATACACAATATCCTCTCTGGCTATCATGCTTATGCATTAATGCTTTTATCTTCACATGACTGTGAACACACACACACACATACATAAGTTAACAGTTAACTAAATAAATCTGTTCTAAAAAATACAAATGATCAAACTGGAGAGGTCATCCAGTGGGGAAATGTTTACTTAGCACACAAGCGTTGAGTACCTGACTCCAATTCCCCAGCACCTGTGTAAAAACCTCAGCGTGGCTGTACATGCCCATACGTCTACTCTCAGTCTCTGTGTGTGTGTTCAGGTGCATGTGTATATTTAGGGGGAACACGTGGGCAGAGATGTATATTTAGGGGGAACACGTGGGCAGAGACATTGTGCTGTCCCGTCTGTCTAATGTTTTCCTACAGACACACACACACACACACACACACACACACACACACAAATACACAACACCCTACACAATACCTGCATATACCATGAATATAGTACATACAAATACAAATAGAATGATAAAATAAATAGTGGATTTTTATCAATTTCATATAAGCATTAAGAAAGATTTATTGATTTTTAAAGAACACACACCTGGTGCCATTTTAAAGACTTGAAAATTGTTGCATGGGAATACCCTATTACTGTCTCCAGTAGTCCTGCCTGATAGAACTATCTTCCCACATAGAGATGTTCTAGAATCTTCTTGTCAAACACCATACCCACTGGTCACCAATAGTTACTATCTAGCTATGAAAACTATGTTTTGTTTTGTTTTTACATGATTAAATAGGCACACAGCTCTAACACCTTTATGTAAAATGTTCTTGATGACCTTTTGCACTGGGCAGTGATTTATGTAAAATGTTCTTGATGAAGTTGTATGACCACATACAGATTGAAATTCTCTACATTCAAGAAAATATAAGGTCATGTCAGATTTCCTCCCCTAGATAATTTGCTATCAGATTTCTTTCCCTGAAGAGAAGGATGAAGGCTGGGGATGCAGATTAGTGGTAAAGCACATGCCTAGCATGTGGTAGGCTGGTGTTTGATTCCTAGCACCACACACACACACACACACACACACACACACACACACACACACACACACACACACACACAGGCATCCACAAACTCAGAAACAAGTAACAGCACCATCTCCTTTTGAAAAGTCCCATTTCAACTTGTACACAAATAAAAACAAGTGGTAACAGCAGATACAATGAGTGTGATTATGATTAAACTGGACTTAAAGACCATTCAGACCCTGTGCCAGGAGGAGACTGACTTCAGATTTACTGAGTTGTTGGTGAAACAGAGGCAGCCTTCTGACCTTCCATTACCAGGAAGGCAAACAAACACTTTGGGTTTGCACGCACCGTTTCTGTTCATGCTGCTCATCCATTTATCAAGCTCGTCCATCTCTATTTCCATAACAGAGGGTGTGTCCTCTTCAAAAATAGGGCTATGCAGGGAACAGAAACACGTTTTAAAAAGAGAACAAGCGCCGGAGGCTGAACATCGCCTAGTTTGAAACAACCTGATTCAGTGTCTGACGCCCCATCCAGCCCAGGGTTTGCCCTAATCAAAGGAAGGAGTATCAAACTCGAATAGGAAGAAAGGCAAAATCTGCAAGAAGCCCTTATCTGTCACTAAGGCCAAACCGGATGGCTTAGAGAGCTGCTCCCTGGAGACCAAAGACATGGTTGCCAGGGTGCTCAGTGGCTGCCTCATTTAGCATCCTGGCCTTGCCTAGTGCCATTTCTCTTTTCTTGGAATTTTGATCAATGACCCAGATCAAGAGGCCAGTCATCAGGCTACTTTTATCTGGTCTCTTTCAATGCCCAAGCTTTTCTAACTGCAGCTCTGAGAAATGGCCTGGGCCCACCTTCCGGGCTTTGAAGGCATGGATAGGGGCAAAGCTCTGGTCAGGATGGATACAGCTAGGGAGGAAAGACCCCAGCTCTGAACGCACTGTGGGCATTGCACAGGGAGATGAAGCAGGTGGTGCCTACTCCAGCGATGCTGATGGGAGGGGCAGGAGAGATATCACCCCGAGTCTTTGGATTTCAGCCAGGCCCAGAATATCTAACTACTATGCATCTGGCACCGGTAGCAGCCAGACGAAAGCTCTTTTTCTGGCAGTTGACAATAGCAGAGACCACTGGGCAAGGTTTGGAGACTAAGACACATCTTCGTTGTGACAACAGGGGCTGTCAGAGTCCACGGGTATTAGCCACAAGAGATTGTCACCACCCAGATTGTCACAACAGAAGCTGTTCTGTCATCTCTTCCCCCTGACTATTGTTCACACAGCAGGGGGACTGAGGACTGGCTGGGAGGACTCACTCACACTTTCAGGTTTTCACCAATTGGTTCATCTGAAAGAGAATAAATACAGGAGTCACATCAGCTCTGGTCATCCGCAGGGATTTATGGCAACAACCTTAAGTCTGCTTTATAATGGGAAGGAAACAGAGGCAAGTGAATAGCATTTTTTTAAAAAAACTTGTTTTTACTGTATTTACTCTGTGCATGGGGACAGTTTGTGGAAGTTGGTTCCCTCCTTCTACCGTGTGAGTTCCAGCGATCATTTGCACGGCCTTTACCCGCTGAGCCACCTTGAGACCGTGAATCACATTTCTCAAGTAGCAGGCATTAGCCTCCAAGTCACACAGTGCAGAAGCTATGGTGAAACGAGGTCCAAATCCCCACAAACCCATGAACCCTGCTTTCTTTAGAGATGGGTGCTCCCTGAGAGTGCTCACCTTTCTTATTATTCTTGTGTCCACACAAAGAAGAAAGAAAGGAAGTGTTAACAAACAAACTAAACTGAGGGGTTGATTCTTGATTCCTTCCCTTCAATAAAAGAATGTCCCAGCATCATTTCCTTATGACACACCATTCTGAACACTATGCCATATGGGTGACTCCATCAAGGGATGCCTTTGAAAGTCCCCTTTATCCTGCTATTTGAATGACTGGATCCCTCACTTCTCAGTCAGTCATCCCCACCTCTATTTCTGGAAGGTCCATCTGTCCCATTGGTCCCTGGCACTGCATTTCGCTTGCTTCCTTCACAGGGCTGGCCAGTTTCTCACCTGTTAGACCATCTGCTTGAGTCTATTTCATCTGTGTATCCCACTAGAGCATAGTTCCCAAAGGGCCAGGCTAGCATCTGCCTTGTTGCCTTGTTCACTGTGGCATGCCCCGGCCCCCATCTTGCTAGCACGGTGCCTGGCAAATGCCTAGCAGATATTCACTAGACAGATGAATAGGCTTAAATCTCAGTTGTCTGGCAATGGAGTTAAATTCATGTCTGATCCTTTGGACCTGTCATTATTATAATAGTGGACTTCCAACCAGCTTGCCTTTGATGGCTGCTAACTGGGGTGAGAGTCAGGTACCATTTGACTCCAGATGAACAGGCAGCAAGAATCATAGCCTGTTGCTTGGCCCAAGCAAACTGTGTTTAGTCTGGCAGGGAGACCAACATCCCCCGTGAAGGGAATCAGTGATGGCAAGTGGGTGCACTGCAAACAAGACAGATGCTTTGGAAAGCAACCCTTTGTCAAGGTCCCGAGATAGTCAGATGCTCCTGACTCCTGACAATCAGAGGCCACCTGGTGTCTAGCCTGCCCAAGTACAGTCATCAGCGAGGAAGTACAGCCAGCAGGCCCCTGGAACTGAGCTCAGGGTTGCACACGCTGCTATGTCCTGCTGGTTGGCAAGCTTCAGTGACATGGTTAATCAAGGAGAGCTACTAAGATGCAGGTTTCATGCCATCACTGCACTGCTTGCCTTGAAGGCACTGTGGGTCCTGTCTCCCCTACACACACACACACACACATACACACAGACACACACACACACACACACACACACACACACACACACACACACACACACCACTGAATACAATCTGAAGCCTCCTACGATGCTTGACTCTCTGAAACTTAGGTGGGGGTAGGATGGCTTCACTTTGTGCCTACAGCTTTGTTGTCATTGTTTGAGATGTGGTCTCACATAGTCCAGGCTGGCCTCAAACTTGCTATATAGTTGAGGGTGGCCTTGAACTTCTGATCCTCTTGCATGTGCATTAACAGTATGCACCACCACCCCTGGTTTCTGCAGTGCTCGGGGACTGAACCCTGTAGAGAACCCCCTGCCCCCTGCCCTCCACTTCTGACCAAGCCCCCTTTCCCTGCTTACTAACATCCCCACTAATTTCTCAGAGAGCGAGGGGCTCCGCAGCCCAGCGTGCTGTGAGTACGGGTTTCTTTCCATAATCTGGGCTCCCCACAGGCTTGGAGGTGAGCAGGAGCTGACCCACATGCAGATGATGGAAAAGTTTAAAAATCCATTACCAAAGTGCTCTAGATACACCAAATGAGAGGCTCTGTAATCAGTATTAAAAGAGCAAAAAGCCTTCTGTGGCCTCATCTTCCCCGCTCCAAGGCCATTACCTCTGCCCCAGCCACCATGGCAACAGAAACACATCTGGGAGAGAGTACAAGAGCCGAGCATTAAGCCAGGGAGAAGACCAATTACTTGTCCTCAGCAATCAGGTCCTGCCTGCTCCACTCCACATGGCCTACATCTCTTTATTAACAGCCACCAACTCCGTGCACCCACCCCATTGGGTTCCATTTTGTCCCTTTCCATCCTGCCATGTCACGGTCTCCCCCTATCCCTACCCCACCTTGCCTTCCTCCTTTACAGTCACCTATCTTGATGAGACCCTCTCCAGCCCCTCTTCTTTCTGCGCCATGGATGGTGGGATTGTTAGCACAGTGGCTGAGGGAAGGAGCCATAGTGGGCTCTGGTCACCTGGTTTCCTGGCTGAGTAGGAGACTCACTGGGCAGAGCCAGGCATCGGGTGGCCGCCACCTGCTCTAAGTGAAGACTTCCTGCCCATGCTTTGCAGCAGTTCAAGACAACACTGAGAGAGGCATGCCCGCCCTAGCTTACTCTAGACTGTCTAAACAGTAAGAGTATTTTCCAGACTGTCTTTTTCTCAGAGATGATGTTTAAAAGTAGAATGTGCCTTCAGTTTGAGGTAGAGGATGACTGTGGCCCTGGGTGGCCCTGGGAATGACACCACCTGTCCAGAACTACCCACAAGGCACACAGTGATAAGTAACTTACTAAGAGTACAAAGGGTGCCACTGTACAGGTTTATCAAAGTAAGTTGAGACTGTAGTTCCAATTGGGTCTACTAAGCTATATCAGGAAAACTGGGCCTGAGAAGTCACCTGACACACCAGGCTAAAGAAACAGTGTAAGTCTGTCACCTGAACTACAAAGACTGGATGGCTGACACGGTGATAGAAACAACCCTACCCAACTGTGGTCTGACCACTGTGTGTGCGCGCACACACACACACACACACACACACGCACACACGGGTACATGAGAGATAGCTTTTTTTTTTCTGTAAGCCCGTGTATTTGCATGGAATTTCATTTATTTATTCCTTTAACCTAAATTATGCTAAATGCAAATAAATAGACTATACAAGAGGCATTTAACCTTTCAGCCTTTAGTTTGAGAAAAGGGAATTTGTATTTATATAAAAGTACTGAGGGGACTGCTCAGTCAGGAAGGAACTTGCCTTACAAACATGAGAATTTGAGTTCAATCCCCAGGACACAGAGCAAAGTTCTGAGCGTCGGAGTCCATGCTTGAAACCCCAGCCCTGAGAAGTGGAGTCAACAGGGTCCCAGGGGGTCTGCTGGCCAGCCAGACTAACCCTATTAGCCAATGCAGGACACTGTCTCAAAGGAGGTAGACGGTGTTTCTGAAACACACACTCCAGCTTGCCTTCCGACCTCCACACACATGTACACATCCTCCTGCATGCCCATGGAGCAGCACATACATGAATGTGCTCACACATTTTCATAGGAACGTGTAAAAAAATACTTCTGAAATCTATTGTGTCAGAATTTGTAGTTTATATGTTATATGTTCTTAAAGTGGGGCATATTTAATCTAAAGACGTGCCAATCTGTAGTAGACATAATGGGCAAATCTGCACTTTGTTGTTGTTGGGAACAGAGTCTCGTTTTGTAAAGTCCAGACTACCCTGGAACTCAACATCATCCTGCCTCAGTTCCTAAATGCTGGGATAGCTGGCTTGCCTCATCATGCAGGTTTGCAATTTTGTTTTTACCTCTAAGAGTGTAAAGTTTTTTTAAAGAGTCTCTTGACCTTCATTGATGCATTCACTCACTCACTCACTCACTCACTCACTCACTCACTCTTCATTCATTCATTCATTCATTCATTCATTCATTCATGTATCAAGCAGCAACCACACAGCAGACTGAGGATTATACTATAATAATAATAATAATAAGTGAAAGTGCTGGAAGAATGGCTCAGCAATTAAGAGAATTTATTGTTCTTGCAGAAGACAGGGGTTCAGCACCCACAAGATGGCTCACACCAGTCTGTAACTCCAATTCAGGGGATTTGATGGCCTCTTTTGGCCTCTGAGTCATCTATATAGACCTGACACACATAAATTCACACAGACATATATATATGCATGTATAAGAATGTCTTTAGTAAGTAGATAGCATTGAAATGACATAACTTCACCTAATTCTCACAACTCTACAAGGTGGGTGTTGAATTAACCAACATTATAGGTAATGCTGATTCAGAGAATCCATAGAGCTAAGTAGCCAAGCAGAGTGCTTGCACTGTCTCACCTAGATCCACGGTGTCTGTCAAACAAGAGGGATAAGACAAATTCTTGGTTCTTCTGGACTTCAAAAAGAGTATAAAGTGACAGACCAAAAACAAAACAAAGCAGAAAACAAACTACAAGTGCTCTCATGAGGCCGGGACGAATCCTGTGAGCAGGAAGTTTGGACAGAATGCTGAGGCAGCACGGAGGAGGCGGTGGATCCCAAGGAGGGATTGCTCACACTTCATAAAACCTAAGAATTGGGCATTGACGGAAGGGATGGCAGTTTGCCAAGCAGACAAGAAGAAAGTCCAGACAAAAGGAGTGGTGTATTCACCAGGCCTCTGGCATCCCGGAAGTCAGGTCAGGCTCTGGACCCGGACAGTGGCCAGCCTGCCAGCCTGAGTATGGGAGGCTTGGAGGATGCTGGGGCCCAGACTGTAGGCAGGGCTGCTCCTCACATGCAAATGCCTGTGGAACTGAAAGACTTTAGAGCTGGAAGAGCTCTAAAGCCCAAGAGCTTCAGTGAGACTGGGTCCCCGCCCCCACTCTGGACGACTCTCCTGGGTATTGAGGGCTCACGGGAAACTCCCACTTCCTCTGAGGTTTTTTTTTAAAAAAAAAAAAAAAAAAAAAAAAGGAGGAAAGGAGAAGGCCAGGTGCAGGGTTACACGCCTGTAGCCCTGTAGCCCAGAGCTACTCTACAGCCTGATGCAGGAGGACTGCTTGAGTGGAGGAGTTCAAGCCCAGCCTGGGCAATAAGGAAGCGGGGTGGGGGGTGGAGTCGGGGCAGCAACACTGGGTCTTGCTACAGAGTAGCTCCCAGGAGACCACTGTTGCTAGGTTACTCTGAAATCTCAAGCATGGGGATTGAGTTTCCTCTTCCTCCTCTATCACCAGTTCCTTCTGAGAGAGAAGAGGGTACTACTTCCTCCCCAGCTCATTTACCTCAACTCTTGGCTGTGTACAGTCGTTACAGCACCTGCCCAGAGCTTAAACGCTGTCCAGGTGTGGGACAGAGAGCAAGGGAATCAAGGCACCGTGTCAGAAGTCCTGGACGACACAGAATGCACTTTCTGTGTAAGCCTGACTATGTGTCTTACTTGAGAAGCTCCTATCCCTTAAGTGAAGTTTGAAGTGACTTTTCAAAGGTTCAATTCACAAACTGAAGCCTGGGTCAGTGCTCAGCAGGTAAAGACGCTGGCTGCCAAGCCTGGCAACCCGAGTTTGATCCCTAAGCTCCACATGATGGAAGGAGAGAACCGATCCCTGCAAACTGTCCTCTGGCTTCCACATGTGCACCAATGTGTGTGCCTGTTGCCTCCCTGCGTGTGTGTGCGCCCGTGTGCATACACACACACTAAAACTTAAAACAAACAAAAACAGGAGCCAGTCATAGCTTGCTAGCTTGGGACCCAGAGTGACCCTGAATTCTAGAGTTCCCTTCATTCTCCACTATATTTTAAGAGCACACCTGTGACTGGGAGTTTCCTATCTTGGTTTCAGTAGTCACTTTTAGTCAGTTGACAATTTCCATATAGACGTGCAGCCTCAGTGAGAACAAAAAGAATGTTTCTTTCTGCCCTTTTCAAGGTCAAACTGGGGTGTGGGGTGGGAAAAGTAATGGCCATTATAGACATATGGGCCAAAGACCCCTTCTCATGGGAGAGTGATTAGCTCTTCAACCTTTATCCTTAACCCCAATCTGACTCACACCTCACCTGCCTGGCCATCCCCCCCCAAAGTAAAATGTCAAATTGTTTGAGTGGCCAAGGTTCTCTAACACCCTGGTCTCAAACATGCTCCAAGAACAGCAGTAGGTTGTAATTTCAATGTAGACTGAAAACTTAACAAAATAAAATAAAAAGCAATACAGAATATGGAATTAATAACATCTTGAAAACTTCAGTGAGATTTATCACTCATCAGTAACTACTTTACCCCCCACACCAAGCAGATACTCACATGTCTGCAAGACACTTTGAGATCCTTGGCTAGAAGGCTCTGCAGAAAAGAAAAATGCATTTTATTTCCGGTGGCTCGTTAAGGTGTAAAGTAATTGTCTGAAGACGGGAACATACACGTTACCTACCTTGTTTAGGTCTCTTGCTTTTAAGGTAGATTGCAAGGAAAACCACAGATAAAAGGATGACCAGCGCAGCCAGTGGGACCACCACCATTAACACGAACTCCATCGAGTTTGGGGACTCACCGGTGTATGTAGAATTTGTATCTGTGGTTAATGCTTCTGTGGTCACTACAGCCAAAGCACTGGTTACTTTGTCTACCTTTTCCTCTTCTGTGGTGCTGTATCCTGAGAATTCTAACTCCTCATCATTGCCTGAACATGAACAAAATTGAGATTCTGTGAGTTTTAAATATATCCTAGATGCGTTCAGTGGGGAACTTGGTCCACTAAACTTGGTGTTTCCATTCTGAGTGACGTGGAGTATTGATTTGATTTAAATGAAGCTCAAGCTGGGAGTGTATCAAACATGAAACCAAAGATGGAGGTAAATCTGCCACAAACACAGGCAGTCTAGCCTTAACACATATACTGGGCATTAGAGACTTTGTCACCTCATGAGCTATTTGCCAAGCCATAGGGTATAAGGATATGGTCATACACTTTCTGAGTAAATTTAAATGTATACTTATAGGGTGTGTAATGAATGCCATAAGAGAAAAAAACCTACGCATTTAGATGTAAATAAATTAATGGTCCTGGAGGTATAACTTGGTGTAAATAGAGTACATGTCTTCTGAACATAAAGCCTAGAGTCAATTTCTAACACCACAAAATGATGCTAGAGGGATGGATGGGTGGATGGATGGATGGATGGATGGATACATAGATATAGATAGATAGATAGATAGATAGATAGATAGATAGATAGATAGATAGATGACAAAAGTGGATGGATGGATAGATGGACGGACAAACAGTAGATAAGTAGAGATAGGAATATATTCTGCCTTTTTTTTTTTAAATAAAGGCCACTTATCCATGGAAAGGAATTCTTTGACTTGGAGATGACATAGGTTTTGGTGTTGCACTCAGTCTGCCCTTGAGAGTGTCTGACAAAATCCTCCTGGATTTTAAATCAGAACAGGATGACTATCTCATCTGTGAAATAAGATTCTCAAGACAATCTTTTGGAGAACAAGAAAACCCACCATTTATAGTTGTTTCGGAAACTGTCCTGCTGGGGGGGGTCATGGTTAACATTAGCTGCCCACCTGACAGGATCTGGAACCAAGCAGGAGACAAACCCTGGAGGTGTCTGTGAGTTTCTAGACGACATTAACTGAGGTGGGAAGACCCACCCTCACTGTGGATGGCACCTGTCTGTGGGCTGGGTTCCAGGCGCGTGAAAAAGCGATTGCGAGACGATCGTCAGTATAGTTCTCCGTTCTGACTATAGACCCAGTATCACCAGCCGCTTCCCTCTCCTGTCACAACACCTTCCCTGCCAGGATGGACTGAATCCTTGGCCTGTGACCCAAAAATAAACTGTTCTTTTCTTAAGTTGCTTTTGTCATAGCAACAAGAAAAATTATTACTAGAGTGGAGCTTTCCCTATTTCAAAGTATAAGGAAGATTACCCTGTTTGACCTTGAGTGCCATTTAAAAATCCATCACAGAACGGGAAAGGACCTCACCTGGCCCTGGTGGTCATGATGTGGGTGGAGGAACGTAGTTTTTAATTTTTACTCTTTGGGGGCCTGCCACCAGCCCCCAAATAGATACACAGGCACTTATTCTTGCTTATGAATGCTCGGCTTTGGCTTGACTTGTTTCCAGCCAGCTTTCCTGACTTAAATTATTTCATCTATCTTTTGCCTTTGTGCTTTTACCTTTCTCTATTTCTGTATATCTTTTCCTTCCTTCTTACTCCATTTCTGGCTATGTGGCAGGCCCCTGGCATCCTCCTCGCCTCCTTTTCTCCAGCCTCCCTTTTTATCTTCTCCTTTTCTCCGGTTTTTTTTCCCCTCTCTCTCTGCCTGGCAGCCCCACCTATCCCTCTCTTGCCTTTTTATTGGCTGTTCAATTCTTTATTAGACAAACCAGGTGTTTTAGGCAGGCACAGTAATACAGCTTCACAGAGATAAGGAAATGAATTGTAAATGAATGCAGCACATCTTTGCATCATTAAACAAATGTTCCACAACTTAAACCTAATGCAGCACATCTTAAACTAATAATTCCACAACAGATGAACTCTGTGTCCCGTCATGGCGTGGGGCTGTCTCATACTCACCCTAGTGCAACAGAGGAAAACATTACATGCAGAAGACATATAAGTTGGTGAAAATTCCTTCTAAGGAGAACGATGTGATGCCCAGGGAGAGGTCAGTGGCTTTAAGCCACACTCTGGCTAGGCCATGCCTCCACAGGATGACCACACTGGACAGTGCAGAGCCATTCAATATAGTTTATCTTTCTTTGTAATTGCATGAAAATGAATTCCTCTGATTCACACTCCAACAACAAAAATAACTATTTACTTATAGTTATGGACTACTTGTGGACCCCCCCCCCAAATGCTTAAATTGGTCTCTAATCTCCAGTGTGATGGTACCTGGAGATGGAGCCCCCAGAATGAGGTTAGTGCCCTCCTATGAAAAGGAGGAAAGCAGAGGTATTCATATTCTCCCCTCCCCCTTTGTTGGGTACCACACTCAGCAGCATGCACATGCAAAGAGTGTGCTCTATTACTGAGGTATTCTCCAGGCCTGCTTTCCTTTCTTTGGCCTACCCCTACAGCAGCTGTAGGTACCATCCCCTATTTCAGGCTAATTTTTCTTATTTATTTATTTGTTTGTTTAGAGAAGGTCTTACTATATAGCACACACCTGCCTCTAACTCAGGATCCCCTTGCCTCAGCTTCCAGAGTATGGGGATTACAGGTATGTGCCACTACATTCCTGCTTCTTAAGGATTTACTGAGAGCCAAGCCTTGCCTGGTGGTGGTGGCACACGCCTTTAATCCCAGCACTCAGGAGGCAGAGGCAGACGAATCTCTGAGTTTGAGACCAGCCTGGTCTACAAAGAGAGTTCTAAGGCAGCCAGGGCTACACAAAGAAATCCTGCCTTTTATCTGTATCACTCCATTTTAAGGCCTCTATGTTTGCAGATAGATACTGGGACAGAGTTCACACAACTTGCTCAAGATCACAGAGCTGACATGAAGAAGAGAAGGTCTGTATCTCTGAGGACTCATGGTGGAACCTGAGATTTTAACTGGTAATGCATTTTTTCCCTCTGTGGGGAAGGTATGATGTTGACAATCATGGAGTTTGGCTATCAGGCAGAGAGCAAGAGAGTGGAGCCTGGGTTCTTATCCCTCAGCCTGAAACAGGAGGTGGTGTTCTGGCACAGGGGCAGGTGAGGAAATGGTTCTGAGGATGCTCGGAATTGCTGGGTTCCCCTGGCCCCAGATGCAGGGATGCACGGTAGGCAGCTCTGCCCAAAGCACAGCATCACTGCAGCTTCTCTTCTCTGGGGTCCATGGACCAAGTCCCCACCCTGTGTCCTCCTTCCCACTTGACCTTTGACCCCAGAGAAGAGAAAACAGGGAAGGATACAGCCAGTAAGAATAACTAGAGGCTTCTGGCAATAGAGCAGTGGAAGGAAGAAAAAGGGAAAGAAATGTTCCCGGTGTCCCTGGGCTATGTACTCTATTTTTCAAGACCAGGCAGGTGGCCATTGGTGGCATTGTGGAGTTTAAAGGGGCTGCAGGCTCTCCCTACAGCACACCCGGCAGGCCCAAACATGTTTTCCGTCAGGCTCTCCAGTGTCTATTTAAGTAAATGAGAGCTGAGAGTTCTTTCTGCCTCTGCTCTTCCTCTGCTTTTTAAATTAATTTTGTGGAACCCAGGGACATTTGCATGCTAAGCAAGTGCTGTACCAATAAACTATGCCCCAGAGCATGAGTGTGCTCTCTCTCTCTCTCTCTCTCTCTCTCTCTCTCTCTCTCTCTCTCTCTCTCTCTCTGTGTGCCTTTTGTTTTCATTTTTGAGACTCCTATGACAACCTCCCCTGTCTCTCCCCCTGTCCTAGCCAAGCTTAATCTCATGAAGAACACCGGCACCCACCCCCACGAGGTTCTAGAATAAACCCCACTCCCACAGACATATAGCCCACCCACCCCACCAACCCCACCCACCCCATGTCATCTCAGTTGACCTTTAGAAGTTTACTGTCCACACTTTGCCGATGAATAGGTGACAATGTCTTTCCCTAGGGAGCAGTCCTGCCACTTGGGTTACATTCTAAAGGTGCACAAGGGTTTTGTTTTGTTTCTTAGCTTGCTTTTCTTTTTGGAAATGGATGCAGCCCAGAGGTGGTACACACCTTCAACCCCAGCACTTAGGAGGCAGAGACAGGTGGAACTCTGAGTTTAAGGCCAGCCTGGTCTACAGAGTGAGTTCCAGAACAGCTGGGGCTACACAGAGACACCTTGCTTAAAAAAAAAAAAAAAAATCAAAATAAGCAAATAAATTAAAAAGTGGTGCTAGGAACTGAACCCAGGTCCTCTGTAACTGTAGCATGTGAACTTAGCCCCTGGGCCATCGCTCTAGCAGCTGCCACTTTCCTCCGCTCTAAGAAGTTTCTCTTGAAGATGATTCCATAAGTGTCTATAAAGAGCCATGTTTTCCTCCCTGTTACTTGTTTGTGTCCTCACCAGCTCTTATTGATGGAAACTTAGTCGTTCCTTCTGCATTTCCAGCCTCACTGCAATAACATCCCTGGTGTCTCTTCAGTTGTCATGTGGGTGAGTTCAGTGTGCCTCGAAGAGAGGAGGGCATAGGAGACAGTGTCGGGCGTAGGATAAGGGGCCTCATTGCTCAACCCTTGATGGTCTGATCTCAACTCCCTAAGACGAGCCTGGCTCAGAACCTGGGTAGGGAGGGGTTAGGCATACAGGGAGTCTGAGGTTGAAGGAAAAACGCTGAAAGCGCTGGGCATTGACCCCAGAGTTTGTGGGAAGAGGAGTCAATGCTGTGGAGAGGGGAGCTGAAGACTGGAGCAGTTGTAACCAGGAGCAAGAATTCGAGGAAACCAGAGCAGGAATACCAAGCTTTAAAGTCAGAGGTGACAAAATGATGCGTGTGGAGCCAGCAGAAGGCAGCTGTGGGAGCTTCACCCCAAAGGGATCGGGGTTGTTCTTTTGCTTTTCCTTCCACAGCCACTGAGTTAAAGCAGCTTTTAGCCCAGTGGACACGGGGAACCCTAAATCATGAAACCTAGTCTTTTCTAAGAAACACTTGCCTGTGCTTTGTGAATGCCAGCAGATGGTCTATGTAAGACGGTGTCTTTGTGAATGTAAGCAAGACGGTCTAGCACAGTGCTAGAGGGTTCGAGGTCCTCAGGAAGTGAGTCTAGCTGTGGACACCACCTAGGCTCCCCAGGGCTTGCAGCTTTTCTCCTTTGGGCCTCAGACACCCTGTGCACCCAGGACTTCCCCACCCCACACCCATAACCAAGGGACCCATTTCCATTTTAGAACCTGTTCCCTGAAAGTACCCCTGAAGACCTCACCTGCCCTTCCCATGGTGCCCCTGAAGGCAGGTGAGACAGTAACTGTGATGTGTGAAACCCTAAGTGTTTTCTGGGCCCTGGAACACACACACACACACACACACACACACACACACACACACACACACGCACGCACCAGGCTGGCATATCTGATATTACCTTTGATCCTGCTCATCTTCTTTCCTTGTTTGCTTTTTAGCTGTCCCCCAGGAGTTCCATCAAGCTACTATAACTTCCTTGTTTATAGTCTAAATTGGGATCTTGTTCAGGACATGAGTGACAGGAGTGACAGGGACAAAACTGGCAAAGCTGAGGGTGAGGGTGGGTGTGGAAAGAGAGGTGTCGGCCAGGAGGCAGAAGAAATCCTGAAGGTAATTTGTGAAGTGCAGTAGGCCCTGTACAGATCACCCATGCCTGTCACCTGTCTGCAGGTCTAACAAGAGCTTCCTGAGTGACCGGGATGGCCTAGTTATCTCAAATGATCCCATCACAAATTTCCCAAGCCTTTCTTTGTTTCCTGGTTTCCCTTTCTCTGTGTGCTCACTGAAAGGTGTCAGTCACTTGAAGATGAAGCGAAGCTACATTTCATCATCTGATGTTAAGCCCCAAGTCACCAGGTAGTCATTCAGGTCCCTTACAAATGTTTGTTGACGGTGTTTATGCCAACACATCTGGAGCTCACGGTGCAGACATCTGGTGAGGGCCCTGAGAAAAATCTTGAGTGGGGTTAGAAATGAGATGATATCTGTTTGAGTTCCAGCAGCTGAGCCACATGTGTGCCTTTGTCACCATTCTGGTGGCCACTAAGTGGAAATGACTTTGCTTTTTGGTGAAGCAAGCCAGTTAACTTCTTGTTTTTGAAAGTGGAACAAATGTGTAATGGAGATCTAGGTTTTGCGGTTGCTGCTGTGCTGTCTAGTTGGTGCTGCAAGCTGGGGAGTGAAGACTATTTGGTTCTGGGGTGCTGGGGGTCTTGTGCATGTGAATGTATGCTCCACCCCTGACTTACACTTCGACCCTTACTGGTTTTGAAATAGGTGCATTTTGTACTATCCAAGAGAACATCACACTGCAGATGTCCTGTGAAATAAAGCAATGATAAGCCAATGTTTCCTAACTTAGGATAGCAGGAGATGCCATCAGCCAGATGACCTGTTCTTGCCTTTGTTGATGGTGGAGAATGTGTGCAAAAATGATTTAGGTTCTTATAACTTGGACAATGAAATGGAACATTGCACTCCTGGCACCCCACGCTCTCTCTCCTGCTCTGGAGTAACTGATCACTTGTGTTAATTTGAGAATACTCAAGAAACCAAACCTAAGACTTCCACCTACATGTCACCTGTAACATCTGCATGGGGCAAAGAGCTCAGTTTGTGTTAGAAGCAGAAAAGAAAACAGTGGCAGGTAGGGCTGTAGCTCAGTTGGCAGAGTACTTGTGTAGCAGGCACGAAGCCCTGGGTGAAACTTCAGCTCTGAAGAAACTAAGTGTTCATACAATCCTAGCTCTTCAGAGGTGGAGGCAGAAGATCACAGGTTCAAGGTCATCCCTAGCTACATGAGATCCTGTCTTGAACAACAATGTTTAAAACAAGGGCACCTCTGGCAGCTCTGCCTCTACTGCACGTTTGCCCTGCCAGGGCACTTAAAAGCCTCCACCCATAGTGTCCATATCAGAGGCTGGGGTGGAGGCTTTGATAATTTCCAGGTGACTACAGGGTTCAGCCAAGGTGGAGACCAAACTCTAAGGTCTCTCACTTCTAGCCCTGCATTGGGCTACCGCAACTCACTCTTGTTCTAATGTTCATTCTGTAAACTTGACAAGAGTCAAAACTCAGGGCCCATCTATCAGAAGAACTCAAGGGCTTAAGGTCACCATTGAAGGCTGCGCCCCTGGAAGATGCTGGCCAGGGTATGTTAGAAGAGAAAAAAGACAAGCACAGAGTGCTCCCCTTTCTGAATAAGTCTGAGAGGTGTGTGCTTGGCTTTAGAACCTGCATCTCCCAAAGAGGTCTGCCGATGCCATGGCATGGTGATTGAAGCCTATAGTTGTTGGAACTGTATGGGAAGATTCATAAAGCATAGGCTGCTGGGATCTTCTCCCAGTGTCCCCATGGGATGCTCCCAGTGTCCCCATGTGGTGCTCCCAGTGTCCCCATTTAATGCTTCTAGTGTCCCTATTTAGTGGGCTTGAGTTTTAGATCCCGAGACAGTTCACTGGTCTGGAGGTTGTTGCCCAATCAACTTCATTTTGTGGTAAATAATGATCAGCTGCCCCCAGCAGCAATTGTCCCTCAGCTTCATCAGTTATTTGATGCTATCTAGAGATGTAGCCTGGGTAACAGGGCATGTGTCTTGGAAACAACCCTAGGGCCTTGATCCTGTGACACACACTCCGCTGCTGAGCTATAGCCCTGGTCCCAACAGTATTATCTTCCTAGATAACTCTAGTAAACATGCGTGCTGGGCTGAGACCTACTGAGCTAAAACATAAATGAGTGGAGAATGTTTGCACTTGCCATTACTCATGATGACAGACTTATCAGTCAAAGTGAGTTGAGGACCATATGCAGAAAGGAGCCTTAGGAACAAAGTGAATAGGTGCATTACACTGTTAAGTGGGTTTTTTTTGTTTGTTTGTTTGTTTTGTTTTTGTTTGTTTGTTTTGTTTTGTTTTTCTATTGATCACTTTAAAAAAAAGTAATTGTTCAGTATTTGTGCAACCTGATTGGAAGGTGGCCAGGAACAAAATTGGAACAAATGACCATACCAGACATACTGGGTACCAGCCTGGTTATGGAGGATTGACTGTGTGTAATACATAGAGAAGCTAGTGACAAAGAGAAGGATGGCACCATTGGGGCAGCTTTGTTCAGGAACCTCAGACTGTGCCCAAAGTGCCCTGCCCTTTCTTGGTTCACTTGGTTCACAAAGCAGCACCAAGTTATCCTTGCTAGGTGGTGGTGGTGCACACCTTTAATCCCAGTACTCAGGAGGCAGAGGCAGGAGGATCTCTAAGTTCAAAGCCAGGCTAGTCTAGAGAGTGAGTTTCAGAGCAGCCAGGGATATGTAGAAAGGCCCTGTCTTTAAAAAGTTATTATTATCTGAAGTTATTTCCACCATGCATTTGTCTATGGTCGGCTCTTTTGCTGTCTGGTACTCTCCTGCCAACACGAGTCTGGTATAAATAACCATTTACAAACTGAATGACTGAAGGAAATGTCAAACAGGTCAATGGGACAGGGACTGTTACTCCATGGTAGAGTGCTTGAAGCATGCATGAAGTACTGGGTCCCATGGCCAGCATTGCAGCAGAGGGAGGGCAGGTGGGTCTGAGGTGGCATCTTTACCCTCTCCTGCTTCCTGGCTACCAAGCTGGATACCTTCCTCACCCTAATGACTTTCCTCCTGGAAGCACCGGGTATGTCCCTCATCACAAAGGAACACAGCCTGAGAATGGTTTTCTTTCAAAAGCTACCTGAACGGAAAGCAAAACAAAACATGGGGTGAAAAACGCCCAATGAGAAGTTGTAAGTCCCCTGAGATGAAAGGTTATGTTTAGGACATTTGTGTCCCAAGGGTGAGAGAGACAGGGTGCTTCATTAGAACATTCACATGTAAAGGCCATGTGATCCCTCCCCTCTGGTGCAGAGGCATTGCTGTTTACATGGGATACTCTGTGATTCTCTACATTCACATGTAAAGGCCATGTGATCCCTCCCCTCTGGTGCAGAGGCATTGCTGTTTACATGGGATACTCCGTGGTTCTCTACATTCACATGTAAAGGCCATGTGATCCCTCCCCTCTGGTGCAGAGGCATTGCTGTTTACATGGGATACTCTGTGGTTCTCTACATTCACATGTAAAGGCCATGTGATCCCTCCCCTCTGGTGCAGAGGCATTGCTGTTTACATGGGATACTCTGTGGTTCTATGCATTCACATGTAAAGGCCATGTGCTCCCTCCCCTCTGGTGCAGAGGCATTGCTGTTTACATGGGATACTCCGTGGTTCTATGGATTCACATGTAAAGGCCATGTGATCCCTCCCCTCTGGTGCAGAGGCATTGCTGTTTACATGGGATACTCCGTGATTCTATGGATTCCATAACTTTCATTAAGTGACAGTAGTCACTCAGTGTGTTTGCCCTGACACATGTCCTTAAAGAAGATATCAGAAAACAATCAGTTGAGGAGATGCAGGGTAGAAGTATGGGAAGCCACTGTCCGGTGTGGAGACCTGATCAAGCACACCAGAGACCCACAGTACTCCAATGCCTTGTTCGTTTTAAGTATTTTGTTATTTCTTCCTTTTGAGAAAGCTTGCAAGACTTTCCTAAGACCAAGGCTGACTATTGCTTACACTTTACACGCGGGAAAGCTGTGAGTTGGGCTACTTGGCTTCTTTTTATACATTGGAATGTCATTATAGCTTGTAGCACTTGCCAAGTCTTTAAGTATATTCTCATTACATAGGGCAGAATACAAAATTCCTGCTTGGACATGGGGGCATATGTCTGTAGCCCTAACACTCAGGAAGCTGAGGCAGGGAAATCACAAGTTTGATACTAGTCTAGTCTATGTAATAAGCTCTGGGCTATGATGTCTGAGGTCCATTTAATTTGTTCTCTCCGATCATTATTTTCTAAATCTGGCAATATTAATCATAAATGAATAAGCAAAGAAGCATAATTTCTTTTTAAGAAAGAGTAAGTTAACTTTGACGCAAATTAGTCAGTGGTGTCATGGCACCAAAAAGACCTGTGAGCAACCATTGAGATCTGATTTCTGAAACTCACAATGGGATGAAGAAGCAGGAATAAGGCAGAAGGGGATAATTCACACAAAACAGAGAAATTCTAAAGCTGAGAGGGATCTATTGCTTCTGTTTTAAAGAAGCAGAGCAGAGGTGGGACCGAGGCTTGGCAGAAGGCTTTCCTGGCATGAGTGAAGCCCTTGATTCCAGCCCAGCAGTATAAAGCTAAACGTGCTGGGGGCATACCCAGCACTGAGAAGGTGGGAGCTGGAGAATGGAGAGTTCAAAGTCACCCTTTGCTACATAGTGAGCTGGAGGCCTGCCTGGGGAGACGGTCTCAAAAAGCAAATGAGACAAAGACAGAAATCAGCCCTAGAGGCTCTCTTCCTCTACCTCCCTTCATTTTCCAGGCATTATATCTGTGTTGTCTTCACCAACTGAGGCAGAGTTTCTCATTCATCTTATAGTTCATACACTTGATTTCAAGTTTTCAAACCAACTTTTACTAAATTGAAGGCCAGTGTCCCTGAAACCTATACCCCAGTGTGGTTCTTGCAGAAGTTTCCTAGTAACCACTGTCCTTTCTAAAAATCTTTAATGCAAATTTTCTGGGTCCAAAGTTTACAAAGGCTTGTTCTATCCAATGCAGAGGTAGAGGAGGCAATGACTGTTCTGAGTTGAGGATATAGAATGGAAACTATCACACATTAGAAGAACTGGGATTGTTAGGTTGTATGTGCGTATATGTGGTAAGCATATACTCAATATTATTTTTAGCTTATCCAATTTCCTAATTCTGTGCCAAAATGTTAACTATAGCCTAAATCTTAGCCAAATGTAGTGTTGCATACCTATAATCTCAACAACTGGGAATTTGAGGCAGGAGAATTGTTAGCTTGAGGACAACCTTGCCTACACAGCAAGATCTTGCCTCAAAAAGATAGCTAACACTAAATCAACAATCTCAGGGCTAGTGACGTGGCTCCAACGGTGGGTAAACTGCTTGTTGTGCAAGCATGGAGCTGTGCAAACATGGAGCTGTGCAAGCATGGAGCTGTGCAAGCATGGAGCTGTGCAAGCATGGAGCTGTGCAAGCATGGAGCTGTGCAAGCATGGAGCTGTGCAAACATGGATCTGTGCAAGCATGGAGCTGTGCAAGCATGGAGCTGTGCAAGCATGGAGCTGTGCAATCATGGAGCTGTGCAAGCATGGAGCTGTGCAAGCATGGAGCTGTGCAAGCATGGAGCTGTGCAAGCATGGAGCTGTGCAAGCATGGATCTGTGCAAGCATGGAGCTGTGCAAGCATGGAGCTGTGCAAGCATGGAGCTGTGCAAACATGGAGCTGTGCAAGCATAGAGCTGTGCAAGCATGGAGCTGTGCAAGCATGGAGCTGTGCAAGCATGAAGCTGTGCAAGCATGGAGCTGTGCAAGCATGGAGCTGTGCAAACATGGAGCTGTGCAAACATGGAGATCTGAGTTTGGATTTCCAGCAGCCATGTAAAAGCCTTGCATGGAGGCATGTGGGTCTGTAACCTCAGCTACAGGGCAGTGGATACAGGTGGACCCCAGAGACTCAATGGTGGGTCAGCCTAACTGAAATGGCAAGCTCCAGGATCAGCTGGAAATCCTGTCTCAAAAGAAGGCAGAGAGTGGCAGAGAAAGACTCCCAACATTGACCTCTGACCTTCACACATGCATGGAGAGTGTTGGGACCCAAACTCTAGTCCTCTGCCAGAACAATGAGAGCTCTTGCAGGGCTTGGTGGCACAAGCCTTTAACCCCAGCACTCAGGAGGCAGAAGCTTGTAGATCTCTGAGTTCAAGGCCAGCCTGATCTATAGAGGGAGTTCCAGGACAGACAGAGCTACACAGAGAAACCCTGTCTCAAAAACAAAACAAAACAGAGCTCTTAACTTCTGGGCTGTCTTTCCAGCCCTTTGTTTACCCTGAAGGAAACAGTACTACAGCTACTGTTACAGTATAGCTCTAGAATGTCTCCCCAAGGCCCATGTGTTGAAGGCTTGGTTGACAGGTGTGGCACTGTTACCTGATGGTGGAACCTGTATTAGGTCACTGGAGGCATGGCCTTGAAGGAGATACTGGGGAGTCTCCTCCCCATCTCTGCTTCCCAGCTGTCCCACAGTAAGCAGTTTTCTAAGCCACAGACCCCTTACCATCGTGTGCCTCCCCACCACAGGCCCCAAGGCAACATGGGCCAATTGACCGTGGACTCAAACCATGACCTAAAATAAAATTTTCTTCCTCAGGAATTTATTTCTTCAAATATTTTACTTTGGTTTTGTTCATTTGTTTGTTTTGGGTTTTGTGTCCTTTTGTTTATTGGTCAGTTGGCTGATACTGAGGTTTGAACCTAGGGCCTCGAGTGTGCTAGGCTGTATCCCTAGCCCTTCCTTGGATGTTTTATTACACTGAGAGAAAGCTCAGTAAGATAGGCATGGCCATACTTGATATAATTTCTATCCCTTACTCCCAAAAGTAAGCACTTAAAAGCTAGAGTGCGTCCACACTACATAGAGTGTATCCATACATCTACGGCTCGATCTAAGCCATGCATAGCATAGTTTGGGGCACTTCAGAAACTCCATGATCCTTTGAATAATAATTTCGAGTTAAGGATCTGTGCTACCCAGGCTGGTCTCAGATTTCATGGTTCAAGTCTCAGCTCCCAAGACGCTGGAACCATTGACTTCGTGCATATTAATCTCTTGTTTCTGGCCAGCATTATTTTGAGACTGATCCAGCTTGATACTAGTAGCTCAGGTTCATCAAGTTCGCTCTGTGACACTCATTCTAAAACTTCAAAGTTCTATTTCCCCTTTCTTCTGCGGATGAACATTAGATTTTCTTTCTCTCCCCTAGATTTACAAATGGCACAGTCATCGTTGTTGGCTGCGCATTCCTGAGTGACCTGGAATAAGTCCTCGAGACGACAGAGTGAGAACATTCCCTTCAGGATGGCTGCACAGAAAAGCTCCTCTCTCCAGCAACCCGATCCATTTAAGAAAATGTTCCCAGTGGGCAACAGCTAGAAATACCAGATGAAACAAGAGAAGCTCCTTTAAATGTATAAAGAAATCTAAGGAAAGCAAGGTTATCATGTCTGGAGGGGCTGACGTCACTGGCAATCCCAGCTCTAAGAAAGCTGAGGTAAGAGGACTGTGAGTTGGCGATAACCTGAGCTACAGAGGCAGACCCTATTTCGCAAAACAAAACAACTTAAAAACCTATAAACAAACAAGATTATGGAGAAAATGAAAACCCAATCCCTATCTGGTTATGATGATTGCCTTAAAGGTTTGGATTCTGGGGATATAAGAGACCACGCACTGCTTTTAAGGAAAACCTATCCAATAACTGTGTCAAAAGTTAAAGCTACAACACCGGGCCATGACCCAAAGGGTATGTCTGGTGGATAACAATACTCCACACTCTGTCAGCTGGGACAACCCGACCCTGTGGAAGCCTCCTCAGATCTTCAGTCTGTTTTAGTCGGTTACCTTTCTCACTGGCCATCTCCCTGTCCCTGTGGTTACTCCTGGTGATCGACTGGCATCACTGTTCCTTCTGCTTTGACAGCTTACATCTTTCCAGAGGTGTTGATGCCCTCCCCTCGCAATGGTCAGAGACTGAGTCCTACTGTCTGCCTGTCCCGTGGCTGAGGTAAAGCCCGAGATCCAGCTAGAACTTCCTCTAAGCTCAACCCAGCCGTGGCCTCATTCTAGTGTGTAATATAGAAGAGGATGTTGTACTTTCCAGGCGTTAGCGGCTGATGGAGAGCATCTGGTGTTAAATAATAGGTGAGCCATTCCCTGCATGCCAGGCTATTCTCGGTGCCCTCAAGATTTCCCTCATGACCAGGAAGCAGCAAGAGTCAGTCTGTACAGGTGTTAGAACAAAACCATCCAGTAGATAATAGCAGACATAAAGTGAATAGGAGGGGTAAATAACCAAGCTTAAGTAAAAAAAAGTAAAAAAATATATATATATATATATATATATATATATATATATATATATATATATATGACTTTCTAGAAATGCAAATAATGATTACTAAAACCAAAAGCTCAGTGGGCGGGTTAAGCTGCAGACTGCCCTTCATAGTTCCTGTTTCTGCACATCCTGACCAGTGTTTCAGTGAGGGTGGTGCAAACTGCGCCAGGCTGGCCAAGCACTGCACATTGTGTCTTCACAGGACTGAACTCATCTCCAAAGGCCCTCCCTGTCACAGTTTCCTGGAATTTGGAAATGTAGACACTTTTAAGCCCTGTCGTTTGGTTTGGTTTGCTGTTGTTTTTGTTGCTAATGTTGTCGAGGCTGGGTCTCTCTCTCTATGGCCCAATTAAGCACTGAGCCCAGTCCTTCTGAGCCCCCACCCCACCCCCGTGCTGGGATCACGGGCATGCATCACCAATGTCAGGATTTATCTTTTCTTCTCTACTCTCTGTTTTCTCCCTCTCCTCTACTCAACTTCCCTCGCTTTTGTTTCCTTGTAGTTTTAGATCCCCCCTGTCTGGGGTCAGGTCTCACTGTGCAGGGGCAATTCTTTTTCTCCTGGTTCCCATACCCCAAAGCCTCTCGCCTGGTGCTCTAGCTTTCTGCTCTTCTGCTCTCAGCCCTGCTGGCCCCCAGCTTCTCTGCTCACTCTGCATCTGCCTCAGCTCTACTTCCTTTACAGCAGCCCACATTAAAAAGCAGCTCTCACTGTTTCTTTTCCTGAGGACAGGTCTTGGTCAAGGCAAACATACAATTCTGTTACTAATATGCAGGGACCACAAAGCTTGGTCTTCCTATACACAGACCTCAGTTCCAGCTTGCTGAAGACTCCACACTGGCTGAGATGTGCTGTCCAGAGTTCATCTCAACTATGCTCATTGATTTGTTCAAAATCCAAGGAAATCTGTTTTCCTACTTGCCTCCTGCTTGTTTCCTAAGGGATAATTTCACTTGATATTGTTCTCAATTCTGAACCAGGCTATTTTTTTGTAGTAACTAAAGACATTAAAAAAACAAAACAAAACAAAAAACAAAAAACCTCTAATCTAACTCATATTCTTAAGCACCACTGGTTCAAAGGGGTATGTACCGATTGCTTTAAAATTTAAGCTTTAGTGTGGAATAGCCTTTTCCTTGACTAATGTCCAAGACACAGCCTTTAGTATGCAACTTTCTGCAAATAGTGATTTTACATCTTTTAGACACTGGGGATACAGGCAGGGCCCCAAGCATCATGATGGCTTATGGAGATGGAGACGCTCTCTGCACACAGCCCTGTATCCATGCTTTCACCCCCAACTTCTGACTTTCCTCTGTACCACCTGCTTTCAGGGCTCCGTGATTGTAGAAGATCAGCCTCATCGCCACTCCAGGATGGCTTTAATATTTATTAACAATTACTGAGTTCCTAGTGTGTGCTAAGATCTGACAGAGCTTAGGAAAGTCAAAGATAAATAAAAGATTTTTCCTGCGTACACTCATGGCTCTTTCCACTTCCTCCCAGCTCCAAAGCCCAGGGCACAAAATGAGAATGCACTTCCCATCTCACTTTGAAAGTAACACATCCACCTCTCACATGCTACTTCAGACATGTGGGCATACCATGTAAAGAGTGCCCTGCAAGAGAGCCTGAGAGGCTGGGAGAGGCATGGAAGCCTTGCTGTCTGTGTCATCAGTGCCTGATGTCACCATCCTACCTAAATAACAATGGCACATTTTCCTTCTGCTTTAGATACAGCCCTTCCCTAGAAACAGACATTATCTACCTATTCCCAGAAACCATGGATGCAAGTGCATCTACAAAGGGCAAGTCAACAGAACCTTCAGAGGCAACTGAGAGTGTTTGCTTGCTGTAGCAACTGCCAAGAGAGCCAGTGAACGGCTGCTCAGCCTCAAGTATTGAGAGGTACTACTACTGTCTCTCCCAATACCTTGACTGCCTGTAATCACGTTAGCCTTTACAGCAAGTGTTCATTAATAACAATGGGTGTAAAGAAAACATCCCCGTGGTACCAAGATCAAAGAAAACCAGATCAAAGAATTATCTGGATGTTAGAGAGTGGAAAAATGGATGCCTAGTAACTCATTTCCCCTTTACATCTTTTTCCAAATCCTTTCCAAGAGTACAGATCCAGACCCTAGTTGTTTCCCCCTCCCCCCAAGAAGTTTTTGGAATTGGCAGAGTTCTCAACTATTAAAGTGAAATCATTACTTCTGTCTTTTAGCAGACTAGAAAATTCTTTTCCAGGAACTGCCAAAAAGTTTATGGTTTTCTTAATATGCCCAGTAAAGCTGATTAATTACAGGGATCATAAAAGGCAAAGATAGCCGGGGGTTTAGAACAAATGAGAGACTGCGATGAAAGCAAGACCCATCCTTCGGTCCTGCCCTTTCAAAGACAGTTTTAGTTTTCTTCGCTTTTAAGTTTCACCGAAGGGATTAGGTTTTCTGGGTGGCACCTACAGGCTTTTATCCTTGTTCCCAGCTGGAGGTCGCTTACCCTGGTCGGAGTGACCGAACGCGAGTCCCAGGGCCAAGACCAGGGCAAAGCACAGCGCAGTCATCTCAGCTGGCTCGCCCTCGCTCAGGATGCTGCGGAACCCCGGCCTCCCTCCGAGGCGCACATTTCCTGTTTCCTGCTCCTTTGGGTCGGTGCTCACTCGAAGGAGAGGTGTTTGCCTGATTTTTAGGAAGTGATGTAACTCTGCAGGAGCCTGTCAGACTGGCAAGGGTTGCAACAGAGGAGCTGCTCGCCCAGCACTGATTCAGTTAGCACCTCCCTAGCCTTCGGGAGCTTGGGCCTCCACCTTTCTGTCCCTGAGAAACTGAGTCCGTTGCTCAGGTGTCGTTCAGCATCAGGAGGGGCCTGGACCACAAACGCGCTCTGACTTGGCAAGTTTGCACACCTCTCTAGCGGATCTCTGGAGCTGTCCAGAGAGCCTTGGATAGCGCTGCCCTTAACTCAGTGCTGATGGCTTGTCTCAAATCAGCGCTGTCTAGTAACAGCCATTAGCCACATTGTCTGCTGTGCACTGGACTGAGTATCGTGTGAAGTGAACTTTTACATTAAGTAAACCTAATTTTAAATGTAAACAACTTCACCTACCCAGTGACTGTTGAGACAGACAGCGCCGGCTGCCCAGGCAGCAGGCAGCAAAAAAACTGCCAGTCCATTGCTCGACAGCCAGCCAGGCTCATTCCTCTGCATCAGCCCTCCAGTGCCTGCTTCCCAGAGGCCCTATTTGGACCTATGGACAATACTGCACCTTCCTTCCCTGGGAGAAGTATCTTTGCAAGGAAAACTCTGAACATGCAGGTGGAAAGTGGACCTCTCCTGACCTTTACATGACAATTTGTTTCTACAGGGATGTTAACGAGAAAAACAGGATTGAATAGGATTAAGATAAGTCTAGAAATCCTACCGGGTGGAAACAATGAGGGAGGGAGGGTCTTTTACATATTGGAGTGGCTAGAATGCTTTGAAGCCCTTCCCTTGACTGGATTAGCACCTGTGCACATTACTAACTAGTTTCCTTATTGCATTTGTTGTAGTGCTTAGAAACTGGGACGCAAAGAGGCCAGCATCAGACTCCTCTAAAGAGGAATGTCACCCTCCTCCCAATCTGTCCCATGTGAGCCGCTAGGTGTAAGCATATCAAGTGACTGGGGTTCCTCAGCCCTGACACAGTGTTCGTTGGCCCTCTGCTTGTCAGTGTTGACCTCAGTTCATGTCCACATAAATAGTGGTGATTCACATGACAACCAACGTGTTTGTGGACTTACAGAATGTCTTAAAGTGACAGAGCCACTCTTGACACACTATTCTCTTGCCCTTGGGAACAATGCAAAAGAAAATAGATGTGTTCACAACTGGATGACGTATCTGAAAGCAGCAAAGTAGGAACTATTCATCACCCTCTCCTGGAGAGTCATTAGGCCCCTGGCTCCAAGACACTGTGGTGCAGTTTGGGTGGCAGTTATTCCTGTGGGAGTGAGCTTTTCTGCAGCTGTGACACACCCCTGCAAAAGAGAAGGCCTGGGTCCTGGGAGTGCTGAGCTTCATTTTGTCATTGTCATCCTCCTCTTAAACACAGCTTTGGCTCTTGGGCTGAGGCACACATTTGACAAGGGCAAGGCTATTTGTCCGATTCCTTCCAGTCAGATCTCCCATTGAACCCCAGGCTTGGGCACGCAGTTTAGTGTTCATAAGCCTGCTCTGTGTCAGTTCTGAGCAGTGAGGGCCACTCTGTTAGAAAGATGAGCAACAGCAGGCAGGACTGCAGGGAACCCTGCGAAGCCTGTCATTTCCCTTTGACCTCTGTGCTCATTAAGACCCGCGTCGTGGTGCAGTGGCTCTCAGGGAAAGAAAATTACCGTTATTGATCAGAAAGTGGTAACACCCAGAGACCCACCCACTGCAGCTAAAATCACCAGGGACTGTGGCAGGAAAAGGGCCATTTACCTCTGTTTGTTCTCATTTCACCGATCATTAATTTTGGAAAGTGACCGCCAGCGCCTCAGATTAAATTCTGGTACACTCTTGGCAGGAAATCAGGGCCTCCGTCCTCACCCCGAGATACTGGTCTTTGTGACTGGAAGGTCCACAGGTGCCTGTAGATGGCTGTGGAACAGCGAAAAGGATCAGGGGTGTCCAGGATGTGCCCTGAGGCCTCACAGGCTCAAGAGGTTACAGAGGTGAGCCAGCTTCTAGCTTTGTTTTAAGGCCATTGACTACCTTTCGCTGAGAGTGTGGATTTTCCATTTGATCTACAGAAGCGGCTCTCCGCCACAACCATTACTTCCTCTCTATGTCCTCCCTTCAACTCCATGGGCCATAGAGGCTGAGGAAGCCCAAGGACTCAAAGGAGAAGCTCTCACTGTGAATACCAGCTTTCTGTCCATAGTTCCCCTTTGCCCAAACTGTGTTCTTGCCAACATACCCAAGTACACACACACACACACACACACACACACACACACACACACACACACAGACACACCTTCATGTAGTGTTACACACATGCAACACTACCTCACACACTCAAGCACATACACAGTGGTGCACACACCATACACAGGTGTACCCATGATTGTACACACACACACACATCCTCACATCCTCATAAATGCACTCAAAGCTCTCTCTCTCTCCGTACACCGTGGAATAGAGCAAACAAGAACAAACAGTGGTCAGTTAATTCCAAGCTTATTCTAGCAAGGGAGCTGGCTATCTTTGGCAGGAACCTTTAGACAGGCTGGGGCTGTAGGAAATGGTCTCGGCGTATCAAGTGAGAGGCTGCAGGCAGGATCCGTGGAAGGCTGTTGGCCACAGAAAGTACAGCAAGTTCAGGTTGTTGTTTTCAGCAGCTGATGAACAGTCTGCCCTTGGCTTCTCCAGAATCAGACAATAGCATAAATATCTGTCTCTGTCAGATAGTGACCTTCCTGCAATGTTGCTTTATAGCAGGCTGCCTTCTGAATTGGCTGCTGCAGACAAGAGGGAGGTTTCCTGGGCTGTTGCAGGTCCAGAGTTCAAGTGCTTTTGCACATACGATCAGGCATTGCCATTTGTATGTTTGCCTTCCTACGATCACCCCATGTACACTCACATACTTCTACAGTGTTCTCACACTCCAAAACACCCACACAGGCACTGCTGCAAGCTTTCCAGAACATTTTTCTGTCTCCAGAGAAGGGGCTGGCAGCTTCTTGGTACTTGCTAAGTGGGAGCAGACCCACAGAGGAGGTTACTGACAGCAGTAGAGACTGTAAAGCCTCTTGAAGGCAGTGTGAATGGAGAGGGGGGGAAAACAGCGACAGCCCCAGGAACCAAAGACATGCCAGAGAGAGCAGGTGGGAGTAATGTAATGCCTGGAGCAGCAACAGGAGAATAAATCCCAGTGTGCAGAGTTGTAGTCGGGCAAGTGTTAGGTTAGCATTGTTTACAACTGTTAAAACTGCTGTTACTTGCTGTCAACAAGCATTCCTTCCAACGCTTATTTTCTACGAGGAAGCAAAGGCATGGATGGGACACTTTGATACTCTAATTAGCAGATACTGAACTCTTTCTTGCCATCTAAGCTTCCCTGAGCAAACAGGTTTTACAACCAACTGAACTACCCTTTCTAGCTTGCTAGCACCAGTGATCGTGAATATTCCACAGAGGGCTAAGCCTCCTGGACCATTTCCACCTTGTCCAGAGGGGCAGTACTTCCCCTGGTAGAGGGACTACTATGATGGGGTGGGGGTGGGGGGCCATGATTGATCCAAAACACAAGCCTCCACAACTGGGCTTGGTTCTAAACTGACAGCTGGGACAAGCCAAACAAATGGGTTGATGGGTGTAAGCACTTCCCCCCTCTGTAGTCTACGACCCACGCTGCTTAGATTCAGTTGGGGAATCTACTACCAAGTGCCTTCCTGTGCTGTGTCCCAGGGCTACAACACTGGGGCCTGGAGTGCTCTTGCCATCCCTACTTTCAACAGAAGAGTGTGTGCTAAGCTGGAAAAAAAAAAAAAAAATGTCGCGCGCAACCTTTGCCGATAAGGAAGACGCGGCAACCGAAGATGTGTCCAGCAGAATCTTTATTGTAGCGCTCTTTACATGCTGATGGAGAAGGACCCCAAGCCCCGAATACGCACGGCTTAAATAGCCTGCAGGGCGACGTATTCGTCTGTAATTGGTGCTCCGCAAAACGCCCGAATGATATAGCTTCTCTGATAGGGAGAGCTACCATATAGAAATTGCCATACAGTGGCGCATGTGCAGTCAGCATAGCTAATGCTGTAAACAAGAACCAGGAAACAGGAAGCCAGCGCCATCTTGTAATGGCGAATGCGGCTCCCGACAAAAAAAAAGACAGAAACAGTGTCAAGGAGTGCAGTTTTACAGCTAAGCAAGCACCCACCAGAGTTGTAGCGGTGTTGACTTGGTTCTGAAGACACTTTGGACCAATTGTGTGGGCATGTGCACACCTTCTTTCCTGTCCAAAGACCTTGAAGGCATCGAATAGGCACCCAGCACCCTGATGCTGTACTGCATGGTGCATGGTTATTCTCACACCATTAGAAGCAGTGAGCTTGAAGGGACCAGACCCTCACCCAGCTTCCCTGCTTTAGCAGCCATGACAGGCTGCAGAAAAGACCCAGCAAGATGTAAGCCTCTGTCTCAGCACATGTTGCTGAGTTTCCAGCCTTCTGATCTTGCCTTGCCGGACCTGCCCTGGTCACTAGGAGGTCAGATGCCCTCCATGTGGCAAGGGACCATTCAGAAGTTAGCTGGCGGGCTCTGGATGTGCTTTATAGTTACAGTGGCATACAGAGCATAGCAACCACCCTGGGAGGGCCTATAGGCCGTAGCAACCAGTTGACCAATCAACACAAGACAGGTCACCTAAGCCCAGCACCAGTCCTGAGACTGTGTGGACTCCTACACACTCCCCTTGCTCAACCCAATACATTCCTTGCCTCGAGGTCCCTTCGGGTCCTTCTCACTCCACCTGCCACGTTGAACAGACGGAGGGCCAGAGTTAATATAGCAAACTTGTTAAATAATAAAGACTCTTTGCTTTTGCATAAGAATGGGTGTCTTGGTGATTTGGGGGTTCAGAATCTGGGCACAGCAAGCTGACAGGAGAGAACAGTTTATAAAAGGATAAAGGGCTGTCAGGGGCTAGAGAACCTGCAGGCCACAATCTCTGGAATGGCTCCAGAGAGATGTCCAGAAGGGTCTCAGGCCCAGGACTGAGAGTGTTAACACTGCTGCCACCAAGGGCCAGGAGTTCTGGTACCCAAGATCACGAAGGAACAATGGAAGGCACTGCTTGCTGTCGCTCCCCCTGCTCGCCGTCGCTCCCCCTGCTTGTTGCATGCTCATATCTGTCAAACACTGAGAAGGAAGGAAAGCTTTGAGATGAGCATCTGTGGAGCTGTTCCTTGCCCAGACACTATCTATTCAAACAGAAACCAAGATCTTCAGCAGCTCACTGATGACACGGGGACTTCCCCCACACAGACCCCAGCCCTTGCCTCCTCCAGGACAACATCTTCCAGGGCAGAGATGACAGCCTGGCTGCCACAAAATGAAAGGGAGAGGGTTGTGAACAGGGTTAAGGGGGCAGCCAGCATGTAGAACAGAGCACAGATCTGGGGTCCAGGGGGCCCTTGGTCAGTATCGAGGAGGACGCCCTAAAAGTTGACTTCCCGCTGTCTTCTCCAGTCTGTCCTCAACACTTCAGGACAACGGAGTAAGTGAATCAACTTCCTTCTATGATAGCATTTTTTAAAAAGTGGGCTTCTAGGGAGGACACCTGCATCAGAATTGTTTTGGGAAACTTATCGAAGTTCAGTCCTGGGCTACACCCTGGAACTGCTGAGTGACAATCACCACAGCAGCAGTCCAGAGCTGCATGTTTATGATGGTGAGGGGGTTTTATATACTAAAAATAAAGCTGAGAAACCTGCTGTAGAGTTTCATTTTTAGTTCCTGGGGCGGGGGGGGGGGAATGTGTTTTTGTTTTTGTATTTTGGGGAAATGTGTTTTTGTTTTTGTATTTTGGGGATTTTTTTTCTCAACAAGTAGGAAGTGAATAGCACCCATTCTTTCCCCCTTTGCCTTTGCTGAAGGGAGCTTGGAACGAGAAATGAGGCTCTATCTTCTGCCCAGGTTTCTTTACCGAGTGAGCTTTCAAGACTCAGATAAGGACCTCCCCACCTCCCCTCCTCAAGTAGCCTCCCCAGATCCCCTCCCCAACCCCCCTCCACAACTCCCTTCCCAACCCCATCCATAACTCCCCTCCACAACTTCCCTTCCAACCCCCAAACTGGGCCATCATCCCTTCTCCCTACCCTCCTTGTGGGACCCATCAGAATACAGCAGGAAGATCTGTTTGTATCTCTAACTGACCGCCCCCCACCCCCGCAACAGTTTTAGTCATCTGTGGCCTTCCACACCTCTTAGAGGGAATTAAGCTTCCTTCCACTGCAGTTTCCTTTTTGATTGTATCTTACTGCCCCCCCCCCCGACTCCCATGTTTCTTAAAATGTTTTTGCAAGTAAGGCATACCTATGTTGATACCGAAATCTGCTCTAGAACATGCATGCACATCAATGATCCCAGTGTCTTCTTTTTCTCTTTTCAATGTTTGTTTTGTGTGTAGTGGGAGGGATGGGCCCTAGGACCTTGGGCATGATTGACAAGAGTTCTGTCCAGTCCCCGTTTTTCTGTTTCATCGTGCATTCCACATTTACAGTTGACGGTGTCCCAGCTGGCTAAATCCTCGGCTCCAACAAAACTTGAAAATACAAAGACACCAAGGTTTTGAGAATACATCAAAGGATGAAAGAATTGAGGAAGCTGCTATGAGGAACAACTCCAATGTCAGGGTACTTGGGTGGGCAGTGCCACAGATGACTTCAGAGGATGCTGTGTCCACAGAGAGAGGAGCGGAAAATAATGAATGACTATTGAATTTTATCAAAATATACCTGGGAATGTGGCACAGTGGTAGAACACTTGCCTGCAAGAGGCCCTGGGTTCCATCTCTGCAGAAATACATCACTGCAGAAATACATCACTGCAGAAATACATCACTGCAGAAATACAATATAACACTAAAGAAACACAATACATATTTGCAACAAAATGAAGAGAATGCGTAAATTCCAAGGTGAGATCATTCCTTTTAACTCTCTGTTTTTCCCTCTGTCTGTTTCTCTCTGTCTCTCTGTCTATCTCTCCCCCCCCCCGTGTGTGTGTGTGTGTGTGTGTGTGTGTGTGTGTGTGTGTGTGTGTGTGTGTGTGAATGTAATGTCTGCAGAGACCAGAAGAGGGCCTCAAATTCCCTGGAGTTGGAGTTAAAAGTGGTTGTCAGCCACCAGACATGGGTGCTAGGAATCAAATTCCTATTCTCTGGAGGAGCAACAAGAGCTTTTAACTGCTGAGCCATCCATCTGTCCAGCCCCAAAGTCATTCTTTTAATCTTTGTGTGGTTTTCTCCTGTACATAGCAGGTGATGGAACACCGCTGCACTCATTCCTGCCTCTAGCAGTTGGTATCACAGCTCCACTAACACACAATATTCACCTGTGTGGGGAAATGGTGACTTACTCTGTTTTTCCCACAGCCATCTCTTTTGAACTCCAGTACACTGTGCAATGGTGATCTGGATAGGGCCACTTTCAAACATAGCCAGTGCAGTGATTTCCCATGGTTCAGAACCAGCTTAGCTTACGTCAGGGTCCGTTCACACACTCCACTCACCTAGGAGGGATCTCTCTAGGATTGCCTTGGAAATTCCAAAGAATCAGCAGGGGAGGTGGTTTCCAAAATGGAGTTCTGGACTTTAGAAGATCAAAAGCCAGAATCGAGCTCTGTGTTTATCTATGGCCTCCTCTCCCTGGACCACATGGTGTCACTTGTTACTTTGGGTGTAAGCAAAGTGTCCAGGGGCCCCCAAGCACACAACACCCTGCTGCGGTGGTTGTGATCATTTCTCCAGTGACACAGCAAACCCCCGCCAGGGAAGGAATGGATGCTGTGACACACTGTTGGTTCACACGTCCATGGCCTCAATCGTAGTTCCTTTCTCTAATAGATCTTCCGAGAAGCAGCAGGACTTAAGGCTTAAGGACTTAAGGACTTAAGAGAGACACGCCAGAGGATAAGAGCACTTTACTGAGAGAACCTAAGTTTGGTTCCCAGTACCCATGCTAGGTGGTTCACTCCAGCTCCAGGATACCCGACGTCCTCTTCTGGCCTTCACAAGCTCCTGCATGCACACATGACATATACTCATAAAGACATAAATTCTTATAAATAAAAATAAATCTTTAAAACAAGAGAAATGACAGGGCTGGCTAAGATCCCAGAGCCTCAGCACAGGTTCTATACAACCATCAGATAAAGCTTTCCAGAGGAAAGAAAGGAGCAGCTTAGACAGGCTGCTACAAACCCCTGCTAGCCACATTCCTCCGCCTCTACCTCTGAGCATCTGTCTCTCTCTCTCTCTCTCTCTCTCTCTCTCTCTCTCTCTCTCTCTCTCTCTGTGTGTGTGTGTGTGTGTGTGTGTGTGTGTGTGTGTAAGCACATGCTATAGTCCACATATGGTGTGCAGAGGATAACTTGGAGTCAGTCCTCCCCTTCCACCATGTGGTTCCAAGACTCTCACTGAGATCCCCAGGCTTTGCAGCACACTCGTTCACTGAGCAAGCTGAGCCATCTTGACAGCCCCAGCCAGGTTCCTGAGTCTGCCCATCATCGCCAAGGTCCAGAGATGAAAGGCACACAGCTTTCCCTCACACCAAAATAAAAGAGGGAGGAAGGAGGAAGCAAAGCAGCCTTAAACCATAAACATGGTGGGTCAGATAATCTCCCAGTTGTGAAAGCAAGGGAAGAGGAAGGAAATAAACAAACACGGCAGATGGAGATGTGAGGTGAGTCCTTTCCAGTCGGTGAAGCAACAGGTGCAGAGCTTATCTGAAGCTAAGAACAGAACTTTCCAAGTCTGGCAGTGTGATCGTTTCCGCTACAGCCACACAGGATGCTCAGCCCTGGTGGTAACAACATGCTTCAGCACCCACAGGTCAGCTGCAACTCTCCTGAGTGGCAAGGAGTCATGGGCTTATATATCTCCTGATACGTCCTCTCTCTCTCTGAAAAATGGTGCCCCATTTCAAGTGACTGTTGTTTATGCATACCCTTGTGACCCCTTAGCTCTTCCAGGCTCCCGCTTCTTCATGTTGGGCCAGGCTGTTGAAGACTTGTCCTCAGCACTGAACTATGGGTGGAAGAGACTGGCAGGTGTGGGCAAACGTCTGTAAGAACCCTCTCAACTGTGTGCCTGTGACCTTGTACTTCTGGGAGCTGCCAGCATGAGCCCCAGAATGTTGTACTCCAAGGAGACGGGAAATCTGGGACAACCCAGCTCAGCTGACCATGAGTGTGAAGATATATGCTGATGATGACAAACTAAACTACGGAGGCTGTTCACACTCAACAATGTCGCCGTCCCCTCCTCCCTCAGGAGCTCCCTGCTCCACCCAGAGCCAGGGGTGCCTTGTTAATCCGTGATGGTCCTGGGTTACTGAGTCACTGGACAGCTGCAGGAGGACCACTTCCCAGAGGCTGTGACTGGAGATAGAAGTAACTTTGAACCGTTTAAGATGCACTTGTGACCTTAATCTCCTCATACTCCCGATGTGTAATCTAGACAAACTGCACCGATCGGCCACATGCTTCAGGAAGTGGGATCCTTGTCTAGATTAATTTGATCACTTCCTTCTACTCAAAGGCCCACACAGCAGAGCCTGCAGTTCATTAGTACACACTGAATGAGCAAAACAAAAGAGGCTGGGGGTGTAGATCTGGGGTAGAGTTCATGCCTAGCATGCATAGGCCTGGCTTCACATTCTCAGTGCTGCAAAAAGAAATATCAAGAAAAATGAAAAAAACTAAAATTGGCCTCTGCTCACATATTCGTGAGTGTGTGTGTGTGTGTGTGTGTGTGTGTGTGTGTGTGTGTGTGATCTTTTCTTTGTGTTTGCACACCTGGCTTTATACATGAACTGGAACCAAAGCTTCTCGCCATCCCTCTGAGCCCTTGCAAGGGAGGCAAGAATGAGCCCAAGTGCTCAGAAAGCCTATGTTTTCTTTCCTGGGAATAGGGCTGTTTGTGTCTACTACATAAGCCTGTTTGTCTTCTTTCCTTGGAATCCTTTGCAGAACACCTCCCCTTATCCTGAAAAATAACCTGATAGGACAGGGTTTTATTGTTTCAGGTTTTGTCTAGGAATACCTGAAGGAGTCTGGTCTGCAATGAGTGAAGGGCATACTATTGCCCACTCCAGCACTTGTAGTCCTTGGGGGAGGGGCCTGTTTTCTGTTTTAGATGCTCAGGAAGCACCTAGCACATCTTTGACCATCTGTGGGGTTAGAGCTCTGCCTGGGGATGGAATAGAAGGAAAGCATTGTCACTGCATACCAATGTTAGCACGAGAAAGCAATGAGAAAAAATATGCTTGCCTATGCAGAGAAAACTGGCAAGATAGCACCCACCAGGATAGACAATATCTCTGTGCAGGGAAATGGAATGCTGTGGGGGAGGGGCACAAGACAGAGAAAGAGAAATAGGAGACACAGTGTCCTCAGAACTCTTCTGTACTACACAAAAATGTAACAATCATAATACCACGGAGTACGTGCTTGTGTGCATGTGTGTGTCTGTGTGCGTGCGTGTGGTAGTGCTGCTGTATATGTGCAGGTGTGTGCTACTGCTCCCACATGGATGTCAGAGAATAACCCTGGTTTTTGTCCCTGCCCTCCACCTGTTTGCAGCTTCACAGGCCAAGTTAGCTGGCCCAATAATTTTCTGTGGTACTCCTGTCTCTGCCCCTTCCTGGGAAGGATGCACTGGGCTTACAGACACTTGTGCTGCCTAGCTTTTTAAAAATGTGGCTCTGCAGATCTAAACTCAGGGTCTCAGGCTTACAGGTACCTGTGTTCCCCCAGTCTGAGGACTCCTTGTTTAATTCAGTATCAGGAAACGAAGTTTTGCTGCAGAAGAGTCTGTGGAGAGAATCCAAGGAAGCTACTGTTCCTGTGTGTGGATGGCTGCAAACACCTCACTATAGAGCTTTGGCTGGCACAAGGAAGCATGCCTACGTGGGATGAAAACAAGCCCCATTCGTTGCATGGCCAGAAAAGACCATGGCTAGGGCAGTAGGGGCAAATGACTGTGTGATCAGAAACACAAAGCTGGTGGGTCTCAGCCAAGACGGTTACCTCCAGAGGCGTTTGGCACATTTTTGGTTGTCAGAACGTAGTGATGCCACTGGCATTTAGTAGGAGGCATTCCACAACACCCAGTCCAGCCCCCCTACAACAAAGAGTCATCCAGCTCGAAATGCCAAGAGTGTTAGCGATAGTGTAGGTGAAGAAACCCTGTGGTGCATGGTGGGAGTGATGAGATACACGTTTACATCCATTTGTTCCTTACCACAAACCTTGTAATGGGCAGGGCAGGCCTCTTTATCCTCTGAGAGCACTGAGGCAGCCGAAGTTCCAGGACTAACCAAGGGTACAACACCTGGGGCCCAGGTCTCGGGCCTCAACTCCACCATCTACTGTTACTGAGGAACTGGGGTCCCCTCTTGGGTTCTTTGTCTCCTTGATAAAATACTTTAGGAGTGGATTCAGAAAGGAGCATGCAGGCAATCTTTTTTATTCAAGTTTAAAGGAAAGCAACAGGGTAGGCAAGCTGTATAGATTTTGTCAGCCACCAGGAGAAGGGAGAAGGAGAAGAGGAATTAGGAAGGAGACACAGGGAGGCATGTTAGCAATGGTGGCCAGTGTGTAGAGTCATGGCAGCAGAAAGCATCGACATGGCAAATGCAAGGTAACCTCAGAGAAAGAGTGAGGAAGCCCGAAGTGACAGGAAAAGCATGCTTAAGCTTTAGCCATTATCTAAGACAAAGAGGTAGAAAAGAGGAAAAGTGTGCCGCGCCTACCCCTGCCAGCAAGGAAGTCGCAACTCCGGGAAGATCTTCTTTATGCAGTTTTAATCAGGATCCTTGAACATGCTTCTTCTGACCCGCGAGACCCAGGGGGACCCCTGCACAGGCTTAAATACCCTTGAGCTAACCAACCCCAGTGAGCCACGTGGACCCTGCAGATAGGCTACTCTAACGCAGAAGCAGACAGGCTGAACAGACTTAACCAAATAAGGGCTTGTTTACGCCAGAGAGCGTTCACCCTTTGGAAGGTGGAAGGCAGAAGCCAGCGCCATCTTTAAGATGGCACTTTGTAGCTCTCTACAGAAAAGGGGAGAGTTTTAAAAAAGGTAGGTAGACTTATCAGAGCTGCAAGGCCATTGCCACTTAAGCAACTACACTGCGGGCAAAAGTTCTGGGAAGCAAAGAACATCAATGAGGGTATAATTATTCCTCCCACCCCTTTAGCATGGCTTTATGGAATCAGACTTGCTATAGGGTGATCTCTTGGCCAGGTGACTGATGGGAATTGCAGTTGAACCTCTATATATAGTTTCCAGGCAGAAGTTATGAGCAGTACAAAGAACTTCTCTCCCAGCATTTCTGGGTTCTGGCCTGCACAGTACTAAGGACATTTTCAGCTCCCAGTCAAAGGAAAAGATGTTTACTTTGGGGATCCTCTACCCTGAACTTCCCAGCTGTTTTCTCCATCCTGTCTTCGTCACTGCAGCTTTTTGAGCAGCACGGTTGGGTGAAGATGTGCTCAACTCACGACCACACACAGGGAAAGAAGCTGCACAGGAGAAAACGCAGGAAGATCACAGCCCAGGGTGAAGTTGCTGGGATAAAGTGATGAAAAGTGAATGGCATGTCAGGAAGATGGCAAATCTTTTCTCTGGTAGTGGCTGGGGTCACATTTCGTCACTCGTCCAGGAAGACTTCTGGGTATGCACAGATCTGAAAAGTACCTGTGTTGCTTGGAAAGGAACAAATCTCAAGCAGTTTGTAGAATGATACGTGGGCAATAGACTTGAAAAGGAATGCTGGGGAAAGCTGCTGGGGATAGAGGGACACATGGGGCTTGGCCATGTGGCTTGACCATGTGGCAAGAGTTGGGGATGTCCCCTCCATGCACAACATCATCCTTCAAGAAATACTGTCCTGCTCGTGTGATAAAATAGGTTGTTGTAACAGCAGAGCATGTGGTGCTGCACGATTTTCACTGAAGAGAGAGTATTTTGCTACCACGTGGATGGCACAGCCTACTGAGAAACTGGGAGCAGATGAAAATAGCAGCTTGCACAGGCTGTCCTTTTGGGTGCCTATTTAAGTACACAGTAAGTGAAATCATAGCACAAATATTCGTGTGAGTGGTTGTCACTTGACACTGACCCAAATAGGTTGATTACTACAACTCCACTTTCAAATGGACCAAAATAGGCTGCAGTGTACTCATGGGACACTCAGAGTCATATTTGCCAGCTCTGGAATGGATACCATCACCCTAGATGGCAGGAGAAAGGAAAGCAACTAGGTATTCATAGTACCACACTGGCAGCTAATGCGAGGAACTACCCTTTCCTTGTTAAACACTTACAATTCATATGTCCTTATGTGTGTGTGTGTGTGTGTGTGTGTGTGTGTGTGTGTGTGTGTGTGCCTGATTAAACCCGAGACCACATACAACATGATTTTACAAGTTCTTAGACAAAAGAGGAAGTTCATGAGAGATACATCCTGGGTGGGGCAAGATTGAGACAAGTAGGGAGTTGGCCTTTTGGCTGTGAGGGCTTAAGGTCCACAAAAGACCTTAGAAAAACTCCAATTCCTTCTAGTGATCAGATACCTTGTTTTGTTTTGGTCAGTCAAAAAGGCTGCATGCTCAATTTCATTTTCATTCCATAGTTTTTTAACACAAACCTAATGCTTATGAAAATGAAATTAATTTGTTCTGTCAAATATCCTAGCATACAGCCTGTTCTACAATGCCAGTTCCAAGATAGCCAGGGTTGTTATACAGAGAAACCCTGTCTCAAAAAGCAAGCAAACAAAAACCCCTAGCATTCAAGAATGTAGGACAATTCTAGTTAAAGGAATATAATTTCTTTTTTATGAGATATACTCACAAATATCTATGGACAAGAATGCATTTTTTTAAGGTTATAGTGAGATGTATTATTGACTTCAAATAAATTTATAGGTTTAAATAACAACAACAAATCCCATAACGAAAAGTCTGGAGATGAAACAATTCCCAGGCTGTCTGGTTCAGGATCTGGGCCAATCAAAAACATGAGTTTCTTCCAACTTCCTGCTCTGCTGTCTTCAAGGTGACGTGATCCTGAGGCTGGTCATTTGGTAGATGCCAGATAGTCATTTCTCTTTCCAACATGGTGGTGAAAGAAGTCCAGGGCCATTCCTGAGTTGAGAATGTATATGTCAAAGGTAGGATATTGGTCCAGTGTATTCCAGGCCCTGGGTTACAGGACTGTGACTTACAACAGTTTCCTGTTAAGATGATTCACCCTTAGGACCCCCTTAGTGGAAGGACAGATCTGACTTCTGAAAGCTGTCCTCTCATTCCATGTGTGTGCTATCGTTGTGAGATGATTTTCACTCTTTTGGCTTTTGAGGAGACCCACCACTCAACTCCCAAATAAATCACACACAGAGGCTTATTCTTAGTCATGAATGCTCCGCCTTAGCTTGGCGTGTTTCTTGTCAACTTTGCTTAACTTAAATTATCCCATCTATCTTCATTCTCAGGACTTAGAACTTTCTCTATTCCTGTGTACTTTTTCTCTCCTTCTTGCTCCATGTCTGGCTGTGTAGCTGTGTGGCTAGATGGAGGAATAAATTCAAAAGGTCTCTTGAATTGTATATCAAGGTAACAGCAGTATATTGCACAACAGGTTGACTACAGTCTACTATACAGCAGGGTGACAGCAGTCTACAACAGGGTGACTACAGTCTGTTGTATACAGGGTGACTACAGTCTGTTGTACACAGGCTGACTACTGTCTACTGTACACAAGGTGACCACAGTTCACTGTACACAGGGTGACAACAGCTAATAACAAATACATTGCAGTCATGAAAACTGCTTTGCAAAGGTAGAAAACTAGAAAAACAACATTAAGTAAAAAATCAGAATTAAAGGTGATGAGAAAAATCTAGATAAAATCTATAGAGACTAAGAAAACATTTTAGATGTAGAATGATATAGTGAATAGAGGAAAATGAAGACCCCCACTGAAACATTAAAAGTAGAAAAACAAGACAGGCCATGAGTTAGGCAGGGACCTTGCAGCAAATAAACTCTTGGCCGTGAACCTCTTACCCTTAAAAGCATGCCTTCAACAGCTAGGTTATAAAACACCAGATTAGGTCACAGAGTCAGAATACTGACAGACCAGGAGCCCAATACTACTAAAGCAAACTAGAACTATCAGGGTTCAAGGTGGCTACACAAATGATAAGCAGAGGGGGACAGTTACCAAAACAAGTCTACACAGGCCTTCTGGCTTTGCTCACTCTTGAGTCTCTTAAAACTCACTAATTTTGGAGGTCACACAGGTGAGCAATGCATTATGAGTCTCCCAATAGCTTTGAGTAAATGTCTCCTTTGATATAGTGGTTGCCAAGCTTACCCTTTGCAAAAATTTGAAGACCTTGTTTGCCAAAAGTACTGATGCTTCACTGTATCTGACTGTTGGCTAAGTTGGGATGGAAGTCTTGGTACCTTTGTCTTCATAGTTTATTTCTCCCCTTTGCTGTCCCAGGCTGTCTCAGCGAAACTCTCCTCAGCTCTGCATGTAACAAAATTTTAAAAAAATATTTCCCCAAGACCTGGCCTATTGACCACTACAACAAGTATGTGTTCCCTCTACCCTGCCCTGCCCTTGTGCTTTCTCAGTAACTGAGCACCTAGAGTCCCCTAGTCTCACTGTAAGCCCCAGACCACACCATGAGGCCAGGACAGTTACGCAAGATGATGGTACCTGTAAACAGCGGTCATTGAGTGAACTTGACAACCTGCTGAACACTCCCTACACACACACACACACACACACACACACACGCTAGGATGTCTGAGAAAGAACATCTTCAAAGACCACACCCATAACAATGGACAAATATCAAACTTTAGGTCCCCAAGAAAACCAAAGTTCACTGCTTCTCTGTTTAAACAAGTACCCTGGCCCTCTTTGTTCAGTGTTAGCTCTGTTTGGCCATAGTCCAGTGGCTCATGGGAAGGTTCCAATAGAGAAGGTTTCCTCCTGGTCTGGTTGAGTTTGAGGCTTGCTCTCACTTTTACTGCTTCAATGGTATGTCTTTCTGCTATCCAGAATCAGGAGGATCAAAAAGCTAAGATTGGTAGTTCTGAAAGAATGGTTCTCGGAGTAGCAACAGCAGCTGCAGCCTGGGGAGTGACTAGAAACCTAAATCTGGGAATCCACACCAGGGCAGCTGAACCAGAATCCTGGGGGCAGGGCCAGCAATCTGCCTTAATAAATTCTCCCAGAGACTATGGTGTAGCTGGGAATTTGAGCATCTGAAAAGAAAATGAATATTTAAAAACATTGCAAATCATAAAATTTGATATTAATAAGCATAATGAGAAGGAACAAGGTTCCAGATGACTTTTCCCAAGTAGGGAAAATTGGGTCTATTGTTAGTAGGTGCTCTCAGTCCCTCCCAGCCTCTCCACTAAAGCTAAAACCAGTGATTCTTACACTGGCTATATGTTAGAGCCACAGACCCTGTCAAGAAGTCAGAATCCTTGGGGTTGGGAAGCTGGCATCATTAGGTGATCCCAGTGTACAGCTGTGATTTTGAACCATTGGTCTAGATGGAGCCCTGAACTGACAGGCACAGCCAAAGCCTTGTTCCTGATAAAAGGGCAGAGCTCTGCTGGGGAGGTACAGCAGGGAAGAGTGCTAGGCTATGAGGTCATCCTCCCAGAATCCTTTCTGATCTCCGATGGACACTGGGGTTCTGTATACAGCCCTGAGTTCCATAAGTGAGAGGTCTGAATGTCCAGAGGCTGTGCCTGAAGGATCTGGAAAGAGTTCAGAGAAGAGAAACAAAGATGACTAAAGAAAGGGACAGTGGGGCCTTTGAGTGGATGTGAAAGGAAGCAGAATGGCTCAGCCTGGAAGTCGAGACTCCTGTAGAGGATGCACACACATGCACGCACATCACACACACACACACACACACACACACACACACACACACACACACACACACACACACACACAGTGCTGATCTGCCGGTCTCCACTTTCACTAAGGATCAAACAAACAAACAAACAATTGTCACTCCACCTTTGTAAGTCCTTTTCACTCTGCCTCCCCAGATGCCCTCCTCCCTGTGTCCAGGAGACACTGAGTCCATTTGACAGTGGTTAGAATAATCTGAGAAAATGCCCTGATGCTTGTAGAGCAGCAGGTTTGAGACTCTTCTTTTAATGCACAATAAAAACAGAACCACTCTTCTCTATCAGGGAGGCTTTATCTATTTCCCACGTGACTTTCAGAATTGCATTATTAAAGGGCTGGTGAAATGGCTCATTAAGGAAAGGCGCTTGCCACCGAACCTGATGACCTGAGGCAGCTCTCTAGAACCCACACCGTGGGAGGAGACAATTGACCCCTGTTGGTTGTTTTCTGACCTCACAAGTTAGCTGTGGCATGCACACACACACACACACACACACACACACACACACACACACACAATGTTGAAGAGAAGTAGAATATCTTCCTTTAAATTATCTACCTAAAAATATTTTGGGAACTTGGTTTGATGTTACTGATACAACACTACCCTCACATGCACCAGGCTCTAAATTCATTTCCCAGCAACACACACACACACACACACACACACACACACACACACACACACACACACACACATCATTATATATTTTTGTTATGTAATAGTTAAACTTTTTAAAATTTTATTTAAAAAATTATTTTTCATTTTACATACCAACACCAGCTCCCCCTCCCTCCCCTTCTCCTGGCTGCCTGCCTTCCCCCTCCCTACTCCCCATCCAGTCCTCATAGGGGGTAAGGCTTTCCTTGGGAGTCAACAAAGTTTGATATACCAAGTTGAGACAGGACCAAGCCCCTCTGCCCTGTATCAAGGTTGAGCAAGGTATCCCACCATAGGATATGGGCTCCAAAAAGCCACTTCGTGCCCCTGGGATAGGTCCTGATGCAACTGCCTGGGGCATCCACAGCAGATTAAGTCATATAACTGTCACCCACATTCAAAGGGTCTAGTTCGGTCCCATGCAGGTTCCCCAGCTGTCAGTCCATAGTCTGTGAGCTCCTTCTAGCTCAGATCAGCTGTCTGTGGTTTTCCTCATCATGGTCTTGACCCCCCCCCTTATTTATATGATCCCTCCTCCCTCTCTTCAACCGAACTCCAGGAGCTCAGCCCTGTGATTAGCTGTGAGTCACTTCATCTGCTTCCATCATAGATGCAGATGCAGATTCTATGACAACCAGGGTAGTTACCAATCTGATTAAAGGGGAAGGCCTGTTCAGACACCTTCTTCATTATTGCTAGGAGTCTTATCTGGGGTCATCCTTGAAGATTCCTGAGAATTTCTCTAGCACTAGTTTTCTCCCTAACCCCATAAGGGCCCCTTCTATTAAGATATCTCTTTCATTGATCTCCCCATAGCTTGGTATTAACATAAAAACAGACACGTAAATCAATAGAACTGAATTGAAGACCCTCATACTAATCCATACACCTATTAACACCTGATTTTTGATAAAGAAGTCAAAATTGTACAATGGGAAGAGGAAAGCATCTTCAACAAATGGTGCTGGTATAACTGGATGTCAACATGTAGAAGACTATGGGTAGATTCATATCTATCCCCATGCACACAATTCAAGTCCAAGTGGATCAAACACACTGAACCTGATAGAAGAGGAAGTGGGAAGTAGTCTTGAATGCATTGGCACAGGAGACCACTTCCTAAATGTAACACCCAGCAGCATAGTTAAACTATTTTAAGCACTGACTTCCCTTGTACCTAAATTTTGTTGGGCCTCTTATTATTCACTAGTGCAAGGAATAATAAGGATATTTTACATTTACATAATTTCTTATCTGAATACCTTTCACCTTGGTGAAAGGTCTATGAAACGATCATTTGAGATCACAATATGACACCATCTTCCTATTTTCTAAATAAGAAAATGGAGACATGGATTAGAGCAATTCCAGAAGCCTAGGGAGAATACTCCAGGCTGAGTGAATCTTGGTTTCATACACTTTGCCATGCTAGACGCGCTCACTCTTTAGCACGTACCAGAGTATTGTTGCAACACAGATAACTGGATCCACCCCAGAGTCCTGACTCAGCAGGTCTTGGGTGGGGTCTGAGAATTCGCATTTCTAGTAAGTTAGCACAACTGTTGGCACTGGCTTACACCGTTCTCATCACACATGTTCCCGGTGTCTACCCTCCTAATTCAGGGTTTGGTTCTCTGTACTTCTCTAAGAGTTCCTTGAAGCAGGAAGGCAAAGCAGCCTCCCTGCTATGTTCAGGTCAAGGAGAAACAAAGCTGGCTACCTCCCCTGGGGCTCATATTTTGTATGCTTGCTGAGAGCCCATTCAAGGACATCTAAGAATTGAGTGTATATAATGATTTCTTCAGGATCCTTGGGCTCTGCAGGGTAGCAGGGAATGGAATACACTGACTCATAAATCTAAATGATTCATAACAACAGCATGCATAGCATAATAAATGCTTCCAGAAATCAATGAGCAAAACTTCTAGGTTACAGCAACACCTAAACACACTCAAAAATTAATAGCTAGAGTTTGGAGGCTACAACAGAGTAGTAAATTGTCTAGCAAAGCACTACCCAGGCAAGTCTGTAGGAAAGCTGGGGGCTTGCAGGAGGAACAGTCTGCAGTGCCAAGCCAGGGTCTCTCTGGGATGGAGGCTCAGGTCCAGGACGATCACAGGCCACTCTCTAGTGAAAGATCAACCAGAGTGCCCGGTCCCAGTGAACCCACTCAGCCACACCCAGTGTTCTTTGTCAAAGCATGCTCCCAGTTTAAGGGAGTGGTTTTTTTCCTGTGTTCTCAACAATAGAAACACCTGTGCATTTTAATGTATTGGGGTGGGAAAGGGAAAGACCACCTTTCTTGGTGTGTGGGAAGGGTGGGGAAAGGGAACGTATGAGGAAGCAGAGAGGAAAAAGAAATCTTTAAAACCAGAATATCTCTAAGCTTGCAGACAACATTCCAGAAGTCTCTAGAACAGGACCAGGGAAGTAAAGGGCATTTTCATCTCAGGCAGGGCCCACCCTGGAAGTACTTTGCTCAGGAAAATAAAAATGTCACTCCTCATGGAGCCTACAGTGGCTCATTGTTTTCTAATGAGTCCCTAGGAAAGCCACAAAAATAAAGCCACTTGGTTTTTTTTCTTGGGGAGAGAGTCCATTCTGGGCTCTTCTGAGCCCTGATCTATCTCAGTCAGACCATCCTATGGAGTACAATAAAAAAGGGAAACTGATTCCCAGTGCCTGCCCTCGGGTTCAGGGTTCCACAGACACCGCGTCTGGGCACCTGTTGGCAAAGCACAGACCCCTTCAGTCTGTGGTGGAGAGAAATTTATTTTACATTCTGTCTTGGGCTTGTTGATGAAGTCTTGCTTCCTCTTTGAGGCAATTTGTTGTTGTTGTTTATTTTTGAGACAGGGTTTCTCTGAGTAGCCCTAGCTGTCCTGGAACTCGATTTGTAGGCCAGGCTGGCCTCGAACTCAGAGAACCACCTGCCTCTGCCTCATTAGTGCTGGGATTAAAGGCTGTGTGCCATCATTGCCCCAAGTCTAAGACAAACTTTCAAAGCGTGCACTCATGTTTGTGTGTGTGTGTGTGTGTGTGTGTGTGTGTGTGTGTGTGTGTGTGTGTACAAAGCCTCCACTATTGATCTTAGCTTGTCTTTCTATTGAGGTTCATATTTAGGTTCAAATCTTTGGCAGCAGGCTAAGTGTTCCATGAGATACTGTAAATATTTATTTATTTTCTGTATATTCTGGTGTTTTGACATCTTAGTTTTTTCTGGCCAGACAGACAGCTCCCTAAGAAGGGGAGCAGCTGATTCTTGGAGGTAGCCAGGGCCTCTTGGTGGGAGGGAACATTCCCTTTAAAGACAAATCCACCAATCTAGAGGCTTCCTAGGAGCCCCTGTGCTTGTACTTCAGCCAGCCCAGGCTCAGGCGTAGCCCATAGCACCCCAAACCCACTCTCATCAGAGCATCCCAAGTGGTTCATCTGCCATGCCTTCCCAAGGAAGCGCAACACAGACTCCAGACTAATGCTTCCCATGTTCCTGTCTCTGGCCTGGGCATACTAGTGGCTTCCCCTGGTGGCTCGAATGTCATGCCATGTTTCCTGTCTCTACCACAAGATCTCTGACCCTACTTTGTCAGAGAATCAGCATTGACCCAAGCCATAGAAATGAGGGCATGGCAGGACCCCAGGAATAACCAGCCTGGCAGAGGTCCCTAGCCATCACCACACATGCCAGTTCTTGGCATAGCCTTAATGTCTTCTAAGCACAGCTAAAATTTGGGAACCCTCTGGAGCTGTCCCACACATCACTACCACAGAGGAAGGGGATGCAAGAAGATGGAGATACTTGACAAGAATCTAAACTCTGGAGACCAAGGTTCCATTTTCGATTCATAGTCTGCTTCCTACTTCTTATGTCATGCTTTTCATGTTTCACATTTCGAAGGTCCACCACTTGTTTCCTACTATTCCTCCTGGGAGGCCCAAGGAAACAGTGTCTCCTAGGTGGTCTCCTAGAATAGGAGAACGTGAACATTCTACACACAAAATGCCATACATCTCCACTCCCCCAGGACCACCTCTCTCTATGTACGTACACCTGTAGATTCCCTCCAGAGAGTCCCGCTGCCTTTCCACACTGCAGTGAACCCCTTTGTGCTCAGTAGTTGGCTCTCCTCCCTCCCACTAATTTCTTAGTGCATTTCTTTTATAATTTTTGTTAATGTACAAAACAATAGCATTTCATACATAAATATCATTGTACCTTGTTCATGCTCCCCCACCCACTAAACGTGTGCTCCTCTCAACTCTTGCTGATCCAACTTTCCTAATCCCCAATAGGTCCTCTTCTGCTTCTCTCTCTCTCTCTCTCTCTCTCTCTCTCTCTCTCTCTCTCTCTCTCTCTCTCTCTCTCACACACACACACACACACACACACACACACACACACACACACACACACACAGGGCCTGGGAGAAAGTCTAGATTCTGCATGAAAAAAGACATGCAATATTTTGTCTTTCTTTGCTCCATACCCTCTCATTTCATCTCTCCTCTCCCTTTATACCCCTCTCCCCATGTGTTCCCCTTCTACTTTTATGTAACTAGTACATACATGTATATATGTATATATACATGTATATATATATACATATATTCATATACAAGTCTAGATTCTGTATATGAGAGAAAATATATTTGTCTTACTGAGACTGGCTTATTCCATTCAACATAATGATCTCCAGTTCTATTGGCTTTCCTGTAAATGACATAATTTCATTTTCTTATGGCTGAATTAAATGCCATCATGTGTATATTCAGCTAGGCCTGGTGACACACACTTTTATTCCTAGCACTCAGGAGGCAAAAGCAGGTAGATCTCTAGGCGTTCAAGACTAGTCTGATCTGCATATTGAGTTCTAGACAAGCCAGAGCTATATAGTGAGACCCTGCTTTAAAAAAAAAAAGAAAGAAAGAAAGAAAAGAAAAGAAAAAAGGAAAGGAAAGGAAAAAATCGATCTAGAGACGATTTTTTTTTTTTTTTTTTTTTGGTACTCTCTGCTTTTGGGAAAATCGTGCCTGTGGGAGAGCTGTGCTGTTGCATGCACTAACATTCCACTCCTCTTGTGTGCTGTATGCCACAGGGCTGCACCCTGTGGTGCAGTTTATCAGTTCATCACCGCTGGGACTCTAAAAGTGTCCCAAATGGAGGCAGCCTGGGAAGACAGCAGAGATGCTTCTGTGCAGACTATGATGGCTCCTGGACTGCTGTAGATGGCAGGGGTCCGTGTGAGAAAAACCTTCATCTTCATCCCTCCTCACCATCGCCCCTGAGCCTTGGCTCCAGCATCCTCTCAGAACACAGCTGCCGCCGGGAAGAGGGGGCCAGAGGAGGCCTGTGAGGTGGAAGGAGGCTGAATGTGCTTTGAGACAAGCAACTCTGCAGAGCAGAGGACAACTGACAGTTCCTTTAATGACACTGCCTTTTGAAATCAAATTTAAAGAGGCTGTAACCTTAATCTTTGACATGGATACAAATCACTAGAGGGTCTTGTAGAAGAAAGATTTCCATTCTCTAGGCTTGGATAGGGACCCAAACCTGCCCATACCCAGCCAGGTGCAGGAAGATTCGACATTACTCAACTTCAGGCCATGCTCTGGTGAGGGGGCCAGTCACAGCTGCTTAATTAATAATTGCTTTTGAACAAGCGTTTAATCATGCTTATAAAACTCTACTAAGTGCAGGCTAACACAGACTTTACTCTTTCAGAGATGCCCTGTAGCTACTGCTAACACCTCAAAGACTAGAAGATTCCAGCTCACAAAATCACCGCTGCTTCTCTTGTTTTTCTACCTTGTATCTTGGTCCCTGGGAAAGACAGCTTGCGGCTAAGATTCTCAGGAACATCTTTTAGCTAGACCTGGAGTTTAGTGAGCAGAAAGGGAAATGAGAGCTCTGCTAATTAGGAGGAATTTTTAATTATTTCCCCAATTTTGATCCTGTAGAAGCCTAAGAAATGAAAGGTGAACATGAAATATACTGTGGGTTTAAAATCTGATCCCAAGGAAACTGGTCCAAAGGCCTTGCCAGGCCCACTGATGCAGTTAAGTGTTAAAGGCTTCTGGCTGACTCTAAGGGAATCTTTCTTCACAGGGACCATCATCGACCTTTCCAGACAGGAAATGAGCAGATAATGGGACCTGCAGAACTCAAGGATGCCTCGGTGTAAGGTTTTGATAAGGTGATGCATTTAATCATGCAAATGAATGTTCATCTCCTGCAATTTGCAAGGCACCATGGATACAGCCCCTTCTCTCCAGGGAGGCCCAGAGAGCTGGAGGAGCCATCTGGATGCATTAGGGGACAACAGGCAGCCTGCTGCTGGTGGTCCTTAGGACACCTGAGTGATGAATGATGGATTCCTGGGAGCTTGTCAGGGAGGACAGACCCAGGGGAAGAGTGACTGGGGCAAATGAGGAGGGCATACCCACTGTGTGTTTGGGGAAAGGAGCCTGCCTGCTGTTGTCTGGAGGAACAGAAAAGGTAGGAGGGAGGGCTAAGGCAAGGCCAGCCTCAATCCCCACACTCCTTGGACTCTATCTGTGGCTCACTAGAGGCACAAAGGTGACAGAGGCTGACTGAAGTGACAAATACTGGGATGGAGGAACTTTGGGTGTGTCCAACCGTCTGATATTGCGAAACATCTAACAAGTTCACGCTCAACAACCATGAAACAAGGTACAAAAACTATTACAGAAAAAAAAAATCTCGTAATTGTTTCGAGTCAGTTTATTACTTTGTGTTGGGCCACATTCACAGTCACAAAACAGTCATTGTGGCTCTTGGCCACAGGTAGGAAACACCTGCTGAAGTACGTGAGGCAGAAGGCCAGGGTGCTACCATGTCCAGCTAGGTGTGAGAGCCTGAGGGCAGGAGTGAGGAAGGGCAGGGATTGGGTGCCTGTGTTGGTGACAGAGGAGAGCAGCATTGGGCTGAGCCTTGAGGCTTCCTGGGAAAGGGGAGCTCTTAACTGTGAGTGCAGGCTGCATTATAAACTGAGCCACTTGGGTGAAACTGGCCCACGGGGTCTTTGGTCTGTAGCATTGGAAACAAGAGCCTCTTGCAGACAGACACCGAGGGATCCATAGGCACCTCTGTATCTGTCACACGGGCAAGTAAGCAAAAACATGGGCCCTCATACTCCATACTGTCCTTCCTACCAGCTGGGGCTATGCAGGGACAGGGACAGGGGTAGGGCCCCTTTCTGCTGTATTCTCATGTTGCTGGAGGTCACCCCCTCCTGTGGCAGCAGGCCTGCTGGTAAAAAGAAAGACCTTAAGTGCAGTCTGAAGCAATGGACAGTGGGTAAGAGTACTTACTGTTTTTGCAAAGATTCCAGGTTCAGTTCCCAGCTCCCATATCAGGCAGCTCACAGCCACCTGTAACTCCAGCTCTAGAAGATCTAACAGCCTCTTCTGGCCTTCAAGGACATACACCTCTCTCCCTCCCTCCCTCCCTCCCTCCCTCCCTCCCTCCCTCCCTCTCTCTCTCTCTCTCTCTCTCTCTCTCTCTCTCTCTCTCTCTCTCTCTCTCTCTCTCACACACACACACACACACACACACACACACACACACACACATAATTAATTAACATAATAAACACAAATCTTTAAAAACTGGAAAGCCTCTTAGGCCTATTGTACCAAAAAGTTCATTTGTAAAAAGAAGAAACAAACTAGATTTGTCAGTTGGGCAACTCTCAAGCCATATCGTGTAAGGAGAGTGGGGGTGAAATATGGAAGACACCTTGATAACTATAGATAGCCCAGTCACTCAAGCCACTTGTCACCCCTTGCTGTTATCCTGAAATTTAGAAAGATTTATTTGAAGCAATTTCAGCCAAGAAATATTAGAAAAGGGGAAAGAAACATGGTTCTGAGAACAGGATTGGGGTCTATATGAGGACAGGTGGGTCTATATGAGGACAGGTGGGTCTATATGAGGACAGGATTGGGATCTATATGAGGACAGGTGGGTCTATATGAGGACAGGTGGGTCTATATGAGGACAGGATTGGGATCTATATGAGGACAGGTGGGTCTATATGAGGACAGGTGGGTTTATATGAGGACAGGTGGGTCTATACGAGGACAGGATTGGGGTCTATATGAGGACAGGTGGGTCTATATGAGGACAGGTGGGGTCAATTTGAAGACAAGGATAGGATCTCAGATGTAATGTTTTATTTTGTTGAAAATGTTGATACTAAAGAGAAAATGAATTCTGATAGCTCAAGGTGAGAACAATTTAGGATTTAAAAATTTTAATTTGTGTGTGTGTGTGTGTGTGTGTGTGTGTGTGTGTGTGTGTGTGCTCGCGTGTGCACGTGCTGAGGAGGCCAGAAGAAGGTGTCTGACCTTTTTCCTTAGAACTGGAGTTACAGATTTTGTGTCACCTAATGTGGTACTAGGATCTGTATTTGAGTCCTCCTGATTGGAAATCATGCTCTCTTAACATCTGAGCCATCTCTCCAACCCCAATTTGGGATGGTTTTAAAGAGCCTGCTAGCATGTGGGTATTCAGAGGAAGCAGGAAGCAATGCAACGGGATGATGAGGGACAGACTACGACAGAAAGGCTGGGGTACAGCACATGCCTACTGGGCCCTGAGCTTCTTTCTAGGGAGGGGGTGGGGGTGGGGGGTGGGGGGGGTGGGGGGATTTGAGGAAGCAATTAATAGAACAGAAATAGCAAGAGATGTCAAGGACCATGTGCTGGTGGTGCACACCTGTAATCCTAGTGCTGGGGAGGCTGGGTCTGGAGGGTCATGATGAGGAGGCCAGCCTAATCCTCTGGAGCACTCCTGTGTTTGGGAAGTCAGTAGCCCTGGTCAGAGCATCAGGCCCTGGAAGGGACAGATGACCTGGTGGCCTGATGCCCAGCTTCCACAGCTTTCTTTGGCTTGCAAATGCACTCAGCCAGACCCAAAGATATCCAGAAACTGGTTTTCCCAGTCTGGAACACCAGCCTCCCCAGAGCAAAGGGGCCACCCCTCCCACCTACCCCTCCCCACTCCCCCACCCCCACCCCATCCCCCACCCCGGGCTGAGGGCTATGGAACCCCAGCTCACTTTATGCCCACACTTCAGAGGATTTACTTGGAAATTTTTACTAGTTTTTTGTTTTCCTTCCCCTCTGTGACTCTATTTGGAAAACACCCTTTTTAACTCACGTCTTTTACAAAAGAAAATGTAGCTTGGTCTCATTTGTACCAGACAGCTTCATCTGGCACTGACTCCAGGGCCTGGGCAAGTGGGAACCCTTCTGCTCAGCAAACTTCCAGGAAGGGACAGATGAAGGAGTTCAGTCAAGTTGACCTTGAGCTCCAAATTCTCCAGTCAGTCATCTTTCTCCCTACCCACTCACTTCCATCATTCACTGCTTTGTCCATCACATCTATAGAAACAAGAGATGAAGACAGGAATCTGCAGGAGAGACTGAAACCAGCTCATGGTGACTCAGGCAGGGGCACACCTAGATGTTCTTAGCTTTCGGCCAAAAAAAAAAAAAAAAAAAAAAAGGGGGAAAGACCTGTTCTAGTTGTTCTGCTGACCTCCTCCAACCTCAGGCCTCTGCCTTCCACTGCGCTCTCTCTCTCTCTCTCTCTCTCTCTCTCTCTCTCTCTCTCTCTCTCTCTTTCTGTCTCGCTGTCTCTCTCCTCCTCCTCCTCCCTCCCCTGTCTTTCTCTCTCTCCCTCCTTCCTTCCCTTCCTCCCCCTCTCTCCCTCCCTCCTCCCCTCCTTTCCTCTCTCCCCCTGTCTCTTTCCCCCCACCTCCCTCCCTCCCTCCCTCCTCTCTCCCCTCTCCTCTCTCCTCTCTTCTCTCTCTCTCTCTCTCTCTCTCTCTCTCTCTCTCTCTCTCTCTCTCTCTCTCTCTCTCACTTGGCAGGGGGAGGGGAGAGCTTTAACAGCCAGTCCTGGGCAGTAAGGCAGGTACAGAGCATGGAAAGACTTTATGAGAATGACAGTCTGAAGCTTTCCCATTCTAATTCTTGCTACTCACCATGGCCACAGAGAAATGGGGGTTTGTGTCTAGGAAATGTGACCTTAATTCCAGCTCTAGGGGGGATTTGGTTTGAGACCTTCTAATGTCCAGTGGCTAGACACCAGCCCTGGCTACCACTCTGCATAAGAACTAAGTGGAGGGGACAGATATGGGAGCTAGAGTCATCCTGACTTAGAAGTCATTATGAAATTTGGCAAAGTGCTAATTACACTCTATTACGCTATACCTGATCCTTTTAAGACATGGTATTTCACTACGCCTGGTGCCATTCTAGAGGCCAACAAACTCATGAGGCAGCCATCTTTGCTCCCCACAGTGCTGCGGTAACACAGCCAGACCTGGCTTTTTACATAAGTGCTGGGATCTAAACTCAGCCCTGTTTATGCGGCAAGCACTCTTATCCAGGGATCCACCTCTCTTGCCCCTGAGGCCCTCCCCACCCCTGAGAGTGTTAGTAGCACAGGGGAAAACCAGTGCTGGTAGTTAAAGGTGAGAAGACACTGCATATCTATCCATGACGTCACTACCTTGCACAGGGCTGTCACAGGACCCAGAATCCTACCAGTACTGTCTGCTCACCATGCCAGAGCAGGGCCCAGCCTTGGGCCACAGAGAGGGAGGCCGAGGAATGACATACAGGTGAAGTGGGCACATGTTAAGTGTCCCATCTCACCCTGCCACCGTCAGATGGAGAACCCTGCAGTAGCCCCACAACCAAGTCTCAGGCATTTAAAAAAAGATTCATAGTTCTAAAATTCCTGATTAAGAGCAGAATTAGTGTTATGTTTGAAATTTATAAGATATTCAAAACAAGAAGATAGAGAAATCTCCCCCAAAACTCCACCACTCAGATCTGAATACTTACCGTCTGGTCCATTGCCAGTCTCATTAATTTGCCTAAATTTTATGCATTTACTAAATTGTCAGTATTACAGATGCTCTTCTGCAACCTCTTTTATTTCATTTAATATATCACGTTTATTTCTCCATATTTTTTAGAGGTCCTCTTACAAGACGTTTCTTGGCTGCGGCCTATGCCCAGAAAGAAGTATAACAGATGAACACTTAAGAGGTAGCGGGCACTTCACACAAAGCAGCTCATTCCTCAAGACAACTTAATGAGGTAGATGCTGTAAGTTATCTTCATTTTACAGAGGAGGAAATGAATGGAGCACCAGGGGCCTCCACGGCTCTCAAGCAGGGACTCGGGCTGGCTCGGAACGCCACAGTTAAGTGTCCACACTCTCAGCCCATTCCACCATCCAATTCACCCAGTCAATCACTGTCTACTGTGGGATATCACCTTGACTCAACTTTCTGTCATCACAAGCAAGTCTGAGCTGAAAATATCCTCGAGTACACTTGAAAGTATGTATCTGATGGTTCCCTTGTGATACTGAACTGAAGGCTTTTGACACATTGACATATTCCAGAAACCCATCAAATAATATTCTGTATGTATATATAGAAGCAATGCTTTTTAATGAACTCTTTGCATTTGTGGTGGATTTGGAGACATTAAAGAGACACATCAGGTGTGACTGTGATGGAGTTTTCAAACAGGTTTAAATTAGGAGGGAGGACACAGGTCCCTTCTGCCAACAAGGGCAATACCACCCATGGGCTGGAGTCCTAGAATGCATAAAAAGGGGGCGGGGAGAGCAAGCCAACAGCGCCAGCTCAGGCTCTCTCTGCTTCCTGGATGTAGATGTGATGGGACCAGCTGTCCTTGCCTCTGACACCACAGTTCTCACTGCCGTTCATTTCTCCATGATGAACCGCATCTCTTTAAACTATGGCCAAAACAGACCCTTCCTCCTTAAGTTGCTTTTCAAGGCTTTTTGTCTGAGAATGTGTAAATGTAAGAGAGTAACTAATATAACATTATTGGGTTTTGTTTTTCTTTGTGACGTTTATGACCAAGATGGTCCCTGGAGATTATTTCCATCTGTATATTCATATTTACTACTTTAACATAATTATTTGAAAACCTGGTTATTTTAATTTTTGTAGTAAATTTGTTTTGGTTTTTATTTTTTTCTAGGCAGTATATCTCTGTATAGCCTGTAACTCACCCTGTAGACCAAGCTGGTCTCAAACTCAGAAATCCACCTGCCTCTGCCTCCTGAGTGCTGGAATTAAAGGCATGTGCCACCGTGTCCAACTTTTTTTCCCCTAAATTAAGATTTTAAATAGAAAGTGGTGGCACATAGCTTCAATCTTGTCACTCAGAAAGCTAAGGCAGGAGGGTTGTATGTTTTCAATTAGCCTATGCTACATAACTGTTTTGTTAATAATGCAGTTTAGGATTTAAATTCTCTCTCTCTCTCTCTCTCTCTCTCTCTCTCTCTCTCTCTCTCTCTCTCTCTCTGTGTGTGTGTGTGTGTGTGTGTGTGTGTGTGTGTGGGACACGCACACACATGTGAGTGGTACAATACAGTATACATGTACCTCTGCAGAGGTCAGAGTACAAGCCATGGGAATCCATTCTCTTCTCCCACCATATGAGTCCAGGGTTGAAACTCAGGTCGGTAAGCATGGCAGAAAGCCTTGACCTGCTGGGCCACCTCACTGACTCCTGATGTTTTATTTTCAACACAGTGCTTATAAAGCCATGCCCTACTTCCAGAGCAGGTAAATAACCACTCATATTTTATTTTCTTTGACTTGTTTCAAACAATGTCATTAATGACTTTCTGATCAAAATGTTAGCATCCAGGAGTTATGCTAGCCTGCCCCTTGGGAACCTGGCAGGATGCACTCAGGCAGTACTCTGGCCTGTTCAGGGTCCTAACAATGTCCACTGTGTAGCTAGGGCACATCCCTTATAAAAGGCGCCTCCTCTCTCTCTGTGTCTTTATCTCTGTCTCTCTCTCCATCATTGCTCTTGTCTCCTGAGGCTACCCTCCCCATTTTTCCCACTCCCCTCCCCCAATAAAACCCTCTCTCTCTCTCTCTCTCTCTCTCTCTCTCTCTCTCTCTCTCTCTCTCTCTTCTTGTGTCTATCTCTCTCTCCCACCTTTTAAAAATTATAACACAAGTGAGAAAAATTGCAGAAAATAGAAGCAACTAAACCCCAGATTTTGATTGATTACCTAGTTCAGTATCTATTTTGCAGCGAGTTAAAAAGAAATGCCTTTGGGGCCGGGGGGGGGGGGGGGGGGGGGGGGAGCGACTAGACGCAATGATGGGGACCGCACATTCCAGTTTGGTGAATCTCCTAGGAGCTGCAGGTTATTATACCCCAGGGACGATTGATTCCACATGCTTGAGGCATGATTTCCTACTTCAGAGTCTGCCTGTTCCAGGTGAGGGGGTACCTTTCTTTGCTGCACTGAGTGGGAGCTGGGGGCTTACAGCCTAGACGAACCTAGAGGCATACTCTCTCTCTCTTTCTCCATGCTTCCCCACCTGATATATTTAAGGAAAAGAACCCATATGCTTCTAAACACACGGAAGGACTGGTTCAAATCTCCCGAAGTTCCTTTTTTTTTTTTTTTTTTTTTTTTAAGAAAGCGGTCACCTTTCAGTGCTTTTGCTAACCCTTGTCCCTGTAGAGGCACCTCACCCGGGGACCATGCTCTCCCTGGCCGCTGAGGTCCCAAGCGGGTATTTTCCAAGCCTTCAGGATTCTTGAGGATGATGGGAAGTTTCTGGCAAACAGTTGTCACAGTCACCAGGCCCAGGAGGAGTTCTCTACTCAGGGGAAGCTGGGATTGGAAATGGTTTCATAAGAGGCAAGGTTGGGGTTTATTAAGTAAAGAAAAGTTCACGTGTAAAAGACAGAATCCAGTAGAGGTGTCAGAAGATGTGCTAGAGGTGTGTGGCCTGTGCCTATAATCCTGGCATTTGGGAGGCTGAGCTCAGGGAATTGCCGTGAGCTTGAGGTCAGTCTGGGCTACACAGTAAGTCACAAAAACCTCTAAAGAAAGAAGGGAAGGAGGGAGGGGAGAAAGAGATGCACTAAAATATCCTAGCAATAACCAAACATGATTTTTGTGGTCTTTTGATGGGAGATGCTATTCTGTAAATATGTTTCTCATATTGGTTAATGAATAAAGCACTGTTGGCCAATAGGAAAGCAAGATAGGCAGGGCTAGGAGACTAGGAGGAAAGAGGAAGGAGTAAGGAGGAGTCAGCATATAGAGGCCAGAGAGAACAGAGCTCCCCGTAAGATGAGACCATGTGGAAATACTTACAGTAATAGAAATGGGTTAATCATTAATAAAGAGCTAGCCAATAAGAAATAAGTAACAGGCCAACAGCATTATATCAAATACAGAGTCTCAGTGTGTTATTTGGAGCTGGCACGGTGGAGGGACCAGGCAGCCAGCGGGGAAAAATACTCATTACAGTCTTTATAAAAATAAAGGGGGGAGAGTGTAATTCATAAGCAACTCAAAGAATATTGAAAAATTAAGTAAGAAAATACAAATTGGCATAATGAAAAAGAAATGAGGATGTTTTTAGGAAAATGGAAGGAAATGGAAATTAAGTAAAATGAGTCAGACACAGAAAGACAATTTTCACGTTTAGAAACTAGATTTAAGTTTCTAAACTTAAATCGGGCAGTGGTGGCACACCCCTTTAGTCCTAGTGATTGGGTAGGAGGCAGAGGCAGACGCAGAAGGATCTCTGTGAGTTCAAGGCCAGCCTGGTCTACAAACCAAGTTCCAGGATAGCCAGGACTGTTACACAGAGAAACAGTGTCTCAAAAACAAACAAACAAAACAAAGCAAACAAACAAAAAAAGTTAGGTTTAAACCTGTGTGTGTGTGTGTGTGTGTGTGTGTGTGTGTGTGTGTGTGTGTGTGTGTGTGTGTGTGTGTGTATGATACGATGGGGGAGAAAGGAAGAAGAGAAGGCAGAATGAAGTGTAATGGAGTACAATGTAATGGAGTGTAATGGAGTTGCACAATGGCAGAAGAGAAAATTATTAGGGAAAAGGAAGGGACAAGGACAAAGGCAAGAAAGGAGATGACAATGAAGAGGGAAATGAACAAGATAAAGTATACTGTCATGCATTTACGGACATATTTTAAAAAAAAAACCTGTTATTTTATATGCTAAATTAAAAATAATAGAAATAAAACCTCAACATTTAAGAAAAGGGAGCTTGCTTTCTTATTTATCTTACCCTAAGGGATTCTCTTCTGTAAGTGCTGTAAGGTGTTCAGATTGACAGACAAGAAAAGAGTGCTGGTAAGGTTAAAATGGAAGGTTCCAGGTCTTGGCCTTTGGCATGGCTCATTGGCTGTCTTAATCCCCTTGTTTGAGCTGTCACTCAGAAATGGCAGTCCCAGCTCAGAAGGTTCTTATAGCAGCTTCTTGGTTGTGTAGCAGTGAAAATCCCAGGCCATGAAGGGTTGGTCCTTCCCTTCCCTTGTCTTCCCTGGCTCCTATCTGGCCTCAGCCACTGGAGACTAAGAGAATAAGAAGGGAATTCAGGACTTCCCCTTGCTCAGCAAATGGTGTCCCACCAAGTCACACCCTTTTTAGACTTTCGTTTTGAGACAGGATCTTGCTAAATTCTCCAGGCTGGCCTTGGGCTTGAGGTCCTCTGACCTCTACCTCTTCATTCTTTTAAAAAAAACAATTGTTTATTTCATGTGCAGTATGTAAGCCTGGATGTATTGTGTCTGTACAATGTGTGTGCAGATGCCTGTGGAGACCAGAAGAGGGCATTGGATTCCTTGGAACTGGAATGAGAGGCAGTTAAACCTCCGGTCTTCATGTCCAGCAGCAAGGCCTCTTAACCCTGGAGCCATCTCTCCAGCCCTCAACAACAACAAAGAAGAAAACCCAAAATCATTACCAAGGTCTTTCCAGGGCAGTGGTTCTCAAACTTCCTAATGCCACAACCCATTTACTCATGTCGTGGTGACCCCTAGCCATAAGATTATTTTTGTTGCTACTTCATAACTATAATTTTGCTATTATTATGAATTGTAACAAATATCTGTGCTTTCTCGTGGTCTTAGGAGCCACAAAGGGGTTGAGGACTGGTGTTCTAGAGTGTTCTGAGAGAGTATCTTCTCTTGATCATGAGGGAGATGTGCTGTATTCTTAGAAAATAGCTTTGTGTCAGTAGGAGTTTTCCTCCTATCAACCCCCTGAAGCCCACAGTTAGGAAGAGACAAGCAGCTATTTTGTTTGTTCCTCTGAGGTGGGAACCATTGTGAATGTAAGGGTTGTAGTATGCTGCCTCTCCTTCTCCGAGATAGAGGGCTTCAGTGTAGGAAGTCAGGAATGTAGGCACAGGCTTGACTTTGAGTTTGCCTGCCTGCCTGCCTGCCTGCCTGCCTGCCTGCCTGCCAGCCTGCCTTCCTTCCTTCCTCCCTCCCTCCCTGTCTCCCTCCTCCCCTCCCTCTCTCCCTCTTCCTTCCCTCCCTCCCTCCCTCTCTCCCTTCCTTTCTTCCTTCCTCCCTCCTTCCCTCTCTCCCTTCCTCCCTTCCTCCCTTCCTCCCTCCCTCTCACTCCCTCCCTCCCTTCCTTCCTTCCATCTCTCATCTCCTCCTCCTGCTCCTCTTCCTCCTCCTCTTCTTCTTCCTCCTCCTCCTTTAGAGCCTGTCCTGAAACTTGCTCTGTAGATCAGGTTAGCTTTGAACTCAGAAATCTGCCTGTTTCTGTCTCCCAAATGCTGGGATCAAAGGTGTGCTCCACCATTGCCCAGCCACTCCGAGCTTTCTAATCGTGCTAATCTTTATCACACACACATCTTTTTCTGTCATTAGCTGAAGAAAGAACCCATTGTGTGGGGATCACTGGAGGGATGGGGCATCAGAATCATCAGACCTTGTGCTGAAGGCTTTCTTTTTTAAAATTTATATTCCATTGAAGACACTTAGATTTGCAGAAATTATATATATATTTGGGGTCAGCGGATGGTTCTTGTGTAGCTGTTTGTTCCAAGACAAAAACCTTTCCATCTTGAAGCAAAGCTTGCTAAGACGTGAGATATTGAGGAGAAAGGAAAAAGTCTGGATGATCTAAGCAGAAGTTAAGCCCAGGAAGTAAACAAGTCACTAGTCTCAGAAAAATCCCTGAAACTGACTAGATTCACTGAGCCCCTCCCTCCTCAAGAATGCAAAAGCAGTAAGGACAGCCGAGCGACACTCTCAGGCAAGCAGAGCTATGAGGAAGAAGCAGAGAGCAGCCAAGCAGCCTGGGAGAGGCTCAGACCAACTGAGCTGCATAAGATACTCTCCAACCTGTTGAGCAGTCTGCAGGCTATGCAGGGCCCTCCAGAATTCTATCTTCGCTGAGTTGTCACTTATACTGGGGTGGACTTTGATGATGCAATTGTGTTTGAGTCATTTCTGCTTCTATAAGTCATCCCGCATCCATATTTCTGCAAGTAGCTCCAATACCACTCGTGGGTCACCAAGTTGGACCAGGTGATAACCATACTTTGGTCTGTCCCCTTCCTCATTTGAAGTGAGTAGACACTGTTCTTCCCAGAGTACAGTCACGTAACAATGGCTCAGCTTGTCCTGCAAAGCTGGTGACCTGAGTTTGATCCTCAGAACCCGTCTAAAGGTGGAATGAGAGAATTGATGTCTACAGGTTATTCTCTCACTTCCACACATGTGCTGCAATCAAAAACATGTTAGGTTATGCTATAATTACATCATGCCCCCCTTTCATTTCCTCTCTCCAAACTGTAGAAGAAGATTCATACATCATGATTAACTGAAGCTTGCAGATGATTCACATTTTTTTTTGTTGTTGCTGTTGTAGTTTTTATGTACCATACGTCTTCTGTTTCAGGGTCTCATGCAGGATGCATTGCATTTATTTCCTTTGTTTCCTGGGCCTCCAGTTTGCTCTGACACTTTCTCAGACGGTTCATATTTTTGATGATCTTGACAGCTTTGAAGAGGCTTCATCAGGCATTTTATAGAATGTGCTTCAATTTCAGTTTGTCTCTTATTTTCCCCCAAGGTTAGACAGAGCTGGTATGCTTTCAGGATGTATCAAGGGCACATGCTGTCAATACAGCTCACCGCTGACCTTCTCCGCGAATGCCTAGCTCCAGGATGCTCATATTTCTCTTTCCTTCTCTGCTTTTCCACTGCAGTCTGGAAGGAAATCATTCTGTGCAGCCTGCCTTTGGGAAGTGGAGCTTTGTGCCCTTTTTCCCTGTGGGCCACGCCGATGTTAGCTGTGTGGAGTTATGCACGGGGCTTTGTCCCCTCCTTTCTCATTTGTTCCGTGCACTTGTTGACTCATGAGCATTTATTTTATCCCTTAGGTCAGAATCCAGTACTCCTTTAACTGATGGCTTTATAAGCTTTATTATGAAGGATTTCGAACATAGGCAAAAATAGATAAAAACTGCTTAATAAGCCCTCTTGCTCTCCGAACACTCTGTCATTTCATCTGCAAACATTTCTGTATGAATCTTGAAAAGACAAGGGCATCAAGAATATAACCATCACCAATGACCAAAACTAACAGTTAAATCGGTAGCAAGAGCGACTACTTTCCATCTCCTCTCAAAAGCTCCACATACAAATTTCGTGCCCTGGAGTTGGGACTCAGCACACGAATAAGGTAGGCGCATACATGCAGACCACAACAGCATATCAAAAGTTAACAGTCGCTGTATTGAGAAATGATGCAGGAGTTGAGGGAAGAGTTCTCAGGGTGGCTGGGGAAGTCTCTCTATGAAGGTGAATTATTTGGGAATGTGGGGGAAGGGCATTTCACTACTGAAACCATAGGAACAAGATTTTGACCACTGTACACCAGCCAGGCAGCTGGTGGTGGCAGAGTCTAAACGCAATTCGTAGTTCACAACCAGACACGCTCTCTTACGAAGGTGACTTTATTTCCTTATCTGTCCAGCAGTGGATGAACTTGCCCTGCACTGTGTCCTATGTTTTCTTCCCATTAGGATTGGAGTTCTATGGAGGAGGAGGACTCTCTCTACGTCCTCCTCACCCCCCTCCTCCCTCCCTGCGGTACCGTAGGAGGGATGAAACCAGGGCCTCCCTTGCTGATAGTAGGCAAGCACTCTGCCACTGCACCACGTTGTGTTCTTGTTGTTTGAGGGGTTTGTTTGCTCTAGAGAGAAATCTTTGCAGTGTACTCCAAGGAGAAACATGGGCATGGCAGGAACAGAACCGCTTGCTCCCTCTTTCCAGTTTTTATTCAGCTGCCTGAGCTGCCCCTCAACTTGCTTCACATCATTGAATTTAGGCTCCGGTCTCCGGCTCCTGAGTAGCTGGGATTTCCAATCCCTTCCCTCCAGACCCCACTGATCCCCATTTTCTTTTATAGCTTGAACCACTGTGGTCCAGTGCCTGGAAGAGCTCCTTCCACAGTCAGAGCTCCAAGTGTGTGGTGGCAGGGTGGGTGGCAATGTGTAAGTAAATGATTTAGCTCAGCCACCCTCTGGGATCTGTTTCTCTTTCTCTCTTGCAGGCTGCTGGCTCAAAGGGAGAAAAGGAAGCCAGCCAGGATGCCTGCCACACAGATGGATAATCTCCATAGGAGATGAGATACTTCAAATAAGGCAGAGGGTGTTGTGTATCACTCTCTGGTGAGTACCTGGGGAGATGCAACCGGGTGGGCCGAGGGGGAGGGGAACAGTGGGCACACTCTTCTCCTTTTCAAATCATGTTGCAAAATCAGGGTTTTGATGGAACCCCCTCCTTTGTTTCCCCTGTGTCCCTTCTCACAGATGTGCATGAAGCTGGAAGGGGTGGTGGTACAGGCAGGATTTTTTTCCCCAGTCAGTCATCATTTCTCTTCAGAAGCAGGGATTTAACAGTGCCAGTGTTAGATGCCACTCAAGCCCCTCACCAGTTGCCCCAGTGGGTGCTCTGACTATCAGAGTTGGTCCCTTAATGCTCAGGTCTAAGCTGCCCACTGATTTTATTGTTATTAGTTTCCTGTCTGGAAACACGGAGCAGCAGGCCTACTCTAAAGGATGATTTACACTGACCCTGGTGGAATGTTGATTTGGAAGAACACACTGAAATCCAGAGCTATTCTTTTTTTTCATCATTTTTAGCAGACAGCCAAATCTGCTGCCAAGAAAAAGAGAAGCAAAGGAAAGAGAAAACTGCTGGAAGGTCCAGTGACGATGCTTACAGGCTTTCAAAGCCAGCCTTGAGTGTGTGCCAGAGGGCCAGGCCTGCTTGTTGAACAGCTTCATAAGCACCTCGACACCTATGGTGCTGGCAGGTCCTCCAGGGGGGTTTGTGGAAATGTGTGTGTTTGTTCATCCAAAAATGGCCTGAGACTGTCAGGAAAATGGCTTGTTGTGTCACATAAGCACGATTTGTACACAAGATACTAGCCCATATGCCAGGAGCAGGCTCTGCAGGCATCTGAGGAGCCAGAAGCTTAAAAGTTTTAAACCTTTTATATTATTCTCCAAAGCCAGGAACACGGTAAAAAAACATACCAAATCACTCCAAGGTTTCTCTTTGCTAGTAAGCTAAAACAACAACAACAATAATAAATTAAAGGAAAAATTCTACTTGGTTAGGCAAAAGAACACAAGTACTTTGACGTTGGCACAATGTGTGTGTGTGTGTGTGTGTGTGTGTGTGTGTGTGTGTGTGTGTGTGTGTGTGTAAAAATAAAGGGTCTCATGTAGTCCAGGGTGGTCTCAAACTTAGGTCAATGATGACCTCGAATCCCTGATCCTCTGCTCCCTCTCCCAAGTGCCAGAATTACAGTCTGAGCCACCACATCCTGCTTACAGAAGTAAAAATTCTTAAGTGATGGGGCTCTTGACCCCAGATCAAAGCTAGACTCACCCAAACTATAGAAGTATGAAAGACGGGCGATGCCTCTCCAGGCCAGGCATTAGTCTGGCCTTGTAGCAAATGCACAGAAGATCACCCCCACTGTTGGTAGCAATTGTAAACCGCGGCACACAGGCAGCACAAGCAAGTCTGTTGGTTGGACTGGGATGCAGCCCAGTGGCAGAGCACTTGCCTAGAACATTTAAAACTTTAGGTCGCAGCCTCAGCATGGAAAAACGTCTTCCCTCAAAATCCCAAAGATGTAAGGTAAGATGTTGGCAAAGTGGCCAGTATTCAAGGGCTAGGGTTCCAGGCGGCATAACAATAACAAATCCAGCTACTCAAAACAAACCTAACCTCTCTCAGATAGCTTCCTCATGAGCTTTCAGAACAGGCATGAAGATCAACCATACCTGTTGGCTTAAAAAGGCTCTAAAGGGGCAGGACAGGTAGCTCAGCAGTAAGGCATTTGCTTTGAAAGCTTGAGAACCTAGGTTTGCCTAAAGTGTGGGTAAAACTCAAGTTCTGAGACAGACAGAGATGGGACGGTCTTTGGGGACTTGCTGGTCAGCAGCCTCACTCCAGCTTCCATGGAAGAAATCTGTCTCAAAGGAATAAAGTGGAGAGTGACAGAGTGGGACACCCAGCATCCTCCTTTGGTCTTCCACTGTGTACATTCACAGGCTCACACAAAAGGGCCCAAGATTACCATTGAATACAACGAAAGTTTGTTGTTTATTTTACTTAGAGAGTGACCTGTCTGTTTGCCTGCTTGCCTGTTTGTCCTCCCTCCCTCCCTCCCTCCCTCCCTCCCTCCCTCCCTCCCTCCCTCCCTCCCTCCTTCTGCCCTCCCTCCCTCCCTTCCTCCCTCCCCCTTCTCTTCCTTCCCTCCCTCCTGGTATTGGGGGTGAAATTCAGGGTCTCTGACACAAGCTAGGCAAGCACTCCACCACTTAAGCCACCTCAACCCTTTTTCTGTGGTCTTCACTTCTGTCCCCTATGCCCCCAGGCTGGAATGAGTTTCTTTTTGTTTCTCTGTAGCTTTGGAGCCTGTCCTAGAACTAGCTCTGTAGATCAAGCTAGCCTCGGACTCGCAGACATCCGCCTGTCTCTGCCTCCCCAGAACTGGGGTTAAAGTGTGCCACACCTGCCCACCCTGAAAGTTTCTCTCTCTCTCTCTCTTTTTTTTTTTTCTTTTTAAACAGTACTGAAACAACATCTTAGAAACTAACATATTGTATAGCCCAGGCAGGGCTTGAACTTGAGGTCTTTCTGCATCCATCTCTCAAGTAGCTGGGATCATACAGCTATTTTGTTAAGATGAAATGATTATGCCAGGCATGGTGGTACATGCCTGCAATCCCAGCATTCAGGAGACTGACTAAGGAGGGGGGAACGCCATGAGTTTAAAGGCAGCCTAGGATACTAGTACCAAGCTAGCCAAAGTTACATAACAAAATCCTGTTTAAAAAAAAAGAATGAAAGAAAAATTACCAGATGTCTCTTGAGTCCATCCTCAGTGATTTACTTATTAATCCATCTAATGCACACTGCAACCACATTGTAGGCAATTTCTCCATTTGCACAGGTAAATGGGCTTACTCACTTGGCCCAATTTTAAGACACAGAACTGGGTTGACCCTGGCCTGGGCTGGCCTTAAACGAAATGCTTGTCCATTATCTGTGAAATAAGTGCTACAAAATCAGCAAGGCGATAATTGAGCACCCCTCCCCCATGAGCCTTTAGTCTCTATTAACCTGCCGCAGAAGTATGGCCCTTAGAAACACCCATCCAGCCCTCATCTTTGGAGCAAAGAGGCATTCAAGAGTACTGATCAGACTACTCAAGAGAAGGAGAAAAGAACAGAGAAAAGCTGACTTAGCATGGAGCTACTAGATAGCAACAGTGTATGCTGGCAGAGAGAAAGTGTTAGCATTGCTGACCAAGATGGTCAGCACAGAGAAGGCAGAATTCCTGGAGAACTGAGTCACCTTTGGAGGCATAGATGGAGTAAGGATTCAGGCATTACGCTGGCCTGCCCCTGTTACCTGGCAGAATGCACTCAGTCAGTACCCTGGTCAGCCCAGGGTTTCATGACTAATAGTCTGCATGCAGGTGCAAAGGACCCTTTAAAAGACAGACACCCCCCCCCAGCCACTTACACTCTCTTTCTGATGTTCTCCTGGGGCAGAAAGGACTTTTCCTGTCTCCATCTTCTCTTCTGTCCTCTCTCTCTATCTCTGTCTCTTTACCTTATTTTCTTACGCCTCACTGATAAAACTTTCAATATGAGTCATGCCTACGGGTCTCTGTTTCCCCATTCACCTGCCATCCATCTTTCACCCAACCTTCCACCCGCTAACAGCAGAGTCAGTGCTGTGATGAGCTTGAGGATTCTGGAGTCAGGTCCCCTCTGTTTAAATTGTACCTCTAGTTCCTAAGCCCTATGACCTCCATGACAAAGCATTGAACACTCTTGTGTTTAATGCGGGCTCTGCCAAGTGCTGATAATAGCACATTTCCACTGCGCCTCCATCGCCATTCCCAGAACTGAGTGAGATAATTTGTGTAAATTTGTGCCTTTGCTTGCCTCATACTAAGTGCTCAATAAACATTTGCTTAAACCACGAGGATAATTTTATTGGAAAGTTCCAGGGCAATCCATGGAATTGTCAGAGTGAGCTGATAAAGAAATGAAGCAGGAACCAAGGGCATCCAGGTAGCAGACCCAGCAGCCAAAGCCATATGTGGTGACAGGTGACAGTCCTACCTTCCACCAAGACTCATCGTGGGAAAGTCAGGGAGGGTGAGGTTGAGCACTTTGGGTAACTCCAAAATTAGCATGTAAGTACTCTGAAAGGCATAATGGCTTAGGGGAGTAAGAACAGAGTCTAAGGGTGAGGGATCACACCACATGACAAGTAGACACAGGCTGTGGCTGCAGAGACAGCCTCTGGTAATGCCTGTATAGGCAAGAAAATAAAGAGTTTCAGGAAGGAGGGACAGAGGAAGCAGCCCGAGACTCTTCAACTCTCCAAAGTGTGTTCAGTCCTTAGAGTGCTTATGAACCTGGAGTTGGTGCCCATACTGTTTTTTGATATACTGTATAACATAGGTTATATAGTCATTGATACCTATAAACGTAAATATAGATGTAAAGGCTGCATTAGATACTCTTTACTATTTTGCTCTCAGAATTTCAAATAAAGTGAATGACTGGGGATGTAGCTTGGGGATAGAGTGCTTGCTTCATTCACATATATAAAGTCTTGAGTTCAGTCCTCTAGATCACAAAATGGAAGAAAAAAAAGATGAAAAGAGGGAAGAGGGGAAAGGCTGACAGACGAACAGATGGAAGGAAGGAAGAAAGGAAGAAAAACTTTACTTTCATTCCTAAAACTTCACCTGTCTTCAGTCAAATTAGCTTGTGCTATTTGGGCATTTTAACCAATCATTCAACAAGTGTCAGTAAAATGCCTGTCAGCGACATGCGAGGGATGTGGCAGTGAAGTAGTAACCTACTTGTTCCTTTTCTCGAGGGGTTAGGGGCTAGACTACCCCCAGTCTACAGAACAGAAGCTTCAGAATTGTAGTCAAATACGGTACCATGATTCCTAATCGGTCTTTACAATAAAAACCTGGAGTCAGATGCAGGGCTTAATGCTGAAACATCAGAGAAGCCGAACAGCTAGCCACTAGTTCTTACCTCTACAGAATCCTCAGACCAAAGGGGTGATCCTGTCCCTGTAAATCCTCAGACTGAATGCTCTTAGCTCCCATCTCCTCCCACCTTAAATTCCTCTTTCCACCCAGCCATATCACTCCTGTCTTCACCTGGCTAGTGCTGGAATTAAAGGTGTGTGACTCCCAAGTACTGGGATTAAAAGTGTGTGCCACCACAGCCTGAACTCTTCTATGGCTAACTAGTGGCTTAGCTTCCCACTCTGATCTTCAGGAAGCTTTATTTGTTAGATCACAAACAAAATACATTTGAAGAAATATGATTGGGAAAGATCATTGAGTCAATGAGGGCTCAAAGATACCAGAGAAACCTGACAAAATGTGAGAAGAGAGTTTGTATCAAGACAGAGAAGAAAAGAACCTAGGCAGAGGGGCTGGAGCAATGGCACAGAATTTAAGAAAATGATAATGCTTGCAGAGAACTGGGGTTCAGTCCCCAGCCCTCCAGGAGATCCAACTCCTTCTAGCCTCCTTCTATGCTGATGGTATATGTAAATTCAAGTGGATGTGTGTGCACATGCACACACAGCACACACACACACACACAAACACACACTAAACAACAAAGAAACAAATATTTTTGGTTTTTTGTTTTGTTTTGTTTTTTGAGACAGGGTTTATCTACATAGCCCTTGCTGTCCTAGAACTCACTCTCTCTCTCTCTCTCTCTCTCTCTCTCTCTCTCTCTCTCTCTCTCTCTCTCTCTCTCGACTGGCTGGCCTCAAATTTAGAGATCCACCTGCCTCTCCTTTATAAGAGTTGCCATGATCATGGTGTCTTTTCGCAGCAATAGTAACCCTAAGAGTATAAATGTGTGAAGGCCCCCCCAGTGATGCTGAGGCAGAAGCTTGAGGAAGCAGCAGGAAGAGGTGTGCCCTGCAGGCGACTGGAGCTTCCCTGAAGAGAGTATGGAGGGTGGCAGGGAGCTGAGCAGGTGCAGGAGTGGGCAGGGTGCTCTTGGCAGCCAGGGACACAGTGCTGTGAAAGGGTGGGATCTCGTGGTTTGAATGCATAAAGGGGGTGGAGGGCTGAAGCCTCTGGAGGTGAGTCATTCTGTCACATGAATGCTGTGGCTTTATCTGAAAGCAGTGGAGACCTACTAAAGAGTTTTTGACTGGGCTATGAAAGGATCAAATTTGTTTTTAGAAGGCTGGATGGGTCTAATGGAGCCAAATCAGTGACAGCAAGACAACTTAGATTACTTAGATGGTCCAAGTATGAGAGAATGAGAACCCAAAGTGAGGATGGAGTGTGTGTGTGTGTGTGTGTGTGTGTGTGTGTGTGTGTGTGTGTGTGTCTAGTAATGACAGGATGATAATAAAAATTAGAGCAGCAAAATAGCCCAGCTAAATACTCATATATTGCTGCCTAGCCCAATTGTCATCAGAGAGGCTTCACCCAGCAACTGATGGAAACAGATGCAGAGAGCCACAGCCGAACATTAGGTGGGCCTTGGGGAATCCTGTGGAAGAGGGGGAGGAGAGATCGTGGGATCCAGGAGGGTCAAAGTCATCCAAGAAAACCCACAAAATCTACTAATCTGGGTTCATAGGGGTCCACAGAGACTAAGAGCTTGCATGGGACTGACCTATGCCCTCTGCACATATGTTACCATTATGTAGCATGGTCTTCTTGTGGGACTCCTAACAGTGGGGACAGGAGCTGTCTCTGACTTTGTCATCTACTTTTGGGATCCTTTGCTCCTACTGGCTTGCCTCATCCAGCCTTAATAAAATAGGAGGTGCCTAGTCCCATTGCAGCTTGATATGTCACAGCTTGTTGATATCCATGGGAGGCCTGGCCTTTCCTAAAGAGAATGGAGGAGGAATGAAGGGTAAGGTTGTGGGGGAGGGACTAAGAGGAGAGGAAGGAGGGGAAAATGTGATGGGGCTGGGGAAAACAATTAATTAATTAAAAAGTGCCAGCTAAGATGAATCAACCTAGTATCATGTGGTAGTTACTATGATAAGGAGACTAAACACATTGTTTTTACTGTATTCAACAAACATGCCAGAATCTGACTCAAGTAATGAGATCCAGCAATGAAAATCCTTACACTCATGGAACTTACCTCCTGGGGCAGAAAGGCAAGAAGCAAGACAAAACCAAGTTATTGGGATGATAGATAACACTAAGTGCTAAGAAGAAAAAAGAAAAGACAATGCAGGGAAGGGGAAGGAGTGTGGCCAGGAGAGGGTACAGCATCTTAATATTAAATTATAAAGACAAGGGAAGCCACACTAGAAGATCACAGGTGAGCAGAGAACTAGCAGGAAGTAAGGGAACAAGAAAAAACAAAACCAGGTCTAAGACCATCCCTAGGAAAGAGAACAGTATCTGTGAGGTCTCTAATCCCAGTGATGATGGGAGCCCAGTGTGGTCAGCCTGGAGTGAATGACAGAGGATCTGTTGGAAATATGGTACAGGCAAGGGAGCCCCCAACTTCTTGGACCTAGAAGTCACACTAAAAACTTTAGTTTTCATTCCAACCAAGACAGAAGCCAACCTAGTATCCTGAGCAGAAGAGTGGCATGATGGGACTTAAGTTCAAGCAGGATCACTCCAACTGAGTTTGGAGAATACACTGAAAGGCAAGGCAGGATTGGAGACAACTTCTGTAACCCCAGAGAGAGGTGGCTGCAATAGAAGGTTGAGAAATGGTCAAGTCTCTGGCAATAATTTGAAGATGAGGTTCATGTGTTGATAGACAACACTGGAGAGAAAGAAGAGGTAGCATAAGAGAGGCAGGGGGAGGGAGAAGGAGGGGTGCAGTGGAAGGATGGGAAGGAAGGACAAGCTGAAGTCTGAGGAGGGAGTTGAACAGATGGAAGATGGAGTTCCCTCTAACTGAGATGTGAAGACACAGGAGGAGCAGGTTACAAATGTGGAGTGGGGACATCAGCTTAGGAATGGAGGAGTTCCACTGAGGACCTGTCAGGTTGGACATGTCAGTTACCATTTGGTATTTTGGCTTGGACTTTGCAGGAGAAGTCAGCACTAGAGATAAAAGTGCAGAAATGGTCAACATCTGGTTAAAACCCCAAGCCCAAGTTAGCTCAATTAGGGCACGGGTAAATCCAGAAAAATGATCTCAGCTTCTAGGCGGTCCTCTGTGCAGAGGCTGCAGGGTCAGCAAAGAGAGAACATGACAAGAGACAAAGCAGGAGGGAACACTGGAGCCTCATAAGGCTGGGACAAGGTGAGCTTGACAGTAATGGTGAGTTCAAGCTTGCTGAAGTCAAAGCAAAGGCACAGGTGTCCTCACCTGAGCTCTATAGAGGCCCTGGGCTTGTCAGTAGACTTTAAGGACATTCGTGAGATGATGGGGGGGGGGGAGGAAGGGGATGACTTGTTTTTCTGTGAGCATAGACTTCCTTTTAAGAAGCTGGTATTGCAGTTTAATAAGGATCAGGATAAACAAATAGGCCAAATAGATGTTTATTAAGGGAGAAACAACTCACAACACAGACAGATGAACACAGCAGTTTGAACTGAATGCTCCTCTCTCTGTGTCCCGCCAGAAAGAGAGCATTCCCTGCCTCCTTTGGAGCCTTAGTCCCACAGGTCACTTCCGCCACTGGCTCCACCCCTCAATGGGTGTGGTCAGTGCCACAGAAGCAGACACAGTGAATATCCCACTACAATTCCCCTTTTAGTGTAAAGAAAAGATTTAAGCTTGATACAAAACTATATACAAAACAGTGAATAACAAGTGTGCTCTAAGAAAAGGAAAATTGAGAACAAAACCACAAACATATCTAGTCCTAGGGTGAAGGCAAAAGGGAGTTTACAATAGAGTTGTCCTAAGCTGGAAAGCTTAAGTCTAGTACCTAATATATCTAACTAGGAAGAGAGAATAATAGTTGTGATAGTTTAATCTACAACCTCATCAAGACCTGAGAAGGAAAATAACAATACTAGGGTAGACAGGAAGTGCGGATGGGCAACTTCTAAAAGGTGCAGCGAGGACAGAAACAGCAAGCTACTGGACAGTCACCCAAGGTCTCACAGCAACGTTGGTACAGCCACTTTTGGCTAAGGCCAGGAGTATTTGACAGACCACAACAAAAGCAGGGAGGTAGAAAGGCTGTCTTACCCTGACTTGGCAAGGTTCAGCAGTCTTCTATGTTTGTCTCCTGCAAGCACATAGGACCGCATGTCCAAATCAGTGGTCAAAGTTGAGGCAGTTGCCCAAGAGGCCATTAGCCGAAGTGAGGATGAACTCCAGAAGGGGCAACAACAGTGTCCAACATACTTTCAGGAAAGTGCATGGTGCTGTCAGGAGCAACAGTGTCTCATGTCAGCAGAGTACTAATATAAAAACAATTAAATGCCATGCTCTGCAGGTCTATGAAGTGATTGAAGATTAAGCATCTATGTCTGACTAATCTCATAGGCAAAGGAAACATGGGTGAGGATAATCTGTAATACTCAGGAACTTGGCTAAAAAACCTGAATAAAACTTCCTTGAGTAAAGCAAGGATAAATACCTAAACAATATAACTATGTATACACACACACACACACACACACACACACACACACACACACACACACTAAATTCCTAAAGTTGAGATAGAGTAAAAATGTCTAAACAACAGGTAGAGCTCTAAAGGGCAGCAAGACAAATATCCCAAATTGTATCAATATATAAAATGTCTTGAACACAAGCAAAAGTATACAGTTTTCCTTAGTTAGGATTAAAGACTTTAGACTCACAAAGATAGGATAGATGATATTTTCTTTAAGTCTTACAAAATGTTAATGGACTAAATATTGTTAACTGTGATTCTTTGATAACTGTTGTATGATATATTTTGCTATGTCAAGGTTAAAACCCTTTTTTTTTTTATTTTAGACAGAAAAGAGGAGATGATGGGAGATGTTATTCTGTAAATACGTTTCTCATACTGGTTAATTAATAAAGCCCTGTTGGCCAATAGGAAACTAGATAGGCGGGGCTAGGAGACTAGGAGGAGGAAAGAGGAAGTAGTTGGGAGGAGTCAGCATGTAGAGCAAGAGGAAGCAAGATGCTGGGCCCACCGCTCCCTGATAAGATGACCGCGTGAAAATACTTAGATAAGTAGAAATGGGTTAATAATTAAGACAGAGCTAGCCCATAAACAATAATGGTAACTGGCCAACAGGATTCTATCAAATACAGAGTCTCTGGGTGTTATTGGGGGCTGGCAAGGCTGTGGGACCAGACTGGCAGCGGGCAGGCGGAGGTGGGCTGGCAGAAAACATACATGCTACAAGCTGGGGTGTATCAGGGACCAGGTACAGAATTGGAACAAGGAGAGGTTTTGTTAAGATAGGCAATGGGGCTAGGGAGGATGGCTCAGTGGGTAAAAATACTGCTGTGTGAGTCTGAAGATCCCATTTAGATCCAGAGGCAAAAGCTGGACACAGTAACACATACTGCAGACAATCCCAATAACCCTGTGGGAAACAGCGGACTTTCCAGAAGCCTGAAAATCAGCCTGTCCTACTTAGGTATTAGTGAAGAGATTGTCACAAACAAGGTGGAGAGGCAAGAACGGATACCTGAGGGCTGTCCTCTGACCTCGCCACTAACACTCCCCTTACACCCCTCACCACACTCCACAAACATAGACTACACACACACAGATACACCATACACACATACACACACACCACTCTCTCTCTCTCTCTCTCTCTCTCTCTCTCTCTCTCTCTCTCTCTCTCTCTCTCTCTCTCTCTCTCACACACACACACACACACACACACACACACACACCACACACACATAGACACATACCACATACACACACAGACACACTATACCAACCCACCCACCCACCCACAAACATACACAGAGGTGGTAGGCTGATGAAGGGAGAAGGTTGATGGAAATGACTGTGTAGAGAGAGCAACTGAGGAAGGAGGAGAATTTCTTTATCAGGCATGGTGGCGGCTGAACACTGGCAAGTTCTGCAGCTATAGAAAGGTTCCAGAACAAGAATCCAAGCACAGATTGGTGTTCTATGTTAAATATTAGAGTTTTCAGCTCAGCTGCTCACTGATGATGCTTACATTTTCAGTGCTCTGTATCCCCCTATGACTCTGGCTGGACATAAAACCTTTGCCTAACTCAGGAGGTTCCTTTAGACCGCCCAGGCTCTGACAGCATCAAGTGATTGAGGTCAAGGAGAAGACAGGATAGCTAGAGGGGAAGCCAATGCATTGAGAAGACCGTTGTGCATAACTTGAAATGGACAAAACTCAAGGAAGGGTTAAAATTAGGGGGAGTAGTGGTGAGATGGGTATTAAAATAATCAAAAGTAATTTTAAAAGAAGATTTCAAGGCTAAGAAATACAGGTGAGGATGAAGCAGGGGTGTGGGGTCTAATTCCTGAAGCCCTCTGAAGTGAGTACTGTTATTCAACTTAATGGGAGAAGATACGTTCAAAAACTAATAGGAAGTAAACACAGCATTGGTGAACGAAGGCCTTAGGGTTTCAGCTCAGCTCCCAGATGAAAGCTGAGGTATGAACATGGAAGTGACAGGGTTCTGATTTAACATGTCTAGACTAGAGGGTGCCCCAGAAAAGGGCCTCCAGGTCTCAGGAACACAGCAGTGGGCCTGGCATGGGAGCTGAAGAGATTGGTTTGGAGTCAGTAGTCCAGGCTTTTGAAGTCTGGATCTTCTCAGGTAGAGGTCTCACCCCTTCAGGAAAATGGGATTGTTTCCTAGAGGTGAGAAACAAGAAGAGATTAGAAGTGAATTTCAGTGCAGGAGCTTGTCCAAGCCCCAGCTGTTGCCCCCAGACCCCATGAATAATACCTGTGCTCTGAAGGACTGTCTCAAATTTATAGCTGGAAAGCAGCCTGCTTTTGAAATACTGTTTTAACAGTGACCTCTAGTGTCGGAGAGCGGCTTCTAACAGATGCAGCACCTGAGCCATTGCAGAGCTGATGTTGCCCGCGGCCCTTAATTATTCTTGTCGTTGGGAGGCTCTCACTTGAAAATTACAGGTTGTTTCCTTCCAGGAAGAGGGATGGAGATGAATTCCAAGGGCAGCCAGCATAAATAAGGAGGGAGGCATACTTTCCCAAGAGAATAGACTGAAGAGGAGAAAGACAAGAGGAAACTACAGACGAGAAAGCTGGTGACTAAAATACCAAAATAACAAAAGAATCTCTGAGTGACAGATCTAAGAGGCACCGTGTTCTTCCTCCCTTTCTGTTGTCTTTATAAAAACACTCTAACCAAAAGCAACTTGGGGGAAGAACGTATTTATTTCAGCTTACAGGTTACAGTTCATCATTTAGGGAAGTCAGAGCAAAATGTGATGCAAAAACTACGGGAGTTTCTGCTTACTGGCTCACTAACATGCTCACACTTACCTACCTGGGAACACTGGCCTAGTGAATGATGCTGCCTATGGTGGGCTGTGCCCTTCTATACCAACTAACCGACAGGACCACCCCCACCCCCAGACCTATTTAATTCAGGCAATTTCTCAGTTGAGGATTTCTGTCTCACATGACTCTCAGCTGTGTTAAGCTGTCAATTAAAGCTTGCTAGAATGCACCAATGTTAAAGGCTGAGAGGTTCCTTTGGGATAACAAATAGTTATTTTTTGAAGCACTTGTTCCATACCAAGTCAACTTACTACCTCTTTATCCCAAAGGCAAGAACAACTATCATCTCTATTGTATAGACAAAGAGGCAATTAATTATCCAAGTTGACAACAGCCGAGGAAGAGGCAAAACACAACTGGGACCCAGGCTTCTTGGCTGTAAAGTCTGTATTTCTAACCTTAGTGCCACAGCCATTTTAGAAATGGGTATGCTGGGGCTGGAGAGATGGCTCAGCAGTTAAGAACATTTACTCCTCTTGCAGAGGGCTAGAATTCAGTTCCCAGCACCTACACTGAAGTTCACAACTGTCTGTATGTAGCTCTAGGTCCAAGAGATCCAATTCCCTCTTCTGCTCTTGTAGTGCAACACATTCAGACAAACACACATACAAATAAAAAAAAACCACTTAAATAAATATGGTAACTCAGAGTCTAGAATATGCATCACTCATTAAATTGACAAAGGCTAAAAATATAAGCTGGTTCAAGAGAAGGGGAATCCTGGGCATCTGGGATGATCATATGTATGTATTCATTCACATGTGGTCATTATTTATCAAATCAATGGACCGATCAGAGAAGAAGCCCCTGGGCATGCACTGCACTTCTTAAAAATTCTTACTAGGCTGGGGCTGTGCTGCAGTGGAAGGTGCCAGAGACTGCTCAGCATGAGTTCCTGTGCCAGAACTGCACAATAACAGACAAATAAATGGCATCCAAGCTGACAGTGTCTTCACAGCTGGCTAAACGACACACTGTTTAAAAAATGACAAGAAATGAAAGCACAAGGTGTTTGATGACTCAGAAAAAGTCAGAAGTTTTTAGACGGCATATACAGTAAAAACTGGAATGATGCTGTTTGCTTTTCTGAATGTTTTTGGTAGCTGTCAGCATCTGAAAATGTAGATACCTCCCTCCAATAAACAAACAAACAAACAAACAAACAAACACCCTATGGCCTCCTTTCTAGTCACTCTTGAGGCTTACCTTTTCATTAGAGACACACTGTATCTTCAACTCCTTAGACTTGATAGCTGCTTACTCAGTGGCATCTAATACTGAACACTGCTCCAGCCACCCCTTAGGCCAGTGGTTCTCAACCTTCCTAATTAATACATAACCCTCCAATTAATACAGTTCTTCATGTTGTGGTGACCCCCAACCATGCCACTTCATAACTGTAATTTTTCTACTGTTATGAACCATAATGTAAATATCTCATATGCAGATATGTGAATGGGTCACAACCCACACCCCTCTTGGGGTTGTGACCCACAGGCTGAGAACTCCTGCCTTAGGCTTTAACTCACATCCCCTGTACCTGCAGGGGATGGCCCAATTATGACTCTGCAGGAGGAAACTGTTACAGATTAATTAATTTGCCCAGTGTCCTCCTACAGGTAGTCATGGAGAAAGCTTAAGTACAGTCATTTAAATGATTATGTATTGGACAGTCATTATGAGTCACTATAATGTGGCAGGGTAGACAGGACAAACAGAATTATTTCAGTGCATGTGGGTGGGGGCTGGATTTCTGGAGGCTGGGTCATTTGGGGCTGTTCACACGGGGGCGGGGGCAGACACCAATTGGCAACCATCCATATTGTGTACCAGCTGTTCAGATGTTGTTTCTGTATGAGATAACATGCCCTAGCTGCTATGTGCCTCCTGCACCACCCTGGTAGCTTGGCAGCTCCAGAGGTCTTGCTCTAGTGATATTTGTAGACTCCAGCAGGTTCCCCTTGGGAACTATAGTGGAGGAGGAATGGAGGTGGTGTGGGGGGTGGAACAGGGGACCTGGGGAGAGAGAACAGCCCAGGACAGCAGGCTTTACCCTTCCCTTCTGCATTGCTACCTGCAAGGCAATAGTTTGGGAAGGTCAGAGGACAGGCTTTTATCCTCTATTTTTACATTACTTGGAGGATCTCCAGGTATTTGAGCAAATAAATAACAAAAGGTCCGAGGTGGGTTTCAATGCTGTTGAATTGCAGGGAAGAGATGCTCTGTGATGGACCAATAGTTATAATTATCACCAGCAAGTGTCTGGGTGCTTGAACTGTTTACTTTTCCCACTGCTGTGACAAAAGACCAGACAAAAGTGTCTTCAAGATGAAAGTTTATTTTGGTTAATGACTTGAAAGAATGCTATCTATCATGGTGGGCTAGGCATGGCAATGGCCGTGGCAATGGAATTATGAGGTAGCCTGTTGTGGTGGCTAGAATGAGAATGGCCCCACAGGCTCACATACTTGAATGCTGGATCTCCAATTGGGAAGGATCTAGAGGTGTGGCCTTGATGGAGGAGGTGTATCACAGGGGTTGGGCTTTAATGTCTCAAGAGCCTACACTAGTCCCAGTGTCTCTCTCTGCCTCATGCTTTGTGGATCAGATGTAAACTTCCAGCTACTGCTCTAGCAACATGCCTGCCTGCCTGCCTGCCTGCCTGCCTGCCTGCCACCATGCTCCCCACCCACTGTGATGGTCATGGACTCCCCCTCTGAACTGTAAATCCTAATACACTCTTCTATAAATTGTCTTGGTCATGGCCTCTTAGCACAGACACCTGTCTCGCTGGATCTAGAGGTGTGGCCTTGATGGAGGAGGTGTATCACAGGGGTTGGGCTTTAATGTCTCAAGAGCCTACACTAGTCCCAGTGTCTCTCTCTGCCTCATGCTTTGTGGATCAGATGTAAACTTCCAGCTACTGCTCTAGCAACATGCCTGCCTGCCTGCCTGCCTGCCTGCCTGCCTGCCACCATGCTCCCCACCCACTGTGATGGTCATGGACTCCCCCTCTGAACTGTAAATCCTAATACACTCTTCTATAAATTGTCTTGGTCATGGCCTCTTAGCACAGACACCTGTCTCGCTGGATCTGCAGAGGTGGATGCCGGCCTTCAGCTTGCTTTCTTCCTTTTGTTGTGTCGGGCAGGACCCCAGTTTATGGAATGGATTGATCTGCATTCGGGGGAGGCATTCCCTCTTCAGTTAAGTCTTTCTGGAAAGCTCCTCACTGACATTCTCTGAGGTGCGTCTCCTAGGCGAGTTTAAGTGCAGGCAAGTTGGCATTAACCATCTCAGTGCTGACCAAAGGAGAATCAAGCAAAAGCCTCTTAGAAAAGCACCAGGCATAAGTGCTGCAGAATGTTAGTTTAAGATGTGTTCCATTTGTTTATGCTGTGGAATATTTGTGTTGCATTCTTTTTCTTTTCTTTCTTTCTTTTTTTTTTTTTTTTTTTTTTTTAATTTTTTCGAGACAGGGTTTCTCTGGGTAACTTTGGAGCCTGTCCTGAAACTAGCTCTGTAGACCAGGCTGGCCTTTTGAACTCAAAGAGATCTGCTTGCCTCTGCCTCCCGAGTGCTGGGACTAAAGGTGTGCGTCACCAACACCTGGCTAGTGTTGCATCCTTTCATGTTGCATTTGTTTAACTGTGTGAAGCTGTGTTACTTTGCTGTTTAAAACACCTGATTGGTCTAATAAAGAGCTGAACAGCCAGTAGTTAGGCAGGGGAGAAATAGGCAGGGCTGCCAGGCAGAGAAATAAGTAGGAAGAAAAAGCTAGGCTCCATAGAGAAGGGGAAGGAGAAGAGGACTCCAGGGACCAGTCAGCTAGCCACCCAGCCAGGGGGTAAGAAGGGAAGAGAAGTATATAGAATCAAGAAAGGTAAAAAGCCCAGAAGCAAAACATAATTGAAGAGAAATGGGTTAATTTAAGTTAGAAAAGCTGGCTAGAAACAAGCCAAGTTAAGGGTGGGCATTCATAAGTAAGAATAAGTCTCTGCGCATTTATTTGGGAGTTGGGTGTCAGGTTCCCAAAGAGTAAAAATCAAAACAATAAAACAACTACACATAAGTGCATCTCCCAAATGTAAACACATTGAATTAGTCCTGAGTCCACACGGGCACTAATGGGAAAACAGACCACAGACAAGGTAGCCACCCATCTGCACAAGCCCCCTCAGTGCTTCCTAAGGTAGCCAGGGCAGACAAAAGCAAAGCCAGTTCAAGTGGTATAGGATGAGAAGTCAGGATGAAAGATGGAGCCTGTGAGCAAGCCAGAAATCTGGGAACGATCACTGTTGAGTGGCAGAGAGTCCACTGTTCAGTTTGACAATTCCATTTCTGCAAAGGGTGAGCGGGGAAGGCCACTGAATCATGAGAAGAAAATGTGTGTGTTAACTTCCTAGGGAAGCTGAAATGGGGTGACCTCAGACAACAAACACTTTTGTTACTGGGTTCTGGAGACAACCAGACTAAAATCAAAGTGTCTCAACAGCCACACACCCCACCTCTGAGAGGGAGAGGCCTTCCTGGCCTGACTGCCTCTGGTGGCTCCTGACATTCCTTGGCTGTGGCAGCACCACAGATGCCTCTCCTTAGTCTTGGTTTATTTTGAGACCAGGCTCTCACTATATAGCATAGTCTGTCTTAAACTCATGATCCTCCTGCCTCAGCTTCCCAAGTGCTGAGATTCGAGGCATATACTACCACTCCTAGCCATCTCCTCTTTTATAAGGACACCAGGCACTGGATTTAGGGCCCATTCTAAGCTAGGATTATTTTATCTTGCCATCCTTAACTGATTTTCAATTAATTACATCTGCAGAGACCCTATTTCCAAATAAGGTCATATTTGAAGGTCTCAGGTAGACATGAAATTTAGGGATATCATCTTATTAAACCTACTACAACATGTGACCCATTGCATAAAATGGACAACAGCAGGTGTCTTGATTACTGTTCCGTTGCTGTGAAGACACATCATGACGAAGGCAACTCACAAAAGAAAGCATTTAATTGAGGGCTTGATTACAATTTTAGAGGGTTAATCTGTTAGCTGCATGGCAGGAAGCATGGTGCTGGAGCAGTAGCTGAGAGATAGTTCCAGAGAGAGAGAGAGACAGAGACAGAGACAGAGACAGAGACAGAGACAGAGACAGAGAGAGAAGAGAGGGAAAGGAGAGTCACCCCCAGTGGCACACTTCCTCCAACAAGCCTACACCTACTTCAACAAGGCCACACCTACTCCAACAAGGCCACACCCACTCCAACAAGGCCACACCTACTCCAACAAGGCCACATCTCCTAATCTTAAAAAAAAGTCACTCCCTGGTGACTAAGCATTCAAATTATGAGCATATGGGAGCCATTCTCATTCAACCACTGCATCAGGAGATTATGCAATTATGACAAGTTATTGATTTACTTTGTATGAGATAAACAATAACTGGCAACAGTCAAAAGCAGCTGAGGCTGGGAGCTTAGCACCATGAAACAACAGGTGCCTGGCATGGACAGCATGCCCTGACTCACAGTCACAAGACAAATGTCATCTTTTATCCCAAAGGACTCTGGTTCCCCGATGCTGGGGCAGACGGAGAAATCTTTCTCCGTAAACCCTATGTGCTCAGAGCTGAAGCCCCAGAGCCTCTGGCCTCTCCTCACTGAGCAGATGCTCTGCCCCACATTCTCCAGGTCCCAGTGAGGAGTATGGGTGGCATCAGAGGCGCAGGGGATTCTCCAAGGCTTCCACCAGAATGTGATAAACAAAGGAGATGCTATCATGCCCCTGTGTGTGTTCACCTTTACAATAAGGACAAAGCTGGGCCTCCCCTACCACTGTGCTCCACCCCAGCCTCTCTTTCTGTTTCTGGTGACCAACATATAAGAAGCTGAATTTAGTAATGGATGATAAAAATAAATGCGAGGATAAATTAAACATTAATGTTTTGTGATGTCCCATTGAAAATATAGCCACATGCTGAAAAATGTCCATCAAACTATGGATTATATACAATTCAATATTCTTTAAATAAAATTTTACATAGTAACTTCTACATACATACATGCAAACATTATATTTACAAAAATATACTTCACTGTATTTGTTACCTAATTACCAATTGCCTTCCTTTGCCTTTTTTTCTCCCACTCTCTCCTTCCTAGCTATCTTTATACATCTGTATCTTTATATTATGTATATATATTATTTAACATAGAGTTAATATATAACATTAAATATAATATAGATGTAATATACATATAATACATATCTATGCATTATATATCTATATCTATATGTGCTCCCTAATTTGCTCAGGCTGGCCTCAAACTCATGACCCTCAACCTCAGCCTTTCAAGTAGTTGGGATTAGAGGCATACATCACTGCACTCAGTCCACTGTCCTTTATGTCAGGCCCTTTAAATTTTTTGCACATGAAATATTTTCTTATATAGTTGTAGAGAGCTGCGAAGTGCAGCACCTTAAAGATGGCACTGGCTTCCGCCTTCCACCTCCCCAAGGGTGAGCGCTCTCTGGCATAAACAAGCCCTTATTTGGTTAAGTCTGTTTAGCCTGTCTGCTTCTGCGTTAGAGTAGCCTATCTGCAGGGTCCACGTAGCTCACTGGGGTTGGTTAGCGCACGGGTATTTAAGCCTGCGCAGGGGTCCCCCAGTGTCCCGCAGGTCAGAGGAAGCATGTTCAAGGATCCTTATTAAAACTGCATGAAGAAGATCTTCCCAGAGTTGCGTCTTCCTTGCTGGCAGGGTCAGGCACGGCACATATAGTAAAAATAATATCAGATATAGTAAAACAAGAGTAAAAATAGAGTCTCACCTTCTAAGTTATGAAGGCAAATTTTAGTTGTTTTCTAAAAAATGTTCACTAAATATGTATTTGTATTTAGTTATAAACATATACTTAGAGAGAGAGAGAGAAGAGAGAGAGAGAGAGAGAGAGAGAGAGAGAGAGAGAGGAGTTTCTCATTATGTAGTCCTGGCTAGATTAGAACTCACCACATAGACCAGAGTGGCCTCTTACTCAGAGGTCATTCTGCCTCCTCCTCCTGAGTGCTGGTATTAAAGGTGTACACACCTGGCCTGTATACACTTTGTATTTCAGTGACTTATTGTATATTGTCAGAGTGCAGAAATAAATTGAATCTATTTTTACTATTATTTTGCCACCTGCCACTTAAAGATCAAACTGGAAAAATACTCTGGTTAAAAGGTGACCATATCATTTTGCTTTAAAATAACAAGGTTTGCACTTTAGAGAAAGCACTCTGTAGATCTCCTTTGCCAGAAAATTCCCATAGCGCATTGATATGATGTTTTTTTTTTCCATCTAAATCCAGCATTTCCAGAATGCACAGACACATTTAAATAAAGTTTCTATTCTTTCTACTTTTGGCTGAGGCAGCTAGATATTCTCAGAAGGCTCTTCACACACCCTGCCCAACACCCCCACCCTCAGCTCCCCATCCCCCACCCTGCCCAACACCCTCCTCCCCACCCTTACTCCAATCTCCACCAGGCTCTGGAGATCAGGTAGGTGTCAGGGATGCAACTGGGTAGCAAATAACTGCACAGGGACACAGTATCCAGACTGCACTGCACAAGGCTGCTTTGCCCAGGCTCCGGCTCATTCATTTCTCTCTAGACCTTTACTAGATTACCGTTTGGCAAAGCCTGGTCAGATCACTGCTGTCACTTCTTTCATGCAAAAGACTATGCTTCCTTCAGGCCAGTGTTCCACCCTTCTCACTCAGGTGACTGAGGACCTGCTCTGCCAAGTTTTTATATGTTTACATTTTTTAAAATTTATTTTGTGTGTGATAAACTTAAAATTTATCATGTGGGGTGATGCATTATGCCATGGTGTGTGTGTGTGTGTGTGTGTGAGACAACATGCAGGAGTCAGTGTTCTCCTTCCACCTTATTGGCCCCAGGAATTGAATTTGGGTCATTAGACTTAGCATTGAGCACCTCTACTCTCTATGCCATCTCACCAACCCACCTCTGCAGTCAGAAGTTTCTGTACTTCCCAGTCCTACAGCCATTTAGTACCAAATAAACACACAGAGGCTAATATTAATTACAAAATGTTTGGCCTATTGTTCAGGCTTCATTATTCACCCATTTCTACTCATCTGTGTGCCAAGCCCCTGTGACCAGAGTACCGATCTGGCGGAGGGCGTTGGGATTGAAGCATTTAACAGACCACTACGAGAAGTGAAGAAGAAGCTGCTGCCTTTTATAACAGAGAGTAATGAGCTTATATACCCAAGCCAGGGGATGGGCTAAGCATAGGAGAAAGTCATGCACTACCCACACCTGGGGTCAAGGTATGGACACTGCTCACCGGAAAGTTCTGAGAACAACCTTGTTTGCTCAACCTTGCTACAGCTGGGTGGGGAGGAAGAGAGCTGTAAGGGACAAGTACTTAAATTTCCCAACATCTGTGTATCTCTACATGGTCTTGGCTTACAGATGATGCCCGGGCCTCTTGCTTCCTCAGCAGCTACATGGTGTCTCCCGGACTCCACCTGTTTGGATTTCCCACCTGGATAAACCCTGTCTGTTCTTTGGCCAAAACAACTTTATTCCTCAACCAATAATAAAAACATATTCACAGCATACAGAAGGACCTCCCCCATCAAATCTTTTGGCTTTTCTTTTTTAGAGAGGGTCTCACTATATCGTACAGGCTAGCCCAGGACCTTCCTGCCTTAGCCTCCTGCAGGAATATAGGCACGCACCATCCTTGGTGTTTCTTTGTGCAATTGCTTCTGTGCTTTGTTCCTTGTATGCTTAGGGAGGAAGACAAAAGTTTCAGGCACCTTAATAGAAATTATCTTGTCAACTGTTTATAACTGGAAAAGTACTTAAGCCTGTTAGACTTCCTGCAGTTTTCAAGATTTTAGATACCAGCATCTTTTGGTTTTGCCTTTGCATTTCGTTACAACCAGAAGCCTTATTTACTGCCATCCAGTGCAGAATCATATTCTCAGGCATGTATGTCATGACTGACTTACTCTCTACACAACTTGCAGTGGAAACCTAGCCATATGCTTTGTGTGTACGAGTGCACATCTGGCAGACCCCAAAGGAAAACCTCTGCCCATGCTGTGCAGACACCTAGCCCAACTGCACTGGCTCTTCTTCTCAGGGAAGGAGCTGCTGTGTACAAAGGTGACAAGAATCTGGAAAAGATGAAGGAAATAATGTTTCTTCTTGGTCTTTCTTACACTTCTGAAACTCATACAGAAATGGCCTTTGTACCTTCTACTCTCCACCATCTTGTCAGAGTCTGATGTGTAAGCCAGATATATGAATCCTTCTGGACTGGGCTGACTGCTAAATTAACTTATGCTAAGCAGCTGTCTGCCCATGACAGTCATCTCTGTCATCCTTGTCTGTGTCTTCCTTCCTTTTCCAGACGTCCCATTTCATTGCAGGTGACAGTTCATTTCATTCTCAATGCCATTTTGTCTCCTTGCAATGTCTGAAAATTTCCAGTGAACAGGATGCTCCCTGGCCCTTCTGAGACTGACAAGGATATTTGTGTGCCCCGAGCAAGTTCAATAATACAACCCAGCTGGGTTTCCCTTCCAGACTCTTCCAAGCTAGTCTATACTTCAGAGGCTGAATTATTAAAAGAGACCATCAATCTGTCACACCAACACTCAAATCCCCAAACTGAATTCCAGCTTATTACAGACAGACATGGTCAAGGACAGTCAGATACATGAAGGCCCTTGAGGGATGTGGGCACAGTCAGCTAGGACTCAGGCATTGACAGACAATTTTCCGAACATTCGTCTGTGACTTTGGCTGCTTGGCTGCTCCCAAGGTCAGCTCAGGAATTCATGTTCAGAATACCAGAGTGGGGTTTTCTACTAACAATACATAATCTTAGCTTAGTAAGTTCTTAAGTCCTCTACACATGCACTAGACTTACACGTTCTCCCCACCTCCTTAGTTCAGATGCAATATCAATTTTACCAACAACTATCGATGGAAGTCTGACTAGGAGCCTGTATGTTAACTGCAGACGAAGTAAGGCTGAAGAAGTCAGGTGTGGCCTTGTTTCTTCCTACTGATGGGCTGGTTGGAGATCTAGAAAAGAACAATCATCCAAAATGGACCCAAAGGGTTGTGGATATAGCTCAATGGTGTGCCTAGTATGTGTGGGGCTGTGGGTTCAGTTCCCAGCACTCCAAATGAAAAGTGGGAGATAGGAGGATTAGAGTACTGTGGAGCCACACAGAGGAGCCCTGCACACAATATTAGACTTCAGGTCACCAAGGAAGCAGTCACCAAACTCAGACCAGACAGGTGAGTAAGGTTTAGTAAGGGAGGAGGATCCAGACTCACTTGTGGGCTAAACCTTTGCCAGGTTACAGTATCAACCCCTACCCCACTAAACTTATTGTAGTGATGTGTTCATATTTCACATTCTCCCAAACCAGAGATACAATTTCCAGCTCTCTGTCGTCGTTCCTACAGCTCAGGCTTGTGTATGTCATCTCCAGTCAGCACAAATCAGCAATCCTGAAAAGAACAGCAAACTCTTTGGTGGACTGACAACAACCAATTTGTGTTACCATCACACAATGACAATGATGAACATTTTTTTTTTTTTGCCATTTCTAAAGCCCTGGCATATGATTAATTTGATTCCTGTAGCATATGAGGGTTTTGTTTGTTTGTTTGTTTTCATTCTGTTAGCAGATAAGACACAGAAATGGGAGCTCAGAGAAGTTATCAAATTTGACCTCATCACCCAAGTCACAAGTAGCCAATAGAGACTCAGAGACTTAGGGGTATTTGTAAAATGCTTTAAATGGTATCTGACACATGGTAGTCATTATCTGGGTGTTGGTTAAATAAGTAATTGAAAGTGTTAATGAAGCAGACTGTCCATATCAGAAGCCATGACCCACCCTTTCCTTCAACCACAATGGCCTCACTTGTGTTCCATGAAGCAGCAGAGATCTTTGTGTTCAGTGATGCCCATCTCAGAGAAAGTAGAGCTCAAGGCCCATCTGGTTTCCTGCCTCCTACCCATCCAGAGCAGTTCTGCTTTGTTCCCAGTAGCTCTCTAGCCAGAAGAGTTGGGGTGTGGGGGAGTATCCTCTCTAGTGACACAGTGCACTTACATTCCACTCCTACTATGTAGGGATGAGGGTGCTGCTGTGGGGAAAGCTGACAGCAGGGCAGGCGAGGTAGATCAGCAGAAAAGGTGCTTTCCACACGGCCCGATGACCTATGTCTTAGATTCCTATGGCCGTGACAAACACCATGACCAAAAGCAACTTGGGTAGGAAAGGATTTATTTGACTTATATTGAAGGAAGCCAGGGCAGGAGCTCAGGCAGGAATCTGGAGGCAGGAACTGAAGCAGAGACCATGGAAGAGAGTGCTGCTTACTGGTTTGCTCTCTGAGGCTTGCTCAACCTTCTACAACCCAGGACCCTCTATCCAAGGTTGGCATTACTCACACTGAGCTGGGCCCTGCTACACAAATCATTAAGAAAATGTCAGTTTTGTCTAAAGGCCAGTCAGATGGAGGTGTTTTCTCAATTGAGGCTCCCTCTTCGAAGGTATGTCTAGGTTTGTGTCAAGATGACAAAAAACCAACTTGAGTTTGATCCTTGGGACTCATCTGACTCGGGGGGGGGGCATATCTATTGCTGTGAAGAGACACCATGGCTATAGCAACTCTTATAAGGAAAACGTTTCATTGGGGCTAGCTTACAGGCCACAGGTTAGTCCATTGTCATCATGGAGGGAAGCATGGTGGCACGCAGGCAGACATGGTACTGGAGAATAGCTGACAGTTCTACATCAGAGTTGGCAGGTAGTAGGAAGAGCCAGTAAGGCACTGGGCCTGGCTTGAGCTTCTGAAACCTTGAAGCCCACCCCCAATGACATACTTCTTCCAACATCTACTCCAGCAAAGCCACACCTCCTCATAATGTTACTCCCTATGAGCTTGTGGGGGCCATTTTCATTCAAACTGCCACATTCCACTCCCTGGTCCCCATGGACTTGCCGCTCTATCATAATGCAAAACTGTATTTGAGTCCAATCTCAAAAGTTTCTATGGTCTATAACAGTTTCAAAACTTATTTAAAAAGTCCAAAGTTCTAAGTCTCTTCTGAGACTCATAGCAATCCCTTAACTGTAATTTCCTGTAAAATCAAAATAAAAAAGCAGATCACATACTGCCAACACACTCTGGCACATGATATACATTACCATTCCAAAAGGGAGGAAAAGGAGCATAGTGAGGAAACACTGCACTGAAAACCCACAGGGCAAACTCCAAGCTCTACATTTCCATGTCTGATGTCAAAGTGCTCTTTAGTTCTCCAACTCCTTTCAGCTTTGCTGAAACATACTTTTTTCTCTTGGGCTGGTTCCACTCCCTGCTAGCAGCTTTCCTGGGCAGACATCCCACAACTCTGGCATCTCCAACATCTTGGGGTCTCCAAGGCAATCCGGGTTTCACTTTCACAGCCTTCATGCAGTACCCTCTCTGGACCTCCATGCCACGTGCCTAGGTTCAGTGGGATTCCCTAGTCATAGAGGAAGGTTCCATAACACATTTCTTTTGTTGTTGACTCTAAAGCCAGAACCACATGGCCAAAGCTGCCAAATTCTGGTGCTTGCTGGGGCTAGAACATTTTCACAAGCTTTCTGTTTTCAATGGTTTCCTTTACTGCCCAAACTTGGCTGTCCTTGAATGTGCTCTGTAGACTAGGCTGACCTTGAACTCAGAGATCCACATGCTTCTGTATCCTGAGTGCTGGGATTAAAAGTGTGGGCCACTGCACCCAACCCTATATTTTCCTTTAATTCCTTTTCACAAGTTGTAAGTTTAGCTGGGTAGGATCTTGCCCTGAGGTCACCACTCCCTTTAGTCCAGTATCACCAAGTTTTCCTTTAAACTTTTTATCTCCTTGGGCACTGGACTTGATTTCATTACAATTCCTGGTGCTTCTTTTCTCCTCTTTGTGTTTTCCCTTGATCAGCTTGTTCCATTTCATTGTAGATCTGTATAAGTGTGGACACTAATAACCAAGTAACACAATACTAGGCTATCTGGAAATCTCTTCTGTTAATCCACAACTCTTCAGTTTTAACCTTTTTTTTTTTGGACAAGGGTAGAAAACACCCACATTCTTCACCAAAATATCACAAGAATGTTTTCTGGGCCCCATACTAATATTCTTTCTGGAAACTTCTTGAGCTGGGCACCCAAAATTCAAATTACCCTCAGCCCCACTGTTTTCCATGTTCCCATGAGTATGGTCCATTAAGCTTCACTTAGGCTCTTTCAACTGTTTTCCTAATCCAAAGTCTCAAAGTCTACATTCTTCCAAACAAAAGCACAATCAGACTTATCACAGTGATACCCCATTCCTGGTACCAAAGTCTGTATTAGTCAGTGCTCTCTAGAGTAACAGAATTTATAGAATGAATCTCTGTCATTATTGGAATGACTTACAGGCTACAGTCCAGCTAATCCAACAACCAGCTAATCTGGTTGTGAACAGAAAGTTCAAGAATCCAATAGTTGCTCAGTCTACAAGGCTGAATGTCTCAGCTGGTCTTCAATATATGCTGAAGCCCTGAAGAAGTAGACTCTAATGCCATTGAAGGAATGGCTGTACTAGCAAGGCCAGAGTAAGCAGGCAAAGAACAAAAGCTTCCTTTTTCTATATCCTTATATAGACTTCCAGAAGTGTGTCCCAGATTAAAAGGTTTGGAATAGAAGTGGATTAATCTACTTCATACCAAGTCATCCCTCCACCCCCCTAATCCCCCCAAAGAAATAAAATCTCTCACTAGTGTGTCCTCCATTTCTGGATTATACTTCATTCTAGATGTAGTCAGTTGACAACCAAGAATAACCATCACAGTGTCCTCCACACATGCATATGTGCATGCATACATACATCATACATTTTAAAAAAGAAATTATAGCAGCTTCATAATTTCCAAATGTACTGAATGGTTATATTAAGTGTACTCCAAGCAGAAATAGCATTATATTCTCTGAGGGTGAAGATTAAACTTTTAACTCCATTAGATTAATATCTAAACCCCAATCTTTAGCTGGTGATCTGTGTGAACCTATGAGGTGTGTGTGTGTGTGTGTGTGTGTGTGTGTGTGTGTGTGTGTGTGTGTGTGTGTGTGGAGGGCATATGCAAAACTGCCTGCCTTGTATATTTTGAGATAGTGTGTCTCACTGGGACCTTGGGTACTTTGATTAGGCTAGCCTGGCTGGCCCACAAACTAGGATCTGCCTTTCTCTACCTCCTCAGTGGGTTGGCACTGTGCCCCACTTTAAAAGTGAGTGCTGGAGGCAGAATGTAGGTCCTTGAGTCTACCTGGAAAGCACTTCCCTGCTGAGCTAGCTCCCCAGCATTGAACCTCTTCTCATTTGCAGTAAGAGAGCCAAATGATGCCCCTTTCCTGGATTATTGGGAAGAAGCCCTATTTTGCGTACTGCAGCATCATCAATATCTAGATCCGCTTCTAGCACATGGTAGGAGCTTTGTAACCATCTGTAAAGAGTATGAATGGAATACAAGTATGGGACTGTCTGTGGTGCTTAGATACATGCCAACTTACAACGTGGAATCACTTGGGAAGCCTCAGTGAGGAATTATCTAAACCAAGTTGGCCTATGGGTATGCCTGTTGGGGGCTGTCTTGACTGTAACACAGGTTCAAAGACACAGCATCCTTTCCTGGGCTGGCCCCCAGAAGCATGTAACAGTGAAAATTAGCCTAGCATATGCAGCAACAAGCAAGGGTACATTTATGATCTCTGTTCCTCCTGACTGTGGAGGCACTGTGACTAGCCTTGACTTCCCCTCATGGAAGGCCTGGAATTGTTAAGTCAAATCACCTTTCCTTGGCTGCTTTTTATCAACCTATTTTGTTACAATAATAGAAATGAAACTAGGGCGCAGTCACAGTTGTCTTCTGCTCATGACTGTGCTCCATTTGCTTCCTGGGGTGAAAGGTCAGCTAGATGGATTCAAGAATTTTTTGGAGAAGGAGTCCGCATTAACTCCTTACTTAATCCTCAGATCCATGTTTTCACCAACCTGAGCAAGGTTTTAACCTTTTCCCTAGGGAAGTTATTTAACCCGTTTTGGTTTCCCTTTGTTCATTTGTTCAATGGAAATCATAGTGCTGACCTCAGAGCCTTATGGGAAGGAAAGTGGTTAGTGTAGATATCAGTCTTAGAAAGAGATCTTGTACAGAAGTACTCACATTGTCAAATCCCCATCAACCCACACATCACTAATGCAGTGTTCTGAGTTCTGTGAGTGGATGACCTCAGATCAGTTCACTCAGGAGGAACGCCTTTTATATAATCTGAGTTTAGGATGAACCACCTTCATTTATTTTGCATGGGCAGAGAATAAAAGGAAAGGCATTTACCCAGGAGGAGGGAAGGCAGAGTGAGGATAACCTTGAATACATCTCTAAAGCTGGGTTTGGTGATACATATGGGAGGCTTAGGCAGGGGGATCACTTCTTGTTCAAAGGTATCCTGGGCTATATAATAAGTTCAAGACCAAAATGGACTACATAATGAGATTCCATAGTGGGAAAGAAGAGGAGAAAGGAGGAGAGGAAGGGAAGAGAGGAGAGGTGAGGTGAGGAGAGGAGGGGAGAGGAGAGAGGAGAGAGGGTCGATCTGACTCTGCAGAAAGCTTTCATTCTGGCTTGAACATGTACTAGTCTTTCTGCCTGCACAATCAAGAATGTACTTGTCTTAATCGTTATGTAATATATTTAGTCACAAGTCACCAAGATAAACACGTACAACAGTGTGTCTTAATTATAAATTTAAGAAGCACCATGCACACCTTGTAAAAAGGCAGTATTACTATTAGGATGTTACATGTCTTAATTTACACGAAATGTTAAGTTCGATGCCAGGCACCCTGCAGGCACCTATGCAAGTGCTGCTGTATCACTAACTCACACCCATCCCATTGGCTCTGCTCCTCTGGAGAAGCCTGCCTGACACGCTTAGGGTCACTTTTATGTTTATAGTTAAGTTCATTATTCCCAGAATCAATGGTGAGACTGAATGACGGGAAAGTAAAGTTGAAGGGGGGCGGGGTTCTGCCTTCCTCAAGCTCTTCCCTGCAGAGGTTGTTGCCTCTAAGGAAGCTCGCTGCTGCTCAGACAGTGCAAGAAATAACATGAGCCATCTTGCCTTTCAGCTACTCCTTAAAATGCTTAATATAAATGTCCAGCTCCCCAAAATAATTCTCTCGACCTCAGTGCTCTTTTGGACTCTGTTATTTACAACTTAATCCTTTCATTCCACCCCACCCTAGATATATTTAAAAGATCTGACCTCAGTCCTGACTTTCCTTTTTTGCAAAGGTCACATGCCCACTTGGAAGAGATGCTGGCCCCCACCCCCCATCGGTATTCATGAAATCAAGAGTGGAGCTTAAGTGATTTGCCTACCACAAGATGAAGCCATGAACTTCCTTCCTATGACCTATACTTGGACATACACTCTGCTTGTTCTGTATGGCACATGAAATATAAAACGAAACCCAGTAGAAATCCCTCTGAAGTGCCTTGACCATCCTGCCTGTATGAGGCCTTTGCCTGGTGTTAGCACCCTGCAGCCCACTTGGCCTGGCCTGATGCTTTTCAGGAAGCTTTCTCGTTGTGGGAGCTCTATGCTCCTGGACTCCATCTGCCACATGGGCTAGAAACCGCTTACACAATGGAGTGTTTACTCTGCCTTCCTTTAGATGGTAAAACCAAGACAGACACAAGTCTGGCTCCTCTGTGAGCTTTGTGCTGCTCCATGTCTCACACCAACAGCAAAGGCCCTCCAAAAAGGTGCGTGTGCTGGTGGCAGTCATCTCCATCCTAGGATAGCTACTAATCCTGATGCTTTGGTTGAATTGTGTTCTTTCTCTGAATACAGAAGGCATGCTATTCCTCAGAGAGACATGGCCCTGTACCTGTGACCTGCCAGTTTTAATGCTTTATTTCTGATGCTTCTCTAAATGATGGCATCAGGGAGTGTCACATGAGCAAGTCCTTATTATGGAGATCCAGCCTGGTGCTAAATCCCAGACTCTCTGTTCAGCTTCCAGGGAGCACAAGGCCTCAGACAGTTCTTTTAATTGGCTCTGGCAAGAGGGTTCCTCATAAAAATATATCAGCCAGCTATTAAAAATAACAATATCAAAAATAGCAGGTAAAGGAGAAAGGAAAAAGGAATGCATAGAAAGCTTAGCTCAAACATTAGTGCAGAAAAGAAAGTCTATTGGTTTTTGCCAAGCTTCTGTTAGTAATGCTGGGTCATTTAAAACTAGAAGATGGGAGGCAGAATGGCTGCTCAGGCTCAGCAACCACGCTTATGTTTTTAACCTGTTTGAATGTTCTGTGTAATTTTTACAAGCAAAGAGTTTGTGAATGGCAGGAAGATGAATATTTTTTCTCTTCCCCTTATTTTCTTTCTATTTATGTATTTATTTATTGTATCAGGGATGGAACTCAGTGCCCTGTGGACACTAGGCAAGAGTTTTTACCCCTATTCAAATAAGGTATTTTTTTTAATTTAGCTTCTTTATTGCATCTGTGATAGTTTCACATCATGCACCCCAATTCTGCTCACCTCCCAGTTCCCCCATATCCTCCCCTCAACCTGATGCACCCCACAGAAGGAAACAAATCAGAATAAGCAAGCAAACAAAAGCAAAACCAACAACAAAAAAATTCAAAACCAGACCAAACCAAAAATCACAACAACAGAAAAACCTCGTTGCTTCTCTTTTCCTGCCTCTCCAACTCCTCCTCATTCATCCCGGTGGCATTGGGGGCTTCAGTGTGGCATAAAGTACACCTCTTTGTCTATCAATTTTACTGGCAACTATCCATTGCATTGAGTTACTGATCTGGTCCAAGGCCTCTGGATTCTGGCATACCACCATCACTGAATTTTTACCAGAACTCCTCTCTAGGATATGCAGTGGCTGCCACAAGTCTTGGAGATTTTGCAGGTATTGTTCCACAGGACCAGTCCCTTCACTGGCTCCAGGAGGTCCTAGATGGGGTAGGTGAAAGGGTGGGCAAACCCAAGGCCTGGATATGGGCCTGGGTGGTAGCCAAGCTGGTCAGTCTAGGCCCCTGGGACCACCCACCTTTGACTAGAGGGTGGAGTCAACTCCCCTATGTGTATGCCCTCAGAGTTGGTTCATCCTGGCCTGCGGTGAGGGGTGGGGGCCATCTCTCCAATGTGCAAGGGCCAGCTCTCTAAGGGCCATTGAAGGGCAGGGCCAGCTCAGCATGACCCTCTGATTTCATCTCACATGGTTCCTAAGGCCTCCTGAGATGACACAGGCCACAGACATCCACGCACACCCCAGCTGCAGCTGGACTATGGACCCTGACATGGCCCTAGGCAGCAGCTTGGGCCTGGATGCCATCCTGGCTGTGGGTAAAAGGAGTGGCCACTCAGGTGGGAATGGTTCTGGCAGCTGTGTGGCTGCCAAACATCACCAAGGCCTCAGATTGTGGCCCTCACCTTGGGCCTCTATATGACCTTTGATGGTAATGCAGGACCAGGACTTCAGCACAGACCTCAGCTGTACTTGGACCACTGACCCCAACATGGTCCTTGGCAGCAACTGAGTCTGGATGTCACCACTGTCCCAGCAGCAGTATGGCCCTGAGATACCAACAAGGCCCTTGATCTCAGGAGTCTGTTCAGCCTTTGATGGTGACAGGTACATTGGACATCAGCACAGACTTTGGCTACAGTAGGGCCATGGAGGTAATTTCTTAATGGTGACTCCCTGGGCCTGAGGTGTAGCTCTGCTGTAAAGTGCTTGCCTAACATGTGTGGGGTCTGTATTCAATCGCCAGCACCGAGAGGGGAAAAAAACAATAATCGAGTCTCCTCTAATTTTAACTTTCTGTACATGTTTCTTTTGGGGGAAATCCTGAAGTTTTCCCTGTATTCTCTGTAGTGTAAGAGAGGACTTCCTGCCTGCTGCTCTTGAGTTTAACAAGTGAGATGAGAACACTCCTATTCCAAGTGTGTCTTAAGTTTCAAAGCAGATTTATTTATTTAATTATTTATTCAAAAACAAAACGCCTCTGCCTTTAAGTGGTCTCAAAGTTAACCCCCTCAAAAAATAAAGGCATCCCCAAAATAAACACAGGCATATCTAAAAGCTAACCTTATCTAATGACTCGAGGGCCTGTGGAACTTGACAAGGTTTCCAGAATTGCTCTTGAGAGCTTGAGACAGCTTCAGTCCTCAGAGGGGAGGGGCTGCCTAGTCCTGGGAAAGCAGTAGCCTTTCAGTTCGCCTCATTAGGGATGCACCACCTCCCTCAGGTCCTACAAAACCCACCAAATCCTTTAACTGGTTCTTGCACCAAGAGACAGTTCTCTGGGCAGGTAATTAGGAACTGCACCTCTTCCAGGCTGAGAGAGGTTTGCAAACTGCTGGGCAGAATGTCTGCTACACACTTGTAGAATGATTAAAGGCTGCCTAAGCTTCTGAAGGTTCCCACAGAAAATAAAAACGAAAAGAACGATCTGATAACTAGGGACCGTATGTAGGATAGAGTTGTTTAAGAAGTTAGGCATCTTGTTAGTTAAATGGGATTAAATGGAGAGCAGGGCAACATGATAGGCCACCAATAAGTCATTTTTAAAAAGCTTGTTTACTGTGTCATTGAAAACCATCGAATGACACTAGCCATGATCAGTAAATAATGACTATTACTAAAACATTATTTATGTATGTATTCATTTATCATTGTCAAGGGATGTCTTCTTGGGGATGCTGTGATAGACCAGCATTAATCTGATCCCAAGAGCAGGCACTGTTAGCTGCTCCCCCACAGGGTGCTAGGCTACTATAGCTCCAACTCAGTCCCCACAATTCCTGGGCCTTCACACAACATGCCTTGCAGTGACCTTGACTTCAGTAATCTTCGTGTCTGAAATGTTTATGTAAACTCTTCCAGCTGTTTACTTGTGGGGTAAAGACCCACATATATATAGCAAGAATAGCAAGACCCGATGTGCTGTCAGCTCTCCTGAAGAGTGTGGAGAGGCCTGCCTGTCTCACCTGTTGCGCCTTCCTCCTGCTATTTCATCCTAAAGTGGGAAGACATATTTTTGAATGTTGGGAGGTGTTGCAAAAAATCATTTCCTGGGGAAACAATGTCTGCCCCTCTTTCTAAGGTCCCAGTGACAAAATAAGAGGTGATTCTGTGAAAATTCTCTCTGGAGAACCAATGAATCTACTGGGCTTCTTTACAAGCCTAGGTAAAGGATTACGGACAGGAGTGTGGGTACCCCTACACACACACACACACACACACACACACACACACACACACACACACACACACACAATGTTAAAACCAAAGTTGCGGGGGAGGGCCTAGGCCCTGCTCCAAATAATATGACAGACTTTGAAGATCCCCCATGGGAGGCTTTACCCTCCCTGGGGAGCAGAAAGGGGGTGGGATGGGGGTTGGTGAGGGGAGCAGGGGAGGACAGGAGGGTGAGGGAACTGAGACTGACCTGTAAAACAAGCTTGCTTCTAATTTAAATAGAAAAATATTATCATAAAAAGAAGAATAAAGTTGCACGGGCTGGGAAACAGAGACTGTAGATGTGACTCACAGTGAAAGTTTTATTGAGGGGGAGGTAAGAAAATAAGGGAAGGAAAGAGGAAAAGAGACAGGGAGAAGAGAGAAGATAAAGAAGGGGAGGGAGGAAGAGACAGGAAAAGTCCTCTCTGCCCCTACATGGTGGGGCGGGGTGTGTGTGTGAAGGGGGGTGCACAGCAGGACAGGACACAGAAGTGGGTGGAGCCTTTCCTTTGCCACAGTATCTACACCTGCCATGTGCAGGTGGGTGAGAGGCGGGGCCAGGTTTGCCTAGATTACAACACCCACCCAATAAAAAGCCACTACCAGAAAGTTCTTACCCAGCAAGGATGATGGCTTTTTCGTAGCTGCCTGGATGGAGCTTCTCCTGGTCCTCCCTGACCAATGCATACTTTAGCTCTCCCTGAGGCCACGTGAAGTTAAGGCCGTTTCTCGTTCAATATTCGGTAGGGAGCAGCTGGATACTCAGCTGGGGGTCAACTTGACTCTCCTTACCTCTCCATGGCAGGGTGCAAAGGGTTAAGAAGCCCAGCTAAGATGATCCTTTTGCAAGCAGGTGCCATTGACCTCCTCCAGGCAATAGTGGCTTGTCTCAGAGGACATGCCCTTTCCCCAGAGTTCCCTTTTCCTCTAACATTTTGCCCATGGTTCTGCTTATGGTCAAAGCTTTCAAAAATAAAGATGGAAAACTTTTCTCCCTGCCCCTCCCCCACATATAAAATGGCTCTTTATTGAACCATAACCCAGGTAATCACTCCAAGGCCAGGCCTCTTCTACCTCAAGCCCCTTCTTCCTCTGCATGCTTCCTCCTGTTCCTTAGCGGATGGCAGGCTTTCTCCCTCTGAGCCTGGCCCTCCATGATCTCTCCCTGTTCTTCTCCTTTGCCAGGTAAACTCCCATTTATCCTGCGAGTCCAAATCTGAGGTTTTGGAACTGGACACTCTGCTGACTCACTCCTTCCCTAAACTGAGGACCAGGTGAAGGTCCTACATGGATTGTGTAGACACAGATGCCATGTTCAATGTGTTCCTGTCATTCCTGGATACTGCCTGTTTCCTTTACTAACCTGCCATGCCACCATGAAGGGAGTTTGTGTGTGTGTGTGTGTGTGTGTGTGTGTGTGTGTGTGTGTGTGTTCTTTTTTATGCTCACATCATTAAACTTTCATTGCCTAGCACCACAAGCAGGATAAGCCCTTTTTAATCGTCAGGCATCCCACCCCTGCCCCCTTATTACAATCTTCAGTCACCAGGTTTAAATTAATTATTTGTAAGATACCTTAACCCAGCAACTGGAAATAAGGGGAACTCAATCTGCTCTTCTAAAGGGTTACTATGATTTCTCTAACAAAATAACTGGGTCTGGAAAACAGTGGCCAAGTCTGGAATGATAATAATAGAAACATAACGAAAACCACAACAAAACTAACCCAATAGGATCGAAAGCTGAAACTGCACAGCTCAAGTTCAATTAGACATAAAAGGTTACTCACTTGTGTGGTAGGTCTGACTTGCACAATGTGCACACAGTTCAGGAATGGAGAAGTACGCTTTTAAAACTAGTTTTACCTGCTCTCACAAGGCATCTTCTACCATCAGTAGAAATCAAGTTTAATCTTCCCACTTATGTAATTGTCTTTTGGTTCAGCCATACTTTCTTCTGGCAATCATTCGGTTACTGCAGAATTCATACTGCCCCCCGCATTACCTCTAGGGGCAGGTGTAAGGATTTGTATAGATAGATGGGGCTCAACAACATGGGAGACTAGTGAATACATGGTGTAGGGCAAACAACACCCCTTAAAGCGCAGTGGGGGCTGATGGGTGGACTTCAGATCCTCTTTGGGGAAGGGCTCCTCATTTGCTCCCTTGGCAGTTCGAAAGTGGTTCTCACGGTGCTGAGTTATCTCTGTTGCAATGAGGAATGTAGGTGTGGTTGGTACCAGTCAGCAGCCTACCACAGTGGCAGTGCATTCACAAAGAGTTTCAGGGCTTACAAAGAGGAAGTGAGGGGGAAACAGATGTCTTGTCCTCCCTCTCCCTTCCCTTCGGTTCAGGAAGTCTAGCTGGAACTCCTCATTTAGATCTTATATCTGACAGACACAACATCACACCAGGAACCTGGTATGCACTCCCGTTCCCTGGCAATATCAAAGGATTACGCAATTGTCCCAACTTTCAAATAGTTGCTGAAAGTTGACAACTAAGAAGAAAATGCATTGCTGGGTGGTGGTGGCACACACCTTTGATCCCAGCACTCGGGAGGCAGAGGCAGGTTGTGAGTTGAAGGCTAACCTGGCCTACAGTGAGAGTTCCAGGACAGCTAGAGCTGTCACAGAGAAACCATGTCTCAAATAAAAATTAAAAAGCAAGCATGGACCCGATCCTTTGTTTCTTTCTAACATATTACAGAAGCGTTGTCTAATCAAGGAGATGACTGTTTGAACTTAGATTGGGTGAATGCATGAAGATGACTATGCCATTTATAGTACATTTTCCAGCAGGGTTTTCACCTACTCATCACTATGCCACAGTCCCCGCTTTATTTGGAAAGGGTCCCGGGACCTTCTTTTAGCCACTGGCCATAGCCTCTTGTTGACTTATCTGCTCTGTGCTGCGTTTACTTCAGGGAGCCCTCTGTGCAGCAGAGCCCCAGAGTCCAACTCTCCACTGCCTGTGAACCTGGAAGCAGATGTCTACTTCCCAACTCTGCCTATGGTTGGGGAGCTGGGACCCTAATGGTTCAGTAGATGGGATTCTCTTAATCTAGGAAGCGTTTGTCTGGACAACCTCCTTTTAATTTCTCTTCTCTCCTTGATTCTTCCTTCCAGTTGATCTGCCTCCTATACAGCAAATAGAAGGTTTACAGTGAGAGGTTCAGTCTACATAGGAGCCAGGCAGGCAACATGAATCCCACAGGCACTGGTTACACACCCTCCTGCTTTAACCCAAATTAAACCTTCCACTAGGTAGTTTAGGAGCAATGAACAGTGAAGAATGTCCTCAATGCAACACAAGATTTGTTCTTGATTAATAAGAAGTAAAAACACTGTTGAAACAGAGTTTATAAAGCAAGAACAATGAAAATGAAAACATTTTATTTTAAAACCAGACTAACTGCAAGTAATTTTCTCTAGAGCGACAGACAAATGGGCTCTGAAAAACTCCTTTCAGTCCATGATTGAGCCAAATTAAAATTACATGTCAAATCACAAAATGCTTTTGATTTAAATAGTCCATGTTTAGTAATAAAAGAAACCTCTAACATATTAATACATTTCAAAGCTCAACTATTACTAAGTCCTCAGAGCAGAGCAAATAAATATGCATTGTTAAATCATTTTCTTCTTAGTGAATAATCTTTTGGCAGATTAACAGTTCACAACAAACCATTATGCTTTGTATTTTTATAAAATACTTTAAAAGAGAAAGTGAATTAGGTATAATGAGTTAAATAAACATGCTACTTAAAACTGAACAGTAGGAAAAACTGATACATTATTAAAATTTTGCTCAATGACTACTTTTAGATGATGATTAGGTAATTTCCTACAGTATTTTCAATAAAATATACAAACAAAACTTTCTCCAACAATTTTAATAAAAATTGAGAATAAAAATAGAGAAGAAAAATCAGAGAAAGATAACTAAATATCACAATGTGCTGAAAACAAAGTTCAGTAAAAACCAAGAACATAATTGGATTAAAAATGGAGCTGTTGTAATGGAAAAAACAAACAAGCACCATAATTTTCTTTTTGGTAACTCTATGTGCATCTTCAATTGGCTCAGGAGCTAATCCTATTCAAATATAAACATGAGTTTAATAAGTATTCCCTTCAAGTGTTTTCCCACGAAACAAGCACACACATATGTATGTATAACAGAAAGACCCATCTCTCTTGGCGATAGGTGACAGGAAAGGCAACAGAGCAATTGGTTTTCATTTGACTTAATGTGACAAGTAACTTGAAAGCAGCAAAAGTTACACTGTGCATCATCTTGGTGTACAGGCAGATTAGAATGCACTTTCAGAATATTTTTCAATCAAGAAGATTAACTAATCAGAGCACGGTTTTACACTACTTTGATGCTCAAAACTTACTTAGAACTGTGCATGTTGGCTTATAGCTGCAATCTCAGCATTGGAGACACTGAGGCAGGAGCATTGCCTTAAGTTTGAGGCCAGCTTTCACTACATAGTGAGGCTCTGTCTTCAAAAACCAACCAAAACAGAAAAGAAAATAAAAGAATTCATTAGGATACATATGTGTGTGTGTGTATCCTAATTTTATAAAAAATAAATAAGCTATTTGCTTTTTTAGGCTATATAAATAAACTAAAATATTCTAGAACATGATCTGAACTTAAAAACAAGGAAAATGGAAACCAGCAATTTCATGCAAGTGAGTTAACTAGCTGAAGAGTTCTTTCACACATACCGTGTGTCCCTTTCAAGCACAAAGCCTCTGAACACAGTTTTATTCTCCCCAAACATGCTAAACGGAATTTTGCAGTTTTACTTAGTCATTCTTTACCTAGGAGCCTTGCTATTCAGATCAAAGGCTGTTGCAATTAAGCCAAGGATTATTAGGTTTTCTCTCTTCTTATTTATTTGATACTTTCCTTTTATGTTTCTTACGTAATAAGATACACCGGGAAAAGTTCTGCTCCGCAGATGTACAATCCATGCCTATTTGGGTGGCAAAGCGTTAATAAAGTTTTCAAGGTCTGCTAAAGAATTGTGAAGTTCATCGTTCATGTCGTGACTTCTAAGAAACCTTTTAAGTGTGCCTATGGCTTCGATTGCTTCATTCTTGGATGGTATGGGCGGGTCCACCTCTGCAGCTCCGCTGTCCTCCTCCTCTTCATCAGAAGCATAGAAACAAGTTTCATCTGGTTTACTTTCTTTGGTCCACTCTGCATCATCATTTGGGGTGGCTTCGTAGGTCTCCAGATCCTCATCCAGGGCAGCGTATTCCTCTATGGACAAGCCTTCCGGAAGCTCGACTCCTGTCCCCAGAGCATGCGCAGCCAGGTCAAAAGCAGTGTCGCTCTCCGCATGTGATGTGTCATTTTCCCCCTTTGGAGACCTGAACCCCGCGTCTTCATAGCTTTTAACAATGGTCTCTGGGGTTACAGCTCTCCAGCAGAGATGCAATGTATCAATCGCATCCAGTAGCGAAAATGTAAATTCTTTGCTACTTTCAACAGAACTTAAAAATTTCTGGATAAGACAATGCCGATATTTGATTTTAAGGCTTTTAATAACACCCTGTTTCATAGCTACAAATCCGGAAGACAAGCAGGATGGGAAGAAAGCTAACTCAATAGACTTTAGGTTTTTCATTTCTGGATGTGCTGGAAAAGAATCAACAAAAATCACCACTCTTCGTTGCTGGGCTTGAAATTTCTCATCAAGCTTCTGCATCCACTGCTTGAATATGGCTGCAGTCATCCATGCTGTTCTGTTAGCTTCATAATACACAGGCAATGATTTTACACCTTTGAAACAACGTGGTGTTCGGTTTTTCCCAATAATAAGCAAAGGAAGCTTCTCAGAGCCATCCATATTTGTACCGACTGCCAGTGTTATCCTGTCTTTGCACAACTTTCCAATTGAACATGTCTCTCCTTTAAATGCAAATGTATTTGTAGGTAACATGCGATAAAGCAGCCCAGTCTCTTTTACATTGAAAACGTTTTGGGGATGATAATCATTTAAGTAATAAGGAAGCACATTTTGGTACCAGACAGTAGAAGGGTCTGTAACTATACCCGTGGCTTCTACAGGTTGAGCTCTGAATACTAAGCCGTACCTGGACTTAAAACGGTCCAGCCAACCATTGCTGCACTTAAAATCATTGTGTCCCAGCTTCTGGGCAAAATCGTTAGCTTTTAGACGCAACATTGGACCATTAACTGGAACATTTAGACATTGAGCAATCCGATACCATCTCATCAGTGCCTCTTCCAGATCTGTATAAAAGGCCGTTCTCAGTCTTTTTCTCTTCGGATCAAATCTCAAGGACTCAAAGGCTTCCAGAACTTTGTCTTTGTTTTTCATAATGGAAGACAATGAATTTTTCTTTATTCCGTATTCAGCTGCGATCTCTGCCTTTTTCTTGCCACTTTCCACTGCGTTTATGATGTCAATCTTTTCCTCAATGGACAGACTCTTCTTTTTCTTTACTGTTACTGGCGGAGTCACGACATCCACAGGAGCCTCTGCCATCTCTGCTGCCACTCGTGCAGACCTCGTCTCTGAGCTCCTGGTACAAGTTTCCGTAAGCAAATTTGGTTTTCAGTACGATATGGACCAGGGCTTTCTATCTATCCTTTTCTGTATTAAAGTTGGTTGGTAAGTATCAACAGCCCATTTCTTTAGGAAACTGACAGCTAGACATATCTTTTCAGGGTCTGAAGAAAATTCTATATGCGACTAAAAGAGGCACCTCCCTCCTAGGGTCTTGTGTGGCTCAATTTATAGTTCTCCCGAGTTCCAGAAGTGAAGCTAAAATAGGAATCTCATTATGCCAAACCTGCCCAGTCCTGCTGATGTATTTTTGGAGCAGCAATCTTTTAAGATGATCCATTTTATCCATGCATGCCTCAACCTTCTACTAATTCTGCACAGAGGGCATTGGAGATAAGAAACAAACTTTCAAAAGTGTTAGTGCGAAACATCACCTGTTAAGTTCTAGTTTCTTCAAAGTTACAGAAAAACAAAGTGGCATACTCCTTCTACTTCTTTCTTGAAAATGACAAGGAAAGGGGTAGCATTTTAGCAACATGTCAAGTGGATACCAAGAAAACACTGTGACACCCTGAACAACAATGAAACAGATGGGAAGAAGTTTCTGAAAAGACAGCAACCAAGGCTTCCAGGTAAATGCTTACCTTTTGAGCGGCTCACCATTAAAAGTTCTCCAGATCCGCCTTGTGGGTTCCAAGCCTTCCAATGCTTTGTAATATATACTTCTAAAAGAATTTGGACAAATTTAATCTGCTTTGCAAATGTGTGCTTGCCGAAATTAAAGAACTAAAAATGATCCTGGATAGAGCCTTGGTGGCTATTTTCTACACGAGGTCACAGACTGCAGCCACTGACTCTTCTAAAAGGACAGACAGACAGTAGTCATCAGCTCAGTTTTTAATAGCACACAGGAGACAGTCCTCCTCATAGCAGTCTGCTTCACTGAAACCAAGCTTCAAAAGTTCAGTAATTTTTACATAGGTTTAGTACAGCACCTGCCTACACACAGGTCAGTGTTACTTGAGAGCATGCATCATAATAAACACATCATCAAGGGGCTATAGTGTAGAAAATTATCTAGTCTAAAATAGGAAGTAGAGTGACCATAGTTCTTACTCTCTCAGGCCCTCTACTGTCTATGTATGGAAAAGTGACTTGCCATGGTATAAAGACAAGAGCTTTGGTGCAACATGGATCTTGAGATGTGATTGCCATTAAAAGCCTCCGCTCCTTTATCTGTATAAGGGGAGAAACAGTGGGACTGACTTCATCGAGTTGCTACACACTCAGTAAGACTCATTTTATGGGAGGCACTTAGAATAGTTTCTAACACACACACACACACACACATAGCATATAGGTCAGGATGGCCTTAGGCTTGCCATCCTCTTACTTCAGCCTCTCAAGTGCTGGCTAGGTCAAACATCATGCAAGCCCAGCAGAACTCGTTAAAGAAAGTGCCCAATGAGTGTAGGCTGATGGGGACTTGAATCACAATTTTAAAAAGACAAGAAACAGTGCTCTCTCTCTCTCTCTCTCTCTCTCTCTCTCTCTCTCTCTCTCTCTCTCTCTCTGTGTGTGTGTGTGTGTGTGTGTGTGTGTGTGTGTGTGTGTGTGTGTGTGTGTGTGACTGGATGACATTGGGTGTCCTATTCTTTACTTTCTTTCCTTGAGACAAAGTCTCTCATTGAACCTGGAGCTAAGCATTTTTATCGAGGCTGGCCATCAGTCTCCCCACCCACACCCAGCACTGAAGTTACAGGTGAATGAAGCTATTGCATGGTTTATTAGGTAGGTGCTGGGGCTCTAACACAGGTCTTCATGCTTGAGCAAGCTCTCTTAGTGGATGAGCCCTCTTTCTTGCCAAGCCTCATTCTTTTTGAGCAGCAGCAGTGAGAACAGCCACAGGGCTCCCTGTAGCAGACATTCTCAGACTTTCAGCCCCCAAATCATGACAAGGAGACTTATTGATAGTTATGAATGCTCAGCCTCCGCTTATGGTTGTCCCACTAGCTCTTATAACTTATTTTAACCTCTTTCTCTTCATCTATGTTTTGCCTTGGGGCTTTTTCATCTTTCTTTCATTCTATATGCCCTACTCTGTGTCTGCCTGGCTGGTTGCTGCCTATTCTCTCTCTCTCTCTCTCTCTCTCTCTCTCTCTCTCTCTCTCTCTCTCTCTCTCTCTCTCCTCTCCTCTCCTCTCCTCTTCTCTTTCTCTCTCCTAGATTCCTCCTTCTACTTATTCTCTCTGTCTAGCATCCCTGCCTATCCCTCAACTGCCTTGCTTTGGCCACTCAGCTTTTTATTAGGCTAATCAGGTGCCTTAGGTAGGCCAAGGGAAACAAATGTAACACATCTTTACATAAAGAAATGCAGCATAAACAATACAGCACAACTTTATATAGTTAAATATTCACCAGCATAAGCAAATATAACACATCTTTAAATAAACAAATACAGCATAAACACATCCAATTTTACACAGTTAAATATTCTGTAATGTAAACAAATGTAACACATCTTTCCATAGTTAAAGTAATATTCCACAACAGCACCAGACAGGCTCACAAATCACCTCCCAGACATCAGCTCTCGGGGCATGCTGTGACCAAGACAAGAAGAAGTTGTGTCTTCCTTTTGCCTTTTTGTTTAGTTGTTGTTGTTTCTTTGTTTTTTGATTTTCTTTTTGACAGAATCTTTCTGCAGAGTCTAGTCTGACCTTGAACTCATAATCTTTGTACCTCAGTTTCTTGAATGTTGGAATTAGAGGTATGCCCAGCTCACATAAAACTCTTCTGCCCTGTTGTTCAACTTCAAGGAATTATAGCATAGGTTTGATTTCTTGTTTTTTCTAAATTGTTGTTGCAAAAAAGGTCTTAATAATAGCAACACCATGCTTTGGCCTTTACATTGCTTTGCTGCCTATATTCCAAGAAACCAAGGAGGAAGACAAAGCTGGCTTTTAATGGCCACACAGTTAAAATGTGACTGGAATGCAGTTCAGAATCTAGTCTTTTTAATATCCAGCCTGTATTCTATTCTTTGTATTAGAGAATACTTGAATCATATTGATAGGGCCTTCTCTGACCATAATTTACATTCTGTGTTCTTGGCCCCAAATCAAACCAACACCTATAGTACCTACATAGAGTTTGCAATAACTTTAAAAATGTTTATTTTTATTTAATGTGTATTCGTGTGTGTAAATGTATGTATACACACTGCATTGGCCCAGGAGTCTTCAAAGGTCAGAAGAGGCACTAGATTTTCTGGCACTGGGGTTACAGATGCTTAGCTGGGGTGCTGGGAACCAAACCTGTGTCCAATGTGAGAACAAATATTCTTAACCACTGATCCATCTCTTTAGCAATAATAACACATTTTACAGGAAATATCAGGTTTCTATGGAAGAATGGACCATCATGGATGCTATGACACCCATAACATCTTCAGCTGACTGTTGGAGAAAGCTAGGCTTTCTAAGTGAACAGGATTTGACCATTCGACTGACTTCCCTCAATCCTAGAACACTGTTTATATATGGACTCGTGCATATTTTCTTACAAATCTGTTGACTATCATTTATGTAAATATTTTGCTTTTACTAGTGTGATATTAGCATTTAGAAAAACGTCTCCCTCCCTCCCACCTTATTTGTCAAAAAATTAAACAAGGGCACAGAAACAATAACTTGAACTCCTCTTTGTTCATCCTAACTAAAGCAATAATAATAATAGATTGAAAATCTCTAATCTCCAAATCTTAAATCCAGAAGACTTATGGACTAAAGATGTTCAACTTGTAGAATCTATGCAAATATTCCAAATAAAGAACTCACACTCTGAGATACTTCAGATAACAGACACTGCACATATATACAATCATAGAGACCAGGTCATCTTGATCAGTATCTTTATTTAGGAAGATATTCAACTTCCTTCTTGAATCAACAACATCATTTCCTTCAACAAACAAGTCAAATTTTCATAACAAAATATAACAAACTCCTAAAACTACTAAATGTGATATAAACCACACAAATCAAATCTTTGCCCTAGAATAGTATAATCATTAATAGTGCCTAGTTAATAAAATGAATGTTATCAAGCCTCCCATAGAATAATGGCTGGTGTTGGTTTTTGCAAGGAATAATGGCAGTAACTAATATTTACTGAAGATTCTCATCTTTTTCATTATTCATTTCCCCTTTAAACACATCAGGCCAAAAAATGCTGTCCTACAAGTTAGAGAATACTTTCTCAATGTCAACAGTTTAATAGGCCTTTCCCTAGAGAATCCTCTAGGTGATAAGAATAATGAGTTCTCTTTTATTCTTTTGGTTTTGCCTATGAGAATGGTAACATCTAGTGTTTTCTAGGGCATTGTTGCACATAAATTGGTACAAACCTTGTGGGAGACAAATGAGCAATATGAGAGGAAATACTTTAAAATGCCTATAACTTCTTAATCTAGAAAGTCTGTATCTATAACTCTGTCTGGAATTGGGAGTTTCAGGTAGTTGTGAGTCATATGGGTTGAGAGCTGAGCCTGTATAAGAGGTCTACAAGGTCCTCTCACAAAAGCAGTAAGAATTCCAGGCTGAGCTCTTCCCAGCCCAGCAACCATTCGTTATCTCATGTCTACAGGTGAGAAGTCCAGGAAACTGGATTGGGTCTTTAGGGTCTCAACAAGCAGAGAGCAGGATGCCAGTCTCTTATCGAGAGGCTCTGAGTTTCACTGAGGTCATTCAGAGTTTAATTTTTTGCTGTGTAGGACTGAAGCCCCTGGCATTCGGTGGTTATTTCCAGAGATCGCTCTCTACATCGTATCTTTGTCTCTAGTCTTCTTCATGTCACAGCAAAGAATGCCCCTCCTGTCCAGGCTTTTGTACACTCTCACTTTCGTTGACTTCCTCTCCTATCTGCCTTTAAAGCGTTCATGTGGTCACGTTAGTGAGACTCAGCCAGATTAGTTCCCCTTTAGTTCCAACAAGCCAACTAATTAACTACCTTAACAACACCTGTAAAAATCCCCTCACGGGCAATATTACATGTTTATAGAAGTGTTATCCCATCATGTTTACAGGACGAGAATAACACAAGGTGTAAGTCATTGGAGGTACAGTACATAGTGTTCTTTGGGTTATGTATTATAGACAGAACTGGGACAAAATCTAAATGTACCACAAAGGGCTAATTAAATAAGCATTTATCTCTATATTAAAATACTACAGTATCATTGAATGATATATTTTTGAGTCTTATTCTGTGTATCCCAGGCTAACCTCAAACTCACGGTTTTGGCCTCATCTATAATTGAGGTTACAGGTATATATCACCATTCCTGGATGGAAGGAAAATATTAATGGCATGAAGAAAATTCTATGACATAAGTTTTAAAAAAGCAAAATATAAGTCTACATGTCAGAATATACTGAAAATTATATCCCACAACCATAGATTCTTAATAACAATTGTCAAATAAATGAAAATATGAATAAAAAGACACTAGCCAAAAGTGTTGAGTGTTCTTGCTAGTAAAAGAATTGTAAGTTCAGCCTCCCCACCCACATTCCCTCCTTTTTAAAAATTCTAATGTACTACTTGTACCAGATTGTAAAGGAAGACTGAAGCCCTGGGAGACATAACACTGGCAGCCTTCCCATTCAGAAAATCTGGGGAGTAGTAAATTATTATGTCCTTATCGCCAGTTTCCAGCTCTCTGCAGAGACTCAACCACTTCCCAAACTGAAAAAGCACTCACTTTCATCTTTCACTACCAGGCAGCAGCTATGCCCTCTTAAACCTGCCCATACCACAATTCTAAATAGCTGATCTTCAGGAAATGTCCTGATGTACAACATATTTCTATAACTCAAATAGTGTCAACTTTGTGGTGGTTATGAAAGAATAACCAGAAAGGATACAGGAGCCATTGAGATGGTTCAGCACCTAAAATACTTGCCATACAGTGTAACGAGTATGTTTTCCCTGCCAGCTGCCTGGTCCCATTGCCCTGCCAACCAGCCCCAAATAACACACAGAGACCCTGTATTAGATATAATACTGTTGGCCAGTTACTAGTTTCTTATCGGCTAGCTCTGTCTTAATTATTAACCCATTTCTATTAATCTAAGTATTTCCACGTGGTCTCATCTTACCGGAAAGCAGCCCGGAAAGGAGCTGAAGACAGATAGTTAAGGTTATAGTTTTCCTTAGTTAGGATTACAGATAAGTTATATATAAGACTAGACTCACAAAGATAGGATAGTTGATAAAATATTTTCTTTAAATCTTGCTAAATGTTAATGGATTAAATATTGCTAGCTGTGATTCTTATTTGATAACTGTTGTGTGATATATTTTACTATGTTAAGGTTAAAACCCTTCTTTTTATTTTAGACAGAAAAGAGGAGATGATGGGAGATGTCATTCTGTAAATATGTTTCTCATACTGGTTAATGAATAAAGCACTGTTGGCCAATAGGAAAGGAAGATAGGAGGGACCAGGAGACAAGGAGGAAAGGGGAAGTAGTAAGGAGAGTCAGCATGTAGTGACTGGAGAGAACAGAGGTCAGGAGGTCAGGGCCCTCTCGCTGGTAAGATGAGACCACGTGGAAATACTTAGATTAATAGAAATGGGTTAATCATCAAGACAGAGCTAGCCGATAAGAAACTAGTAACTGGCCAACAGCATTATATCAAATACAGACTCTCGGAGTGTTATTGGGGGCTGGTGTGGCGGTGGGCCCGGGCCGGCAGGGAAAAACCTGCTCGTAACAGTACAGGCTTGATAAAGGTTGGGTCTTTTTTTGGACTAGGGGAAACAGATATGAAGAGTCAGCAGTATAAGGCAGACCAACAGGGGTTCAAATTAAGGGCTGTGGTAAAGAGGGGGCAAAAAACGAACTCTCACAGGGAAGACAAAAATGGGTTTCTAATGGAAGCAATGGCTGCGTTCAGTGTCAAGGACGAGCTGAAGCCAGGTGTGAAGACACTTCTGCAAATAGTAGACAGGAAAAACATACACGCCAGAAGTGATGGTGCTAGGAACAAACTAAGCAGTTGTCTAATCACACGGTCATCCCTATATGGAGGTGGATGGCAGGTGGCTAAAAGAGCACTCTTACTCCAGATGAGTACTGGTTTGGTTGGAGGGGGGACATAACAGAAAGCAAGATTGGAACCAGACCTCCGAAAGCCTTGCATGCCAGGGTAGGGAGGTCAAATTTACTCAGAATGCCACCAAGACCCATTAGAGGTTTAGAGTGGAAAAGTAACAGCCACATTAGAAGGTTCCCCTGTTCTCAATAACAAATGATATAATAAACAAACGACTACTGTGGGTAAAGCATTTACACCACTAAGCTCCTCTGGTGTACTTTATACATAACTGAGGGAAGTTGTACACTTACCTATTAGAAAGCTTCTAAAAGGTCTAACACCTTTACATTTTACTCCATCCATCTGGAGCTTCTCAGTATGTCCTCTTACCAAGCATCCTCTATTAAAGCATTTATTTCCTGAATATTACACTGTGTGATCAGTAGCCTACACATTTCTCCATGAAGAGAAAACTATTGTTGAAAAGTGCTGGAATTTTGGAAACATTATCAGAATTCTCATAGACAAGATCTGGATTTAGCAATTTCTTCTCTTCAGAAAAATAGCATTGATAAGCAGTACACAGCATTCAAAATCTAAATATGACACTTATTTAATGCAAAATGGAGTAAAACATTAGCCATTAACCTGTTCTCTTCTTTCCTTCTTGATTACAAAATGAAAGACAGCCCAGTCTAATAAAGTTCTCCACAAGCTCAGGGAATAAAGAGTATCTAACTTTGCAAAAGGTGAATAAATTATCTCAGTGCTTTGATAGTGACAGCAAATCCTCTTATCTTACTGATCAGTTGAGAGGGAGGAGTAGGAATCTTCTATTCTTCCTAAGAAGAATGGGTAGGCAGAAATCTTTGGGACAAAAAGGGGAGAAAATAAGAAAAAAGGAAAAGAAAGAAGACAAGGGAAAAGGAGGCAAAGGAAAGTAAATCTCCATTTCAGTAGACATAGGTTTAAAAGTTTTTCGGTTGGCATCAACAACTTGATCTCAAGTAACACAAAAATAGAGAAAAAAGTGAATAAATTTTCCTAAGTCCACAGGACACAGATGACTTCTTTCTTTGGTCTGAATGATGTGCAGAAGTTTTTTGCTGTTGTTGTTTTTGCAATTTACCATCACTAATGGAAGCAGATCCCAGTGTTTTCTTAGGGTGGGCCCACATTTGTATTTCCTTGGGGCAGTAGAAATCATGGAAAGATGAATTAATCCTATCATATTCTTGCTCATCACATTGTGATGGATAGGGACTAATCATGCAAAATACCAGAACCTCACTGGATTGATGACTATGAAGAATAACTAACTAACAGCATCTTTATAAAGGAGAAATGAGCATTAGTTCCAAGTTTATCAGCATCAACATAGAAACTATTAGCAGTTCCCAAAGACACTATGCCACTAAGGGAGAAAAAAAACACAAAAAAACAAAAAAACACAAGAAGCCAAGTATCCCCAAACTCAAAGAGACACCTTCAGGGATCTTTAAGGAGACTACACACGGTTCTGCTAAGTACTAATTGTCCATACCATTCACACATAGCTGGGCATTACGAGACATGATTTTCAAGTTATCCCTCCCATTCTGTAGATAACATTTGCTCTTAGCTACAAGTCCTATTCAGTTCCTATGCAATGAGAGCAAGAGTTATGCGTGATTTGGGCCCCTATCTAACAATGGAGAAGACTAATGGGTCCCAGCTAGGAGGATGGCTTTGAGTAGGAAAATTTGGAATACAATGCAGAGTAGTTATGGTTTGAGTAAACTGGTTTTAAAAATTTTCTCTCTTTCGATCCATTTTTTTTTTTTTTTTTTATGTTTGGGGAGGTCAGCATTGTTTTTGTAAGAGTTGATATGCTAGATATCTAAGAAAATACCATGACTTAGGTTTGAAGTGTATGTAGTGTATTATGTAAATATAAATACATACATACATACATACATACATATATACATACATACATAGAGACAGGGTTTTTCTGTAGCTTTTAGAGCCTGTTCTGGAACTTGCCCTTTGGACTCGTACTGGGATTAAAGGCATGTGCCACCACTGCCCGGCTATAGTGTCACTTTTAAGGAGCCTAGGGAGGACATGGCTCAGGGATATATGCTCTGGCACAATCCTATCTAGTACTGCCGAGAGTCACTTTCTTTCCAGGTTGTTTTGGGGAGGGAGAATTCTTGCAGGTACCCACAAAGACAGGTAGAAAACGAACAAGAAGCGCTCTGGGAGAATGGACAGTTGAGCCGTTTCTGTGGTCAGGAGGAAGACGATGTACTTAAGAGGTGACGAGGATAAGCAGAAAAGAAGGACGAACACGGATGCCCGCAAGAGGACGAGCAAAGAAAAGTACCACGGGGCCACTGTCAGAGGGTGAGCAGGGCGGGAGAACACAGAAACAAAGCTATCAAAGCGTGCTCATGGATGCGGGTCTTTCTGCAGGGACTGCCATGGATGCGGAGGTCGCGGAGGAACGGCGAGACACCGGGGAAATCGAGGGTCAAGCTCCCGTGCTGTCCTGGGCTTGCTGCTGATCTTTCCGCGCCATCCCTTCCGCGTCCAGCCGCATCCAGCCCATGCGGCTGGAATAACCCTCTCCATTCTCTCCGGTGGCTGACAACGCTTCGATTCCTCGGTAGTAGTGTGGTGGTGAGGTTGGACCACCTCTACCCTCCGGGCACCGGGTGTCAGTGTGGGAAAAGGATAGGAGACACCTAGCCCAAGGGCTGCACCCCACCAACCAGAGCTAACCGCTCTACTCCACGCCGCGGTCCGGTTACCTCGGCAACGGCCCATGCGGTTTCCCGGATGTAGTCGCCCGGGCTGCAACCCGGGGCGGAGCTGGGACGACCCGGCCCCTTGAGAGACGCGCGCGCACCATAGAGACGTGGCGGCGTCCCGCTCGGCTTCTGGAGAGAGAGAGGCTGTCCAGGGCTCAAGACCCCGCACTTCCGGTCTTCTCACTTCCGGCTCCGAGGCTGTGCTGCAGGCTCCGGAGGCCGGGTTGATAGGTCGCGGGTGCAAGTATCCTCGGCGGTTGGTCGCCCTGAGTCAGTGACAGCTGCAGCTGTTCCCCGCCCTGGAGCAGCCGAGGTGCGTGGAGGAGGGGACGAAGGAAAAGCTCCGGGTGGTGCTTCCGCACACTTCTGCCCTCGGTTGACGCGGTTCCCGAGTTCTGCGACCGGGAGAGCCCGCGACCGAGCTGATAGACAGGTGAGGGCGGAGCCGCGGCGAGAAGGATGGGGTTGGAGTGGCATGCTTGACGGCGGACGCGTCGCCTCCGACTTCTCGCCGCAAACTTGCTCCCGAGCACTTCCACCCCCGGGATCAGCCAAGTCGCGCCCCTTTGGTCCCTTCTGTCCTGGAGTGAAGGGGGGCAGCACCGGCCCTTGGGGCGGGGCTGCACGCGCTGGGTTTTGCAGGCTGTGGGTGGGAAGAGGTGGCAGAGTACTCGCCCTTCTGGACTCTGTCCCAGTGGGCCGCCTTCCTCTTCACTTTTCCGTGCATCCCCCTCCCTTTCCTCTCTCCCGCTGCGAGAGGAAGGGAGGTAGCGACAATCCCACGGAGAAGTAGTCTGTCACTGGTTCAGGGAGGCGCCCTGCCTGAAACATCCCTAGCCTGAGTGCTGGTGAGGGCGTCTAAGAAATGCTGGAGTTTGGAGGAGGAAATTGTGGCCCTGGCTTCTGGTGCGTTCCTCATTGCCAAGTTGCTACTATTTACGTGTCTAGGAAAGGAAATTTAAGTGTTTAGATTCTAGACTTTCTGCCCTGTTATTGCTTCCTTGGCTTTGTTCTTATCTTCCTCTTGAGCCCTCTGATCTCAAAAAAGTTTGTACTTTACACTTCCTGCAGATTCTTTAAGCCGCCCTTTCAGGATTTTGTTCCTCCCTCCTTTATTTTTTCCTGAACTATACTTACTTGGTTCTTATCTGAGAAAAAAAATGAAAGAATTGCCGGGCTTTTCCTCAACTTGTTGCTTTCATAACTGCGAGGGTGTGTTCACATTTGCCATTTAATTAACTTTGTTGGCAAAGAAAGGTGCACCAGATTGATGACGTTGGTCAGTTCTCTGGAGGCTGCAGGAATTGGCCATTTCATTGCTGCTCCTTCAGAGCAGCTACTGCGATTATTACACTTTTCTTATGGTTATTCTGTTTTCATTTCCTTTTAGTTTTTGTTGTTCAACATGCCAAAGTCTAACACTTAGTTTATAGGAAAACAGCATATTTCCACTGGTATTTTCTGATTTAAAGGCTCTGCCTGAGCTATTTTGTTTCTTTTTTGATTAAGATGTTACTTTTTTTTTTTTGGATTATCCTTGACTTATTGCTGGGTTAGGGCCTCAGTCCAGGTATCAGTGATTTTTCAGGGTTTTTTTTTTTTTTTTCTATCACCGCCCCAGAAATTATGTACCAAGTTTGTATGCATGTGTTCTGGGCAAATGCATTCTTTTATCAAATTCTTGAAAGACGTGTATAATATCCAAGAATAAAAAGCACTGATTTAGTGCCTTGTTGAAGCAAATGAAATTGGTTTACTCACGGAGCTGTTGTTTTCCCAAATTGCAAAAAGCTTTTTAGGGTACTAAGCAGAGTAGAGTGCAGGGATTACAGCCTGGTGCTGAAATCTCACTACTTCAAAACTGCAGTGTTTCTAAATTCCTTCCTGGACCTATAGAAGGAACCACATTGGTTCCTGATTTGTGGTTTTGAGGTTTCTTTTTAGGGATAGCTGGTTATGCCCATTGTTTCTCTAATACAGAGAATTTATACACTGATGTGTTTATCATTATTTAATGCACACTAAGTATCACCAGCCCACTGGGCACAGCTCAGGATAAAGCATTGAAATGGCAGCTGATCTTTGCTTCCACTGTTTTATTTAACTGGAGATGTCTGCCTTGGGCTTGGGCTTCCCTAAGGAAGGGCAAATAAGATGTTTTATGTAGACCATATGGCTGTGGCAATGTTCCACACCCCTTTCTCTTCATTCTATGTCATGTGTGTTAATTATTTCTTTCTTGTGAATTTAAGTGCTAGAGTGCGTATTTACTTACTGATTTGACTGTGAAGTGTTTGGAAGTTTCGGTTGTGAAGTTTTGAAGCTCACTTCACAAAATGTTACCTGCACAGCTCATCTTAATTTGTCTAAAGTAACCCGTCCTCTTCTTCAAACAGTAACATGATTTTCCCTCGGTGTAGTGTCCTCACTTGGTGGAGGGGTCAGTGCTAAGCTAGTTACATGCAGGATAAGTAAGGGCAAATTCAGAAGACAAAACTCTGCCTGGCACCACAGGGAACGGCACATTTATTTGCTTACTATGTCCATGATGACCAGTGCTTTTCATGATTATCTCTTCCTTCTAGCAACTTTGTAAGGTTGCTCCCCCTGCCCCATTTATGGATCAGCAGTTCTGAACCTGGGGGTCATGACCTCTTTGGGGGTTGAACGACCCTTTCACAGGGGTCACCTAGGGCCAAGGAAAACACAGATGTTTACATTATGATTCAAAACAGCAAACTTACAGTTATGAAGCAGCAATGAAAATAATTTTGTGATTGGGGGTCACCACACCATAAGGAACTGTTGCGACATTAGGAAGGTTGTGAACCACTGTTCTAGATGAAGAGAATGAAACTAAATGATCAGAGCTAAGATAATTTGCTTAGAATAATTCTAATGGAGCCAGGATTGTTCTTAGATGCTTAACTGTAGACAGCTTCTATGATGCTTCCGTTATTTGGAATGAGTTAGAGATATCTTATTTGATTACATGTTAGAAATCAAAACAAAGATCTTTTCCTCTCTTTCTCTTTAGTGGATGAACACCTTGTTGAATAAAAAAGTGAGAGAGAGAGAGAGAGAGAGAGAGAGAGAGAGAGAGAGAGAGAGAGAGAGAGAATTGGAGAAGGTCTATAGATTGGTAGTTGATAGGGCTTTTTTGTGGAGATGGATACAAGTTTTCTGGATTGTATTTATTTTGACCTGTAAGAATGGAAACTAACCTTGGCATAAGAAGTTTGGAACCATAAATTTCAGAATGATCATTTGGGATAGAGGAAGGGATGAATTCAGCAAAGCACTTAAATTCATACAGCCTTGGGTGGAAACTAAGACTATTGGTAGACATTGAACACCAAGTTACTCTAGGGGCCGAGGAGCATGATGAGGTTGGGTGAATGGTGACTAACTGGCAGTCATTCCGTAGTGCTGCTACTTTTGGGGTAGATAACAAAGGCTGTAAAACAGAGGTCTACCTAAGCCATCATGTCTCCAGCCTTATACTGTATAATCTTGAAATGAAATTAACAGTTATATAATAAGCAGATAGAATGAAAATTTCTTCTACTCCCAATATTCCATCCTAACTTCCAGGTCACAGGCCTCCTCCTCTCAGTTAATTCAAAATGTAGTTGAGGATCATAAGGAATCTCAACCCTCTTCATTCTAACACCATGGCCTCTAACCTTGTGGCTGTTTAGGTTATGAAATAGATAAAATTCACTCAGCCACATGTCAGTGCTCAGTGGTCTCTTATGCCTGTGCCTGCCTTTAAGGACAGTGCAGATTTAGAACATTTCTAATAGTATTTTCCAGCCTGGCTAAAACTTTGAAATGCTGTAATTTGTTACATAATTAGTATATTACTGAACCAAGCTAGGAAAACTTTCCCTAGGGTACTTAGCAGTTTTTGTTTTAGCTGACAAAACATAGCTGTGTTCTCTCTTGGCTTTTTAACTAAATCCAGATGGTCAGAGTCTAAGTCTAATGATCTTCTTGCATATTGGGATTACTGTGCTGTTAGCTCCTTTTCTAGGACAACACTGTCAGCTTTCCTAAGGGCACGTGCGGTTTCTGTCTCCCTTGAGCTGTAGATCTGTACACCTTGCCATCTGATTGATGCCCTTCCTGGAGACTTAAAGATGTCTCAACTCTGTTATATCCAAAGTAGACACATTTCTTTTCTTTCTTCTCCTACCCCCCCCAAAGCATTGCCTCTCTTTTCTGTGTTTCTGTTTTCACCGAGTGATGACATTGTCTGTACATGTAAAATCTTGAAAATGTGGAGCAATCCTTACATCTTCACCTTGATGATGTCAGATGTGTCAACAGGTACTAATTTTTCTTGTAATGTTTTCCCTACTTCCATGCACTGCTTTAGTTTACATACTGTCATGTTGCCTGAAACTTGTATATAGCCTTCATTTTTGTCTGCTTTTGTCTTATTTTCAATTCTTTATCCATCCTGAGGGCATTGATTTATTATGAACACACTGTCACTCTCTCAAGTTTCCCTAGCTCTTTTGTGACTTGCATTGCATTTAGTGTGAAAGAGAATTTCTTAACAGTGATAATTCTTCAGCCATATCCGAATCATGGTCTGAGAAATTCTGCTGTACCAAGCTGGACTCCTTTGGTCCTTGAAAAAAAAATTAGGTCACTTCATTTATTTTTATGTGTACGTGTGTGCGTGCATTCGTGCATGCGTGCATGCATTTGTTTGTATGTATACCTGTTTGTATGTGTGACACAGCTGGGTCTCCTGCAGTAGCAGCAAGTGCTCGAAACTAGGAAGCCACCTTTTTAGCTCCTGATTTATTAGTAATTCATATATTTATTGTGTTTATGTGTGTGTATACATGTGTGTGTATATGCTATGAATCTGAACCCAATACAGGAAATTAATAAAGTGGTGGCATTAAAGATTTCAGCTCATAGGTTTTGTTTGTTGTTTGTTTTTTTTTAAAAGATTTTGAATTTGAATTGTTATATATATATATATATATAGTAGTTAAATGGTAACATTTAAATTGTAAACTAAATTTTTGGTTTCTCATATACACATAAATAAAATACTAGTAGTTTAAAAATAGTGTAATGTTTTTATATTATTTATAATGAACTCTTGGATAGACTTACAGAATTACTCAAAAAAAAAAAATAGTGTAGAAGTACCTGAATATTCCAAACCAGCTTTTCCTATTAACATATTTAATTAGTGTGACACATTTATTTACATTGTGTCAGCTTCCTTCTGTGTCCCTTTTTCATTCCAGGATCCCATCCAGCCATCAGGTGTTCTTGGCATAGACAGTTTCTGATTTTCTTGCTTTTGATGAGTTGATAGTTTTGCAGACTACTATTTAAAGGCATCCTGTACCTCCATCTGTGGGGATTTATCTGGTGTTTTTCTCATGATTAGCATGAGGAGACCCGAAGAGTGACAGTGACAGTGCCAGTCCTGATGGTCACTATAACTGCACTGTTGGTATTAACCTTCATGACAGTCAGTCTCCATTTGTCAGATTTGTCCACTGTGGAATTACTCTTTTTAAGCCCTTCCCTTTGGATACTGCCTTTACAGGAGACTGGCTTTCTGTATGCTGCAAAGATAGTTGAGAATTAATTAAGCTTTACTTCCTAAAAAGCGGGGGAGGTCTTCATAATTTTTTGTTTTGAAATAATCTGTAAAGGGGGTATTTCTCTTCTATTTACTGATTCACTCAGTCATTTATATCAAACTTATGTTATTATTTTAAAGTGTGTGTGTCTGTGTCTGTGTGTCTTTGTGTCTGTGTATGGGTATGCGCACATGAGGGCAGCACGAGTGTCCATGGACTTCAGTTACCTTAGAGTTAGAGTTACAGGTGGCTGCAAGCTACCTGACATAGCTGTTGAGGTCATTCTCCAGTCCTTTGTGAGAGCAGTACACTCTCTTCACAGCTGAACGGTCTCTCCAGACTCTATGTCTGTTTTGACAAATGAGAACATGTTTTTGCACTTCTGGTTATAATTCAGCAGTTCAACTGTGTTTTTTTCTTTTATCCTTTTCTTGGTTTTTGGAAACAGGATTTCTTTGTGTAGCCCTGGCTGTCCTGGAACTCACTCTGTAGACCAGACTGGCCCCGAATTCAGAGATCCACCTGCCTTTGCCTCTGAAGTGCAGGGATGAAAGGCGTGTAAGCACTATTGCTGCCCGGTAAGTATCAACGGTGCTTTTTATTGCTGTAGTTATTCCAGCCTTTTTAATTGATTTCTTCAAATACTCTTATCATTATGAAGATTGCTTTGTTTTTTTTTTTTTTTGTTGTTTGTTTTTTTTTTTATAACCCCAGCATATTTTGTGGTTTTTCATTAGGTTTTAATTTTTGTTCTACAAGATTCTCCTGGTTCATTTAGCATATTACCTTTTCTTGTCCTAGAACATTCCATTCTCCCAGGAACCTCCATTCTTTTTATTAGAAAATGCTATTAGAAACCAGTAACTGGGCTGTGTGTGTTCTCGTTGCTGAGGACATTGACTGTCATTGCTTCTAGGGCCTCTTAGATAGAGCAAGAAAATATATATGTGTGTGCTACCTTATATATGCACAAGAATGTATGTAAACATTTTATATGTGATGATCATGTATCTGTATTAAGCTGTGCTTATCTACTGGAAAAAACTTACCTGTGAATTTTGAGGTGGTTTATTTGGTAGGGTTTAGGGGAGCTTAGTAACTTTCCATTTATGGATTACTAAGGGAGAAAAGCAGTATATATCTATAATACCATGTAACAAGTAAGTTGTTGGATCTTTTAATGAAATCAGTTACAGCAAGTAGCAAACACTGTAGTATTGTTGGTTTTTGGTTGGCTTCTCTGATAATGTGCTGGAACCCAGCTAGCCATCTGTGAAGAAAGAGACAACACTAAACTGAATAATGTAGCATTTATTTACAGCTACTTTCCTTTTCAGAGAGTAATGTAGCTTTGAGAACCCTGCCACTTTATGTTGCATTAGTTTCTTTGTAACACAATGGGAAAAAGACAAAGGCTTTTCCAAATAGTTGATTTTTATTACCTGTTTTAAAGATTGGTTATGGTGACAGGATGGCTATTGTTGACTATCTGTTAGGTTGACTTATCAGTTGTTTCTCTTTATGACATATAATTAAGTGTTAACTGTACTTGGTTAAAGCTTTCTACTTCTAAAGTACTAGACTGATGCTTTTGTCTTAATAAGCCACCTGAATTCAATTTATTAGTATCTGAAAGAAATGTTAGGTGTCTGTCAAGATAAACAGCTATTAAAAGTTACCGGGATAGTTGTTGATATAAAAACAGAAATATTATTTTTATTTTGTTATTCAGTTTATGAAAAGGTATATAATATACTTTGAACATGTCATATGGAAAATCATTTTCAAGTCGATATGCTTTTCATTGGGCTGTAAGGGAAGGATTTTTGCTTTGTTTTAGGAAAACTGTCAGAAGACAATTATTTTAAATTGTTTAGACAGGGAAGCTTCTATGTTTAGGGTATTATTTTCATCTCTAAACAACTCTAAATATATAGAGTTAATTAATAGAGCTGGTCCATTTCTTAAATTGTAAATTAGTTCCTCATGAAGATTAACACTGAATTTTGACATCAAAACCGAGCCTTATTGTTCTCTTCACACTTAATCTGAACGAGAAAAAAAATTCTTAAAGAAATCGAGCTACTTATCATTATCACCAGCTTCTGGAATGGCAAACATAAAACACTGCAAAGAAGTCAAGCCAAGTTAGATCAAAGCAAGCCCCAGCAGCATGCTTTCTACATTAGTATTCTGCATTACCCCGCCTCCTTGACCCCATTTGTAGTGCTGTTCAAACTGATTTTAGTAAAGTATTCCTACAATGAAAATTCTTGATGTTTCTTTAAAGACTTGCATTTTTAATTTAAAAAAATTTTTGGGTTTTTTGTTTTGTTTTTGTTTTTTTGTGTTAAGATCTCATATAGCCCAGGCTGGAGTTGAACTCATTGTGTGGCTGAAGATGACTTTGAACTCCTGATCCTCTTGCCTCCAACTCTCAAGTCTGAGATTACAGTGTGACCCACCATGCGTGGGTCATATTATTTTAAAAATCTGTAAGTTTAAAGAGTTGTGTGTATTATTCAAGTGGATTTTGCTTTAGATTTCACTAAAAGAAGAACCTAAATTCACATTCAGTGTGATATATTATGTATGTGCTATTTATAGCTACCTATATATGTCTGCCTTCAGCTCGGGCATACTGTTTCAGAGTTCCTATGGGATATGACATGCTAGTTTGAAAAACTCAAATGAAAATATCTGTTCATTTTAATTTAAATAAAAACTAATTTAAAAAATCTGTTCAACAGCGATGGCCTCACAGATCTTTAATATTAAACTCTGGTGTCTTTAGACTCAGAGGCATCATAGAGACTGACTACTGGGTTTTACTTTTTTCATTGTTATCCACAGAGTCTTTTGTTTCTTATTTGTGAGGATTCTGGCAGATCTAGAATCTATTGCTCTATTTTCCTTGGGTTCTAAGATGACTACGATTGTGTTTAAGAGTTGTAGGGCACAGAATTCCCCTCATTAAATTCCTCCCAAATTAAATTTTTTATATGGCTTCCTTCTGAATAAGTTACTTTTCTTCAATTTATGGAAATAATCAAGTGATTTTTTTTATAGTAAAAGCTAAACAATCTCAAATAGCTTTAGTTGACATATAAACTTCAATTAATACTATATATATATGTATATATATATGCATTTTCATAAGTGCTACTTAGTAATTTACTTTGTAGGGTTTTGTCCCTTATACTCAGTAGTTAATGACTACCTCTGGCTGGTTATGGAGGATGAGTCTGAGAAGTAACAAGGCATTTTGACCTACAGCATAACTGGCCCATGAGGGCATGGTCATTAATGGTAATTTTATAGTAGTAATTTATCGTTCTGTTTTAAAGACAGTGTTAACAATAGCTGAATTTGTATAAAGATCTGAAAAGGTGTATTGTTTTTTGCAAGAGTGGGTAGCATTTACTCTATCGTCTTTCGAGTTCAAAGTATAGACTGCACCACTTGAGCTATGCTGATAACAGAAAATGTATAGTCTTACTTGTGTGTGTGTGTGTGTGTGTGTGTGTGTGTGTGTGTGTGTGTGTGTGTGTGTGTTTTGAGATAGGGTCTCATTACTCTAGGCTGGTGACGCTTGAAATGATTATCTTGCATGCTTACATTACAAGTGTGTACCATAAACACACACACACAGAGTTAACTTTTTTTGTTTTCCAACATAAGGTTTCCCTGTATAGCCCTGACTGTCTTGGAATTCCCTCTGTAGACCAGACCATCCTCAAACTCACAGAGATTCCCCCTGCCTCTGCTTCCCAAGTGCTGGGTTTAAAGGTGTGCACCACCATCCCAAGCTCTCTTTCCTTTTATTTTTAAACAAGACATTTTCATATAGCCCTCAGGTGGCCTCAAACTTCCTACCTAGTGGAGTCTGGCCTTGAAGTGCTGCCCCTCCTGCCTGCCTCTCCTACATTGGGGGTTATAGATAACTTGCTAAATCTGTATTCAATTTGATTTCCTTTTCCTCCCCGCTTTCTTAGTTCCCTGTTTACAACACATATTGGTTTGTTAGTATTTCAGTTCCTACTCCCCCCCCCCCCCGTTAGTGACAGTTTTCATTAAAATTATTTTACAAGGATGTGTGAACATCATTATAGCTTTAAGAGTCAGGGTTAGTTTTAAAAAACTGTAACTACAGAAGTCTCAGTGCTTCTTCATCCTGCTAGCTCCCATTTCCCATTCTTTCCCTTCTACCCCACCGTTTTCTTAGCTGTCCCTGGGAATGAACTGTCTCCTATGTTTAGGGCTCTATTTCTTGTGTGTTGCTGTATTCCCCTTCATTCTTAGATTAAAGGTAGCCAACTGTAGCTTGTCAGACTGTTTTTTTTTTCCCCAATGAGCAGTTAGTTACATAGTTTCAGACATGTCTAACCTATGGTTTGTGGGCTAGATGCTGCCAAGGATAGCTATCAATGTGGCCAACACAAGACTGTAAACTTAGAAGCTATGGGTTTTTCCTTTTTAAACTCAGCTACAGAGTTCTTAAGTATTACCCCTGTAAACAGTAACATCACAGTGTCAAAGGTTGAACTTCCCTGGTTTAGATGTAATGTAGTTTAATCACTTTTGTATGTATAGGCTTAGGTGGTTTCCAGTATTTTATGGTTGCAAAGATTGCTGCAGTGTGAGTATTTTTCTTTCAGTGGTTGCCATTCTGTCCAAGAAGAGGAGATATCTGCATTTGTCCAGTTGGTCTTTCATCTTTTTCTCATATAGGTTTTACACTTTATTTATTTATTTATTTATTTATTTATTCATTCATTCATTAGTTTATGCTAGTTTTCTTATTATTACAAATGGGAACACCCTCACCCCACCCCGCCATTTGGTCCACTGATTATTGTTGTATATGCAGACTATTGACTTTTGAATATTTTGTATTTTGCTATGCCAATGAATTCTTTTCTTTCTGAATTAGTTTTATCATTGATTCTTCGTTGTCCCCCCTCCAGGCATATACTGTCCTGTTTGCAAGTTAAGTTCTTTATTATTACCCTGATTTCTCATAACTGGTTGGATTGGTCAATACTTCTAGTACAATGTTGAATAATAATGGAGGTGGTGGAAATTTCTGCCTTATTTCCAATCTTAGTGCAAATACTTGTTTTTTCTTTATTAAATAAGGTACAGAATACACACATCTTATGCTGAGAGACAGTTATATTTCTATTTTTTGAGTACTTACTTTTGAATGAGTGTTTCAGTTTGTCAGCTATACTCCATCTCAGTGTATATGGGCAAAGTATATGTTTACCCTATTAAATTTATGAGAACATTATATATTAATAGATTTTTTTTCTGATTGAATCAACTCTGTATTCTTGGGCTAAACCTCACCCAATCATTTTGTATTATTTTCTGAATGTACTATTAGATTGTTTGTGAACAATAAAAACGTTCTTTACAGTGTATTTTGAGACTAGAAACTCATTTCTTGCACTGTAGTGCTAGCATGTTATCTTGCAATTCCCTGTTTCCATGATTAGGTTGAGAGTACTTTTGGAATCTTTCCTTTGTGCTTAACTGAGCTCTTTCATGTACTGATGTTCTCCATGTATTGCTGGATAAATTAGAAGCAGGAATAGCCTCTGCTTTAAGCTTTTATCAGATGAAATCTGAGAATTGTGTCTCAGACAGTGAGCAGTCACATCAGTTACCAGGATTAAAGGTTACTTCTCCAATATCTGGGCAAGAGGTCTGAGTTCTGGTTCATAACTTTGCTTTGAGAGATCACAAATCACTAACATTTTGGCTTTGGACATCTTTGATCAGTTTTTATCAGTCAGATCAAGTTAACAGTCTTTTAAATTGTTGTATGAAATTGCTTTCTTCTCTCTATATAAATGCTTTTTCTGATTTTTTTTTAGAAGCATTTATCTGTGTAATTAATAGATAACCCATATAACTGCAGATAGTTTTATAAAACAAATTCTGATCACAAATAAGTTAATTATACTATGAAATATTTATAAGAATATCAGTGGGACAGTGAGGAGGTGGTCGTGCATGCCTTTAATCCCAGCACTTGGGAGGCAGAGGCAGACTGATCTCAGTGAGTTCAAGGCCAGCCTGGTCTACAAAGTGAGTACCAGGACAGCCAGGACTGTTACACGGAGAAATCCCGTCTTGAAAAAACGATTTAAAAAAAAAAAAAAAAAAAAAAAAGTCAGTGGAATGATCCCAGTCTTTGACCCAAATGTTTTAATGAGTGCCTAAGACATTTCACTTTTAGGTGTGTCCGATTGCAGCAATGATGCTACAGCTCTTGGTAGAGCTCAGCCAGTCACAGAAGTTCATTCTAATTGCTTAGTAAGGTCCACTCATCTTAATAAGGTCTCAGAGTGACCAGATTGACTGAGTTGTCTATAGAGATATACCATTCAGTAAGAAATTCATACATAGTGACAAGATAAAATGAGACCTCTCTTTGTATTAAGGAGTAAGTTACACTTGCTTTTGGTGACCTAAAGCTTTAGAGGATAACTTTACAAAAAATAAAACAAAACTGCTTTATTGAAAGAACTCATAAATAACTCAAACTCTAGATAAGTAAAGCTTATTTATCTCATCAAAATAAAACTAAAATCTGTGCAGGATTTTGTTTAATATGTATAGTATGAAATATGACAGTGTTCAAAGTTTTTATCAAAATGGCTCGTGTTTTGCATGACATATTCCCTTGAGTGCTCACTCACTGAGTGGGCATCTGAATCCAGGAAGAGAGCTTTTCAACTACTGAGCTCCATACTTGAGACAAAGTGTACCTGCAGGGATCGATACTGGGTCTTATTCATGGCTTTTGGGTTTTGAAGGTTCTACAAGTGATTCTGATGAAACACCTAAAGATCCACTATTGAAGCTCAAGACTAGAGAGAAAGATTAATTAGGAGGAAAATAAAGAGGATTCATTAAATGGGTTCATTTAGGTAGCTCATTAAATGGGGGAGAAAGACTAAACAGGTTTGTTTTTGTTTTGTTTTGTTTTGAGTTCAAGTCAGTATGGCTGATTTTGGTACAAAATTTAACTAAGCACAAGCAGTGCTTTCTGTTTTTCCCCCACATACATCTTTAGCCTGATGTCCATCCTCTTTTTTTCAGTTGTGAGGATTAAATCCAGGGCCTAATGCATGCTAGGCAACTGCTGTACAGTACCACTCAACTATGTTCCCAGAATATTGTATACTGTAATATAGGATTCTGACTTTTTGTTTGTTTCGTTTTATTTTGTTTTGTTTTTCAAGACAGGGTTTTTCTGTCTTGGAACTCCCTCTGTAGACCAACCTGGCCTTGAACTCAAGAGATTCATCTGCTTCTGCCTCCTGAGTTCTAGGACTAAAGGTATGACTTACCACCCTTTGGGCAATAATTGACTCTTAATCTAAGCTTGGTGGTTATCAGTTCTATTTGGGAAATATGTATACAATTTATGAAATCCCTTCCTCTCACCCTTCTTCCTCCTCCTTCTCTGTCCTCATTTTTCTTTTGATGGGTTTTGCCATGTCCTTGAACTTGATATCATCCTGCCACCCTGTAGCATTATGAAGGTTCTGTATAGTTTAAGATAACTTGGCTGACAAAGCAGGTTATAGTTGTATGTGTCCTGAGAGAGTAAAGAATTATGTATACTGTGTTATATTTATATTATGTATATATTATATACAATGTACTATAATATGTACATACTATATCATGTCTATGATTTGATTTTTCTATGATTAATTTTGAATTTATATCATTGAGAGATGATCAGGTGAAGTCAGGTGTGTGTACGCTAAAGGGAAGGTTGCAGCCCAGCCAGTGATGGGTTCTTAACAGTACATGAAAGCATTACTCTGTTTGCTGTTTGCTGCTTGCCACTGTGAGTTTCCTGTACGTGGATGGTGCTTTGAGAGGGGGTGAAGTAGAAATTCCCTGCTCAGTAGACAATAATAAAGTTTGGATGATTGTGATCTGAAGGAAACCACTGTCAAGCAATTGTTTGTTCAAAGTAATTTAACATTAACTGCTTATTAAGTATTCTCTATGTGTGTTAGTTCTAAGTCATACCCAAATGGCAGCGTCCAGAGAGAAGGCAATACTAATAATTTTGAAAGGTCTTAACTGTGTAAATAGAAGCTGGATTGACACTCTGGCTTAAAAGCATTCTAGAAGTTTATAGTATGATTTGGGACTCTTTTGTAGCTTTGAAGTTGGTCATTTAGAATGAAATTCTGCTTTTTGTTTATTGGGGTTTTTTTTTGTTTGTTTTTTCAGCAGTGTGGCTAGAATTAGAGCTCTTTATGCTTTGTGGCATGACAGTGGTACAGTTGTTCCATTCTCTGAAATACTCTGAGATTCTAGGCATTGTACTAGGTTTATGTATATAATCTCCTTAGGTTTTCCTCCCAGATTTACACACTAAGACTTTGCATCTTGGAAAGGTTAACAGAGTTATTAAGAACATCACTGTGGTTCGAACTCAAATGAAATTGAAAAAGATGAGTAAATTTAAGAAACTAAACAGGAAAAAAAAAGGATAGAAACAAGAAACTAGGAAAACAAACATGGTATAATTTTTAAATAACAGCAAAGGAAACAAATAAATTGTGTTTTCTTGTTCTAGAATTATAGTCTGGGTTCTTTTCTTCCTTCCTCTTAATTTAGCAACTCTATATAACAACTTCTGATACTCAAGAAAATATACAAATTCTTCTTTTGTATAATTCTGAGGTCTAAATAGTAAATTGAGTGTAGACCTTTTATTCAAGGTGTATGGTGATTAATCAATGAAATTTAGAAAGAAATTGCAAGATAATAGTGCCTATAGGGTGATATGTACTAAAGGTTGTGGCAGTTTAGATGAATATTAGTGACAATGTTACTACACTCTTAGAATGTGTGTAGAGTTGAGCATGTGAGTGGTGTCCTTTCTAAAGACTAGGAGAGGAAATTGGGAAATATGTATGTAGAGAGTGAATTTGATTTAATGAATCTAAAGCATATAGTGGAAAGGAAATAATTGGAAGGATTTTGAGTGTCAAGTTGGAGTTGGCTTTTATTTTATATGTATTGGTAAGAGACATGTTGACTATGTTTATTATTATGTAATATTTGTTATCTGCCATGAAGCATGATAGAAGGCTAAAAAGTGACAGTGTGCTCATTTACAAAAGTTGGTCAAAGATAGTTATCTGAGGAGAAACTTGAAGGCGATATGAGAGTCATGCAAAAATCTTAGTGTAATAATCTTCCAGGCAGGGGAAACAGAAAAAGCAAAAAGTAAGATTGGTGTGTTTGAAGAACAGGGTGGAGATTCTGGGGCTGTAAATGGGTGGGAAAGAAGGGAAGGAATATGTTTCAAGAGGGAGCTAGCAGCTAAGACTAGTACAGAGTGGACATGGCAATGACAGACAGGATGAGTAATTAGCTGAGGATTTAAAATAGTGTTGGGGTAGCGGGTTCAAACACTGACTTGTAACAAATGCAAAAAAAATCAACAAAGTCATAAATGAGATTCCATATACTTATTCAGATTCAGTAATTGTCTGGATTTAACACATCTGTTTTCTTCATTTATAAATAATAGGGTGGAGAGTCCTCTGTCTATTAAAGCCATGGAATTATCAAAATGACTTAATGGCAAGGAGGAAATAAACTATACACATTTTATGTCTTTAATTTAACTGTCTTGATTATGGTCTGTTGTAGAAAAGTATAGAATCCCCCCTGGTGACAGTGATGAATTTACTATGGTAAAATCAGGTCAAATATCTCTTACATGAACTGTTCGGGAATTGTTTTGGATTTATGTTTCTGAGGGTCAGACATGTTACAGGATTCCAGTTTCACTTTTTGGGGGGTATATTTATAGATATGTAATGATATATCTGAGGGATTGATCCCACATTTAATCACAGTTGATTTGTGCTGCACATAGACTTTGTACAGGTGGTCTGTTTTTTTTTTTTTTTTTTTTTTGACTAGAATCTATTGCATGAAGTCATTGTGAAGTATCATGTGACCCTCAAAGGTTTTTCAGTTTCTGGAAACACTAGTGTTGATGGAAATACTCCACTATTTGTCACTTGGTGTTGAGCTGAGGGTGATTGTAATGTCTTAATGTGGTGTTCATGGTATATAGCATCTCATACTCGATTCTTTAACACTGTTATCTGTTTCCTTGTTTTATGATGCTGGGGATTAAGCCCAGGGCCTTGTGCGTGCAAGGCAAATAAATGTTCTACCGCTGAGTTACATCCCCAGGCTTAAAACTTGATTCACTCTAAATGACATGCTGGGATGTTTAACAATCCCATTTTATTACATTTTAATTTATTTTGTGTGTGTGCATGTGCTCCTGCCACAGCACATGTGTCAAGTCAGAGGACAACTAACTAGTGGGAGTTGATTCTCTCTTTCTACCATGTGGGTCCCAAAGGTCAAACTCAGGCTTGGTGGCAAGTTCCTTCCTTTATCTGTTGAGCCATCTCACCAGCCCTAGCAATCTCCCTATAATGAGGGAAGTGAAGTCACAGGAATCGAGTGACATCTATGAAGTATGGAAAGGGGCAGAGCTGGACCTGAGGTTGGTACCTTTAGTACTTGAGCAGGTCATTTCAGTTTCATTTAGCATGTTGATTTGCCTAATACTTTGGAGCCATACTGAATTGGTGCAAGCGATACTTATATTCATCATTTTAATAAGTTGTATTTGTACTAATAGTAGAGGAAATTCCAGAAAGTATTTAGATTATGAGCTTATTAGAATTGCTTTGTCTTCCTATGGGCAAACAAAAATCTGAATAATTTCATTTGACACAAAAGGCATTTGTACTTTTGGTATTGGAACAAAATATGGTCTGTCTTGAGATGTATAATTAGCTCACTCAGCACTGCGACCCTCCTATCTGAAGCCAGAACTAGAACAATTGGGCTGGAATATTTGCACTTTCTGTCTTTGCTCTCTGCCTATCTTATTCACTTCTTCTTCTTCTTCTTTTTAATCTAGAATTGACTGAAATTAAGAATTTAATCCTACAAAACTGGTAGAAAATATAACTACTGGAAAGCAGAAAAAATACATACTTAATATTAGCAGTGACCTAAACATTGAAGTATTTTGGGGTACTTTTTATTGCATTTTCAGAGAACATCATAAAAATATGGTAGATTTAAGAAACACCTGGGAAAACTTTAAACTTTTTTTTTATAATACCTTTAATTTTGCTTGCTCAGTGGTAAACTGGGTTGAAGTTAAACTGTTACTTAAATTGTTAAATAAATGAAACTACTGTTAATGATAAATGCCTTATATAATTGACAAGACTAGATCTTTTCTATAAAGATTTTAGGGTTTTTTTTTTTAAGCATTTTTTTTGGAAATTATTTTCTGTGCATAAACTTGTTTCTAATATGTGTTTCTTTTGGCCTGTGGATGAACTCTGTTAATGACACTTCTTGCCCCTGTGACAATCTACCCATAAGTGATCCATTGTCAAATGGAAAGCCTTTTGTTATATCAAGGTTTATTTTCAGGATTTGGAAAATATAAATAAGCCAGAAAAGAATATGGCATGCACATTTTAACCCTTGCTCTTGGCAGCTATCAAGGGTATAGACTAAACATTAAGTTGATAATGAGAGTTACTGTGCTCCTAGGGTGAAGATGTTAGTTTACATTTGGTTGCTGAGTTAGCTAATGTGAAGAGAGTTCTGGGAGATTGTGGCCTGAGAGGCAGTTGGAGAAGGGAGCAGGGGACTAGCTAAGTCGTTTTTTGGAGCCAGGTTATTTTGCTGTGCCTAGAAAGCTTGCTGGAGACCTGATTGATTCATGCCTCTCTTTAAGGCAGCTACAATGGGCTGCCTTTATAAGAAAGCATGAGTACATAGATGCTAACAGGCCTGCTAATCCGAAGACTTCACAAACCAGGTTGTCAACCTTGCCATTGTTGATATGTTGGTTAGGTAATTTGAATTCACCATTGAATTTTAGTCATCCTTGAAGAAGTAGTATATTGTGAGATTAAAGTTTCAAATTAGAATGCCAAGTTTGAATCCCAGTTCATCAATTTCTAGCTGACATCAGCAGATTTCCTAAAAGCAGTAATAATGGTACTGAGGCCAGAGGATAGCTACAAGGTTATATATATTGATACATCTGAAACAGAGAGAATTCAGCCATTTATTGTACGATTGGCACATAAAATGGCGTCTGACATATGGTCAGTACTCATTGTTAGTTCTTCTCTTACAGGGTTTCATTTGAAGGAGGACATGAATTGTTCAGTTTAATTCCTTAACCTTTGTAGGTCTTAATGTCCTCATCTGTGAAGTTAGAACATTGTATTTATCTTATAGATGGTTGTGAGTATTAAGAGAAATAATTCATATAATACTCTTAGTTAGTGCTGGCCTTTAGTAAAGACCCATTGAAGGTTGTTCATTGAAGGTTGTTTTAACAGTGACTGCTGTTGGTATTAGAATAAGGAACCGTTAAGCTAGGAAACTGGTTTCATAGCATTCTGACATCTGGAGAGTTGGTAAACTGTTTCAGACTTACCAGAGAACATTCATAAAACTACTGGAGGACCTTCTTCTGCCATTGAGTCTAGAACAGCTCCAACTCAGTAACTCAGAGAAATGCTTTCTTTCCCTGAAGGCTTAAAATATGGAGGCTTTCCTAACACTGAGAGGGAACGGCAGCTGGGCAGCCTCACAAAGAAATGAACAAATGAGAAACCCATAACCTTGGCTGATGTCTGACTTGGTAAACCAGTTAAGCCTCTGTTGCTGTTTCAGAGATCTAAGATGGGTAGTCAGGGTTTCCTCCTCTGTGATTGGATGCATTCACTGTAATTTAGAAATTTGCATATTTGGATGCTCACTTGGAGGCATTACTTGGGATTCTCAGATCTGGATGAAATGGTATATTTGTAAATGGTATTTAGGCTGCTGTAGCCTTTTTTTTTTATAGTGGGAGAGGATTGTTGTTATTTTCTTTTTGTTTGTGAAATATTTTGCAAGATGACAAACTAATTTTGCTGTTGGTTGTTGAGCTGCGAGTCAGTCCCTTATAAATGGGCACAGTGATACCACATACCCTGCCAGATTGTTGCTGTGGGTGGATTTTGGACTTCCAAGAAAAATAATTCCTTTACCATTAAAAAATGGTGAAATAGAAGCCAGGTGGTCCATATCTTTAATCGCAGGTCTTGAGAGGCAGAGGCAGGTGGGCCAGACTAGAATATAGAGCAAATTACAGGACAGCCAGGACTACAAAGAGAAACCTTGTCTCAAAAACGAAAAATAAAAGAAATGGTGAAATAGAAATTAGAGAGGCTGCTGGCCCTGTGTGCTGTGTGCTGTGTGCAGGTGCTCTCAAACACTCTCTTGGGCCATGGAAGCTCTCATTACAGCATCACGGCCAGTCCTGTGCCCTTGTGTGCAAGTCTTTCTCGTCTTGCTCAGCTGCTGGAAATCAGGCTGAAGCAACTGAGTCTGCAATGGAGAAAACTTTAAAAATGGTTCCTTTGGAGAGGAAACAGAAAAAGAACCATTCTGGAAACTCTTCAGTGGTGGCTTACATTTTGAAACCACAGAAGGACATTTAAGAAACTGCTAGGAGCATTGGGGAAAATTCACAGACTGGTTATGAGACATCCTACAAGCAAAGGATGATTTGATCTTGTAACTTTCTCATCCTTGGTGGAGGTTGATGCTGCCTTGACTGCAAAGCCTCATTTAATAGACAGAGTAGTTGAGTCAAACATTTCATATCAAGAGAAGAGTGTGGAAAACCTAGACTTCTTGTGACTGTGAAGTAGCTGTTATGATGGCAGGATTAAGAAGATCCTGAGGAACACCACCTTAGAAATTACTTTGAAGAATACGGAAACATTGATACTGTTGAAATAATTACTGATAGGCGGTCTGGAAGGAAGTGAGGCATTGGCTTTGTTATATTTTATGATCATGATCCTGTGGATAAAATTGTATTGCAAAAAAATCAAGCCATCAGTGGTTGAAACACAGAAGTAAGAAAAGCATTGTCTAGACAAGAAATGCAGGGTGTCTCAAGTTCTAGGAGTGCAAGTGGAGGTTTGGGGAGTCTTGTGGCTTTCTGTGGAAATTTAGGACCAAGACCAGGAAGCAATTTGTGTGTGTTTGTGGGGGTGCAGAATGTGGTGGATATAAAAGTGGGATGTAAATTTGGGGTTGGCTACCATGGGTATACCTGAATGTACAAGTTGTGGAGGTAGCCCTGATTATGGAGGAGGAAGAGGACGAAATATTGGTGGAGGATCTGGATCTGGGAACCAGTTTGGAGGCCATGGAGGTGGTTATGACAGCTACAGAGGAGGAAATTACAGAAGTAGAAATTACAGTGACTTTGGAAATTATAACCTGCAACCTTCTAACTATGGTCCCGTGAAGAGTGGGAACCTTGGTACTATTGGGAACATGAAGTGAGAGCCTGGTGGAGGAAACTATGGCCCTGGAGATTGAGGAGGAGTAAGGAGGTATGGTGGGAGGAGACAGTGTGGAGCTTCCTATTTGCTGCCATCTTCCCTGTCTACATTGGAGAGGATGAGAGCCCAGGGGACAGAACAGCTTCAGGTTATTGAAATAACAGTGCTTGCCGGGCAGTGGTGGTGGAATGAACATTTAATGCCAGCACTTGGGAGGCAGAGGCAGGGCAGGCAAATCTCTGAATTTGAGGCCAATTCTTTGATCTACAGAGTGAGTTTCAGAACAGCCAGGACTACACAGAGAAACCCTCTCTTGAAAAAAAACAAAACAAAACAACAAACAAAACCCCAAAACAAAAACTAGTGCTAAGGAAACCCTTCTCTCATTCATCCTTATAAAATAGAAAGCAAGGCGAGTGGCCAGCTTTCTCTTTGTCTCCAAACACTTTTACTGGCTTTTACAGGGTTGTCCCTGAGCTCCAGCTGGACGAAGTACGTGCCTTATACTCACTTCCTCGCCTGGAATTATTTCAGTGGTGGCAGAAGCTGGACTGCACTGACCTGCAGATTTGATTATCAGTTTTTTAAGAAATATTTAAATTTTTTTAACAGTATGAATTTAAGGGTAGGGTCTGGAAAGATGTCTTAGTGATTAACATGTGTTGCTCTTCCAGAGAAACCGAGTCTAGTTCTCAGCACCCACATTAGATGACCCTAAACTTCTTGTAATTCCAGAGCCTCAGACCTCCATGGGCACCCACGTGTGTGTCAGAATGCACACAGAACTACACATAAATCAAAAATTAAAAACTTATGACCAAATAAAGTTTTAAAGCGAAGGTAATACAAAACTTAATAGTTCCCATACATTTTCTTTTTATATATGCTGAGTTGTTTGTGTTGTGACATTTCAGTAGTATGCTAATGTTACGATATTGTACAGAATGTCTTTTCTTGCTCTGAATTCAATGTGATCATATCAGAAGTTGAGAAATCGGCTTAGTATGGACACCACAGAAATAAACAGTAACAATCCAATAAGATTAGGTTTATCTCAGCTTACCTTTCAAGGAGATGTGGTAGGAGTGACAGGCGCTGGCCACATTATGCTCATAGTCAGGAAGGAGAGAGTGATGAATGTGAGCACTTAGCTCGTTTTCTCTTTTTTTAGTCAGTAAGGACCTCAGCCCCTGGAATAGTGGTCCATCTCTATCTCACTCTACCTAATCCAGCTCAACCCTCACGTACATGCCCAGAGGCTTGTCTCCTAGATGACAGTCAGTATTAACTATCATCCCACAGAACAGCAGCCCAACCCCTGGGGCTTCCTGGTTTGGTTTGGTTTGGCTTTTGAGACAGAGTTTCTCTGTATTGCCCTGGCTGTCCTGAAGCCCACTCTGTAGACCAGGCTGGCCTCGAACTCACAGAGATCCATCTGCCTCTGCCTCCTGAGTGCTGGGATTAAAGGCATGCACCACCACTGTCCCAGGGGTTCTTTTTTTTTTTTTTTTTTTTTTCCTGTTACTGAAATTATCAGTCATTGAAAATGTTTCCTTTTCGGTGAAGTGTCGTGGCACATGCCTGTTATCCCAACTCTTAGGAGGTGGAAGAAGATAATTAGAGGTCATCCTCAATTAAATACATAGTTTGAGATCTTGCCTCAAAGAAGCAAAAAGCAGGAAAGAAAAGAACAATGGGAAAAAACTTTATTAATTTAAAATAATAACTTCTAGATCTTCTCTAGTTTCAGCATCAGACTAGATTGGAATTCCCTTAGGAATATACTCCACTTTCTTGGTTTATTTTATGCTTTGGCTTGTATTCTAGACATTGGGAACTGTAGAGGTTTGAATAAGGATGGGTGGCCCCCATAGGCTCTTGTATTTGAAAGGTGTGTCAAACAGGGAGTGATACTGTTTGAAAGGCTTAGAAGAATTAGGTGTGGTCTTGTTGGAGGAAATGTGTCACTGAGGGTGGGCTTTGAGGTTTCAGAAGCTCATACCAGTACCAATGTCTCTCTTTCTGCCTGTGGATCAGGATCTCAGCTACTTCTCCAGCACCATGCCTGCCTGTGTGCAGCTGTGCTCCCTGCCATGATGGTAACAGACTAAGACTGAGACTGTAAGCAAGCCCCGGTTGCCTGGGTCATGGTGTCTCTTCACAGCAATAGGACAGTGCCTGAGATAGGAGCATTGGGCTATGGAGAGTCTAGTCTGTTTTGTATTATTTCCTGTGTCTTAGTGGGTAATTTTCTCAGTTGGTCAGGCCTTACAAACCATTTCTTGGTGGTGATTTTTCTATTTAGATCTTTTCTCTTTGGTTGAGCTCCTTTGGGTCTGTTTATCCCAATAAAGCAAAAAGGTTGGGGATGTAGATAGATAAAAATGGATATACTTACTAGATAAGTTCTTTCCTGGATTCTCTCTCTCCTTCTCTTTTCCTTAAATTTCTACTAGCTTAAAAAGGCCAGCTCTCTCTACATGTTCCTAGCTAAAAATCAAGGAGATTGCTCAAATTAGTTTTTGAGATTCCATGTGCGCTCTGTGTGTGTGTGTGTGTGTGTGTGTGTGTGTGTGTGTGTGTGTGTGTGTGTGTGTGTGGTGTGTGTGGTGTGTGGTGTGTGTGTGTGTGTGTGTGTGTGTGTGTGTGTGTGTGTGTGTGTGTGTGTAAATATACATGGAGATGGAAAGAAGACAGGCAGATGGACTTTTTTTTTTTCTCTTTCTGTGTAAAACATCATTTATTGACTAAGTATTCCCATGCGGTTTCTGGTAGCTGTGGTAATGAGAGGATCTCAGGCCTGAGACCCTACCATGCCATAATTGCAGATGCATACTTCAAAGTACAGTCTGAGTATGATGGCCATTGTCTCTTTGAGTAGTTTTGCTCATGCCAATTTGGGGAAAGGAAACTGTGCTGCTACAAGTTGGGAGACAGCGGGAAGTTTGGACCCTTAGCTGGCATTTATGAGTGTTTGATCACCACGAAGACCATTTGATCATCTGAGAACAGGAATGCTTTTTCCTCCATGTAAGGGGGCCAGACACCTTTAGAGTCAGATGTTGGGTCGTTCCACATTCTGTCTTTAGATTGGTTATTGCTCGAGGATGTCTGTGGTCTTAACAGGCACTGGCCAGCTTAACAGGCACAGGATGCTGCTGTGTACTTATGGGGAAGTAGGACAGCAGATGCTTGGGAGAAACCTCCTTGATGAGAGATGAGAGAAATGAGGAACTAGTTGTAGGTGGAAAGAGGCAGCTGGACCCTTAAGGCTGTTGTCATGGAGTCTCCCATTCATTTGTGTCAGGCTTCCTCCATCCACCTGGAAAATGGAGGATAGGGAATGGAACTCTTTCAGGTTGGTGATGTCCTAGAGAATGGCACCCTTGCAGCAAGAGCCCAGTAGTTTTTAAAATCTCTTAAAAACAAAACACAGTTCTTACAGAGGAGGCTTAGTGGATTTTTGTTTTCAGTGCTAATGAATTTCTTAAGTGTATTTTTTGATTCAAGTCTGTAGATTAAACATACATGTATACACACATTTATAATTACTTGTTCATTGTGGTTTTGGTAATTATAGTGTGGCTGGACAGCAGCTAGATTCAGGTGTCAGCTTTAAAACTCATGTACATTGGGACTTAACTGATTTTCTCTTTGACAAATACTTCAATTATTTTAGTGGCTATGGTTTTTAAAACTTAAGGCATATGTAACACTTTTAAAGACAGCAGTACTAAAAATGGAGATGCAAAGGTCATTGGTCCTCTATGGCAGACTGAATAAACTTTGTTTATTATGAGGTTTGAAAAACTTAGAGTTGGAGAAAGTAATTTGAAGGTTCTTTATATGAATTTCTCACATTAATTTGTCAGAAAACTAAAATCATTACTGAAGCACAAATGTTTAACAGAAATAATTGATGTTCTTTTATCGTTTCATCTGAATAAGTATGCAGAGTATGGTTTTAACTGTTATTTTGCATTTAGAGCTATAATGCTAGAGGATAAAACTTCAATGTTTTGGTGTACATGTTTAAAACTTTTTGTTATATTAAAGCTTTTTGAGGCAGAGTGTAGTGATGCACACCTTTAATCCCAGTACTCTGGAGGCAAAGGCAGATGGATCTCTGTGAGTTCAAGGCCAGCCTGGTCTATAGAGATAATTCCAGGACATCCATGGCTGTTACTCAGAGAAACCCTGTCTCAAAAACAAACAACAACAACAACAACAAAAACTTTTCCTGTAGACAGAAGCTCACTTTGAAGCCCATTAAATAGGACAGGTAGACCCCCTGTGTATAAGTTATACATCAAGCTTGACTTTCTATAATGTTTCTTCCATTATGAGTGGTAGTCTATCACAATTCTGAGAGGCAAAGACGATGCCCCCTAGTCCTTGTCATATGTGACTTCTCTTTAAATCAGGGAATTTACATTGAGTGCAATGAAAGCAGCCAGGTGAGGTTTTTTGTTTTTTGTTTTTTTTTTTTTTTGGTATTGTCATCATGTGGAATACTTACACACACACACACACACACACACACACACACACACACACACATGTGCAAAACACATAAGTAATATATTAATTTATTAAAATATTAGACCAGTAGGTAATAAGTCATTTAAAATGTACCTTTTACAGTTTGGTATTAGTATGACTTTTTCTCTTCCCTTTTAATTTTTTTTTTTTTTTTTTTTTTTTTTTAATTTAGGAGTCTGACATGGCTCAAGAGTCTCCCAAAAATTCTGCAGCAGAAATTCCAGTAACTAGTAATGGAGAAGTTGATGACTCACATGAACATGCCCATCATAGGGTAAGAACACTTTTTGTTGTTCCTTTTTAATGTTGTTCTTTTGTTACAGTTAAAGTTGAAGAAAGGGGGTGGGGTGTGCCCTGTGTGGGGTTCCAAGGTAAGGGACCTCGTGGCAGGTTCCATAGCAGGTGAGGGTGACCAAGGCAGAGTGAAAAACATACCAGGCAGACAGAGCTTAAGTGAGAAGTTTATTTAGAATGAGGGAAAAGGGAAAAGAGACATGGAGACACCAGGGAACAGAACAAACAGAAGAGGAGGGGAGGGAAGGGGAGGGGAAGGAAAGGGGGAGGGGGAAGCCGGAAAGACAGTAAGGAGCTAAGAGAGCGAAGAGCAAAGGAGAGCATAAGTGGGCGGGGTCTGTCTATTAAAGGGGTCCTTTGCACCTGTGTGCAGACAAGGAAACCATGGAACTCTGGGCTGACCAGAGTACTGCCTGAGTACATTCTGCCAGGTAACAGGGGATTAGTTCAGCATAATTAATGCCTGAATCCTTACACTTTTACTTTCTGTTAAAGCAGAGGATCATGACAAGTTTTGCCAATAATCTGAGGTTGTTACAAGGAATACTGGGTAGGCTGTGACATTGATTTGCCAAGGTTAAGCTCCAGTGCCATAAGCTTTGCTATTTATATTTAGCTAAGTAATAGGCAACAAACAAACAAAATTATTAACTAAACTTTTATGTCATTAACTAGAATGACAGTTTATCTTACAATTTTGATATATAGTTTTATATAGCTTTTTTACTTTTCATAAGAGAAAATGCTAGAGTAGTATTTTATCCTTTTAAATTTGATTTATAAATATTGATATATTCTTTTAAAATTTATCATCATCTAATGCTTTTTTTTTAAAGTGCATATTTTCTGAGTAGCTGTTCTTGATTTTGCAGTTGTTTTAGTTACTTTATTATTATTTTTTTAATACCGTAACCAAAAGTGGCTTATGGATGAGGGACGATTTTGGCGATGATTCCAGAAAGAGAGGCCATAGTAGGTAGGAAGTCATGGCAGAGAGGTAGGAGCAGGAAGCTGGCTGATCAGATTTCTGTCCACACACAGGAAGCAGGAATTGAGAACAGGAAATGCGGTGAGGCTATGAACCCTGAAAACCCCATCCCCATTGGTGCACTTCCTCCAGTGAGGCTCTGCCTCCTTGAATAAGGCATCATCAGCTGGGAGCCAAGTGTTCAAATACATGGGCCACGGGGGATGTGCCTCAATCAAACCACCAGAGCAGTGACCCTGGAAGGGGCATAATTGATTCAGAAAGAAACTGAAACTTGAGGTGTATTTTTTTGTAGGTGTGTGTGGGATTGAACCTGGGGCCTTGTGAATGCTTAGCATACACTCTACCCCTGAGCTACAATCATAGCATTGTGCATTTAATTTTGTTGTGTCTCCAAATTTGGAATTCAGTTTAATGCATTTTAAAGAAATAATGAGATTGGAAATAACCTGGGTTCAAATTTTAGCTATGTCATTTCTAACAGTATATAACCTTGAGAGTGTTTTCTGTTTCTATAATAAAAATATTTACTGTGTTTAAGTTATTAATAGTGAGATGAGTAATGGGCTTGTAAGGCCAGAAATGAAAGTGATACTTGTTATTTTGGGGACCAAACATTCACTAATGACATTTGATATAAGTGTGTGACTTTAACTAAAAATGGCTTTTGTGGTCTTGAAAAGGTGGTTTTGTTCCCTTAGGCTTGTTGTTTGTTTTTTAAGACAGGGTCTCACTATGTAGACCAAGATAGCCTTGAACTCACAGAGATATGCTTGTGTCTGCCTCCTGAGTCCTGAGAATAAATGTATACACCAGCATGCCCAGGTCTCTCTCTCTCTCTCTCTCTCTCTCTCTCTCTCTCTCTCTCTCTCTCTCTCTCTCTCTCTCTCTCTCTCTCTCTCTCTCTCTGTCTCTGTGTGTGCACATGTGATTGAAAACCCAGTGATTACAAAGTTTTAATGGTATTTTAGCTCAGCACTCTCAGCCCATGCCAGCTAATCCTCTTCCTGCTACCTGCTAGTGGTGTCTTTCTTTTCCAATGAGTAGATAAGTCTTCACATATTGCTCAGTGTCTGTAAGACTGGGGAGGAACTCGCTTCTGGTTGGGAGGAACTCACTTCTATTTTAGGTAGCTCTCTGTGGTAGTCTTAGTGTTTGCTGTTGCCAGGACACAATACTTGAGAATGACTATTTTATAAAGAAAAGAGGTTTATGTAATTCACAGTTTTAGAGGCAGACAAGTTCAAGATCAGGTGGCTGCATCATGCTGTAACCTGACTTCACATGGGGACAGGGCGTCTGTGAAAGGTAAATATGAACACGTGTGGAAGGGAGGAGGAGACAAAGCCTGTTCTTGAGAGAATTAACCCAGTCTCCTGAGAAAAGCCATTTATGCTTTTCAGAAGCCTCACTTTTAAGACTTAATTCTTACTGTGGCAGCATAAATTCCCCCAGGGGCAGACCACATTTACACTAGTTATTTATTTTAATTTCAAGTACTTTAATTTGGCTTCTGAGCATGCGTAGTCCAAAATAGGGTAATTGAAGGAAGACTCAAACTCTGAGCATACGATGAAATCCTTTATCTCCTAGATCAACCTGTCCAAAAAGGAAACTCAAGTTACCGTCATCATCTGCTACCAATTACTTAAAAAAATACCAAGATTTTAATCACTTTCTTCTAAATTTTGATAGCTGCCTTAGCACATCTATTCTGTGAATATTTATTAAGTAACTCCTGTGTGCGACACAGGGCACTGGAAATATAGTAATGAAAAAAATACCATCAGATAAGTGATAATCCTGAAAGACTATCTGAAAGTGGACCATCTCAGCACTTGGGCGCCGATGCAGGAGGATTCTGCAAGTTCTAGGCTAGCTTATGTTCATGTTAAGTTATAGGTTAGCCAGGGCTACAGAGTAAGATTCTGTCTCAAACAAACTATAATGAGCTATAATGAAACCTGAAAACCTGTATGCAATAAAAGTGCACTATATACAAAGTATGTTAGGAGTTACCTCAGTGGTGGAGTAATCGCTCAACATACATGAGTCCTTGAATTTCAACACTGGTGCAAAAAGCAAAATAAAAAATTTGAATTAGAGCTGGGTGGTGGTATTGCATGACTTTAATCCCAGTACTCAGGAGGCAGAGTTTGAGATCAGTTTGGTCTACAGAGTGAGTTCTAGGACAGCCAGAGCAACACAGAGAAACACTTGACTCGGGGGTCGGGGGTGGGAATTTAGGTTTAGTGTTGGAAGGAAAGATCACTCACTGCCTTCATTCAGCCTATTCTTAAAAGTCATTATTAGAGTATGAAGTGTACAGCTCTATGAAACCACCACTGAGTAAAGATCCAGAATATTGCCTGTTGCTAGGCAGTATGCCTTCTCCTTTCCAGGGTGACCACCACTAATGTAAATCTGTCTAGATTGCTCTATTTATTTATTTAGTTTGTTTGTTGTTTTGAGACAGGATCTTCTTATGTAGCCTAGATTGGTCTCAAACTTGTGACTGCCCTCCCTCAGTCCCCCAGATGCAAGATGTGTAAACATGCCAAGCATGGACTGCTTTTCACTGTCCCTGTTATGATCTGTGGATTATCACTCAACATCTTGAGACCCATTTGTGTTGTTGCTTATAGCAGTATTTTGTTCTCTTAATTGTATCATAGTCTTCTGTTTGTAATCTGTGTTTGGTTGGTGGAAAGCTAGGATGTATCTAGTCCCTGTCCATTGTGAGTACAGCCGCCTTGGTTTTTGTTGTGTGCAGGACCTGGGGAAACAGATGAAGTGCGAAGGTCATGTGCCCACAAGTGTGTGAGCAGCTGGGCCGGTCGACAGTTTCACTGGCAATGAGTGAGAGCAGTAGTTTTCAGCATCTGAGCTAGTTCTTGGTGTTTGATGTACAATTCCACGTTAGCCATTCTTATAGAGGTATAATGATAACCTATTATGTCTTCCTCTGATGATTAATGATGTTGAGCACTTGCACTCACCATTTGGATATTGTCTTTTGTGAAGTGACTTTTCTAGGTGTGAACCTTTTTCTAAGTAATTTGTAGAAATTTGTACTCTGGGTGTAAGCTCCCTCTTTGGATGCACATTTTATGGATAATAGCTTCCTTCCACCACAGGCTTTTGTACTCTGTAAGTGGTATTTTTATTTTTTTTAAGTGTTAATATATTGCTTTTACAAAACAGAGGCTTTCATTGGACAATTTCATATGTAAATGCAATGTTTTTGGTCATATTCACCCTAATGGTATCTTTTAATGAACAAGGTTGCTGAATACAGGCCAGGTTGACCTCAATCTTGTAGTCATCCCATTCAGTCTTAATAGGTGTACACCACCCCCTTTGGCAGAAGTTGGTAATTTTAGTAAGTCCAATTTATCAATCTTTTCTTTGGTGTTCCATTTAAGAAATCTAGTATGAACAAACTTTCTTTTAGGAGTTGTATTTTGTTTCTCATGCTTAGGTATGTGGTTTATCTTGAATTAACTTTAACTTTGAACATGATGTGAAGTAGAAGTCATGGTTTGTTTCCCTCCTTCTGAATTAATATTATATAATTTCTCCAGGCAATTTGCTAAAAAGGCTTTTTTTTCTGTCTGTGGGAAATGAAGCTGGTTGCAGAAGTTTATGCCTGTAATCTTAGTGCTTGGAAGGCTGAGCTGGGACAATTGCTGCAAGTTGAAAGTCAGCCTGGGTTATAGAGTCAGGCTATCTAAAACAAAACAAACAGACAAAGTGAGCAATGAAATCAAATCTATCTTACGTAGAAATTAACTCATGATGGACTGAAGACTCTACCTGACACTATAAAGTCTCTAGAAGGAAGCATGAAGAAAGTTAGCCATGAGTTCTCTGGTATGACCTTGAAAGCAGAAATAAACAGCTCTCGAACACTCAAATTTATGCATAGCAAAGGAACCAATTAAGAGAATGAAAAGAAAACTTGTTGGATGGAAAAAATACATACCATGTATTCAATGTAGTTAATGTCCAAAATATATCAATAGTAGACAACCCAATTAAAAAATGAGCAAGGCGCCGGAGTAAACTTTGTTTCCCATCTTTCTTCCTCCTCCACCACCCTTTCCTTCTTTCTTGTGCCATGGGTGAAACCCAGAGCCAGTATGCCAGGCCAGTCCTCTACTACTGATGATAATGGGCTAGACCTCTGAAGCTGTAAGCAGGCACCCCAAGCAATGTTTTCTTATAAGAGTTGATGTGGTCATGGTGTCTCTTCATGGCAATAGAAACCCTAAGATGATGGGTCTCCTACATATTTGAGATCCTTTAATTAAAATTAATCTTCATTGTGTGCCTTTCCTCAAGAATGGAAATAATACTTCAAAAGTATCTTTTGACTGTTTCCAGTATATTTATACTCAAGATCTATCGGACATATGTTAATTACTTTCTCATTTAATTTTCTTAGTTCATTAACAGGAAATTGTGTTTAACCTCAAATCTTTTAATAAAGATAAAATTTTATAAAGTGTCAGATCTATTGACTGGTTTTAGACAATCGATGTTTATAGAATAGTAAAACATTCTCATGTGTCTGGATTTCTTAAAAGAGATTTCAGAGATACATACAACTTCCTTCATGTCTGTTCATTTAGAATCTTGTAGTGCCTTTAATATAGTAGCCATGTCACTTTGAAAGTATAATAAAGTCTCACCTGAACTCAGTGGTGATTTACCGAGTTGCAATGATTTGTTTGGCCAGCTGGTGTCACTGTGGCACAAGCAATGAAATTCTAAAAATTCTCAACGTTGATGCTTTTGTTTCTCACTGTAGATGTGTTTTTTAATCTGATTCCTTAGGCCTTCTCCGTGTGACCATCCCCCACATTCACATTTCTGTAGAGATTATAACGGAAGTGCTCATATTAGAAACCCCTTTGCCAGCACCGTAATTCCTCGCTCATGTGTAAGTGCCTCTAGCCATAGTGATTGTAGTATCTCAGGTGCCTCCTCTGCCTCTCAGTAAAGACACTATTTTTTTCCTACGGAAAATAATTTTTCTTCTTTAAAGTTTAATTTTCAGAGAACTCATGTTACTCTGACTTTTGAACTACACATTATTTACAATGGATGCTGTTGAAAATTACTAAACAGCAACTGCATGAAGTTGTATAAACATGCTAATCTCAGTTTAGGGAATGGAGGCCAGAGGGTCAGGGTCATTCTCTGCTACATAGTAAGTTCAAAGCCAGCCTGGACAACATGAAACTCTGTCTCAAAAACAACAGTAAACAACAAAATGGAAAGCAAAAATGAAATATGATATGTGTTGTTATCATGTTTGTTAAATAATGACTAGACATTTGCAAGTTGTACCTTGAATTAAAGAGAAGCAAACATGAGTTACACACAGTTGAAGCTTCTTGTAAACTGTCAGAGAAACTCCTCATATAGCTGAAATAGAACTTTTCCTGTGGAATGTCCAAAACAAAAACACAGTTTACATGCTTCTCATCTTTGAACTCTTTAGAAAATTACATATACTAAACTATAAAAATTTCCCTTTTAATCTAGGGGAGTTCCAGTCTAGGGTCTTTAGAACTTACATTACAGAATACTAGCTCAGTAGAAACTTCTTAGAGCTTGTTGGCTCTCACTATTTTACAACAAGTGGGGGACCCTTGATGCCCAGATGGAATTACTAGCATTGCATAGCTATTCCAGAAGCCTATGTGATTGGCTGTAATTGCAGTGAGGGGCAAGAATCCTTATTCAAAAAATACTGGGTGTATAGCAGAGGTGTCCAGTAAATGTTTTATGAGTGAATGTTTACTTTGTTAGAGCTGGCCTAGAAATAAGGCTTCTAGCCCTGGGCGGGGGGCCAGTACTGTACGTTCAGATTGACTGCATCTTGCACTTTAAGTTGAATTGCTTGGGTTGTTTGCTTTTGTGCATATGTCGTCTTTGTTGTTGTTGTTGTTTTAAATAATGTGTGGAAAAATGATAGATTTGGTCAAATAAAGCATGCTGATACGAGGTTGGAGGTTGGGAAATACTGCCCAAGAAATTGCTGATCAAGCTGAGAGCTGAAAGCTAAGCTAGACAGATGAAGAAGGGCGAGGAGTATTCCCCTGAGAAGCTCCAGCAAGGAGTTTGAAGCAGGTATGAAGACCATAGGATTGGCAGGTCACGTGGCCAGAGTAGAGACTGTGTGTACTTGGTGTGTGTGGGGGGGGAGGCATAAAGTGTGAGAAATTACACAGATAAGACCCTGCAACATCCTACAGCCAAGTTAAGAGACTGACTTCTGTAAAAGGCAATTCAGAATCACACAGAAGTAAAATGGGTTATCTCAATTCATATTTTAGAAAGTTGTATGTGAACTGAACATGGTAGTACACACCTTAGATCCTGGTACTGGGGAGACGGAGGCAGGAGGATCATGAGGTGGAAGTGAGCCTGGGCTTCTTAGCAAGTTCAAGGTCACTCTATGGATGCTTAGTCAGACCTGTGAAAACAGAGGGTGGGGTCATGGGGGGCGGCAAAGACAGTTGTTTCTCACTACAGTGTAAAGATCCCATTGCAGGGCTGACAGGACAAGAGACAAGGAACATGAGACTAGTCACCAAGACAAGAGAGGTTAAGACCTAGGCTGGTAGAGAAAGTAGAACCATTGACAAATGCCAGATTGTTTAAAGATAGACAGGTGGAAAGCAGAATATAGTGTAAGGAAACAAGAGAAGGTGCTGCAATAGTTTGTAAAATACTTGAAGGATCCTTATGTACTATGTTGGCTGAGAAATATTCCCTCATTAGCAGGATGAGAAGGGACAATTGACTCTTCTGCAGCTCTGCTCATGAGTCCCAGTGTCATGCACATCATCGAGGGTGTGTTTTTAAAAACATTGGTTGCCTATTTTGTGTTTTTTATGTATGTTTGTTTCACACAGTTGTTCAAAAATAGATGGCTATGCCAAGTTTCAAATTGTGAATTTAGGTTTTAAATTTCATTTTGAGGTTGAAGAAATGGATCAGCTGTTATGAGCTCTTGCTGCTTTATAATGAGGACTAAAGTTTGGATTCTAGCATCCATGTTGGCAGCTCTCAGATGCTTGTATCTACAGCTTTAAGGGCTCCTAGGTGTCTCCTGGCTTCCACAGGCAATCCCCCAACACACACACATACATGCTAAACTTTAAAAAATTTATATTCTTTCATTTTCTAAGCAGAACTAAATATGCAAAATAGAGACAAGTTCCCATTGTTTAAAATGAACACTCCTCCATAGCTTTGTGAAATCTAATTGTCTGATTTTGTATCATTTAAAATGTACTAATATGAACCTTATTTGAAGTTTTTGTTAAAGTGTCACATTTCTTATAAGCTAATTGAAAACTTTTTAAGTGTATTAAATACTTAAGTATTGACCGATAGTTTCAAGCCCTTTTAAGGTTTGAATTGAATGTCAGTAACAGAAAGGTTATAAAGTGGGAACTTAGTGATGAACTAATTATTTCTGAAATATACTTTGTAAAATACATTACAAAGTAATAAATACAATAGCATGTATTTAACAAGTTACTAAACTATACAGTACTGTATAAACTGAGCACACACACACACACAAAACCTGACAAATTATGGGAAGAAGGCACATTTGAAAGTCTTGTGAGCCTATACTGTATTACTATTGGAAATATAACACCCCCCAAAATAGACATGTTGACACACTCAGACTTTTGAGTACTAGCTCACAAGTTATCCATTACACTCTTGCATCCCCAACTGTTTTGTGCCATCGGAGTTTTCCACCACTTCAGCTTTGCTTCTTGAAGGATTGTTGCTTGTCGAGTCAAGAAACCCTGACCACCATGAAGTACTAACATTATCAGGCTGGAGGCCATTAGTAATAAGGTAGATGGGTAGATGGCATTCCCGTCAATTAAAGGTGTATGTAATCAGAGCTATCTATCGTATCTAATTAGTGTTTTACTACTTCACCTCATCTCATACCTAGCACTCTACTGTACTATTTCTTTGGAAGAATTTGCACCTTTTTTTTTTTTTTTTTTAAGGCAATGATTCACATGGCTAATGTTCTTTCAGGAAAGTTCAGCTGTCCCAGTGTACCTGTGTACAAGTTGTATATTACTCATATTAGGACCTTCACCTAGGAAGGAAGTGTTTATTTTGGCTCACAGTTTGAGGGCACAGTGTATCAGCTCAGAGAAGTCATGGCAGCAGAGTCTTGAGGCATCTGGTCACATTGCACTTATGGTCAGGAATCAGAGAGCAGTAGGTGAGCCTATCTTTACTCAAAGAGGTGTGTAAAAAGTTATGACTTATGCATGGTGATATCCGTGAGAAAAAAAAAGTAGGGAGACTGTGGAAATGAAGTGGGCAAAGCAGGATGTCTTGTGCCAGATTAAATAGGATTGTTAAAATAGCAGAAAATTATAATAAATAAAAACGTGAGTTCTGAGTCTTAAAATTTTAATCATATATTGTGTAGGTAAAGGGAAAATATAAAGAAAGCATTTCTAAGACTTGTATAGAGGTATAGCTCGGTGGCAGACAGTTTGTGTCTCGCATATGCAAGGCCCTGGTTTCTGTCCCCAGTGCTGAGAGAGAAGGATGGGGAAGGAGAGAAAAGATACTTACATGTTTGGTTTATCACTGACCTGTCACTGTAGGAAGCAGTCATAGACCTCACATGTACCTCAGAGGTGATTTCAATTGGAAATCTGGAGCTGTGGGAAACCAGACTGACAACCTATCTTTTTCTTCTGCCACACAAGAGACTTGTTGCTTTCTTCTTTGGTTTGGATTTGATATACAGCAGATACAAGACTCAGGGGCTTGAGTCCCTTCCACTCTGCAGAGTGGCATTCTTAGGAATATGTAGGCTTCTGGCTTTTGAAGATCTTCAGGAGTCTTTAGGGACTGCAAGAGCACTTCATCTTTCCTGTTCATTTTGGAAGCATCTGTTTATGGCAGAATCCCTGTCGATACTGAATTAAGTTACTTTTATTGAAATCCTCTTACTGACCTCTTCTTTTGCTCTCTATACATTTCTTATTTTTAGTATGAAATGAACTCCTAACCCTTTAAAGACTGACTTTTCATATATTTTTGTATTCATAGGTAGTTTCTGTTACATATATTGTCATTTTATATTCTAAATGTGTACTTTCATTTATTGTCTTTATCTTTGAGGTATGTTCTTGCCATCAAACTTCTGGGCTCAAGTGCACCCTATTTCTGACTCCCAAGTAGCTGGGTTTAACAAGTATGTGCCACTGTACCCATCTAGTATGTAACATTTTAAAACTTGAAGTTCTCAGACTTAAAAGCTCTTTGTAGGTGTCTTATGTAGAGCCAGTGAATATTAGAAGTTAATTATATGGTAGTTTTAAAAATACAGGCATGGCCTAATATAATTAAGATGGCATTGTTAAGTGTATTATTTAACGATGGGTCAAGGATGAGTGCTTATAATTCTATGTTTGTGGGAATGATAAGGAGATACACTAATGACTCTGGTGTCTTCTACTGTCTTTGTCAATCCTAAAGTAAAAATCACTCATCCTAAATTATATGAAACATATATAATCTTCTATTGATCCCACTTCAAACCTTCAACAGAGTTCAGTTTATAAATTAATACGAGAAGATATTGTCCTACGTGCTCTTTGTGTGTTGTCTGTGAAGTAAGCATTATTAACCCTCAATTATATCTATTTTATAATGGAGAAACTCAACCAGTTAGAGAAGCTGCCTGGGATCACATGGTCATTAAGTGACTAAGCCAGGTTCCCAGCTCAGGATTACCTGACCGGACCTCAGAGCACATGTTGCAGCCATTGCATCAAACTGATTATTGCTATTATTTTTTAGAATAATGAATGCACTTGGCATCAGAACTAACTCCTAACTCTTTGATAACCAACGTGCTAAACAGTTTTGTTTTCTTTTTGAGATTCTGCCTGCATCTCTCAGTCTAGAAAGCATATTGTAATGCAGAAATAACCTTGACCCTACCATGATATAAATATTCTTCACACAGAAGCTGATAAATGTTTTGTTTTAGTCACTACTAGTAACAAATCACTTGAGACACACCTTGCTATAATACCAGTGAAGACACCGGTGTGGTGAAATGCCAAGGTTGAAAACTGTAAGATTAAGAAGCTGTTCCCAGACATGCTCCCTCCACTTAATGTGTTGTGATAAATCACTCAGTAACTGGTCTAGCTAGAAAATTACGAGATTTAAGGTTGAATAAGCAGAACAGAGTTTTTCAAAACTAAACAGAGATACCTTAAAAGTAAAGCATACAGTCACTTATTACATACAGTAAGGGGAAAGTTTAGGTTTATATACAGCCTACAGATGCTATATAAAAGAACATAGTTTTCTGTTCTTAGGAAGTTAGGATCTGGGGGAAATCTTTTTTGTTTGTTTTTTTGAGACAGGGTTTTTCTGTGTAACAGTCCTAGTTGAACTAGCTCTGTAGACAAGGCTGGCCTCAAACTCACAGAGTGCTGGGATTAAAGGTATGCACCACCACTGCCCAGCAGGGAAATCTTAAAAATGAATTTTAGCCGGGCAGTGGCAGAGGCCAGTGGATCTCTGGTTCAAGACCAACCTGGTCTACAAAGTGAGTTCCAGGACAACCATGGCTGTTTCACAGAGAAACCCTGTCTGAAAAACAAAGATTTTTAAAAATATTTCAGTTATTAAAATGATTTAGCAGAGTATAAAAGAATAATTATAAGCAGTATTAAAGCAGGAATATCCCTAGGTAAGAATGGCTTCCATTCCTGTGTATTAATTACAAATCACGTGTGCTAAGCCAGCTATAGTGACACAGGTATAGCTCCAGCTTTCCAGAGGCTGAAGTAGAAGGTTGCAGGTTCAAGGCAACATGAGGTAAAGTAGCAAAGTCCTGTTTATAAATTAAAATTATTTTAAATCAGAGACTGTTCCATAGAAGTCTATCCTCAGGAAATGTTTTCAGTTCTCAAAATAGATTTGGAGCAAATGCTTTTCCCGAGAAGTGTAAGGATGATAAACTTAGTCATATTTATTATATTTTGTGTATTTTCCAAGTTCTACAACGGAAAGATTTAAAAAATGAGTTGAGGGTAGCTAATGCCTTGAGCAAGAAAAAAATTAATGGATGCATTTAAGGGCTAGAGGGATCTCAGGATTCAGAAAGATCTTCAGCAAGCATTCAAAATCTGTCTTCAAATCATGTTGTCATAGATGTCACTTAACCTGTTATAAAGTATTTTTATTCCAGTAGCAGAGTAGATAGAGTTGCTGTAAATCAGCTATGTGTTTACCACTGACTTACATCCTGTCTGTCTTGTGTTGTGCTCATGAAAATTAACTTCTAAATGATCTGTAATGCCAATTGTATATATCAGATAATACACTTACTGTGATACTGAATATGTAACAGATCATCACACATTTTAATTTTAATTATTCCTGAATCTCATTTTTGTGGGAAGGGGATTCTACTTCTCTAACTTTAGGTTTGCCTTAGGTGAAATATAATGGTATCTAGCTTATTATTGGTCTTGACCAGCTTTTAGCTCTTTTAAGCTGTCCTTACATGTGTCTCAAATTAATATTCTTAAAGTAGTTCTTTCACCAAATCAAGCACATCTGCTATTCAGAACTCACTTTTTAATTCAATTAGGATCAAACTTCCCATTTTATCTGGCCTTCTTCTAATTCCTTCTTCCCCATCTCTCATTGGAGACTTTAAGCTGCATTGGCCCTGGAAACTTTCTTGCTGCCCTCCCTGCTTTGACAATAGCATGATAATGACTGCCCAGAGTTTCCTGCCTCCTCTTCTATAAAGGTCTTTATTAGACTGAGATGCATCCTGCTTTACCCTCATTCCCATCTCTCCAACCTCCTGTGTCCTGATACCTTAAACTGTGATCGGTGTAAAGGTATGTTGTATTTGGCATACATTGTACCTCCTGATAGCAAATCTTGCTGTATGTTATCACAAAATGCCATGTCAATTTAAGCATGCTCTGTAGAAAGAGAAAAAAATATCATAAAACGTAGTTAAAGGCACAATCTGAAATATTATGAGATATGATATGAGTTCTTTTACTAAGTTTTTTTTCTTTTATCCAAATGTTACTAAGGATTTGAAGCGTTCATTACCATCTGGACTTGGACTCTCAGAAACTCAAATTACATCTCATGGCTTTGATGGTACCAAAGAGGGGGTTATTGAAGCAGGAGCATACCAAGGTAAGAACCCACATACTGTAAAGATGACTGATGTGGAGGAGGAGAGCTTCACTAAGTGCCACTTCTATTAAAGAAGACAAGAGTTAACGCTTCAATTCTGTGATGAAAAGTCATCATAAACGATGATCTTTCTCTTCAGCTAATTTTAAGAATCGTTTCACCTTATGCTTATGAATATATAAGTATGTATAATTTTACTGCCTAGTAGGATGCCGCCCATGCCTCAGACACTAGGCACATGCCCTACTACTTATGCACAACCCCCTTATTTCAGGTTACTACTTAAGGAACACTTTTTAATAGTAATTTTTAAATGTTGTGAAATCAAGTTGTAAAGTTATTTTGAGGTTAACTTAGATAATTTTAGGTTGTAAACACAAAAATTGTAATTATTGATTTGTGTAAGTACAAATTACAGATTTCAAAAGAAATAAGGAAATAGAGCTTTTATTTTCCTGTTCCTGCACATAAGAGATCTCCAAGATTATCTTGTCACTTAGTCTCAGCCGGTACTCACACTGTGGCCTGTTACAGGGACAACTGCAAGCAGTCGGTAAGGCAACATCTTCACGGGTCTCCTAGTGCCACGCACAGGGGCTGCTTCGCTCATTCATTTTGAGTTGTGGCAACATCCCTAAAGTGTGGCTACTGGGGGAAGCTCATTGAACACTTAGTGTACAGGGTTCCTAATAGGACTCCACACAGACTTCTGTGAGCTCAATTGATATTCTAGACTTAACAGAAGTCTGTAGACTCTCAACCTTAACTACACTGTTTGTATGAACAGTTTAGGCCCTGGGCCCAAGCCTTCTGGAGGGAATTTTTTAAAGTCAGCTTCCCAGGATCTGGACAAAGGCCAGTCTTGTAAACAGTCTTGTCTTTTAAGGACAGGCAATTAGCCCTGCCACAGCTCTTTACTGCACACAATCTGAGAAGCAAGTGTATATCCATGTGTATATGCAAATATATGTCTCTGTGTTTAACTCAAAGGGAGGATCTTTTGTTTATGACCTTGCCTATAACCTTTTCAGCGAGTTTTTAGTGCAATACTTTCGTTAATTTTTTGATATTTCATACATGCATAAAATATATTTTGATCTTCTCCCCTTATTCCTTATCCTAACTTGTCCCAGATTCCCTTCACCCTCTCCTAATTTCTTTTTATAAAAAAACAGACAAGATGAAAAAAACACTCCAGAATGTGTTGCCAGTACACACATGGGTGTGGAGCCATCCACTGGTTCATGGTCCATCTACCAGGGCCCATGGTCTGGAGAATTTGGACTGCCCCTTCCCTGGCATCAATTATCCAAAGCTAGGGGTTAGAGCCTATGAGCCTCTCCCCTTCATGCTGAAATGTTGGCTGTTTAGATCTTGTGTAGGACGACAGAGTTCATGAATGCAGTAACCCTATCCTATCCAGAAGATAACTGCTTACCCTGGTCCCTACCCATCTCTTTCTGTGATGTTCCCTGAGAATTTTTTTTTTTTAATGAGTATAAGAAAACCACCAAACATTTGGTTCTAGAGCTGCAATTAAGTAGCTATAGTTAATATTCAGTATTAACTGTATTAATATTTTAATGTGTTGTGGTTTGATACACTAGATCTCCTGCCTTGGCAGTACTTAAATCTCTTGAAGATAACATTAATCTACCTTTTTATTGTATTATTGGCTATCTCTTTTCAAGGGCAGTTTAGATTTTGAATATATTCTTTGCTATATGGGTCTTTGAAAAAGACCTTTTGGGTGATTCCCATATTGCATTTTGAACTGTAAGCTGGGGATCTGCTTAGTGATGCTATTTTTTCCTCTACCTGTGTTTTAAAAAGCAAAGCAGTACAAAGAAAGCAATGTATTAGTACCCCCCCACACACACGCACACACTTGGCTTTTGGTTTTTCAAGACCAAATAGGATTTCTCTCTGTAAGTGTGGCTGTCCTATCGCTCTGTAGACCAGGCTTGCCTCAAACTCAGAGATCCTCCCACCTCTGCCTCTAAGTTATTTCAGTATCTTAACAGTATATATCTATAAAGCTCTTGAAAGCAAACATCAAGACATAGTCACAAATAATAGAGTTTGGGGCCACTGAAATGTCTCAGCAGGTAAAGGTACTTGCCACCAAGCCTGACACCCTGAGTTCTATTTGAGACCACATCATGGAATAAGAGAGCTAACTCCTGCAAACTTTCTTCTGATCACCTCGTGTACACCATGACTGCCTACCTCCCCACAATCAATAAGTGTGTCTGTGTGTGAGAATTGTAATTTAGTCAATTATGTGTCAATTGTTAATAAACATACTGGAATCATTAATGTTTACAATCTTTGCTATACTAGATATGTTATGAATTAAAAAGTTAGCTTATTCTGTTAAGATTTAGACATAATGCTTATGAATCATTAGATACAATGCAATTGAATAGGCAGATTTAGATTTTGATATAGCAAAAGCCACTCAAGACATCTCAGACCATTTTTAAAAGGCCATTTTATCTTGATTTATCCACTCCTTTTGCAGGAGATACTGTATCCACAAAAGCATATGCGTTACTGAGCTTGCTTGTGAACTCTCGATGAAAAGTTGGCTCAGGTGTGTTGGCATTGAGCTATGCACTGTCCCCTAATGTTCTTTATTACAGAGGCTGGTAGTCAGTGACAGGTAAAGTATTTTTGCCTCCAGGCAACCCAGGCCAGGACATACATGATGGAATGTGTGCTTCCCATGACGGGTAAGGCATACACACACACACACACACACACACACACACACACACACACACACACACACACACACACACAGCACGCACACAAGACGGGCAAATGTAGTCTCTGTCTCCTTCATTCTCAACAGTAGCATTTTCATGCAGGATTCTTTGACTTTGAAAGAGTTGACTAAATGCCTAAAATTACGATTGCTTATTGGCTTATCTTACATAATCTGACACCATTTTTTTAACCAATCATGACTTATTAATTTTATTTTATTTATTAATTTTTTTGGCAGTGGGAGTTGAAATCAGAACCTCGTACATATTAGGCAAATGCTCTACTATTAGGCTACATCTTAGCCCCAATTTCAAATTCTAAATGTCAACATGATGTTTTGAATTATGCTTGTGGGTCAAAGAGAGACACTTGGGGGTGTTTTATGGCTTAGCAACAGCAGCAGGTGGAATAGCTCTCATGAACTCAACTAGTGCATTTGCAGAAGCCTCTTTATTGTTACCCAAAAGATACTTTTAGCAAGTCAGTTTCTGCATACCAAAACCTCCTCTCCATCTTGGAGTTGTCTGAAAGAACCACCACCTGAGCAGCTCTAAGTCATATGAGACCTCCTGGTTACGAGGTATGTCTGGAGACCAAGCCTTGCAAAGGCTCTGTGAATCCTTCCGGAAGAGTAACTTAGATAACAATCCCTGACTATTTACAGAAGCTTACTTCAAGCCCTAGCTGCCATCCCTCCGGAACTCACATCAAACACAATGGCTGTGTTTAGTTCCTCACCACAAGAAACAAGTGTGTTATTTAGATATTTTAATTATTTTTAATGAAATTATTTGTCTGATATTTGATTTAATCTTTCCCCCTTTAAGTAACAGAATTTAGAGTAATTGAACTAAAATGGCTATTATAATCTGTAGTGTATGAACATTAAAATGCCAGCTAGTTTCACTTGCTTGTAAATACACTCTAATACTCAGATGACAAGTCTGTTTTGTGCTAATGAAAGTAATTTATCTCTCTGGACTGAGTTTATAAAATTTATTTTACCCTAAAATGCATCATTGGTCAGTGTATTCATTCGTAAGAGAATTGTGTGTATTTGCACTAGTCCAGTACTCACTAGAAAGACACAGTTGTCTTAAGGGCGTTTGTTTAAGACATATAGATAATAGAATGACATGGGAAGAAATGGCATGCTGCTGGAAACTTAGGAAGTAAATCTGAGGAAAGTGGTTAGAGGGTTAGGCCACTGTTAGCTTTCTGGGCAAACGGCTGAAACATTACTTGATACAGACTTTTTATTAATTGAACAGTTACTATAAGATAATTAATAATATATTTCTCCATTTGTTCCTAAAGTTAAAAAAGTATACCTAAATTTAGCTTAAAAACAACAAATATTGAAACCTGGGCAACAATAAAAATGTGGCAGAATCAGTAACAGCACACATCAAAAGTGAATCTAAGCTCCTAACAAGAATGTATGCTTGGTCCCCAAGTTTTCTTTTAATGGAAGTTCTAATTGTTGCATCTGCCTGGATTTCTGTTGAGAAGAAATTAGCTAATTCCTCCAAACTTGTGAGTTAGCAAGATCCTGAAGTTTTGTTTTCTGGTTTTTTTCTTTTGGGAAAGAGGGTCTTAGAGGTTAGGTGTAGTTCAGGTTGGCCTAAAGTCACAATCCTACCTCAGACATGTCCAGCTTTAAGATTTTGGATTCTTAAAAAGTTTTTTTGTGGGTATTAGTGAGCAGTTTTGATAGCTAAATTTAGTAGGAAGGGCTAATTTAAACTACATTAATCTCAAGGCTTACAGTTCTGAAAATATGAAAAAAATGGAAGGTACCTTTGAAGTTTAGGCAGACAACTGAAATCCCTCCCCATCATTTGCCATTTTAGTATGGGAGTTGTATCATTTGCTACATATATCGTACACATGCCATGTTGTGACATTGTTTCTTATAGAGATTAATAAATTGTAATAATCAGAACAACAGAGCTCTGTTCTTGAGGTCATCAGACATGGAACTCTAGGCGTTTCCTTGTGATGGGAACCCTGTGCCTTGGATAATAGAGATATGGTCTTTGTATAACATGGTTTTTAGACTGGAATACGCTATTGAAATGTCTTTCAACTCAACAAGTAACTTGTAGATGGAGCTTTGGTGTTTAATTTGATAATGGAGATCCTGTGGTGCAGATCGTGAACTTCCCCATGTGAAACTGTTAACCTCCTGAGCCCTCATTGCTCATAAACTTTATTGTGCATATTCAGGCCAGTTGATTTCTATTAGCCAGTATGGTTTTAAGTTTTGAAAGCCAATTAATTTAAAGAGACAGATATCTGTACTTTAAATGATAGTGGTCGTCTATTTAGGTCTGTCATATGCTGGAATTCAATGCAAACAGGTTTTCATACTACTACAACTAAAGGATGTCTTCATCAGGACTTTATGTGTTAATGGGATATTTCTTGCTAATTATATGTAAAGTAGATATTGATTCCTTCCTGTCATGAATGACTTTAATATAATTTTTTCCAGAAAACTGGGGAAGATTGTACTTGAAACAATTGTTCATTGTAGGCATTGAAATAGTCTCAGCTAGAGCTGGAGAGATGGCTCAGTGAGTAAGAGCACTTACTTTGCAAACATGAGGATCTGAATTTGAATATCTAGCACTCATGAAAAGGCCCAGACACGGCTTCTTATGCCTGTAACTCCAGTGCTGGGGAGATGGGGGTGGATACATGGAGACAAGATGACTGGGGTTTGCTGGCTGCCAGCCTGGTTTCAGCATCAGTGAGAGAGTTAAGCTATCTCAGGATGCTAAGCTAAGAGTTGTGTGCTACTCCAGCTGTCGTGCATGCATTTATACAAATTTTCCATGTTGACACTCAGAGATACACACTGAAAGAATTTCTCATGTTTTTAATGACTATTCTCTTTAACTTGATTTGTTATGTTGCCTTAGCAATAATGATGGGTAGCATTCCTTTTTTTAAAAATGGCCTTTGTTTTGTGTGCATTCATCTGTGGGAGTGACTGCTACAATGTATGCATGTGGAAGTCAGAGGACAGTCCCTGAGAATCCGCTTTCTACTTCTACATGGATTCCAGGGACCAGACTCAGGCTGTCAGGCTTAGGAGCAAGTGCTCCTACCTGCAGAGCCATCTCATCAGCCTGGTAGAGTATACTTTTTACTTTTTAGTGTTCCTGTCACTTTGTGGTAGATAGAACCAGAATTTCATACCCAGAATTAGAGTTGTGTCTTACCTAAAAATTGTTTTCTTTGCTCTTGTTCTCAAACCCGACTGTTTGCAAATCTTCTAAGCAGCCTTCAAAGCAGCAGTGCATTTGCGCTGAGAAGCAGTGGACCTGAGAGAGTCCTGGGAGTGACTCTCACGATCACTAGGGAAGCGTGGCATCACCAGCTCTAGACGTTCTCAGAGCCTAGCGTTCACCATGGACCTTGTACCACAGCTCCTGGTGCAGTGGGCCAGAGCGTCTGCATTGCAACAGGCCTCAGGGTACCTGGGCCGCTGTGGGCACCCCACATTCCAAGCATGAGTAGCAGTAGTCTGCACTGCATCATACGTGGTTTATGACTGGGAAAACTTGGCAACAGTTCCTAGGAAGACTGTAATTCTTACGAAGGAAGGACATACTTCATTTACAATTTTGTAAAAAGTATTAAAATATGCTTCAGTATCCTTTCTATACCTAAGCATTTCCCTCATAGTATATACTGGGAACTTATGAGGTATATACTGAAACTATAAATCATTTAAGTTCAGGACTTTCATATGATTTGGTTTTGAAAACACCAGACTCCAGGGAAACTTGTTTAGATACGATCTTGCCAATTCTTGTACATAGTGAGGTGGTTTGTTTGGTTTTGATAGGCTAATGACAGGTTTATATAGAACTCAGCCCCTAGCATCTCTTACTATTAGTCCTTTTCCGCAGGAGAGCAAGCGTATTAATTGTAGTCTAATTGCAGTGTTTGACCACGTTAAAGGAATTGTTACTCAATCTCTGTTCAAAATGTCTAACATGGAGGAGGAAGTGGATTCTCACAGTTCAATGTCTGCCCTTTCCAGGTCCCTCAGCGCCACCTTTGCCATCTGTTCTGTCTCCCAGCAGGGTTGCAGCTAGTCAGCTGGCTCAACAAGGAGGTGACCTAACTGTCCCTGCAGGTATTCACTGCACTGATTAAATGGGCCTCTCCTGCTGAAGCCAACCTAACTCAGTTTCTTAATTGCTCGCTCTGTGTTTGTAGGCGTGTGTTCCTCTGGCTGTTACTGCTGCTGCTTTCTCTAACCATAAGAGAAATCATCTTTCTAGCCATCGCCTGTCTTTTCAAAGCAAATGGGTGCATCTCAAACCTGAAATTTAATGAGTTTTAAATGTTAAAAACATAGTAAAATATATTTATTTTAATTCATTCTCTCTCTTTTTTCTGACTGGTGTAGGTTCACTTATTTAAGTCTAACCTCTCCTTGCAAACAGAAAGGGAACTTTGGCAGTCATGTTATTATTGAGAATGGGTCAAGTGAAAAGTTTGTGTATTCTTATTCTTGTCAGCCTCAGCATACAGATAGTTTATAGATTGCAACAAAATACTGAAAAGTAGGCCAGGTTTAGTGGTACTTTCCTGTAATAAGCAGCATTGGGAAAGTTGAGGCTGAAGAATTCAAGGCTGACTTGGGCCACATAGGAGAGACTCTCAGAATCAAAACATGACACAAAAAGAAAAGCAAACCATGCATTTCTTTTTGTATGACATTAACATTTTATTTACTTATTTTTGCATTGCTCTGATTCTTAGATCTACTTTATAGCTATGCTAAAAGCTAATCTGGCTGTTGGAATAAGAAGGGGGAATAAAATTTATTCTCACCCTGATTTTTGGTGTGTGTGATGTGTGTGTGTGTGCGAGAGAGAGAGAGAGAGAGAGAGAGAGAGAGAGAGAGAGAGAGAGAGAGAGAGAGAGAGAGAGAGAGAGAGAGAGAACGCATGTGTGGTCCAAATGTCAACCTTAGTTGGCTGTCACCATCCCTCTCTGCCTTTACCTTTTGAGGCCAGTGTCTTTCACTGAGCCTGCAGCTTATCAAATCAGCGAGGCTGGCTGACCAGTGAACTCTGGGAAGCCCCTTGCCACCATCTGTGCTGAGTTACCAACCTGCACCTCCACACCCAGCTTTTTACATGGGTGCTAGGGACCTGAACATGAGTCCCAGTGCTAGTGTAGCAGGCACCTTACAGAGTAAGCAATCTCCCCAGACCAGCCAGACTTTTGTTGTTTTTGTTTTTTAAGGTAAATTTGCCACAGAATTTGTTTCTTAAAGTGAGACAACCATGTGTTTGTTTAATGGACAGAAATATTCGTAAGTGGTTAGGGAATTATCCTGCATGGTTCTAGAGGCTCTATTCCTTCACGCAGTAGGAACCTTTGTATTTTGTTATGTTTAAATAGTCAAGTTTGAATAGCATCAGGTCTCATTTTTTCCTCTTATGCCCTGGGTTTATCCAGACTGTGCTTTTGTCTTTTGTTATGATCCTGCAGGTGGCCAGAGAACACACACAAAAGGTGGACCAGTTATTCTTGCAGATGAAGCCAAAAATCCTGCAATGGAAAAGCTAGAACTTGTTAGAAAATGGAGTCTCAACACATACAAGGTTTGTAATTTTTAAATATTTCTACCCTAACTGTCTCTAAGACTTTCTATTTATATGTTGTTATTCCCATTATAATATTTATCATGCTTACACAAACATATGAAAAATAATACTGTCTACACATGAATATGCAATTTGGAAATAAAATACTGGTTTTATTATTTATCTTTACATGTAATTTAAAATTTAGTACAAAAGAATTTTTTAAAAGACTTACTAAAACACTTAACTCTGACAAATAATACACTTATTTAAAAGAAAAAGCAAAACAAAACAAAAAGAAAACCAGTGTTCATCCATTCCTGTAATTTTAGCACTTAGGAAGTTAAGGCAGTAGAATTGTTGCAGACAGACAGACACACACACACACAAACACACACATGAGTTATTAGAATATCTTTATAAAACTACTGTAGTGGTACTCACTCCCTCTCCTTTTCTGATAATTCATTTACTTCATACGAGACACAGTCCTATTTTGTTGGCCTGTCTGGGCTTCCCTTTCTGGGATCAAGGGGTCCCCTGACTTCACCACGACTTCTGAGTCACCACGACTACAGGCTCATGTCCCTGAAGGTGACCTTTTCTTGATATTTTATAACACACTAGTTCTCCAAAGTTGGAAACTCTGTGATCTTGTAGTAATTCTTATATTGTTGGTTGTGATCCTAGCCTTTAATGGCTGTGAGCCATCTCTCCAGCCCTCTTGTAGTAATTCTTAACTGTATAGGCAGCACCAGATTATAAATTCATCATGGCTATTTGCATTATTTCCCTAATGATGTCAGTAAAACAAGCCAATTTTTAAATCTACAGCACATTTTATACATTACAAATGTCCAAGCCACAAATCCACTTAGTACTTTCGAATCTTAATAGGGGTCAGCCCTACAAGACATGGAATACTTAGATGAAAAGTCCCAACAGCTCAAACTATAGCATGAGCCACAGTGCTGTGTGTTTTGAGTTGTCTATGGCTCTAGTGGTTGCCAAGTCAAAACTGCCTGCATTTTTACACACAGCAGTTTTCTCTAACATGTCTTCTCAAGACTAAAGCAGGGCGAGGTTATTCTTTCAATTAATAATTTTAAAATACAACCTGAAATCCACTATAAAAGTACAAGCTTTCTTGCAGTATGGGGATTCAACTTGTGTATGCTAGGCTAGCATTCTATAACAAGTTTCCTTAATGTTGTTAAGATTTATTTATTTTGTTTTCTATGTATGAGTGTTTTTCCTGCATGTAAATATGTGCACCATGTGTGGACCATGTGCCTATCAGGAGAGGACATCAGATCTCCTGGAATTGGAGTTATAGATGGATGGACATGAGCCACCGTGTGGATGCTGGGAACTGAACCTAGGTCCTCTGCAAGAGCAACAAGTGTTCTTAACCACGGAACCATCTTTCCAGCCCCCAAAGTTTCCTTAATGAGATAATAGTGCTTTGAAATCTGCTACATGAATCTTCCCAAAAGTTTATGTCATCATGTCGCCTGAGAAATGCTGGTGGTAGTCGGTAATAAGTGATGCATGCATTCTCAGTTCTTCTCATGCAGGGCGTTCCTTCTAAGTCCTTGCCCTCCTGTTCTCAAGGGTAGGGATGTATTATTTCTTGCCTTTGTGTTCTCTCATAATACACCAGTTGATCAATTGCAAATCTTCACCCCGTCTTGTTGGTCCTACATATCTAATCAGTCATTGAATCCTATGGACCCCTTTGTTTTCTTTTACTTTTTCTGTTCCAGCTTTCACGGTCCGGTCAGTATCTTTGTTACTCTTTCACCATTGTTAAAACTTTCCAACCAGCTGTCTTGGGTCATTTTTACTTTAAACTTCCTCGGCAGATCCCCATGTTCTTTGAAATGGCATGGCCCTTACCTGTCTTATGACTTTATTACCTTACTGCTTTTGTCTGCAGATCCCATTCGTCCCAAATTACCCAGGGATCTCCTTAGGTAATCTGTCTTCTCATGCTTCTGTAACTGCAAGGGGGAGGGGAGTGTTTTGCCAGCTGTTTGGAATTCCCCTTCCTTTCACTTGTATAATTTTCATACCACACTGAGCTTCATTCTTTAGAAAAAAACAAAAATATTTTCACAAAAAATATTAGTATAGACTAGGAAAAGAAACAAACACAGGCTAATAAAAATAAATAAATCAATCAGGGTATTAACTTTTGTTTATATACCTAATACTCAACTACTTCTTCAGATGAAAGTTAGGAAATTAATTTAAGAAGATGGATTGAAGGCCTTAAGTGGAAGTTCCTTCTGGTGTGTGTGTGTGTGTGTGTGTGTGTTTTAGTCTATCTGTCTATGCTGCCTGCCTTCCTACCTCTTTGAGGCAGGGTCTTGCTGTATTGCTCTGTTAGATATATTTTTCTTTTTTTGTTTACCTCCTCATTCCCCATAAACAGTCTCAGTTTCAAGCTTTCAGAGGAGACATTGTTCCTAAATATGAAATGCTATTTTAAAGTCATTCTTTAAATTCTGAAGCAGTTGCCATTAGCGTTCTCCCCACCTCTGCCTTTAAGCCAGTGTCTTTCAACTTTCTGGCACAATTTTTCTTGTTGGTGTTCCCCATTCCTTCATTGGCTGATCATTTCCCTGTCTATTTCCCCTTTAGGCTTCCTTCTGTGTTTTGTCTTAATGACTTTGTCCTATCTGTAAATTGGTGCTGTGAATTTCTCCTTTTTCTTGTATTTAAATGTTTGTTTGTGTCACCACAGCAAAGCTCTCTGTGATAAAATAATCACAGTGCTGGGACTATCCTGTCAGTCCCTGAGCCGGGAGGATGGGGCGTCATGGTGCGCTGTGTGCTACTGCATATCATTTCCTTTCCTTCACCCTCCTCAATGAGATCTACATAGATCAGGGTTTTGTTTTTGCTTTTAAACTTTCTGGCTCTTTAGCAAGTTAGCTTATTTGGGAGCCATTATCTCCTAAATGATTTTGTAGGGGTGGGAAGGACAAGATCTTGGTAGGTAGCTTGGGACTTGCTATGTAGACAGATCAGCTGGCCTCAGATTCAGAGTTCTGCCTGCCTCTCCCTCACAGGGCTAGGAGTAAAGGTGTGCACCACCACACCTTGCACCTTGACTAAATGATTTCTTTAGAGGGAAAACTTTGACCCTTTTATTGCTAAGTACTTTCCATTTTCGAGTATTTCGAGGAAAGGTAGAGAAGTTAGATTTCTCTTTGTAATGTATTCTAGTCTTCAGTTTTGCATTTTAACTTCAGTAGATTTCAGGAATTATGTCAGAAACTGCCTGAGTCCCCAGGAGGGAGGAATGAGTAACAACTGTGTGCCTTCTTTACAGAACTGTAGGCACTCTCTAGTACTTTCACTTTTGATTATTTAGATTTTCCCTAAAAATGTATAGTTACCTCATGTAAGTGTTGTAAATCCAGTTTCAAAGTTTATTTAATGTGTCCAAACTTATCTCCGTTTGCCTCATAATCAATATCTTATTTTTCTGCTGCTTTATTTGTGGGAAATAAAAAGCATTTCTCTATTAGATCTTTACCCCAGAGCCTGCTTGTGAACATTTGTGTGTGTGTGTGTGTGTGTGTGTGTGTGTGTGTGTGTGTGTGTATGTATGTATGTATGTATGTTCGAGCCATAGTGCACCTGTGGAGGTCAGAGAACAACTTGCTGGAGTTGGTTCTCAGTCTACCAGGAATCCTAGCAATCAGACTCATCACCTGGCTCCGCAGTAAGCACCTTTACTTGCTGTTAATCCTGTTGCCTCATCCTTTGTCATGGCTCCGGGAATTTTATGTGGCTACGACCTTAAAAGAATAAAGAAAAGACAAACATACAGATACACAGAAAAGCTGAGATGGGGTGGACTGGGCTCTCTGACGAAGGGACTTCAGCACCCTAGAAGCACATTCATTATATAGAATTGAACAAGGAGGTTGGGTTATTGCCTACCAATAAGCAAGGAGGCAGGACTTATGGTATCGAGCTAGACCAAGGACACTGGTGTAGTTCTTTTTACTCTTCTTACTCTTTGGGGGCCCACCACCCAGCTCCCAAATCAATATTATTTCTTACAAATGCATGACCTTAGCTAGGCTTAGTTTTAGCCAGCCTTTCTTAAATGATCCCATCTACCTTTTGCCTCTGGGCTTTTTCTTACTTCTGTATATCTGACCTTCACACTTATTCTGTGGCTGGCTGTGGAGCTGGGTGGCAGGCCCCTTTCTTTTGCTCCTCCTTTTCTTCTTTCTTCTCCTCTTCTCCAGATTTCTCCTGCCTGCCATCCCTGTCTTTCTTTTCTCCTGGTTGGCTATTGGCAGTTCCGTTCTCGTTCTGTATTAGGCCAATCAGGTGTTTTAGACAGGCATAGTAACACAGCTTCACGGAGTTAAACAAATGCAATGTAACTCATCTTTGCATCATTAAAACAAATGTTCTACAGCATGAACAAATGTAACATGTCTTAAAATAATTTTCCACAACACATTGGTATAGCTAGCTAATCACAGTAGGCGCAGTCTCTATAGAGGAACAGTTTTTAGGCTGTGAACATCGAGGGTGGGAAATCTGTGGGGACATTTTCTGCATATACTATCAATATCTATATACAGACCAGAGGGTAAGGATTTGTCATCCTCTGGGCCCCTCTCCAGGAGAACAGGCTTTGCCATTTTCCCTGGGGTCCTTGACATGTTTATGCACATATTCACTCGGTCTTCCCCTACTCACCATATCCTGCAACCTTGGAGGATGTAATAAACAGCATAGTTTAAAGTTATGGGACTTATTTACTACCACCTTTTGTTGTTGCTGCTGCTATTGTCTTCAGGTGTTTTATTTGCTCATTTGTATTATTTTTTTATGATAGGGTCACATGTATGCTAGTCTGGCCTTGAACTCTTGATGTGCTAGCTTTCCAGGGTGCCACCACATCTGGGTTTTTGTTACTTTTTAGAATATTTTTTTTTAATTATTATTTTTAATGATGAAGAACACATAAGCACCTTACACAGTTATTCTTTGATGAAATACAATTTTTATTTTTGTAAAAATTATTACTAGAAAACTTACTTTTTCCTTCTCTGAAATTAGTTATATTTTTTAAAAGTATATGTTTCTGAGACAGAGTAACAGTTTAATACTATGCTGAACTTGGGGACTTTCTAATCTCTCTTCTCTATCTTCCTGTCCACCCCCCACCACACCAATTATTTAAGGTGAAGAAAGAAAAGTAACCAATAAGAGAGTAACATCTTAGCAGTCTTTGTTTTCTGTTTACAGTCATGCTGTTCAGTGAAACTGTGAGGTATCCCTGTTGCTTTAAATACTTTTATACAAGTATAGTAAACTTGAAATAAGATTATGTGGGTGGTCATTTGGCAATATATAAGCTAGCTAGGTGTATGTCAGAACTTCTTTAGCTTAGTAATAGTTTTTAGACAGGCCTGTAAATATACTTCCTCGGTCCTGGGAAGTGGAATAGTATTCAGCTTGCTAGCTAGCGTACTCGAGGTGTAGAACTGGTACATGCAATGTAGTGTATTACTTTGCACTGCTGTATTATTCTATTGTTCTCTCTTTCTTACTAAACAAAGTTCATCTTTCTACTTTTAGTGTACCCGGCAAATTATATCTGAGAAACTAGGCCGTGGCTCAAGAACTGTGGACCTTGAACTTGAAGCTCAGATTGATATATTAAGAGATAATAAGAAAAAATATGAAAACATTCTGAAACTGGCTCAGACATTGGCGACACAGCTTTTCCAGATGGTGCATACCCAAAAGCAACTTGGAGATGCATTTGCTGACCTGAGTTTGAAGTCTCTAGAGCTCCACGTAAGATTATTTAAAGTAACTCTTAGGGATTGTGGGTGTGAGGGTGCTAATAGAAGTATTCAGAGAGGTAATTTTTCCATTTGTGATTTGCTAAACTCTTAGTGAAATTGTCATTATGTGTTTGTTTGGGCTGGACATTGAACCCAGTGGCATATGCTATACCCCCAACCCCAGTGTAAATGGATTTTGAGGCATTCTTAGGATGTCATACAATCTTTAAGAAGACCCATATGACTCTGTCAATGTAATGGTCTGTTTGTACCTGGAATGGATGTCAGCTGGAGGTTCTAGAGAGTAAGAAGGAAAAAGATTACCAGCCTGCCCAAGCCTACAAAGAATCATAACTATGTATGATGTATGATTCTTTGGTGGTATCTTAGTTAGGGTTTCAAACTATTGCTGTGAAGAGACACCATGACCACAGCAACTCTTATAAAGGAAAACATTTGATTGGGGTGACTCATTTATAGTGCAGAGGTTCATTATCATCATGGTGGGTCATGGTGGCATGTAGGCAGACATTGTGTTGTTGTACAGACCAGACAAGATACTGGAGAAGTAGTTGAGAGTGCTACATCTTTTTAGGCAACAGGAACTGCACTGAGTGTCACATTGAAGCTTGAGCAAAAGAGACCCCAAAGCCCATCCCCACAGTGACACACTTCCTCCGCCAAGGCCACACCTACCTCCACAAGGTCACACATCTTAATAATGCCACTCCCTAAGGGGGCATTTACTTTCAAACCATCACAGGTGGGATTAAAAAGCAAATTAGGCACTTACTGTGAAAACCTCTTTCCAGTCTTGAAATATGTTGATCACTTGTTTGAGTGGACTTGTGGTATACATTTACTAAATTAAAATAAATACATTAGATTTATGGCTGGGATGCAACTCAGATAGAATATAAGTTTAACATTTCCAAGGCAGACATTTAGAATGAAAGTCTTATTTTTAGTGTTTATTTCCACAAATAATTGAACCGAACATTTTGTTTTGTTTCGTTTCGTTTTAAGACAAAGTCTCTAGCCCAGGATAACGCTTAACTTCAACCAAGGATGCCTTTGAACTTCTGATCCTCCTGCCTCTGCTTTCTGAATGTTGAAATTTACATGTGTGTATACCATGCTCTATTTATGTGCTGCTGAAGCTCAGACCCAGCGATGGTGCATGCTTGTATCCCAAGCCCTGTAAAACATTCTTGAGAATTTCTTTTACTATCTTGTGACCCTTCATGTCTGGCTGTTTATCTTGCCTAAAGCAAAAGATAAAATTCCTTCATACTACAGACATCTAACATGAAGAAGTAGAAAATCATTAAGTCTTAGAAACTTGTATAAGAAACAGATATTGATATGTTAGAGTAATAAATACAGAAATTCAATTTTGAATGATCCCTTAGACAGCAGGATTTGCTTTCTGTTGGATACAAGGCCTCTATTCTGTTGCACTAGTTTCTCCTCCTCTTCCCCCCCCCTCCTCCTCCTCTTCTTTTTCTTCTTGCCTCTTAATTTTTGAGATTGTAATATATCACTTTGGACTTTCCTCCTTCCAAATCGTCCCATATATATCCTTTCTGGATCTCTTTCAAGTTCATGGCCTCAGTTTTCATTAATTGTTTTGTGTGTGTGTGTGTGTGTGTGTGTGTGTGTGTGTGTGTGTGTGTGTGTGTGTGTGTGTCCTAAATACAACCTGCTCTATCTGTATAATGTTACTTGCATGTATGTTTTGGGGGCAGGCCATTTGGTTTTGGATAACTAATTGGGATGCTTTTTTCTGAGGAAGACTATTCCTCCCTCTCTCGGTATTCCTTAGTTGCCTGTAGTTCTTTGTGTGAGATTGAGGCTGTGTGTGTACCTTCTCTCCCTTCACCGTTCTTGTCCGCACATCCTTGTACCAATATGTCCATCAACCCACATCCTCTCCATGCCCATGTCCACTATTCATGTCCATGTTAGCATGTCTGTTGGTGTTGTCCTGTGCTCTGTTATACAGTAAGAAGGGCTCCTTAGTTCTTATTAGCTATTATGTTAATGTAAATGTAGTTTTTGTTTTGTTTTGTTTTTTCAAGACAAGGTTTCTCTGGGTAGCCATGACTGGCCTAGATGTAGCTCTGCAAACCAGGCTGGACAGAAATTCATAGAGATCCAACTTCTCTGCCTCCCAAGAGCTGAGATTAAAGGTGTGCACCATCATTCCCAGCTATAAATCTAGTTTTTATAGTATTCCCTTGTTTGCTGATTTTTTTTTTAATTTTGGCTTTTACCCATTAATGAATATCAAAGTACACTCAATTATAATATTTTAACTTTTTCTAGAAGTTAAAGTGTTCTATCTCATACTGTTTTATATGCACCAGCCATTTACTTATATTCCATACATAATTTAGTTTGCAGAAAATGTCAGAAGCATCCTGTTGTCCTACATTCTGTTACAGTGATGGTAGAATGATTGATTGCCTCCCCATTGAGTGACACTTTTTTTTTTCTTTTGAGAAAGTGTTTTTCCCTATAATAGCTCCAGTTGCTTGAACTTGTAATACTTCTATTTTGTCAGACACTTGAGTGTTATGCTAACAAATGTGCAATCTTTTTACACGTTCCTACATTTGTAGCCAGTCTACACAATTTAGAAGACTGAGTGTGGTTATAAACTTCATGAACCTGTCTTAAATGGAAAAGATTTTTTAACATAATGTAATTTTACTCTCCTAATACTTATGAATTATTAAATAATTTATCATCTGGAAGTGTAATTATAACTGTAGTACTACATTAAATTTTCATCTTCTATTGAACTTCATATTCCTTTTTTTAATAGCCAAAATTGAAGTGTTTTGTTACAGACTGGAGAATTCAAGTTGAATGATACATCTTACAGTAAAATGGGATGACTTTATTTGGTCAGATATGCTCTTGAGTAATCAATCCGCTTTGACTGGGAAGCTTAGACTGCTGAGCATGCGGAATGTGTTCTTGCCACATATGAAAGAACTGTCTGAAATATAGTTTATTAGAGTGAACTGAAGCTGGTGTTGAGTGAATCTCCCTCAGCTGTGAGCCCAGATCGACCTGAGCTTGAAAGGCACCTGAACCCTGAGTTTACAAAGAAATGTGTCTTGTCTATATTTATACTTTGAGGGGATTCAATCAAAGCACACAAAAGAATGCAGTCTATTTTATGTCTGAAAGTTTTAACCAATTGTTACCTAATTTGGTCCTGAAAGTTCTAACGCCTCTGATTAATAAGCTGCTGTATTTTCCTGAACAGCTGTGCTTATAGTATAATAGAAACAAAATGTAGAAACAAAAATATTCCTTATAGTGCAAAATAATTTAGCTTTTAAAATTATTTAGATTTAGCTTTGTGTCAGGACTAATGATAATTTTGGTTTACTAAACTTTTAGAAATTATGTAACAGCTATGATTTATATTCTTAAAATTTAAAGATTAGCAGAAAAAATAAAACTTCTGTTACTAGATTTCTGAATCAGATGTTTTCCCCATTGGTAATATGGTTACAATTTCAAAGTCATGTCCACTGATTTCTTAGTGGACTAGTGAAGATTTCATCTTTGTTTTAGGAAGAATTTGGCTATAATGCAGATACCCAGAAGCTGCTGGCTAAAAATGGAGAGACTCTTCTTGGGGCCATTAATTTTTTCATTGCTAGTGTGAACACCTTGGTGAATAAAACAATTGAAGATACACTAATGACTGTAAAACAGTATGAAAATGCCAGGTAGGTATCAACTTTCTCTATATTGTCCATTTTACAGATGATTTGTATTTAAGGTTTTTGGTTGCAAACAAGAGAAGAGAAGAGAAACCTACTGTCCAATATGGGAAGATAAAGAATGTACTAGCTAAAAAAAAAAAAAAAAAAAAAAAAGGTGGCTAGATGGTTCAGTGGTCAAAGTTGTTTGTTATATTAGCCTTGTGTTGGTTGGTTCAGTACTGAGACCATGTAACAGTGGAAGGAGACAGCTGTATCCACAGAGTCCAAAAAGAATGTATTGGAAGGTTAGAGGTTAGTCCTCAGAAATAACAAAGTGGAAGAGCAAGATTTTTAAGATGTACTAATTATCTAATTGGGTCGGGTACCCTAGCACTCAGTGTTGCCCCTTCTCCAGAAGTAATTTCCAAAAGGCCCTGAATACTTGTGTAAGAATGTCTGCTTAAGTCTTAGCTATATACCTCAACCCTATTTGCTAAGCACTGAGGAAGTAGAGGACTCTCAATTTTAGCTTCCCGTGTCCTACCTAGTAGACACTCTGGAATCTACCCAATGTGAACCTGTAACTGCATTATTGGTTGCATCCCACTGAGCAGTCACACTACTTCCACAGTACCAATTTCGTATTTTTCAGTTACTCAGATTCAAGCTCCATCAAATGCTTTCACATTTGACCTTTTACATAAATATTTCCCTTTACTTCAGTAGTTGTTTGCAATACAGATCTTCCAAATGGACTACTTTAAACATATATCCCTGTCATGATATTGTTAAGTGAACAAAATGTATAGTAATAAATACTTTTAAACATGTAAAAAAAATTCTTTAACAAGTACCATGATCATAATGACATTTTCAACTTTTGATTTCATATCTAGGTTTTTCCCTGTGCATCCTGACGCTATTATTTATTATCAGCCCAATTTTATGGTAGTGTTCTTTAAGCACTTGGAATGCTGACTTGCTGTTACGTTTTCAGAGCATGGTTGAAGGTGGTGCTAAGTTTTACCTTGTAGGAATAGAACTTGACCTTTAAACCTCCTGCCCTAACTTAGTGACAGTGTTGGTGAGAACTCCAAAGCATCTCATCATTTTGAAGTTGGGTGATCATCCTTATATATGTATTGTCTATGCTTCACACGGGTCAAATCCAAATATGTGGAAAACTTAATTTTTGAGCATAAAACTTAATTTATTAACATGATAAAATCAGATGGTGAAAAAAAATTGGAAGCAATCTACCTGTAGAATATCCTTCACTAACATTGAAACTGTTTATCAGTAAGATACCTTTTAATGGAACTCCCTTCAACAACATCTGCAGCAATTGATTTTTCCAGTCTGTTTAAATCCTTTCATAGACATTGTATTTTTTCAAAGGATTCATTATGCTTATATATGTTTCATTTGTCTAACTTCCGTGTTAGTTTTTGCTAAATTGTCTATCATAATCATAATTCACAGTGCAAAATCTTCTATCTTTAATCATTTTAAGCTGATTTTCAATCTTTTCCATTTTTCTAGTACTTATGGAAATAAGATTTTCTTGTTTCACTTGTCTACCTCCCAAATGCTGGGGTTGCCAGCAGGTGACACCATGCACAACTTAGTACAGAAAACACTTACATTTGATTTATGGAGGAGTAAAGTCAGTCCACAGAGCTTGAATGGTTTGCTTACCTGTGGTTTCAAATGCCTGTTTGGCTTTCTCTTTTAATCTAAAAGTTTGTGTCTCACCAAGCACTCTCAAGGCCATCGGTTTAATTCCTAGTACAACAAAACATAATAATGTAATTTTTAAAAGCATAAAATTTTTCATGTCTCACAGTTTTTACATATTATAATGAGAACCTGAATTAGATCTCAGTATATACAGTATATTGGCATATTGGGCATCGTTACTTAAAGGAAACCTTCAAACCGCCTCCTTTGTGTGCTTGACAAACTAATGAAGGGCATCCTATAATCATCCTTTTTTATTCAAATTGCACTAGTGTGTTCTCTAGGTTTAGTGTGAAGTTTGATTTCTGTTTATCAATTAACTGAGGAGTCAAACTGAGACGGTGACTTCCAAGGAATACTATTGAAGAGGAGACCAAACTACAAAGTTTCAAGTAGTAGAATTTTCTTCTTTGTCAAAACCAGAATTTACTGACTCTTAGAGCAAGGGTCATCCACATGCTGGGTGGTCTGTTAACCCCTGTTATGCATTGTGTACAAGTACTTTCTGGCCCTCTGCTAACATCCCATTCAGCATTTCTCTACAGCAGCACCAGGAAGGCAGCCAGTGTGATCAAGGCTTTTCAGATGTGGACACCTGTTCTCCACAGAGCAACAGGCTGAGGCTGGCAATCTTGAAGTGAAAGTTGCTTTCCGGAAGGCTAGGGGCCCTTCCCTGGGTGGTAGTTAGAAAGGCGTTGCAGGAAAGTTGTGCTTTGATGCCATCTACAAAATGAGTGTGAAAGAATACACAGTCAGTATTATAACTTTGCTTATATTTCAGTTAATCATTACTGTTTTTAAAAAGTGCTGCTGAGATTTATTTGAAGGGTGATTGTCACATCCTACTAGTTTAAGTTTGGTCTACTTTTTTGTTTGTATGCCTGCTCTTACCTCTACCTTTTCTAATACTAAGTATTTTAAAAGTTTTAATTATTGTCCAGTGTCATATAATACATATGTGTATAAAATTTTGTGTTATTGTTTCCCATCATAGATGAAAATGGGAACACACACACAAAAAAAATGTCATACTAACTGAAGGCATGAGGACAAGTGAAAGGTAGTTTGACCTCTAAATCCAAGTTTAACTAACTTGTTATTGTTAACAAGTTTCTGTCTTAATCTCCATTGTCTTTATTCTAGTCTTGAGACTCATTTCTTAATGCCCATAGTCTTGGGTCTGACCCATTTTGTTAGTCTACGGTGGTCCATGTCCCCTCCTTACCAGTAGAGAGTCAGCTTCCACCCTGAACAATGGAATCAGGTCAAATCATAGTTCTTCAGTGGCTTTTTACTACTTGTTCTTGCTGGCTTATAGCTGAACTGTTTATCAGGGATCACGGACTGCCTACTGTCTTGACTGAATTTCACCCATTATTGTGTACTAATTTTGGATTATAATAACTGAATTAATTCACAAATATCTGCCAGTGCCCACACTGTTCTTTTTTGGGATGCTCTACCAATTCCATCAATCTAACAAGCTTTTCCCATCCTTCCAATTTTAATTATGGCAGCTTTTGTTCTCAGAAATGCTTTCTCAAATGTCTAGTGAGTCCGCTTGTCTGTAATGATAATTTGCACTATACCATTTTGTTGTAATTGGGTACCAGCTTCTTGAGGATAAACTCAACAACTCACTTGAAACACAAGATGCTGACTTGATAACTGTCACTTGGATCAGTGTATTAGTGAACAAACAAATGACCTTTACCAGCCCAGAAAGATATAGTTTGTTAAATTTGTACAAGTTAAAATTAAACTGGGCTTGAACTATGAGCCTGGTAGCACATGCCTTTAAACCTGAGAGGCAGTGACAGACAGATATCTGACTTTGAGGCCAGCGAGGTTTATGAAATGAGTTCCAGGACAGCCAGGAATGCCTATCTTGAGAAAAATTAAAAAAACAAACAAGCAAACTGGGTTTGGGCTGGGTATAGTAGGTCAAGCCTTTAATCCCAACACTTGGGAGGCAGAGGCAGAGGTCTAATCTCCTACCATCAACACCAAAAGCTAATATTCTATTTTAACTTCCTCTTATACACATTCTTCCTGTACATAAAAATTTAGTACATCATACATATGTGTATATCGTACATTAATTTATTTCCTCCAGCAGTGTCTCTGAGTTCAAAGCCAGCCTGAATTACATAGTAAGTTCCAAGACAGCCAGAGCTACACAGTGAGACTGTGTCTCAAAAACCCAAAACTAAATAAGCAAATTGGGCTGAATTTGAGAGACCAAAATACTCTTTCTCAAGTTAGGTGTACAATGTAATTTATTATTTAAAGTAGTCTTCATTCTTGAACCAGAAGGTGTGGCTCACCCAGTTGATATCTGAGGAAAGACATTAGTTGCAGGGCATAAGCTTTGTGAATCTGAGTTGGGTTTTTTTGTTTTGTTTTGTTTTTTTTTTTTTTTTTTTTTTTGCTTCTTTTCACTTGAGTACTGAATATTTCAGGCAGCTGGGCAAGTCACAACTTACCACAGCAGTATTATACAGAATCCATTGGGATTCTGACAGAAGTACTGTGCAGCAGCAGCTGTGAGATAATGGACTGAAGGTGATGGGGAAACTATTTTGGAATCATTAAGGCAAAGCATCACACAGAACCAGGCCATAGTGCTCTATAGGAGATGTTATTGTCACTGTGACAACAACAACAAATAAAATCCATCTAGCATTGTATTATCACCTGTGCCCATTAAACACTGAAATGTGGCCAGTGTGAATTAGAGTATGACGATGCTAAAATACACACAAGACTCAGTTGTAAAGTAGCTCATTAGTAATTGTCTACATTCATTACACGTTATAGCAATAGTATTTTCAGTGTGATGGGTAAAAATAAATCAATATTATTTAAACATAGCTATTAGAACATGTTAAAGTGCATGTATGACATGCATTGGTAACCTTCAGAGTGACATCTCTTACTAGTTTCGATAGGGCATTCTAAAGTTGGCTCCTCTAACCAGCTTTGTCTCATCAATGTTAACCAGTTCACATTAAGGATTGATAACTACTTTTGAATTTGATTTGATGTCTGTTGAGGTGACACTGATGTTTTGTTTGTTTGTTAACTTAAGTGGTTACTAAATGTTGAATATCCTGTCATTAATACTGTATTTGGGGAGAAATAGTTGATGAGATTAAGTAGCAGCTCCTCCCTATCCTGATGCATGCATGTGTGTGAATGCATGTATTGTATATTCGCTTACACATGTATGCATGCATGTATTTTATAGTGCTGCAGAACAAAACCAGGGTCTCACACGTTCTAAAGAAGTACTCTAGTTCTGAGGTCTCCAACCGCTTTTGTATTTAATAGCTTTTTACTTTTGGATAAGTGATGCTTTCAAATACATCAAGTATAGACTGTGTATGGATGTATCTTATTACTATTATTACTATTAATGTGAGACTGAGTGTTGTTTTCTAGCCCATCTCCAGACTGTTTTAGTGTTTTCTGGTATGCATCATTTACTTTTTTCTTTTTCAGAATTGAATATGATGCTTATCGCACTGATTTGGAAGAACTGAATCTTGGACCACGTGATGCAAACACTCTGCCAAAAATTGAGCAGTCACAGCATCTGTTCCAAATACATAAGGAAAAATATGATAAAATGCGCAGTGATGTATCTGTCAAATTGAAATTTCTTGAAGAAAATAAGGTAAATTTATTCTCTACTTTCTGTAAAATAGAATTTTAAATAGATTATTTAAAATAATCACTTGAAAATCAATAGAAAGTATTTGTTTCTAATAACTTTTTGTGTTGCATGAAGGAATTTTGTTTATAATCTGTTTTGAGTTTATAGGTACACAAATAGAAACTCACCTTTCTATTATACAATTCATCAGCAATACTGTCTTGTGCTTTTCACAACTGGGGGTAAAAAAATGCTTGTGTTGGTCTTGAGATTGATGTTGGTAGCAAGTACTTTAAGTAGTTAAATAATGGAGCTTTTGCCAGGCTTGGTGGCCCTTGCCTCTAATCCCAGCATTAGGAGGCAGAGGCTAGTCCTGGTTTTGTTGTGTGCTTGCTTTTTCCTTAGGTGCTAGGGATCAAATCCAGGTCCTGAGCATGATGCTTGCAGGTGGGTGGTCTACTATGGAGCTGTGTCCTCAGCTCAGTTTTCCTTTGTGTGAAAGATCAGTTTCCATGTTTGACAAGTCTTCTAAGTTGTATGTAGAAGACTGTAGTTGCAAACGAGAGAGCCAGTAACAAACAAGCACAGTACAGCTAGGAGTTGCTTAGTCCTGTGCATGGCTGTAGCTCATCCCACTTCATGTGCTGTTTGCAGCCTCTGAGGTTTTGACTGGCTTCAGCCCTACTTGCTTCCAGCTGTGCCTGAATTAGCTGCTTTCTAAAGACAGAAGGTTGCTTTGCTCACAGTTGTAGAGGTTTCAGTAATAAGGTGGTGCATCCCAGCAGGCGCTTGTAGCAAACAAAACTGCTCACTCTGTGGCAGCCAGGATGACCCTCCTTCCTTCCTAGGCCCCACCACTTTGGTTCTTCTTCCTTTATTTGGTTTCATTCTGCTTGTTGTTTGTTATTTGAGACAGAGGCTCACTCTGGAGCCCTGACTGTTCTGGAACTTGCTCTATAGACCAGGCTGGCTTCCAGCTCACAGAGATTAGCCTGCCTCTGCATACACCACCACACCCAGCTGTTGCTTTTATTTTTGAGACAAGGTTTTGATATATAGAAAAAAGCTGGCCTCGTATTCATGGTCAGCTCTGTGCCTGAGTTTTTAGCTAAGCAGGCTTGCGCTCCATGACTGGTTTTAGACCCCACTTAAAGATTCTGCTACTTCCCAGTAGTGCCGTAGGCTTTTAATACATGGTCCTGTGGGGGACATTAAAGATTCAAACTGTAGCAATTATTTTTCTTTACTTCTCCCAGAAAACTAATATTTATGTTCTCTTTCATGACATCAAAGAGCTACATTAAATTACTATTTTCTTGTTTCCTTTAATGTTTCCTTAGAAACTCACAGTGACCATAAAGCCTGCTGGATAATATATCTTTGGGATCTACCAAGTCTAGAAATGTTATTCCATTTTTTCAAAGAGACTGTGGATGAAAGAACTCACTTGGAAACAATGCAATGGCAGAAAAAGAAACCTAAGTAGATTGTCAGATTGCCCAGCATCATCACACAGCCTTGTAAAGCATTGATTAGCTAATTATCTAAGCCCCTAAGATTATGTCCATTGCCATCTCAGATGTATGAAAAGGTTACACTGTTCAGTATTTTGATGGATATTATATATCAGTATTACATATTTTCTGACATTATCACTGTATGGTGCAGTACTTAAAAGAGGCTTGCTCTGCAGTAACATGGATGTTGACATTTCACAGCCAGCCAGCTCATCTCCAAATTTTAGTTGCCAGTCAGATGGATCTTATTAATGCCTTTATTTTATAAGCACTGAAAGAATTGTCATGATGTTAGTTACAATTTAGGATCTCGGTCAGGAAGAAAGTGGAACTTGTGCTGCATCAGCAGACTTGATGTCTGGTGAGGTCCTGTCTCTGGCTCATAGATGCAGGAAGAGCAAGGGGTCTCAGGCCTCTCTGAGACACCACCAGAGGCACCTCTGTCCTGCAATCTCCTTGGGGTGAGGATTTCAAAATGAATTTAAGGGGGGCATAGCATTCAGGCTGTAGCAGCATGGTTGCCATCAATTAGATTTCAGAGTGAGCTATAGTCAGTAAGGTTTAAAATACAGTTTGTATAGAAACTAGTCTTTTATACTTCTTGCCCAATGGCTCAAAATAATGAGATACTATCAAACTATTAATGCAAACATTATCTGTAAGACTTAGGTCTGTGGGAGAACTTTTGGGGGTTGTATGGTTGGACAGCTTTCACTCCCCCCCACTTTTTTTTAATAGTGAGAAAATGAAAGGAGGCCTAGGACCTGCCTGCCCTTCATACAGTTTGCCTCCTTGACAGCTTTCGTTTTGATTTTATTCTTCTGTTGAGCTACTCCTGAGTTAATTGTTCTTTTATACACACATGTAAATAATCTACTTAGGAGTTGAATTTTAACAAAATGTGTTTTTTTACTTCTTCAGTGTATATTGATTTTTAAAGAACAGTATCACCGAATGTGCTACGTTATAATTTGATGTTATAAGGACCTGTTTTGTAGTTTTCTGTGGGATGGTATGTGTGTGTGTTGGGGGGAGGGGGGGTGTCCTACTGGTTCTCGTAGCTTGTAGCTTTCCATAGTAATAGTTCTTGGTAAGCACACACTCTGCAACTGAGTTACATCCCCAGCCAACTGTTCTTCTGAAATGAGAGTCCAAATAGTAAGGTGCTAGAATGGTTCATAAAACCAAGGCAGAAAGTTCTTGAATGTGGAACTGAGAATCAGCCCTGGTATTAAGTTTTAGTGTGAGTGTTCTTGAGGCTTTCCCTGAGTAGATTAACAGTAGCAAAGAGACACTAAGTCTGTAGCTAAGGAGCTTGCCCCTTAGGGACCAAAACTCAGGTAAAGCTGGTCCTTACATGTTACACCACAGAGAAGAATTTCAGGACCAGTGTATATAGTAGAGTGCTTACCTAGCATGTATGAGGCTCTGGCTTTAATCCCCAGCAGAGGGGAGGGGAAAGGACTTACCTGGATACACCTACAATCCATCATTTGAGGGGCCTTGAGAGTCCAGAGGATTGGCTAGTACATCGAGGTTAGTCTGTACCACATACACAGAGGCTAGTCTGAGCTACAATGTGAGACCATATTGCAAACAGACAAAATGAATTTCAGGGCTAACGTGAGAGCCAAGATAGCAGTGTAGTTGTCAAAGATAAAGGAAGCACGCACTTTGAATTTTATCAGGCATGGGATGTCAGGGGAATTTAAGAAATGAGACAACTTGCTGTGGGATTATCAGGAAAGAGAGGCACATCTTGTGTGTCCTAACAGTTTTGTTGTCTTTGGAGTTATGTTGCTCAAAGAATATAATTTACAACTAGTTTACAAGATTAAGCCAAGTTTAAAAATTAAGTAAAAATGCAAGCTGATTGGCTTATCTTAAAGAACTCTCTTCTGGTAAGATTGGAAGGTGAGTGTGTAGGGTGGGTGCATTGTTCAGACTTAAGAGTTCAGCTCAAAGGTCTCAGGCACTCTGACCCTAAGCAAGCACAGTCCATTTGTTGCCTTTAACTCTTGTTCGAGAGATCTCCTAGACTCGGTTAGGTTGACATTCTTTTACCCTTGACCCGTGGGAAACCAAACTAGATCCTGGTTTCTCTTCCTGTGTTCCCTTCATTTCCTGTCTCATCCCTTGCTGCAAGCGTGTACTGCTACATGCTTCTGTATGTGTGCACGCTTTAATACTGAGTAACAAAAGACCACATCTGAACTCATTATTTCCCCTTAATAAGAACCTGTGTTCCACTTTAATGTGTGTTTTCTGCCTTCCCATCCCACGGAAAACTTCACAACCTGTGCCAGTCTCTGCTGTGCCCTTCTTTGTTGTAAAATAAATACTCTTATTATTTGAATGAATCAGTTTAGTCAGTTACTTCTTTACTGGTGATGTTTCTTTCTTTGTTTGGTTGGGTTTTTTTGTTTTGTTTTTTGAGACAGGGTCTCTCTGTGTAGTAGAAAATGTCTGATGGAGTAAATACACAGTGTGACAGTAGCTGTGTGACTATTTGGCTCTGACTTGACAAATCCAGGCAGTGGTAGGAAGGATTCTGTTGATGGAAAGACCCCAGAACATGCTTAAACTAAGTATAAATAGCATTGTATTTGGTACCTTCAGGGTATTCCTGTGTAGATCAGGTTGGCCTCAAGTTCATGATCCTTATCTTATGCTTCTGGACTATAGGTATATATTATAATACCAGGCTGGCACTATAATTCATGTAAGAAACAAAGAAAGAATACATATTAATGTTTTATTTGTTTGCATGAAGGAAAATGGAAGTAATAAAGTCAGTTACTTAGAAGTGGAAATACGGATGCAAACAGGAGTGGAAATGATACATATTAAATTGGGATGGGAGAATCTTAAGACAGACTTTTCTCTGTGTAGTTCTGGCTGTCCTGGAACTTTGTAGATCAGACTGGCCTCAAATTCAAGGATCAAAGGTGTGCACCTCCACTCCCAGCCACATTAAAAATTTTAAGCCATGTAAATGTTCTACCTAAGCCAGGTATAGCTGTTATCTCAGTCACACAAGAGGCTGAAGCGGGAGGATCCTGAGTTCTAGATCAGCATGGGCACTGTGGTGTGATGATGAGATTCCACTTAAAAAGCCACAAACAAAAAAAAAAATCAGTCCTACTATTAAAAAGTAGGTACTGGGCTGATGAGATGATTCAGCAGGTAAGGATGACCTAAGTTTAGCACTGGAGACCCACATGGTAGAAGAATTAACTATTACAGGTCGTCCTCAGACCATCACGTGTGTGCCAACCCATCTGTGTGCACACACAGACATGTGTTTAAAATAAAATAAATGTACTTCTAAGGAGAAAGGAAACTATTCACAGCTAGAAAATCTTTTAAATAACATGCTCCATTTCTCAAAAGTAAGTCTCAAAATAGAGTTCTATTTTCCAAATATAGCCTAAGCATGTAATTCCCTGTTTTGCTTTAAAACCTGGTGATCAATTCTTTGCTAAGAATAGAAAGTGAGTTGATGTAAGCCCATGAGTTATCTCAATCATTCCTAAAGGACAAAGTAGGACTGCTGCGATGAAGAAAACTTTGCCCATATGGTAGTGTTTCCTATTAGTGGTTAAATGCCTTCCACATTACTGGTTTTTCATCCAAACCCAGGTGGCAGCGGGGGATGTTTTGTGGTTGTGGCATTGCTTCCTTCTCTCTTCAGAAACGAAGCAAAAATTGACTATGAACCATTAGCAAAATGAACTGTGAGTTGTGTGTTGACTTTGAAATTGGACTTAACCCAAGAAACCACTCAGCAGTTCTGTTCGTAGAAGATGGGTAGGGATGACAGCTAGTTGTGGCTGAGACAGGCACATGAGGTTGGCCGGTTCAGTTAGTCAAATGTGCTCAGTTTTCCAATAAAGTGATGTTTTCTGCAGACATATGTGTATTTGGTTGGTTTGGGGCTTGGGTTTTTGAGCTAGTGTCTTGTGTAGCCTGGGCTGGCTAGCCTTGAACTCACAGTGTAGTTGAGGGTGACCTTGAGTTTTTGACCCTCCTGCCTCTACCTCTGAAATGCTAGGAATGCAGAGACATGCGTGTCTTCTAATCCTTCTTGGTTAGAAGTGGCCAACTTATACGTGGGGTAGGGGTTGGAATTTCAGGTTTCTGTTGGGTATGTTAGAGAAGAAACGGTTCCAGCCGTCCACTTTAAAAAGGATCCACTTAGAAAACTGTATGCTTCATAACCATGGTGCTACACTGTACCTGTTCTGTAAATGGCCTCTGTCTGCAGGCTCCTCAGATCCATGTCTGTGGAAACTGCTAACCTTGAGCATCTACCAAATTGGCTTGCCAGATTTGTGATTTGTGTTGTGTTTAAGTGGTCAGTGTGAGAGTTGAATGGGTCAGCAGTGAGCCCCAGTTTCTCAGTGCGATGGTGGGGTTGGTGTGTGGGACTGTGATACTATTGTCCTTGACTAGGTCTTAGTAATTTCTTATTATCTCTTGTGAAGATTTCAGAGTGGAATCTCATTACAATAGCAGTGTTTGAGTTTGACCTTGCTCCTTGTCAGCTTTCTGGGTTCTTGCTGTGACCTTGGCACTTTCATATTGACCGTGTATCCTGACATGACTCATCCGTGCTTTGTTGTGTGTGGCCAAAAAGACCCTTGATAATTGGCGTAATTTGTTTTTTTAATTCTTAAACTTAAAAAGCATTCTGGTTTTCTGTCTAATTAAACTTAAATTCCTGGAGCTGGGGAGATAGCTCATCAGTTAAGATCACTATCTATGCTTCCAGAGGTCCTGAGTTCAATTCCCAGCAACCACATGGTAACTCACAATTATCTATAATGGATCTGATGCCCTCTTCTGTCATGCAGGACACATGTGGACAGAGGATCCATACAACAACAACAACAAAACAAACAGAATCTCTCTCTCTTTCTCCCTCCCTCCCTCCCTCCCTCCCTCCCTCCCTCCCTCCCTCCCTCCCTCCCTCCTCTCTCTCTCTCTCTCTCTCTCTCTCTCTCTCTCTCTCTCTCTGTCTCTCTCTCTGTCTCTCTGTCTCTCTCTCGTGAACCCTATACATGTTAGGCAAGCACTTCACCAGTGAGTTTTGCCCCTAGTCCTTCTTCCTTGATGAGATGAGAATATTACTGCTTGCAGTTTTTTGATTTTTTTTTTTTTTAAGAGTATAATTTTCAGGCTGGGTGGTGGTGGCGGCACATGCCTTTAATCCCAGCATTTCAGAGGCAGAGGCAGGCAGATCTCTGTGAATTCAAGGCCAGCCTCGTCTACACAGTGAGTGCCAGGACAGGCTCCAAAGCTACACAGAGAAACACTATCTCAACCCCAAACTAAACAAACAAAAAAGAATATAATTTTCATAAAGTTGGTTTTCCATGATGTTATAATATATTCTATTCAGGAAAACTTTTGTGAATATAATGGTGAGTGTGAATGGACCATTGTTTTGTTTAGCGCTGTATTGCCTTGTACTAAATGCCAGAAGGCACAAGACTTTGTGCTCCCTGGGTGACTTTCTGTCTACTCTTAACCCCATTTTAGCTCACTGAGCCCTGTTATCTGATGGAGGGCTTTAGTGAATTAACTTCCCTTACACCTGCCTGCACCCCTAACACACAATGGTTTTCCTTCTGGATTCAGGAGTCCCTGAGGGGACAGCCCTAACCCTGAACATGAGGTCGGGAATGGAGTGAGGGTGTGAGTGGGATTCTCGTCACTCTGTTCCCTGGGTCATTTCTGGGTCACTCTTGGACCTCTGTGATTGTAGACTCCTCTAGCAGGCCGCTGCCAAGTCTCCCAGGTCCTTTTGAAAATTAACTTCAAGAGCTCTGGTGCTCATGTGAATGACTTGTGCAACTTCATTTCCTGTAACAACTTGCGCATCTCCCTCCTCCCACCTGCCCCCTCCCCAAGCGTCACCAGGCCCTTCTCCAGCTAAAGTGCTTCTTGTCCAGTTGTCACTGCTGCTAGTTTTAATTTGCCCTCAGAGAAATATTCCGTGGATGAATCTGTAAAGTGCTAGGCTTTTAGCCAGTCATTGGGCACTAGTCTGTGAGCAGTCTGTAAACAAAGGCCACTTGTTAGCAAGAATTTTGAGTATTATATTTCTGTCTATGTAATCTTCAATTTTGATGTTTTGAAGAGTGTCTTTTTCTCTAGAGGCAGTGGAACCTGGAGAATGGAGTGGGTCGATGAAGTGGACAAAAGTTTCATGCGGTACCAATTTATTTAGAGCATCTGACAGTTTATGCTCTGAGGGTTAGGAAGTGTCATCAGAGTGCAGTGTGCAGTCACAAAGGCAAGCCGCACTTGGTGGATAAGCTGCATGTGGCAAAACATGTTTTTCCATGGAGGCATATGAACAAGTAACAACAGCCAGTTGTAATGATTAATCTGAAGTAAACTCGTTCCTATCCACTACACTTGGGAGGGGCAGGAAAGCATAGTCCAGTAACAATTCTGTGTTTTAGAAGAAACTGAGGTCACAAGACTCTTTCTTGTCTTGTTTCTGTGGCATTTTCTTACAGGTACTCAGAAATCTCCTCACACTCCATGCTTGGTCTGTGTTAGGTCAAGAGAGGTTTGGTGACTGGCCTGACGTCTCAGCTAAACTAGAATTCAAGCCTCCTACCCAGCTCCAGAGCCCTGCTTTTAGTGAAGTACAATGTTACAGTGCCGTTCCAGACACAGCTTTTAAAGGAATAGTGAGAGAAGATGGGAAGATAACCTTGGGAGGTAGAATCTATACGATGGCATCTAAACAGAACAGGAGGGAGGGAAGACAGAGGATTGAGGGAAGGGCTCTCACCGTGTAAGTCAGTATACAAGGCAGCAGCATTTTAAAAACCCGAGGAGAGAAATCCTTTGCTTTCAGGTTCTTGTTTGGTGTGGGTTCTCGAGATTCTGTGCCACAGTCAGAGAAGCTGAGGCTGCAGGTGCCTGGCCAGCACCCAGAAGTGTGTGTGTGTGCTGAAGAGCAAACTATGCAGAATGTGCCATTGCAGATCGGAAGTTCTGTCCTCACAGCACTGCTACCGCCCTGGCCGTCCCAGGCTTTCCCGTCAGTCACCCCCAGCTCCTCTCTTTCCGGAGTGCTGCATTGGTAGTGCCTCATTGGCCTTCTACCACCGTGTCCTAAAACTTCTAGCTCTAACCTACTCATCTGCAATTTGCTGGATCTAATCCCAATAAATCAAAGAATTGAGATGATCTCTTCTGCCACCACTTGATCTCATTGTCTCCTTGCTCCCTCTCCTTTCCCAGTGCCGTCCCATGTCTTGATGGTATTTCTCCTTCTCTGCCCATAGTTGCTTTGACCTGATAGGCATGTGAACTGATGACACTTGGTGGTACGAGATATTTCAGGAACCTAGTGGAGGGCCTATTCTTGTGGTGTCACAGACAAGGGAAACACAAAACACCAATTTTGAAAGTGTGCGGTGTGGATAAAGAAGTTAATATTTGGTGTCTTTGCAGTTGGGCATCTCTTACAGGACGATTGGCTGCACCCTTTGTACATATACTTAACCTAGTCTCTTGCCCCAGGGTTTGGTATATTTAATATAACTCCTGTTTCCTAGACTTGTTGGTAGAGCCAGTAATTACTTTGAAGTGCCTCACAATGTGACTATATATTTTAAGACTAATAACTTATTTTAACTGGGGGATACCTATTGTTACATTGGTTCTCTGAATAAGAAGCAGGGATGTGTAGGGCTGGAGGCATAGCTCATAGGCTGAGCAGCTGCCTGGTGTGCACGAGGCCTGTGTTCTCACAGCCTTACTGTCTACAGAGCAGTGCTCACCTGTAGGACTGCAGTAACCTCATGGTGCTCATCTTGCCAGGATGCTTTGTAGGCATCATCTCTGAGCATGCTCTGTAAAAAAGCCTGGTTGGTCTCTGCCTTAGGAATCGCTGTTGGGGTTTGTTTTGGCCTTTAACAATTAAAGTATTGTATGGTATGTTTGGGTCACTTGGCAGATGGTGCTGTGATGGCTTTGTGTAGATCTGATCTTCTTTGTTCCCTGGCAGATCTTCATGAATGTTCTTTGTAATTGAACACACAATGATTTAGTATATTTCATTTTAAATTTCTTTCTAATGTTAAGTTTTAAAAGTTTGTCCAATTTGTCATCTCATTTTTGCCTGCAATAGTTATCCTCTTTGTTCTTGCTTTTAAGTCTCTGCTTTTGTTGTTTTACTTTAACTGCTAAATATTTCTAAAGATATAAGTTCAGGAAGGTTTTTTTTTTGTTTTTGTTTTTGGTTTTTTTTTTCCCCTGCTTTTTATGTACAGAAAGACCCCTGAAAGTTTTAACATTGGGCTTGGGGTGTAGTTTAGGGACAGAGTGGCTTGCACAGGCTGTTTCCATCCCTAGCAGTGCGTGTGTGCGTGTGTGTGCGTGCGTGTGTGTGTGTGTGTGTGTGTGTGTGTACATACATGCACAGCTACACACACATGCACACACAGTTTAATATTGTATTATCCATTTAATGTTAGAAAGTTACTTTTCTGTTTGCTTCAACCCTTATGCTAGATCCTTGCCCCAGTTTCCCTGCTCTTCCTAAGAGTGGTCACCAATGTTTGTTTCAAATTTTGCTTAGAAGTTTTCTAAAAGCTTATTGCCCTCTGAATGCTGGCAGGCTACACTAGGTGAAAGAGCATGCAGCCATCCAGGAGGGTGACATTTCCAAGTTCCTCACTCACACTCCAGGTCTGTCTTCAGGCGGTCTAGCCTGAGGCGTTTCTTGACTATGAGTTGAGACATTTTGGTTTTGTTTTTCTTTTTTTCTTTTCTTTGAAAGATTTTTTCAGGGGGCTCTAGACATGACCCAGTGGTAGAACACTTGCCTCAAAACCCATAAGGTCCTGGGTTCAATCCTCAGTGCTCACACCCCACCCCAAGAAACAGGTTAAGTAAAGTAATACAGAATTTATTTAATATATTTACTTAATTAATGCAATATTGTATAAAATTATATTTCTGTGTAGTGCTAGAATTTGTTACATGGCTACATGGCTATATTGCAGTCATTACAAGGCCAATATCCCATCTTGTAGTGTCTGCTTGGACCAGAGTATTTTGGATATCAGATTTTCTTGTACTTTGTAATATTTACACACACACACACACACACACACACACACACACACACACACACACACGAGTATTTTGGATATCAGATTTTCTTGTACTTTGTAATATTTACACACACACACACACACACACACACGAGTTGTTAAGGTGAAGGAATCCAGTCCTAAACAGAATGCCCTTAAATATCATGTATACCTTTATACATGTAGCCTGAAGGTGACTTCCTGTGCCACTTTCAGTGGCCCTGCATTTGGATCACACATGAGGTCCAGCACGGGATTTCACTGGCGTCATAATCAGTAATTGAATGCGAATTTTGTAGTGTTTGGGATTTTTGTTTTCAAATGGGTTGTTCAGCCTGCAGTAAATTTTTGTGAAAGTTAATTATTTTAAAATTGTTTAGCAACTGCTTTTCTAATACTACTTAATTACTATTTTTACTTGCTAATGGTTATCTATGTGCACATGGGCGTGTGTGGGGTGGGGGTGCCCATGCATGCATGCAAAGGCCAAAGGAAGACCTTGGGTATCTTGCTGTATGCTCTCTTCCTTACTCCTTTAAGACAAGGTCTCTCACTGAGTGAAGCAAGGCTGGGTGTAGCAAACCCCAGTGATCTCCTGTCTCACTCACTCCCCACAGGATTAGGTTATAGGTGTACATGCAACCATGTACACATGCTATCTTTCTCTTCCTTCCTTCCTTCCTTCCTTCCTTCCTTCCTTCCTTCCTTCCTTTCTTCCTTCCTTCCATTTTTTAAATATAGGTTTCCAAGGTTTTGAACACATATCTTCATTCTTTCACAGCAGGTACTCTTCCCACTGAGCTATCTTCACAACCCAGTTTTCTCTCTATTTAATAACCACAATAGTCTGTAACATACCAGACACAGCAGTACTAAGCCCATCCATCATCTGAATGCATACCATAATGCGCAAAGCTAGCAATAAGCAGTAAAGCAAGCTATTCTGTTTTTAAATCAATAAATGGGTTGAGCTTTGACTTTGATTTACTAATTTTTGAGTGGATAAATGAGCTATGGTTCTTATTTAAATTTATGTCTGATTTTTAAGACATTACTACCAAAACTAAACATGTATCTAAGTTAGAATATTCAGTGTTGGCAGAAAAATTTGACCTATTTTGGCATACCAAAAAACAAAACAGTGAAAACTGCTAGAAGGAAACCGGTCTGTGGTGTAGAGTGAGTATGGAAACTTACACTTATTTACATTTGGGGGCCTTTTGCTTTGTGTCACTTTCCCATTGCAGCTTCAAAGCTCTGCAGTGTTTTGGTTGTCTTCAGGGAGGACAGCCCACATGCTTTCTTTAGATGGCCTCAGTTTTGGAGGCTGTTTTGTGGCTGTGGGTATCATATTGTTTTGTTGTGAAAACACCACTAGAGTTCAGTCCTAAAAAGCACCCCTTTCTGTGGCTGCATGGATTAAGTTTCACTGTGGGATGGAGATGGTTTTCAGCGCAGTGGATGTCTCAGTCCGAGCCCTATGATGTGAGCCTCCATTTCTTCTCCAGCCGTCTCCTGTGTTCAGTCTGTTGCCACCTCCAAGGCTGAGGAAAGAAGCTGATTTGTGTGATGCTGTGGCTTAGCTAGAAATCTGCAAGTTTGGTTCCTTTTCCCTGGTGCCATTGGTTCAACTCTTTACAGGTTCAACACATGAATTAAATTCCATGCTCTTCCTCTGCTCGCTTTCACTGAAAATATTAGGAGTTAAATTTCAAGTCAAGAAATACCGGTGGGCAAAGCAGCGGTAAAGTGACCGGTTAGAACTTCCTTGTGGAAATTGGACTTTCACAATTAAGATATATCAGCCCCCTATTTGCTGTGTAATTCAAGGATCATTCAGAATAGAAATGCAGAAACAAGCCAGGTAGTACCTTTGATAGCAAAGCAAGGTGGAGAGTTGAGCCCTTGGTGGTCACTAGCGTGAAAGCCTGGAAGAGGGAGACTGCACTTTGTAAAGTTTATACAAGTGGAGTCCAGCAACCTGCATTCTTCCCTTCTAGTTTCTGTCATAGAACACGGGGTTCTTGCAACTCAGCCATGTTGCATATAATCAGTTACTCCTTTCTTTCTGTTGAGCATTACTTCTCTTTATGGAATACCCCACATCATCTACTTATTATTGGTTGACATTTGAGTTGTATTTACTTTGAAGCTATCACAAGTAGATCAACCCCTGACTCTAATGCTAACCCAGCCTGACCCTGAACATCCCAGTGTAAGTCACTGTGTGCACCTAGGTTTTCATCCCTCAGGTGAGTATCTGGGAGTGGATTAGTTAGATTACAGGTTAATCATATGTTCAACTGTTAAGAAACTGACAAACTTTTCAATTCCACAAACTCACACCGGAGAAGTTTAGTTGCTCTGCATCTTTACCACTGGTGAGGTCACAATGTGAAATTAATGCATATTTTCCTGATAACAAGATATAGCACATTTTTCATGTGCTTATTTAGTCTCTCATTTATTTCTTGATAAAATATCTATTCAATCTTTTGCCTTTTGAGTGTGGGGGTGTTAGCATCTTACTGAATTCTTTATATGTTCTGTAATGAAGTTCTTTGCATGTTTACCTTTCATTTTCATAAAACGTGTGCGTACGTGCGTGAGTGTTACTAGGGATCAAATCCAGATACCATACCTGCTAGGAAGCTACCAGCTATAGCATTGACAGATTCAGCTGAGAGTAGATGAGATTATATCACATTTGAAATCTTACATTCTATTTTTGCACTTGCCATATTTTAGATAATTTTACATCATTAAAATTATGGAGTCTCAGTTTGGGTGAATATTTCACTAGATATATAAGTCAGAATGAATTTTATAACTAAAACCTCAGGAAGCAACTTAATTCATAAATCTTATATGACAACTAAGGTATTTCAACAGGAAAGATTCATAAGTGTAGTGTTACTTGGTTAAAATGTACTCCTGGGAGACTGGGAGATGGCTCAGTGTAGGGCCCTGCATGGACCCCCGAGGCACCTTGAACAAGCCTGAAGCTATTGGCCGGAACTTCTTGCCCCAGAGCTGCTATTGGTACTCTTCCTGCCCCCTAGAGTTGTCACTGGTACTCTTCCTGTTTTGCTAACACACACCTGGTGGGGAGGAGCTAAGCCTGAAAACCCTGCTGTTTTCCACTGTGCTGTAAGTCAGTCTATAAGCTCACTTCATCCCTTCAATAACCGGCATTCGGCATTCCAACATTGCCACTGAACGAGTGACCCACTGTTTTGTCTCTTATTTCAATCTCTAGGCCTTCGCCCCATTCATGGAACAGATTGTAGTGCAGGCGCTACAGCTCAGTGGTTAGGAGTATTTGCTGCTCCTCTAAAAATGGAATTAGGTTCCCAACACCCATAGTTGCCTATAACTACAGTACCATGGGAACTGGAGTTCTCTTCTGGCTTCTCCAACTCTAGGGTGTCCATATCTCTCTCTCTCTCTCTCTCTCTCTCTCTCTCTCTCTCTCTCTCTCTCTCTCTCTCTCTCTCTCTCTCTCTCACACACACACACACACACACACACACACACACACACAAATCTAAAAACAGTTTTGATGTATTCTTGGTGTCACTACAACTCATAAAAGTTGGAAGTACATGGTAAGTTATATGAAGTTTAAATAAACTTGAGTTGTTGGGCAACATTTGCTGCTATTTGACATATGTATGTATGTATGTATGTATGTATGTATATATATATATACAAATTTTAAAGTATTCAACCTACCCATATTTATGTACCCAGATTTAGTTTTGTTGTTGTTGTTGTTGTTTTCGAGATAGGATTTCTTTGTGTAGCAGCTCTAACTGTCCTGGAACTTGCTTTGTAAGCTATGTTGCCCTTGAACTCACAGAGATCTGCCTGTCTCTGCCTCCTGAATGCTGGTATTAGAGGTGTGCACCTCTACCATCCAAACTTAGTCTTAATTCTGCCCTGGAGCTGGTGTTGTACTGGAGTGTGTAAGATAATGTGTCCCTCTCTACATCTCACATAGTTTTGTACTTAGCCCCAGAGGGGATACGGTGGTGTTTTTAGTTAATAGTCTCAGTAATGTTGTTTGGAAATGATTAACAGGGCTGACTATTGGCTTCTTGGTAGAGAACTTCCCCAGCCAAATACAGGTTCCTGGATTCGCTCCTCAGCAATGCAAGACCAAAACATCCTAAGCTGACCTGTCCCCTTTAAGTAATGAAAAAGGACCGGCAGCTTGGTGACCTCAGCAGGCATCATGTACTTGGTGTTTGTGAATTTTATTATTAGAATAGCTTCTTTGCTGACACTGAATCAGGGATGTAGTAAATCTCACTCTAATACTTGGCCTTCACCCTGTCCACAGGTTAAAGTGTTGCGCAATCAGCTGGTCCTTTTCCACAGTGCTGTTGCTGCCTACTTCGCTGGGAATCAAAAGCAGCTTGAACTGACGCTTAAGCAGTTCCACGTCAAGTTGAAAACCCCTGGAGTGGACGCCCCATCTTGGCTAGAAGAACAATAAATTCCCCTGGAAAATAACAGTGTATTGTTAAACAACTGTAAACCTAGTAAGAATTATGGGGGAAGTGGTGAGGTGACCACCATTGCAGGGCTCTTGCACAGATAGCTTTTATTTTTTCCCTTTTCATACCCTGACAATTGAGCTGTTAAATTTGATGAGAAGGTGGGTGATTTTTATGTAAACATAATTCTATAATTCTAAACACAATAATTTTCTTTTTTGAGAAAACCTTTTTGTATTGTGTGGGTTGATGGCTATTTCTATAATTTGAAATATTTAATATAGATTTGCACTGATAAGATAAAAATTCAAGGCTTTTGGTCCTAGAAATGAGGACCAGGTATAATTTTCCAAGGGAGGTTTACATGATTTTTACCAATGTCAGATATTTTATATATGAATATATCCAGCATCTTTAAGAAGTCCATGTTCATGTGCTGTCTTAAAGAAAAAAGCTGTTTTGCAGAGTAAGTTATATGGCGTCCTGCAGCACCCACAGAAGGGGCAGCTCGAATGAATGTTTGATTGGCTCATAGGTTGTGGTAGATACCTTTTAAAAATTAATCCGTACCACTGTAATTTTGTTTGGATATTTTTAAAGACCTGGTAATCACACTGTCATACTTTCTATGATGTATTTAAACTTATGAATTTGACAGTCGTGTTAGCAATTTTGATTTATAATGAAGCCTGCTTAAGAGAGGTGGGTACTTTTGGTTTTTTGTTTTGTTTTTTCTACATGTGGACATAGGAATGGAAATTCGTAGTGGTTTCTAGAGTATAAATTTGTAGATTAGAAAGCTAGTTTGGGGGTAAGTTCCATTTTGATAGAAGAGAATTTCCAGGCCATGTTCATTAACTTCCATGTGTGACTGTACCAGTTAAGCCTTAAATCACAGATATGTGCCTTCTCAGATGCAGTAATTCTTGTCCAACCATTGTACAGAATCCATGAAGAAACCCCTACGATAACTTGGATGTGTCTGTTCTTTGCAAAGGAGCACAGTAAACGTTGGGATTCTTTGTCTTCATAAAACCACACTTGAGGTGGATGGTGGAACCAACCTTGGAGTCTTTTGGTTGGTTTCTCTTGAGTCCTTTTGAAGAATGGAACTATGGGAGAATTTTTTCCACTTGGGCAATGAAAAGATTGAATAGTGTGGAGGTCATAGGAGGGAAAGGCCAGTACTGTTTGATTTGTGCAGCACTGTTGGTCTTATTATGCAGATGGCCTGTCCACTGTCGGGGTTTCCTTGTTTAACCTTTGACTTTTGTCACACATATAAATGAGTATTTGGAGAGCTATCACTTTACCTGTTCATTTCTATTGTATTGAAATGAAGTACTTAAAATTACTGTTGTATGTGAATTTTGTAGACTGTACAATGTGTTATATATGTCCAAATGCCTTTTAGCTGGCTTTTTTTTTAATAATATGCCTGTTTTGAGTGCTTAATACAATGTAATGTGATTGTAAGTCATAAACCTATTTTAAATCATTCCCTCCTGTATATTTGTACTCTGAGAGAGCTTTATTTTATTCTTCAAGCAGAATAGCTACTTGTGATGGTTATTTACATTCCCCAGAGTATGCCTCTGGTGTGAATTTTGTATTCTTATTAAAGTCTCTGCTGCATTGCCTTGTTGCTCTGATCTCATAAATTTTAAATAAGTAACTATTTGGAACTTCAGAGAATATACCTTTTTTTCCTGGTCTTTGAAAAGAAACAGTGCTTCCATTACTTAATTTGTCATGTTCTATAAGTCATTCTTTTTTCTCAGTCTGACTCCCGGGAGCTGAATGTGTCCAGTCTCACCACAGTTCAACAACAATTGTAGCAAAAGAGCTAAATATTATTAGACTCACGGATTAATCACTTTTTCAGAAAAGCTAAAAATAAGTGATTTCTGAATAGTGGGCACATGCGCAAAAGAAATGTGTGACCTCATGCTAGACAGTGGTGTGTTCACTTTGTTGCAAAGGCTACTGGAAAGAAATAAAAGTTCAGCAAGTGGAAGGTAGTAACTCCCTTGCCATCTGCAGGAAATCGCTGGTGTGTTAGTTGTCAGGCTGTTAGTATGGAGAAGTCCGTGTGAATGTCTTTAGCCAACTTGTTACCCTTAAGGTCTGTTGCTAGAAGAAAAGACAGGTATTGCTAAAGGAGTACAGTTTAAAGAGTTTAAAGATGCCATATTGATAGCAAATGAAGAAGTAAAACATTATCTGTTCTAGACACGCCATTGTCTAGAACCACCTGAGCCAGACAATGAGTTTTGCTGTTTTTTGGGGTTTTTTTGTTTGTTTGTTTGGTTTTTTTTTTTTTTTTAGGATACCGTGTTTTCCATCTGATATATTTACCCATAAAATTAGAAGTTTCAGAAGCATCTTTCATAATGCTAATAAAACCCACCAAAGTGGTAGAATGAATACCTCTAATAAAATCTGGCCATGTATACTGAAAACTACTAAATTGTTGAGAGAAAATGAATGAGATCTAAGTCAATGGAGAGGTACTATGGTAGTGGTTTTGAAAAGTTAGTAGTGTTAAGAGCATCCAGCTGTGTCTCTCACCTGAGAAATTGAACCCAAGTCCAGGCAGATGAAAAGGATACAAATCAAACATTTCCTGATAATCATGACATCTAATTTAAAACAATCCTTTGGTTTTTACATGCAGTTTTACAGTTTATGAAGATGGATACAAATTGACATGGTAAGGAGATGTCTCTACCTGCCTATTTTTAACAGGAGAGCTGGATATCCAATGCTACAGGAGAGCATCTAAATTTTCAGAGCCACGCAGTGTTTTGATTTTCTAATCAATTGTTAATGCCAAGAATACAGCTTTGTATGGGCATGTAGTATAAAATGGCTGAAATATGTTTAGGGACATTTCAGAAATTGTGGGAAATTCTTTTCTAATGATCTCAAGCCAAAATTCATCTAGTGTTTCTTTGTATGAAACTGCAAACAGCAGGTTCATTTATTATTTTTACTCTCCAGGGATAGTTTCGGGATAGGGACTCATGAAGTCCTACCTGACCTTGACCTTGCTGTGTAGTCAAGGGTGGCTTTGAACTGACCCTCCTGCTTCTGCTTCTCTAGTGCAGGGATTGTAGATATGCCCAGTGTTTAAACTGTTTGTTTTAGGTTTAATTATTTAATGAGTGCTTTGCCTACATGTGTATGCGTGCACTGTATGTGTGCCTGGTGGCCCCAGAGTCCAGGAAAGGGCTTGACATCGCCTGGAACTAGAGTTGGGAATGGTTATGAGCCATCATGTAGGTGCTGGGAACCAAGCCCAAATCCTCAGGGTGAGCAGCAGGGGCTTTTTAACAGCTGAGTCGTCTCTCCAGCCCCCAATCAGCAATTTTTAAAAATCAAACATTCTAACACAATGCGGTCTAGGGCGGAGGAGATGGATCATCTGGTAAAGGTGCCCCCTGCCATACCTGATGACTCGGAACAACCCTGCAGCTCAGATGATGGAAGGAGACTCCTGCAAGTTGCTCTCTGAGTTCCGCACACTGTGAAGACAGAAGTTTCTGTTTCCCCAGGTCCAGCTGCCCTCTAGTCCCAAATAAACACACAGAGGCTTATATTAATTATAAACTGTTTGGCCAATGGCTTAGCCTCCTTACTGGCTAACTCTTAATTATTAACCCATTTATATTAAACTATATTGCCACAAGGTTGTGGCTTACCTGTAATGCTCCGGCATGTCACTCCTTCAGCGGCTACATGGTGTCTCCCCAGCAGCTCCTCTCTGTCTTCCTCTTCCTAGCATTCTCCCAGTCTGGTATACTTCCTACCTGGCTACTGGCCAATCAGCATTTAATCACCAACCAATAAGAGAAACATGTATTCACAGCTTACAGAAGGACATCCCCCATCTAGCCTGCCCACACACACACACACACACACACACCCATACTCTGATACACTCAAAAATGAACCATAATTCTAGTTGCCTTTTTTCTTTTTTTTTTTCCTTTTTTTTTTTTTTTTTTTTTTTAATTACCCATTTTTATGTTGACCTGGGGCTTTCCAGTTGTGAATGTGCTGAGTTTTGATCAAAGAGCCAGTTAATTCTGCATTAGTTCAAAATTTTTCCAAGGCCATGCATTCTTAACTATTGCTACAGTGTTACAGGAACTGTTGTTAAAATAGGAAATGCAAACAACTTTTACTAAATTCTGTGTTTTCACCTGAAGGTTTCCTGCCCTGAGGTTTCCTTAAATAAGTGGTTCTTCATGATAAACTGGCAAGTGTTCTAGAAACAAAGGCTGCTCTTCAGGTTGTGTATAATAAGGAAGAGCTATGTGTTGTTAGCTCTGATATGGAAAGGAGAGTCCATCCACTCAGGGGAAGGAAATTAAGCCCAGTCTGAGAGCCCTAACACCACTACAGTTAGTTCACTCATCTGCTGTCAGGGCTGGGGATTTGAATGCCAGTTGTGAAACTGTCCATGAAAACTAAAGGTACCTAAAACCTCTGATTGGTTTCAAACATGCTTTTCAGGAAACAGAGTCTTCTGTTAAAGACTTGAGCTTAAATCTCTTCAAATGACCTTTTTGCAACTATGGTTCAGCTGTGAATTGTGGAATCACAGGAAAGGTCTTAGAGGAGTAAGATACCATTTAGGGGACTGTGGAGATAGATGCTCAGTCAGTAAAGAGCTCTGTACAAGCATGAGGTCCTGGGTTCAGATCCCCAGCTCCCACATACAAGCCAGGCAGGGAGCCGTGAGTCTGAAACAGCAGTGCTGGGGGAATGGAGACGGAAAGCTCACTGGAGCACGCTGGCCACCAGTCTAGGGGACTCAGTGAGAGAGCCTCTCAAAGGCTTAGGTGGGAAGCTAATGAGGAAGATGTCAGACATCCATCTCTGCCTCAGACACACAGTTCAAAGCTAATTTGCTGGTTTTAAAGTTGGCTTACTGTAGCAGACTTATTGTTCTGCTTCTGGCTTGGTGTGCACGTGTGTGTACATAAATCATGTCAGAGTGAAATGTGGGCCTAGCCAGTGTAGACAGAAACAGAAAAGTACGCCCTGACATCTTCATGCTGTCTTAGAGGTCTGGTGTCTAAAGTGGCCAGGGAAGAAACTTCAGACTCACTGTGTGGGGAAAAAAACACTTTGTTTCATATAGGGGTCAGTGTGCAGTGAGACGGGAAAGGAGGCAAATGGTCCCCTTGGGTTTCCTAAAAAGGTGTGAAATAGTGAAGTTTTTGGAACAAGAAATAAGAGAAATTATGTATGCTACTTCACCTAAAAACTTGCTTGGACATAGACTTATTTTTGAGCGTGTACACATGCGTGTCACAGCTTGAGTGGAGGGCAGTGGTTGGACAGCTTGCAGGAGTCCGTTCTGTCCTTCTATCCTGTAGGTTCCAGGAATCCAACTCAAGGCATTGTCGGTCTGGGCAGCTAGTGCTTTTACTGTCTGAGCCATCCAGACAGCCCACTGTGCTGCATTTATTCTCCCGCTAAATGACTTCTGACTCTACATTAGAATGCTTTTTAATGAAAAAAGTACGTACCTAGAGCTTGGGACAGGTAATTATAACTTTCCTTGAGAAATATACTTACTATGGCTAGACACTGAACTCCTGAGAAAGGCACGCATGTGCGCAATTTTGTTTAGCTTGTACTTGTAGTTCACGGTTTAAAAAGACAAACAGCTCTAGGAAACGTTGGGAGAACAGCTAAATACGTTGAATGTGTTCGGCGCCGTGAGAGGTCTTGCATTGAAATTTTCGCTCTGCCTCTGTAGGGGAGAACACTTTTAGATGTGTGCCCATGAAGTTTCTTTTCAAGGGTTAGCTGCAGCGTGATGGTGCGTAACCAACTATATGTGGGAGAAAGGAAGGAAAGGCTCCTTTATTTTTATTTTTCCCTTGGTATTTGGAGACAGGCCCTCACTCTGTATCTCTGGCTGGGCTGGAGATCAAGAGAACACCTGTGTCTGCCTCCTGAGTGCTGGATTTAATGGCATACGCACCCATGCACGGCAGGAAAAGCTTTCTTATATATGGCAAAATGCTGCTGATGAGACAGATGGACATATGTGTGGTTTAATAGTACTAATCAACTTTTCTTAAAATTTTCGTGATTACAATTTTTAAATGGTGATTTGGTTTAAAAAAAAAAAAAAAAAAAGGCAATAGGATTCTGCCAAGTGTTCCTTTTCTCCCATTGCGGTGGCAATGGGCTGTTTTTTGTTTGATATATATATATTCTGTGCATAGAGATGCTACAATCAACACCACCCACCCCAGCATATGAAAAGGCTAGAGATGACAGCAGCATCGAGCAAAGGCACAGAATGCAGGATATAAGACTGAGGAACAGAATCACACATTTCCTAAGCAAGGTAAACCCCCACCCCCATTTCTCCTTAGCTCATCTCTAACTATTTGAAAGTTCAAGGGAGTTAGGCCCAAAACAAAACTAACTTTATTCTAGCTCAGTTAGGATGATTCCTCTGTCTCAGTTGCTTTATGCTCTCTGCTCATGAGCAATCACACATTATAGAGCTTTTCTACACTAACATTCTAGCTGCTTAAATTTTAGCTATGATAATTTGACTGCTTAAAACTGATTTTTCATCTAAAATGGTGGTTTTTGAGGTAGCCAGATTTTACCTAATTCATACTAACAGACTAATAAAGCAGCCTAACTCTATAAAGAAAAACACTAGGGTTTTTCTCCTCTTCCATCCGTCCTTTCCCGGCTAAGTCTGGGAACGTACTCCAGATCCAAATGTCCGAGCTGGCTCATATTCATAAGAGGGGCCACAGAAGCCATGCAGTGTTTGAGCACAGAGGTCTAACCATGGCAAGGGTTACTATAGAATCACTGCCTATCACGGGAGCTGTGAGAGTGTGAGTTTAAACAGTCATGAGTATTTGCTGAATGACTGGTGTGACCTTTATCACCTGACCCCACTAACACCCTGAAGAGGACTACATGATTCCTGAATCAGATGCCAGCCAGCTCTCCTGGAGGACAGAGAGTGTCATTCATTGTTTAAGGCTGTGTGGGGGTCTTTTAAAAAGATAATCCGAGGGTCTGCTAGTATGGATTGGTGACATTGATTGTCTGGGTTTGACCCCAGAACAGAATCACCAACCACCATCATCTAAATACCCTTTCCCCCTCCCCCCCCCCCAGAAGGACTGGATTTTCTTCATTACTCTTAGTATTTTCCTCCTGCTAAGTCAGCTGTAAAATAAGAGAAATTAGAAATTGTAAATGAACACCTACTAATATGATGACAGAAAAAAAAAATCTTGGTACACTGAGATGGTGCCTACACTCACAAGGAGAGGAGAGTGTAGCATTAATGCTTCGCAGCAGGCTCTGGTCCTAACTTGCCTCTTTGTCCTTTTAAAACAAAACCACAGTGGCATAATAGGAGGCTATTGTGCTACGTTGGGGCTTTCAAGACTTCAGAGTCACTATTTGTGCCCATGAGCAGAGCAATGAAAACAAGTCATTTTTCCCTTCAACACAAGTCACTTTAGGCCAGGCCACTTCAGACTTCCTTCTGGTGACCTCCACAATGACCTTGGTTTATTCTAGGAAGAACTCTGCCCATTTAGTTCTTTGAGCTTTTTTTTTTTTCCCTGTGAATTCCTGCTCAGTCATAATGAATTGGGTTCACCCAACTAAGGAAGCATTCATGACTATTAATTTGCTGACATTTCATTATTACAATATTTTCTTCCTATGTTGTCCTCTTTGCAGTTTTAACAGGGCTTGTGGGAGCAGTTTAACCCCAAGCTGTGAGGAGCCAGGCAACTGTCTTCCCAAGGGCTCACTTAGTCTCCTTTCAGTTAGAGTCAGGAGTCCTCTCCTCTCTAACTTTAAAACAGTAGACATTTCACATGAAATGCCTTGGTCCTCAGTCCTCGTTGTCGATGATTTTCTTGAGTTCCACATGAAAAGCAACCTGTCTCCATCACTCTCTTCCCCAAGTTGTGTGAGAGCCAGCGTTGTTTTCCAGCCCCCCTGTGGGCTGCCTTGGCTTCGAGTCCAGCACCAGCATGTCTCCTGAAATGTTAACTGGCCTGTGCAAGCCTACGTGTCTTCTGTTCACCATAAAATGTGATGATGCCTCACTGTTGCCTTCATGTTTTTATATCCTACTTCAAAGAGTTTGCATCTATCGGATGGTTCCCTCCGCACTGTTGAGGCCTGTGGAAGACAAGAACCGATGGGAACATTTGTAGCTTTCATGTCAAAACACAGTGTTCTCAGTAAAAAGGATTCCTGTTCCTGGGCACCTAGCCTTGAGTGGCGGGTCCACTGGTGTCATTTGGTGGTCGTAGGGAACAGGAAGAGAAAGACCAGTGCGGAGAACATATTGTTTGTGATTGAATATGGAAGCAGCCAGTTAACCAGAAAGGAAGTCTCGGCTCTGTACTTGGTGATGTTGAGGGGAGGGGTGTATTTTGCTATTAGCAGCATGATCTGTGAACACCATCCATGCTGCCCAACTCCACCTTACATCAATCTGGGTTAGAGCACAATATTCTCTTTGTAGGCTTTCAGGCTTGGCAACCACCCCCTACTACCAGTCAATTCAATATAGAATGCTTGCAGGGACATTGTCACCAGCAGATTATGGCTGGGGAACTCTCAGGGACAGAGCAGACTGACACTTCCCAGTGTTTTCCCGGTTCTTATCATCAGAGAAGGAATACAGAAGTGAGATGAGGCGAAGATACTGGTAAATGTATGACACAGCATAAGCACACACAAGAGAGTGTGGGCTTCTCAGAAGAGTTGCCCTCTTCACTGGGAATTTGGATAGCTTACTTCGTGGGCACACTTTAAGTGAGGGAAAAATTGTGGATGTTTTATGGTGGGGTATTCCAGGAATAGAGGGGGATTTTCCTGAAATAGGGTTTACATCAGATGCCCAATGACAGCAGGCAACAATAATAATGGAAATGTCATTAGAATAATGCATAGAGCATTTAGCAGTTGTCTTGAGCCATTTGAGCTGACTGGTTGGGGTGGTCTTGTGTCTGCTGTGTGAGTGGTCACGTAATGTGCTGTTGTAACAGCTCTCTAGAGCACCGGCCTCCAGTATCACACAGACTGTTTCTCTTCTCGCTCTGCCTGTCTAGCTCCCCTCAGCACTAGGGTATAGCTGGCAGGTGAAGTGGCAGAATCAGCTGGACCTGGTAGGTTCTGAAGGAGATGCTGTTAGAAGATTGGCTGTTTATGATCTGACTTAACTTTCGTCAAGAGGACAGCCTGAGTGCTGCCGTCTTTTAGAAGGATCAGAAATGGACAAGTCACCAGCCAGTTGTTGAAGTATGAATTATAAATGCAGGCACACAGACTGTGTTGCATGAGTGTTTCAAGGTCACGCAGGAAGACCTTAGACTCTATACAAAAAGCTCTCTGGAACTTGAAAGATAAGTTCTCTATTGCAGCACAATGCAGAAGAAACTGGCTTTTCATAACAGAAGATACATCCAAAAACACCTAGTATTTTTCAATAAAAACTCTTGTTGGTCTCCTCAATAGCTTTGGCAAAAAATGTGTGACTTTTATGGAAGTCTAAAATCTAGACTCTAGATGCTAATAAAAACTGATGAGTCAGAATCTTCTCAGCTCCATTCTCCCTTCATGCCCAACCCCTGCTCCAGCTGTCTGATTGGCTCAGATGCATCTAACCCACCTCTACATACAACAAAGGTCCCTGGACCATCAGGCAATTCTATAGAGGCTGAACTATGAGATCCCAGGATCCCTGTTTCCTATGAGCCCCGTTAGATTAGACCTAGTTATGCTGCTGCTGCTGCTGCTGCTGCTGCTGCTGCTGCTGCTGCTGCTGTGTGTGTGTGTGTGTGTGTGTGTGTGTGTGTGTGTGTGTGTGTGTATGAGAGTGTGTGTGTGTGTTTGCGTGTGTGTGTGTGTGTGTGAGAGAGAGAGAGTGTGTGTGTGTGTGTGTGTGTGTGTTTGCCATTTCCAGCATAAATATAATGTAGGTATGCTTGCCCTGAATCCACTGCCCTCCCTCTCCTGTAAAAAGACACCCAGAGTAACAGGACACATCAGTCACCCTAAGGAAGCATGATCATTTTATTTACCTGTGCCTTCCACAAAGTTCTGCAATGTGCTGGGGAACTGGGGCTGCTTAGAAACTCTAGCATTTCAAGAAAATAAAATAATAAATGTGACATTATGCACCCTTCTGTAGCCTAGGACTGAGAAACCAGCAGAGTCCATTGTACAAATGCCTTTTATTCTGCTGTCTCATACACAGTTTAATGGCTATTGCACAGAAATTAATTGTATGCACAAAACTCTACATAAAGGAGATTTAGGAACGTGAGGAAATCCATCCATTCTAAGACACGGATTGTTAGGATTTTAGGACCCCCTTCTTCAGAAGCAAGCCAGTAAGTTAGGATGAAAGATGAGCCAAACAAACCCACTCCCTTCCAACCCTGAACTATACATACATGAGCATTTCCTAGTACCTCTTTTTAGCCTGTGTCGTGCTAAACTTGACCAATAGTGTCAGCAACAGAACACCTTTACTTGCTCACCAAAGTGATTACAGTTATTTCTTTTTATTCCTCTTCTTTTTGGTTGCAGTTATTTCTGAGTCCCTTTGAGAAGCGCTAGGACTGTGGTTAGTGCCTAGGCTGCTTGGAGCCTTGGGGTCCGTTCAGAACACTGCCAAAAACAAGCTGAAACAAAACACGGATTATTATGGGCTGGCCTTATTATTTACTATCTTGGCCTAAGTGTGATTATTAAACCTGCTTATTAAAAAGAGAGTTTCACCAAACAAAGTATACACTTGATTCCCAGGGGCACAAAGGGGCTTTAAAAAAAAAGTTTCTAAGTCAACAACTGATCCTTTATCCTACCTTTGTGTCTCCTACAAAGTCTTCTCCCAGCATTCCCACTGGGAAACACACACACACACACACACACACACACACACACACACACACACACACGTTCTATTGCTGGTTCCTTGGTTTGTTTGGGAACTGCTTATTCTGTGAGAGTTATGGTTTCAAATTACTCTATTTGTTCTTCTAGCTTCTTGGAAGGGTAAACGGTTTGAAAATTAAAGCCAGTAGCAAAATAAGCCAGCCACGAACCACTCTAACGTCAGTGTCATCCAGGCCCACTCGCTTGTTTGCAGAGGAGAATAAGAAATACTGTGCCGAGCTGGGCACTGCTGTGGTCATGGCACATTTTGACTCATGTTGTCTGCTACAAGTTGGAATGTTGTCACAACCAGCATGTTCCAAACACTAAATAGACACGGGTGAAGGCTTCCCGAGGAAATTCAATGTATAATACTACCACTTTCTCCTTTTGTCTCTTCCTTCGTCCTCACCTTCCCGAACTCTCACACACACCCCAGGAGAGAAAATGAACGATTTGCTCTTGAGGCAGGCAGGGACAAGGGTCCTCAGATATCTTATTACCGCATTCCTGTGTTGGGTAAGAGTTGTTTTTAGTCTCTTGACCCTTGTCTCAAACAAACCACCACCGTTATTGGCGGGTACCTGAGCAACGACAAAAGAGACATCGTTGATGCTGCCATGGATATCAACACAGGAGAAAGCACTTTCTATGTAACACGTTTGTAAATCGTTACTTAGCATCTGAAGAGAAAGTTCCACCCTCTTAATGATCACAACCCAGTCAGTGTTTACTAAATTTAAAGGCAACTTAGGATTGAAATTCTGTAGCCTGGGGAAATAAAATGACATTTTTCCAGCTCAAAAAAGTGTTGAGTGAGTGGAGCGTAGCTCAGTGGCTAAAGGCACTTGCTGCCAAGCCTTGTGACTCGATGTTCGATCCCTAGAATCCATATAGTAGCAGGGGAAAACCCACTCCTCAGAGTTGTCCTCTGACCATCACAGGTGCAATGTGGCATGCACACCCTCACACACACACACACACACACACACACACACACACACACACACACACACACACTACATGCATGGAACAAAAATAGGGAAAATCTCACAAAAGTTGTTTGGATTACTATAGGAATATGACATTTGCATTTTGCCAATAAGGTGCTTTAGTCAAGCTTGCATTCGCATTGACAGCCACAACCTGCCTGTTCTATTTGTTGTGAGACTTAACGCCCTCCGGAGGAAACTGCCAGTCTTCTTTCTTAGCAGTGGCAGCTTGCTAGATGGGTTTGGGAGCCTTTCATTTATCTGCCACTCTGTTTAACTTCAGTATTGGCCATTTGTTTCTTTCAGCAGTTAAGGCTCCTAAGAGGTGGAGCTACGACCTGTAATCTAAACAAGCGATCCTGTCAGGTGTATCTTTTAAGAAGAAGAAAGAAGAAAAGGTTGAGCTAAGCAAACTCCAGTCTGTGCCATAAAAATGGGAGAAGCCATATGGGATGGGGATGGAAAAGAGGAACTTAAAATCATCTTGTTGCTTCAGACATGCGCCTGAGGGGACTGACTTCAGTGTATGCACGGACCTGTGGAGTCAGCACATGGGCTAAATCTACTCCTTTAGCAAATAATTCTGCTCTATAATGATGGATGTGCTAGGATATGTATGCTGAAATTGAGTCATGCCGGTTTGACGGTTTTGTTCAGTCAGTGGTTCCTAATGACAGATTAAATACAATCTATTGCTTAAGGTTGGGGGTGGGTGGTGGAGACCAAGAGTATCTCAGAAGTCAAAGCCAGAAGAAAGAAAATGCATTCAGTGACAGGAATGGAACTTTGGAACTTTCTGGAAAGGCCATTTTGGAAGAGGGCAAAGCAAGCTGCACAGAGAACGAGGGGAGCAAAGCTGGTAGGTATGTCTCAGAGGACATTCTGCTGGCCCTGGGGGATGTCCCCTCCATGCTAAGAAACTACTGTGCTCGTGAGTGTCTTGCTTGGGAAGAGGCTGGCCACACCACCCTCTATTCAATGTTGAGAGGCACAGCAGCAGCCATCTCTCAGCCACGACCCTAGTGGCTTCAGGCACCTTGCTTCAGGTTTCTTCCGAGCTTTCCCCTCAGGCTGGATATGTGGGCACATATTTTGGGCCACATCTGCATGCATGACCCTACAGAAGATTAGACACAGATGTGGAAAGCCTTCACATTGACCTGTAAATACAGTAACCCAGCAGCAGTTTCTGGGTGAGTGGATTTGGTGAGAAGAAGGGGAAGAATCTTAGCTTCAGGACACAGGTGTCACATTACACTGCTCTACAGTGGAAAACAAAACTGAAGGTTGGTGGGTGATAGCAAGACCTAGGGTGCCCCACACATGATAGACAGCAGAACAGCCAGATCCTCTTACTCTGGTTAAGAGTTAGTGTAGTGGTAGTGGGCCCAAGGCAAACAACCAAAGCTGGGGCTTCAACTTGCACAGCCCACTGTTAGGGAAGGGGAGGAGGGAAGAGTGCTGGTTTAAGGGGAAGGTGAGTTGACTTCCAGGCATTGAATCTGGACCATCAGGCGGATGTGGATTTGAGTCCCTGGCATAACTGAAGACAACTGGCTCTCATTTTCCTGGGCTCTTTGCAAGGATTGGAACCTAAGGCCGTGCTTATTCATTTCTATTGCTTTTCTTTCAAAAACACATCCAGATTAAAGTCAGAAACAATTCCCATGGGGTTATAATGGACAATGGGAGATCAAGGGTTCTAAAAGCCTTGTGACTGTACTCAGAGGAAAAGAAGGGTCACCAGGGGGGGCTAAAGAAGCAGAGAGAAGGCCCGTGGGCCAGAACAAAGCTGGAGATCAAAGGCCAAAAGGAGGAGGATGGGCCACTGGGCTGACTCCTCTGAAGTGGCTTTTTCCCCTTCTTTTTGGAGATCTTACCATGTTGCACAGTCTGGTTTCAAATTTGTAGGCTTAAGCTACCCCCGTGCCTCAGCTTCTGGAGTAGCAGGGCCACAGGAAGGAGCAGAAAGGGGCTGTCTTAGAGCACATGCTCCTTACTGTGTGAGGTCACACAGGTGTGCAGGGCTTGGGGCAACAGAGGGAAGGAAAGGAGTAGCCTGGCCTCTGACTGCATAAAGGGGAAGGGGGGCTGGCCTGGTGACCCATGCAGATCTCTGAGTTGGCAGACAGCCTGGTCTACAGAGCTAGTTCAAGGACAGCCAGAGCTACATAGACTGCCAAAGATGAAAAGGGGAGAGCACATCCTGCTCCTCATACAGCACTCCTTACTCTTTTACCTAGGTAGCAACCAATATTCATTTGAACTGACATGAGTTCCCAGCCCGAGACTGGTCTTGATATTTTCAGTGTTTGTGGGTGTATGTGTTTAATCGTGAACATCAAAAAGGCCAAGAAATAGGCAGGCACAGTTTTGGGGGTCTGGATAGTGGACTGATTAGAGCTAGTACTCTCTCTTTCCCTATGCAAGGCTCGAGTTAGGAGGTGAGGAATTATGTCGTGGAGTCCAGGAGCTAGGGACCTGATGAGCAGCTGGAAGTCCTCAGGCCTTAGAGCTTGGGAAAACTGTTCAGTTATCTGGGCACACCCAGAAAAGGGTAGGATGACTTCATTCCCGCAGAGGGCGCTTCCCGCCCCAGCAGCTGAGGTGCCAGCAGCCGGTTTGTCCAGGATAAGTCTTCTCTGACTACTCAACTTCTCTCTGCCTGGCGTCGCAAGTCACTTTGGAAAAAACAAAAACAAAAAACAAAAAAAAAACAAACAAAAAATAAAACCAAAAACCCTGTTTCCTTCGGTGAGTGAGTGGGCTCTTCCCAGTTTCCAGACGTTCCCTTCATTCAGCCAGGTCTGCCATACTTTTTTTTTTCCTTCTTCTTCTTTTAATAAAGCTGAAAATGTTACCATCATTGAGGAAAAAAAAAATAAGAGAGGAAAGGGAAAGGATGGCAGGGGACTGAAGGGACAGAGTTGGGGTGAGGAGGGGAAAGGGGGAGAAGAAAAAATTGGCGTGTGGCACGGAGGACCTGACCTTCAGAATGCTCTGGAGCCACCGCCAGGGAGCTCTCCTAGCCCTGCCCAAATGCTCCGGGGAGAAGCTGTCGTGGGGCGGAGTGTGCTGGTGCGCGGAGGTGTGTGAATGTGTGTGGAGAAGGTGCGTGCGTGCCTACGAATGTGTGTGGGATGTTCATGCGTGTGCGCAGGGGAGGTTGTCCAGGAGACTGCCGCAGAGCTTCCTTTGTGGAAGGTGGTGACCTGCTCAGTTGCGAATGTGGCGCCTCCCCCTTGCTCCCTGGTTCCACTAGGACACCAGGGCTCATCTTCGCCCTGCAGCAATTTCCATCTCCCTCTGTGGCTACCGGCCCAGCCCCGCGCCGGTCTTCAGGTGCCAGGAGCAGCGTGCTGTGCGCGGCTTTCGAGTCTCGGGATCCCGGACTTCGCTAAGGCGAACACGGTGGCGGTGCCATTCGAGTAAAGTGGGAGCAAGGGAGGCAGCGGAGCAGGAAAGGGCGTGCTGCCCTTCGCGGCCGGCTCGAGGAGCTGCGGAGCAGAGGCTGCATTGTTACCTGCAGCGGCCCCGCCCCTCCGCATCGCCCTGCCCCCTCGCGGTCCCTGGCCTGCAGTCCTGCGGAGAGTCGGCGGCGCCGGGACAGCGGGCGGAGGCTGCGCGGGCGCCGGGAGCGCGGGCGCGGTGAGTGCGGGGCTGGATTGGGAGACCGGGCTGTGAGGATGTGTTAGGGGATGCCGGGCCGGCAGGCGGCGAGGCGAGGATTCGGGGAAGCGCAAGCTCTGCACCCCAGTCCGGGGACCTGGTCTGTGAGCCCAGGCCCTGTGACCCGAAGCGCACACGCGCCGGGCTGGCCCCACATGGGACCCCGAGCTCCGTGCGGCGCTGCTCGCGAGTGGGACCCCGGGGGGTTCGATTAGCTCTCTTGGCACGTACGAGGGTCGCGCAGGTCGCGCGTAACTCAAGAGTCCCTCTCATTGAGGGCTCGTCCCTGCCACAGTGGTGTGGGGCTTCCCACACTGAACACTTCCCTGGAAGTTCACGTCCGAAGTGGTGCGGGCGCTTGTGGAAGCGTGGGGAAGAAGGGGAGGGCTGGCAGTCACCCCGGACCCTGCGCGTGCCGAATCTCCTTTTCGCGTTTCTGTCGCGGGCTCATCCCCTCTTGGTGTAGAGCCGCAGTGGCAGTGAGCCCTTCTCGGAGTCCGACCTAGGGACCACACGGTGTCGCCGCAGCCGTAGTTCAAGCGGCTGGCGACCACCGGTCCTAGAATCACGGACTCCGCAGAGAACTGGGTACCCGAAATCGGCGGGGACAGGGCGAACCACCCCGGGTCGGGTCGGCACCGGGGGAGCCTCTAAGGGTTGCGCAGCTGGCGCGGACACTCCAATGGCTGGTCCGAGACTGGGACGTCCCAGGTCCTCCTGGAGGCGTAGGGTCGAACCCTTCTCGAGAGGGCTGTTCCCACTGTCCCAGCCGGGAGCTTGCGCGGCGCGTGTGGGCGTCTCTCCTCGGCGACTCGCGCCTTCCCAGCCCAGATAAGGCGGCCTCTGGGCTAGCGCTGCCAGGGGACCGCCCACTCGGAGCCTGCCTACTGTCCCGGGATCCTAGACTGCACGGCTGCTGGACGCTGGTGGCCTTTGGGGACCCTGGCTAAGAGCAGCGAGAGCCGGCAGAGCCGATGGCCTTTTGGTGAGTGGATCCGTCAGAGCGCGGTACTAGAGACCAAGGGTGGTGGTGGGCAAAGACTTCCTGACTGGAAAGAATTCGTGTCCTGGTTGCTTGCTCCCTCCCTGCCCTGGTCCGGGCAACTTTCATAAAGACCCGGAGCTAGTAGTGTTTAAAGAAATTCTGCCTTGAGTTGGTCGCTCCGCGGACACTCTATCTGGTCCCCAGTTGCCCTTCTGGAGCTTCTGTCCCCCCTAGGAGCATCCTTTGGCATTCCCGGGCCTATTCTTCCTGGTTTGGGGACTGAGAGAGAAGTAACTGAAAATGTGCATTCAGAAACAGACGTTCTCTCGCAGCTGTGAATGTTTGTTTATGTGATGTGACAGATTAAACCTGCCAACCTGCCGTCATGGATTCTCGCTGCCAGCTGAAGTGCCAAGTCAGGCTGTGTTGCTCGCAAACTGATAGTCTGTGTCTTAATCAAGGGAGGGTTTGAAAAGACAGGTCGAGGTGGAGCAATGCGTTAAGGAAGGAGTAGAAAGAAGGGAATAGTGTTTCAGAAAGACAGGAACTTTCCCCAGCCCTGTCCCTCTGTCCCCAGCTGTGTAGCTCAGCCTTTTTCTGTCCTCAGTTCATCAGGTGTACAGCCTGCACTTTCAACCTAGGCCTCATCTGTGACACATGTCCGGATGCAAGAGGAAAGCCATCTGGCTCTGTGTCACTTTTTATTATTGTGGAATACAGCCGCATAGACCCTCCTTTGAGAAAGCCCTGCTTAGCAAGCAGTTAAGCAGGAGCCAAACAAGTCTTCTAGGAACTCTTAGGAACCTTCTTATTCTAACTCTGGGTGCTGGCTGATCATATGCTTAGGTGAAATCCAAAATACTGAAATCCGAGTTAAAAGATGCTCAACTGAGCAGCATCCTCTCCAGAGAGGGAGGGACAGCAGCCCCCCTCCCCCATTGCTGCCCCTTAATGGGCCATGGTTATCAGAGGACTTGAAGATGGTTCTGTCTTGGGAGAACCTATTTGTGACAGCCCTGCATTTAACAGCCTCCTCCTTGCTGCTGAGATCCCCCTGTTGGGGAGACGTTAAATACAAGCTTGCCTCTGTTTGTCTTGGGGAGATTGATGGGATACTTGATGATTCCCAGACAGAACCAGGGCCGATCCCATTGTCCCTGCTGCCAACTGCCAACTGTGAAAAACAGTCAAGGGGTGTCATCTGTCAGGGTGTCTGCATCACCAGCATTTCTCTCCCAAGTGTCTTTGAGAGTGAGCAGTGTCACCTCTACTGTGCACAGTACCATAGAATATGTTTTGTGCATCCCCTATTGTAATACCACGTGTGACTGGAAGAAGTTAGAATGATATCTGCTCCCACCCTTTCCTAACCTCTTTAACACTGGAAATCCTGCCCAGTGTTGGTAGTAGGGAGGAGGTACTGAAGTAAGGGGAATAGATGCATTAGCATGTAGCTAATCATTGCCAGTGAACCCACTCATTAGACACTGTTGGGGAGCTGTGGTCTTTGAATGTTAGGGTGGGGATGTTGCTAGACAAAGGGACCAGGGAGAGTATGATACATTTCCACTTGTTCCTTTCTAGTCTTAGCATGATATTCTTCTCTCAGGGTGGGAAATGGTTACAGAATTGTATCAATGCATAGTTCCTGTGTGTCATTTCTTAGCTATTGCAAGTTTTTATCTGGTACTTTGTCAGTACACAGCACAGGGCTCAAAAAGTCTTAGTCCTTTTTGGGGTAAACATCGGAAGACAGTGATTGATTGATGATGCCACAGTGCCTTTGAGTATTCACCTTCTTCACTTAGTGTCTCTACATACACTACACTTTTAAGACTACTTAAGTGATAACTGATACAGAATGAATTATTACTTCCCGGGTCAGACAGTGTTTTAGCTTACTCCCTCCCCTCCCCCGCAGTGCTGGAGATCCAAGTCGGGCTAGAGGACTTGCTGGGCATGTATGAAGATTCTGTGTTCAGTCCCCAGCACTGGGATGGGGGTGGGGGTAGGTTAACATAAAAATACATTGATCTATATGGAACCGAAAGTAAATTGGAGAATTAGCAACTTTTTAAGGGTTATTATATGCACAGAAAGTATATAAAATATGTAAGAATAAACAGCCAGAATTACCTGCACAGTCTTGAAAAAAGGGGAGTTCAAATGTAACTATAAACTGTAATTGACAATGAGTCATGATTGCTTTAGGGGTGCCAACTATGAAGGCAGCCTAGTTATGCCCCTAATGATAATTATGAAAACTCCTTCTAAAAGCCAGTTTCATCTCTAGTGAACCGGAAGTCAGCTTAGATACATGCTTATAACATTACTTAGATATTACCCAGTGTTGACAGCTGAATGTACTGATCCCACTGGACTATACACAGGAAATCATGAAAATGATTTTTTTTAAATATCAAGTTAATAATTGGGAATACCATTTTCTATTCAGTACTTATATTGTCAGGGACTGAACATGAAGTTTAGTGGTAGAACATATCCTTAGCCTGTGAGTTGAATGCCAAGTTCCAAAGTAAAGAAAGGGCTATAAGCTTAGCAACTGATGGTGGGCCGCCTGGCTTGCATGCAAAAGGGCCCAGGCACAATCCCCAGCATCGCAAATAAAATAAACAAACAAACCTCAGACAGTTAAATGTCCCATGAAAGTATTTGTCCTATAGCAGAGGCAAACAATTTAATATGTGGCCACTGAATATTAAAAAAGGAAAAATTTTACTATTTACAACCTTTGGTAGCAAAGTAAAGCTATTACATATATTTCTAGCAACCAGGACTTTGATATTTCATCTATAAACCTAAGACTTTTTTTCAGATTTGTTATTTTTGACTATGCATATATGTGCGTATGAGTGTATGTATGTGCATGAGTGCATGTATGTGTATTAGTGCAGGTATATGCATGTGTATATGTATATGCACCAGTATGCGCACTTGAGTGCAGGTGCCTTTGGAAGCCCAAATGTCAGATCCTCTGGAGCGGGAGTTACAGGTCGCTTCGGGCCACCTGACATGGATGCTCAGTCCTTGCAAGAGCAGTATTTGCTCTTAACCCCAGAGCTCCCTCAGAAAGTTTTTAAAACACATGTATTATCTGGGAAGATGAAGGGAAACAGTGTATATTATTAGATAGGGTTAATGACGTTCCGGAATTAGCACATTTTTCTTACACAGGCAGGTGGAAAAGGTATGCTCCTAATTCATAGATGAGAAATGCTGAAATGTAAGTGAGGTAATCCACCCCTGCTCAGACTGCAGCTTGAGGGAGTTGCGGAGCTGGGCCATGAGGGACAGTGCCTCTAGACTCCACTCCTGCTCCCCAGGAAGTCCTGCCTATTATATGTGGCTGCATGTACAATGTTTCATAATGTCTGAATTAGTGATAGCAGACGGTTTACTTCTGTGTAACCCGGTGTTGTGTGATCCACTTGTGTCTGCAAGTCTAGGCTCCCACAGTGATGACATAAGTGGATAATTACAGCCAGAAAAGTCATGTAAAACATTCCCTCTTCACATCTTCACCCCCTCTCTCACCTGCTTCCTTATGAGAAATGTAGTTATTTTAACCCTGTTTCTCACTGCGTTAGTAACAACCAGTATAAAGGCAAAAACATCTGGATATCCATAAAAATGCAGGTTTCCAAGATAAGTGAGTTGCATGGATAAGAGCTAGACATGTGGTGAACTTGATAGTGGCAATGTGTCCTTGTGCATCTCCGCTTTGTAATAGTGTCACGGTAGCAGACAAGGCAGGTGACAAGTTTAGGGTCTCTGAAGAGTGACTTTTCTAGACTCTATGATGACAGCATTGGAAAGGGTGATGGGAGTCATTTAATGCACTGTAATTTTATAGAGGAAAAATGGAAGTCTGGTGGGGGATGATGTAATAGTCCTGGCACACTTTTCTCTAGTTGGGGGAACCACATCACCCTGTGGAACAGGAACATGGTGACCCGGCTCCAGGGAAACAAGCTGGGCCATTATTGTCTTCTTTAAGTGCCCCACCTGCTCCCTTCAACATGGAAGATGCCTTTTGACCCAGTGATTGGAGAAGACATGTCCAGACTGGAACAAGGCAGGGTCACCAAGCAGCTAACGCTTCAGCAATTTGGGCAGTTTCCCCAAGGGCTGGGATACATCGTCCAAGAGAGGAAGGAACCTCTTGGTAAACAAGTAGTTTATTCACAAAGGGAACGCTCCTGATCTTACAGCAGGCACCGGTTACGTACGTGCTTCATTAATGGGAGATTTCCAAATTGGTTTTATTGCTGATCTTTTGGCAGCTTTTCCCAGTAGCAAAATGTGGTTTGGGTTTAGAGAAATATGTGTTCCTTCCAGTATGCTTTGAGATGTCCTCTTGACATGAATATCTACCTGTTGTGGGCCAGCCGACCCTGGCCCCTGAAGGGAAGAAGCTAATGTTAAAGCCTTTGCCGGCAGTGACTTTGAATTTGCTGTCTTCCCAGGTCTGCAAGCTGACATGAGGCACAGTGGCCTTCTCTTCTGGCAGAAGACTCGTGGGCCAAGAAGTACGATCTGAGTTTGATGTTTGTGTCTGCTTCTCCAAGGTCAAGGAATTAGCTCCTTAGAAGGCAACAGTACTATGCATGTTATGAATTGTGTCTCCCTGGCCAGCGATAAAGAAAATGGGACTCTTGCCACGGCAGCTGCATTCATGACTGGGCAGACGTCACCCTCTGCATCTCCTCCACCCCCTCCTCCACCGCCTCCTCCTCCACCTTGTCCACATTCAGGGGAGGGCTTCTTCCCCTCCCCACCTCCTCCTCTGCCACCCCCACTTCCTGGGGGACCGCTTGTCCCCCCTCCTCCCCCTCCTGGACTACCCCCAGTTGCTCACGTGAATGGCTACAGCTCCCCGGGTAAGAAGAAACGGATGCGAAGCTTTTTTTGGAAAACCATTCCAGAGGAGCAAGTCCGTGGCAAGACCAACATCTGGACTTTAGCAGCCAAGCAGCAGCAGCACTACCAGATTGACAAGAAGACCATCGAGGAGCTTTTTGGGCAGCAAGAAGATACCTCCAAGGCTTCTCTCCCCAGGAGAGGAGGAGCTCTGAATTCATCCTTCAGGGATGCCAGGGAAGAGGTGAGGCTATGCAACCCGGAGGGTGGGAGAGTGGGAGGGGGCAGGGGCCTGTGACCATGCTGCTCCAAGGTCAAGGTGTTGGATTGCGTGTTTCGGATAATTTGGGGGGTTTCACTGAGAAATGAGAGCGTGCGTGCGAGCTAGATGTGCTATGGGAAGCACAGGAAGGGCTCACACGATGAGTTGGAGCTGAGCAGCAAAAGTGAAGGGATTGTATGCATAGGATCCTCCCAGGCATCCCCATGGATTATGACCTCATACAGAGAACACATGAGTTGGGGCTGCCGGCCTCTCAGCACCACCCTGTTGCTAGCAAACTTGCTGTAGTTTTCTCAGGGAACCTAGAGTTTGTAGTCTCCCCTGGGATGGACGGCTGAGAGCTCCAGAGCTCAGCTATCTGGGATGAGCTGGGGCCATCTGAGATCAAATGCCTTGTGTTAAGTGGCATAATTACCAGACTGCCTTGGGATTCCTTCCCCTCTAGTGTGATCTCGGCATGTGTTTGGAGATGGCCTCCATGCCTCGGTTCTCTGAATTAAGTTTTGACCTTTGTGGAGATGGATTTCTAAACAGCCTAAGCATCAAGCTATTTTGAGACAGATTTTATGAAGCATGTTTCCAGTTAACACTAAGTGTGTTCCTTTGAAGGGGGAAACAGCTGCTAAATTACCAAACACATATACAACTCAATATAAATTCTTCGCTTTAAATCTGTTGTAAAGGAGCAGGAAAATAGGTCATCCATGGAGCTGCCTAGAAAGTGGGCGGGGCCCTGGGGTGAAGTATTATCGAATGCTTGAGCCAACAATATTGACCTCTTTTCTCTTCCTGGGTTAGGGAACACGTTAACCTCTCCCACCAGACCCTAAGGGTCCCTTAAACTGGTTGTGTGATTCCCCCTGAAACTGCTGAGAGCTTTCTTATGAAATACAGAGAGCACAGGGACCAAGGTTGTTGTGTCTAATAAACTGTGGGTGAATTGGAAAAGTCGGTCATCACAAGCCATGGTGTCATCAGTACTGATCTCAGGCTTTTCTGTCTGTCCCTTCATTTGGTCAACTGCCCTTTCCTTATTGGAAGGGACTCAGAAGTCACTTCCTTAGTGCCCCGGCCTTGGCCCAACTCCCAACAGAAGTTACTGATTGCAAGGCCAGTCACGTCTCACCCTTGCCTCCTGGTTCTCCCCGCTGAAGTGACTGGACAGATGTGCTTGAGCTCGGCTCATTATGGAACAGAAGGGGTTCTGCCTAGTGTGCCCCTGGGGAGGCAGCCCTCAGCTGAGACAAGAGGCCTCCTCCAGGAGTTAGGGACATTTCAGGGTGGTAAGGGCAACTTACTGCTTTCCACTTGAGAGGCAAAGAGCAGGGTAGAGCCCCTAGACGTTAAGTGGCCAAGCAGTGTTGCGAACCATGCTCAATTGTGACAGACACCGAGCAGGCCAGATCCAAAGTTCAGGAGCAAGTGTCTTTCTGTCCACCTTCTTCCATCACCGTGGCCTACATCGTAGGCGTCTGACCTTCTTCTTTAAGTTCCTTTTTAAAGGAGTTATTTTTAAATTGTGTATGTGTGTGTGTGTGTGTGCCTGTTCATTTGAATTGAGGAATTGAGGAGTGCTTGCATGCTATGGTGTGTGGGTGGAGATTAGACTTCTCTTGTCGGTCCTTGACTTTCATCTTCTTTGAGACAGGGTCTCTCTTGTGCACCATAACTCAATACCAGGACAGCTGGCCCACCAGCTTCCAGAGATTTTCCTGTCTCTGCTGGGATTGGAATTTGTGCTACTTTGGAACGGTTTTTGTGTGGGTTCTGAGAAACCCACCCAAATGATAGATTTCAGGAGGTCATCAGGCTTATTTGAGCAAACGTTCTACCCATTTAGCTACCCCCCTAGCTCTAAAGATTATTTTTTATTTTTAAAAGATTTATTCAATTGATTTTTATGTGTGTGCGGGTTTTGCCTACACGTGTGTCTTTGTGCCGTGTGTATAGTTCCCTTGGAAGAAGACATTGGAATAAACTGGAACTAACAGATGGTTGTGAACTGCTGTGCGCACTCACGAAACCCAGGTCCCCTATGTAAATAGCAAGTGACCATAACCACTGAGCTGTCTCTCCAGCCCCTGAATCTGTTGTTAGTGTTTAGATGCTGAGAACGGGCTGCAGGGCATTGCATGTGTGAGACAATTATTCTAATACTAAGCTGAACCCTCAGTCCTAAAAGTACACATTTCATTATAAATTACTTATACAATGCACTGCCTTAACTATTAGTCGAATGGTATCAAGTGCATCCATGTTGCGGTGCAGATACCACCATTCATCTCCAAAACCCTTCCATCCTACAAACCTGAGCTGCATACCCATGAGACAAGGATTTTTCTCCTGCTCCTTCTGGCTCTTGGCAGCTCCTTTTTTTTTTTCTGTCTCTGTCTCTGTGAATTTTATTATTCCAGGTACCTCATAGAAGTAGAACCATGCGGCGCTTTGCCTTTTCCTGACCGATTTATCTCCCTTAACTCAATGTCCTCAGGGTTCATCTAAGCTTCAGCATGCATGTGTCAGGATCAAGGCTACACAACATTCCGTTGTATACTTACACCACATTTTGTTACAAATCCCTCCATCCTTGGGTAGCTGCGTTACTTCTACTGTTTGTGGATGACGCTGTGGTGCAGAGACAGTGCTTTTGACTCTCATGGGCCTGACTCTGAATGTTAGCATGGCCAGTTGCCAAGAGATGAGGCAACCCTTCAGCTCTTCACCAGAAGGAGTTTACATCGGTCCTTTTATGTTCATGCTGGTTGACATTGCCACCTAAGAGATCACTGGGGATTATTTTCAATTTCTTACATTGCCTTAAACACGACTGGAAATTAGCTGGTGTGTGCCATTTTCTTTCCTGACTGGGTCCACCTCCTACAGAAAGTATAGTTCAGCAGGCTGACAAAGATCAGCCATAAATCTTCCAGCTCACCCTGCAGTGAGTAGAGTCCAGGGTCAAAAGCAATCGTCCTCACCCTCTCTCTGGGTGCCCTGAAGAACCTGCTGAGCGGTGTGTTCCTTGGAGGGCCTGCTCCCGAGCCCAGACACCTGAACGTCACAGCGGGCCATAATTCCGGAGGTTCAGACGTGCAGAGGAGCAGGTTAGGTCCCTTGTCATATAATAACCTCACATAGAAATGGCCTGATATTACATGATTGGCTTTCATTTTAAAGGCTTCATAGAGCATTACTAGAAAGTTCCATTGTGCTCCAGAGAAAGAATTTGCTGGAGGGTAAGGAAGATGTTGGTTTGGGAATGGCGGGCAAAGAAAGAGCAGCACTTAAAATAGTAAACTGGGGGGGGGGGAGGAGGTTATGAAATGTTACCCATCTTTGTATGCTTGTTACTAAAAATTAACTTGGGAGATCACAGATGTGATGGTGTCATAGTAATTAAGCTATAATAAAGCAATTGGAGATACACTGATATATACTAGGCTCCTAATAAAAGGTTCAGCTCAGACTTCATTTCACAGTTCACTGATGCTATCCCTGAGAAGTTGCCAAGTTCCTGTCCATCCATTACAGATGTCCTGAGTTCTCAACACTGGTGTTGGCTGAGTCTCTGTCTCCCAATGCTAGTGTTAGCTAGGTTTTTGTCTCTCATTGTAATTTGAACAGTTCTTTAAAAATATTTTATTTTAATGTTTATTTACTGTGTGTGTTTGCTTGTCTGGATGCACACCACATACTTTCAGGAGCACTTAGAGGCCAGAAGAGGGGTTCAGATCCCTGGAACTGGGGTTTCAGGTGGTTGTGAGCCACACATGGGTGCTGGGAATGCAATCTGGGTTCTCTGCTAGAGCAATAAGTTCTCTTAGCCACTGAGCTATCTGTTTAGCCCCCTTGAGTGACTCTTAAGATAACAATATGATACATCAAGTTGGTTAACTCTAAAGAAAACAAATAGAACGACCAAACTGGAAGTGTCCATCATCCTAGGCAAGGACAGGTTGGAACTGGAGCTCGCCAGCTGTCATTCACCGTGGTGTGACAGTGAGTGAATCTTGACACATTATAAATGGAAGAGGAGGATGGGAATGAGAGAAGAGGGAAGAGGAGAGTCAAGAGCAAGGAGGGAGGCTGCAAGAATGATGGCTCTTTCTAGATCCATGAGCAATGCTGCTTTGTCCTCCCACGCCCTCATCTGAGAACCAGTCATTCTCCTGTCGTCATGATACATTCAGCGTGTTCTGAGAAGGGCTCACACTCCGGAACTTTAGAACGAGATGGTGTATAGATTAAAACAGTATATATGCTTCAGGTTCCTTTCTCTTTTTTTCCCCCTCATAAAATAAGGGGTTCCAGTAGGTAGCCAACCAAAACTAAAACAGCGAAAAGCTGTCAGAGACCAAAGTGAAGTGAAGCCTGTACTGAGAGGAAGAAGATTTAAAATAATTTTGCTTTTGAGGCTTTGGACAGGGTAGAAATAGCCACTCTTTCAGGTGACCAGCATATGCAAGGATGTCCCCTTTCACACGGTGAGATGAAAGCTGTTTAAAGGGTTGAGACTTGGCTCAGTGACAGAGATCTTGCTTAGCAATGCTAAGGCCAGGGTTCAACACAAGGAGACCAAAAACCCAAAACCCACCACCAAGGGAAACACACCAAGTGACTGAGAGGTTTTTTTCTTCCACCATGAAAATGAAATGAAATACATGAAACAAGCCCACCACACGGAGGAATTTTAATTCTGCCTGGAAGAGGTACCTAAAGGGCTAGAGAGATAGGTCCATCACTAAAGGGCTCGCCTCAGAAGCATGAGGGCCTGAGTTCAATCCTCGGGACCCACATGAAAATGCTAAGTGTGGCCGTGCGCTTGTAATCCTCACCTGTGGGGGGTGGAGACAGGACCCACTGTCCTGTCAGTCTAGCCTAACTGGTGAGCTCCAGGCCAGTGGCAGTCCCTAAGGATGACTCAGGCAGTTGATTTCTGGCCTATACATACATGTTTGCTTGCCAACGTACATAAATACACACACACTTAAAAATAGAAGAAGAGGATGGTAAAGCTCATGGCAATAGAAAGTGTCATCGGCTAGGGTGAGGCGTGGCAACAGGCAGCTACTGTCTAATGGGCTCAGGACACTGGTCTTGTAAGATGTGAGTGAGCACTTTGGAGCTGGATGGATACATACCATGGGGATATACAGAGTGCTACTGAGTTGTACACCTAGAGCTGGTCAGGACGCTAAATATTATCCAGTTTCCTACAGTTTAAACAAGTTTCTTCTTCCTTAAAGGATTTGGGGGTGGAGCTTTATAACGACTGATGCTAAGGGAAAAAAAACGCTAGAACTGTAAGCTGGGTGGTTAGCATCGTGGAAGGGCCCTTGTCTTGCGCGACACTCTGGGCTTTGGGTTCCACGCCTGTCTGAGAGAAGGGGGATAAAGGGGGGACCTGGTGTGCCGCATACAGGTGGGACAGAGCTGGAGGGGGTGGGGATAACAATGCCTTCATGGCTGGGTTGGCACATCCCTAGCTTTAGGAGCTTGTCTCCTCTGACTTAGCTTTTATAGCCCTCTGGGATCTCTTTCAAGTGCCACTGTGTGTGTGGCTCCAGCTAGTCCTAAGGTGCTTCGCGCTGAAACACTAGCTCTGCAGCAGCCAGAGTTTGGGAAGTGAGATAAGCTCCTTACACGGGCCGTGATAACCGTCTTTGAAGGGCTTTAACAAACACCTTTATAACTGTTATAAGACTCCTGTTTGATAAGGCAGCAGAGTCAGGCACTAGGTAAAGCCAAGGGTGCCTGAGAGCAGAGCGGGGCTGTCCTGAGGTGATAGCATTTGTCTCTTGTCCTTTGTTTGGGTGAAGCTCTGGCCTTTGTTTTCTTGGTAAGCTGATCAGTCATGGCCAGCCCAGGCTTTTCCCTAGGGACTGTGACCAATTTCAGCCACTGCTTGGGCTCTGGAGACTTCTCCTACAAGCTAGCCATGCTCTTGACTTGAACATGCTGGCTGCCTCTCTGGGGTGGCTTAGGCTCGTGGAGGCTGGTCTACCTGGTGAGAACATGATGTCACCAGGCATCCCACACTAACAACCAGATACTGTGCTGGCTGCTTTTCACAGACCTGTCCCCATTCATTGATGCCATGGGAGACCCACCAGTAATAAGCCCACAGGAACCAGAGGGGAAAGGAATCAGAGAGAACCAGGCTCCTACTCTGTTCCAACACTACGATGGGACAGCCACAAAAGGACATCTCTGAGGTGGTTTCCTTATCTGTCAAATAGGGATAAGAGTAATGTCTCCCCTTGCTTTTCCAGCAGTGGTAGCTATGGACCTATGCCAAGTGTACAAAACCCCAGAGGGTGGAAGGGCGAACAGGATGAGGGTGGAGCTGGAAGTGTGTGGGGAGGAAGGATGCTGCAGTCCAGGGTTAAACACAGCAAGAGGTGGCAGTTTAGTAAGAGAATTATACAACCGGTTTGTTTCCATTCTGAGTAGACACAAATACAAGTGTATCGGTGTACGTGCCCAAACGTGTGACCTTTTCATTTACAAGTTTTAATGAGCAGCTTTCTGTCTTAATCAATTGAGATTCCTCATTCCAGCAGGAGCTTTCCTCCTTAGAGTGTTGGGTTTCCCAGGCTTTTCCCCCTTTCTTTCTCTTACTTCACTGAACTTGAACCACAGACCCTGTGGTAGGATTCTCAGTAAGGAGGGTGCCCTCTCAGCTTGGAAGCTTGTTTTATGGCTGGCAGGTGATTGTGTTAACATCAAATAAACCCATAGGTTAGTAAATAATGAGATTGTTTAAGATTAGTCTTCAAAAGGAGGCAAGCATACCTTGTAAAAATTTAACCTTATAGCCAGGAAGTGGCATTAACGGTCTTGCTTGTTGCTTACAAACTTGAAGTGACCCCGAGATGCAGAATTTGGTCTGAAGCCTGATTTTCTTTTGTTCACAGCAAATTTTCCTTTGTCTCGATTTCTTCTAGCCTCTCTTTACCAGAAGACAAACGGGAAAGATATCCGTAGTTTTGGGTTATCTTCTATCCTCCACCATGGATATTTACCTCTTGAGAGGGATCACTTGTCAGCAAGCCCCCAGAAGTCGTAATCTATAGTTTAATAAGATCTTCTCACACTGTTACTTTGGAACATTTCAAACTTGCTACAGTCCAATCTGGGTTTTGATGGCACAATGGGATAGCTCTGTCAACATTTGCTAAATCAAAAGATGCCATATAATGCCATGCATTGTGGCTCACATGCTTTATCCCTGCAGGCCGATCTCTGGAGTTTTGTGAGTAGCCTGGTCTACACAGTAAAACTATATTTCTCTGTGCCTTCTAACTCAAAGACAGGAAAATGAGGGTATAAATGTATGGATCTGAGACTTCCTGGTAAAAGACAATTTTTTTTTTCAACTTCCAAGTAAACAAAATGTAGGGTACATTTTTTTTAAACAGTCTCTGACTGGTCTTGATCTTCTGATAATCCTCCTGCCTCAGCCTTTTGAGTGTTAGGATCACAGGTGTCCACCATCCATGGCTAAGGTACATCCTTACTTCCTCCTAAATGGATGAGTTATGTCTGTGAGTCAGAACTGGGATCCAGCCTCATGCCATTTCAACTCTCATATGATTCCTCCTATGCTAATATATCTACCTAGGCCTTTAAGTATGAGCTATATGTAAAAAACAAAATTTTGAATTAAAATGTTAACTGTTTGGATGTATGTACTAGTATAATAAACATGTTTTGTGTGTTGTTCTGGGACTAGAACCCAGGTCCTTGGGCATGATGGATGGGTGCTCTACCATTCAACTACCCAGCCCAAAATATCTTTTTAAATTTTTATTATTTGTTTGTTTGTTTATGATGCTGGTGGAGCAGGATTGCGACAGACTGTCATGGAGCCTAGGCTTGTCTCCAACTTACTATGTAGCTTAGACAAGCCTAGAACTCCTCCTCTTACCTCTGTTTTCTAAGTGCTAGGATTACAGGTGTGTGGCACCACACCCAGTGATATGCATCATTCTTATTGCTAAAGAAATAAGTACAACATTCTGGTAGAAGTTTGGGGAGAAGATAAAAAATACTCTTAAACTATATTAGGAACATGTTAATTACCAGATTTACATATTAGAAATCGTTCCCTTGTACATTAGTATTATACTTTAACAGTTTGTAATGAGTCTTTCTCTGTACTGCCAGACAGCTCTCAAATAATGATACAGAGACTTCTTATTAATTATGAGAGCTCAACCTATAACAGGCTTGTTCCTCACTAGCTCTTATAACTTAAATTAATGCATATCTTTATTAATCTTCATCTACCATGTGGCTTTTACCTGTATCTCATTCTGTGTATCCTACTTATTCTGAGTCTACCTAGCATCTCCTCTGTGCTTTATTTCCTGCTACTTTCTCTCTCTGCCTGGAAGTCCCGACTATACTTCCTGCCTAGTCATTGGGTGTTCAGCTCTTTATTAAACCAATCACAGCAATATATCCTTACACAGTGTACAGATATTCCCTCAACATGGGTTTTTAACTCATGTTTTTTCCAGCTGTTTTTATTTTATTATTCAGTTATTTTGGTGTTTGGAGACAAGGTCTCTATAGAAGCTTGGCTGGACTGGAACTCACTATATAAACTAGACTGGCTTGGAGCTCACAGAGATTTGCTTGCCTCTGCCTCCAGGGACTAAAGGCATGTACCACCACACCTCAATTCAGCTGTTTTTATTTATATTTAAAATTTTTTACGTATCTTTTTTTTTCCAGATTACCGTCTTGGATGCAAAACGAAGTATGAACATTGGGATATTTCTTAAGCAGTTTAAAAAGTAAGATTTTTGTACACGTCTGGAATTTTAGCTATATGCATGCTATGAGGGTGTGACTGAGCTAAAGTTCAGATTGTAATCCAAGCTAGGGGCATTCCGTACTCTTCCAAGTCCTTCCTGAATGGTTGGCTCCATGGGTCTACAAGTGTGTCTTTGCTGTAAACTCAAATCTTGAAGAGAGGGAGAAGAGCCCTACAGTGCCCTGTATATCAAGGAAGTATGTGTGTCTTTTAAATTCTTGGACAATTTCACATACATATGTACAGTAATTGGGGCATTCTTCCCCATTACCCTCTCTCGTCACCCTCCCCCATCCTCAAAACTGTTTTCCCCAATAAGTCCTTTTTGACTTTAATGTCCTTTTTTTTTTAACCTGTTGAGTTTAATTATGGTTGTTTAAATGAGTGAGGGGTTATTTACAGGAACATGACCAGTTTATCAGTGGCTGTACTACTGAGGAAAATGACCCTGCCCCAGCACCCATTAATTGTCCATAGTGCCTCAGTGAGAGGCGGGACCTCATGAATCCTTCATCAGATGGTTTTCATTCATCTTCCCCCAAAGATGCTGTGGTGGGTGCTGCCATCAGCCTTCCTGGGATTCCTGGGGATGTTTCCTGGAGGAGGGAGCCTTAGGCTGGTGGGGCCTCTGGACCAAGAAGAAGCATGCAGAGGAGAGGGTAGAGAGATGTGCTTGCCTTAATTTCCATAGGCTCGTGTCCTTGGTAGCACACCAGCAAATGAAATCCTTTTCTTTCCAAGGTCTCCTCAGTCCATCGTAGAAGATATCCACCAAGGAAACAGTGAGCACTATGGATCAGAGACGCTTCGAGAAATCCTTAAGCTTTTGCCAGAGTCAGAAGAGGTGAGGAACTCGGCACGTGAACTTTTGCGTGTTTGATTGGTGAGAAAAGCTTCGTGTTCTGAGTGTGAGAGGCCCCCATAGGCAGTCCTGTCCTTCCTGGGGACAGAGGGGTTGCACGTGCTCAAAGGTGACCAGTGCAATAGAATAAGCCAGGCTTAGAGAGTCAGTCTCTGTTCAGATGGTGCCGTCCTGTAACTGAGAAACTCTGAACACCTGTGAACTTTAGATTCCTCACCTGTAAAAGGAGGACAATGACCCTTACCTCATGGGTTCCCAAGATGACTAATACCTATTTATGCAGCCAGCATGATACTTGGCACACTGAGCTCAATAAACTTAAGCTTTCTTTTCCATCATCTTAACATTTGACCTTTGCTTAGCATGAACCCAGGTTATAATACCTACACCTTGTTTTTGTTTTTTTTTTTTTTAAGAAAGGAAAAGAAAAGCTGTTTTGGATAAAGATACTGTAAATGTAGGTGAGTATTAACATAGGGTGTAGTGGACTAAAAAGGGGACGCTGCTGTGGCCATAGAAAGTAGCGTGGTAGAAAGGTATTAATTGTGTTTGGACCAAATTAGTTAGTTACTGGTAGTTAGGAGCTTCACAAGAGAAAAGAGACTAGTCTCCCAGGCATTTGGGTAAGCCTGGATTTGAGTTCCAGTACCGAGGGGGCAGGAAGAGGCTGATATGCTTTTGAAATTGTATTCCTGCATGGCCTCTTTCCGCGCCCTCCTTGGGGTTTCTCTGAGTATGCACTTACTGACCTCATCGTTTTTTTTTTTTTTTTTTTTTTTTTTTTTAAGGGAATATCAAATTTGACAGTGCATGTGGAAAGTGCTCAGAAGGCTCCTCATGGTACATGAGGCCTCAGGGAGGCTGCCAGCAGCTTCATGCTGTGACGAGCTAGGAGACCAGGAACTGTTCCATTTTTTTTAACATCTGCATTTTTCATGTCCAGTTCAAAAATGATTAGGGAACGCAGAAGAGTTGTTCGAAAGAGCAAACAGCTGTCAAAGTGATCCTGTTTTGTCATTTGAGTTCTGTGGTTGTCACTGGGACAGGACTGTCTAGGGCCAAGTGAGGAAAAAGCACCTGAGAGCTACCCAGGTCACCAGGGTCCTCTGGCCCCCGTTAGTGAGCTAGTTGCAAAGAAGCCTGGAGTAGGACTGCTGAGATGTCTTTGGGCTCCCTGACATAGGCGCGAGCAGTCTCCTGTGCAGGGTCATCCTCAGCCCAAATGTGTGACAGTCTGGTTACACTTCTTGTTTACATTTCTGACTCTTGGCTGCAACTCACCACGCCCTCCACACTCAACTTCAACAGAAACACCCTGCCAGGTCACTGCTCCCAGGACTGCCAGATGTCTGTGCCATCCAAGGGGCTGCAGGGGAAAGCAGAAGCTGCCCTGAGAATGTTTTGTGGCCTGTGGTACTACCTAGACTCGTGGGGACCCTAGAGCATCTTTGTCTCTGATGGAGGGGAATGAGGAGGGTGAGGTCAGGTAGGAAGCTGAGCCGAGTGAGAGAGGTTTGGAACTATGGCAGAAATACACTAATAAATGTTTGTGTGTGCATACCGACCATTAGCCCCAGGTGTAACACAGTACTCATTTTTAGCCCGGGAAAGACCTTAACATTTACTGAAGCCCTCTTATGCCAGGCACTAGATGAGACAAAATGAGATTCAGTGGTGCTGTAGGGTTTTTTGTTGTTGTTGTTGTTTATTTGTTTCGAGTCTTCTCTGTATTGCTTTGCTTTGGAACCTGTCCTGGAACTCGCTCTGTAGATCAGGCTGGCCTCGAATTCAGAGATCTATCTGCCTCTGCCTCCCAAGTGCTGGGAATAAAGGTGTGCGCCACTAACGCCCGGCCAGTGGGGCTGTATTTACAGGGCTTAGTCCAGTGACGAACACAGAGAAAGCCCATCAGTCACAGAGATGATTATTCTGTAGCCTCATTTACTCTTCTCAAGAAACTCGTGAAATATGCCTTATTTGCAAACTGCATCGGCTCTCACAGGTTACAGGGTGACTCAGGGTTGCTGGATGATACAAGAGAAGGCAGACTTAAACCCTAATTTTCTTTGACCCTGAGTACTTCTTTCCATTGCCTTCTGCTACCTTTCTTGGAGGAAGGAAGGGCAAAGGTTGTCAAAACTGTGCGCCTCACACCACGTGGTCTCCAAGACTTTTCATCACCTCTGCTAGCTATCACAGCCACCCGGTGTGAGCAAATGTCATTCGAATCCTCCAGTAACCTTATCAGCCTGCTGAAAAATATGAGCGGAAACAGCCGTTTTCTCTCCTGGCCCTGCCTCCTCAGCTGACAGGCTAACCCACGCCAAGGTTAATTTGTCATCGGGAATTTCTCTGCCCTTCACTTATCTTTTATCTGGCATGTTTGTTCATCTTTCTTCCAGTATGTGGTTTACCCTTGCAGAGGAAGAGGCGGGCCCTAAATAAAAGTTATGGGTGTGCTTTTGTCTGCCAGAGGCTGCCCTGCCAGGGATATGGGGAGTTGGGGAGGGGAGCGCCACCTAGCCCGGCCAGCCCTGCTCCTGCTGTGGGCTGCTGCTCTATTGACCATCGCAGTGTCCTGGGAACACAGCTAGAAGGTGCTGGTTGAGCTGCCTGCTGTGATGGTCACTCCCACCTCCCCATGCTGAAGAGGAAATCTAGGGCTTTCTGAATGCAGGCGTAGTCCATTGTGTGCCCCCTCCAATGCTTCTCCATCCCTGAGCGGCTGGCTCTTCACATTTGTGGGCAGGGCAATCCTGCCTCTCTAGGGCTGTGCAAGTGGAGTGGGGCAGGATGAGGAGGCCACCCTTCCTTTGGCCTTGTGAATCTCAGGAGCTTGTTCCGGCTCTTACGACAGAAACTGGGCAGAGCAAGGGTCATAATGAGAGGCCCTTGGCTCAGCCAGCAAAATCATGCCTACCAGTGTTTAAGGCGTGATTTTTTGATAATGACAATGAGAATGCATAGTAATTACAGTTTGCTCACCTCTCCTCTTCCTTTCCTGCCACTGGGAAGGCACAGTAATCCCTCTTAATGAATACAAGGCTTGCTGGGAACTAGAATGAAGAACTATATACATGGCATTTAAATTTCTGTCTTCCATCTCCATTCCCTTAAGATCTATAAACATTTTTGGCCTCCTGCGTAAGTGAGGGAGGTTAATCCTTGCTCAGTCACTGTTTAGCGTATGTTTAATAGAAGTGCCTTAAGTTTAGTTGGAATGACCCGTTCTTGTGCTGCTGCAGACTGAAATCTGTGCTCTTGTTTTCCTAAGCTTTGCACATACTGAGCACGGGGTCTTTTAAAAGGTTTGGCCTCATTCTGCCCCTGCCCATATATAGTGAACTGCTAAATTCTGCTCCAGAAGGAATCAGACAGCAGCCTAGGGCTGTCTTAGTTCACCGGCAAGGCACTATTTGAATTGAGCTAAACCGGAAGTGTCCTGAGTCCTGAGGTATAACGAGGCTAAAAATGGTAAATTCACTTTATGGCTCTCCACAAGTGGGTCAAATGTAGTTTTACAAATGGCTGTTTTGGGCCCTAACCAACTAGCCAACCAACCAGACAGACAGACAGACAGACAGACAGACAGACAGACAACAAGCAAACAAGCAAAACCAATAGCAGCAGAGCCTTTACTTAGCAAGCCGGAGGCCTTGGGTTCCATCCCAGCACTAGAAAGAGGAAAATAAAGTGGAATAAGGATCTCTGAGAGAGAGAGGTAACTCTAGAGAGTGGTTTTATATTTTCATTAATGTCAATTAATAAGTTTTAAAAAAATAAAACCTTCATGTTTTTTTAATTATAACTTTCTATTTTTCTCTCTCCTTTATTTATCTTTTTGTTTTTTCTAGGCAGGGTCTTCCTATGCAGCATAAGTTAGCCTTGAATTCGTGCTCAGCCTACTGGGTTCCTGGGTACCACCAGGACACTGCTTCCAAGGGCTTGAACTCATGTTGCCAGTCATAATGGGGAGGGTAGAAGGGAACAAGCTTTGTGAAGAATAACATGATTCAGAGTGTGGCTCCACAGTAGATCTTGTATTTAGCATTTCAAGGCCCTGGGCTGAATATCCAGGAAAGGACATTTCTTTCCATGATGGAAAATGTAAAATTGGTCAGTACTTCCCATCACCAGTTAGTGGCAAGCATGGGCTGTGCCCATCATTGCGGGACTAGGGTACCACTCACATAAGGACTCCTAAGAGTGTCTTTAGAAGTGGCTTTGTGCTTTCTTAGCTCGGTTCAGTTTTCTGTGTGGAGAAGGTAGGACTTTTCTGTCTGATGCAGTTTGAGAGCTTTGTCTCGCCTCCACCACATCTGCCTGCTAATAGTTTGGCCGTGTCCCTACGTCATATCTCTTTACTACAGGAGGGGAATATGTGTGTGTTTAAAAACCTTCATTTAGCGGGATTTTATATATATTTCATATATATATATATGTATGTATATATATAGTAGCAGTCTGTTCACTGTAGATATGTAAAAATAGAATGAAGAGCAAGTGGAAAGTAACTGGTAACATTGCGTGTATGGGACATCTTTTCTTCTTGATTTATGGAAATACGATCTGTATATTGCATAGACTATTTAAGGACAATGAATTTTTGTGTTTTACTTTTGATTAAATGTGTTACTTGTATGTACTGATGGGTTCCATATAATGTATGCAACAACATGTGCGGCTCAAATCCAGCTCTTTGTCCATGCTCTCCCTTCCCCTGGGCAATCGTACTAACCACCAATCTACAGTGAGACATTTCTTAGCTTCTACACAGGTCAGAGAACGCGTAGCCCTTGTCCTTCAGCATCCGACTTATGTCACTTAACATAATGCCATGTGGTTCCATCCATTGTGTTATGGAAGACAGGTTTTTACTCTTTTCTCTAGCTTAGTGATACCCCACTGACTCTAATCTCGTATATTCTTTATCTGTTTACCTGTTGATTGGCATCCAGGCCAGTTCTATACCTTCGCTGCATCATAGGCAGCTATCTTAGCACCCATTGTTCAGTTGAAGCTCTCTTCCTTCTCATTATCTGCTGGAGAGCCAACCTGTACTCCCTTCAATGGCATAGTCCAGGCCTAGTGGTAGAGCACAGGCTTCCCATGCCTGGGCCCTGGCCTCTATCCCATCATTGGAGGGCTGGAAAGCAGTAGCCAGGTCAGATGACACACATCTGTAATCCTACCATTCCAAAGGCTGAGGCAAAAGGATCAAAACTTTGAGATTAGTTTATGTTAAATAGTAAAACCACACAAAAAGAACAAACAAAAACAATAGTTATTGTCACTTAGATCCACAACCCACTGCTTCGTCGTGAAAGAAATTAGTAATGAAAAGAATGAGTTTATTCAGTTCAGCCAACAAGAGAGACAGTGTAGGTAGACTTTTCTGTCTCGCCAGCCAGTTCCCAAATAACCACAGTGAGACTTATTATTTATTATAAATGCCAGCCAATAGCTCAAACTTGTTACTCTTATCATTTTGAATTAAGCTCTCTCTTCTCAGTTTTGAAAGTTCATCTCCTCCCCTTGAAATTCTTTTACTCCACCCTTCTTCCCAGAATTCTCTCTGTCCCAAAACTCTTGCCTAGCCATTGGCTAGTCTGTGCTTCATTAACAATGAGAGTAATACATACTTACAGTGTACAAAAAGATTACTCCACAACAACAAAGAACCTAGCTTTCTCTGCACTGGTGCCCAGGGCTCTCTTGAACTTTATAGAAAGTCAGGAGGCATTTTACCTGCCCGTTCCTCAAGGAAGGCAACCTGGACCCCAGGTCACCTCATCGTTCTTACAGGCCACATCCTCTACACCATTCTTTTGGTGTAGTGGTCACTAGTGTGCCTTTAGAATTTTGAAAGTCATCTCCATCTCTCCATTGGGTTTTCTGTCAGCATGGTTCCTGGCCACAGCATTTACTCACCCAGCAGTGGGCCTGGACCTGGCACTCAGTGGTGGGGAAGTTGGCTAGTCTGCTCAGGGTCCTGGGCTCATCCCCAGATAGGAAGATGGATAAACAAGCAAGCAAAAAATAACACAGCAGTAGCTGTGGATTCCTTTGCCTTAGATCTATCTGTTATTAATTTGAATTTACCACTGAAACATTATTTTCTTAGACTAATCCTAAAATGAAATTTAAAGTACTATTAAATTTTGATAAATCAATGATTTTTGTTTTTGTCTTCTCCCCTTTTCTTTACATTCTAATCAATAATTTTTTTTTTTTTTTGTCTTCTCCCCTTTTCTTTTGTCTTTTAGGTAAAGAAGTTAAAGACGTTTAATGGCGATGTGTCCAAGCTGTCTCTGGCAGATTCCTTTCTGTACTGTTTGATTCGGGTGCCAAAGTAAGGCTGCAGTCCCTGGCCCATGTTCCCCATGGAGCAGGTTGTTACTGACTGCTGCTACAGTTTTACTTAGTTTTATTTTCTTGTTTTTTTTAGCTATTCACTTCGGATCGAAGCCATGGTGCTAAAAAAGGAATTCTTGGCATCATGCTCTTCTCTGTTCAAAGACATAACGATTCTAAGAACTGCTACAAAAGGTAATTGAATATGTGTGTTCACATATAGTTTGTTTTCATCAATTTTGGTAGCTGTTTATCTTTTTTTTAAAAAAAAAATTCAAATAAAATTGGAAATGGAAAATCCCATTTTTGGATCACCTAAAGAGGGAAAAAAAGTGTAAGGAGGGATGCAGTTCAATTAACGAACATCAATTTGCATATTATCTTTCCATGGAAGAAAGTTTCTTTCATCTCAGGCTTCAGAGTAAACCTTGCAAGTAGCAGCCTGCCTTACTTCTCAACGTAGTTAGCTTTCCATGTTCTGTGTGTGTGTGTGTGTGGTGTGAAAGTGTATGTATGTGGTGTCTGTGATATATATTGTGTGCTGTGTATATGGCATAAAGTGTATTTGCATTATGTTGATGTGTGATGCTGTGGAGTTTGTGATATTTAATATGTATTGTGTGATATATATTATGTGTGGAGTTTGGTATTTACTATGAGGGGTGTAATGCTGATGAGTGTGGTACGGTACGTAGCATGTACGAGTGTGTGTGACCTGAACCGTCTATTTCTTCCTTTCTCTGTTGACTGGGCCCCCTTCCCAGGATGCAGCATTGGCCTTTTCCTGCTGGGGCGTCTTAGGTTTCTGTTCTGTGGCTTCTCCCACCTCCCAGCTCTCTAGACTCCAGCATTGAAGGTCTGCTAAGTCTGAGATGGGTTAGCTGATCCTTTTACTTCTTAAACAGCTAAGTTTTTCCTTCCCAGCCTCCTCTCACAGGTCTGCCTCTCAGGGCTGGGGCCTTTGCCTCTGGCACTCACCACGGCTCCCTGGCATTCACCACTCTAGCACAGGCAGGTCCACCCACCTTCCCATCTTCCACTCTCCAGCCTGGGTTCCTCCCAATGTCTCTAGCTGTTTCTCTGGAACTGTCTATTCCTATTTGGTGTCCCTCAAGTTGCTCTTGCCTGTGGTGAGAGGAAGGGTCCTCCATCCAGCCCATCACATGCTCTTATTGGAGCAGCACTAAGAATGACAAGGACTCATTCAACTCCAATAGGGAGATCTCTTTCAGTTCTTGCCATTCCGAGGCTATTGGTTGCAGCAGCTGTGAAAGGACTAAGCTTCCTGTTCAAACAGCGTTGCAAAAACTTGTTTTCATATTGAGCAATATAAATTTGTGGGCATGGAGGAAGCATTTCTTATCTGTAGAACCTTCCCAAACTGGCCTTCTAAGATAACAAAATACAGGCACTCATCCAAACGTGATGCGTTGACAGTAACACCAGACTTAGTGGAGAATAATGACCTACAAATACATAGTGACATTGTATTACCTGTGCTGTCATTTTAATAATTAAGTTGTTTATTTTAGCTTTCCAGATATATACTTTTAATTGTGTTTCTTTATAGGCACGTATAAGAGATTTTGTGTTAATAAAGAATTAGTTTATCAATGTATTATCATACGTTCTCTTTTATAGCCTTCAGCCAATACAAATGAAATATGTTTTGAATAAAATGGAAAGATGTTTTGGATACCAGGGACTTGAGGGTTGGTGGTTTGCAAGTTATTTACATGACATGCCAGATTGTTTATTTTTATTTTTTTTAATCTTTTCGTAACTCATTGGCTAAGCAAAATGTTGCTGGCCATTGGTTCTCATGTTTCATAAATGCAGTCCTAAAGGATAGTAGTGAGTGAAGGGGGAAACAAACTCAAAGAATTTACTGCTGAAGAGGAGGAAGTCAGTTTCCACAGCACAGTGCTCCCTTGGGCTGCTTTGTTTTCTGAGACTTGAAAATTCTCAGTGAATGACTTTGTGGTGTTTAACCGCCCTACGTGTTTGATCCCCAGCTAAACTGCAGGACGTAGATAATAATATATTTCTATTATTATCGTAAACATGATCACAGCAGAAAGAGTATTTGGTTTGGGGTCAGAATTTACTTCAGACACACTTGAACTTGGATGTGGTAGCTGTCTTTTGCACATGTGAGGTCTTTCTAAGGCACAGTGGTATGTTCCTTTTGACAGAGCTGATGTCATGTGAGGAGCTACATTCAATATTACACTTGGTGCTCCAGGCTGGGAATATCATGAATGCAGTAAGTAGAACCCAAAACAAGACGTGTGCCTGCCACTTCATCGTCTGTCTGAAGGCTCAACACGCTTCTTCTCTTGCCTCGTCTTCTGTAGGGAGGGTATGCTGGCAATGCTGTAGGATTTAAACTGTCTTCTTTACTCAAATTGGCGGACACAAAGGCCAACAAACCTGGAATGAATCTTCTGCATTTTGTCGCTCAGGTAAGTGAACTAGAGGGAGGGAGAATGCCTGTGAATGCCTGGTGTAGACAGTGTGGTTTCCCCAGACAAGTTCCTCAGTTAGGAAGAAGACAAGGAAAATACCAAGAAGATCCTGGTTTGTGATTCTGTTGTGGTTTGAGCTACTGGAGGGGAGGGGACAAACAATGGAGGCACGAGGCTGGCTTCAGAAAGCAGGGAAGGATTCAGACGTCAGAGGTGCTATCTAGAGGTCATGGATCAGCCATGGGAAACAGAAAGAAGTTTGTGCACAGTAATAGTATGACCAGGATTTTTGTTTTAATAAAATAAAACACGGTGAAGGCTGGGTTGAAGAAAAGCAAGGACAAGGTCTGGGGAGACATCCTAGCCATAGCGGTCTAATTGTGTGGTGCAAGCTAGAAGGGATAACCACTGTAAGGATAGAGTAGAAGGCTGGGTGTTGAAACCTCTGATGTAAGATGAACAGGTTTGTGGCCAGTCTCTTGAGAACTGGGCATCAGAGTGTTATCTGCCTATGTAGGATTTGGAGTCAGGACTCTATTGGTAGCTTCTTTTCTTTGGAATATAGGGTTGGATACCAGGGTCTTAGAATGCTGGGCAAAGACTATCTCCCCACCCTGGCCTCCAGGCCTCAGGACTTGATTGGAAAGTCAGTATTCAAAGCACCCAAATGAGAGACTGTTTCCTTATCCACCCTGAAACGCTACTGGTGGGGTTCTATGTGACAAATGTGGGCATTAACTCTAGGTGGCTTGGGCCCTGCTTCTGTAGGAAGGAATCCTCTAATGGTTCCTTCTTTCTTGTCCCTCCCAAGTCAGCCTCCAAACAGCTGAAGAATCCAGACACCTCCTTGGCTTCTGTGCCTCTCATTAAAGTCGATTTGCAAACTGGTTTAACAGTCAAAGGCATCTCATACCCTCATCGAAGAGCACGCTCTCCGAGATGCCTGCCATTTAGGCAGGGTATATTGGGTTCTCTTGGAAACAATGGGCGCTAAGCTGCTGCCTCATTCCATTGAGTTTCAGTGCTCATGAGTTGAATTTCATGTGGGGATTGTTTGTCTTGGGAAGGTTAAAGGTATCTGAACTGTGGTGGGAGGGGGCAGTTCTGGTAAATCTTAGGAAGAATAGCAAAGTTCATGTCTCAGGGAATTGCTTTCAATGTAGCAAGCTGAAAACTAAGTGTTGTTTCCAAGGCTCCCTGCAGCTCTAAGAGAGTGAGGCTTCCCTCCCAGATTTATTCACCCAGGAAGACGGAAGTCTGTTTTTGTTCTAGGAAGCCCAGAAGCAAAATACCATCCTTCTGCACTTTTCTGAGAAGCTGCAGCATGTGCAGGAGACATCAAGGTGAGCACCGAGACAAAGTGTGACTTTGGCGGCCTTCCTGTGGAAAAGGCGGAGTACTCTCAGATTGCAGTCTGAACTCTGAGATGGTTTCTCTTGTTGAAACCTTCCTTTCCTCTTGTTCTCCCTTTCCATGTGCTTGGTACAGTGTGTGTGTGTACATTTGAAATGTGGGGATTTTGAACAGACAATTGTTATCTTCACACTAAATGAAACCATTTTAGTCTATTTTAAAGAGCACCATCCAGGATAAGAAAAATAGGGATCAGAGTGTCAAATCCCTCCCACACCCGAGAGGTTGGAAGAGCACAACTTAGGACCTTGGGAGTTGGTTTAGATCAAACTTGTAGGGCCTTACATCACTGTTTCCCTGTGAACTTGAACATGGTACATTTATTTTCTATTGCATTAAAAAGCATTTGGAACCGCACCAAGGCCTATGAAAGGACTTGGTTCTAAATTAGTCACTCAGCATTACAGAGAAAGTGTCTACCAAGCATGAAGCCCTAATTGCATTACTCTAATTTGCTTCCAAACCTAATATAGATGCATGCTTTAATGTAACAATGATCTGTGTGCCTATCACCTCCATTCTGTTATTTAACTTATAATAGGCCCATGCATCCTCCGGAAAACACTATAGTTAATCAGTTCTTCAAGAAAAATGTCTTAAGTTTTCACATCTGCTGACGCCTGTGCCTTAAACACTGCAGACTGGCTGGTTTCTGGCTGCCAGCACAGAATTAATTAATACAGCATTGGGAAGAAATACACACAATTGCCTCTGATGAGCTGGCTCAGCTCACCACTGCTTGTATCAATCAAATTAATATTATATACTTTTTTAATGGGAGCTTACTATATTGCCTGGGCTGGCCTGGAATCCCTGGGCTGAAATTATCCTCCTGTCTCAACTTCTTGAGTGTCTGGGACTACAGGCAAATGACACCATGGCTGGCTATACAATGTCCTTATTATCTGAGTGACGATAGCCAGCCATGACAGCATGAACCATATGCATATAAAGAAATAAACCACAGCTCATAGTCCTGTCATTAGACAGTATCTGTTATTGACATCCAGCCGCAGATAATATGTCTTGCAGACAGGAGGATTACCAGTGCAAAGACTAAACACTTCATAATTCATGTTTACAGATCACTAGATTATACTTCAAGAAAAAAAACAGACGTAGCATACAAACATTTTTAATTCTTAAAAGAAATTAATATGCAACTGTTTTTTACGGTATTGAAACTATAGAAATATTATATCTATATGAAGAAAATTAATGTTATGTTTTTGAGTTAGCATTTCTTCTCGGTACTGGATAGCTTTAGCAAAACATCATTGTCTTAGAGAATCATCTTCCAGTCAGGTTTTTTTTTTATTTGAAGTGAAAGGTACTTACACAAGTAAGTACAATGAATTCTTCAATAAAGAATTGTGTGCTACCAAAGACAAGTAGAGGTGGAGAAAACAAAAAACCTAAAATTCATAATAGCAACATGAATGCACCCAAATGTACAAAATTCTCCTGGTTTGGGGTTTCACCTGCTCCCCTCCCGGTGACAAAACCATCTTGGTGTCCTGCTGATCTGAATTTGATGGGTGAACAAAATGCACAGCGGTCAACCCCGCCACTCGTTTGCAGCGCTGTTGGCCATGTTCTAGTTCTCTGTAACTTATGAGAGAGGTCAAATCTGGCTCCCCGTGCCCCACAAGAGGAAGGCTAGGCGCCAGCCTCCATTGCCTGGCTCTTTGTGAATGACAGCATCCCAGCACAAGGAAGGCAGCTGCTCAGAGTCTCCCTGGGTTTTAGTTTTGATGCTTGTTGCACAGGGGTGCTGAGACCGCCTGTCTGAAGAGCTCCCGAAGTCCTGAGCCCTGGGTTGGCTGGCAGCCTGCTTTCCTTAAGTCAGTGTGTTGAGGAAGCACTCACCTCTTTTTAAAAAAAATGGGTGGGGATCTGCTCAGGGTCTAAATACATTAGTGGGTAGATTTGACCCCAGTGGCTCCCCTGTGTCAGGCTTGGCCAAAGGTGGGTCTCGTTTGGCACAGCCGCATGATGTATGATGGATGTCTTGGTGCCAGCTGCCCACTCTTCCTTTCCTTCTCCAGATTATCCCTGGATGTCACTGAGGCGGAGCTGCACTCTCTCTGTGTCAGAACAAAATCGCTGCAGGAAAACATCCAGCGGGACCAGGAGCTGTCACAGCAGATGGAAGACTTCCTCCAGGTGAGTCCCTCTCATCATCCAACCATCCAGCCATCGCAGCAGGCTGGCCTCTGTGATTGGTGGAGGCAGCAAGAGCTCGATCATGCTTTTCCCCCAAGTGAAGACAAGGGTCCTTGTGTCCCAAGGTCCTTTCATGGCAGAGGATGGTGATGATGGTGTGCAGGGCCTCTGTGCTGGATGGCAGCAGTCCAGGCCTCTCACCCTGGGACTGTCCTGGAAGCCTGAGGTTTGCCTCCGTATCCTTTATATTTTTGGACAACAGGAGAGAGTTCCACAGAACATCCTGACCCTGAAGGGCTGGGGCTGATGATCCTTCACATGTTTCTGTAGAAGAGAGAGACCAATTGTACCTGTCATGATTGATTGATTGATTGATTGCTTCTCTTCCTTTCTTACAAAGGAAAACATTTCATCAGGGCTGGCTTATCGTTTCAGAGGCTTAGTCCATTTCATCATGGTGGGACATGGTGTGCAGGCAGACACGGTGCTTAAGAAGGAGCCGAGAGCTTATACATCTTGGTCTTCAGGCAACCTGTTGTGATTTCTATTGAGAGCAGCAAGGCACACACAGCTCCGGGGCCCATCAGTACCCGAATACATCAGCCCACGGGGCGTGTCAGGAACCACTCTAAATAACATCAACAAAAACCAGTAGAGTGGATCTGTTTGTGACAGCTCAGTGTGACTCACTAATCACAGTCTGACGTATTTCTTTTTATCTTCCTTATTGGAAAACAAAGTGATACCTTCGTCCTAGTGCATCCATCCAGCCTTTTGTGAGACCCTTGAGCCACAGCAGGGCTGCCATGGCAAGGGGCAGCAACAGGATGCGTGGCCATCCCAGTCTCCACTGGTTTGGAGCCCAAAGCCTCATGCCTGCTAGGCAGGTGCTGCACCCTGAGCGGCATGTCCAGTGCCACCCACGGTGCCACAGCAATGCAGAGGCTGTCTTTGCCATCTCCGAATACAGAGCAGGAATGGGTGTGACCAGGCACATCAAACAAAGCTAAAATTCAGGAACCCTCACACATCAAAATTTAGATTCTGGTTGTTTCCTTCAGCCCAGTTCTTATTTTAAGTATTAAGATCTTAACGCTAAATCTTTCTGTCCTGGAGGTGCTGAGGATTGAACCTATGGCTTTATACATGCTAAGCACATACCCTCAACTAGACCTCTAGATGTAATCTTGTACCTGATCTTCAATATAAAGACCTGGGTGCCTGCTCATTACCACTGGGCTGCTACTTAGAGGCAACCAACCTTGTTTCAGCTCTTTAAACTTTTTTCTTTTTGGTCTTGTTTGTTTTAATGGTGCGGAGACTGGAATCTTGTTTCTACTGGACCGGGATGGGGCTTTTAATTGATGGTTACAGCCTCAGTGGCCTTTATAACCTGCCACACAGATGGGCATTTTCTAGGTAGGGAGATGAGGCTCCAGGGAGGGAGTTGGAGGAGGGTGCTCAGGCCACTGGCTCGGGGACACTAGTCTAAAGGTGACACATATTTTGCTATGAGCAGCGCAGAGTTGTTCAAGGCTTGTGGCTTTTCTCATTTGTTTGGCAATTGGGTTTGTTTGTGAATGTGCAGGAATTGGAACCCAGGATCTCACACATGCTGGGTAAGTCCTTCCAGCCCTTATGTAAGATTTTTGAGCAGAAAAGTACAGAAACACATTCTTGGTTGTGGGTTTTTAATTTTTTGTTTTGTTTTGTTTTCCACCTTTATTTTATCATTTTGATGCTACTTAGGGTGAAACATATGGGTCTTGGGCTTTGATCCACAGCAGGCCAGCAAGTTAGTGATGAAAGTGCAAGTTCACCTCACAGATGCTAAACTGTCATCCCCTTGGCTGGCACAGCCTCCTTCTGGTTGGTTTTGCACAGAGTGCTATGGAATTTATGGCGTCAACCTCCACTGTGGTTGTTTTCAGGCTGACATTCAGGCTGGGGTCATCCCAGGTGCTTAGGGCAACTTGGGTTCTGTTAGGCTTTTCCATCCTGGTACCCATCCATCCCCATGGGGTCTACAGATCAGTCATGGGAGGTGCAGATTCTGATCAGAAGGCTCAGCTCTCCCGCAGTGTGCTGTCCTTGCCTTGAGTCCTTTTTGTTTCCCCGGTGCAGAAGGATGACAGACCGAGAGCTCTCTTTCTGTGAATACCCTCTTCTCTGTGAAGGAAATACACAGGGAAGGCTCTCACTGCCTTGGGCCACTGACTCAGATGGTTTCTGCCTCTGGTATTCACTTTCCTAAATAGTTTTCGTTCCCCACCACCCCTAGAATGTATCTGGTTTAAGCAAAGGCTTACTAAGGGGAAAGTGGTTGGACTGGTGGGAGGGGGCATGTCTGACAGGAATTTCCATTTGTGCTCTCTAGCTGGCTGAGTGCACACAGACAGCAGCTCCCCTCCTCCAAAGCAGGGAGCCTGTTTCTTTCCCACACCTTAGGCCCAGCCCCTCACTCCACAAGAACTTGTTCACAGGTAGACTTCCTTAAAGTACGAACGCAAGAGTCCTTTCATGAAATAGTACACTCCCTACATCCCTTCTTCATATGAGCCTCGTAAACAAGGCAACAATGAAAGACTTCCGTGGCATAGTTCAAGTATCCAGTCCCTTTCCTCTCTCCACACTGCTGCCTCATTACGGCTCAGACGCTGTCACTAACCGTATCAGAGAACTGTGCCTGTGACCCTCGGACATCACAAACCCCATTCTAGATGTCTCGGAAACACGCTGGGGATGTGCAACCTTCTGTCATCCCCCACTACTCTTTGAAGTGACACTGAAATATGTGGTAGCCTTAGAAGCTGACGCATCCCAGAGAAGCCCGGGAAAGTCAAACAGTAAAGTGGGAATTGGAATGGGACCCGCCAATTAGAGCTGGGGAATTCTGGTACACCCCAAACCTACTACATGTGGGGCACATCTGTCTCTGCTTGCTCTCCAGGCTTCCATCCTGGGCAGTGGGGACAGTGACCCAACAGAGTTTATTTGGGATTAAGTGTAGCTCTCCTCTCAGCCGGACAAGGAGGGCAGCTTGTCAGGACAAGTTAACTTCTGAGACCTTGGCCCAGAGAATAGTCTGAGGAAGAAAAACAAATACAGCAGAATTTCTTAATGACGGCAGGCTGTTTTCCTTGGCAATTCTTCTAGTGGTCTTAACGGTGAACTTTGGCCAGTGACGTTCTATGGGTTAAGGCTCTCATATTTACTTAAAGACAGGGTCTTGCTATGTAACCCAGCTGGCTTTGAACTCCTAATCCCCTGGTCCCCATCTCCCAAATGCTGGGATTACAGTTGTGCACGAGCATTCCTGGCTCCTTCCGTTCCTTCTGTGGCTTCTGGGTCTCAGGTAGGAGGTTTCCTTGTTCTCTCAAGGTTTGCTTTGGGTTGACTCATTTTCCTTTTGGCTGTGAGTGGCCTTTGCAGCCTTCCCTTTCCAGACACCTGAAATGGAACCCTGACAGTGCGTCCACTTCAGCAGGCCCTGTTTGCCACATGTGTCCTTGTTTGCTTCTTTGTAGTTTGCTGTAGAAAAGTTGTCGGAGCTGGAACTCTGGAAACGGGAGCTGCAGGGCGAGGCTCACACCCTTATAGATTTTTTCTGTGAAGACAAAGACACGATGAAACTGGATGAATGCTTCCAGATATTCAGAGACTTCTGTACCAGATTCAACAAAGCAGTTAAGGTATGGCTGTTGCCGCTGCCCGGTTTCCAGGATCCTTGGGATTCTCATTTTCCTGCTTCCTGACCCAGTCCTCTGCCCATGGCAGAAAGATGGCCATCGGTTCTTTGATTTCAGGGCCATCTGGCTAGGTGTCATGCCAGGTTCTTGGCAGGGATGAGTGGGAGGTGGCTGTGTTGTAGCATCGGGAGTCGGGCACAGTGACTCTAGCCTTCGCTGATCACATAGCATGCTGAATACCCTAGAAGCATTTTGCTAGCTTATGTTGATGAGACTTGGAAGTGTCCTGCACATCTGACTGTTTTTCTCAGTCCCTCCTTAGAACCAAGTGTCAGCCTCTAGGGAGGCTTAAGTCACACAGAAGAGAGCCCTTCCTCTTGCCTATTTCCAGAGCTTTCCGCACCATGGGGACCATGCTGTCCTAAGTAGCAAGACCTCGAAGGTCTCCCAGATTGAGGGGCCCTGTCACCTTAACCATTCAGGCAGTGATCTCATAGCTGAATTCAGAAATCAGAAAACTACTCAGCTTGCTGGGCCTTGGTAAATGAAACATTCATCTGTCGATGAAAACAAAAGTACCTCAGATCCCATATATTTCAGGTGACACAGGAAGCAGCTATCCCTAATTCATCTGCTGGCCATATTTTACTTACTCGCCTGCCTATTCATTTACTTATAGTGTAGGGTTCAACCTAGGGCTCACACTATTGTTGCTTGGAATGCAGGCTTGCCCATAGATGGATTTAGTGGAAGAACGGGCCGCATTTCTTGTAAATCCTGAATGCCGTTGGGTTCCTATCCACTCCTTTCTCCATCTAGCTGGGAGAAGAGAGCTGAGCCTGCAGCCACGTTAACATGCTGCTGGCCAAGCAGTGAGCTCAGTTGTGGGAGGCTGTGGGGTTGGCCAAAGCCAAATGGACTGCCCCCCGAGGCTCGCACTCCCCATCTGGATGCTGCAGGCCTGTGAGGCCACTGTGGGATGCTCTCAGCCCAGTCATCATGAGGGCCTGGGCCACCCCCACTATGGGAAGGCTTAAAATGAGAAGGCAGAGAAGCTTGGGGCCCCTAGGGAGGCTGTGGCTAGAGTTGCAGGAAGAGCCAAGACTCCCCAGGCAGAGCTCCACAGGAACTTGGAAAGGAAAGCCTACTGGAAGAGGAAACTTACTGTCAAATAAAAACTGCTAACAATAACAGAGTTGAGGTGTCCATGTAACTACATGATTATGTGGGCCTCAAAACCCAAAAGGAACTGTCCCTGCATATCCGCGCCTGCAGATTCAGCCAACCACAAATTGAAAGTAGTGTTTAAGAATTTTGTCTGTGCTAAATGTCTGTAAATTTTTTTTTATCATGCCTTAAACTATACGTATGCAACTCTTATACTGCACTAGTTATGAGTAATTTAGAGCTGACTTAAGGCATATATGAGTATGTGAATTGGCTATATGCAAATTCTCTTCCATTTTGCATAAGGGACTTGCACATCCTCAGATTTGGTTTCCAGGGGAACCAGGAATGAATCCCCTGGATACACTGAGGCACAACGTGATCCCACAGGGAGGTGAAGGGCACTTTGGGGGTCTCTGTTTTGGTTCCACGTCATGGGGAAGGTTGATGGCTCTCCAGCAGGGTAGATAGATGCTTGAAGGATTCGCAAAGCTCACCATTTATCTTGTCTGATTATGGGAATGGGCCTGGGTGTGAGGGACATGAGGGACAAGCTGTCACCTCTGCTTCAGGCTGTGTGGCAGAGACACCAAGGCACTTTTGGTATTTGTTCATTTATTTTTGTTCAGGAAGCACTCTTAAGAACATGATGGCAGGTGTTTCTCGATATCTTTGGCATAAGTTTATATACCCAAATCAATAGAATGTCCTACTTATGAGTATGTGTGTTTATATACCCAAATCAATAGAATGTCCTACTTATGAGTATGTGTGCGTTGACTTTTGGAGTATGGAAAGAGCCACGCAACTGGGTTGTATAATTTTTCATGCACTCATTTAGCATCTGTGGTATTTACCTCTCTACAGTTGCTTAGGTGGCTTTGCTGGAGTTAAGACTGCATGCATATATGGAATCATAACCCATACGGGAAGCTGGACATTGGGCCAAGGGATCAAATGAGAACTGTAGACAGATTTTTGGAACCAAGACTAGCATGCACCTTTGTCAGATCCCTAAGTTGCTTTGGAAAGTTTTCCCACCCTACATACAAGCACATGTGCCGAGAAGGCAGAGTCTGTGTGGGCGGGACCCTGGGCTGTCCGTGAAAGCACCTCTCATTAAATCTCACAGCGAGTGGGCCTAGTATTACACACAGGCTCTCTGTGTCTCATGCTGGCTTCTCTCCATTCTGTTAGGACAACCATGACCGGGAGGAACAGGAGCGGAAACAGCTACAGAGGCTGAAGGAGCTGGAACAGAAGCGGCATTCCTGGACGACTGGAGAACTCGGAGGCTTTGGCAGGAGCAGCAGCGAGAATGACGTAGAGTCGCTGGCTAAGAAGGGCACGGAAGACCTGCCATCCTTTCTGAAGCCCAGGCCCACCAGCCCCTCCTACCGGCCCCCCAACACCCGTCGTTCTCGCCTCTCCCTGGGCATCTCTGCTGACCGAGAGCTGTTGACCTTCTTGGAGAGTGCCACCAGCAGTCCAGAGGACCCCAACAAATTCAACAGCTTGCCCCGGAGCAGTCCCAGACAGGCCCGACCCATCATTGCCTGGATGGAGCTCAGAGAACAGCAGAACCATGGCCATAACTTTGCACGCGAACCTCAGGCCTCAGAGAACCAGGAGAAAGCCCCTCGCTTTGCCTGGCAGAATCAACTTCCAACATCACGGCGAGAGGAGCCTTTCCCACTGGCTGGACGGGGCAAGGGGAGCATCCTCCGGAAAAGGAACAGTGAGCCTGTGGGCTTGGGTCCCACACAAAGCCCTCCTCTCTTACCATTGGATCTGGGCATTAGGGAGCATGAATTGGTCTCAGGGCTGGCCCAGTTTGACCTCCAGAGTCCCAGGAGCCTGGAGGAGGCATCCCAACTGACTCGGAATGACTTTTGTCCCACAAAGCTGCAGCCTTCGGGGGACCAGAGCTCACAGTTGTTTGATGCTGGCAGTGACAGCCTCACACCCAAGGACACAGGTCCCCAGGAGGTTCTCAGCCCAGCTGGACAGGATGATGGGGCTGTCTCTGATGAACACAGCAGTGAGGCTCCTGTGTCTGTGGTTGTCACTGACGCTGAAGATAAGGACCCTGGGCCTCTGTTATATGCCTCGGATACCACAGACTGCTCACTGACTCTGGACTGCTCAGAGGGAACTGACTCCAGACCAGGAGAGGAAGAGCAGGAGGAAGAGAAAGAAGGGGATGGCTCAGTGTCCTCTGGGGCTAGAGAGACAGGCAGTAGTCAGATCTCCAACCCTGCTTCCAGTTCCCCTGGGGAGGTGCCTGCTCCCAACTCCAGTAAGAGTGAACCTAGCTGCCAGAGTAGCTTTCCGAAAGACAGACCCAGCAAAGGGAAGGATGCCATGACACCAAAGAGAAATTCCCTCAAAGAGGCATCACCGGGGGCAGCAAAACCTATCAGTGCCCGGCGCAGCCAAGGGGCAGCACCCAAGTCTGTGAGAACCTTGAACTCCTCTGAGAATGAGCACATGCGCAAGGTGGTGCCCATCTCCAAGTCCAGCAGAGGAGCAGGGCCCTGGAAGCGTCCGGAGCTGACATCCAGGGCTTCCCCTCGGGAAACACCCAGTAGCACAGACACACTGTTATCACGAAGGAGCTCAGTGCGTGGGACCTCCGACACTTCGCCCAGGAGGCCCCACGTGAGTGGACCTGGGGCAGAGGAGCCCAGGCTGCCCCGCTCGAGTGGCAGCATAAGTGGGCGGCCAGGGAAGGAGACCCCGGTACAGCCCAGGGCTTCGTTTAGGAAGCCCAGCGCCAAGCCCCTCAGAAACATTCCCAGACAGAAACCTGAAGAAAACAAGGTCAGCAGCCCCAACTCGCAAGACCCCGAGAGCCCCAAGGAAGAGCCCAAGGCTCCTCAAACTCCAGGTGTCTCTCGAGCCCTTCCCCCCATCCCAAGCTTTGCTAGGAATACGGTGGCCTCCTCATCTCGGTGCATGCGAACGGATGCTACACCGGCGTCCAGAGCCTCTGGCATCACCAGGACGGTCTCACAGCGGCAGCTTAGGGTCAAAGGTGGCCCCGAGGATTCTGCCTCTAAGGACAGTGGCACTTTGAAGAGGGCCAGCAGCGCCAGGGCCTCCAAGAAGTGTCCTGAATCTTCCGGGGGTTCAAGTGCCAATGCAGAGACTGCACTGAAGGGCAGAGGGACTGCGGAAAGAGCCTCTCTCAGACTGAAGGACTCAGGGCAGGCCACCCTGGGCAGAATCCTCCATCCCCTGCAGAAGTGATGGGACCTTTCTACATCTCCGTCTTCTGGGATTTGACCTGCCAGGACTGGCTGCTGGGGTGAGGATAATGAGAGGCCAATCTTTAATGTCTTGTTACACATTAAGCAACTCACAGGTGCCACCTGCTAAAGGTCACGTCACTAAAGGTACATGGAGATCTATAGCCTGCTGTGCAGACTTCTGCTTCAGAATTAAGGCTGATAGTGTTCTATTTGCCAGACCCCAGCACCTTCTGTCTTTCATACTCAGGATCCTAACTCTAACTCCTACCCCAAGACAAAGATCCGGTGATAGTCTGGACATGTAAGATGACAATTCTTATGTAACAAGTAAAAAACAATTTCTGGCCAGTTTTTATATATCAAAGACTTATTTTTTAATATTATAAAAATAAAATGATGTTTTAGTTGGTTCCTTTTTCAGAGTGAAATGCCTCCCTGGGGAGGGGGTGCTATCCTTAATATGAAGATTGTTCCCAGCCTCTGGGTTCCCCAGCCTCTGGGTTACACACACACACACACACACACACACACACACACACACACACGCACGCACGCACGCACGCACGCACGCACGCACGCACACACGCACGCAGGCAGACACACACATACCCCATCCCTAACCAGCAGTGGCCTCTCACAGACTCTTGGGTGTTTATAGGGTTGGGTCTGGCTCCTTGAGGACTTTATGGCTTGTTTGGGTTTTCCTCAAATGACTGCGGGTGAGGAATTTATGTGAATAGGATGTTAGACTTGTGTGGGTAGAAATCTGATGCTACTGTGAGCTCAGGGGCCCCATGGATTGGGACTAATGGGGGAGCCCATGACTATAGGGAAGTTCACCCTGAAGATAGTGCCAACTGTGAGGGTGTTGGATATTCCACAGTCTGCGTTGTGTTTTACTGCGGAGACTGAAGGGTCTACTCAGCTGAGCATGTCTTCCCATTCAGCTTGCCATCTGTGCGATTGAGTGGCGATGGCTCACTTCTGTCCCTCTGGGTGGAGAAGGAAATGACCCTTTCCGTGGGCCAGGCTTCCTTCTCTTCTGGAGCCTCAGTGCCCCACCCCACCCTGTGATTTTCATTTGTTTTGCTTTTTGAGGCTGGGTCTCAGTGCGCAGTCTAGGCTAACTTTTTTTTTTTTTAAAAGTTTCATTTCTACACTATTTCATTAACTCTGGGAAGTAGAAAACATGCTTGAAACACTCTTGATTTTCTTTTTTAAAGCCCTCTTAGAGGTTTCTCTTAGAGAAACCTCACTTTGGGTCTTACACTTTGGGTCACTCACTTTGGGTGGGGACCAGCTGTGTGGTAAGTGCGGACAGATGGTGCTATATGGTCTTCCTTTGGTGAACTGTTGTCTTTCCTGCTTCGGCTGGAAGCTGAGCTGTACCTGAGCTGAGGTAGTAAACACTATAGTGGCAGAAGCAAGGTCCCAGTCACCATCTCCTGTTAAAAAATGCTAGGAAATTCCTAGAACAGCAGAGCGGTTCTCTATCTGTGGGTCTGGACCCCATGAAGTCATATATTTACATTATGCTTCATAACGGTGGCAAAATTACAATTATGAAATAGTACTGAAAATAATTTTATGATTGAGGGTCCCCACGACATGAGGAACTATATTAAAGGGTCAAAGCATTAGGAAGGTTGAGAACCACTGCTCTAGAAGCAGGTAAATAAAATTGTCTCAAATCTAAGGACTGTGGTTGGGTGGGAAATGGATGAAAGAAGTTATATGCTTATGGATTTGTGGATGGTGAATGGGTAGGGCTCATTGGAGGATCCCCGGGGCCTGATCCTTTCTGTACCCCAACACCATATCGCAAGCATCTCCTCTCCTTAAGTATCTGTCTCCCTGTCCACAGAAGTGAGACATGGCCTCCATGATGGTCTCCAGTAACCTACCATGTCAGTTGTCCGGAACCGGTGTCTGCCCCCGGAGCAGCTTCTAGGATCCTAAACAGAAGCTGAGGTGCAAGGGCAGTTCCAGTTTGGTGCTGTCAGACCACATTGGCGGGGTGCCCTGAGCAGTGGTGGTATCCCCCAGCCCTGTGCACATCTGTGTGAAGAGGTGGTCACTCTCTTACTCCCTTTTATGTATAGTACGTTGAAATAATCTATGCAGCAGGGAAAATGTAAATACATTTCTACATTTGTTTATTGAAGATGAACTGAATGTATTTAAAGGTCCATTTCTATGTGCTTTACGGAACAGGTAGTTTAATAAAGTTGTTTGTAGGAGTTATGTTTGATCTCATCTGCCTTTGTAGATGTGTCTTAGCTATCCTGCCAGGAGGGTGTTTAATTTCTGTCCCAGAAGGAAGGTGAGATGCAGGAAGATGGGGGCTAGGATGTGGCAGCCTTGACCTCCAAAGAAAGTTTCAAGAGTCAGTTTAAGACTCTATGGTGTGTCTTGGTAGTGGCTCCATACAATGCACACATAACTGTGGGCTTGGGTTAGGCTTTGCTACAGGCCTATAGGGACCCAGGCACAGGTTTGTCCCACAAGCTATCATTGAAATACTTGATGCTTCTTGGGGCTTTCATTCCATGCAGAACCAGGCTTTGTGTGATCTCCACAAGGCTGGCATGACTGAATCCATCCCCATGTGTTCTCTTTGGATTGGGACACTCGTTGGGAAATCACAGCTCATTTCTGTGTCTGGCTCAGCAATGAGCCAAGGTAGGGAGGTGTTGGATTTGAAACTTGCTATGGGTGTATATTTGGAAAAGAAAGGAGCATTGTGGGTAGGTAGCACCTCGGGGTTACATCACTGTATTACTAGCTGCTCTGTCTGAGAGCAAGCTAGAGGAATGTCCCCAGACATCAGCACCCAAGATTCTGCATATCCATGTGTTAAGATGAGAGGCCCTGAGATACTTCAGTAGACTCAGTACCCTTTCTGCAGTGTGCAAATTCATGAACATCTGCTTCCAAATGTGCAGTGTCCTTCCCCTACGTCTGCCCCTCCAGCAAGGACTCCATTTTGTAAATTTAGAGAATTTGCCATGAAACTTCATTCTTAGTTTTTCATTATACTTCTACGTATGTTTAATTCGTTTAAAACAGTAAGGTGGTTTTTTGGGGGCGGTGGATAAGTGTCCACAAATAAGTATCAAACATAAGATCTGAGAAAGGGACGTTGCATCATTTGGCAAGTGCTTCTTCTAATGATTTGGGCTATGAATATAATGGGTTTATAGTAACCATACTTAGCATCCTCAGGGTAAGACTGTGTAGCTCAGACTGGCTACATGGTTTGACTGAGCACATAACCCTGAACTACTGGGCTTTGCCATCCACAAGTGTCTTCTGGTTAGCGTACACCATGCCTCATTGGGCCCCCTAAGGGAGAACAAGAGTACCCAACAATGGCTTTTTTGTCTTCCAGTCCCACGTTCTATAGTGGAGTTTTCAAGTTTTGAGTGGGAAAATTGACTGCACCCAAGGAGCACCATGGTCTTAGTAGCCAGTCTGTTCATGCCCAGGCCTGTGGCTATGTCATTGAAGAATCTGACATCATGGCCACCACCTATGTGGTGAAGGTGCTAGACCTTTCAGTGGGGATATCTGAAGTCCCCATTTCTGGATTCATGTGGGGATTCCTGGAATTTGATCCTAGGCTTTGCCCCTGGCCTCCCCCAGGCACGTCCAAGGGCCAGATCATGCAGACAGTATCTAATCTGTAATCAGATGGTATTCTCCAAGTTTATTTGGGTTCAATTTGGGGAATTGTGAATGCACTTTCCCTTGGTAACCATGTCTAACCCCAGAAGCAGTTTCCCAGGGCAGACCCCCTGCTGTATGGTCTTGAATGCCTCAGATCCCACTCCTTCCCTCTGATGGAGTCTAAAGCCAAGATGGAGGTATTAGGAGCCAGAGTCTCTGGGTAGTGCTTTGTGTGAGGGTGGAGCTTATGCACAAAAGAACTTTTCACTGTGTGAGGACCCAGTGTATCTGTGAGAAGGCACCATCATGCACCAGGAAGCAGGATTTCCTGGGTTCTTGATCTTGGGCTTTGTAGTCTCTAGAACTGTAAGTAGTAAATTTCTGTTCTTTATGGTTTTTATGTTTTTTTGTTTTGTTTTGTTTTTTGTGGTGTATGGTATTTTGTTATAGCAACATGTGTGGACTATGACACTATGAGAGGGCTGTGTCTATGACACCATCATAAAAAAGAACCCCACTCATATCAGTATTTTCTGGGGCAAAGTATAGCTTTCCATGGGTGTCAGAGATGCCCCCATTTCCTAACAGCAAGGAGACTAAAGCACTGTGAACCTGAAGGAACAAGTAACCAGTGAACTCACTTCTCCCACTCAAAATCAACTACTCAGGGCAACACAAGGGTGGGCAGAAGTGTAGCTATCTTCTAGGCCAGTCTCAGGAAACATGGGCCATTTCTCTGTCTGTGACTTGTTCTTGATAAGGCACACACTGGCCCCACAGAAAGGAGATTGCTCTTTGTTTTCCATTTTTTCAGAAAAAAGGCTAGATTTAGCCATTTGCTGCCTAGACACCCTAGGTGCAAGCATGGTGGGAAAATAGCCAGTGTTGTCAGCGGGTAGCTAGGCAAGTAGACAGGATGTTCCATGTGACAATGAGCTCTCCTTGGAACCTTTCAGACCAATGGCATCTGGGCACCCAGCACTTGTGTAGAGGCCTCCTGTGAATAACACAGTCGGTAGAGCTCAGTGATTCCTGCTCCACCCAAACCTACTAAGTCAGGGTCTTCCCAAACAGCACTCAGTTTTGTATATTAAACAACTTCCTATGGTTCACTACTCAGCCTGACATTGAGGTAGACCAGAAAGCTAACTGGCCTCTCTGCTGTGGCCTGAATGCTTACGTTGTCCCTCTGGGGCATCATTACCTCCAAGACATGGAGGGGATCCCTCTGGAAGCCTGTGTTGGACACTGCAGGTGCCTCACTTCCCATGCACATTGTGTGTACTTGACCACACCTTTGAATCTGAAACTGTCAATCGTGAAGCATTAGAGCCTCTGAGAACACATCTGGGGAGCCCAGGAAGTGACTCCAGCTTGCAGTGGCAGGCCTTTAGAAAGAGAGAACTTCCTTTATGGGAAGCAGCGCTGCTAACATAGCTGAACCTTGCCAAGCATTGCCTGAGTTCTCACAGTAAGACTGTCCACAAAGCTGCTTTTTATTGCCTGGTGTCTCGTGTGTTGCAGTATTCCCCAGCTTTTGTGAGGGTCACTTCAACTGGATTCTTTGAGAGTTTCTTCCTTCTTGCTGCATCCCTGGGGCTAGGCAGGCCAGCATCCTTGCTGACCTCACCTTACAGGGTGAGGGTGGGCACAGCTCTCCAGGGTGCTGACTTTGCATTCTGGGTAGGCTCCATAGGTTCTCCACAGCCAGTCAGTAGGTGAGAAGTAGAATATGGAGGCAGCCCTCAGCCCTGAACAGAAACATAGACCCACTTCGTCCCAAATCTGTCACACGTGTTATTTCACCTGTCATCACTCCCCTTGTAAATGGCTCCCTGCTGGTCTGAGAAGGCTGCTGACAGGACATAGACAGTCTTAACTGCTTTCAGGGACAGTGATTGGACGGGCAAGCACTCGAGACAAGCTTGAGCTCTTTGGATGAAAATGATGGGGCAGCTTTGGAAACTGGTCCAGCAAAAAGAACAGTACCTCCATTCAGCTGTGGCTCACTGGTCAGGGCTATCTCCTTATTTCCCAAGGCCTAAGCGTTTCCCAGCAGCTGATTCATCTCCGGGGATGAGAGGAAAGCAGTGGGCTGCCTGCAGGGCAGACTTCTTCACTCAGCTGAGAGACAGACAGCAGAACGGCCTTCCCACCCACACAGGGCCTCCTACTCCTGAGTTCAAGATCAACTCTAATACAATAGAAGTTTGAGTTGCTAGGCAAGCAGCTGGCTATTGGGCCTGATTGCTCATAGTACTTTCCCAAGCCCCTGTCACTAGCTTGTAACATTGATTCTGGCTATAGCTTGTTTACCCCAAAGTGTATGGCTTTGCAAGTAGTCATCACACTTGTACTGTCCCAGCCACTAAGTTCCTCTGTTGAGGAACAAGTAGCCAGGTGGCTACCAAAGCACTACCTTTGGCTACCTTCATGCAGCCACAGTACCAGGGTAAGGCCAGCTGGTTTATCTGGACACTGTTTCCAGCCTGGGGACCCACCTTCCAGGAAGGACACTCATGAGGTTGGGTGTGACAGAGAATGACATGGACGGTCAGGCCCTGACCATCTTGTCTAAGGATACCTAGCTGAGGCCACTGAGACCATTTAAACTGAATAACTGGCTGGTAGAATCATCCTATTTTGTGTCACTCCAAAGATGACAACTCTTCAAGTTAATGCCAAAGCTATGCGTCCCATCCCTAGGTGAGAGGCCTCTGTGTCCCTTCTATTGGAATGTTCCATCCCTGAAGAAGGACTGTCCCCAACTCAGTAACTGACTTGATCTAGAAGTACCTGAAGGCCATTTTTTCCTGTGCAAGGGACACATCCTGGGAAGGACTTAACTGTCACACGTGTTAAGATGCTCCTAGGTGTCACTGCCGGTACTTCATGGAGATGCCTGGTCTCACCAGCAATTGGCTCCTGTCAGCATTGTCATTTAGTAGTTGCATGATCTAGGCAAACTGTGCTGAGTTTCTGTGCTCACAGATGTCTGACCTCTGAGCATCTCCATGGCACATGACTATCTTACAGCAGGATTGTTTGTCACTGGTACCAGGTCAGAGCCCTGGAATGACATCTCCACTGGGGCGGCAACCCCCTCCCGGGGGGCAGTGAATGAAGCAGGCTGCCTTCAGGGTGTCTGTAGGATGGATAAGTTTTGAGAGACCTTCATGTGGCAGGCAGAGAGGCCAGCAGGCTCCATAACTGCCCTGTGACCTATCCTTGATGCCATCCTTATCTGACTGGGACCTTGAATAGGTCACTGTCCTGAAATGGGATTTCTCTTTGCTTCCTCCTCCAGGGGAGAATTTGTGGCAAAGTACCACACCACCTGGCTGTACATAATAGCCAGGTTGTGTTGCATTTATTGAATCTATAAAATGCTTTTGCTCCTAAAGCCCATGATCTCATCCTAGAGGTCAAAGTCTTCTGGAGATTTCCTCCTATCCAGACGTCCTGGAGTGCCTCTCTCCTGGGCAATGTTTACCCAGTATAAGGAGCAAGGTGCCCTCTACATAGCAGTGAGCACTGTGTCGGTGCCAGGAAAGGCCAAAGGAACAAACTGTGTCTAAAGCTCACTCTCAAAGTCAGCAAGTTCATTAGGATCGTCAGGAGTACAGAGGCCTTGGCTCTGGGGCCCTGCAAGTCATACCAGGGTCCCCTGTTTCTCATGACTCTACTGTGGTGTGTCCTTTGCCTACATTGATGCCTGCCCTGCTGCAATGAAGACAAGACAGATGGAGACTCAGGGCCACTGGCAAAGGGAAGGCCCTGGGATACTGGGTAAGGACTCATGAAATACCCCCATCATTTTATATTGGTTAGGCCTAGGCTAGTTGCATATCCTCTTTAAATGGGTTTTCTCGTTGTCCAATGAGGGAAGGGCTTGGGGACCACCAGGTTCCCTCAGGGCTGTGGTTCTGGGTGCTAATGGACAGCTCTTGTAAGAGTGTTAGGGATGTCAAGTCTGCCTTCTTTACTTCATGGTCTATGCCACCCTGAGGACTTTCACTAAGGTGCAAAGACCCCTCTCCCACCTCATACCAGCATTTGTATTGACTTTCTCTGTGGAGAATGTGGGCATTGGAGGCATATGCCCCTGGTCAAATCCCAACATTGCTGTTTACTAACTGGGTTACCCAAGTTCCTCATGTGTCAAATAGGAAAGGCCATTCTATCTTTTGAGGCAGGTAACACAATCAGGAACCTTCTGGAGCCCAGATCTGCTGAGTAAATGGTGACTGGGCTATGAGGAAAGTCTGTCCTGTGACTATTTACTGAGTCTTCTGTGACTGGCTGTGGCTCAGCACTCTGACAAGGACACCCTTAAGAAAAGCAGTGGGAGTTAAATAGCTTATGCCACTCTTTTTCACAAGTGAGAAACACTCCTAAGGTAAAAAGGGAATGTCCAGAATCGAGGGTCTGAGAGAAATCTGAGCACAGCAAACCACTGCCTCTCGTGTGAGGCTTTCCACACATGATGGGCTTTGAGCAACCCATCTTTAAAGTTCAGAGGCCACACTATGAAGTGAGGCACTTTCCTCCAGAGGCCTCAGCATGTGGGGGGATATGGTGGCAGGGGGGCAGGAATCTATGTCCCAAGCTGAGTCACGTCTGTCCCATCCATGCAGATGGCCAGTGTACTCAGCAAAGCGCTTCAGCCACTGGCTAGTGCTTGAGTGCAGAGTGAGCTGGGAACCAGCCTGGGCCCCCTGCCTACTCAGTGAGGGGGAGAGGAGGCACCCAGTGACTAAGCTAGTCACTTATTTCCCTGCAAGCCTCAATAGCCCCCGGTTGGGAATATGGCTGGTCCTTTGTCGATCTCCCATCCAGGGCAAGGCAGACAAGGGAGCTCATTTCAAGGGGCTTTGATCTTGAATGATACATGCATTTCAGAACTGAGTGGTGTTCTTCTCAAGAGCCATCTAGGCATACTTTGCAATAGATCTAAGTTGAAGACAAACAGCCTGTGGGAGAAAGATTGCTGGCTTGTTTCCTTTTCATTCTGCTGGTTGCTAAAGTGACCTTCTCCAGAGGTTTGCTTTTCTCCCCCAGACACTTGCATCCCTGGCTGGCCACAGACAGAACTAGTGGCCATCTAACTCATCCATACTGAGTCAGTAAAGGACTCAGAAAGGAGGCACACTCAAGCTTGTGCTAGCTGGCCTTCCCAAAACCAGCAGGCAACAGCCGAGTCACTTGGTGTAGGATTTCTTGGTTGTGGAGTTCTCTGACCCTGATGTTGATCAAATCAAAACTGACGCAAGTGGTGTTCTAAGATGGCTACCCTTTGGAGGCTAAGCAGTCATGAGAAAGGACAGGTGTGCAGGGGCTTCTGTGGTCTGGAAATGTTCTATGCTAATTCCATGGGCATGTATAGGTTCTGGAAACTCATTCTCTTGATATGTGCAGTTTCCCCCAAGTATACACACTGTGATTTAATAGCAACGACAACACAATAACAAGCAAGTGATTCGTGGAGGACTTGGGGGCACTTACAGAAATCCCTGTGAAAGCTGCTTCTCTGAGGACTTATTGTTCCTCCCCATCTGCTAGAAAATGACAGTCATAACCCTTGACCAGGGCCCACGCTGATACCTGTGCAATTCTTCTGACGGTAGTTTTATGGACCTGCAGTCCCAGCAAACTGTTGACATCAGCATGGTGTGCCCACACAGGACAAGGGTTCTGGATCTGCTGCAGTTAGAGCCAGGGAATACCGAACAGGCTGTGGGAAACGTGGCCCCTTCAATCCCTTCTTGTGCCCCAGTACCGTGGTGACATCATGCCCTCTAACCTGGATCCCTCCCACTGAAGCCTAGGTTCTGCTCTCACCTGTCCAGAGTGGGTGAGCTCATCTGAGCTTTGAAGGCCGTTGTCCTGGAAAGAGAAAAACACTCAACAACTCTGATAGAGCAGGACAGAGCCTCCCCACTCATTAGGAGACCTTCTCCTTGAATTGCACACCAGCACAAAGCATTGTTTCAGTCTGGGTGCCCATGTTAACACAAACACAACCAAGCCCTTCCCTCATGAAGTTGTACGGCTGGAGCAGCTTTCCTGCCCTCTAAGCTTCAAGACTCTTAGCCCTCATGTGAGGACTTGAGTGACGTCATTCCCAGGACCTCTAAAAAAAGAGAGCAGAATTCCCATGCCCTGGGATGCTCAGGTGTTTCAGGTTGCCTGGTGGAACTGTGTGGCCTTGTTTTGTGTGGTACCATGGCAGCAGAGGAAGGAGCTGACTGGGTTGCACAATTACGTCCGGCTGTGCAGAGCCTTTTCAAGCGGGTATTACTGCATTTTTACCCTTTACCTCTAATCTCCACTCCCATCCTCACCCAGCAGGCACCAGTTATAATGCATTTGATGCCTGTTCTTAGATATGCGTGTGTTTGTAGAATGTGCATGCATCTCTATGTCTCCATATAAATAATAGCCTTGAAAGTAACATAGCGCAGGTTGGCGTGATCTTTAATTTGTGAAGATGAATCAGGCATGGTGGCACATTCCTATAATTCCAGTACTTGGGAGGCAGAGGCAGGAAGATTACAAATTCAAAGCCAGCCTAGGCAACCTACAGAGTTTATGCACAAAAAAAAAAAAGAACCCCAGGATGTTGTTCTTTTGATGCAGCTACTGCCTAAGAAACACAAACACGAGATTCAGCGCCCAGGAGATTTCCAAAAATGGTTAGGTGCTACAAACCCTGCTCTGCCCCTTCATTCTGCATGTGTCTAGGATCTTTATACACGTTGTGTGTATATCCAGCCCGTTAACTCTTACTGGTGCAGAGTCCTTTTGCATGTGACTATCCACCCCATTGTTCATCCCCTCCCTCCTACAACTAGATATCTATGTCTCTTGCAGACCACACCATGACACACAGGGCCACAGTGAACATTCCACACTCTTCTCCCAGTACCTGCAAGGGAGGTCCTCATTAAATGAAGATATATTCATTGTCACCAAGTGCTACCAGATGCTCTGGGGTCAGTGGCAGCTGAAGCAGCTACACAGTTGGAGTGGCATAGGCAGGCAAAAGGGCTTGCTGAACAAGAGCCATGGTTTGGCTGCTCGGTTCTTTGTGAAGGGTGCATGTTTTATTGGTTGACCCTTATTGTAAGAGCCACTGTACTTCCCCAGGCCATGTAATGGTTTATAACCAGATGTTACTATTCCATGGCCTGTCTCCTCTCCTAGACTGTGAGCCCTCCTAGGTTTGGCCAGGGCTTCCCCCAGCCACAGTTGTGTTACATCATGCCTCAGACAGAGCAGTGCAGCGGGTGGATTTGAGCTGAGAGGGATAAATCAGAAGCTGCAACTGGGTCAGCGGGAGGTAGAGCAGGGCAAGAGAGGCTAAGATGAGGCACTGAGGGGCTCTCTCAGAGGCTGGCCCATTCAGGCAGGAGTGACAATGGGCATCTCTAGCATTACCCCAGGTCTGCCAGTGGCCTACAGATACAACTTAGAAAGGTTCTTACCTACGTCTAGAACCTTCCTCTTTCCCCATCTCTTTGTTCTCTTGCACTGAGCTTCAGCGCTAGGCAGGGCCTGTGCTGACACCAGCCTGAAAGAGAGGGCAAGACGTAAGAGCGGGGAAGGGCTTGAAGAGATGGAAAACAGCCGGGTGGTGGTGTCACACACCTTTAATGCCAGGAGGCAGAGGCAGGCAGATCTCTGAATTTGAGGCCAGCCTGATCTACAAGGTGAGTTCCAGTACAGCCAGGACTACACAGAGAAACCCTGTCTCTAGAAATGGGAGTGGTGGTGTCTGCTCTGTGAGGGTTGAATCTGCTGTCAGGGAGGTAACAGATGAAGCTGCTCTGAGCATCGCAGTCTCTGATGCTTCTGGAGGGTGGAGTTCAGAGCCAAGACCTACAGGTAGTCAGCGGAGAGACTGGGGTAGGGCTGCACACAGAAGGGACTGGGTAGGGGTCGGAAGGATTGGCAGGGCCAGAAGAATCACATGGGCTGCATCCTGGGGCAGGAACTCACTGAACAGGGGCAGAAGAGTGGCTGCAAACTGGCACATTTTGGGGTGCTCTGAAGCCATGGTGAGCAGAGGCAGCCGGGCTGGGCTGGGGATCTGCCTCAGTGCAGGGAGTAGGAACTGGGGCTACTGAGGTTGAATTCAGATTGAGTTAGAGGAGATGGGCCAGTTCCTCTACCCCAGAGTCAGCAGCTCACACGCACACTCATGGAAGGGAATAGACATGCATATGCAGAGTTTCCTGAAAATTGGCACATCTGAGGTGACTGGATAGGGACTGCGGAGAAACAGAGCTCTGTGAGACGGGCAGGTGCCTTTCTGACAGGATGTAGTGGTCTCCAGTCCCTGGAAGAAAACATCTCTGGGCAACACTGTTCCAAAATTTGAGAAGGTCCCTGGGCAGGTGTCCAGGCTTTTTGAGATGATGGCGAACATATTTTTACCTCACCTAGACCCAGAGAAGGCCATCTGGCTTCCCCCATACCCTCAGAACAGAGGCCATCACAGGCCCTAGACACAGCCCTGGGCAAGGGCAGCTCTCTGAAAGCTTGTCTACAAACAGCGGAAGGCCCTCTTTGACTCTGCATACAGGTCCCGGTGAAGCGCTTTCTTTTTGTGAAGCTCAAACGGTTACTTCAGCCTTGGAGAAAGGAGCAGAAATGAGAAGGCCCATCTGGACAGTGCCATGCAGAGCGAGCCTCGGTAATTACCTTCCTGTTGGCTTCAACCTTCCCTCGGCTGAAGAGAAATCTTTCTTCTCCACCCATTCACCAAACTGGCCTTTCAGGCTCTGTGGCTCAGGTGAGAGTGGCTCAGGTTGTGGAGCCTGCAGGTCTCTGTTCCTCCCCCTTGCCTCAGCTTGGTCTGTTTGCTTCATTTGACTCTCTCTTCTGTCCCCTGACCAGCAGGGTCATGACCAGGTGGCTGAGGTGCTCATCTATGCACCCTCTGCAGTCCCCACCTCTTCAGCCCTCCCCACCCCCACAGCAGCTACGAGCAGAATTCCCTGAGGCTCCTTCATGAGAAGGCCCTGAAGTCAGTGGCTCCAAAAATCCTACCTGACCAGGAAACAGACTCTAGACAGCTTCCTGACAGAACTCCTTCTGCTTAGGACTGGTGCCAAAAGGTTGCAAAGGAGGCTCAGCTGGAAGAATGCTGGCCAAGCATGGACCAAGTCGTGTGTTTGACACCCAGCCCCACCAACACCCCCACACACACACACACACACACACACACACACACACACACACACACACACACACACACACAGCACCAGACAAACCAGGTGTGGAGATGCATCCCTAGAATCCCAGAAACCAGTGGGTGGAGGTAGGAAGGTCAGAAGTCCAAGATCATTCTTAGTTACATCACAAGTTCAAGGATAGCCTGGGCTACATGAACTGGTCAAAAGGAAGGAAAAAAGAAAGAGGGAGGGAGAGGAGAATGAAGGGAGGGAGGGAGGGGAGGTGGGAGGGAGGGAGGGAGAGAGGACCAACTCCAAAACTTAGTCTCTGCTATTCCTTCTTATCCTTCTGCAACCTCCTCCAGCACCTGGGGGCTTTCCAGAGGGAGGGCCAAGTATGCCAGATACCTGTGGGAACAGGAATGGGGACATTTTCAGCCTATATTGGTTACTGTGAGGCAAAAGCCTGAAAGCTCCATGTAGAGGTGTCCAGAGCATTGACAGGCTACTATTAAATAAAACTATGACAAATTCAGTTGGTTTCTTTAAAAAGCAGCTTACTGTCTGGTTCTCTGTGGGCCTCTTTTTCTCCTGCCCCCTCCTTCAGAGGGAGGTCCTCAAAAGTGCCCCAGGGAAACTGGGAAGCATCCTCAACTTCAGGCAGCTGCCTGTTGGTGTGTTAGAGCACTGTGCCCTGCCAGAAAGGCCCAACCATTTAGATGCTAAACGACCTGTGTCACTGAGGGTGCGGGCCTGGGAAAGTAGGTTATTAAAAAGAAGGTTGTTGGTTGGAGGAGCAATTTGTGTCCATGGAACCAGAAAGCTATTCGGTCTCTTAGCTGACAAAACCTTTGACCTCATTCCTCAGGGGTCCAATATCTGAAACAGTATCACTGACTGCATTTGAGCCATCTTACTATGAGTAAACCAGGCATTTGAACCCCCAGGTCTACCTGCTACGGCCCAATCAGAAGAGGAGGAGAGAAGGAAGGCAGAGAGGAGCCAGAGAAGGCGCTAAGATGGCAAAACCACTTTGAATTCTCCCGGAGACTATTTAAATATATATGTATATTTAATTTGTACTTCAAATGGAGGATAGAAGTAGTTTACACTGCACGAAATCATGTCACCTTCCCTGAAGAAACACGGGTCCAAATCAAGCTAACCCTGAGAGGCGACACCTCCATATGCTCACTGGTATGCACCTGCTTCCACTCTTTGCACACAGCCACAGATCGCACACCTGCAGACCGGTTCGCATAGTGGCACAGTGTTCACCCGTCTGGCTCGGCCACTCTCTTTGGTTTCTCAACAGGGCCTCATGGATGGCCATGGAGAACGTAAAGTCCTACCAGGTTCTACAGCAAATGAGTAACTCAGCAATTCTTCCTGCCTGGTGGTGAGTGAGGTAACCAACCTCTCTGTGTGCCAAAGGCAGGAGAGGTGACTCACAGTTACCCTCTTTGTTTGTCTACTTGGTGACTACCTGATCCATTTCAGTAAGAGTCCAGAGCTCTGACTATTGACTCAAGCTTGGCAAAGTCATAGAAAGGGCACTGAGTGGAGCTCATCGGTCAACCAAGGGCTGACCTTCATTAAGGTCCTGCTGTGTGTCAGGTACTGCTCTGGCATAAGGATGTGATTGGGATGGGAAAGACACAGCCTCAAGCAGTCTTCATGCCATGCCAGTGGGGGAAAGAGTCTCATCCTGAAGACATACATGTCTTTGAGACTGAAATGAGTTCAGTGAATCAACGAGCCCTTAAAGGGGTGACCCAAGACTCTGGTCTAGCCAAGAACTAACCACATGGCACGATACAAACCATCTCTTTAACTGGACATTCCTTTCTTCCCCTGTACAATGAGGGTGTTGGGCCAGGTTACCTCAAGCCTCCTTCTATAGAGAGAGCATGGAAGGACTTAACACTATGCTGTGGCTGTTTCTACCTAGAACATCTTTCCCATGGTTGCATCCTCTTCAAAGAGGGATCTTTGCTAAATCCTTTATCCATGGATGGCAGGAACTCTAGAGAAAGAAGCCGACACAATAGGAACCCAGGCTCCAAACCAACACCTTACATGGTCCAAGTGGCTGCATGCCTCCCCCAACCCCACCCCACCCCACCCATCCCAACTTGCTAGAAGCCCTGGTGGGAGGCAGCACTGATAACACAGAGTAATGAAACACAGGGTGGGGCAGAGCCTGGAGAACTGGAAGGAAGGTGATGGAGGCCCTGGCAAAGAGGGTGGCAGAAGCTTTGAGAACCCAAAGTCCCTCGGGCTGAAGAGGTTCCCAAGCCACTTGTCACATCCTGACTCCACCAGAGCAATGCCCTGGCATGGCTCAACACAATCCTAGGAGCAGATCTGGTTTGCTGAGTGCTCTCAGGGACAGCCCAAATGGGGACCCAAGTTCAGCCACACCAAGAAAATCTTGCTTGGCCACAAGGAACCGTTTAGGTCTTGAGAACCAGAGATGACAGGAAGGAGTGGAGAGTCTTCACCTTCCCTCCTGTAACATGCAGTGACTCATATGATTTCCTTTTCATAGGGTCACACATTGCTTAGGAAGAAGGCTCCATGACCAGGGGTCTGGCACTATGAGCTTTGTAGACTTCAAAAGGTATAAGACCGTGTGGTTTGAACCAGGTTATGGTCCCCTCCTGAGCCCCACAGGAGTGATGCTCAGGCAAGGAGTGAGAGTGCCCCATGGCATGATGTGCATTCACTTTAGGAGAAAAAGGAAGCCACCCCAGGGGACTTTGGCTGCTATCTGATTCATGTTCATTCATAACAGCGGTCTGAGGAACAGTGAGTAATTCAGCAGTGATCAAACACAAGCCAATCAAACAGCTCTCAGGTCACCCTGCTGTGACACCAGGGCTTCAGCTGTGGTGCCTATGACTTTGTAAGGAGCTGGGCTGTGAGCCGCCCACTTCCGGGTTTTGATAAAGATTGGCTCATGCTAAGGTCAATAATAAGCTGCACTGTGAGTGTGTGCCAATCATGTGACCAGCCTGAGGAACTTAAGAGCAAGCGAAAGAAGTCACAGAAGGGACAGAGTGGAAAGGTGCTGGGCAGGCACTCAGTGCCCTGGTTGAGGGGACTCAGGAGGCCAGGGAAGACCTCCAGACCAACTCTGATTTTTTATTTTAAATTTCTTGTTTGTTTGTTTGTTTGTTTGTTTTCTGAAGAAGGCTCTCACTAGAGCCCAAACTCAGGATCCTACTGCCTCAGCTTAAGAGTGCTGGGATAGTGAGTGTGTGCTACCCTAACACACAGCCTGACTCTTGCCTTTTAAAGGCTCAACATAACTTCCTATGGACTTTGGGGATTGGCTCATTTTCAAGAGCGACCATTTCAAGTTTGACCCCAAGGAAAGTCACATTGTACAGCATCGTGTTTCTGAGAATATTAGTAATCACTGTCTTTGGGATATTCTACCTTCTGCATGGCCCATCCTCAGTTGGAGGTATGTGACATGACCAGTAGAAACCTCAAGGGAGCTGCAGAATGTCTCTGGGAGATTTGTAGTTGTGGACATTTAAATGGTGGTGGTTCAAATACATCCCGCAAAGCACACACACTGGAGAAGTACTTCATAGTTTGAGCAAAGGGTGTTAGAGGCAGGTCTTTCCAAAGGGACCAGGTCTTCAGGCGGCTCCTCACGATCGGATTAGTACTCCACCATGGGACTGAGGTGGTCACCCCTGGAGTGGGTTCCACATGACAAGACGAATTCAGCCCTTCCCCTTGCTGCCTTCAACCTTAGAATGGTGGCGCATCAAGAAGTTCCTTGCTTGATGCCAACCCAGTCATCTTGGCTTCTGGCCTTCAGAACTGTAAGAAATAAATCTCTTGTTTGTATTTGCCCAAGTCTATGGTGTTCTGTTGCAGTGACGTGATAGAACTAATGATATAGATAAAGCATAGTACAGACGCTCATAGCCATCTCTTCTTATTTACTGTTTTGAAGCCCCTTCCATTAGCCTCAGCTAGGAGTGGCAAAGTGCTCTAGCATATGAAGACAGACATATACATGGGGGCCTGTTAGCATGCGTGGAGCCCTGGGCTTGATCCTTGGTATTGCTTAAACCAGGCATGGTGACATACACCTGCAATCTCAGCATTCGGTAGGTGGAAGTCAGAGGATATGAGTTCAGGACGTCCTGGGCTACAGACTAAGTTTGAGGCCATTCTGGCTACATGTGACCCTATTGCAGAAGAAAAGAATCAAACATATATATTTATATTATGTATATATGTGTATGTGTGTATAACTATACATTTGGGCTTGGGCTGTAGCTCAGCAGCAGAGTGCTTGCTTAGCATGTGCAAGGCTCTGAGTTCAACATAGCATTGAAAACACACCACACACACCACACACACACACACACACACACACACACACACACACACACACACACAAACACACCACACTCCATGATAGGGTGGCTAAGAGTCAGGGTGGGAAGGGAGTGGTGCAGAGTCAGGCACGAGGAACTTGCCTGTCAAGGTCCTCGGAAAAGACTCCGTCATGGGAGGTTAGAACACCATAGGGCCTGAAGGAGCCCTCACAACAGCCTCCAGTGCACGGCGGTTCGAGGTTCCGGTGTTGTTGGGGGTTCTCATGGCATGTGCTTCCCAGGACTGAAGAGCGTGTGTTTACTGTTTTAAATGGGGCAGGCATCTCAGGAAAACCAGACGAGATGGGCTCCCTACCAGTCCTCTCCCAGCCACAGAAACTGGGGGCTCACAATCCTCGAATGAAGAAATACTGTTCGTGACAGTGTTTGAAACAACATCTGGAGTGGTGGCGCAGTGGCATAGCATTGTCTGGCGTGTGTGAGGCCCGGGTTCCATTCCCAGCACTGCTGAATAATAAGACAGATGACAAACAGATGGCAGGTAGACAGACTGACAGACAAAGGCAACCTGATTCTCCCGCCACCAAGACCAGAAAGTCCCAAATGGCTAGATGCTCAGTGGAGGTGTGTGTGTGTGTGTGTGTGTGTGTGTGTGTGTAGAGGGGGCGGGCTGGAAGTAAGGGGCAGCAGGGTTGCTCTTAACTGATGTATTAATTCCCTTTTTACTAAACACTCCAGCTTGCAGGGAAGTGCTTTTGGACAGTTGTATCTTCATGAAAAGACAAAAGCAGGATTTGTCTGACCCCCACCAGGAGGCTGGGAACACATGCAGGCTTTCCTGCAGGAGCTAGCTGCACAGCCATGCATGTCCGGTGGGAGCAGGCCGTATTTGGTGATGATGCATCACTCAGACTCCTCATTCTTTGTCTTCTTCCCACCTTGGGCATCTTCTGATTCCAGCTGCCTGTGGCCAGGTGGGCAGAGACCAACCACCCTCACAGACTCTGCTCTCTTGCTCCCTTTACTAAAATATTCAGGAGCCAAAGCACAGATGGCATGGCCCATTTCCTTCCCTTGGTCCCATCCCCATGCCCCATACTACTGTGACATGATAATTAAGGGAGGTCTTGACAGGTCCCTTACCTCAGGTCCTCCCTGTTTGACCTGAAGTCCCACCTGTGAGACCTCCTATCCCTAAGCCTGGGACCCTCTTTCCAATATGCCGTGCTGCCCATGGTTCCCAGACTAAAGGGAAGTGTAGCCAGGACAGAAGAGGTGCAGGGGGAAACATCTCTAAGATAATGGAGTCATGTTTATAAATATGAGTTAGCTTTGGGACTGGGTTCAAAGGCAGCTTGTGGGGCCAGAGTGGATGCATGGTGGCTTAGCAGGTAAAATATCCCCAAGTCTGATGACCTGAATCAATAATCTCTAGAACCCACACAGTAGAAACACACACAAACACACACACACACACACACACACACACACACACACAAAACTAGAAAAAGGACTGAAACCTCACTGCTCTTTTCCATTTTGCACCCTCCTCAACCGCTAGTGACTACTATTGTACATTCAATTGACTTTTTACACTTTCACATGTGAGAAAAACTACGATCCTTGTCTTTGATGTCTGCCTTATTTTACTTACCACAACATCCTCCATTTGTGTCCATTTTGCTGCAGATACCTGGGTTTCATTCTTCTTATGGCTGACTAATACTCTGGTTCGTTCACTCCACTTTCCCTTCTGTTGATGGACACATAGGAGGATTGCAGCGGTGACATTTTAGGGCCCTTATCCATCAACCCTTTGAGCAGTGTTATCCCCTACTTGTTTAAACTTATCCCATGTTCATTGTTTATTGACATTAACTCTTTAAATTTATTTATCACACCATCTGCCTGCATTATATCCTGGACTAATGAATTCTTTCTTTACAGTTTTATAATTAATATTCTCCCTTGGACCTTCTTCTAGACCCAAGGTCCCTGCTCTTGTCTGCCTGGCTGATTCTCATCTAAAAGCATCTAAATGTCACCCGTCTGGTCTCCTTCAATGTGACTCTTTGTGTCAATAAGATGTCAAAGCAGCCCCCTATTGTGGCATTTGAGTGAGCCTCTGGTTATTAAGAAGCTCATGTCAGATTCAGTGATTTGTTGAGAACCAGCTGGGCATAGAGTTTTAATAAAACCCCTTCTATTCTACGGGTTCCCTGAGTTAATCAGAAGGGAGTGTTCCAACAGGGCTATTCTTTCTCAGGAAAGCCTGGGTCACTTCTACAGAGTGCATGAGACAGAAGAGAGAAGTGTTCCTGTTGACGAATGTTCACCTAGCTCCATTCACTATTTGGTAACTTTGATATGTCCCATTCGCACTGGGACTGGGCATCAAATCCACACCTCAGACATGTGAACAAATTCTCACCTGTCCAGAGTGGCAGTTCCCTGACATACAGGGACAGAGGGCCCAGGGCTTCAGACTATGAATTGAGAAAGGGAATTTGTTTTGCTCAGTCTGGAAGGCACACTATGGGATTTAGTGCCTTCTTTGAGTCATTGTTTTGACTCTGGGCAGGGGCTTGGTCTTCACTCTCCTAGAGCCCTGGAGTCCCCTGTCTGAGCTGACCCTCCACCTCCCAGTCAGACAGTACATGTCCCGATGGACATCGCTACCTGCCAGTCTGGGGCTGATGATGTCTAAGTGACTCCTCTAGGCAATGATAAATTCTCCAGTGACGCCTGACTTTAGTAAGATTGAAAGGTAGGGCTCTAGATTTGAAGTGGTATTTGCATGCGCGCGCCCGTGTGTGTGTGTGTGTGTGTGTGTGTGTGTGTGTGTGTGTGTGTGTGTGTACTTAGGCACATGGAGTCTAGAGTTCAACACTCACTGTCTTTCTTAATCAGCCTCCACCTTTTTTCTGAAACAGGGTCTATCAGTATCCCTAGAGCTCACCAATTCCATTAGTCTCTGGCCAAACCCAGGGATCCTCTTCCCTCTACCTCCCAAGAGCTGGGATTACAAATGCTAAAATCCTTTTTTTTTTTTAAGTGGTAGAGTCAAATGGATCCTTCTGTTTTTCCAGCAAAACACTTTACCAATTGAGCCATCTCTCTCCAGGCCTAGGAGTTTGTTTTCTGGTTCCTCTAAACTATATCATCATATTTTTTAATTCCTACCACCCCAAAATAAGTCTAATTTACAGGTAGGAAATTCTAGCACTGTGGGTTGAATTGCATCACCTCAACATGTACATTCAGGACCTTCAAGAGTGGCCCAATTTAGAAATAGGCCACTATAGGTGCACTTAGTTGTGCTCTCGCGGGAATTAGCGGGAAGTAGCCTCTTCATGCAATGTGACTTGCGTCCTTGTGAAAAGGGAGTCTGGACAAAGAGCTGCACACAGGTGAAGATGGGGCAGAGCTTGGCAGTGCATCTACAAGTCAAGAGCTGCCTACCAACCAGCAACCACCAGAAACTGGGAGTGGCAGGCCCTCCCTCAAGCCTGCCTGCAAGGAACCAGCCCTGCCGGCCCCTCCACCTCAGCCTCCAGAACACGCAAGCAACACACTCTACTCCTTTGTTTTGGAGCCTGCATTTGGCTAAGTTGCCCAGGTTGTCCTAAAATTCCTGGGCTCAAGCAATCCTCCTGCCTAGGCTTCCAAATAGTAGAGGCCATAGGTCACACTACTATATCTAGACTTATGTTTGCATGTGTGTATGTGTATGTGCTGAGGATAGAGACCGGGGCTGCACAAATGCTAGGGAAACACTCTGCCATGGAGTTATATCCTCAGTCCTGCATCTTTCTAAACTGCTGAGTTCATGGGACTTACTAATTGCAAACACATTACCTACACCATTTTCTTGACCTCAAACTTCTCAGAGCCTGTGTAAACGTGGAGAGGATACTCTATAAGCTGGCTACTGGGATACCTTTTCCACTGAGCCCTTGAGGAAGCACACTCTGGCTTCCTTGGACATACCTCTTACAAGAGAAGATGCTGTTTCCAAGCCTCAGCGTGACTGGGCGTGTGGCTCTGTGGTTCGGCATTTGTTCAGTATGTGAGGTACTAGGTTCCATCTGTAGGGCTGTTAACTCTACTTATGCCCCGTCACGAAAGTATTCCTAAGACTATTTTATGTGCTAAAACTACCTCGGGCAAAACCGGTCTCTGGACCAGCCCTAAATTCTTATACAATGAGACCCTGAGCTAAAGGTCAACCGCTTGACCATTTACTGTTATCTCTCCGCCTCTGTAAGCAGCTTCTGTAAACACTTGCTTTCTGTACACTTCACAATCGTGGTTTTTGCCCTTAAAAGCTCAAAGCAACTGGAGGCCGGGGTGGTGCTCGTGGTAAATAGTCTCCAGTTGATTTAGTCAGGCCTCTTGACAGTTTTTCTCTTCAGGTACCCCCATAACATGTCCCTCCACCAAGAAAATGAAATCACAACCAGAGAGTTACATCGTGGGTCCTGGCTCCTAAGTCACTAACTGCCTTAGCTGCCACAGCTGCTCAGCCAGGGCAGGTGATCTCTGCAGAGCCTGGCCCAGGGCCTGCTGCCTCACAGGTACCTTTCCATACTCCTGTGTGTCCAGGAATGGCACCAGAGCCACGGTGCAGAGGAATTGAGGTCAGTACCACCGTGGAGTGCTGGACCCAGGCCGGAGCTGACAGGTCAGCCTCCTCACAATCCCTTCATGCACTGGCAACTTGACTCTCAATTCCTGACAGGATGTAGCTTCCCCACAGAAGATGGAATCAGTAGACCACCAGGAAAGGGCTGGACAACAGCATGAAAAATGGCAACTGTGCACCTGAATTCCTTACAGGGCAAGAATGTCACTTCCTAATTCCAACTTCAGGATAGATCTGGCAGATGAGGGGGATGGGGAGGACAGTAGGGCAGAGGCTGAGGGACTCTGATAACTGTGGTGCAAAGAGCCTGCCTCTAAATCATGGGTGCCCCTGGACACCTCACAAAAGTCATGTAACTGATTATCAGCAACTCCCACCCAGGGGTGACAATGGTGACCACACCAGTCCAGCCCTGTTCCCCTTTTCAGTTGACTATCTAAGGCAGTGGTTCTCAACCTTCTTAATGCTTCTACCCTTTAGTTCCTCATGTTGTGGTGACCCCCAACCATTAATGTATCTCGTTGCTACCTCATAACTGTAATTTTGCTACTGTTATAAATCACAATGGAAATATTATAAAAATGATATGCAGGCTAACTGATTTGTGACTCCTGTGAAAGTGTCGATCAGCATTCAAATGGGTCCTATGTTGTTGGTTGTTTTTACTCTTTGCTCTTTGTTCTTTTCTGGGGGTCCACCACTCAGCTCCCAAATAATTACACCCTGAGCCTTATTCTTTATGAATACCCAGCCTTAGCTTGTCTTGTTTCTAGCCAGCTTCTCTTAATTTAAATTATCCCATCTACCTTTTGCCTCTGGGCTTTGACCTTTCTCTGTTTCTGGTATATCTTTTCTTTCCTTCTTATTCTGCATCTGGCTGTGTAGCTGGGTGACTGACTCCTTTTTTTGCTAGCTCCTTCTCCCGTTCCTTGATCACCTCTTTTTCTCTTTCTATTTACTTTCTCTGCCTGCCAGCCCCACCTATCCTTTCTCCTGCCTTGCTGTTGGCTGTTCAGCTCTTTATCACACCAAACAGGTGTTTTATATTTTTGGTTGTGAGCCATCTCTCCAGCCCCAAACAGGTGTTTTAGACAGGCGTAGTAACACAGCTTCACAGAGTTAAACAAATGCAACATAAAAGAATACAACAAATCTTTGCGTCATTAAATGTTCCACAGCATAAATAAATGTTAACACACCTTAAAATAACATTCTACAACAGTTGTGACCTACAGGTTGAAAACCACTGATGGGCATTTTGTTACAGTAATAGAAAACTGACTCGCACATAGATCCCTACAGGTACTTACTAGGTAACATACAGGAAACACGAAAGCATATGTCTTCAAGAGGATTTATCTGGAAATGTCTGTGTTCACTCTATTTACAACATCTCCAAAACAAACAATACACCAAAACCTCCATCAAGGAGAGACTGGGTAAACCAACTGGATATGTTCACACAATGGAAGAGCACTACCCAATAGTAAGAACAAACAGTAGGGATGAATCTCTCAGACCCATGCGCATAGACACACATGCGCTCCTACTGTCTGACTCTATTTTATGGAGTTCAAGAGTGAAAGAGCCCCCCAAAAAGTGGGGACTTCCTCCTGGACTCCGGATTAGGCACAAACCACACCCAAACATTTCTTTTCACAGAGAGATCCTTCTTCATTAAGTGGGGAAGAAAAGTTAAAGTGGCTGCTTTCTGACAAAGGCAGAAAAGCAGCAGCAAATGACCTTGCAGGTGTCATTTTTAAGAGGAGAAGGTGAGATCTGTGTTAGAATGGGCTAGGATAGCCAGGTGTTGGTGGTGCACGCCTTTAATCCCAGCACTCAGGAGGCAGAGGCAGGCGGATCTCTGTGGGTTTGAGGCCAGCTGGTCTACAGAGCGAGTTCCAGGAAGGCTCCAAAGCTACAGAGAGACCATGTCTCAAAAAAGCCAAAAAGAAGGAAAGAAAGAAAGAAAGAAAGAAAGGAAGGAAGAAAAGAAAGAACGAAAGAAATGGCTAAGATAAGGTGGCAAAGGAGATAGGAGGTGAGGGGGAAGGAGAAGGGGACAATTGAAAGGGGGAAGGGTTATTTGTCCTGAAGGGACAAAGGACTGCATCTGGATAGAGAGGAGAGAGATGTGGCACATAGGCAAACGGTGGTTTATAAAGATAAATGGGGAAACCCCATGTTAGGGTGAGGTGTTTAATTTTAAATGGGCTGGTTAATTAGGTAAATCAAAGAGGACTTTTGATTGCTGGACCTTGGTAGTCAGCCTTAGGAGGAGGAAGTGGTCAAATAAGTACACACCTTGGAGGCTCGCTTTAGGGATGTAATCTAACCGTTTATAGCAAGGCAGAGGGAATGGGGAGAAGGGATGGCCAGCCAGAGCCACATGTATGAAGTATGCTAGTGTGCTAATGCTGGGGGCATGGTGGCCTCAGACAGGAAAGCCCCAAAAAGAGCCTCAAAGGCCAGGGGAATTCTTACGCCCAAGCACCCTCCCCTGCAAAACAATTTGGCATGAGGTGGGCACAGTGTTTGCAGGGATGAATTCTGGGAAATGACCCCCGTTTAGATGGTTAGGTTCATTGATCTTAGAGAGAGAAGGAAAGGGTGAGTCGAGCCCTGTGCTGTGGAAGCTGGCGCCAGGCCACTGACCTTCTCCCTACCTCAGTTTCCACATTTGTACAGCAAAAGTTATCTGACCACATGGGACAAACCCAGGGCAGGTTGTATTGTAGAACTTTTCTTACTAAAAGTTGGGCAAAAAACGTTAGCGAAGATCAGCTGCCGGAGAGCCTTGGAGCTGTCAGCCTCAGCCCTATTCTCCATTCCGCCTCAAGTGTTTGAGCCTTTTGGAGGTGGGATGGAAGCATAGGACAGACATCCGAGGGGCCAGAAGTCCATGCAGTCAGACTCACTCCACCCTCCTAGAGCCCCATTTGTTCTTACTTTCCCTTTCTTATCTAGTGAGGGACCCAACAATTTCTCAGTTGCTTCAGAAATAGCCAAACGAGCAACCTAGGCTGGGATGTGGTGCGGCGTAGAATACTCAGAGAGCATGTGGGAGGCCTTGGCTCTGGCTCCAGCTCCCAAATAAAGAAAAGAGCAAATAACAGGACATAGAATTATTCAGGGAACATTTTCCTGCCTCATCTCATTTAGTCCTCAAACCAGACCTGCATGGCTGAAGGGTAAGCATCTCTCTGCTTTACTCAGCTTCAGGAGCTATGAGCACTTGTCCCTGGTGCATCTCCTAGGAGGGGCTCGCCTGAGTTCCTGAGAGCATCCAGTTGCCCTGACAGCAGTCCTAGGAAAGGGGGCCATTTGCATGTAAACAAACAGCAAGTGAGTCTCTACAGGCACCTGAGGTGACCTGTCCTGGGTAGGTTTGGATTGCAGTAGGAGAGGCCACAGGCCTATCCAGTTTCCCTTGGCCCAGCGTCCTGCTCTGGGTTTGGATGTGCCTGGTGGCCACTGGCCATGTTCTGTGTGGGTAAGAATCGCTTTCCTCTTTCTTTTGTGTCCACAGTAGATCTGAAATCATGGTGGAGGCCAGCTCATCCTAGAGCATGTGTTAATCAGCATGGTGTTGCCCAGAGAAATGGACGAGACCTGTCTAGGCAATGTGGAGAAACCTTGGTCAACAGACAACCAAGATAATTGGCTTTTGCCTTATAGGTGTAGGCCTGACCACACAAGATCCAATGGTCCTGGGCCCGGATGTAGCTCAGTGGTAGAGTACTGCCCAGCATACATCAGGCCACCCCCAGGACTGAAGAAGAAAATAATTCCATGGGCCAGAAGCCCTTAAAAACCATCTTCCTGCAGACTTTCTAGAACTCGGTTTGTTTTCTTCTTTATTGTTCATCTGGGGACAAAAGTGTGACAAAGTATCAGAATATGTGATGATTCATTCAGAAGCCAGACTGCATGCGAGACTAAAAGTGTATATGCTAGGAACTGGTCCCTATGGTTCTGGTATCTTCTAGTATCAGCTAGTCCACCTGCAGGCTTGATCCATACTATTATTATTATTATTATTATTATTATTATTATTATTATTATTGAGTTGTTTAAATTAGTGTCACCACACAAAATCCTGCAAAGACAACTAGTAACTATTAGCATGTCTGTGGGCCACCTGGCTCTTGTTGCTCTGTCATGGAAGCATCCAAAGGATCAGGCAAATGGGTGTGGCTACATTCCAGCGAAGTTTTTATCTATGGACACCAAAATTTGCATTTCTTATTTTCACTTGTGAAGAACAGGATTATTTTGATGTGTATGTGTTGTTGTTGTATATTTATGTGTTTGTTTGCAGAAGCCAGAGGTCATTAGGTATCTTTGTCAATTACTCTCCACTCTATTGTCTGTTTATCTACCTATATCTACTTATCTATCATCTGTCACTCTATCATCTATCTATCTATCTATCTATCTATCTATCTATCTATCTATCTACCTACCTATCTATCTCTATCACTGTCTATTTTGAAACTGACCCTAGGACTCACTGCCTCAGCTATCCTGGCTGGCCAGTGAGACCCAGGGATCTTAGGGTCTGCCTCCCCCGTGCTGGATTACAGGCTTTTTACAGGGCTACTAGAGATCCAAACTGGGGCTTATGTGATAAGAGTTTTATCAAGTGTACCATCTCTCTAGCCCTTGTTCTTTTCATTGTTTTTCAACCATTAAAATGTTGTTAAGATATGGGGGCAGGGGAAGCTAGAGGAGGGGAGGGAGGGGGAACTGTTGTAATCCAGGCAAACCTGGCCTGGCCTCTCACCACCTGGGCATGGCAGATGTATGCACCCTGGCTCTTTAAAAAACAAAGCCAAAAACAAAACAACAAACAAACAAACAAAAACCCTCCATCTACTTCTGCTCTCTTTCCCACTGTTCCTCTGAAGGGGCAGGCAGAACTTTTCCTACCTCTCTCTCCCTCTCTTTCTCCTCTCACCCCCTCCTCCCCTTCCCTTTCTCCACTCCCTTACCTTTCTAATAAAACTTCTCACCTAAGCTCTGTATGCATGGCGTATTTGTCCCTTGCCTGCCATGGAATCCGCCAAGGTCCCTTACACAATATTCCTAACAGAACTATGGTTGGTATGTAAAATGAATAAAAAAAATTTTTTTTAATTGTTAAAATATCCTTAGCCTCAGGGAATTGACAAGCAGGTGGCAGGCAGGCTTTGGCTCCCCGGGCTGTGATTTCCCAACCCTTGGGTGAGATGTTCAGGTCTCTCCATTCCTCCACTACAGGATTTGTGTAAAACAGAAGCCAAAGTGAGCGAGACTGTTTCGATTCCAACTCCTATCTCCAAGGCTGAGCATGAAAAAGAAAGTCAAAACCCAGAAATCTGGAGACCGCAGGTGCATACAGAGCCTGTCCTGTGAATTGCCCCCCTTGGAATCAGGCATGGGCTCCCACGCCAAGACCAAACCCAGCCATAGGTCCTCACCCATTAATTATCCTGTCCAGGTTCTCTCTGTACTTAGGAAAGGGCCTGTGGAGAACCAGCATTTAGGCTCCTTAACCTTCATCGTGTTATTTAACACAACAGCTGCAGTACCGGCTGGGACTGCCTGCACTTGAGGCTCAATCTCACACCTAATACGACCTTGGGTGAGCTTCCTGTCCGGCTCCTTCAATACCAAGGTGGTCAGAACCAGCTGTAACCTCTCTCTCTCTCTCCCTCCCTCTCCCTCCCCTCTCTCTCATCCTTGCCCACATTTGTAAAGTGCCAGGGTCTGAGCTGCACAGGGGATTGCAAAGCCAGAACAGACCTGAGCCTGATACTAGCTAGCATCCTTCAGTCTACTGGACGTTAGAGAAGTTCCAGTTACTTATTACTACATAATAAAACACCTCCAATCTTAGTGGCTTAAACCAGCAACAGGGATTCATTTGCTCAACACTCTGCAAGTGGAGCAGGGCGCATGTGCACAGCTCATCTCTGCCCCACATAGCCTTGGCTGGGGTGTTTCCCTCTGGAGAAGCTGGTTGGCCTCATTCACATGCCAGGCACCTCAGTGGGGGTGGATGGAATAGCTGAGGGCTGGTTGAGCCCTCTTCCTTCCTGACCCCACCCCCTAGAACAGTCGAATTTGTTTACAGGGCAGCTGACTTTCATGAAGACGAACTGGGATCTCAAAAGCCAGGCTTACAAGCACCTGACCTCCACCACAGGCACCACAGGCTACCCAAGAGAATAGAGGTCCCACCCAGGTGGGAGGGGACCAAAGAGCTCCGTTTCTGCACCGAAGAGCACAGCCAACAAAGAGAGGACCTGTGGACAGCTTTCATGGGAGCCAGTTAAGGATGGAGACAAGAAACTCAGAGCCCATCCTTGAGCCTGGTACCTTCACCGCTCCCCGGGGCAGTGTTAGGGGAAACAAACAACCAAAACCAACTGCTATCTCTATTGAGTTTGGACAATTCTTCTAAGTTAGAACTGTATTATCTTGTCAAAGCCTTTTTCATACATTAAAAGGAAACCCACCAAAATAGTGTTAATGAAGGAGCTGCCAATCACTTATCCCACCAAAACTCAAAACTTTGGCATACTATTATCTTTATAATTCCATTTTTTTTTTTTTACAGTTGTCACTTCATAGTAATAAGGGTTACACATAAGGGATATATGGCAGAAGCAATGGGAAGACCAGGTGACTGTCACAGTGGCATTTGCTGGTTATCGAGTTCTACATTTTTCCCAGGGCTTTCACAATGGGCCTTCTTTTAGTAGCAGTGTGACGTTCCATTGTGTTGATTTCCCACAGTCCTGTCCATCCTTCTCCTGGTCACCTAGGCATTTCTGGTGGGAGGCATCTGTTCCTTGTTTCAACATTAACCGTCCATCCTGCTTATCTCTCTCTGTAATGGGCAAACTCGATTTCATCATGTTTATCACCCTCATCTATTAAAGCACATTCTTCGGGTGCTGGGCATTCTGCTGTGAGCACAGACTGGGCCAGAAAGGAAGCCGGCCCCTGAGACACCTGCTGAGGCCCGGAACAGGCTAATCTGGGGCAGTGGCAATGGCCTAGTCCTCAGGGAGCCAGGACTTCAACTGTCCAAACTCAGTAGAGGCAGCAGTTGGGTTTGGCTGTTTCTTTCTCATCCTCATGAGCCATCTTGTAACACTGCCCCAGGGAGCTGTGACGGAACCAGGCTCAAGGACTGGCTGCGTTTCCTGTCTCCATCGAAGGCTGGCTCCTATGAAGGATGTCTATAGTTCATCTCATTCTCTTCGGTGGAGAAATGAAGACGCTTTGGTCCCCTCCCACCTGGAGGGCCTGGTTAGCCCACTGAACACTTACTTGTCCTTGTCCTTGGAACTTTCTCTCAGCTACTCCCAGTGTATCTGCACATTCCTGTTGCTTTTTTTTTTTTTTTTTTTTTTTTTTTCATGCTAGCTTGGGTTTTTGATGGTACTGGGGTTGAACCTAAGGCTGCATGCATGTTAAGTGACTGTTTTACCACTGAACCATATTCCTGCCTTTATTTACTTGACTTTTTATTTTGAGACATGGGTTGATTAAGCTGCCCAGACGGGCCTTGAACTGACAGTATAACCAAGCAAGGTCTTAAACTTGATAGTCTTCTGTCTTAGGCTCCAGAGTAGCTGGAGACTAAAGGCTAGACTTGTACTATCATGGCTTAGAGTGCAGCTCAATAGCAAAGTGCATGTTTAGCTTCTGTGGAAGCCCCTGGGCTCTGTCCCCACCACTGACGTATACTTCTTGTCATAGTTTTTTTGTTTTGTTTTGTTTTCTTCTGAGTCACAAGACCCATCCCTAGGTATGATTTACTGGGTCGAATGACATATTTATCCTTTTGGCTTTTGCTCCGAATCGCAGTCATTTTCAAGCATTGCTTCTACAGCCGGTACCTTTGTAGGAGGCCATTGCCTCACACCCTTCCCCTCCTGCTGCCATCTGACAAGGGACTGTTTTACCTGCTTTATTTGGTCTCCGGGTCACCAAGAAAACAAGAAGTGTCTTGTCTGTCTTTAACATCTTGCCATCTGGTATGAAACAAAACACAAAACAAAAACAAGCAAACAAAACAAATACTAATTTAGCACATGGCTGAGTTTCCTGCAAGAATTATTTTTGAGAAGTAGAAATAATTCCCCATACTATGATTCTACTCTCATCTCTAAGTCCTAAATTGTATCAGCAAACCCTGTTTCTCCAAGTTGTGTAACATTACCAAGTTCTGAAGATGAGAACCCGATGATGTCTTTAGACTGCCACAAGTCAGCCTACGCCTTGGTTTGCCAGTCTATAAAATGGGGATAATCAGACTTCCCTTGCAGAGTTTGAGTAGGGTCTGACACTGCAATAAATAGAAGCTGCTTTTGCTGCTTTTGTTACTTGTAACTTGTTCAGCCTCTGTGTTTCTTATAGTGAAAGGTCTCTGTATACTCTTTGATCTGTAAGTTAGGGTCTGGTTACTTTTTTCTCATAAATTTTGAATGATTTCTGCACACATTTTAGTTTTATAGTCTTTCATTACACGATATAGCTCTAAATACTTTAAAAGATTAATTTTATTTCTGTGAGTGTTTTGCTTCCATGTATGTATATGTACCACACATGTGCAATGTGCACAGAGGACAGAAGAGGTGTCAGATCCCCTATAGCCGGAATTACAGGCAGTTGTAAGTTACCGTGTGGGTGCTGGGAAGAAAACACAGGTCCTCTGGAAGAATAGCACGTTTTTTGCCCCAGAACCATTGTTCCAGCCCAGTTTTAAGTATTTCAGGCTTATCATTTTTTTTTATAGGAGAAGTTTTACAAAAGTTTTTATGTCTAAATCTGCAGTTAGTTTGCTTTGAGATTTACTTAAACTAAAGCATCGCTACAATTTGAGGCTTCAAAAGTAACCTTGCATTTTATACTCATCATCAACGCTCTGGAATGTTTTCTAATTGGCTGGTGCTTCGGCAGCCATTTTGGTATCTTTTCCAGTTTCTGTTGTTTTTAACCATGACTTAAAAAATTAATTCTTGTGCTTTGGAGGAGTAAGTATTGTGCTTAATGGTAGAGACTTCACCCGGCACACACAAGCCCCTGGGTTATCTCCGTAGCACGCACATACCACACATTCATTCTTTAGCCCACTCGTGTAAGATATGTCCTTGACTCAGTGAGTTTGCCCCCTGGCTGCCAGGGTTGTGTGAACTTGCTAGAGCTGCTTCCACAAAGCAGTACAGACTAGTCGACTTAATCAACAGGAAGCTCTTCTCTGGTGGCCGGAGAGGGCAGCAATCTGAACTGAATGAAGGCTCTGGCAAGGCCCTTGTTCATGGCCTCTTCCAACTTCTGGTGGCTCCAGGTGTTCTTGGCTTGTGGCCCTATCATGCTGATCTCTGCTTGTGGTCATGTTACCTCCTCTGTGTGTCTCAAAAGTCCCTTTGCTTCCTTTTCAGGGACATTTGTGGTGGCATTTGGGGTCCGTTTGAGTAATCCAGGTGAATTAACCCATCTCCAAATCCTTAATGTCATTCCATCGTGGGCAAAGACACTGACAATATGGACTGGCACTCCCTGGGAAGCCATGTTTGGATCCACTGTGGGTACTTTAAAAACAGCAACAGCTCAGATCTTACTACCCCTCAGGGTGGAGAACAGTATATGTCCCGGATGACGTTCATACAAGGAGCCAAAACATGGGGGACAGACAGGCAGGTTCCACAGGATGAGGCCTAGTCTGTGCTCTAACTCAGACCCTTGGAACCACTGAGGGGAGTCTTCCTGGCCATGCAATTAGCACAAGGCCATGCTCCACAATCAACGTAAGTCGTTGGCTTGCTGTGTGGTAGCAGAAATGGCTCGTTAACCACACTTCTCTGGCTCTCTATCGGAGGCCAGGAGACGAAGTTCCACCGGAATGGAGATGAGAAGTCCTAGGCACAGTTTCTAGGAAAAGCCCTTCAAATACACATGGATAAGTGAGCAGCCTGGACCGCCTTTCCTGCCTTTTTTTCTCTCCTGTGTAAAATGGATGTGTTGGTGGGCGTTGCCTGTCAGTCCCTTATCTAGTTTTCAGCTCACTCTTTATCAGCTACCTTCTCTGGCTGACGTCATATCTGAAGTTGCTTCTCCAATCTTGTCACACCTCTGCAGGCCGCCTGGTTTAAGCCTGGGTCCTCACTGTGCCTCTGACAATAGACGTTGTCTTCTTCCTCCCAGTCTTGCGTGGTGCTGTCTAAAGTCCTTGCTGGAGAACATGATAGAGATACAGGTTGCCTTGCTGACTGTGTTGCTAGGGGCAACCTTGGTCTGTGATGAGCAGCAAGTATGCAAGGGTAAGCTTTTTCCAGGACTCAGGATGGGAACATGGGAGGGAGCAGTGCTGTTCCAGGAAGCCCAACTGCTAATCCTCTCCTGTATCCCTTTCCCTCAGAGGACAGGAGGCCCCGCTGGCACCCACGCCTAGGCAGAGTGAGTTCCAGTGGGCTGATCACCCATCGCTGTACACCTGCCATCCTGTGCTGTGTGACCTCAGGCTCTTGAAGCTCCGGAGTCAGGGCTTGATTTGGCCCCATGCTGGGCAGCTGTGGGTGGTATGAGCAGCTGAGCCGCATTTCCTTAGCACACACCATTTCTCCCTGAGAGCTGACAGCACTTGCCTTGGTCTTTGTTGTTCCTTCGTCTCCAGGCCAGCCTGGGTTTCCTTCCAAAGAGCCTTCTCCATGGTTCGGGTCACGTGAGTGCTTTTTCTTTGTGCTACCAAACCTCTTGTGTGGAGGTGTTGTTTGTTTGTCCACTGTTTGCTCAGCTCCTAGTGAGAGGTTCCTTTGTGCTGGTCACCATGCTAATCACTGAGTCATGAAAAGACATCGACATCTGTGGGTCACATATTAACTACTGGACAGATGTTCCCAGCGCTTTAGTGATTGCCAAGTGTCATAATGACAGTTACAGAGTGAGATGACACACACAAAGCAGCTTTCAGCCATCACCTTGTGAGCAATCATCGCATGCCAGCATGTTGACAGCTGGAGAGCAAAGGCTCACACTGGGTGGAGTCTGCTGCTCAGGACATCTCTCTGGCCCCAGGGCTAAGGGGATGGAAGCTGCTGGGCAGAGAAACTGTTTGCTGCCGGGAAGGTGAGACTGGGCTCTGAGTGACTTGGAATTGGAGGACTGGACATTTGGACTAAAGTAACGTTAGCTGAAGAGTCACAATTTGGGGTGACCATCTGAGGAGCCAGGAATACCCCTCTCTTCCTGCCTGTGGGTAGGTCAGCACAGTGCTAGCCTCGATCTGCAAAGTCAGACCCACTCTTCAGACAGATCAACCAGTGGGCTACACCCCATGCCCACAAACAAATGTGCAATCAGATCTCCACTTGACGTTGCCTCCTACCCCACAATCCAAACAACCACAAAGCTCCTCTCATGGGAGTCTGCTCCAGAGCCAGGGCCTGGTCAGACGTAGTTAGTCCCTGGAATTTCACGTGGCTCACAAAAATGTGCATGGGTGACTCACAAACAGCGTGATGGTCCTTGGCATGAGGGGTGTGCTGCTGATTCAGCACGGATGACCCGTGTTGGGTGGCGGTGTGAGGATGTCATTGGAACACAATTCTCTGAAATTGACCTGACATCTCCGGCATTCAGTTAAACAAAACCTTAGGAGCAGCTTGGCCAGCTTGAGGTTGACCTGAATGCATGCTGCTAGGTTTGGGATGATATATTTGTTTTAAATCCCTGCTGGGCTCACAGTGCTCCCCCAGAAGGCTTTGCTCTGCTCCTGCTGAGTGCATGGCTGTGTGCTCAGGGAATGCAATCTACTCTGGAGGTTAGCATAACAGCCCTGAGGGTACAGCTCTGGGGGGGGGGCTGGGGGAAGCCCACACACAAAGATGCAGTCCAGGGCAGATCACCTGCTGTTTCAGCCGCAGGGGAAACCGGTTTAGCACAGCTCAGGGATGTGAGGAGCTGACTTTAAGGTTCTAGGGCTCAGGATGCTCCTGCATGTGGCTTTGTAGACAAATCTGCACTTTCTAATGTCTAATATTGATTTTCAACTTGACAGGGTCTGGATCACCTAGAAGACAAGGCCCCATCTGTCCTAGACCTGGTTAGTGGAGGTGGGAAGGGCTCATTAGCACCAGCCTCCATTTCTCTCTGCCTCCTAACTGTGGCTGTCATGTGACCAGCTGCCTCACACTCCTGCCACCAGGACTCCACACCACGGCAGATAGGGTGGTTTCAATGAAAATGAGCCCCACAGGCATAAAGGGGTTGGCACCAGTGGCAGGTGTGGCCTTATTGGAGGAAGTGTGTCACTGGGAGTGGGCTTTGAGGTTTCAGATGCTCAAGCCAGGCCCAGGGCTACTCTCTTTTCCTACTGCCAATCCAGACACAGAGCTCCAGCACCATGCTTGCCTTCGTGCAGCCGTGTTCCTGCCACGATGACAATGGACTGAGCCTCTGAACTGGAAGCCAGCCCCAATTACATGCTTTCCTTTATAAGAGTTGCCGTGACCATGGTGTCTCTTCACAGTAATAGAACACTGACTAGGACAATGAACTCAGCTGTGACCCCAAACAAACTGTTCTTTTCTGGAATTGCTCTTATCAGGTATGTTTTCACAGCAATATGGGAAATAACTCATACAATCCCACTTCAGTAGGCTGGGAACTCTTGGCCACCAAAGACCAGAACCCCTGGGACCCAAGCCTCATTCATACTCATATCCATCTGCACAATGTTCTAGGCAGGTCAGTGAAGGGCCTTTGTATCCAGCAAGGCGATGCTTTTGAGTCTGTGGTGTAAAGGTTTCAATAGCAAAGCTGGAGCAGTGGTGTGTGTGTGTGTGTGTGTGTGTGTGTGTGTGTGTGTGTGTGTGTGTGTGTGTGTGTGTGTGTATGTACACACGTGTGCATGCAGGAAAAGCACCATATCACCTACTGGACCTGCTTTCGGCAACCAGGCCCTGTCCTTCAGAGTAGCACAAGGTGGGGACTGACTGACTGTTCTGGTCTCCAGCCTATGAGGGACATCACAGATCTGACCCAAACATCGAGGAAGTAGATTTTTGTCATAGTGTTTCGTTAGCATAGCCTCACATGAGTTCCTTCCTTCCTCTGAGTAGGTGTCATGGAAGCTCAATCAGTGTGACGCTCAAGGCAGAAACCAGTCCATCATGTGGGCTTCTTCCAAGGCGCTGCAATTGGTGTTTGCAATTTCATGGTTTTTTTTTCTCTCTCTCATAAAGAGTGCTTCCTGTGTAGAGTGAGATAGGCCTCCATACCTAGGCCTATGCTTGTCTCCAGCACCCCCTCAACGCTCCACCCAGTTCTCTATCTGACTTGGCAGGGCTTAGGTAGCCTTCCGGGTGGCTTCCATCGGCTTCTGGAGTTGCTTGGTATCTGTAGTCCCTTGGGAAGCATCATAGTGCAGGAACAAGGGCAGCACTCTTTATTCATCTGAGGAGCAGAAGCTAAGCAACAGACCCTCTTGGGGTCTCTCCTGGCCCAGCACCTCACAGAATCACTTCAGTGAGCAGAAGGTAGAAAGTCCAGTGTGCAGCCTCGGTATGCGTGGAGGCTGTGGCTCCCCTCTGCCTGCTCTGTTCCAGACTGTCCTGCTCTGTGGCTTTCCTCCTCCACCTGAGCTGTCTTCCTTCTTGTAATGGGGATTAGCAGAGCTGCCAAAGGCCTGCTTGTCTCCTACCCATGCACACAGGCACGCCCTCATTTTCACTTCACCCTCTCTGGGTCTCCAGGCCGACATTCACATACGAAACCCTGCTGCACACACGTGCATGCTATTTCATCTATGTGAGGTACTGGGTGCACGGGCCCCTGAGGACAGTCACTCCATGAAGGATAAGACTAAGCTACATATAATAGCCACATTGTATGGAAATAATCCGGAAGGGCTGGTAAACACAAGCCCAGGTGAGCTGGCTTCTGCAGAGGGGCAATTAATACCTATTTGGATGGTGGATGGGAAAGTTTTATGAAGCAGGTGGCATTAAGACAATTTAATAGTTAGGACTGGCTGCTCCACCCTCCAGGAAGACAAATATGGAGTGCCCTATGTGTATGGCAAGGCGGTGGGAAGCTCCAGGAAGCTGGCAGAAAGGCCCAGGAGGCAGGCATGGCGGGAAGGCTCCACACAGCAGCTCTGCTATGTTGCGGTACGCCCCCTGGCCTTGGCCCTGAAGTGGTGTGAGAGCCACACATCTCAGTGTGCCACACTGCTTCCCTCTGGAAATGCATTTCCTTCCTTTCTAGAAGGGCCTCTGGCAGCCTGGCTTGCCTCTCCTGACTGTCGCAATGAACACCTGCCTGACTGAAAGAAGACATTGTTTCCCACCTGGTCCGCCCACACCTGGGTGGGTGGAGTGGTGGGTCTCACATCAGGGAACACAGCCACCCAGCCTCCTGCCTCATGCTGGGAGCACTGAGCTACTTGCCCCTTGATGGGAGACAAGGGGCCCCCAGGACTCCAGAAACTGGGTGATTGGCTAATGAAGCAGTGGGTGTGTCCCCGGCAAAGTAAACAACTCCCTGGGCATTGCGAATTCAGGCACAATATCTTAAGGAGGTAATTATCTTAAAGAAAACTATTCTCAGAGTTTGTCCACCCCTTGGGGGACAAAATGTCCACAGTGGGGAAAACTGCACGATTTCAGCTTGTTTATTTTTCTTGAGGAACTGGAGCCACACCTACCCACAATCGTAGTTATGGAAAACAGCATCCTCCCAGCTAGAACCCACAGGACAAAGGACTAAAGGAGAGTCCTGAGCAGGGAAGGGAGAGGCCCCGGCCTGTCAGTGGGATGAGGGACAGGAAGCCAGCAGTTTTCTGCACTCCCTGCGCTGGGATGGGCTGCTGGGACAAGGCCTGGCTTTAGGAAAAAGGTGGAGAGATAGCCCAGCTGGGAGGAGCATTGAGGTTAGCTTCCAAGTTCAGCCAATTGTTCAACCTCATACCTTCTCGAAGCATAAATCCTCAGAGGGAAGGGGGCTCAGAGCCGCTCTCCTTTGAGTGTGTATGAGCCCGTGTGTGTGTGCCTGTGTGCCTGTGTGTGAGAGTGTGTATGTGTGTGTATTCATGCTCCAGTGTGTGTGTGTGAGCATGTATATTCATGCAGGAGTGTGTGCATGTGTGAACATGTGTGTATTCATGCATGCATGTGTGAGTGTAGGAGAGTGTATGCCTGTGTATGTCTCTGTGTGTGTGTGTGTGTGTGTGTGTGCCTGTGTGTGAGAGTGTGTATGTGTGTGTATTCATGCTCCAGTGTGTGTGTGTGTGAGCATGTATATTCATGCAGGAGTGTGTGCATGTGTGAACATGTGTGTATTCATGCATGCATGTGTGAGTGTAGGAGAGTGTATGTGTGTGTATGTCTCTGTGTGTGTGTGTGTGTGTGCCTGTGTGTGAGAGTGTGTATGTGTGTGTATTCATGCACCAGTGTGTGTGTGTGTGAGCATGTATATTCATGCAGGAGTGTGTGCATGTGTGAACATGTGTGTATTCATGCATGCATGTGTGAGTGTAGGAGAGTGTATGTGTGTGTATGTCTCTGTGTGTGTGTGTGTGTGTGCCTATGTGTGAGAGTGTGTATGTGTGTGTATTCATGCACCAGTGTGTGTGTGAGCATGTATATTCATGCAGGAGTGTGTGCATGTGTGAACATGTGTGTATTCATGCATGCATGTGTGAGTGTAGGAGAGTGTATGCCTGTGTGTGTGTGTGTGTGTGTTGTGTGAGGGGGAGACACTGAGACTACAGGGTGGTTAATCATAGGAGCTGAGTCCTTGGGCACCTTGTGGCTCATCAGCATTTCCTGCTGTCCCAGCCCTGCCATAGAACAGTATCTTCTTGCTGGGGTGGGTGAGGAGCTGGGAAGTTGGAAGAGGATAACTCTCAAAGAAACAGCTTCTAACTTTCAAACACTGACATTTTATCAAACAATCCCTAAACTGCCTGCTCCCACACCCCCTTAGTTAAAGATGAACCAGAAGAGCCACAGAGCTAAAGGCTGAAGTAAACACAATTAACTACTGCTCCAAAGCTAACAAGAGCTGATAGGTAAGCTTGGGATAATTCAGTTAGCTATTGTCTCTATCACAGACACCCATCTGTGGCCCAATGAGGTGGAGCATGGTTTTTACACCCAAGGATCATGTCATCCTGGACAAAACACAACCTTCAGGTCCACTCCAGTGAAAAGCTCAATGGAACCCATTCATAGTCCCCACCCCCACCCCACCCCACTTCTTCTTACAAAGTGATCTACCTTTGCTTTACACACTGGTTTCCTTAGAAGTTCCCTTAACCTTTCTCCTGGTCTCTGTTTGGTTGTCTGTGTAGGGAGGAGCTGGGGGAGGGGGTGGAGGTGGGGGCTGGCATTCCTATCCTTAAGCTGCCTCACCCAAGGACAATCTCAGTCTCTTCTAGTATTTGTGGGCAGTCCCATCCTCACAGCAGTGAGGGACAACACGTTTCTATCCTCATGTCATTTCTTGCCTGGAGGCTTAAAGACAGCAAACATAGACACCAGTCCTGATACAAGCCGCTGAGCCACCCTGTGTATGTCTGTCTGTGGGCTCCTGCCAGACCCTCTGTTCCAACAGGCAGCAGGTTGGTAAGGCCTAGGTTTGGCTCAGGCCTGAGACCTTTCTTTTCACTTCCTTTTCTAGTTGCTTCCCTCTTCCTCTTCTTGTCTGACTTTCCAACTTCCCTCGGTGTGGAGGGAAAATGTATCCTTGCCACTCACATGTGGCTTCTGAACCCGAAGTAGGGTAGATATTTTCTCCTCAACGCCCTTTAAAAGAACAGCCTCTTGCAGAGCAAGAAGAGGCTGAGAAGGAGTAGGGCACTGGGTGGACCTCAGAGTGCGGGCCCCAGGCCCATAGGAGTCTCCAATGCAGTGCATCTCTCCTTGAGTCACTGAGATCAAAGCTAGAAACCATCCGGTCACCTCACACCTGGTGCTTGGCTCTAGACTGCCTGATTTTCCTGGAAACCTTCCACTGGTCTGCCCATGTGCCTGACTCTGTGGGTGGAGAGCAGGGAAGGATGGGAATAGGAAGTCATGTCTACCCTCCTGTCCACCCAAGTCTACGCTCTGCCTGCCCCTCTGCCACTTGGTGCTTGTTTGGGGACATGGAAAACACATCTGGTGCATCACACCACAGACAACTTAGCACTTTACAACGTGGCTGCTTTCCTCATGGTCTCTGGGGAAAAGACAAAGGTGTGTGTGGTTCATTACCGAGCTGCTGCCCACTTGACTCTCCAAATACGAGTGAGTACCTGCTCCCAGGTGCTCTGAAAGGGAACTGAGAGGGGACAGTGGCATGACTGAGGTTGCAGAGGCTTCCTGAGCCAGTACTGAGCTACAGTCCCAAAGCCTGTGCCTACTCTTTGAATGGGAAGGAATCAAGATCTTTGTTTCCATGTGAACAGGCAACTTATTCTGGACCCAGTGGTCCATGAGTGAATGATGGTGCTCGAAACATCTAACTCCCTGATCTGATACACCTGGGTCTTCCAGGAGGCAGACAGGGAAGCTCAGGGTCCCAGGTAGCAGCTTTTACAGAACTGTCTTGATATTTTTGGCGGCCTGTACACCTGTGTCCCTGTATGCCAGATGGTGTCAGCCCTGGTCACGAGAGTACCTCCCCTGCTGGCCACATGCAGCTGTCATGAAGATCAGATGTCATAATGCACATGAGAGTGCTGTGTAAATATTTGTGGGATATGCAAATACAGACTTTTCCCCTCTCTGCCACCACGGTGTTCTGGGGTAGCTGGAGATCTGCTGAGGTGAAGAGCCCCTAAAACAACAGTGGAAGGAAGCATGAAGATCTTTCTTTGTCATCCACTTATAACTGGGGAAATTTTTTTAATGCATAGTTTAACATTAGAGGAGAATTTTAAAAACTGTCTACTAAGTCACATTCATAGCAAGGGTCCGAATGCACTTTGTTTTCTGTGGGGGCAGAGATTCTCAAACTCAGAACTCTTTGAGTTTTCAATTACTGAGGAGTCATTCATGTTTGGGGGGGTGGATTAGACAAACTTGCCACATTCTTCCCACTAAGCGTAGCTGCCAGCCCTGGCACCATATAGAAAACAGGCTGGGGTACCTACCATTCAATGGTAGAGCAATGGCTAGTCTGTGGGAGGCCCTGGGTTCAACTCCCAGTTCAGAAAGTACAATTCAAGGTTCAAGGACTGACAAGGTAAATTTTGGGGCTTCAAAGTTGTGTCTCAACTTTGAAGAAAGTATTGACTCAGAAACACCAGTGGCCACAGACAGAGAAAACTAATGAAGCCCCTCTCTCTAGCCAAAGGCCAAGAAAGGGATACCTTCACCAGACAGAAAAACGTTTAAATAACAGCTGTTCTAATCTAATCCCAAAGCATGGTCCCGTGAAAACCCATATCAGCACAGGCTGAGTCAGGAGTTGAGATTCCTACCCTCGTGCAGCTGCAATGGGGCATCCACAACACCCTACAGTACCACACACAAATACACACGTGTAAGTGGAGACCATGTACACTCTACCCATAGACCTGGCAGCTGGAGCTGTCCTTCCTCTTTGTGAGGCAGCCCAGAAAGCTCACTAAGGCGTCATGGCATCCGCTGTTGCCAAGGTAACACCACTCACAGCTCAGTGTCACTGGGGACAGAACTCACATCCCTCTCTGCAGGCATGAGGATCATCTGAACTTGGCCTTCACTGATGCTTCCCTGGAAACTTGATTTTTTTTATTTCTACCTGTGACTGATGAGGCGAGACACTCCCTTATTCCTTGCCAGATCAATCTAGTCAAAAGCATAAAAAAAAAAAAAATGGAAAGTCTCATAACATAATGAAACAACAACAACAAAAACCGTCCAGGCTCAGTGTGAGGACCCAGGTTGCTCTCACTACAGCCACCCTAGTTTATTGCTGTCATTTTACCTGCCAGGAGAACCCAACAGGCATCCCACATTGGACAAGACAAAAAAAAATGGTTTGGGTGAAAATTCTGGCTCGCTGCGGCTCATTCTATGCAGTAAAACATACAATGCATTTTTTGCTGCCTCAAGGTGTGAGGGTCCATGAGTCACCTGCCAGTCCTGGATTTGTGTGTCTCTGTCCTTTGTCTCACAGACTCTTCTACCTCTGGCTGGGTTTCTCAGACTCCATTAATGGTGCCTCCGTTACTTCCCTCACTGTCCAGACAAAATGCCTGACAAAAAGCAAACTTGAGGGAGGAAGGGCTTATGTTGGCTCAAGAGGGAGATGTGAAGATGGATGTAGTCCATCCTGGCAGGGTAGCGTGGAGGCACGAGTGCCCTGAGGGGGAGAGAAAGGACTTGTTTTCTTCTTTTCACTCAGTCTAGGACCCCTAACCTTTGAGGTGACGCTATCCACATTCAGGGTGGATCTTCCTCCTCAGCTAAACTTCTCTGGAAACACCATGGTGGGCGTCTCCAGAAATGTGTTGCACTGGAGATTCTAAACCAAATCAAGTTTGCAATGGAGATTAACCAGCAGAATAGATTTTTCCAAAGAATTAAGCCTCTTGGCATATAACCCTGGGAGAATAAAAAGACGTAAAAGAGGCAATGTTTTATACATAAGCTGGTAAAGTGATGCCACCATCATCACACAGCAAACATACATGTACAAAAGTCAACAACAAATATCCTAGAGCAAATGATTTAAAAGCTATACAAAGAGACAGCGTCTTCCGACAGAGCAAGGCGAATACACATAGGAACCCACAGAGACTGTGACAGCACCCACAAGGCCTGAACAAGTCAGTGCCCAGCACTGAGAAGGGAGAAGTGAATACAGTTCTATCCCTAACTGAGAGGCTATTTCAGTGGCTACCTGCTGGGCAAGGTGTAAGGACTCAGGCATTACACTGGCCTGCCCCTGTCACCTGGCAGAATGCACTCAGGCAGTGCTCTGGTCAGCCCAGGGTTCCATGAGTACTAGTCTGCAGGCAGGTGTAAAGGACCCCTTTAAAAGTCAGACCCCTGCCCACTTATGCTCTCTTTTGTTCTCTCTCTCTCTCTCCTGCTTTCGGTTGGCCACCAGATACCCCCTCTTCTTCTCTACCCCCTCCCCCCTTTCTCCTCTTCTGTTCCTGGGGCCTCTATGTCTCTTCCCTTCTCCCTCACTCCTCTTTCTAAATAAACTCCTCATTTAAGCTCTATCTTCCTGGTGTGTTACTCCCTCTGCCTGGCCGCCTTGGTCACCCTCACCTGCTATGGAACCTGCTATGCTTTCCCATGTGGTCCTTACCTTGGGACCCCACTCACTCAGGACCTCCCCACTCCTCCAGCTTTTATTCTTATAACTGTAACTAAAGAACAACACATAAAGGGAACATCAGTTTGTTTGTTTTTATTAAAATCTCACTGTGTATTTAACCACACTCCAGGGCAGTATCCAGGCCTAGGAGTAGTTGGCCAATGCAAAACAGACTCCAGTGTGCGTGCTCGTGTGCGTGTGTGATAGCTTTTTGTTTTCTTTTGATATTTTCTTATTGATATTCTTTTCTTTTTTCCCTTTTGAGCTTGTTTATGAGTTTTGATTTTCATTTTTTGTTCTCTGTGTTTTTGTTGCTTTTCCTGAAAAGGAGATTGCATTGGTAGGGATGTGGTGAGGAGTTAGAAGAAAGACTATGATCAAAATACATCATATGAGAATTTTTAATTAAAAAAATAGAAATGAGCCAGGTGGAATAAGCCAGGCGGTGGTGGCGCACTCCTTTAATCCCAGCACTTGGGAGGCAGAGGCAGGTGGATCTCTGTGAGTTCCAGGACAGCCTCCAAAGCCACAGAGAAACCCTGTCTCCAAAAGAAAAAAAAAGAAAGAAAGAAAGTAAAAGCAGTAATCTAACAACTACCCAAATAAAAGGAAGAAAACAGAACTGAAAACAGGAAGATGTGATAGACTTAAGCCCTAACATGTTAATGTAAATATAATGCAAATTAATATAAATGTAATGTAAATTACCTAAATAATTAGCAATTGCTAGAATGGATAAAGACACATGTCCAACCATATGTTTTCTATAAGAACCTCACTTCAAATGTAATAATAAGACAAACAAAAAGGAAAAGAATGCAACTATAAAAACAATGTAAATATTAATTTTTTTAAAAAGAGAAAATAGATGGCTGTTAATATATAGCACAGATTTCATGACCTAAAATAAAAAGGACCCTATAGACTGACAAAAGAGTCTCCCCCAACAGGCTTACATCCAACTACAGAGGCACAAAATATGTGAAGCAACAACTGGTCAACCTGAAAGGAGAAATATTCAACATTATGCTTAGAGCCATAGACTTCAGCATCCCTTCAACCACAGATAGAACAACTAGACACAATGCTAGCAAGACTAGCACTCAGCACCATCAATATAGAGGGTGCAATCACAGAACACCCTCCCCAAAACAACAGAGCATACCTGCTCTTCAAATACCACAGAATGCACACCAACACTGATCGATGTCCTCACTGTAGCCCTCAACAAATGAAAAGGAGTTTGTATCATCCAGAGAGTAACCTCTGACCAGAAAGCAAATAGAAGCCAAGAATGGGTAGGCAGCAAGAGGACTCTTAGTCACTTGTGAAATAAGCAACAGACTTCTGGATAGTCTGTGAGTCAGAGGAAGTCCCAAAGGACATAAAAGAACATGGAAAGAAATGAAAATACAGACACCGCAGCCTGTGGGCCGAGAAGGCAACGCTGAAAAGGGACTTTGAGTGCATTCATTAGAGAAGTGACAAGGTTTCAAAGAGGTAAACTAAAGCACCTTCTTTGAAAATGTAGAAAAAGGCCAGAAGTACTGCCCCTCAAACAGTCACAAATAAAAGCAAAAATTAGGAAAGTGAGAACAGAAACATCTGTGTTCAAATAAAGAAAATTCAACAATGAAGAGGCAGGTCTTTGAAAAGGGCCCACAGTTGACAGACAAATGGCTGACAAGATGAAAGTAGAGAAGGTGGAGAAGCCAATGTCAAGAAAAAAAAGAGGGCTGGAGACAGGTTCTGCAGGCCGCAAGGTCAGCTAGGGAGGGGAAGGAAGAAAAAAGAAAGGAAGCCAGGAAGGGAGGGGAAAAGAAGGTGAGAGAATAGGACAGGAGGGAAAGAAAGCAGAGAGGAGGGGAGGGGGAAGGAGGAAAAGAGGAAGGGAAAGAAGGAGAGAAGAGAGGGGCTGAGATGGAAGAGGGAAGGGAGGGCGAGCCAAGGGTGTGGCACAGCCGTGCTGAAGTACTTAGTGTGGACAACCGTGCCCTCTCCCTGCGCTTTTAGTGCTGTGCTGGAATTCTAGGCAGTGCCAAAGTGACAAAGGAGAGAAACAGACAGTCTAAAGACTTTATAGCAGAAGCACAACTGCAGGTGACACAGTTGTCTACACAGACATTCCCAAGGAGTCCGTCCAAAACCTGGAGTTCATCCTGCAAGACGGCAGGACAGCCTGTAGAACAGGTTGGTCGTCCCTAATCTGCAAATCCAAAACTCCAACTGTATGAGTACTGATATGAAGCCACAAGCAGTGCCTTGTGGTATAGGGAATTCTACACCACAAGGCACTGTTCCGTGCACAAAAAATTACTGAAAATATTGTGTAAAGCTCACACACAACTCAAATGGATGTCATGTTTTGAGTTGTGTCTTATCCTCAGGATGTCTTATTAAACACTCCAAAATCGGGAAAAAATATCTAAACTTCAAGATGTTTCAGGGTTTTAGGATTTAAGGTGTAAAATAAGGATATCTACTTTGTATTTCAATGTGCTGTTCATACACATGTGACCACCAACACTAAAGACATGCTACCCTTTAAATAGCTCAGGTTGAGGTTAAGTTTAAACCTTTATAATCTCTGTAGGGATTTATATGCTGAGAACGTCACTGTACTGGAAAAAAAATCTGAATAAATGGAGAGATATGCTGTTAAAGGATTGGAAGACCAAAAATAACAAAGGGGTAAACTCTGTAAATGTATTCACCAGTTAGCACAATGGCTGTTGTGGTGCTCTTTCTGGGCATGATATTGCTGCTGTTGTCTTGGAATGAGATCAGCTGTGATTGCCACCCCGTATTTATATGTATGTATGTACATATGTATGTATACATGTACACATTCATATATGTATGTGTATGTATGCACATACATATATGCGTGTATATGTATACACACATATATGTATGTGTACAAACATATATGTGTATGTCTGTATGTGTATACACACATATATATGTATGTATGCACACACACACCTACACAGGTAGTTACCAATTGCTGGGACACCCTTCTTCAATTGCCTAGCTGCCCATATTCACCCATGTTCTTATAAGTCACCCCTCACCCAGTTAAACCAGAAGGAAACCACAATCAAACTTACTATTTCGTCAAGTTAGACTTGGGTGATCTTGTCTTTGGTCTGCCATTGTCCTCTCTGTTGGAACGAATAGAAACAGACACTCCCCGGGGAAAGCTAAGCAACATGGTTCACTATTCCAGCGGGTGCTCTTGTGTACATAGGCAAGGTGATTTTACACTTCTGTGTAAGAAGCAGAGCAGGTAAAACATATTTATAAAAGAAGAATAAGATGGTAAGATTTAGACTTCTGATCGCTAGACTTACTAATCAGAAATGTTAAGTACTATGCTTGCTATCGGTGGAGGAATAAACACAGCTCAGTCGAGCATCCTAGACAGCACAGAGTACTCACATAAACAGCTGTGATCGAATGCCAACAAGGACACTCAGTGGATGCTGAACCTTTAACTCAAACTCAAGGTGGATAGTGGATATAAGAATAAAATATGAAGCCATAGAAATTTTTGGGAAAAAAATCTCAAAGGAAAAACTTGAGGATTTTTTTTGGGGGGGTGGTACCATTAGATTTAACACCAAAGGCATAATCCATAAGGGAAAAGATTAACCAATTAAGATTAATCCAAAGGTAAACATTTGCTCTGAGAAAGATGCTATTAAGGAAAACACACACTTTGAAAGGATCAGCTACAGAGTGAGGGGAAATATTTACGAACCACACATCTGACAGCATGCTAATATCAGTAATGCATAACAACTCTGAAAACACAGCAGTAAGCAAGTGTCCAGTCCAATTTCTACCTGGGCAGAAGATGTGAATAGACATTTTACCAAAGATCAAATGATGTTCAATAGCATTAGCCACTAGGGAAGTGCAAACCAAGTGCCCAATGAGCCATCACTACAAGTATCCCACAGTGGACAGATGGAAATCTCCACACAACAAGTGTGGATGGAGGTGCAGGGAAGAGGAACTGGATCATGTGTGCATTGCTGGTGGAAACCTAAAATGGTGTAGCCAACCTGGGGAGATGGGTCAGCTGACAAGAGTGCTTGCTGCACATGCGTAAGGACCTGAGTTCAGATCCCCAGCACCAGCATAAAAAGCCAGCCATAGCCACATAGATCTGTAACATGAAAAATAGACTTGGAGACTGATATTGAGGTTCAAGCTTTAAACTGAAGATCAGGAAAGAGCCACTAGCTCTTACCTCAGCTCAGACTGAAGGGGTGGTCCTCAGACTGCTTCCCACTTCACTGCTCCTCAGATTCACTCAGACTGCTATGCTCTCCTCAACGTGCCTAGAGACTCACTCTCAGACTGAATGCTTCTACCTTTTTATCACTGGCCTTTCTCCTGAGTCCTGGGATTAAAGGTGCATTACCACTGCCTGATCTCTATAGCTTGAGGCTGGCTTTGCTTTCTGAAGCATCGGGCAAGCTTTAATAAATCATAAATAATATATCACCACATAGATCTGTGATCCCAGTGCTGGAACTAGAGAGAGGCAGAGACAGGAGCATCACTTGAGCTTGCTGGCCAGTCAGCCTTGCTGAAAAGAAATAATGGCCCACACCAGGCACAGTGGGAGACCTGTCCCAATGGGGCAGAGTGACAAGCAAGGATACCAGACATTCTTTTCTGGCCTGTCTGCACACATGAGCACATGGAACCACCCTCCCACTCACACAATTAAAACATAAATAGTAATGGCAAGTCTGGAAAATGGTTTCTTGAAACTTGCAAGTTATGTTTGGTAGTACACGCCTGTTATCCCACCACTCAGGGGGCTGAGGCAGGAGGATCATGAGTTTGAGGCTAGCCTGGGCTAATTAACAAGACCCTGCCCCATAACAAAAACAAAACATAAACACCGTATGTGATCCAGGACTATACTCCTGGATATTAAACCCAGAAAAATGAAGGCTTACATTCTTACAAATGCATGTACAAGAACGTGTATGGTGCCTCTGTCTAGCCTGGTGTGAAGGTAGTGCTGTAGAAGGTTCTGGAGCCTCCTCTTGGCCAGCTGAGTGTGCTGCTCCATTGAGTACCAATCTGGTGGGTCCCATCAGCTGTCTCCCTCTTCTGTAGCCATTCTGCTCCTGCTAGGGGAAACTGGTATGGTATGCTACCCAGAGACACACTGAGCTGTCTGCCCACGAACCATGTCCTCTCCCAAAGTGTTTGCTGAAGCACTGACCCCTACTGTGGTATCTGGAGATGGGTCTTCAGTCTCAGAGCATCAGTGTCCTCATTAGAGGAGATACCAGAGGACACCCTCCAGTCTCTCCCTCCATCCCATCCCTTTCCCTTCCCGCTCTCTCCCTCCCTTTTTCCCTCCTCCACCTCCTTTCACCCAGCCCTCTATTTCCTCCCTCCTTGGTTGCTATGTGAAAACACAGTAAGATCCTGTGGTCTGCAAGTCTGGAGGAGAGTCCTCACTGGAAACTGTCCCTACTGGCAACTTGATCGTGAAGTTCTGACCTCTAGAACATAATAATGTCAATACAATTAGTATTATTATAATTATTTGCATTCTTCAAGTCACCACTCCATGATATTATGCAATGATAGCCTGAGATAAGGCAGTTTGTACTACTGAGCGTGGGGGAGGTGCTACTGTAGCAAACACCTACCACGTGGTAGCACCTTTGGACCTGGATGATGGGTAGTCACTAGGAGAGTCTTGAAGTGTGTGGTAGAAGCAGAGGCAATGAAGTCCACTCTGGTGGGGTCTCAGACGGAAACAGGAACATGATTTTGGGTGTGGAGATAAAGCAACCTGTGCAATGGATTCGGATGAACTGTGCTCTGGGGTTTTGTGGAAGACAGAACTCACGGGTGGTAAAACCTGAATATTTAGCAGAGATTTGGGAGTACAGTTTTGAAGGTGTGGCTTGGCTCACTCAGTAAAATATGCAAGGAGTGGTGAATAAAGAAGAAAAGGGAACCAGAGCTTGAAGCCTCCTTGTTTTGGATACCTACAGGATTGTATAAGCAAAAATGCTCCTGGGTGGAAAGCAATGGGACAGACAGGGACACGGTGAAGGGAGGGCATTGCATGCTTTGGACTTGACAGGGTAAGATGATTTAGTGACAAGCGCATACTATTCTCTAAACATATTATTCTCCAAAAAGAAAGAGTGATGTTCCTGAAGGCAATATGAGATCAGTAGGATGATGACACATAGCTTTCCAGAGACCAGAGCTCCTGCCCTTCTCACTGGTATCTGTAGTTTGGGGTCCCCACCCAGTCACCTTGGTCCCAGAAGGCAGGCATCTCCCCCACACAGACTGGCTTCCACAGACTAGAGTCTCCCTTGCACTTTAACTTCCACAGAATGGAAGTCTCTGCCGGAGCCTTGGACATGACTCTGGAGGGCTCAAGGGCCAGCTCGCTGCAGAGCCCGAGTCTGAACACACAAGACTCTTCTTGTGAGACTGAAACTCATGGTCCTCCTGCCTCTGCTCCTTAGTGTGGGGATTACAGGTGTCCACCACAATGCCTGACTCCCTGTCTTTAAATATACACATTGTCTTGCTGGTTTCGGACTTGCTTAGAAATGGTCACCTCTTTCCCACTTTGAGTTTTTGTCCTTTGAAATGAGGAATGTCTGCCCTATGGCCATCCCAGCATACATGACTTCAAAGGCTCACAGCCAGAAAGGAATTTTACCCAAGGATGAATTATACCTTCAGCCTCATCCATATCTGATGATACTAAGACTTTGAACTTCAAGCTTTGGAGTCAAGACTGGAATGAGAGAAGTCTCTGGGCTGTTGGGGTGAAATGAATGTATGTTGCCTGCAAGAATAGGAGTGAGGAGGAGCAAGCACACAGTGCTACGGAATGATTGGGACAGCTATTGACAGATGAGAGGCCCTGGATGAATCTCCAGGAAGAAGGCAAACTCTGGAAGGCTTCACACGGCATGGTTTCATTCACATAACAACCTAGAGGTGATAAAATTATAGAACTAGAGGGCTGGAGGAGGGGGTGAGGAAGGAGAGAAAACAGCTGTGCTGTAGTCATAAGGGCAACACGACGGATGTTCGCAGCCATGGGGTGGTTCCACATTCTGCTCGTGGTAACTCATGATAGTTCTGTGTGCTGGCACCACAGTTGCTGAGGGAGCTGAGTGAAGGGTCCTGGATAGCCTCTTGGGCTGTTACTTATAACTACATATGAAACTACAACAATCACCTGTTTATTATTGAAGACAATAAGGAGCAGGCTTACATTTGATTTCCATCTATTGATACTTAGTACATCAAAAGCTAAAAGACAAAAGTGTTAAACTTAATTTATTTGAAGTGACATAGCCCATCTGTGTGTATAACACCTATAGCATGCATATAAAACTAACTTCCCAAACAAAGGAAAACAACTGAGACACGTGATAGGGCTTTGTGTCTTTCAGATCTAATGCTTGACTTAGCTGAGGTGAGTAGAAGTCTCTTGATAGCTTCCATATTCTAGCTTTTGCGATACATTGTTTTTGTTGAAGTTTGTGGAGATAAGAAACTACCTTCACATGGATATGTAGTTTGGAAAATAGAAGAATGTTCATTAGCCTTTTTAGACACACACACACACACATATATATATTATATATGTATATATATATGTATATATATATATATAGTGACAGCTTTGTTGAAAGGACAGTCCTCTTCCAAGGTGAGTCACAAACTGCAATCTGAAACTTCTAGTGAAACTTCCATGCTACATAAAAACCCCTTTGTTTATTGACTTTCAGTCTCGTGGGACCCCTGAAGCAGAGTGACACTACCCAGGGTTTCTGGGCTGTTCTTTTAGAACCACTGCTCTAGAATTCTCAATGGAAGACCTTCAGGTGCAGGGTCAATGCATTGCTGTGTTAATAGATTGCTAAAACCCTTTCAAAACACACCCTGAGCCTGGACAAAGGAAATGCTTGGCAGGAGAGGTACGGCCCCCTTAGGAGGAATACTAACTAGTGTTGGCTCTCTGATACCTCCCACGAGGCCCACACCAGCCTGTGTGCTGTGATGCTAAAGGGTGTCTTCAAAGTGGTGAGGCCTATCTCCAGGCAGGCCCACTAGGTGACAGGTCCAATGCTGTGGAAAGAAACTCTATTCTCTCCCATCAGCAGGAGATGTTGAATGGCTGAAATGATTGTGCAGAGAAGCAAAATGGGAACTGGGTGCCAGAAATCCCCCATGGAGCAATGCCTGGCCCCTTCAGCTCCCCCCACTCAGCTTTTCCCAGAACAGGGTACAATGGCTCCCTGCACAGCCAAACCAATGGACTAGGGATCTCTTTCCTTTTCATGGTGAATAGTATCCCAGGAGAGCTCACTGCCACAAGTTATCATCATAGGCGATAAATGAGCCAGGGAGAAACACGACCAGACACCAGTCCAAGCAGGGAGCCTAAGGCAGGTTTCGCAATCCATCTGCTTTGCTGTAGTTAATGGTCAGCAGCACAAATCAGGAAGACACAGCAGCGGAGATGGCTGGGCCCTTTTGTTCTTCCTTCCTGCAGTTTCGAGACCATGCTTGCCTGTATAGCACGAGCTGTTTTAAACTCCTGATCCTCCTACCTTAGTCACCTGAGTAGTGGGATTAGCACACACCACACACACACACACACACACACACACACACACACACACACACACACACACACACACACGTTCTGGTGGTAAGGGAGGCGGGATAGGTTATATATTGTTCTGAAGCATTCTTGGTAAATCTGAGCTAGTATTTGTGCAAAACTCCCACGGAGATCACAGTAGGTTTTCATTTATAATTATAGCCAAGAGGTATGACTTCATTTTTTTCTTGAGTTTGGCCCGAGACAGGTTAGGTACAGTGTGTTTTCCTGTGAGTCTCTTGGAGGTTGTCACTATGGCTTCTCCATAACTAACACACAGGATTTCTGATTGGCTACTTGTTGCATAACATTCAGCTAGTGAGAGTTGCTTTGCAGATAGATAAGAACTTGACATTCCTGGCTGATCTAGAATTCTATGGGCATGCCTGGGATTCCGTAAGGGGAACATTCAGCCGTGTGTAATGACACTTTTTCTGGGTTTCCTACATTATTCTTGGTTTTGTTTGTCAAAACTGAGGTTTCTGAAGTGCAACAGTTCTGTGACACTCTTCTCTCTTTCCTTGGGGCCTGACTTCAGACACGTATTGGCTTCTTTTCTCTTTGTTGTGATGGAGTGCCTGACACAAATACCTAACGGTTCATCTTGGCTCACAGTTTGAGGGGATCCAGTTCGCCACGGTGGGGAAGGCGTGGCAGCGGGGATGGGAGGCGTCTGGTCACATTGTCTCCTGAAAACAGATAAATGTTGATGCTCAGCTTGCTCTCCCCTTTTCGTTCAGGCTGGAACTCCAACCAGGGGATGGCGTTGTCCACATTTAGGGTAGGTCATCTCTGTTGGTAAACCTTTCTGTAAACACATTTACAGAGCCTTTCATGGTGGGTCTCCTAGGTGACTCTCGCCCATCAGGCTGGTCATGAAGATTGACCACAGCAAAGCCCAAGTCACCAAGGTGAGCCACAAAGTAAAAATGATCTGAAAAGCCAGTCCTAAAATCCAGAAATTGTCCTTTGGGTATTGTGTCAGGCCAGATGCCAAATGTTCCAGTCCCTTGAGACATCTTAGAAATTGCCACATGAACTGTGGTTCTATTGACAGAAAACTAAGGACGTGTGATTGTTGTCCTACTCATTTTCTCTCCATCCTCATAGGTTTGGGCAGTGTACAAATGCTTTGAAAAGCTCTTAGATAGCCAGGTGTAGTGCATGCCTTTAATCCCAGCATTCGAGGAAGGCAGACACCAGGGGAATCTCTGAGAGTTTGAGACCAGCCTGGTCTACAGAGCAAGTTGCAAGTTCTGGACAAGCTCCAAAACTACAAAGAGAAACCCTGTCTCAAGAAAAAAAAAAAAAAAAAAAAAAAAAAACCACCACAAAAAACAAAAAACACCAACAGCAACAACAAAAAACTCTTAGTTACATTATCTCAATACACAGCACCAGGAACAATAAAGACTCCTGTATAACAAAACATTTCCAAGCCCCAGCTGGTGGTCTCCTTAACAGCAGCAATTATACAGTGCTTGGGTTTGCTATAATGAGGTTTGATTTGTGTTTGGGAATCCCTGAGCAATATGTGAATGGAGGATTTTACTGCTCCCATGGTTTATGACTGTTACCAAGAGGGATATAAATTTCAGCAAGTAGACTCCGGCCCAGGTTAATTTCATTCATACCATTTTTTTTTTCCCACTCAGAATTACAACTACTATGAAGTATATGTGATGCTAGGCTACAAAAAATATCTATTTACCTGTGGCTCTATAGAAAATAATGCTTTATCACACACTTCTGCATTCCTTATTAAATGGCAGGCACTGCTTTCTATGGCTTCCCATATATCACATCACTGAATCTCCTAAAAGCCCCATACTGTGCTATTGATTAGTCACCGCCAAGAGTTTACAGTCTTTCAGAGAAGACAGGTACTTGAAAAAGCAACTATAGCCCAGTGCAGTGGCACACATCTACAGTTTTGGTACTTGGGAGATGGAGGCCAGAGGTTCAAGAGTTACAGGTCAGCCTGGGCTAAATCGTGAAATCCTGTTCTTAAAAAACAATGTTAAGGTCAGACCAGGGGGCAAATCGCATTTGTTGTCATGTCTGATGACCTGAGTTTGAGTCCCAGAACCCATAGTGTAGAAGTAGAGAATTGGCATCTACTAGTTGCCTTCTGATAGCCACACACACACACACACACACACACACACACACACACACACACACACACACACACACACATGAACACACACACATGCACACACACACACACACACACACATACACACACACAGAACAGGGTGGCAAAGTCATGGAGGAATAGATCCAAGAGAATTATGAGAACACAGGAAATACAATTTGACTTCCTACTACTTCCTGGACTTCCCAGGATTAAGACTGTGTTAAGAAACACTTGAATCAAGTCATTATTCCTTTTACTTCTAATCTCTTAAGTTTGCGTGCTTTGTAACATTCTTGAGAATTCTAAAATAACAGATCATCCATATATACAACTGAGGTCATCATAGTTCTAAATAGTAGAACATCGTATTAAGTTTTAAGATATAAATTTTCTTCTGAAAATGGGGGCTGTCTGGCTTCTGCCACGTCTGTTGTTTAAATATGTGTGGAACCTGTGACAATCATTGGCCATAAAGCAGACCCGGGTGTCAGGGTAGACACTTCAGCCAAAGCTTGTGCTATGGCTCACAGTCTGAATTCAGGCCCCAGCTGTGTTTTTCTGGCTTGTCAGTGCTTGTGGAACACTTGAAACTACGTTGAAAAATGGGAAAACACCACATTAAAATAGGTAGAATTTCTAGATGCAGTCATGTATATGCCCTTAATTTCAGCACTTGGGAAACAGAGGCCAGATCTCTCTTTTGAAGCCAGACTGATCTACAAAGTAAGTTCTGGCCAGCCAGGGCTATTGAGATTCTGTCAAAAGCAAAAGCAAGACCAATAACAAGCAACACAAAACAAACAACAAACAAAAACTTTGGTAGATTCTTGTGCAAACTGAAACTTCCCGCTTCTCTTAGGAAAATGGAGTATCAGGTAATGACTGTCAGTTTTACGGCTTTCACCCAGATCTGTTAATCTAGAACAGCTACCTCTTTAGGGTGTACTGACATGATAGTGAATGGATCAGTGGCTGGTGATGGAGGGGACATGAGAAATAGAGGAGAGTGTGTGTGAACAAATGTGTGCATCCGTGTGGTGCGTGTGTGAGTGTGTGCGTGTAACTGGTTCTATGAGGCAGGAGTGTATATTTTGAGTCAAGAGAAACAAAGATTTGCTTGGACTTGGTCAGACTCTGCACTGAATGAAGGGCAAGGATCATGAGCTCATTATATAGGTGGGAAGGGTGCGCTCTGGTTTTGAGCAGGTGAGTCACGTGGCCAAATTTCTGATCATTCTGGTGTCTGGTGGAGGAAGCCAGCCCATCCAGCCTGCAGACTGGGTGTCTAGCTAAAGATCTGTTATGGTTATCTGAGGGGGTGACAATGCTCGTGGAAAGAAAAAATACAACACCCACAGTTCTAGTCCCTGTTGGTAGTAGGGCCATTGCTGCCTCTGCTGGTGGGAGACCACAGAGGAAAATGGAGGAGAATGGAGAGTGCTTGCTGTCAGGTCTGGTGACTTCGGGTGTCTGGGTGGACTGCCAAGCACAGATGCCCAGTAAGCAATGAGATGGAGGAATAGGTCGCCAGCTCTCAGAGGCAATGGTTTGTTCAGAGGCAAAGCTTTGGCCATGACGGGCGTGTCAGTGGCTGTCAAACCCATGAAGATGGTTAGTCACCAAAGGAGAATACCAGTTAGGAGGGAGCAGAAAGCCAAGGACTGCTGCAATGGCTCTCAGGCTGCCACCAGGCTGAAACTGTCAGCTCAGACCACGGTTTGCTTCCTGCTTTCAGCACAATGGCTGCTTCCTTCACACCGCCCTTAGGCTTTATATCACTGCGAAGTGCACCACACATAAAATACAGCTGCATGCTGCATACGTACAGCTTAAAATAAGCATAAGATCAATACACTGCAGCCAGCATATAGAATGTTCCCGATTATATCCCTGACTCATGTCCTGGCTCCCCCCTTCCACAGGTAATATATATTATTCTCCATCTTGCTTTGTGTCTGCCCGTTCTATACCTTTGTATTAGCAGTATGGAGCTATGTTCCCTTCCATCATCTCTTGTTGCTGATGTCTTTCAGTGATATGTGTATGGGGTTCATATGGCTGTTCATACAGCATAGCTGACTTTGAACCGCTCTTTAGTCTGCTGGGTACCACAGTGCCCAGTTCTCGTGCTGACAGATATGTGACATGTGTAGGCTCTGGCACTCTGTCTATGTATTAGGCAAGCATTAGTCCCTGTTAGTGAACTAGCAGACTGGAGCTGAAGTGCTGATGTCCCAAAACTCATAATCCTCCTGAAGTCATATTTATGTGACTTAAAAACACAGTGGGCAAAGGTGGTTGTCACAAGACCCTAGAGAACTAATTTCAGTGCCCAGAACCCACATAAAGGTGGGTGGGAGACAATTGACCTCATAAAATTGCTCCCACATGGACCATGGCACTCCTGATCCCCCACTAATAAATAAACAAAGTTTAATCTATTAAAAATGTGTGTTCACCAAATAAGCATTAAGCAGGACATGTCACCCATTGTTCTACAACATCATTCAGCAGCCCCTTTTGTGTTTTCACTTTGTCATTCCACAGAATTTCCCCCCTTGAGTTAATTTTCCATGTTCCCTTTCACAGATTTATCCTACTGGCCAAATCGCTCTTCTTTGTATTTTTTAGGATGTTCTCTTTTTCTGCTCCTTCCCATTTTCCAATGGCTAATCTCCTTCAACATTCTGCTACATTGCTGAGAGATGGCCACCCAAATCCCATGCCAAGAAAATTCCCCGTAGCTGTGTGTGGGTCAGAGTGAAACAGTCTGGCACCAGCTGGGTGGGAGGGCATGGTGCTGGAGTCCTCTGGAAAATCCCTCGAATTTCTCTGCAGTCTGGATTTTTTTTTTCATTTTTAATTTTTTCTTTTTAATAGTGTCAACTGTATGATTGGCCTTTGGGGACTGGCGGATACTGAGTGTGTTGACCTCTCTGTCTGTTTCCTGAGGGGAGGCAGATTGCACCTGGACATACTCAGTATTTCCCTAGGGTTATTAATGGAAGCCAACGAATAATTTCTAAATAGAAATCCCCGGCACAGGAAGGCGTCCGTGGCCAGGCCTTTGGTCTGCTTGCCACTCCCTGCTGAAACCAGGTGCTGTCACCGGCAGAGAAAGAGCGGACCAGGGTTCCCAAGACCTGGCCACAAGAAAAACCCTCCAAAAGGGGGATCCAGGAGGGACCCGCAGACGGCATAGACCCACCGAGTGTGGACGAATAGACGGCATAGACCAGCTGAGTGCCTGTGAGGCCAAAGATGCCTGCATTTGAGTCTGGTGCCTCTGGGCTAAATGTTGTGTCTCCTGGTAGCCTCTACAATTATTTTCTGAGGGTCTCTGGAGGGCGATGAATAAAAAGTTGCCGCTGGGCAGTAACTCCTTCAGTTTCATTGACAGGCTGCTCTTGGCACTCCCGAAGTGCTGAACCCGGCATGTGGCCTGGGCATCCGGCTCTTCGCAGCTTCCCTGATGATTCTAACCATGAGTCCAAAGCCCAGAAACCACCCAAGTTGACCGGCTTGGCTATCAGGAAAGCCTCCGAAGTTTCCTGCTGTGCTACGGTTAACTGAAGCCCACCGCGGAGCACTGCACTCTGAACACACTGGTTCCACACTGCTCAACCTTAGACCAGTGATAGAGCGCAGAGAAGTGAAGGGACTAATTCAGGTCTGCACAGCCAAGTTCAGGTTTGAATCCTGAGGCTTTGACTCCGGTGTCCACTGTGCCGCATCGTAACTCAGATGCCACATGATTACAGCAATTCAGATTTTTTAAAAACTGAAGTCACAAACAGGCGGCAAGTTCACCTCACGCCAATCCACTAAGTGCTTTAAGTGCAACATTCTCTTGTCCTTCATTTCCATCCGCAGTGGGGATGGAGCTGTGCCCCGGAATGGTGAGACTTAGATGGGAGGGAAGGGGATTGGAAAAGAAGAAAGGAGGGCTTTGGGGTCTGCTTTCTTCCCTTCTTGGGTTCCTGCTGATCCCAGGGAAGTCTTTGGAATGAGAGCAGCTTCACAGTTCTGAATCACCTTACAATAGATTGCATGTAATTACAAAAGCACGAAACAAACAAACAAACAAACAAAAAGGCTAAATCGCTAAGAGTTTCTTCTTACCTTCACCTTAACAAGAAGTGAAGGATACATCTGCTGTCAGAGTCACACGTTAGTAAGACGTGTTTAAGGAGAATAAAAAGTCAAACCACAGCTGGGAGAAATGTTTGCAAAACACAATGGGATAAAGGACTAGTGTCCAAAGCATACAAAGAACTTGAAAAACTCAACAGTAGGAAAACAAAGAACCCAATTAAAAAAGGAACTAGGACCTGAACAGACACCTCACCAAGGAAGACATACAGTTGGCAAGTAAGCAAGTGGAAGCAGGCTCCACAGGCATGTGTCATCAGGGAAACAAAACTTAAAGTGTCGAGATACCATTGCATGCCTGTTAGAACAGCCAAACTCCAGAACTTTGACAGCAACAAATGTTGGCAAGGATGTGGAGCAAAGAGTCATCGCTCATTGCTATAGGAATTAAAAATGGGTTTGCTGTTACAGAGTCTCATGCAGCCCAGGCTGGCCTCAAGCTTGCTTTGTAGCTGAGGCTGTCCTTTAACGGATCCTCTTGCCTCCACCCCCAGCCCCCACCCAAGTACTGTGATTACAGGCATGCACCACCATGCCCAGCTAAACATCATTATTTCAATAAACATATACAGGCCTCAGCAAGTAAGCAGAAGGGTCCGCGGGATAAGCAGGAATGTGAGATGGTAGGATTGCTTCAGAAGACAGTTTGACAAATTTAAAAAAAAAAAAAATAAAAATTAAACATAGTCTTAGCCTGTGACCTGGAAATCACACACTTCAGTTTTTACCCAAAGTCATTGAAAACTCAAGTAAGTACAGAGGCCTGCATGTAATGCTCATAGGGTTTCGTTCTCAACTGTCAAAATGTGGTTACAGCCACGCTATACTTTGATAGGTGGAAGAAACTTTGGTACATCCAGATTATACAGGGCCGTCCAAAGATACAAGGTTGAGGTTTCATGACAGGAAAAGACACAAGGAACCTTCCAAGCACACCCAGGAAAAGGAGCCATCTCCACATGCTACAGTCCCCCGGTGTCAGTGAGCTGACGTTCTGCAGATGACAAATGCATGGCCGTGTCAGTGGACCAGTGGTTGCTGCAGCTGGAGAGGAAAGAGGGACACGGGGGCAGATCACAAAAAACGCTGAGACAATGAAGCCACCCTGTATGACAGATACAACAGAAGACATATCCATTTGTCTCACCTCAACACCAAAAATGAGCCTTAACTACGGGCTCTGAGCAGCCACAGTGCGACAGCCTAGGTCCCTCGAGTGTAATAAACACTGTTCCAGAACGGGTGTTCATAGGGAAGGCGTGTGCTTGTGGGAGCAGGAGAAATGTGGGGAATGAATTCATCGCCTCTCTGTTTTACTGTGAACCTGAAACTACAGCAATGGATTTTTAAAAACTTGAACTGTGTAGTGGAATCTCTATTCTTAATTGTCTTTACAGTGTTTGGTGTGTGTGGTGCGGGTGGGGTGGGAGGGAGGTGGGACACTAGGTATTAGGACCACAGTCCCTTTTTGTGTCTCTGCTTGCAGCTGCCACGAGTGAGCAGCTTCCTCAGCCTGTGCTCCCACCATATTTACTGCCTCACTGCAGACCCAAGCGCAGTGGGGCGAATGCGCAGGGACTGTGAGCCAATTTAAACTGTTCTCCTTGATTGCCTCGGGTACTTTGTTACAGTAGCAGAAAGCTTTAACACAACTGCTTAAAATAGAGCCCAGGAGCTTGCCCTCACCTTCTGCCAGTGTCACTGCCCTTTCTCAGTCCCAGGATCCTGACCGTGCAGCCACCCCAATAGCCACACCTCTCAAGTACTGGACCAACTCCTGGGAGTGGATTGGGATGATGAGTCAGAGGCTACAATCAGCAGGGAGTTCTGGTGTTCCTAGATGCCTTGACCTAGAACAAATTTCTTCACTTCTTTAAATCTGTGTTTCCTCTTCTGTGTAATGAGGACAATAATAGTACTGTTTCCTGTGTGGAGGACTATTTGCACATTCAATGGGAAATGTGTGTCAAGCCCTGCTACAGTTAGCTATTGATAACTATGATTATGGTAAGCACGTTGATGACTCATAGCCCCACCCTGCCAGGATGCTTTGAGGACTTCCTAGGGCAGTGTCCAGGGGAGAGCCCTGCCTCAGGTCCATCTGGGTCCTAACACCCCACACTGGCAACCCAGGCTGTCATAGCCTGACATTCTTGCTGGCATGCTTGTGTTTCTCCTGCTGACCCGAAACAACTAGCCGCCCTTGCTGGCACTGTCTCACTGTATTCCTTTTCCTTATTTCTATAGCTTAAAAGCTTGCTCCAAAGTGCCTTGCTCCCTCGCCAGACCAGCATCTTGGCTCCAGCAGTGGGGAAGTGATCTGATTTTAGAGAGGATGAAGACTACCTTCTGGTCCCCCCACCCCCATTTGCTCCCATCCCACCCTGGTTCAAAACTCCATGAAATCTAGCCATGTCTTTGGCCCCACCCTCTCTGTGCTGGAGGTTCACCATGGAAACACTGCAGTTTGTGGCTGCAGGGCAGCTCACGGTGGTCTCTACAAACTATGGAACTGTGCCCGTGTAGACAACTGCATGAAACTGCATTTGCTGAGCCTCCCTCCCCGTCTCCCCCCACATTTCCCCAGAAAATCTCTCCATTCTTCCTTCTAAAATTCCCTGTGTGTTGAAGGGACTGAGACACATCCCAGTTCAAAGAGTTTTTTGTTTGTTTGTTGTTTTAATCCTCCCCCATTTACAGTGGTGCCTTCTTTTAATCCCAGCACTCAGAAAGCAGAGGCAAGTGATCGCTGTGAGTTCCAGGACAGCCTGGTCTATATAGCGGGTTCTAGGCCAGCCGGAGCCACATAGTGAACAAATATCTAAAAAAACAAATAAACGAACTGTCCTAGTTCACTTTTTATTGCTGTGATAAAACATTCTGGCCAAAAGCAACTTGGGGAGGAAAAGGTTCGTTTGGTTTGCATTTTCCACATCACACTCCAGCATTGAGGCATGCCAGGGCAGGAACTCAAGGCAGGAACCTGCAGGCAGAAACTGATACAGAGACCATGGAGGGTGCTGCTCACTGGTTTGCTCCCTATGGCTTACTCGGACTGCTTTCTCATACAGCCCAGGACCGCCTGCCCAGGATAGCAGTGTCTGCAATGTCTGGGCCCTACTGAGCACCCCATATCAGTTGTTAATCAAGACACCTACAGGCCAATCCAATGGAGGCATTTTCTCAATTGCAGTTCACGCTTCCCACATGATTCCAGCTTGTGTCAAGTTGATTAAAAAAGAAACAAAAACAAATGAAAAGACGTAACCAGCACACAAACAATGCTAACAAAAAAGTAAAAAAAGAAAAAAAAATTAAAAACCAACTAGCCAGTACACACACATAAACTACCTATCTCAGACTTTTTTTTAAACTTTTATTGAGGTTACATATAAGATATATAATAAGAAGCACAGATTTCAAGACTATAGACAGTGGAATGTTGCATTTCTTAAACACATGCATAGCTATACATAAACATACACATATACATACACATGCATGAGCTGTGTATACAATCTTACCTCTCAGGTTGTGATACAAAACATTTTCAGTATCTCACAAGGTTCTCTTAATGTAGCATCACTTCTCACACAACTTTGATAACTTTATCAACACAGGTTAGGTTAGGTTTTGTTTTTTTGTTGTTGTTGTTGTTTTCTGTTTTTAAAACCACACGAATGGCACCAGGTAATATATACTTAGTCACAGGTGTGTGACTTAGTACATGTCTATTCAGGGCTCCACAATGTCTTTACCAGTGACTTTCAATTGCTGAATTATAGTTCATGAATCTTCCATTTTTAATTCTACTACTGTTAGGCATTAGGGCAGTTTGCATTTTGGGCCTGTTTAGAATTAACTTTTTACGGACCATCACATATCTGACTCATGCTCACTCATTCTCGTGGCTGTATACCTAGCAATATAATTGACAGCTCTCAGGACGCACACAGGTTAGCCATCGTAGATATTGCCAAAATGTGTTCCAAAATGTTGTACTAACTTATACTCCTACCAGTAAGGTATGAGTGGATCATTGCTCAATGGCCTCGTCAACACTTCCTCTTATTACTCTTAATTTTAGTCATTTGGGTGGGTGTGTGATAGTATTTCATTGTTATTTTAATGTGTATCTCCTGATGAATAGTGTGTTAAGTGCCTTCCTATGCCATTGGCCACTTGGAGATCTTGTCTAGCAAGGTGCCTGCTTGGATGCTTTACTCACTGAAAAAGGGCAGATTGTTTTATCTGTGTTACTTGTCTCAGCTTCTGCTGCACATCCCGGGTACTAACCCATCGCTAAGCGTGAGCATCTTCCTCTGTGACACGACTCTTCCCTCTCCTAATGCTCTTAGCAAAGAGGAGACATTTTTCATGTAGGTATAGTCTAGTCGACAAATCTTTTTTTTTTTTTTTTTTTTCAGTGCTAGCATTAAAGCCAGAAACTTGTGCCTGGTATGCAAGAACTTTATCATGATCCATAACCTCTCCCCATAATTGTATTTATTTAATTCTCTGTCTTAACTCTCCAGTAGCTTTTATAATTTTATTTGTATCTATCCAAGGATTTTAATACCATATATGTCTGCATGAGAGATTTTTGTTGTTGTTGATCCAGTTCACAACATAGTGATTCTTTCAAGTTGAATGTGCTTATCCTTCAGTGCTGAAGATTCTCAGCTCCTTCACCGTCATCTCCCTTCTTGTATCTCTCTTGGAGCTTGAAGAGCCTTTTATTGTAGATTCCTGGTCTCTTACATTTTCTTGTGTGCTTTTTATCTCTCCTCCCTGAGCTACATGTTAGATGTTTTCATCAGAAGAACATCTATTTATTTTGTATTTTTAAGTGGGTGCTCGTGCACTCTGTGTGTGTGTGTGTGTGTGTGTGTGTGTGTGTGTGTGTGTGTGTGTGTGTGTGTGTGTTGGGAAGTAGCTATATAAACAAAGAATGAGTTAGACACAAAAGTCAAGAGAAGTTCCCTGGAGGAGCAGATTGACCACCGATCACTTTGAAGGAGAGAAAAGAATAGTATGAACATGGGCTCCTGTCCTGAGACCTCTGCAGGAACAGACTTCTCAGCCTGCAAGAGAAGAGAGAATGTGTGAAGCAAAGCAAAGGACTCTACTTCCTGACTAAAAATCTGACAGGCACACGGACAGAGTGACGCTGATTACAGAGAAGACACTGGAGTGTGGACCTCAGCCTGGAGCTAAGATTTTATCTTTGCCTGTGCACCTGCCCATCTGTCCTGCTCACCCACATCATTCTAGTGATTAAAAAGCAGTTAATTTCTTGCTTGATAAATTATTTTACAGGGTAATTTTCACTTAACTCTTTTCTAGAATTCTCTTTTGATTTAATTTGGCTTCTGATTTTGAGTCTGGGTCTTAGCTTTTGGATGAATTGGATAAGGAAAGATGAAAGAAAATCTGTGTACAAGCAAAAGCAGGGGTGTAATGGCTAATTTTGGTTGTTAGTTTGACACACCTGGGAAGAGGGAATCTCAACTTAAGAATTGTGAGTGTGTCCAGGGGGCTGTTTCTCAGTTGTGAATTTGTGTAGGAGAGCCCAGCCCCCTGTGGACAGGACCATTCCTAGCTGGGTGGGTTTGGACAGTGTCAGCAAGGCAGCTGAGAGAACACTGAGAACAAGCCTCTAAGCAGCATTCCGCTACAGTTTCTGCTGCACTTCCTGTCCGGAATTCCCTCAGTGACAGACGGCCACTTGGAAGTGTAGCATGAAATTTTTCTTTCCTCCCCCCAGGTGTTTTTGGTATTTTATCACAGTAACAAAAAGTCAAATAGGATGTGCGGTAAAATGTAAGCCATAAAGAATATGAGAAGGGGTGGGAAGAGGGGTGAACAGCCAAACAGGAACGCAGAGAAGGTGGGGAAGAGGGATGGAGTAGAAAGGTGCAGAGCACATGCCAAGAGACAGGTTGATCAATGGTGGCACTACAGGACCTGTGACACGTGAGCCCCAGAATGGTACTGGCACTGATGTGGTCATGCCCCACATTGCCACACATCTCTGCAGACTCCAGACACGCTATGCCAGTCTAGGCTGCTACTGGCCATCCTCCTTAACCTTACCTTTGTCTAGTTATTATTGTGACTAAAAATCCCAAAAGGGATCCTTGGGTCTCAAGTGTATGACTCATCACTAATTTTCTCTTCCTTGGACTGAGAGCCCTTGGGTTTATATTTCCTCTTTGACATTGACCTTTGGTAGGGTCCTTCATAAGGGACAAGCAGTGAACACAACTCTTTCCCGGAACTCACATCGTTGCCCAGTTTCAGAGTTTTAGCTGTGTTGTAGCACCCTCCAAGGTGAGCGGAGTTGGTGAATGGAATGAATGCCAACAAGACTGTCAGAGAAAGTGGCTATTGGAGTGACAGTGAGCAGAGCAGGGTTGAAAGCCCAGCTGGTAGTCAGACACCTTAGTTAGAGCAGAGCGGCAAAAACAACTGAGAACAGCACACATCTGAGCTCCCTGCCTAGTCGCTGGCCTCAAAGCCCCCCCTCCCCCCATTCAGAGTTCAGGGGAGAAGGACTCAATGTGAACCCTCTGGAGAACAACATTCTCCCCAGGAAGCTTTGCACTTCTTGGGGTCCAGATGGAAATGCTGGAACCACTCCAAGCGTCTCCCCAAAGTAATAGTGTTTGGCTGAAATGAATGCATAGAAAGGCTCTAGGAAAGGCCTGCACCTCTCCCCTACGGCCCTGGTGAATGCTAAAGGATTCTCAATAGGAACTGTAAGGGCAGAACAGCGAGGGAGAAGAGTTAGGTTTTTTGTTGAATCCTCTCCACCAAGGGAGGGGTGTGTTTGTTTAAATTGCCACTTGTGAGTCTGGAGAGATGGCTCAGTGGTTAAGAGCACTGGCTGCTCTTCTAGAGGACCTGGGTTTGATTCCTAGCATTCATATAGAGGCTCACAACTGTCTTAACCCCAATTGCAGGGGATTCAAGGCCTTCTCCTGACCTGAAGGAGCATCAGATACATACAAGGCTTGTGGACATACATGCAGGCTGAACACCCAAACACATGAATAATTCAAAACACTAAATTGCCACTTGTTCTTTAAGACCTTGCTAAAGATCTGTCTATTCCAAGCAGTTTCCTTGGTCCTCTGGACTTCTGATCCTCCCTCCTATCCCATGATGCCCTCCTCTGCATTCCTGCATCCTGCGCAAAATATCTATTACCACACAAACCACTCTGTGCTGTGATTAGTGGTTCCATTGATGCTCTTTGCCACCTGACCATCAGTATCCCTAGGCAGGTCTTACTAGTTGACTTTCTGCCTCAGCTTCTATGGAGTGGTCCAGCACTTGGGAGAAACCAATACCCATTGAACTGAATCGTTCTTAGAAACCACTGGGGTGGCTTATTTTGGTATTATGAAAATTGATTATCCTAAAAGTCTCTACAGGTAAGAATCATTTGTATGTGTGGATCACATGTGTAATTTAATGTTCCTGACACCTTGTCCATCATTGCTGGAACCCCACAAGCTGGGCAGGCATATGTAAAGCCAGCCAGGAACCCCAGGGCATGAGTGAGAAAAAAACCTGCCCCGCCTCTGTCCCTGCGGCTTGCAGATATTTCCCACCAAAGTAGACATGGGCTGTGTTGCTTAATTCTTATCAATTTGACACACTTGGGAAGAGAGTCTCAACTGAGAAATTGCCTCCAACATATTAGCCTGTATGCAAGTCTGCCAGGCAGTTTCTTGATTGATAGCTGACGTGGAAGAGCGTGTCCTTTGTAGAAAGAGCCACCCTGGTCAAGTGGCCCTGGGTGGCGTGAGGAAGCAAGCTGAGTGAGCTGCGGAAGGCGAGCTAGTAAGCAGCACTCCTCTATGGCCTGTGTTCCTGCCTCCAGGTTCCTGCCTTGAGTTCCTGTCTCGACTTCCCTTCACGGTGGACTATAAACTGTAAGATGAAATCAACTCTTCCCTCCCCGGGTTGCTTTTGGTCATGGTGGCCATCACATCAATAGAAAGCAACGAGGACAGGAGCTCTGCCCTCTTGAACTGTTTCTCATTGGGGTTTCCTTCTGGAGAGAGTCTGAAATTACCGTGAAAGAGAAGATCTTGAGGAATTTTCCCAACACCTTCTTCCTCTCAGAGCGGCAAGGTGTGGAGTCCTGGCAGAGGTGCCCACTGTGGGCTCTTTGTGGCCCACACTGGGAAAGGCACCCCCCTCAGCAAGTGATGGCTGGCACTGTCTGTCACACCCTCTTTCTTATCATTTTAGAATTGGGGACAAGAGCTCCCACGTCACACTTATCTGCAATTAGCAGCTTGCACTGGAGGTAAGGACTGGGATGGGCTAATGACTTAGCAGAGGGCCGGCAGCTGAGGAGTAGACACCACAGAGAGAAGGGCAGTGGCAGGGCCCTACTACCTCCTGACTTGGGGTCTTACTCAGCATCCTGATTGTTCAGAGTTGCGCAAAGCTCCTGGCTTATGTGTCCCAGTTGCCAGTGCCCCCTCTTGGAAGACCATGGGGCAGATCTTGGTTCCACAAGGACTTTTTTTCTCTTTGAAGAAAACAAGAAACTGGTAACATAAATGAATAAGGAAATAAATATAATAAACCAGCAAAAATAAATAGGTTGCCACTCATCCAATTAAAGCTGAATTTCACATAAAAATGGTTATTTTTTAATATACTTATATCTCAGCTATTGTCTAGGTTATACTTTTGTTAAATATTAAATATTATTATATAAGTCTACATAGTTGTACACTTAAAAATAGTTGAGGTGGGCCAGTGAGATGGCTTGGCCGGTAAAGATGTTTGTTGCCAAGCCTGACAACTTGAATTTTATCCCTGATACCACATGGTGGAGAGAGAGAATCAGCTCCTGTAAGTTGTCCTCTGACCTCTGCACAGGTGCTGTGTCACACGTGCATGGACACACACATACACACACACACACACACACTAAATACATAACGAATCCTAATTAAAAGCAGGATGGTTTTTAAAAGCTGTGTGTGACATCTAAGAGACTAAAGTAACTGGGTGCCCTGAGTTTCTGTGTACTAACCCTGCCGCTGTCAAAGGGAAGGCAGGGCATCCTCTCTTACTCTGCTTCCCATGCCAGTATTGTACACATAGCCAGAAGAACTCTTCTGGATTTGGAACTGGAATCAGGTTCCTTCTGAGAAAGGAGTCCCAGAGTCTAGGAGGAAGAAGAGATTCTGGACCCAGAGCCTGGGAAGCCACAGACCCTAAGGAGGGGCCCACTGGGGTGCCTCATGGGCCCACAGAGGCTGCCCTCCAGGGAGGGAAGACAGACTGAATCCCAGGTGTTGACAGATCCTGCAGGATGGGTCCTGGCAGAAGCCAGGAATCAATGGCCTGGATATAGCTTTCACCACCTCCTTGCCTCCTGGCAGTTACACCTGGCAGTCTTAAGGCTACAAAGCCATGCTTAGGTGCTCTTGAAACCAAAGCAAACCTCAGGCACACAGAAATATCTGCGCTTAGCCAAAATACCAGAGTGAGAGATTATGTTATCTGTTGACTCGAGGATAGACCATAGGCTTTCTTTAATTAGTGAGCTCTCCTCACGAATTTAGAACAGGGTTCTATTTAGAAAGGGAAGAATAACAGAAGGATTGTCACAGCACCCTGAGGAAGGGCAGGGATTGTGAAAGCAAGAAAGCAAGTTTGTCTTCTGTGAGGGGAAGGGCTGGAGCTGTGTGTGTGTGTGTGTGTGTGTGTGTGTGTGTGTGTGTGAGTGAGTGAGTGAGTGAGTGAGTGAGTGAGTGAGTGAGTGAGTGAGTGAGTGTGTCAGCAACCCTACTCCTCCCTGGATGTACAGAGCCAGTCTCTGTACCACAGAAACACACAGTCACATTGTGAGTGTGAGGTAAGGCTTCTGTGAGCTTCATGTCTGGACAAGGCATGCCTGTATACTGGAACCCTGGTCCCTGTGTAAGGCGACAGTGTGTGGGATCCCAAAGGGATGAGTCTAGGAAAGAGCAGTCAGGCTGTGGTCTGTGATAATGTGGCACAGATCAAAAATAAAGACCTGTTTAGGGGGCTGACAAGTTAATGTTGGTAGCCAAGCTACAATGTTATCAGGGTTAGCTATGTTGTAGATACATTTGAAACTCACTTAGAAACATCTTATTTTGATGAAGTCTTTATCCATCACACAGTAGGTGTATCTAATGCACAGTAGGTGTTTTTTCTCTGTCCCAACATCTGACAGAAGCAATTTTCTTCTTCTTCTTCTTCTTCTTCTTCTTCTTCTTCTTCTTCTTCTTCTTCTTCTTCTTCTTCTTCTTCTTCTTCTTCTCCTTCTCCTTCTCCTTCTCCTTCTCCTCCTCCTCCTCCTCCTCCTCCTCCTCCTCCTCCTCCTCCTCCTCCTCCTCCTCCTCCTCCTCCTTCTACTCCTTCTTCTTCTTTTTTCTTCTTTGAGACAGGGTTTTTCTGTGTAACAGCCCTGGCTATCCTGAACTAGCTCTGTAGACCGCACTGGCCTCAAACTCACAGAGATCCACCTGCCTCTGCCTTCTGAGTACTGGGATTAAACCCTACCTGGTCAACAGAAGCAATTTAAGGGAGAAAGATTATTTTGGCTGACATCATGATTCAATCCCTCAGAGTTGCAAGAGCTACTTGCAGGGCACTGGACTAAAAACAGGAGAAGTGGACCAGACATAGGAGAAAGGGACCAGACACAGGTCACATGCTCCTTCCCCTGTAACCCACCTCCACCAGTCAGCCCCTCAACTTCCCAAAACAGCACCAGCAGTTGGGGACCAGATTCAGATATGGGAGCCTGTGAGGACCACTTCAGACTAAAACCATAGCCTAGTGTTTATTGAATGACTAGAGTAAATGAAAATTAGGAATTCATAATATGCAATAAGACAGAGGTCAAGTACTCATAAGAAAAAACAAACAAACAAACTGGCCAAAATCCATTCCCAGGGTTGTTATTTTTCTCCTTTGAAGTTTGGGTTTGCATTTCCTGACATGTTCAACTATGGCATGAAAATATTAAATAGTAGGTTATAGAAACAAAATATTCATACATTTCAGATTGCATTCTTACTGAACAGTGGGATAAGGTCTTACCTCAGCCTACTGTCCCACACAGGATGTGAACGGCCCCTTGTCATTGTGCTCATGCAACAGGTGCCACCTGCCTGGGAGCCATTTGCCAGATGCTTTCATCAGCCAGATGGCCTTGTCTCTGGGCACCCTCTGAGATGACCCAAAGTATACAAGTAATGGTACCAGTGACTCAGATCTGCCAAAGAGAGAATGGGAAGTGGAAGATTTTAAACAAACACTTTTAGACAGGATTTCTCTGTGTGGACCTTGCTCTGTTGACCAAGCTGGCCTTAAACTCACAGAGATCCTCTTCCCTCTGCCTCCTGAGTGCTGGGATTAAAGGCATTTACTACCAAGTCTAGAATCAGAATAAGATACTGAGAAAGGGAGAATCCATGTCATTACTTTTGGGGGGGGTGGTTGAAGTACACTTTAATGAGAACCATTTCCTCAGTGACTACAATTTGTAATCTGCAGCTGTGTGGCATCAGGACTTTGCTTCCTGCTCTACAGGCTTCAGATGCCACTGTACTACCAATTCCCCCGTGCTCTTGAGGCACGAGCTAGACAAGGTCTCTTCCATGGGAAGGCCCTGGCAGCTTCAGGGGCTGGATGTGTATCAAGTATTGAACCACTTTCAACTTTGCGCTCACCAAAGGGATGTTCTTGGGAATTTGAGGGCTATGCACCTTCTGTAGCCCAAGCATCTTGATCGTCTCTTTTTCCCAGTACAGATGCCTTTTTATACTTTTTATTCTTGTAACAATGTGCAGTTTATGAGGGTGCTGGGGGTCCCCGCCGTATTTTTCATGATCTTCTGGTCTAGGCTGAAACACTTTATCTGGAATCCTTGATCTGGTAAATCTGTGATGAATCCAATCTGTACTAACGAGAGATTCCACACCTTTTTTTCCCCACAGTCTGCCGTCTGCCTGGAGGCCTCTGAAATACTGAGCGCAAAATGTCAGCCATAAGTGTAGTAATGCTTCTCAGTCCGAACAACCCCGCGTGTAACTACTTTTACATGATTTTCTTAGTGCAATTCTTTTGTATTAAAATACCCTGCAAGGAGGGGGCAGCTCAGGGGTGAAAGAGGTTTATTTCAGCTCATGGTTCCAGGTCACAGCCCATCACTGTGGGAATGTCAAGGCAAACACTTCAAACAGCTAGTCACATCACATCCACAGTCAGGAGCAGAGGAAATGCATACATGCTCACTTGCTTGTGCCCAGGTCTGTTTCTTCACTCTTACACAATTCTGGACCCCCTGTCTAGGGAATGGTACCACCCACACTGGGCTCAGTGTTCCCACACCAATTAACAACCCTGTGCAGACATGCTCACATGTGACCCAATTCAGAAAATCCCTCACTGAGCCTCTTCCAGGTGACTCTAGGGTGCATCAAGTTGATATCTCACTAAACATGACAATTGTCATCATCATTTTACTTTAATAGTTATTGTTTTTTTACCCCAGGATGTATTTACATGGAAAAATAGCATACAGAGGGTTGGTAGCAGACACCTAGTGGGACATCCGCCCCTGAGAACAAAGAGGACCACTGTAGTTTCAGGAAAATCTTACCACCTAGTCCTGGACTTCCCATCCTTTCAAAGCAAAATGCACTGATCAGCACTGAACTAAGCCAACTGCCCTTCCTCCCAGAAATCAGAGTAGAACTGCCCAGATTTTTCTGGGTTCTCTCTCTCTCTTTTCTCTCTCTCTCTGTGGTGTGTATGTGTGTAGTGTGGTGTGTGTGGCGGTGTGTATGGTGTGGTGTGTGTGTGTGTGTGGTGTGTGTATGTGGTGTGTGTGTGTATGTACGTGTGTGGTATATGTAATATGTGTGTTTTTGTGTGTGTGTGGTGTGTGTGGTGTGTGTGTGTGTGTGTGTGTGTGTGTAGTGTATATGGTATATGTGGTATGTGTGTGTGGAGTATGTGTGGTATGTATGTATGTAGTGTATGTGGTATGTGTGGTGTGTGGTGTGTGTGTGTGTGTGTGTGTGTGTGTGTGTGGTGTATGTGGTGTGTGTGTGTATGTATGTGTGTGGTATATGTAATATGTGTGTTTTTGTGTGTGTGGTGTGTGTGTGTGTGTGTGTGTGTGTGTAGTGTATATGGTATATGTGGTGTGTGTGTGTGTGTAGTATGTGTGGTATGTATGTATGTAGTGTATGTGGTATGTGTGGTGTGTGTATGGTGGTGTGTGTGTGGTGTGTGTGTGGTGTGTGTGTGGTGTGTGTGTGGTCCATGTATGGTGGTGTGTGTGTGTGTGGTGTGGTATGTTGTGTGTGTGTGGTGTATGTGGTATGTGTGGTGTGTGTATGGTGGTGTGTGTGTGGTGTGTGTATGGTGTGTGTGTGGTGTGTGTGTGTGTGGTGTGGTATGTTGTGTGTGTGTGGTGTATGTGGTATGTTTGGTGTATGTATGGTGGTGTGTGTGTGTATGGTATGGTGGTGTGTGTATGTGTGTGTGTGTGTGGCGGTGTATATGGTATGTGTGATGTGTGTATGGTGTGGTGTGTGTGTGTGGTGTGTGTGTATGTGGTGTGTGTGTGGTGTATGTGGTGTGTGTGTGTATGTACGTGTGTGGTATATGTAATATGTGTGTTTTTGTGTGTGTGGTGTGTGTGTGTGTGTGTGTGTGTGTGTGTAGTGTATATGGTATATGTGGTGTGTGTGTGTGTAGTATGTGTGGTATGTATGTATGTAGTGTATGTGGTATGTGTGGTGTGTGTATGGTGGTGTGTGTGTGGTGTGTGTGTGGTGTGTGTGTGGTCCATGTATGGTGGTGTGTGTGTGTGTGGTGTGGTATGTTGTGTGTGTGTGGTGTATGTGGTATGTTTGGTGTATGTATGGTGGTGTGTGTGTGTATGGTATGGTGGTGTGTATATGTGTGTGTGTGTGGCGGTGTATATGGTATGTGTGATGTGTGTATGGTGTGGTGTGTGTATAGTGTGTGTGTATGTGGTATGTGTGTGTGGTGTATGTGGTGTGTGTGTGATGTATGTGGTGTGTGTATGGTATGGTGTGTGTGGTGTGGTGTGTGTGTGTGTGTGTGTGTGTGTGTGTGTGTGTGGTGTGGTGTATGTGGTATGTGTGGTATGTGTATGGTATGTTGTGTGTGTGTGTGGGGTGTGGTGTGGTGTGGTGTGTGTGTGTGTGTGTGTGTGTGGTGATGTGTGTGTGTGTGTGTGTGTGTGTGGTGATGTGTGTGTGTGTGTGTGGTGATGTGTGTGTGTGTGTTTGTGTGTGTGGTGTGGTGTGGTGTGGTGTGGTGTGTGTGTGTGTGTGTGTGTGTGTGTGTGTGTGTGTGTGTGTATGTGGTATGGTGTGGTGTGTGTGGTGTGGTGTGTGTGGTGTGTGGTGTGTGTGGTGTATGTGGTAAGTGTGTGTTGGGGTCAGGGACAAGTTCAAGGAAGTGATACTACTAAGGAAAGCTCCCAGCCCTGTTGCCAGCTGTCTCATGACCCTCTGCCCCAGGCCTACAGTGGCATCAGCTCTTGTGGGCAGCCTGGTTCTGCAGCTGGCTTCCTGCCCTGCTCTCTCTGAAGCAGACTCTCACAGGGATTACTGCTAGGCAGCTTTTCCCTTCCTGGAGGTGAGAGACACTGCCTGCATGCGCTCTGCACTCTCTTGGGAAGGCCCCACCTGTCCCTGGCCCACCTAAGCTGTAGTGTTCCACAAAGCTTTCTGGAGTGGAGGCCAGGGAAACTGAGGTAGTGGCTGGCCGCAGGACTGACCTCTGAAGGCTGGGCCCTGCAACTGGGATGGTCTTCGGTCCCTCTGCTTTCCCTGACATAGCAGCAACTTTTGGCGCACCCAGCCTAGAGAAGGTATTGCTGATGCCCAGTGGAACTCCTGACCTGGACCCCTTAAGACAAACACACATCCAGTCAAGACCTGGGCCATGAGGAAGACACACAAAGATGAAACAAAGACCTTGACCGTGTTTGCGTGCTGGCAGGGAATGACACTGGAAACCTTGACAGGCAGTAGGTACTTGCTACTTAGGCTGATGACACTACGGAGATTTGGACAGGACTCTAATCATTAGTGATCTTACTGCTTCACAGGGCAATGAGACAGGAAACAGAGCCCTGTGCATTGGCGTTCAGCTTTACCTGGGCTCTTGTTTGTATGCATGTGTGAGTTTTCTCAAGCTTAAACTTTCAGGGTTATGTAACCCTTCCCCTTGGCTAGCCACCAAACTTCCAGATTAGGCCGGAGGTTCCCTGTGCAAGCTGGGAGTTGGCATGGGCAGAGCCATGTGACCATGGTGCTTCCTGGGTCTGGTAGGGGCTGCTCTTTAAGAAAGGGCCTCTGTTGTGGGTCAGAAGAGAATAGCTAGCAGGCAGAGCTTGATTCCTGACTCAGAAGAACTGAGACCAACAGTCATTGCCTGTTCTTGAGCTGGAGCCATCTAAAGTTAGGAACTGTATCTTTTATTTATTTATTTTCGATGAAAAATAAAAAGGCCTATGCATTGGTGGGAACTACTTAAAAGAAAGCAAAACATTCCAGTTATTCAAGGTCTCATGTGAATGGTGGCTTCCACCCTGGGCAGGAGCTCTGTGGTTCCTGGCACCAGTGTGTAGTGGAGTTCAGGTTCTGTATGTTTCCTCCCTCCTGTTGTCTACCTCCTTCCAGCCACTGATGAATATCAACGCTCTGGCTCCTTCTATAGGGATTTCCATATGGTGAGAGGCAGTGTGCTGAGAGATGATGCGGCCACCAGACATCCCAAACCCCTGTGTGTGGTGATTTATTTTACATGTCATCTTGGCCAAGGTGTCCAGATATTTGGTTTAAGCTTATTCTGGGTGTGTCTATAAAGATGGATTTGGGCTGTTTCATTTCATTTTGTTTGGAATGATACTAACATTTAAATTGTTGAACTTGGTGTCAAAATCTGCTTATTGTTTATGGCATGGGAGGGTCTCTTCCAATCAGTTGAAGGCTGTAGCAGAACAAAGATCTAAGGAGGAATTCTGCCTGGAAGACTACTTTGGAGTTGTGTGACTTTTCCTGGGGAAATGTGAACAAATGTCTATTCATTTAGATAGGGCACTGACAACAGACCAAATAATGCTTTCGCTGAATTCCAGCTTGGAAAGCCAATGAGTTTGTTATCATTACTTACAGGAATACAGGTAGGGGCCACTTACTGAAGCATGGCTGACTCAGGCATGCATCAATGAAAAGCTCACCACAACACAAGACATAGCCCTGGAGCTCCCTGCCCAACTCTTCCCCAGCAGTGACTGCTTCTATAACCGTGCCCTTTAAGTTTCAGGCACTTTCTGAGACTTGTGACTTGTTCACTTCTTCAACATTGTAAGTTTTGTTAACTTCCGGAGTCTGAAGGAGCCTCCCTTCTGAATGGGAAGTTTCAGTTGGAAGGAAATTACCATACAACAGGACTCTAACTGAAACTCTTCCCAGAGTAATTATCTCCCACCCTCCCTGGAGGGTTTGGACTTGAACCTACTCCATCATCTGAGCTAATAAGATACATATTTATAAATATTCATATCCTACTAGATATGTATGTATATATATCTATGTGTATAGATGTGTACACACACACACACACACACACACACGAGTACCCTAATGAATGTACCCTATTTGTCCTTGGTGAACCATCACATTTCCTCTAAAACACAGATCAGCTTGGTCTTCCCGCTTCCCATGAACCTCTAGGACTCCTTTCTCTAAAATTCCCAGTGAAAGGCCTATAGAAATGCAGAACACCAGCCAGGCCCCAGTTCCTTCAAAAACAGAGGTCCTGTGGGCGTTCTAGCTCCTCTGTCTTACACAGTCCCAGCGCCTGGGGAACACAGGCATTTTGCAATCCAAGGGAAACGTCCTCAAGTGTAGGACTTTCTCTGCCACCCTGATGACATGCCTTCTCCCTATTTATACTGAGAACTCAACCTGGACCTCACACGTCAGCTGAGAGGGGAGCCACTGAGGCAATCCCCAGGCCCATAGGGTCCCATTAAAAGTGCCACTCACAGCTGGGCAGTGGTGGCACACATCTTTAATCTCAGCACTCAAAAGGCAGAGGCAGGAGGATCTCTGTGAGTTTAAGGCCAGCCTGGTCTACAGAGCGAATTCCAGGACAGGCTTCAAAGCTACAAAGAAACAAGTGCCACTCACTTAAAATTCAGCAGACAGTCACTGTGAACCCCAAGGAATCTGCTACCCTTCAGTCCTTCGTCTGACCTGCCATTTGAATGGGAGGTTGGGTCCAGGTCACTGTTCCTTGGCCATCTACTTTTCTTCTTTTTCTTTCCTTTTTACATAACTTATTTGTAGTTTATGTACATTGGTGTCTTGTCTGCATATGTGTCTGTGTGAGGGTGTTGGATTCCATGGAACAACAAGAGTTACAGACAGTTGTGAGCTGCCATGTGGTTGCTGGGAATTGAATCCAAGTCTTCTGGAAGAGCATTCAGTGCTCTTAACCGCTGAGTCATCCCTCCAGCCCCATTTGCTTTTCAAAGAGCCTAACACTAAGTTTCTGTCATAAAAAATGATGTATGTTACTTAGGGGAAAAGTGTAAACATTGGAAAATGCATTAAAAAGAAACTTGAACCCTACCATCCCGAGAGAGCTGCTGTTGACACGTAGTGGCTGTTCCCCCCAGACACCTGTGAATTTGTTTGCTAGGCCACCAGAGCACAGTGCACAGCTGACCTGAAACTGTGAAATGCCTTTCATAGTGTTGGGCATGGTTGACCTCTAAGATCAATGTGTGGGCAGGATTAGTTTCTCCTGAGGGCTCTGCAGCTTGCAAAGGGGTGTCTTCCCTGTGTCCCCACATGGCAGGCCTTGGTGAGTGCCTCCTCATTTTACAAAGACTCTTCATATTGGATCAGCGGCAACCTAATGACTTCCTGTGAACAACTTCTAAGGACCCTGTCTCCTTGAGTCCTGTTCCGAGGCAGTGTAGACTAGGACTCCAAGGGCTGAACTCTGGGCATACATTTCAGTCCAAAGCAATGTGTGCTTGTGAATATAAACAGAGTAACACTGAGGGAGTTTAAAAAAAAAAACTATATTTTTAAGACAGCCAGCCTGGATGAGACCATGTCTCAAATAAGACAAAACAATGTAAAACAACATCATAAAAAGAAAGGAACGAAGGAAGGAAGGAACAAAGGGAGAAAGAAAAGATGGAAGGAGGGAGGAAAGGAAGAAAGAGAAAAAAAGAAAGAAAGAAGGAGAGGAAACAGAACAACCAAAAAAAAAAAAAAAAACCCTAAAACCAAACCAAATCAAAGAAATCTACCCCAAAGCCTCAGAAACTAAGAAACTAAGTAGTACAGTAGTGTCAGCAAAGATGTGTAAGCATTGCAACCCCAGTGTTCAACATGAGAATAAAAAATAGCGTGTCCATTGTGGAGAAGAGTGTAGCATCAGATTACATGCATATGTGCATATGTGCACATCATACACACATGGATATGTTCATATATGCTTTTTTGTTTGTTGGGTAAGTGGTATTAGTGATGGAACGCAGGACCTTAAGCATGTGTTCTAACACTGAATTATATGCTCACTGTGAATGTTATAATTTATTAACCAGTTCCCATTTGATATAAATTAAGTTTTGTTTTTGCTATTTCACTAGTCTAGACTCCATAGCATAGGTTCAGAGCTGTGACAAAAAGTCCTGAGAACAACATAAGGAAAAAAAAGGAGTCAGTTTGACTCTTGGTTTCAGATATTTCAGCCCCTAACTCCGGCTCTGTAGGTTCTGGGGCTGTGTGATTCAGAACATCATGGTGGTGAGAGGCTACTGATGCTAAGCTGGAGGCAGAGACAGCTGTAGTAGTCACAGTAATCTGCCTCCTCTAGTGAGGTCCCTAATGTTTCTACCATCTCCACAAACAATGCCACCAGCTGGAGACTAAGCCTTTGACACATGGCCCCATGGGGACAGTTCACATTCCAACCCTAACCATATTTTTTGGGTATGTGACTGATTATCTACTTGGAGACAGATTTCTAGAACTCAGAGTGTTGGGTTAGAGGGTGTGGTGGTTTGGAGGGAAATGGACCCCAAAGGAAGTGACACTACTTGGAAGTGTGGCTTTGCTGGAAGAAGTGTGTCACTGTGAAGGCTGGCTTGGAGGTCTTATATGCTCAAGCTTCACTCAGTGTGATACAGAGTCCCTCTTCCTGTTGTTGCTTTCTGATCAAGATGAAGCAAGCACCATGTCTGACTGCATGCCACCATGTTCCCCACCATGATAATAATGGTCTGAACCTCTAACACTGTAAGTCAGCCCAATTAAATGTTTTCCTTATAAGAGTTGCTTTGGTCATGTGTCTCTTCACAGCAATAGAAACCCTAACCAAGACAAAGGGAAATTTTATTTTTAATTTTGATGTAGCATCAGCACACAGAAGAGCCTACTTTCCCAAGTGCTTGCCAACGCTGGGCTGGGAGATTCTTTTTAAACTTTGCCAGTGTGGTGAACCGAAATACATGGAAGCTTTTGTCTGTGTTTTCTGATGACTTGGGAAAGTGAGCAGAGTTCTTCTATTCATTGGCCTTCTTTCTTCTTGTGTCCTTTCTGAATCTTTTGTGAAAGGGTATTATTGTTTCATTTCTTACTTGAAAAAGGACTTTAATTCTTGTTGTTATTTTAAAAAAACATGTATTTTTATTTTTACTTATACTTGGCAGTATTGAGTGTGCTTGAGTCTGCTAGGCAAGTGAAGTACCACTGAGCTGTACCCTCAGACCTTACTCTGCCATAGTACACAGTTCAGCACTGGGGACACACTCACAGTCTCCCTCTGTAAATGCAGTTAAGTCATGGGGATACACTCACATTATTGTGAAACCAATCCTTAGGACATATTCATCTTTCCAAACTAATACTATGAACCCACTGAATAGTAACTGCCAAGGCTCTTTCTTTTATCCCTGGAGGGGACCATTCTACCTCCTGGCTCAGAATTTTAGACCTCTGGCATTGCATCTAAGTAGAACCAGGCAGTATCTGTGTGTTTTGAGTCTGAATCTTTTCACCTAGCACAATTTCTCAGGTTTATCCATGTAGTAGTATCAGAAGTTCCTCCCTCTTTTTTAAAGGGTGAATAATATTCCAGTGCATGTGTGTGTGTGCTGTGTATGTGTTCTGTGTGTATGTGTGTGTACACTCAACTGCATGTGTGTATGATGGTGTGCCCACATGGAGGTCAGAGCGCAGTCCTCTTGAATAAGTTCTCTCCTTCTGCCATGAGGGTCCTGGGGATCTCACCCAGGTTGTCAGGCCTGGACGCAAGCCCCTTTACCCAGTGAGCCATCTCACCAACCCACACATCATTTTTGCATCCATGCAAGCTTTCCTACTGAGTACATCTTGGAATGTAATTACTGAGTTGTAGGTATGTGTATGTAGTTTTCTGAAGTTACAGGGTTTGCACAGCTTCCCAGACTGTATGGGACTCCTATTTCCTTCTCACCTTCATCCACAATTAACTGTTCTACGGCTGGCCACTTTGCATTGGAGCAGAGCTGACCCTGTCTCAGATGCATGTTGGCTGTTTGCATATTCTGGTGGTATGTGTGCAGTTTCTTTCTTTCTTTCTTTTTTTAATAGTGCTCCCCATTTTTTTTTTTCTTGGCAACTTAAAGGGCTTCTCCTCTCCGTGAATGGGTCTTTGTCAGAATCATGAGCTACAGTCTCTTCTGTCATCATGGCTGACGCTCCACTCTTACAATGGTTTCTTCCAGTGGGCAGATGTTCTTCCTTTTAATGGAGTCTAATATATGAATTTTTGTTATGGTTCTCACATACATTTAAGAGTCTCGCTTCCCCCACTATTGCTGAGGCACATTCCTACATTGCTGTTTGAAAACATAATCACGTTCCTTTTTCGTGTTTTAAATCCATGTGGATTTTTATTTTATGTTTATTTATTAGTTTATATGCATGCATATGTGGACAGGTGCATATCATGGTGTGCACTTGTGGAGGTCAAGTCAGCTCCCTCCTTCCACCCTGTGAGGCCAGATGGTCCAACCCAGGTCTTCAGGCCTGGCCACAAGATCCTGTACCCACTAAGGCATCTTTCTGGCCCTAGATGAATTGAAAAAACAAACAAACAAAACAAAACAAAACATTGTTGAGTTAGGTCTTGCTGCGTTGGCCAGGCTGACCTCTGACTTCGAGACTGTAGTGGTTCTCCTGCCTTAGTCCCTGTGGGGATCATACTACAGGTGAGCAACAGGACCAGTGTGGGGCTCACTGTTGTTTTTTTGTCTTTAATGGTTTTGGAGAAGAGATGAAGAGGATTCGTTTGTTTAATTTCGCTTCTGTTGGCTTTTTTACCATACAGTTTTTCCATGGCACCCTGTCTGTCATCCACCAAAGGGCCCGGCTGGTTTCTGCAGTCTCTGTTCCAGTCCCCTTTCTCAGGATTGTCCATGTCTCAGGCTGTCCCCACAGACAACTTTCTGAGGGTCAGCTTGTCACTTTCATGTGCAAACAAAGGCGAACAAAGCCCAGCACACCTGAAAGGGATGATGTTTGAGATTCACATTGAATCTGTGGAGAAACTAACATTCCCTTACTATATCCCTCAATGATTCCCATAATCCTTGGGTTTTAAATTTTCTTTAAATTTTCAAATAGTGCTTGTTGCTCTCTACCTTGCTTGATAATATTTTATTTTAAAGTGTATCTATAGATGTTATCAACTTTCAAATTTGATTTGCTGTGACCATTATGAATGGAAACTGATTGACTCTGTAACAAGAAACTTACCGTTGCCTAGACTTAGGGTGGGTCTTCCCACCACGAAAGATCCAATCAAGAGACTCCCTCAAAAGCATGCCCAACTGCTTGGGCTCTAATTGACTCCAGATGTAGTAAGTTTACAACCACTACTAGCCATCACACCTTGTGTGCACAAAATGTCGGAACCCCTAGGTGATGTCAATGTTTCCAAGGATGATTGCTTAGCTTCTTCAGGGTAAGGGAGAAAGGCTCCAATGTGGAACCTTGAATGAGAATGTCCCCCACAGGCTCACGTAATTGAACACTTGGTTCCCGGTTCCCGCTGGCAGTGCTATTTGGGAACCTTTAGGAGGTAGAGCCTTGCTGGAGGAAGTATATTACTAAGGAACAGGCTTTGAAGTTGACAGCCTGGCCCCACTTCCTGTCCTTTTTCTCTACTTCCTGACAGCTTCCTACTCCTGTCTCCATGCTTCCTTCTCTTCTCTGCCATGATGATCTTTATCCCTCTAGGACCTGTAGACCAAAATAAATCCTTCCTTCCCCAAGCTGCCTTTGATGACGGTGTATTTTTTTTTTTTTTTTTAAATCACACAACAGGTAAGGAACCAATACAAGCTCTTGATAATCTAATTCAGGGTTAATCTGTTCTGGGTTGAGTTCTAGTCTTTGCAAAGTCTTATCTACTTCTGATCTGTCCTAACTCCAAAGTATAAGCCTTCTCGAGACCCAGTGAAAACCCAGGATCTTCACATAGCTCTCCAACTTCGATCTTAGACCCAGTGAGACTGTCAACAACTCTGTTCCTGCCCCTCAGCTGCCACTTCCTGCTCAGCCTGCCCTCCTTCAAGGTCTGTACTGTTTAAAATGTCACAATCATCTGCAAGTAAAAAGCCACTCAGACATTTGGACTGAATTCTTTACCTTTTTTTTAAGCTTCTGATATCACTCAGACTTTTGGGCTGAATTCTCTTCCTTTCTTTAGCTTTTGATATGGCTTCAAGTTCTGCCTGTCATGGGACCCTTGAACACCAATTTCTGCCTTCTCAGCCCATGAGATGCTGAAAGCTAAATCCAGATAGTCTGTCTTTCTATTATTCATGCTCCTTCTGACCAGCAATGTCCTTTGAGAGGGAAACTTGGGGGAATTCTGAGTTCACCAAACCTCTTGATCTGACTTCTTTCTGTATTTCCTGATTTTAGGACTTTGTAGCTCTCTGATACCTTCAAATAAGAGTTCATCTTATTCTATCTATCTATCTATCTATCTATCTATCTATCTATCTATCTATCTATCTAAAGTTCTTACCATGTAGCCCTGGCTGGCTGACCTCAAACTCACAAAGATCCACCTGCCCCTGCCTCTAAAACACCAGCAGTAAAGCCTATGCTGAGCCATCTCTCCAACCCCTCATCCCCCCCAGGCTTGCATTTGAAGTGAGGGTTCTACCTCTGAGCTCTGCCTGTGTTCCCCCCCACCCTGCCTCCCCCATCTCCTACATACTCTACAGATGATAATTATTTACCACACTCCCTCGTGTTGAACTCCACTCCTATTTGCTGTGCTGTCTGCTGTTGGCTGATACTTCTGGGTTTCTTAGGCTCTGTGCTTGAGGCCTCCACTTCAATATTCCTCTATTTTTCTTTTCTACTCTGTTACCCTGAGTAAGAGAAATACATATTTCACCCTCATCAAAACACAGAAGCCTTTAGAATCCTATCTCCATTACTCACTACAATCAAGATGCCAAAACTTGATTCAGGGGCTAGAGAAATGGCTCAGCAGTTAAGAGCACTGGCTGTTCTTCCAGAGGACCTGGGTTCAATTCCTGGCACACACACACACACACACACACACACACACACCACAGTAGCTCACAACATCCTGTAATTCCAGTTCTAGGAGATCTGATGCCCTCTTCTGACCTCAATGGGCACCAGGAACATACTTGGTGCATCAACAAACATGCAAAAACAAATCAAAACAAAAAGCAACAAAGAAACCCCCAAAATCCAACCAACCAAACAAACAAAAACAAAAAACAACCAACAACAATAAAAATCACACACACACACACACACACACACACACACACACACACACACAAAATAACAAATATACCAATACTTATTTTTTTGTTTTTTAATCTTGATTCAATCTGAAAGTATTTAATTGAGAATATTTGCACCTGTGTTCATTCAGGACATTGACCTATAGTGTTCTTTTTTGTTGTGCCCATATCTGGTTTTGGTGTCAGGATCAGGCTGGCTTCCGAGAATGAGTTTACTAGTGTCCCTTCCCTTACCACAGTTTGAGGAGACTTGGTGTGTTATTCCCTTAAAAGTCTGTGAGATTCAGCTGTGAATCTGTCTGGTCCTGGCTTCTCTTTATTGGGAGACTATAACTGCTCCAATAACATTGCTGGTGTAGATCTGTTTGAGCTGTTGACATTGTCTAGGTCTAGTGTTGGCAGGCTAGAGGTGGCTAGAGGCGTTTGTAAGGTTTTCAAGCTGGTGTCCAATGGTGCTCTGGATTCTCCTGTGTCTGCCTCACATACCTGTGCTTGGCGTTCTTACTCATCTTTTCAAGGAATCAACTTGTTTCATCAATTCATTCAAGACAGTCTCACAGACATGGCCACAGGCCAATCTGATGTGGGCAATGCCTTCATTGGGTTTCTTTCTTCCTGGGTGACTATAGGTTGTGTCAAACTGATAATAATAATTAAACAGGACAACTTCTTTGTAGCCTACAACCAACTGCTTCTTAATGTTCTCTCTCATTTCAGCTTCTGGGTCTTCACCCTTTCCAGCAAGGTCTGTATTCCCTTCTACTTGCTCCTTATTTAGCTTTTTTCCTCTGCTCTCCCAGGGTAGCCATTCTCTGCTTCTTCCTTCCTCTTGTGCCTTCTCCTTCCCTGTACCTCCCTTCTTCTTCCCTCTTCTCCTTCCCTCTCTGGCTACCACATTTCCACTCACACAATCACCTTAGGGAGGACAACACTCCAAGTATATTTTCACTTCTGTCTCCATTCCTGACTCAGAAATCTTGCTGCCCCCTTGGATTTCCTACCATCATCTCCAACTAGCCTTCCTCAAACAAGATCACCTCAAATCTTTCCTGGCTGTACCCTGTCTGTTAAAAGCCCAAGAATCTCCCTTTAACTCCAGCCTGGAGGGTTGTGGTCCTTACTGTCTCTTTTCCCCATTCCCTTTTCCATCATATCAAACACTGCTTTATCAGTCTCTAGAAAATGCTTTACCTGTGCCCTTCTCTCTCTCTCTCTCTCTCTCTCTCTCTCTCTCTCTCTCTCTCTCTCTCTCTCTCTCTCTGTGTGTGTGTGTGTGTGTGTGTATGAAAGTACATGGGTGTGAATATCCCTAGAGGCTAGAGTAGGGCATTGATCCCCCTGAATCTGGCTATGGGTGCTGGGAACTGACTTTGGGTCCTATGCAGGAGTATCTAGCACTCTTAATAACAGCATCATCTTGCCAAGCTCCCTCCTATTACCACCATCAGGCCACTGCTTTGACTATGAGATGTCTTGGTTCCTTTTTTTTGAAAAATGTACTCTGTGTGTGGGGTGAGCATAGGGTGATGTGTGTTTGGGGGGTGCACATTCATGTCACAGAGTATGTCTGGAGGTCAAAAGACAATTTCCAGGAACCAGTTCACTCTGTTCCACACACATTGAGAAACTAAACTCAAGTCACGGGCTTAGTGGCAGGTACCTTTACCCATGCAACCACTTGTTGGGCCTCAGTTTCTGTTTTTACACCCTTTAATTTACTTGCCTCACTGCCACTAGAACTAAGTCAGATTTGGTGATGCTACATGCTGGTTACTTTGAGATTGTTGACTGTGAAATACAGAGCTCTTAACTGAGTCCAAGTCCTTTGACTCTGAATTGAGAATCTGGACTATCTAGCTTTAATTTATTCACATACCCTGGGTCTCAGTTACACACACTGACATTTTTCAAGCTGTGTCCTGCAACACAATAGTGGCCTTCAGGAAGTGAATACTGTCCCTTGATAAAAATTTCTGTGGTAATTGAATTTAACCAAAGGCAATAGTTTTCTTGCACAATCTCTCAAAGCCTGTACTATTCATATATATATATATATATATATATATATATATATATATAGAGAGAGAGAGAGAGAGAGAGAGAGAGAGAGAGAGAGCGCCTTAAATTTGGAGGAAAATTATATGCTATTTTTCAACACTGTTTGAACATGAATCCCATTTAAGGGGCCACCACTTATCTCACAAGATGCCACTGTTCTGAGGAACACATTTTCAGACGAGCAAACACAGACACCTCTTTATTCCCCAAACACTCACATTCTCACACAGTCCTCTCAGATCGGGCTGCATTTCTCCATCAAGGTTGCCCTCCAGGGGACATTTAGCAATCCTTCTGGCTCGCACAGTGGGAAGCACTGCCTCGAATGTTGGAGCCAGGGTTGTGGCTGCACCTTCTAGCATATTCAGGACATATGAAGTCCCCATAGTCTGCTCTGTTCCCAGGGACCCTTACTGTGTGAACAGGTGTGGTCCTTACAGCCCATCCCACCAACTCACAATTTTCATCGTGTAGTGACATTTTTTGTGGAAATATGAAAATACACCTAAGATTTCATAACATTTTCTGGTGTTTTCATTTTGGATGATACGGTGGTCATAGCTTATATTTTGCCAAAGTCTCTTTGTACATGTTAGAAATAGTAATATTTAGTCCATATTATCCAATGTTCTCTGAACTTGGACGTGTCTTTAAAACACATTCCTTTACTTAAGCCTTGTGCCCACATTAGAGGGTTACTCAGGGCCGGAAATAAATGCAAGCAAAGCCATTGTCCTGGATGTCACCTGAGTTAGACAGGAGCAGAGCAAAGAGGCACCACATGCCAGGCTCCGGAAGAATTCCTTTAAACAGAATAACAGCAATTGGACATTAACATTTTAATGAACAATTTTAATGGCTTGCCCCAAATAATCCCCCTGATTTGGAAGGATTAAATTTCATTCGACAAAACCATTGATGCATGTGGAAAGACGACTCATGTGCTGCGGCAGGGCTTGGGGAGGCCACAGCTGGTGGGAACCGCTGTCCCCGGGCCAGTGAAAACAGCCCTACACCTGGGGCCAGGCTCTTAAAACCAAGCACAAGAAGTAGGGCATCATGGCAGAGCTACCGAGGTGATGGAAAGGAACACACGCTCGACACCCACCCTTAGCAAAGCCTCAATTAGCTGGCAGCTTCATTTCCTTGTGTTTCACGGCCTCCTCGTCCACCTCCCTCCATCTCCTTCCCCTCTTGGTTTCCCCCCAAGCCATTGAGATTCGGTATAGTTAGATGGTGCCCAATTCATAATGCAGATATTGCTGGGAGGAATTGAAGAAGACACAGCAGGAAGGCAACCCTGCTACTGAGTTGAAAGCATTGATGCTATTAAAATGTGCACACTACCCAAAGTGATCTGCAAACAGTGTCATTGCTGACAAAAATCCTCACTCTCGTGGCTTAAAAATGATGTTTTTTCTTTCTTTTTTAATTTAACGCCTTAATTTTGTGTAGGTGTGTATGTCTACATGTGGGTATGAGAACTTGAATGCAGGTGCCCTCAGAAAGCCAGATACTTTGGGTCCCCTGGAGTTGGAGTTACAGACAGTTGTGAGTCACCTGATCTTGACACTAAGAACTAAACTCAGGTCCTCTGGAAGAGCCGCAATAAGCTCTTAACCAATGAGCCATCTCTCCAGGCTCTAGTTTTTTGGGTTTTTTTTTTGTTTGTTTTTTGTTTTTTTAATTAAATTAAAAATATTTTGGGTGTGCATGTGTGCATGTGCTCATTTGTGTGTGTGTGTGTGTGTGTGTGTGTGTGTGTGTGTGTGTGTGTGTGTGAACACCTGCTTGCTTCAGTTTTTGTAAAGGTCAGAGGTCAACCTTCAGGAGTCAGGTCTCATCTCCCACCTTGCTAGAGGCAAAAACTCTTCTGTTTGTGCAACTCCACTGGCTACTTCAGGCTAGCTGGCCTGCAAGCTTTCAGAAGGGGTGGTTCCCTGCCTCAGGCCCCCCCTCCCACCTCGCCATAGGAGTGCCGGGTCACTCATGTGTGCTACTCAATCCAGCTGGTACACATAGGTTGTGGGGATCTAAAACTCTTACCCATGAGCCGTCTTTCTAGCCCCCAAATTTTTCAACAATGATTTCCCACACATTTACCAGCTGGTGTTCCCACAGTTCTCTGTCAGTAAAACCCTTTCTTCTCCTCTGTTTGCTGCATTGTTAATTCACCCACTTTTGGGGTATGAACTAGCAGACTTATTTTTTTAATTGTGAAACTAATGTTCATTGGAATTTTTCAAATTAGTTGTTCAGGTATTTCACGGTAAGTTTCCGGGCATATTTTATATTATTTCTCCAGGGCTAGAGTTTTCCAGTGACTTCAAACTTCAGGTCTTCACATTTGAAGGTAGGAGAGCTCTGCTCAGTTCTTACTCCTCCTCTGGGGGAGTAGCTGCAGGCTCCCCATGGACTCTCTTATCCCAACCGTGATGAGTTTCTCCTCAGGATCAATTTCCTTATTAAATACTGCTGCTGTCACACCCACTGTTCCTCTACAAATGTCCAGAGACAGCCCAGCAAAGGACAGAGGAGCCCTCAGAGCCCACAGAGGACCACAGAGGACCACAGTGTCCTGCATTGCTTACACCAAGTCCCGATCTGCCATGGGTGTCACCACAGTTCTAGACATGTGTTTTTGATGGCTCATAATTCATATCTCCCCTCCCCATGTCGGTGCTTCAGTTGTTCCAGGACTGGCTAGTAGAAGCCCCCTTCTGTGTTCCTTGTCCTTGTCCCCTATCATGTTTAGGGTTCTCACTAGCTTTATGACAAAACAACATGTTTAGCATAAGAAAGGAAGGAAAGAGAAAGCTGTGGGAGAGGTAGAGAGAGACAAGGAGACTGACAGCACAGGGCAGACATAGGGGCCTTCTGTGAGAAGTGGCCAGAGAGCTGCATGTGAGAGTTCTTGGTGGCTCCTGCACTCTGAGACCATTCTTGACAGTTATCAATGACAGAGGCACACCCCAGGAGTGACTGGGGAGTGGAGAGGGAAATGCTCCTCAGTTCTTGGCATCCATTCAAGCATCTAGACACAACTTTATTTGAAATTATTCCATATTTCTCAATCATATATACATATGTGTATGTACTATACACATAAAAATATGTGTATAGTATATATTATATATGTATCACACACACACATATATACACATACGTATATATTTGGTCAACTGTATATTTTCATTCTTTGCATGCCCCCCACCCCCAGCTCTGCTTGCCTTTAAACAGTGTTGACCTTGTTTTGGCCAGCCTTTTCTCCCAAGGAGGAGCCATTCTATATTAACCAAACTATTCTAACAGCTCCAACAAAAAGAAGCTTCTTTGCTGTGGCTGGAACAGAAGTTCTGCAGTGTCTCTGAGTGGCTCAGAGCCTTTCTGTGCCTGGTTGGTAGCACTCTCATCAGCCAGGCCTGGGCTATGAACTCTCCTGTAGAACAGGAAGTGTGGGTGAGGCCTGCCAAAACACACAGGCTGGAAACACAGAGATGGCCGGCTCACCCCAGAACTCTGGAGTGCGCTTACCACACGAGAAAGGAAAATCTGGAAAGCTGATGGAAAAATCTCACGCATTGTGTGTGGAACATGACAGTAAGATGGGATGATAGACCAAGGTGCAGCCATTTTGTCAGCACAGTCCTTTCTCCCTCTGCACAAGACCCTTCACAAGAAAGATACCCCCGAAGCACCCTTGGGACTGAAGCCCCTGTCCATCTGTCCTTGCTGCTGGCCTGGGGACAGATGACAGAACTGCTGGGTAGAGGAGAAAAATAGACACAGCCCTTCCAACGGAGGCTTTCCATCAAGACGGGCTCCTGTTTCATCATTTTCCCCTCAGCCTGGCAGGTCCCACAGGGACGTGTCTGTCACAGTGCTGTATTACGTCATGTCAGATGGCAATCGAAGGAGCTGTTAACTTAAGCTGACGGAGAGCTGTGGCAATCTGCTTATCTGGCTGCCACCCTCGCTGAGTAAAAGGCCATTATCAGAATTATTCACAGTGTTACAGCAGTTGGAAGTCTACGGATTACTCATTACATCACCCTCACTTTAGTCACTCAGCACAAATGGGACCTCAAAGGAGACTGCCCTCCCCTTCCCCTCCCCCCACAAGAGGTCACCCTTCTTCTACACACCCAGCATGAACGTGACATCAAGTTAGGTTAACCTCCAGCGTGCCTTTCTGTGCCCAGCATCTACCTTCTGTGTTCCTTCCACAGATATGAGCAATCACGCTTGAGACCCCTGTTGAGATAGATGCCTTCCAATTAGACCCCTTCTTGGAATGGTCTTGCCAATGTCGGTGTCCAGTGGTCCAAAGCTATTCCACAGACCTGTAAACTTCAGACCCATTTTCCACAAGTGCTGCCTGCTTCACACAAGGATTGCAAAGGAGAAAACACAATGTTCTTAGGTCAAGGCTCTTTCAAGAGTCCATAGACCCTCCCCAGCTTGCTCACTTGAAGCCAACCATGATCTCCACCCTAGACACACCCCTCCTGCGCCTCCTCCTCCAACAAGCCTCCACCTGCAAGGCAAACACACTGAGAGTTCACCCGACACACGTACATTCCCATGCAAACCCAACAGAATTGATGGCAGAAACTGTGGGAAAGAGGCAGGATAGAGTGTGTGGTTAGCAAGGTGGGTTCTTCATTGCTACCATCCAATAATAACAGGCAAGAAAAACACAGACTGAACTTGAAGGCAAGCAGGGAAGGAGGAAGATCAAGCAGGGACGGGATGGTAGACAGTCTCTTTAATCTGTTTACTGACTTAGTCTCAAGACTACATTAAACCACGCTTCTGAACTGGGTAACAGCTCTCACTCCCCCTCTGGGTCCGACTGCCCCAGAAAACAGTGCCTTCAAAGATGTCTTCTCTCATTGGCTCAGGGTGGACATCTTTATGTTCATGTGACATTTTCCTATGTTTGTCTTCGTGTCCTAGTTACCCCCTTGGATAAAGATAACCAATTCTAATCTGATTAGAGCCTACCCTGATGACCTCATTTTGACTTGACTACATGGTAAAGACATGATATCCAAATAAACTCACTTTCTGAGGTACTGAGGGACAGTGGACATCAGTCCAGATCAAAGGGCTATAGGTATGGCACAGATCCACCCATGATGCTCTGGTTTTCCAGCCTCCAATCCAGTGTGATTCTGCTGTCAAGGCAGTGTGTCCTGGTATTATCCCATCATCACTTTTCCTTCAAGCCTTCTTGGTGGCTGAATATATCTGACAGACTGCCATCTATACCTTATGGAAGATCTTGATATTGGAGGCATCATCAGGTCAAAGGCCTGGGCTTTCTCTCCCTCAAGATCTGGAAGCTACTGGCTGCAGAAGGCCGGAAGGAGTTCTGAGCCCCTCAATGTTATGGAGTGCCCCAGGACAGGGTCTCCTTAGCCCAACTCCGAGTAGCCTGTGGCTATGACAATTGTCCTACAAGGATGTTTGTGTTGGCAGTTTTCTGTCACTAGGACAAAATGCCCCCAAGTAAGCAACTTACAAGAAGGAAGTTTCTTTGGCTTGTGGTTTCAATCCACAGTCCTGTGTTTTTGGTCCTGAGCAAGGCAGAATGTCATGCTGAATGCTGGTGGTGCAGGAGGCTGCTCACACTGGGCAGAAAGCAGAGAGAGAGAGAGAGAGAGAGAGAGAGAGAGAGAGAGAGAGAGAGAGAGAGAGAGAGAGAGAGAGAGAGAGAGAGAGAAGAGAGAGAGAGAGAGAGAGAGAGAGAGAGAGAGAGAGAGAGAGAGAGGGAGGGAGGGAGGAGAGGAGGGAGGAGGGAGGGAGGGAGAGAGAGAGAGAGAGAGAGAGAGAGAGAGAGAGAGAGAGAGAGAGGGAGGAGGGAGGGAGGGAGGGAGGGAAGGAGAGAGGAAGTGGCCCCAGGGTCCTAATAGTCCCCTCAAGGGCATGTCTTTGATTTCTTATCTTTCTTCTACTATGTCCTGCCTCCCAGAAGGTCCACTGTCATCTAATAGCTCCATAGGCTGGGGCCAAGCTTCTAACACATGGAACTCGGGGAACATTCCAGGCCTGAACCACAGCACCACAGCTGTAGGGCTGCAAGTGTCCCTGAGCATGACTCTCCTTTGGATGTTCCCTGCTTATTTTAGTTAAAAAGAGCATCATGAGACTGTGATACCCTCTTAGCTGGATTCAGGTGACGTCCACCTTTTGAAGCAATAGACTGATGTTCCTGACTTTGGGCTTTACAACTCAGGTATATGAGTTGTATACTTTAATTATATCCCCCAAGCAAGTGAGTGATGGAGAGCCTTCCTCTCTTCTCCCCTTTGTGGCTCCAGACAAGGGAAACCAAGTCTACATGTGCTGAGAAGCCTTCTCTCTGCTCGGCAGCACCCCACTTTGCATCCCCATCCCCCACTCCTCCCCCAGACAGGAGTGAACCTTTTGAGCTAGTTCCTGTTTCATCTTCTTCCTGTTAATTAACACGAAGTGCCTGCTGTTGAGAAGTGCCGGCTATTTAGTTCAGAGCAGACAAGTCTAAACACAGGCCTGCCAACTACAGGAGAAAGGATTGGAGGAGAGACTTGGCTCATGGGCCCAGGGGCTCCAACACTGGGGAGAAGTGGGTGTCAGCTGGTAGTGCACAGAGCTCAGGGTCTGAGTGATCATCCATGGGCAGCTTACCAGTGTACAAACTGGGGTAGATCCATGGGTGGAAGGGCTTCTAGAAGTACCACCTGCCCTCCGTCACTCGTCCCAGCTTCTCAGCCTCTTCCTGAATCACCCACAGAACTTCTAGCCTTTGGCTCACGAAGGTTTTACAGAATAGTCACCGAGACAGCCTTTTCTCCTAGCAAACAGAACTTTTCATCTTGTGTGGACACAGGAACAGCGTGGAGCTAGAGAGGACTGGGCAGAGAGAAGGGTCATGCAGCTGGGATGAGGGACAAAGACATCCCCAGAGAGGGGCTTCACTTGCTTGGGAATGCTGCCCTGAGGACAGCCTTGCTCTGTGGCTACTGATCGAGAAATGTCATCTTGAGGTCGCTTTAGTCACTGCTGTCTGCCAAAGAGGACAAAGGCCATTCTGTGGTCAGGGAGCCCAAGGCGAGAGAAGCTGGGAGTGGAGAAGGGATGTCTGTGATGCTGCTCTCATAAAAACGGGCTTCAGCGAGTGGAACCAGCTTTCCATGAGAAAAGAAAGCTGGTGGAAAGGGTCTTAATGTCTTCTCTGCCTCACAACACAGTCGTGGAAAAAAAAATGTGTGTGTATCAAGATTTCCTGGGCACATTTGCCTTCTAAGAGGCCTCAGGGCATGAGGGTGACACTTGGCCATCCAAAGATTCTTTGTCTCATGCTGAGAAAGTCCTCAGAGGGGGGGTTAGCTCAGGACTTTCAGCTTCAGCTGCTGATATAAAATTCAGGAGTGTAGGTCCCTGGTAGAGCCCTGCTTAGCATACCCAAGGCCATAGATTAAAATACCAGCACCCCTGAATGAAACAAATGCACTGTAGCAAGATATTCACCTTGTCTGCACCTGTGGCTTAGGCCATGCCCATTGGGGCGGAGACAGGGCCGGATGGGAGCGGGGAGAAAAGGTTGGGAGAGGGTCGGGCCGCCCTTTTGGGTGGTGGACGCTGGAAGGCTCAGGATCTGCTGGAACCCGCAGCGTGCATCTGCCTATGTTGTGAGTTATTTCTCCCTTAATAAACTTCTGTTCGGCCTAATTGTTTATCCTGATCCTTATTAAATCACAATAATGCACGAATGAGGACTTTAAATCAACCAATAGAAAGGCACCTCAGAAATCTGCATATTCTGAGACTTGCCTAGGCTGTGCTCACACAGCCTGGTTCCCTGCAGCCTCCAAATCATAAAACCAGTTTCCTGTGTGCAAGGATTTATAGGAGACGGCCACCAGATGGTGTCTTGGTTCTCTTCAAGCTATATTCTGCCCGCTTTGCTCTCTTGCTGAGAGTAGACATTATGACATTTCTTTGGGAAGAACAGTCAATTCTAGGGGAGATGGTGGGACTCAAGGAGCCACAAGTTATCAGTTCATTTAGTCAATCTGACAAGACTCTGGGCTCTCAAACACAGGAAAGCCACAGCCATTGGCCAGGAGTCAATGGAAAAGCAGATTTCTTCACACAGTGGGATGCATCCATTAAAGCCCTATTGGCTGGCTCCTGACATACAAACTTGACTCCAGGCTAATTGTTCTCACTGGCATGTAGATGCTGGATTTGGAGAAGACTTCTAGCACTCTAGAGTCTGGGCAAAGTGGCTGAAGAGGGACCAAGAACGCCTCAATCTTACAAAAACCTCAATGGCTTTCAAAACACATTTTTATTTTCCTCCTCCCTTTTTCTCTTAAGATAGGATTTCACCATGTAGCCTATGCTAGATTTGAACTCTCAGAAGTCCCCCTGCCTCAGCCTCCCAAGTATTGGGGTTGTAGGCATGTGCCACAATGCCTAGGTTAATCATTTCAATGTTTAAAATTGCTTTTCAACAGCTGGCAGGATTTGTTTCTCTTTCAGTATAAAACAGGAATTTAAGTTGGGAAACTGTTACAAAAGAGTTTGGTGACTAGGAAAAATGTACTTCTTACTATTTTTCTTAAAGACAGAAGTTAGATAGATTATAGGCCCGATTTCTTACTCTGCCGGTGGGGGGAGAGAGAGTTGGGGACCACTGTTACTGAAGGAGGGGGGAACACTGTTACTGAAGGAGGGGGGGAAGGTATCACTGAGCAGATCTGTTCCCAGATGCCCCCAGATGCTCCCAGATGAGTGAGTCTACAGTGCCGTGGGGACAGGGGTAACAGTGATCTTGCAGTTTGAGATTCTGTACTCTGGTGAAACAGTTCCATTTGCCTCCATGAACTTGACTTTCTCTCCCTGGAAGTCATGATGTGTGGATGTTACCCAGCTTTCTTATATGCACACATATGCCCTTTAGATGTTAAGATGGAAGAATCTTTGTCTCCACCATTTCTCCTTTGTTCCCCCACTCTCCACGCATCAAAGTCCCATTTCTACTCTCCAGGATTTGTCTGGGAGCATGGAGATGTGGCAGGCACCCTTACTGTGACCAGCATGTCTCTTATGCTAGCCACAGCTAAGAGTCATCCACTGAGGACAACTCTGTTGCTTTTCAGGGCCCCGGGATTTCCTGCCATGCATGTTGTGAGCCCATCTGGGCGCTCCAACTGGTACTCCTTGAAAAGCCTATGTAGAGGCGCAAAGCCTGAGCCTGTAGGAAGGCAGCTGTCACAATCACAAGTCTATCTGGGCATGCCACACCCAGTTTATTTTCAGTAATGGGCATGAGGCTGTCTGTTCAAGGCTCCCCCAAAATCTTAAAAAGGGGGTTTGCGTGGGTGACAACTGTCTCTGGCATTGATTGAAAAATCCATGCTGGTGTGGCAAGCATCTACTTCTTGCAATTTTTGGGGGGTGTCTGTTCTATTTCTTTGCAAGGAAAGAGCTGTTTGGAACCACTGAAGGAACCAGGGTCTCCTATCAGTTGAGCAGCGGCTATGGCAATACCGTGCCCTTAGGAGTCAAACCTCCCGGCTCAGCTCTTGGCTCTGCCACGTGGAAGCTGTGTGGGTTTGCCCCATTTACCACTGGGAACACATTTCCATTTCATTCCCACGCCAGTCAGGCAGGGCTGAGGGGAAATTGGGCTTCCCCCTGGAGCTCCTGCAAGCTGATGGTACAACTGGCCGTGCTCCATCTGCTGGTAGGCAGAGGTAAACCGCCTCTTCAGGAGACGGGTGCACCTTTAGGGCAACAAGGGCTTTTCAAGGATTTCTTCTTGCCCTCTGATTTTCTTGGAAAGAAATTCAGAGTTAAAGGGGATGACAGATTTGACTGAGTTCTCACAGTTGTAGAGTCTGGAGGTTAAGAGCAAGCGTGCTGGCGTCTTCGAGTCTAAATCCCGCCTTGGCAGGCAAGAATGAGTGTAACCTTGGGCAAATTTCGAAACTTCTCACTAATCAGTTTTCTTATCTATCAAATGAGGAGCATAATGCTCACCACCTCAGGGTTTTCGAGAAGATTAAATGGGGCAGTGCGTGTGGAACTGCTTAGCACTGTGTCTGACCCCCGTATGAGGCATACTGCTAGAACATTCTTTATCCGGGAGCTGCTGATTTGTATTGACAATTTTTCTTAGGGGTGACAGGATTCAAATTAGTTGTTTAGGTTTCAAAATAAGAGAGTGAGGCACCCCAGACAGCATGGAAGGTAACTGCATGGAGACAGGTGTTTGGCATTAATGAAAGGGCATTTGGGAGCCATCATGGGTCAAATTCACTGCCTTGGACTAAATGGGCTGAGAGAGGAAAGGTACCTGAGCATGGGGCTTGCGTCCCAGAGTAAAAAGGCTGGTGGGGGGGCAGAGAGAAAGTCTTACCTGGTATCATCTTTGGGAAGAACAGTCAATTCTAGGGGAGATGGAGGGACCCCCAAGAGACCACTGGAACCCCCACACTCTAGACTCCTATGGTGTCCTCTGGCTTTGTAATAGTGATATTTAAAAAGGCCACTTTCTCAGAGCTAAAAAAGACCACGGTCCTCAAGGAGGCGTGAATATCTCCAGTCCTTTGTGATCTGGCCAGGAGCTCTGTTGACCTGAAGTCTGGAAGCAAACACTGTTTCACCTGCTCCTCTAACCCTGTTCACTAGTAGACATTCTGAGTGGCTGGTCCTGGGCAGGAAGTAAGAGCCTAAACCAAACACCAGTCGATGCCAGCCTCACAGGGCACAGGCCAGGGCAAAATGGGGCTGAGGGGAAAATGTAGGCAACCATGCAGAACTGATAGCACAGTGTGGGTGTGCAGAGGAAGTTGGCAGACAAATATTATCTGTACTCAGTTTGAAGATGTTCTTTATGATGCTTGTATTTTACTGGTACTATTCTTTTATTTGTTTTGGGTTTGGGAGATGGGGGTCTCGTGTAGCTCAAGCTGCTCTCAAATTTTCTATATAGCCTTAAACTCCTGACCTCTTTGCCTCTGCCTTCAGAGTGCTGGAGGCTATAAACACACACTATCATACCCAATTTGGCACTATTTTTAACTCTCTCTCTCTCTCTCTCTCTCTCTCTCTCTCTCTCTCACACACACACACACACACACACACACACACACACACACACACACCCCTTTTTAAAAAATCCTTCTCCCTGATCTTAGGGTGTATATGACACAGTATCCAACATGTTTGGAGTTTTGGATGCTTGGGTGGAAACGGATAGGGAGACGAACCTTTAAGAACCCCTCCTCCCCCAGCACGGTGTTCGTCAGACATCCTCCTATGCTGGATCTGTAGAGCACTGAGGAAGTAGAGGAAAAAATGAATGTAAAACAGGGGTTTGCAGAGAGGGCAAGCAGACAGCTCCATGGCATACAGAGCAGCATGGGTAGTTTTCTTCACTCTCCTTTTCCTAGGCCATGGATGTGCTCGTTCAATCCATTAATATGTGTTGAGTATGCCATGTGTACCGGGCACTGTGCCAAGTGCTGACAAACAGTGCATAGATTTGCCTAAGAAGTCCCGTAGTCTGCACTATCGCCATCCTGGTACTCTCTACACTACACCAAGCAGTTCATACCCCATAGTGACACCAGCTTCCTGGCAGAGTCCTGTCCTGGCCACAGAGAGGGTCCAAAGCAGGGTTCTGAAAAGCGAGGGATGCTTTGGCATGGACTGATTCAGAAACACCGTTGGAAGACAAGGAAGTCATTAGATAAGTTAGAGGAGGAAGGTGAGACTGAGTCATTCAAAGAGCATTGTGGGAAAAGCTTGAAATAGGAGGACCCAGGGTCTGACTCTCGGGGGCAAGGCAAGGCATATGTAGAAGGCTGGGAGAAGTAGGCAGGCAGTACCATACTAGGAAGGTCATATGGGTAGACAGCAGCTCTTCAGCTTTCCTCTAAAGGGTACAGGGTGGTAAAGTCAAGTCTTTCCATGAAGAAGAAACCTAAAAAACACCAGAATTTTTAGTTTTATTTTTATGTATGTGAGAGTTTTGCCTGCATGTATATGTACGGTGTGCATGCCTGCTACCTGTCGAACTGGACATAGGTGATTGTGAGTCACTGAACTTCAGTCCTCTACAAAAGCAACAAACAAGTATGTGTAACCACTGAGCCAGCGCTCCACCTTCAGCAACAGTAACTTTTAGCACATAGCTTAGTCATAGTGACAGCAAGAGAGCTACCTGGTGGCTGGGAAAAGGAGCAGAGGTTTTCTTGCAGAAAGCTGCAAAGTCTGTGACAAAGGCCTGACTTGGTGTCAATCACAGATGAGATATAAGGGGTGTCACCTTCTCTAAAGTGAGGCCTAGGAAAGATGGTACCCAGGAATGTCGCTGTCAGCATCTGCCCCAGGTCTGTAGAGTTTTCAGTTTGCACTATGCTAATTCAGTGTAGGTAGGGCAAGAGCTCCCTCTCAGTGGGCATTTGCTCCAGAACGTTGGGCTTCTCCTCTCTGTGCGCAAATTTGTAATTGGTATTGGAGAACGACAGTGGCCTTTCGGGGTTTGTTCTCGGCAACACTGAATGCCATGAGAGTCGGTTGGAACACACTGTAGCAGCAGCACCCTGGGAAGATGCGCTCCCAGGGTCTAAGGTGGGATCTGCAAGGTGTTTCAATAGGACAGTCCATATGCCTAGGTGCCTGTTCTATTGATTTATTATACTGGGGATTGAATTCATGGCCAAATGCATGCTGGGATAGCGTTCCTTTAAATAAATAAATAAAAAGCAAACAAAATAATTTTATTTTGAGACAAGATCTTTCTGAGTTGCCCAGGCTGGCCTTGAACTTAGTATCCTCCTGCCTCTGGTTCCGTGGTTGCTACTACTTGGGGCATGGACCACTGCACCTGGCTCCAGGAGCTTCTCAGTCTGAGCTGTGCTGATCATGGCCTCACTCAGGTGAAGAGGGCTCTGTCTCCATTGCTTCCCCACCTCCCACTTTTGATGAGATGAGTGTGCCGTTGCATTCTTCCTGGGAGCCGATGTAGGACAGGCTGAAGTCAAGCATGCTCCGCAAACCCACGCAGCAAGCTCACCTGGTTTCCTCCCTGTCAAGTTGTTCAGCTGTGCTTGAGCTGTCACAGCCACAGGACCTCCTCCACTGACAGGAAGACCCTTTCTCCACCAGGTTTGTGGCTGCTGTCATTTCCTTCTGGAAATTCTCCCCAAATGATAAGTCTCAGGTGGGGTGCCTACAGGCTGGACTCTGGAGGGCTCCCACTCAAGCAAACAGAGAAGCTAAGAAATGACTGACCTGGGCCTCTCACCTGCTTTGCAGTTGCCAATGGTAAGATTAAAGCATATAGCTGAGAATTCTGACAGTGTCTAGTTTTTTAAAACCAGACAATAAAATAGCTTAAATGCAATGCAAATTTTCTTGCAGGAAATAGAAAACATGTAAAAGCATCGAAGGAGAAACTGAACATCAAAACAGCCTGTTCTAGACTTGTAACTGTGCAAGCGGGGTGCTGTTGTAGAGAGATTTAACAGTGGTTACCCGTTGATGGTAATGAAAGCAATTCAAGGTTAGTGCCTTTGAAGTGAGCGCTTCTGGGCTTTTAAAGAGTGCCTTTGGAGTTTGTAGAACGTATATAGGAAAGGAGCCAGGTAAAGAAGCAGGGGCTCTCTGTGTGAAACACTCTGTAGTCCAGTGAAGATTTGCAAGTCAAACCTCATTTGCATCTAATTCTCAGAACAAAAGTCACAACATATTACTTCGAGGTGAAAAATTCTAAAGATGCTTGGGAATTTCTTTGATTAGACCAGGACAAAGAAAACAAAGCAAGGAAATAAAGTGGGCCTTAAAACTTTGACTGCTGTGTGAATGTGCAGGGGTTGGTTGACATGTCAACAGCAATTCTAGAGAAGGACCATCATGCACTGCTCTAGCGAGCCCCTTTGGGGCTGGACTAGTTTGATTCAAGATGCAAATGGCATGTTAGATGGGTTCATTTCAGACCTGGCCCCTAGCTCCTAGCTAACTCCCCATCCAGCTGGGGATTTAAGACACTGACATCAAGAATGGGACATGCCTTTAGTACTAGCCCTCAGGAGGCTGAGGCAGGAGGATCAAGTTGGAGGCCAGCCTGGGCTACATTGCAGTTCTGTCTCCAAAAGGAAAAGGAAAAAAAGACAGTGATAAGAGTAAACATATAATCGTTGATGGATAACATGGATTTCACATCATTGCTGCAAGACTGTTGTATGTGCTCTACCCTTTACATCTGGATTTCAGCTAGCTAGAGAAAGGGTGTGAAAACAGCATACCTTACGATTTAAACTTTCCATTGCATCCCTTAGCCAGAAACTTGGTGGCCTGGTCTCATCTAGTTACAAGAAATGTTAGGTGCGACTTAAAGACACCATTATATAAACCAGGCATTGGTGGCACATGCTTTTAATCCCAGCACTCGGGAGGCAGAGGCAAGCAGATCTCTGTGAGTTCAAGGCCAACCTGATCTACAGAGCAAATTCCAGGACAGGCTCCAAAGCAATACAGAGAAACCCTGTCTTGAACACCAAAACCAAAACCAACCAACCAAACAAGACACCACCATATATCATGAATTTCCATGAATACATAAATAAGCTCCAACCATGGACATAAATGGAATGAATGATGGCATTGGCCCCAATGGGACAGCTGCAAGGTATTTTAACATTTGTGTTAGAAACAGCTGGCTTGGGATCTCAGAGTCTGAATCCCAGGTACAGAAAATTGTTGAGGTGAGGATTCTTTTCACCAATACAAGGCCGGCTGAGCTGGACAAAGGAGCCTGAGCTTGTAGAGAGCAATATAGCCCTGGCCCCTCCCAGTGGAGGCAGGAAGGAATCTCACTGCTCTGTCCCAAGGTCCCTGTGGCCTTGGCCTTTTCCTCCTGCTGACCTAGGGACATAGAACCCTGATCCTAGCTGTCTTCTCCTACACACACACACACACACATACACACACACACACACACACACACACACCACACCCAGCATCCCTTCCAGTTTCCCACTCCCCAAATCACTGTTGAGCTGCTGTGTCGTTTTTATGTCATAAGGTTTTTGCTGTTGTTTGAGACAGCACCTCACTGCATGGCTCAGCTTAACCTGGAATTCACCAGATATCCAAAGCTGGCCCTGAGCTACACAGTCTGGAGCTCAGTTTCTAAAGGTTATTTATTATTATTGTGCATGTGCATGGTTGGAAGACGAATGTGGAGGCCAGGGGACAGCTTCGAGCATTCAGTTCTCTTCACCTTTATGTGACCTCCAGGGTCCAACTCAGGTCCCCAAGATCACTCTGCAAACACCTTAACCTGCTAAGTCATCTCATTGGCCCCTACTCAAAAACAAACAAACAAACCTTAAAAGGCTATTTCTGCTTTTGAGACAGGGTCCTGCGTTCAAGTGATTTTCCTACCTGCGGCTCTCCAGTGCCAGGGCTATTAGCATGCTACCATACCTGATGTTTTCTCATTGTGCTAAAACACCATGACCAAAGCACTTTCACATCACACTCCACCAAGGGAAGCCAAGGTAGGAGCTCAAACAGGGCAGGAATTGGAGGCAGGAGCTGATTCAGAGGCCATGGAGAGGGGCTGCTTACTGGCTAGCTAACCATGACTTGCTCAGTCTGCCCCCCTCTCCTTTCCCTAGGCAGGGTTTTTCTGTATTGCTTTGGAGCCTGTCCTGGAACTAGCTCTGTACACGAGGCTGGCCTTGAACTTACAGAAATCCACCTGCCTCTGCCTCCTAAGTGTCAGTCTGCTTTCTTATAGAACCTAGGACCACCAGCCCAAGGGTGAGCCTACCCACAATGCACTGGGACTTCCCACATAAATCACTAAATAAGAAAATGCACTGCAGGCTTGCTTATAGCCTGATCTTGTGGAGGCATTTTCTCAATTGAGGGTCTCTCCTCTCAAACGACTCCAGCTGTGTCAAATCGACTTAAAACTATCCAATACACCTGGCTCATCTCTCTTCTTGCCATTGCTACAAGACTTTACTTGAAGTCCTTGTGATTTTTATTAAAAATCACAGCAAAAAATAAAGAGGGAGCGAAAGAAAACAGATAAGAATCACGCGTGCGTGCACAGACACACACACACACACACACACACACACACACACACACTGATGAAAAGGTATGAGACTCCAAACACCTCAGGAGGAAATCAGCCATGCTCACACCTCACACAAGCCAGCAGCCCTCCAGCCCAGCTCCTCCTGCAAGGCTCCCTGGGCCTCTAGAATGATTAGCAGGGCCTGTCCTTACCAAGCTGGGAGTGGTGGCTCTGGGGCCATCTGAGCGCCAGCACGTCCTAACCACAGGGACCAGGTTCACAGGGGATTTCAGAGGAATGATTAACCTTCATCAAGTGGCTTCTTTGGACCCCTGTGGGCAAACGCTCCTACAAAGGCTAGAATTTAGAGAGGGAAGGAGAGACCCAGAACATAAGGACACTTTAGCACACAACATGAGATCCCTTGCCCAAAGGGGACAGTCCTTCCCGCCCATATGCCAGAGCAGGGCTAGGCCAGAGCAGGGGACTTTGGACCATTTGGGTGATGGGTCCATCTTCCAGATCTGTGTCAGCTTGGTAAGCTGAGTCCAGGTCACTTCAGGGCCCCTGTGCCTGTGACCAGGGGGGCCTGCACACAGCCTTTCTGCTCTGCCTGTGTGATGACCCCATGCTGCAGATGCTAGGGCAGCCAGGCTTATGTCCCCCAAGATAATCTGTCACTCAGTGAGGAGCAGGCTGGAGAAGGTCAGATTTCTCAAATTCTCAAAAAAGCCAAAGACAATGTAACTCTCTGAGGCGCGTGTGTGTGTGTGTGTGTGTGTGTGTGTGTATACATATATATATATATATATATACATACATATATACATACATACATACAACTGTTTCAAATGTGGAAAGCAGAGCATGGACCCTCTGAGGCAAAAGGTGAAGGAGCCAGGGCATGCCCATCCTCAGGCTGAAGCTGAAGTGGGTGGGGCTGTGGCAAAAGAAAGAAGGTAGACAAGGAAAGAGCGAGCCCTGCTCACATCCCTGCCCTGCCTTCCGTGGGTATCCCAAGAGCAGGCAGGCTGGGAAGCATGGAACAGGGAAGATCCGAGCGAGGCCAGTGGGACTCACCCAGCTTCTCCAACAGTCAGGGCTTCTGGTCTGGGAATTTGTCACACAGACTGCCACTGGCAAGCGTGCGATACTCCAGGCTTCGTGCCTGGCATTCTAACTCTAAGCTTAGCAGCCACTTCATTAGCTCAGTCTTGCTATCTGACCTCACCTTACAGATGAGCCAACTGAGCACAGAGACACTGAATCACTTGCCCAAGGTCACACAGCCAATGGCAGAGCATGGCTCCAGATGTTATCTGTGCTCGTTAGAGCTAACCCTGAGGAAAACAGGGCTCTCAGCTTTGGAAGTTAACTGTGGTAATCCTGGAGAAAGAGGAACCAGAAGGTTGGCGAGAGATGTAACATGTCCTGATCTTTTAAACAAAAAGTTTATACTAAATTATGCTAGTACAAGTGGGACTGTGGGGGAGCACCCCTTTAAACCCAGCACTCAGGAGGTAGAGGCAGGTCTCTGAGTTCAAGGCCAGCCTGGTCTACAGAGTAAGTTCCGGGATAGCCAGGGCTACACAAAGAAACCTTGTCTCAAAAAACTAAATGCGTGTGTGTGTGTGTGTGTGTGTGTGTGTGTGTGTGTGAATACATAAGTAGAAACCTTAATACAGTGATTCACCTACATACTCTCCACCTGACCCCCCCAACCTCTAAGTATGCCTTGCTTCACTCTTCGTTTCCTCCTCACCTGTGTGTATATAGATTTTTGTTGTCATGTCCATGGCATCCCTAAGTCATATAGATGGGTGAGTTCTAAAACTTATGTGCCCCTCAGAAACATCTGATATTTTCTTTTTAACCTTGTGTCTGAGCTGGAGAGACTGGCCTATGTTGACAGGCATAGCTCATGTTCATTGTTTTTGTTTTGTTTTTGTTGTGGAGTTTTGGTTTTTGAGCCCAGGAAGTTTGATAGAATGTGCTCAAACTCCAGAGCACACACGCTCCATTCATTCTAGCTAGCCTCAGCTTAGTGAGCTGGCAGTGTGCACTGCTCTACTCAACTTCTGCCTGCCATTCATCTTTTTATTTGTTTAGTGCAAGGGATGGAGCCTGGGGCCTTGTGCAAACATGCTTGGCAAGCCTTCTACCACTGAGCTTCATGTCCAGCCCTGCCCGTGTTATTGAAGCATAATATCTAATCAAGAAGGCCACAGATCTGCAAGTTCAGCTCAAGGACTCTGTGGAGGGCTTAACCAGTATAACCATCTCACAGGCTGAGGAAAATAAGGGTGGTGGCTGCGGTGGTGGCGGCGGTGGTGGTGGTAGTGGTGGTGGTGGTGGTGGTGCTTGTGAGGGTGGTAAACGTGGGCTTTGTCGGTAGTGTGTTTTCCTGGACTCACCAAGGCCTGGGGGCAGTTCCCCCAGCTTTGTACAAACCGGAGTCACCATGAATGCCTATCATCCCAGAACTCAGAAGACAGAGGCAGATGGATAGGAAGTTCAGTGTCACCCTGAGGGACTAGAAGATAGGTTCCCTGATAGGCAGACAGATAGGGAACACAGCCTTGACTAGGTAATAAAGGTGGCGAACTTCCAACATGGCCTGCTCTTTTCCTTACCTTCCTGACCCGAGACAAAAACTTGACCGCTTAAAACAAAGGGCTGGTGGGCTCTCCTCCCCAGCCCCCTACCTGTGGACAAGATCATGTCTACAAGAGTTGTGGACACACCAGCCTCCCAGTCAACAAACCTTAACCTGGGGGAGGAAGACCTTCAAAGACCCTTAAAACCCAGCCCCTCAAGGAGAGGGCAGGCGTGGCTCCCTGCGACCCCACCCTGCTCCACAGAGGGTCTTCCTCTGTGTGTGCCTTGCTGTGCGTTTCGTCACCTCTAATTCAAGTTTTTTTTTTTTCTTCCAAACTTCCTGCCCTCTGCCCCCAACCCACTGTCTCTACCCCCACCCCTCCATTACCTGCTTCCGGGATATTTTCCCAGCTTTTTAATTCTTGAACTGGTAGAGAAAATGAATCTCATCAAGATCCCTAATGGATAATAATCCTTGGCTACACAGCAAGTTGGAAGCCAACCTGGGCTACACGACACCCTGTCTGAAAACTAAGACCAAAAGAGTAAAGATAGTAGTAAATCTAAACCTAATGCTATTCTAAAACACCTTTGCAACTAATGAAATGAGATGGATATTCACCAGCAGACCAAGACCTCCTTCAAAGCCTAACCCAGGACCATTCATTTCCATTGCAAAACAGCATCCGTGTAGGAGCACAGGGTGGTTTTTAATCACGTTTCTTGCTGGTGAACCTGGGAGTAATCTGCACTTTTCTTCATGGTGCTGCGGGATCTCACAGCTGAGGCTCACTGAGGGTGGGTGCGCATCGCTGGCCTAACACAGCCTTACCCCATGGCTTACCAGAGCCTGCAAAGCAGGATGTGAAAGTTGCTCTCCTCCACAGCCTCGTGGGGCTCTGAATGGGAAGGTTTGCTTGTCTCAGGCTGGGAATTAAATTAGCGTGCGCCACTGATTGCAAATGAGGTGGGGCATCTCTTTATGGGCTTTTCAGGCTTCCTCTTTTCTGAATCTATTATTCATGTCTTTGTCAGTTTTTCGTTTGTTTGTTTCTATTGGGTTGTCCCCAAGCTTTGTTGATTTTAAGGACTTCTATATGTATTCTAGATGCATTTCCTACACCAGCCTTTTTTATTTTTTTATTTATTTTTATTATTTTTGCTTCAATTTTCAAAAGAGGAAGGAAGGTCCCTGTTATGAACTAGAGGTTACTGAGTGTGATGTAAATTTCTAGTGAGATTCTAGAACAGGTCAGTAAGTGGATGATTTGTGACACCTGAGCATGAAGTCGTGATCACTGGGAGGGATCTAGATTACCAAAAACAAGTCATTCCAGACTCTCCAGCTTGTGTTGGAAAGGCTTCAATGGCCTGCCACCACCATTGGGTGACATGCATGAATGATGAGCGGCCTGGTGTCGCACACACAATCACCCATGCAGCCTGGGAGACTGGCGTGGTTACCGCCCTCACTGTATGGAACACAGGAGTGGCATTTATTTTTGAGGGAGGCGGGCGAAAATAAATATAAAAAGGGGAAAAGGAATTTGAGAATAGTGTTTGTAACCTAGGTTTAACTTAAAGCAAATTTCTGGAGCTACATCAAAAGGGTCCAATTTATTGCCTCATTTCCCCTTCCATCACCACCCCCTCAACCCTGGTAGGGAGGATGTGAGAGGGCCAGGCAGCCCTAAGAGTCTCAGGGAAGGCTGGGGCACCCCATGGGGGTGGGGTGGGGGGCACAGAGGGAGACAGAGGCTGACCAGGCCAGGTTCAGGGTCAGAGGAGCAAACGTGTTCAAGGCCAACAGGAGCTGGGAAACTGGGAGGAAGATGCGCCCTGGAAAGGGAGCTGGGTTGGTCACTGCACATGGAAGATGCCCCATGTCTACCAGGACAGGCTTGTCCAGCGCCCCCTTGTGTGGGACAGAGTAGAGAGCATCCACAAACTCAGGCTGGGCTGACAAACACTTCTATAATTTTATCCCAATCCCTCTCATTACATGTCAGAAGGACACCCCAGGATGGTGTCCCAGAAGCACGGAGTCACCCAGGAGGCGAGGTGTCGAGAGGCTGGCAAGGATGAGCACCAAAAGATGAGGCCAAAGGAAGAATTTCCCACTTGCTCTGAGCCAAAGAAAGCCACGGAAGTTTCCTAACTATTCCTCACACAGGGAGGGGAAAGAAGGGTTGGAAAAGCGTGTCAGAGCCGAGTTTTCTTCTTGTCGCCTTCAAGTCACAAAAGTGACGAGTATTTGTTGCCATTTTGGGGAAAATACAGCGAAGAAGGAAGAAAATGAAGACTTTTTTTTTCCCCCCATGTGTGTCTACACCATGCAGTGGGCGCTTTCGATCTGCTGTGCCCCATGACAGTGATTCCCTACACCATGCAGTGGGCGCTTTCGATCTGCTGTGCCCGAATGACAGTGATTCCCTAACACCATGCAGTGGGCGCTTTCGATCTGCTGTGCCCGGATGACAGTGTGATTTCCCCGAACTCACCCTGAAACCCAACAGCAAGGTGGCGCTGTGGAAGTACCCTTTGGGAGCTTCTTTGGTCAAGAGAATGGTACCCTCACAAGGGATAGGTGCCCTTATAAAAGACGTGGAGTGTTTTTCTTCTGCCGCAGCAGGACCCAGGAGGAGGATGACTGTCCAAACCAGGAAGTAGCTCTCACCAGGTACCGGATACGGATTCGTGGACCTTGGATTTCTTCCGTTCTCAAAGCTGAGAAATAAATTCCAGTTGTTCTGAAACCTCTCAGCCCTTAGTTTGGGTGAGCCAAATACTGTCTCTTGCAGAGATTCACCTACATTCTTCAAGCCTTATAAGGTGTCATGGCTATTCAGCATTCCATCACGAGCTGTTTTATAATTTATATAGCAGACCCATGCTGCTCAACACACATGAATATAAATCCTGAGATTTAATCTGGACATTATTCTAGACAAACAAGCGCCAGTACTTCAGCTCTGCCCTGGGGTACTCTGTCAGGAGCCATAAAGCCAGCTGCATGCCGGAGCAGTCCCCAGGCACAGGGAGCAGGTGTGCCAGGTGACAGGTCTCCAACAGCTTGCTCAGCTGTCTTAGGGAGTGGTCTCCTGAGGCCATCAACAGTGAGGCTGTGTGCTGAGCCACTCAACCCCTCAGTTCCATCTGAATTTCCAGGCAGTTGTCCTCATGTTTAGGCTGTACCCTGGGGTACCACTGCCCCAACCCCCCAGTCCTCAGAAGAATGCCATGCCTTCCGTATCTTCTCTGCATGCCCCTTTCATGTTTGTGTTGACAGGGACAGACTCCCCAGGACAGTGCTTGCCTAGGCACACCCTCTCACCCTCTCCAGTTGCTGTTTCCAACTTCTGTTTTTTCTTGCTTTATTATTTCACCTTTTTACTTTGGGGGATGGAGCCCAGGCCCTTCCACATGTGAAACATGTGCCTTACCACTTGGCTACCTCAGCCTTTTTCCCTTTTTCCTTTTTAACACCCACAGCTTATTGAAGCTGTGTGGTCCAGCTCTGGTCTACCAGTCCTAGCCTTCTTCCTTTACCAATAGCTTATTAAAAACAAACAAGTCTGGATCTGGCTGGTCCGGCTGACACTTTTCACACCCACGTGAAGAGGCCGGTCCACACCAGTGCTCTGTTCCTGTGTTAGTTTCTTAGAGGCTGCTATAAGAAATTCCTTCAAATTGGGTGCCTTAAAAACCTGTACTCTCCCAGTTGTATAGACTGGAGGGCCACAGTCAAGACATTCGAAGTCCTGCTGGCAACTTGGGGAGAATCCTGCCTCGTCTCGTCCACCTGGCCTGGGCTATGGGTGAGGAATGCCTGGCAGTAATCCCTGTCTCTTCAGGGGCCTTCTCTTATGGGCCTTGCTTTTTTATCCTACAGACTTTAACATATGATGCTATAATATTAGCCTGTAACAAGCTGAAGTCGAAGGATGATCACTTCAAGGCCAACCAAGGATGCATAGTGATGCTACATCTCCAAAGACATGGGGGTGGGGGGCAGATTTAGAACTGTTTAATTTAGAAACTGATGGCTAGCTTTCTGCTACTGTCACAAGATACCCGAGACAGACAATCACCTTAAAGGAGGCTGGGCTTCTGTCTCACCCCTTCCCATCTCTTGGCCTACTGCTTTGGGCCTGTGCTGAGGCACCACACCATGGATGAAGTATATGGAGGAGGCCTGGCCTCGTGTGGCAGCTGGGATATAAAAGAGAGAGAAAGGCACCAGGGTACCAACGTCCCCTTCAAGGGCACAGCCCTGCCTAAGATTTAACCACCTTCTGATTGCACCACAAGCTGGAGAACAAATCTTTAGCACACAGGCCTCTGAGAAACACTTAAGATCCAAACTGTAGCAAAGGACAGTCCAGGCTGATGGCATTTCCAGATCTTTCACTTGATTCTATCTGCAAATACTCCTTCTCCAAGTAAAGATCGCAGCCACGGTTCCGAGGTGTAGACACGTGCTGTAGGGGGTACCATTCGGCCCACTTTGTGCTTAGTCCTGCTCCCTCCTCAGCCACTCCAGTCCCACGCCATCACAGGTCCCGTCACAATTATCATCTCCCCTGTCATAGTTAGTGCTGTGAAGAGAAACCATGACCAAGCAAATCTTAGAAAGGAAAACATTTAATTGACCTGATAGCTTGCAGTTTCAGAGGTTTAGTCCATCATCATAATGACAGAGAGCACAGTGGCATACAGGTAGACATGGTGCTGGCTTCATCTTGATCAGAAGGCAACAGGAAGTGGACTGTCACACTGGGTATGGCTTGAACATATATGAGATCTCAAAGTCTGCCCCCACTGTAAGGATTCAGGCATTATGCTGGCCTGCCCCTGTCACCTGGCAGAATGCACTCAGGCAGTTCTCTGGTCAGCCCAGGGTTCCATGCATGCAGGTGCAAAAGACCCCTTTAAAAGACAGACCCTCTCCCACTTTCGCTTTCTTTGTTCTCTTTCTGCTCTTACTGCTCTTTCTGCTCCTGTCTCCCTCTTCTGTCCTCTCTGTGTCTCTTTACCTCTCTTCTCTTCCCCTCCCCCTATCTTCCCTTTCTAATAAAACTTCTCACTCAAGCACTGTCTGTCTGGCATGTTTGTTCCCTGCCTCGGTCACCCTCGCCTGCCATGGAATCCCAGGTGGTCCGGGACGCAGGACCCTCTTCCAGCTTTATCCTGTCACTAAAGCAAAAGAACAACAGCCACAGTGACACCCTACCTTCAATAAGACCACACTCACTCCAATCAGGCCATTCCCCTCGGGGGCCATTTCCTTTCAGACCACCACACCAGTTCTCACGTACTCTAGGACGCTACCCCAAGTGCTCCATCCATCTCCTCCCCCCTTGTCGGTGTACTCTTTATGCATTCTGACTACCAGATCTACTTGTGTGGCTACTGCCTGGTGTGTTCCCTCACTCCCTGGCTTCCTGAAGACATTATCACTGAAAGCCAACCAACTACACACACATACTGCGACCCGGTCAGAAACCAAAAGCAACAACAGCAGAACCACAGTTTTGGGGGGATCAGGGAAATGGCTCTATTGCTAAATTACTTGCCTTGCAAGCATGAAGACCAGTGTTCAGCCCTCTTAACACACCTTTATTTTCTAAAGGGCAGCCAGAGAGGCATGACGGATCGCAGCAGTGGGGATATAGACAGGTAGATCCTTACAACTTATTGGCCAACCAGGCCAATCTGTGAGTTCCAGGCTAGTGAGAAACCCTGCCTCAGAAAACTAGGTGGATGAAGCCCGAGGTTGACCTCGGCCCGTACACGTGCACATCCATGTATGTACCCCCACACACAAACATGCACACAACCATTCACACTTAAAAGTCTAATTTTTTTTTTTTTTAGCGCAAAGGGCACATTTATAATTTTGTCATAAGACTCTGATTTAAAAATGTTTTAACTGTTTGTGGCCACTGACGAAATGCCTGAGATAAGGAACTGCAAAAGGTGTGAAGACGGGTCTGGACTCCCAGGCGTGGAGTGTTCAGTACCTGGTCCCTTGGCCCATTGCTTTTGAACCTGTGGTGGCGCAGCGGTGCTGGGGAAAGTGCCTCTAGCTGCCCTTGAGGTAACTGACTATGACAAGTCACATGGTTGGGTGAGTGACTTCACTTCCAGTTCACGACCACAAGTCCCCAATGGATGTGACATAGCTGCTCAGGCATTTCCATTATGAGTCTCTTTTCCCGTGGGAGGTTTTGTACCTTTCCTTCCCGTCCCCCACAAAGGTGACTGGTGTCCTGCTTCACACACAGTTGAGAAAATGGGTCCATCGAGGTGCAACTCAACGTCCTTCCCACCGGCGCCCCCAGAGACACATTCACATCTCTACCTGTCTTGTCACACTACACGCATTCTGCTCCTTGAAAACCCAACCCATCCCTCAACGTGATAACCCAGGCGAGTGGCAAGCACGCCAGGGCCATTGGTGCTCTGGACTCATGTCCACAACAATGCCTGCTACAAGGTAAGCATGAAATGCTTGCCAAGTTAGGAATTTGCATCTTCCATTTATGCCCTTTTGTTCTGCCGTCAATATCTTCTCTATGGGGTTATTGTTACTAACATGATACGAGGAATCTTCCATGAAAACAAAGTCTGCCTGTGTTTGCCTCAGCCCCACGCCCCTCCTCCCATGCTCTACACTGCTTCAGAGCGAAGTCCTCCAGACCAGTCTAGAGCATGCTGCCATTGCCTCTCTCCTGCACCTGCTTCCAGCTCTTTTCATCTGCTCTTCGGTTCCATGTCTGGCTTCCGGCTTCACCGTCCATCTAAAGTCCCTTTGTCGTGGTTATCCACGGCCCCATGTTGTCAACCTGATTTCACTCGAGGTTTTCACCTGTTAGGTGAAATACATCTGCCACTCCCTTTCCTCCAATCATTGTCCTCACTGGTCTATGATTCAACAAATGTGATTTTCCTCCTATCCCAGAAAACACTTGTAGCCGGCCGTTTTCCTGGGGTCACCCTCCCCATGATCTCCACACCAACCCACAGTCTTCCCTGGTCATTTATTTTCCTTGGCGTTTATGTCCCTGGATTTATAGGCCATCCTCCACTTGCTGAAGACTGGTTAATTCTCTCCTTCAGCTGAATGTCTGTGACCTCCCCACTTTCAAATTATCCCAATACGGGTTTGGTACCCTCATTTGATGTTTCAGAAGCAATTTGGACTTAACATTTCCTTAATGTTACCTTTGATCCCCACCCCTCAACCCAGAAAAACTCCCTCTCTCAGGCTTCAGGATGGCGCGCCTATCTTCTTTTCAATATGTGTCAAGACGCCCATGTGGCTTCACCCTATGGGAGTGTTGCTGGAGATGAACTCCTCCATCAGAAAGTGCTGAGCCAGAGGCTGGGTCCCAGTAGCCACTCTGACACTCAGACCCACAGGTGCTCTGTCCCATATAGATTTGCCTAACGCCTATGCAGTCCCCTCATGTACTTCAATCACTGCTGAATCACTTGCAATGCTAGACATTAGTGAGTGTGCTGTGCTGCCCGGGGAGTGATGATACGAAAAGCGTGTGCACACATGTAGTGCAGATGGGATTTTAGTTTTCAAATGCTTTTAACCCACATTAGGTAGAGCCTAGAGATGCTGATGCTGGAGTATGACGAGCCACAGTCTACCAGCATCTCCTGCACCAATCCAAAGGAGTCTTTGAAGTTGCTGATTTTATCTGCTTCAGAGTTAAGCAGATTGCTTCTAATCCGTGCTTTCCCTCTGAGGCAGTGGGAGTCATCTGGGGTCCTCACACAAGTCAGCAGCATCTGGGTGATTCAGGCACAAACACTGAGTGACACCAGAGAGCTGCAGACCCTGGAGAGACAGAAGAACTGGAGCCGAAGGGCGCACTGGGGCTAGACCTCATCCCAAGCCCTGCCCAGCACCCACCACTGAGGACCCCACCTGTGCCAGACTCTTAACAGGATCACTGCCTGCCCGTCAGCCTCCTTGTCCCTGGCTCTGCGTCACTAAGTCAAGCCTAAACTGTTAGTCATCTTTCTGCTGCTGTGACAAAAGCATCTCAGATAGCCAGCTGAAGAGAAAGAAAGATCGCTGTTTATTTTCAAATCAGAACAGCGTTTTTTAGTTATACAAAGTGATAGGCTCATTATGGTATCCTCACACATACCTATCCCCATGCTTGTTCTTATTCTTCTCCCCCTCCCCACCCTGACTCTCTCCGACTTGCAAGACCGCTTTCCTCCCTCAAATAGCCTCCTCTCCGCTCTTATGCCATATATATTCAAGTACACTTTCCTTTTTTAAGTTATGTGCATATGTGTGTATGCACAGATGAGAGTGCTGCACTCAGAGTCCAGAAGAGGGCAGCACCAGACAGCCTGCAGCCGAGGTCATGAGCACCCCCCAGGGGTACAGCAAACCAAACTCGAGTTCTCTGCAAGAGCGGTGTCCATTCATAATTTCTGAGCCATGTCTCCAGTCCCCACCACCCTCTCTTATCCTCCCCCCATTTAGACTCCTTACCTCTCAGAGTCCCCTTTCTGTTTTCATGATCTACTCTTATATAAGTACATTCATATACATATTTCTACACATGATGACGTTGAACCAAGATTCTATATAAAAAGAGAAAATGTGACTTTTTTTCCCCTTTGAATGTGGCTTAGTCTACTTAACATAGTGTAACTGTTATGTCAGGAGAAAAGATCTTTTAATATCTTTATTTTCTATGTGTTCTGGCTACTTTTATGGCAACTATCATCATCTGAGAGCAGGGAATCTCAACTGAGAAACTGTCTGTAAGATCAGGCTGTAGGCAAGCCCATAGAGCAACTTCTTAATTAGTGGTGTGGGACAGCCCAGCCCCTTGTGGGTGGTGCCACCCCTAGGCTGGTTGTCCCGGGTTTTGTAAGAAAAGAGGCTGAACAAGTCATAAAGAGCAAGCCAGTAAGCAGCACCCCTCCACGGCCTCTGCAACAGCTCCTGCCTTCAGGTTCCTGTCCTGACTTTCCTAAATGTAGGTCTAAGCCAAATAAACTCTGTCCTTCCCAAGTTGTTTTTAGTCAGTATTTCACCACAGCAATAAAAAGCCTAAGTAAGACAACATGTATGTTTTGCCTTTGTGTGTTTGTGTACCACATGAACATAGTGTCCAAGGAACCAGAAGAGGGCATCAAATCCTCCAGGACTGGAATTACAGTTGTAATTGCTGTTGTGAACCAGCATGTGGGTGCTGAGAGCCGAACCCAGGTCCTCTGGAAGAGCAGCCAGTGCTCTGGAGCACCAAGCCATTTCTCTAACTCCTGCTGAATAAACATACAGTTTCAGTGTATGTAACCCTGACATGTTCAATGTCCCTGCGTCTGTGGATGAACATCTAGGCTCGCTCCACATCTTGGCTGTTGTGAATGGTTCAGCAATAAGCATAGATGTTCAAGTGTCTCCGTGGCGTGTTAAAATCATTTGGGTATAGTTGGATATTATGGTGATTGTGTTCTCAGCCTTACTAGTGATTTCCAAAGTGGCCATACCAGGTCACAGACTTGTGTAAAGTCCAGTGTATAAAGGTCCCCTTTCTCTAAACCACTGTCAAAATTTATGAGAATTTATGACTGTACGTGCCTGCCCTCACCAGCAAGGAAGACGCGACTCCGGGTAGATCTTCTTCAGGCAGTTTTAATCAGGATCCTTTAAACATGTTGCTTCTGGCCCGCAGGGAGAGAGGGAGAGAGGGAGAGAGGGAGAGAGGGAGAGAGGGGAGAGAGGGAGAGAGGGAGAGAGGGAGAGAGGGGAGAGGGGGAGAGGGGGAGAGGGGGAGAGGGGGAGAGGGGGAGAGGGGGAGAGGGGGAGAGGGGGAGAGGGGAGAGGGGGAGAGGGAGGGAGAGGGAGAGAGGGGAGAGGGGGAGAGGGGGAGAGGGGGAGAGGGAGAGAGGGAGAGAGGGAGAGAGGGAGAGAGGGAGAGAGGGGAGAGAGAGAGAGAGGGAGAGAGGGAGAGGACCCCTGCACAGGCTTAAATACCCTTGAGCTAACCAACCCCAGTGAGCTACGTGGACCCTGCAGATAGGCTATCTAATGCGGAAGCAGACAGGCTGAACAGACTTAACCAATTAAGGGCTTGTTTACCCAGAGAGCCTTCACCAGCGGGAAGGTGTAAGGTAGAAGCCAGCGCCACTTTAAGGCGTGGCACTACTGGCAGCTCTCTACAATGACCATTTCTTTTCTCTCTGATTGCCATTCTGACTGAGGTGAGGTGGAATTTCAAACATTTTTAATTTGTGTTCCCCTGATGACTGAGGATGCTGAGCAGTTTTTAAATATTGGTCATTTGTATTTCCTTTTAAAAACTTGTTTGTGTGCATGTGTATGCCTGTGCGTGGTATATGTGTATGTATACACACGTGTGCCCAGCTGAGTATACATGTGCATGCATGCTTGGACGGAGACCAGAAGAGTGCGTCTTTCATCACCGGCCGCTTTATTCCTTATGACAATCTCTCACTGAACTGATAGCTTTCTGAGTTTTTGCCTAGACTGAGGCCAGCAAGCCCCAGTAATTCTCCTGCTTCTGTCTCCTCCCCCCTGCTCTGTGCTGAGGCTACAGGCTCACACATACAGAGCATTTTACGTGTGTGCTAGGGACCCAAACTGAAGTCCTAATGTTTGAGGGGCTGCATGTAAACGTGTTTTCTTCATTTTCTGTAGCAGGTCGGAGTTCAGGTCTTACAATGGGGCCTTTGATCCATCTTGAGCTGACTTTCACGCAGGGAGGAGAGCTGCATCTCGCTTCATTCTGCGCATGCATAAGCCAGTGAGGAGTTTCAGTTTGCTGGCTCCAGAGGTTTCTGTTCGTGTTCACTCAGCCCTGTTGCCTTTGGTCCTGTGTTGAAGCAGCACACTGGGAACTCCCCCCACCTCCAAAAAAGAGGAAGGGACCATGTATTAATACACGCCCCCCGCAAGCTCATGCCCCAGGGACTAAACTGCCTCCCACTAGGCCCTACCTCCTCCCAAAGTTCCATATTCTCCCAAAGTGCCAGAGGCTGGGGACCAAACCATTAGCACATGGATTTGGGGAACATCCTAGATCCACATTAGCAACTGGAGTGGTGCCTGTGCCCTGGCTTTCCCGGAGCTAGAAAAGGGAACAAGGACCATCTCACCCCCCAAGTCATAATGTGTAACCCTGGGAACCTCAAAGGTAGCAAACATCCCCACGATCAAACTGAGAGGGTTCCCAGGTTCCATTGCCTTCTGACAGAGAGAGTAATGGCTATGCCAGCCACATTACAGATTATTTTCCTACAACTGCGACTAATGTTGAACTGTGTTGGTTCAGACCCTGGCTGTGAATTTTTGTTCTACTCTTTTTTTCTGACCTGCTCGAAAGCTCTGCAGTTTGTGTGTCAATGACATTTTGACATTCCTGTTGGAGCTTTTTTTTTTTTTTTAATATTCTGATAATGAATCAAGGTCAATATTTTATTCCTTTTTAATCAGAGGTTGAGAGTACACGGCAAACATCAGTAAGTGATACGACATCACTGTGCCACTGTGAAAAATAACCAGGTTTCTCAGCTGGATTCTGCCCTGTTTTCTCCCTCTGTCTACCCCGGGTGGGGGAAGGGCCCGGCTCCTTTTCTTCTCCAAGCATTGTATTACCACCACCACCCCTGGCCTCAACCGTGGAAACTCCTGCTGCCATTTCTACATGTGTAGGCAGTCTGCTTTCAATCTGGCAATTAGTCCAATAGTTCTTTCCACAGGCAGGTGGTGAACCTTGCCCTAGTTTCTGCGGGCTCATGTTCACCAGCTGTAAGCTGGACCTTCTTTACCCAGAGACATTGAAACCACAGCAGGTATTTAACAAAGGTGGCAGGATGGTGCGGGCTGCTGTTCTCAGGTCCTCGGCAGCCACTTGCACAGGCAGCTTCATTGGGCATGTTAAAACAGCTCTACCACCAGCTCCCCTTCCTCTCTCCACCTCCACCCACTGAATCAGCATCTCTGGCAGCAGCGCAAGGAAAGAGCATTTCCATGCAGTTCCCAGATGACACTGAGCTGAAGAGCCAGCCCACAGGAGCCAGGGAATAAGGGCAGGAAAGAGATCGGAAGGTGTAGGTCTTGGTCCATACACTGCAGGGCAAGCGGCAAAGAGGAGGACGAAGTGGACAGGATCATGCACTGTGGTGCATGGAGCTCACATCCATTCCACTCTGGATGATGACTGTTACAGGCAAAATCCATGCCAGAAAACAGTTATGAAATTCTTAACCCAAACTGTTAGCTAAATGAATGTTAAACAGAGTGAGAGAGAGAGAGAGAGAGAGAGAGAGAGAGAGAGAGAGAGAGAGAGAGAGAGAAGGGACAGAGGGAGGGAGGAAAAAAAGCAAGGAAAAGGGAGGGAGAGAGGTACCATTTATCTGTCTTCCGAAATAAGGGAGCTAAACAGGTGATAAGTTGAAGGATCTTTTTCAGCTCTAATTTTCTGAAATTATAGTTTGATTTCTGTATTACTATTTCTTAAACATTCCCCAGAACCGGAAGGGATTTCTTTTGCTGTTTGTTATGTTATAAAACTCGGGGACAAATATAAGAGCCTGAAATGGGTACCATGGTTGAGACACACCAGTTACTGTTTATCTCCCAACTCCAAACAGGGCATGCAAACTTCCGCCCTGCCTCTTCTTCCTGGGGCCAACATGTCTTTCATCCTGGGCTTGCCAAGGACTCTCTGATCCATTCTGGTCAGCTGAATGTGGACTCTGATTCTCAAACCAAATACTTTATTCAATTGGACAAGGGACCATGACACAAACAAAATTCTCATAACAACCCCCCCCTCTCTCTCTCTCTCTCTCTCTCTCTCTCTCTCTCACACACACACACACACACACACACACACACACACACACACGTACACACACCACACTCCACCACATACCACATGCTTTTTAGTCTCCTTTTCTCAGTATTTCCAAATGCATCTATGTGAATACACGTATATCTACAATCCATTTTATCTGCTGTATAGTATTCCAATACGTAAACATTGCCATAATTGTCTCAGCTACTTACCAACTGGTCGACACTTTCCATTTCAACTATTGGTATTTAGAAAATAATGAAGAGACTTTTATTTAACTTTTAAAAAATTATGTGTATATATGTGTGTGCCAGTGTATGGGTATGCATATGTGAGTACACTGCCCACAAAGGCCAGAAAAGGACGTAAAATCCCCTAGAGCTGCAGTTATAAATGGTTGTGATCCACTTGATGTGGATGCTGGGAAATGAACTCAGATCCTCTGTTAAAGCAGCATTTGTAATGATTTTAATTTGTTGGTTACTAATAAACTAGAATAAATTTTCATTAAAGATATACATATTCTTATATGCATATGTAATTTTATTTATTTTCTTATGCATGCATAAGAGAAAGGGGTCTTACTAGGTAGCCTAAATTGGTGACTACATGTGTGTACCACCATACCTAGTTCATGTTTCCATTTTTAAAAAAGCCACACATCTTTCCACTTCTGGGAAATGTTAATTCCATTTTCTTTGCTCTTGATGAGGTATACATTCCTGCTACAGACTTTTGTTTGTTTGATAGGCTTTTCTCAAAATTCTTGGTGGGAAGCCTCCATAATCCTGTAACTCTTACATTCTGCATACCTGGAAAAAACAGTACCATGTGGATGATGCCAAGTTCTGCTAACATCTCAAGAAACAGTGGGGTTGTTTGAAAGAAAATGGCCCCCAAAGGGAGCAGCATTGTTAGGAGGTGTGGCCTTGTTGGAGTAGATGTGGTCTTGGAGGAAGTGTGTCACTGTGAAAGCGGGCTTTGAGATTTCCTATATGCTCAAGCTATGCCCAGAGAGACAGACCACTTCCTGTGTCCGATTCTCAGCTCCAGCACCACGTCTGTCTGCATGCCACCCTGTTCCACCATGGCAATAGTGAATTAAACCTCTGCAAAGTAAGCTTTCCCGACCAAATGTTTTCCTTTATAGGGGTTGCCATGGTCACGGCATCGCTCCACAGCAATAGAAGTCCTAACTAAAACAAATAGATCTATTGGACCACAGTGAAGAGGCTCTAAAATAAAGCAAACAACACACCTCTGGGCAGCACTTTTCCAGCAGGGCAACTCACCAGCATTCCTATCCTGGAACCTTGAATAGGTGAGTTCTTAACACTTGCTGAATGTGCTCATGGCACTTTCCTACTGTCCCAGTGCTCTCTGCCAGAAGAGAGCACCAGACCTCATTATAGATGGTTGTGAGCCACCATGCGGTTGCTGGGAATTGAACTCAGGGCTACCAGAAGAGCAGCCAGTGTTCTTCCCCACTGAGCCATCTCTCCAGCCTGGCCTTGTGACTTTTGAATGGCACTGATCTCCTTAGCAGCTCACGTCACTGCATCTGTTTACTCAGCAACTTTAATTGTGCTTGTTCCTCATTTCCTGACCAAAATTTAAATCTCCCAATTCCTGCTCTGCTTGTTCATTTCTCACTGTAAACATGGTTGAAAGTAACCAGCAGTAACAATGCTACAACACGAAGGTTACATTGCTTTCAAATTCATTGCTTTTGAAGTGCAAGCCTCCATCAAAGTTTTAGGACACATGCAGAATATAGGCAAACTCTTTGCCAAAGTGCAACATGGCCTCTATTGCCAGTTTTAACAGAGCCTTTGTTCCCATCTGAGATCTCACTAGCACAGTCCTTATTGTCCACATGTCTCCTGGCCTGATGGTATTCTGACCGCTCATCAGAATGGCCCATTAAGACTTTCATGGCATTCTAGGGCTTCTCTAACAAGCATCTGTACTCTTCCACATTCCTCCCACAAACCAGTACCAAAGCCTACGAACCAGACAGTCAGGTTTTATAACCACTCCACTTCTCTTATCATCAGTTTCCTGTGCTAGTTACTTTATTGTTGCAATGAGCACAATCCCGACAGATAAAATGCAGGGGAAGAGAGATCTATTTGGACAGTCTTAGTTAGGGTTCTATGGCTGTGAAAAGACATCATGACCACAGTAACTCTTACAAATGAAAAGCTTTTAATTGGGACTGGCTTACAGTTCAAAAGTTTAGTCTGTGATCATCATGGCAGGAAGCATGGCAGCATGCAGGCAGACATGGTGCTGGAGAAGCAGCAGAGAGTTCTACATCTGGATCCTCAGGCAGAAGGAAGAGAGAGGTGGCCTAGCTTGAGCATCTGAAACCTCAAAGCCCACCCCCAGTGACACACTTCCTCCAACAAGGCCCCATCTTCTCAAACGAGGCTATACCTTCTAATTATTCCACTCCCTATGAGTCTATGGGGGACATTTTAATTCAAATCACCACATGGGCTTCTGATTTCAGAGGGTTTCAGTCCATCATATAAAAGGCATGGCAGAGAGGCTCAGTCCACAGAGTGGAGTGTCACTTAGAGTGAGGTAGCACAGAGCATGGGGCCTGAGCTGGCTAGTTTTATGTCAACCAACACAAGACAGAGTCATTTTGGAAGCAAGAACCTCAATTGGGAAAATGCCCCTCCAGACTGACCTGTGGGCAAGCCTGTGGTACATTACCCAGCTCACTGTGGATGGTACCAACTTTGGGCTGGTGGTCCTGGGGGCTCTAAGAAAGCAGGTAGAGCAAGCCAGGAGGAGCAAGCCAGTAAGCAGCACTCTTCCAAGGCCTCTGCATCAGCTCCTGTCTTCGGTTCCTGCTTTGAGTTCCTGCCTTGACTTCCCTGGATGAGGAACCACAAGCTGTAGGAGAAAATAAGTCCCTTCCTCCCCAAGTCACTTTTGGTCATGGTGTTCTATGACAACAATAGAAGGCTAACGGGACAGAGCCAGGGGCAGGTAGGTCTAGTTCCACAACCTCCCAAAACAGCATCACCAGCTGGGGAGCAAGCATTCAGAAGACAAATGCTGGGGACATTTCAGAGCCAAACCACAGTATAGGTTATTCAGCCAAATGTCCTGCCACCGAGTTTCTTTCCTTTCCCTGCTGAACATGTAACCCATGTTCTCCAGCGCCACACGCCTGAACGAGCACAGCAGCCCAGAGATAGGGATTTCTTATGAAGACTCTTCTTTGTGTGTCCTCATACCAGAAAATGGGAAATAAAAAAACAGCACCAAGAACCACTGATTTCCAATACCCTTTGGCAACAACAAAAAAATGGGGGGCCAAGAAGTGTATGGATGGATAAGCTTATAGACACAGAAAATAATTGATGAGTTTCCACCTTGGCAATATATTGTTTTTTTCTTTCTTCCTTCTTTCCTTCCTTCCTTCCTCCCTCCTTCCTTCCTTCCTTCCTTCCTTCCTTCCTTCCTTCCTTCCTTCCTTCCTTCCTTTTCAACACTCTGGAGACATTCCTTCTCTGTGATCTAAATTCTACAGTAGGCTAATTTTATAATTACAGAGGAATCTGTTTTCCATTTCCCTTGGTTTTCTGACTTCACCTAGGAACTATTGACTAGAGAGCGTAGGAAGGGAAAGGGGTTTTCACTGTGTTTAGTTTTTCTAATTTGTTGCCTAATATGGGCCACTCTTACAGGCCATATTCTCCTAGAAAAGAAATAGCCCCAAACTTTGAAGTAGCCTAGAGCATCTCTATGCTAAAAGCTTTAACTCTTCAGGTTTAAAAGTAAGGTCATGGAAAGGCATGGTGGTTTTGAGTCAGAAGTCTCCTTCATAGCAAAACATCAAGTGGAAGCTGGCATCTCCCTATGAAGATATGAGTGAAATCTGGAGCCTGTAGGCTGTGAATTCCTTGAGTGCTTGGAACACACCCCAGTACATAGTCAGCATCCAATAAATGCTTCTAGAATGAAGGAATGGGACTCAACAAGCCTAGAGCACCAGCCAGGAGCCTTCCACCCAAGAACCCCCATTCTTGAGGAAGTGACTCAGAGATGCTATCTGACGGGTGGATGAGAAAATATGTGTTTCTATCAGCAGGGTGCATAGCCAACCGGAGCTCACCACTGGGAGACAACACATGCTTTCATGAGGACAGAGTTGACTACACAGACACGCTAGTCATCTGCCATCTTGGATGCTGGGATATTGTGGCATTTTGGCACCAGGCCTTCCAGGTAGCTTGAATTTGTCTTTCAAGGGTGTGGAGACTCAAAGAAAATTCCATCTCCATCACCAAACAAAGCAATGTCTGAGTGCCTGCTGTGTGCAGTAGGCTCAATGAAAATGAGGTGCCGGGAGGCTAGGAAGGCAGAATGACAGAGTCAACCCTTAGAGGTAACTGAGAGCCCTGGGTTCTGGGACAGGCAGTGTGTGCTGGACAAAGCAGCTACACATAACTCCTCGGAGTAGGAGATCAGGGAGAACTTTCTAGAAGAGGAGAGAAGCGACTCAGAGATGATGAGGTTCAGATTCTCTGTTTTAAAATTGACCCCCCCACACACACACATGGCTTCACAGTCTCTGATGGGTGTTGGAGTCACAGGGTGTGGCGGTTAGTTTTATGTGTCACCTTGGCTAAGCTGTGGTACACACGGTGCCTGGTTGCTTGGTCAAATGCCAGACGGGCTGTTGCCCTGAAGGCCATTTTTAGGTATGATTCATTTTTCTCCTTTCTCTCGTGCTGGGGACTGAATCCGGGGTTTCACTTACACCATGCATGGGTTCTATCACTGAGCTGCAGTCCCACCCCCTAACTAACATTAAGACAGGAGGCTGTGAGGAAAGCAGACTGCTCCATAAATACTGGGCCCGTTCAGAATGATGAAGAACTTAGGAGAAGAGACTGAAGTGCACCCAAGGTTGGGGGTGGGAGTTCCCTTAGATGACAGTGGGGAATCTTGTCTGAGTGTCTAGCCATCACTACATTTCAGGCTTGCTAGCCCTACCCTATAGTGTCTGAGCCACGTTCCCCCCCCCACACACACACACATACACTCACTCACACTCCACACATCCTGTGGGTTATTACTCTGTAGGGTCCTAATACAGAGGGCTTTTTATTTAACCAGTAGGGTTAGTGGGCCTGAGTCCTAGCTGTGTGCCTTCAAAAAGGGACATGGACCTGGACGTGGTGGTATGTCTTTAATTTTAGCACTCTAAAGGCAGAAGCCTTATTTACATAGCAAGTTCTAGGCCAGCTAGGGCTACACAATGGGACCTTGTCTCCAACTAAAATAAATATTCTAAAGGACATGGAACACAGAAACACCGTGTAGGAGATTAACCCTGTCTCTCTTCTTTTCCTGCTGTGTTGGGGCAGGACTCACGCATGCAAGGGTAGCACTCTATCACTGAGTTCCTCACTGCCCTGCCCATGTCTCATTCCCAGCTTTCTTTTTCTGTAGCTTTGTTCTATTGGTTCATAAACTCTGGGGGTATCATCACAGCCCAGGATGTCCTGGCGGGTTTTGGAATATCAGCTCCTCAGTTACCCTCCTCCCATCCCAATGCCAAATATCCTTACCCCAAACTCCCCTGAACCTCCGATCTAAGCTATCACATGATAACTCCTGTCAGTCCCACCTCTTGGCTTGCCAGAGACATTAACTCCTGCTTGAACACACTGACTACCCTTGATAGCTCCATGGTCACTTACTAGAAAGAGCCAGAGTACATGCAATGTATTTTATTTGTTTGTTTGAGACAAGGTTTCTTTGTGTAGCCCTGGCTGTCCTGGAACTCTCTCTGTACACCAGGCCCCAAACTCACAGAGATCCATCTGCCTCTGCCTCCTGAGTGCTGGGATTAAAGGTGCATGTAATATTTTTTACAAAACGGATCATTTATCCCATGTGCATTGGTGTTGGCTTGCACGTATGTCTGTGAGGATGTTGGATACCCTGGAACTGGAGTTACAGACAGGTATGAGCTGCCATGTGAGTGCTAGGGGTTGAACCTGGGCCCCCTGGAAGAGCAGACAGTGCTCTTAACCACCGAGCCATCTCTCCAGCCCCTTCACACAAGTATTTGAGTGGTATAGACTTGAATTTTGAGTCTCCAGAAACTTGTCACTAAATGTTATCACCCCTCTAGATATCAAGAGCATGGGGCTAATCGCCACTAACAACTTCTCCTTCTCCCTCTGCCTCTTCCTCCTTTTCCTCCTCCTCCATCTTCTTTCTTAAGGTGTGTGAGTGTTTTGCCCACATATATGTCTGTGCACCATGTGTATGTCTGAGGAGATGGGAAGAGGGCATCGGTTCCCCTGGAATCAGAGCTCCAGGGCTGTGAACCATCACATGGGTGCTGGAAACCACCGGAGCCTCTGCAAGAGCAACAAGCACTTTTAACTGCTGAGCCGTCTCTCCAGCCTCCAGCAAGCTCCTTGTCACAGTATGTCTGATTCCTACCATGATTCCCCATCCCTGCTCCTGACTGAAGGTTTGCAACCTTTGCCTCCCTGGCTGCTGGTGTGTGGATGTGAGGCTTTTTAAGTGTGTGTCTGAACGCCAGCTGCAGATCAGGCAATGAGGATGAATGCTCAACGCGTCCTTGGCCTCACTCTAGGCTGGGTGTGCCTTAGGTGACTTACACACAGACTCTTGGTACTCACCCTACTCTTCAGTGGCAATGCCCACTACTGCTCCAACTTTTCAGGATCGTTTTTCCTTAATTTTAAAAGTAAGGGTCATTTTTTATAATCATACACAGTGAGAACAAACGACTCCAAACTTGTGCTCCTGAGCTCCTGTGCCCCACAGAGCTGCCCAACAAGCCCACGGATGGTGAAAGGACTAGGCTGGTGATGGAGGTCAGGTGGCTTCTGCTTCATTTTCCTGGTGTTTCCACGGTCAGAGCCAGAAGACTTTGATCCCCTGTCCTTGGTGTTCTGAAAAGAGCTCTGGGCAAGTTGGGGGCTTGGGGTTGGGCCTGAGACCTGCCCTGGGTGACTCAGAGACTCAGTTTCCTTATTTATAAAATGAAAGGGTTAAGCTAGGTGACCAGTGGTATCTGTCTATCACCTAAATGCCATGGAAGGTTCTAGGTGGCTGTTTTTGACCCTTTTGCCTGGGCTGTTGAGTTTATTGCAAACTCTTTGCCATGGTTTCCACAACAGATTCAAAACCCTCTGAGATGCCAAAGGAAGTTAAGGGTCCCAGGAACCAAAATGCTCCTTTTCTCACAGCTCTTTTAGATGACCTCAGCATCTCAGATCCTACAGACTGTGCAATCTTAAGGACCAAAGATGAAGACTAAACTGATGAGTTACACTGTGACAAGAAGTAACTGAAGTGATTGAAATCTGTGCTCAGGGGAATAGTGGCTCTGTAGGGTGTGTATTGGGGTCTGTGGACCTGAGCCTAGTCCCCTGGTCCTAAAGACAGGAAACCAAGACAGCCCTGCTCAGCAGGTAGCCAGTGTGAGGAGTGGTATCCAGGCACCCAGTGATGTGTCCCTCATAATTTTTCTTGGAGGAACCCTCCTGGGGGAGGGGAGGCAGGAACACCTGAGTCCTGGATCAAGCCCTCATGGACCCTCACTTAAATCATTCTCCCCATCAGCGAAGATGCCCCAACCTGGTATTCAGATGCAAGTAGCCCTTTCCTAATGCCCTGGTATCTTTAAGGGAAAGTCACTTCATTCAATACTTAGGTCCCTTGGGCCAAGAGATACCCATGTAGATAAAACTCCAGGAACTTGAAAGCTCTTAAGATAATTACTTCTAAAAATATCCTCTGGAAAGGCGTGCTGAATTAAATATAACACCGTGAAAGCAACCCCAAGAAAACCCGGCAGCAAAGCTTTGGCAAACAGGGGACATGGTTATATGCCTCTGGTTCTGGGTCTTTATCATGCACTGTAATGCATCATTGCAGCAAACCAGAGCTGGTGTCTTCGGCTTTGACACATGGGGGTCACTTAGCCCCACCTAAGCTGCCTCTGAGAAACCCAGAGTGCTGCTGTTCACCACAGGAAAGAAAGGCAGAACTAAGAAACTGCCGATAGCAGAATCTTCAAACCCACGTAAGTAAATAAGAGACTTGAGTTTCCTGGCATGAACGTGTCCTGTTGGGAGATCTTGCCGTCATTGTGTTCCTGGATGCTTGCTATTTCTTAAAAATAGGCCGTGAAAGCTGTCTTATTAAGTTTGGGTAGGGTCAGGTGTGTCTTCATTGGTAAAGAAGAAACTAAACAAGAGGAAGCTGGGCACTGCTGGGAGAAGTTGGGACGTGGTCCCAACCAAATAGGATTTGTGTCAGGATTGAATGCCTTTCTGTATGTTATTCTGGGGCGGTGGGGGTGGGGACAAAAGAAAAGAAAACAACAACAACAACAACAAAAAAACAAACAACAACAACAACAAAACCAACCAACCAACCAAACAAAAACCAAAACCAAAAAACTCGTGCAAATCTGAATGCTGAGTTTACAGATGACATCTGGGCAGAATCGTCACACCAGGCAAACAGTAACTTTGAAACATATGCTTTCAAGTTTTAATTTAGTTTCACATTTAACTTAGTTGCAAATAGGCATGTGTACTCTGGGGTGGCGGAGAGGGAGGTCAAATGCCGTATTTAGCACATCTGTGTCAAGTACCAGAGGCAGCACCGAATGTTGGGTTTCTCTGGCGGTTTAAAAAATTCCTTCTGCATTGTCATTTAGGGGGACTGGGCAGCTTTCGTTCTTGGCTGCTCAACTGTGGCCAGCAGCTGCCTTTGAGCATCCTGGAGAAAGAGTGACCTCCTGTGGAAAATGAACTAATTGCAGATTCAGGAAGTGGTCAGATTTTCTAAAAGGCCATGTTTCAATATTCTTGGTTGAGAACACAAAAGAAAAATTTATGCTCTTTGAATTCAAAGAACATGCTTTTCTGTTAAAAGAGAAAAATGACTTGCTTTAGATTCTACAAGGCCAGGTAATCTATTACTTAATAGTGTTTCCTAAGGGGTTTTGACTTTTCTTATACCCAACCTTTATTTTAAAAAGCTAATGATTGCTTGGGGTGGCAGCGGTGTGGGGGGTTGTGGGAAAACTCTTATCTGACATGCATGATACCATGGGATTGGTTGTTAACACCACTACCCTCCACCACACACACACACACACACACACACACACACACACACACACACACCACCACCACCACCACCACCACCACATTTAATGCCTTTCCTTCTGTTCCATAGAGCGAGTTCCAAGACAAACAGGGCTAAACAGAGAAACCTTTTAGGAGGAGGAGAGAAAAAAAGTAAAAATGAGATGAATAATGGGCCTGTGGACCATTTACTCTCCATAGAGATAGCTGGATCTTGCACATCTCTATATGGTAAGTTAATACTTACAAATGCCAAGTCATATTACCGACGCAATGTTCTTTACAGCCCTAATGGGCTGCTGATCAAAGATGTGGTGTGTCTCTCACAATCTATCCAGAGTGAATGCTGCAGGAGTGATGGTGTGAGGTGTGACCCTCGGGGAGACTGCAGGAGGCTTACATTTTCCTCGGGCTTATTGGTGAGCTGTCTCAGCTTGTAGGTCATCAGCAAATAGCAGGCTCACCAGTCACCAATCAAACATGGGTAAGAGTGGCAGGAACCAAATGAGGCCACTTGAGTCTGGTGTTGGATACCATGACTTACATTAAGTGTTCAGTATGGCCTGCCACCAAGCATCTCTCTCTCTGTGTTCCTCTTTTTCATTTTTTCATTTTTACTGACAGATACACCCTAGAAATCTTACCATCATAAACCTAAACTTTTATGTATGAAAAACAATTTGTCACCTCGACTTTAGATCTTTAGGGCACACATCCATCATCAATAATTTTTCTATAAGGAGGTTGAGGGTCATCAACCCATCCTATCAGCTAATGATAACTGGGCTTCTTATTTCCTGACCTCACTGAGTTCCTCATTCAACTGTGCCTTTCTGAAACTTTGAATTGTCTTCTTGGATATTACCTCTTACAGTTACTTGACAAAAACATTGTAGTCTAACCTTACATTAGTTTTGAGGCTTTGGTTCAGCTCTGATGCACCCCAAAACCTGCAAACACTTCTCCCAACATTAAGATTAGAAGAATTTAAACTAGCTGGGCTACTGGGACTCAATTGTTTTTCTTAATCACTAACCTAAGCCACAGTGTATATGGCGCCTCAATAGGAACTCATGTGTTCTAGCTGTGCAACACTTCCTTGTCTATATTTTTTTACCATCAAAATTCTATTTTAAATTAATATTATTATCATCAATTAAACAGTACCGCTTAGGAAGAAATCATCTTCATAATAATCCACAGGTAAAAAGGTCCAATAGAACGGGATGTTTCCGTGAGATAAACACATTACATTATAGGCAATGGGGATCTCCCCACACCCACTCACACCAGAGAAAGATGGAGACAGCAAACACCCATTCACACCATTCCGAACACCAGAGAAAGATGGTGGCAGGAGACATGTGAAGGCTCAGAAGCAAAAGACACTCGGAGTCGGTGGCCTCGGGGCCTTTCCTATCCAAGATTCACCCGTCAGTGATTTTCCTTCTGGTGGGCTGACAACCTGAACTTCAGTTGCCACCTGCTGCTCCTCTGACATGGCCACAGGCACTAAGGTCTTCATGCTTTAGCCATGCCAAGTGCTAAGATGGCAGGAGTATGTCACTATTTATTTTATATCTTGGTGAGCCTAAAGAACATCTCAGTGTCTGTGGGTCACTGGCCAGTTTCTTGGTGTAGCAGCCATTCCTATGTACTTGGCCATTCCCTGCACCTATCACACACTCGGGAACGGATCACATCATTAGATGTTTGTTTGATCCCTATGTACGACACTAGATGGCGCCATGTCCCTCCACTCCCAGCACATCACACAGGTTGTCTCTGAAGCCATCAACTGTTGATGTTCAAAAGCTAGATTCACTAATTAGTCCCGAGGTCTTCAGAATGCTGATAGCTGAATTTCACCATTTGGAGACTAGGGATATATCTTGGTGGTAGATCATTTATCTAGCATGTGTGAGGCCCTGGGGTCAATGTCCAGCACTAGATACAAAAAATACTGACTCTGACATTTTAAAAAAGTCATTAGGTTAAGTTTTTTCAGCTGATATGTAAAAACACTAAAATTGTACACATTGCTGGGCTTCTGTGAGCTCTTTCCCTTTACTTTTCATTATCGGTAGAGTAATTTTATGAAGTGTGGATATAACCTCACCGTGGTAAGCCTCACAGAGAAAGCCTGGCCTTATTAACTCTACTTAGTTTTCAAGAAAATGGACACATTCCTTGCTATGGAATATTATTTTAACCGTGCAAAGTTGTGTTACATTTGTTTCTGCTGCTTTTGTTAATGATACAAAGATGTGTTACATTTTTCTGATTAAATAAAATTAACTGGGGTCAGGAGGCTGAGTCAGCAACTGGCTGACAGGAAGTGATAGGGAGAAACTAAGTGTAGGGGGGTCTTTAGTGGGGACTGAGCGAAGCCCCCACCTTTTTCAGGAGATGGGAGTAAGGAGAGAAGGTTAGCTGTTTACTACTCAGCCTCTCTGAGCTGGAAGGATTTCACCTCAACCTTTGAACCCTGAGTTCTACAAGACAGATAGAGATCTAGATAGTTTCCTTCAGCAGCCTCCATAGAGCTGGTACTTGGAGGAACAGAATTCCACCTGGCTGTGTACTGCCAAACCACTGCTGGTAGCCAAGGAGTTAGATTTGCTGGTTGAGACAGCAGTCGTTAAAGGAAGCGGCTGCTGTATTGAATGAAAGACAATTCCTGTGGTGGTTTGGGAAAACAGAAATTTCTTGTCATATTGACCTTCAAGGAGAGCGGTGTCGACACTCACGGAATCTGCCTTCACAGGATTGCTCCAAACAGCATAGCGCATAAAGATGATGGTGGGTGAAGCCCATGCTGTACCCGACAAGACAGATACTGTCTTGTGTCCCTTGCAGTGGAGCTTGTGTGAAAATCCCTGAACCCGGACGATGCCACCCTAGCTACCACACACCACAAGATGGTCACCAGTCTCAGGGCGCCTGGACTTGAGTCCACTCCCAACATTTGGTCTTCCTAGGTCACTGTGGCCATTTCTAGCAGGCCCAACGTGAAGCTCTGATGTATGGAATTCATAGCCATTTTCACTGAACACAATGTCTTGGGGGAAACTGCTGCAGGCGACAGTTAATCGGACACCTCCATGTCACCCTCAGAAGATGACCCGGGAGACTATGATACTCTGTGGGACTTATACATTTCAGGATAGTCTGTGTTCGCAGTTGCTGGCAGCCACTCTGTATTTTGGTGGTCTGGTTATTCCTTATTTGGCTAATAGAGCCTTTGGAGATGGGGTTCTGGGTCCTTTTGATGTCATTTTGGTAGTCTTTCATAGCTCACACACATTTGGTGTGACAGGATGGTCCAGCCTCATCTCACACTGGATTTAGCCAACTGTCCAAGGATCCCTGCTGTCTGTTGTGGGGAATGTTTGCTGTGACTGCTTTTAGCCTCCTCCATAGACAGACCAAGTCTGCAAACGCCTTGTGAGTTTACACTGAGAATTAGAGCTGAACTCAGAACTCCTATTATCCTTAGTAGCCTTCTCTATGTCTGCATCCCTTTCAAGGCTGGATATGGTGAGCATTTCTCTGGTGCTTTTACAATCCCTAACACAGTGCTTTTCTGTATTTCTTCTCTCCCCCTTTCTCCTCTCTGTCTCTCTCTGTCTGTCTCTCTCTCTCTCTCTCTCTCTCTCTCTCTCTCTCTCTCTCTCTCTCTCTCTCTCTCTCTCTCTCTCTCTAAGACATTTTCAGGGACTTTGACCTTATTATCCAATGCTGCTATGGCCTAGAGCTGCCACAAAGGGGGGGGAGACAGTCCATTCATGTCATCACAACACTCTAGAAGTTTCTGAGAGCTAATGCTTTCCATGTCCAAATGCCTGTGTTTGGGGCAGAGACAATGAACAGTAACACTTGGGGTTGTAGTCACTCCCCTCCCCATGCAGTTGGACCAAGTCTCAAAGTCTTAAACAGGGCTGGAGAGGTAGCTTAGTGGGTAAAACGCTTGCCGTTCAAGAGTGAGGGCCTGAGTTCGGATCCCGACAACCCACATATGTCACATGCAGAAGCATGTGTCTGTACCCCCAGTACAAAGTGGGAGACAGAGACAAGATCACCAGAAGCTCATGAGCAGGTTAGCCTCATGGACGCAGAGATGAACAAAATTCCCATCTCAGACAAGGGTGAAGATGAGGAAAGGCATCTGAGCTTGTCCTCTGATCTCTGCACACATGCCCACGCTCACATACATGAACATGCCTACATACACATAAAGGTACACATCATATATGCATGCACACACACACACACACACAGATTAAAAACATAAAGTTTAAACAGGAGGACAGCATGAGCCTATAGTGCACCCCCTGAGACAGTGAGGCAGGAAGGTTATCCAGGAATTTGAGGTAAGCCTAGAAAACATATTGAGACCCTGTTTCTTAATAAGAATATAAATAAATAAGTGAATTTCTGAATAGTTTTGGGGTTTGGCCCTCAACAAATTCTGCTTCTCTTGGCTCCTACCCCCTTCCCCAAACCCCAAATGGTGATGACTCAAGATGGCTAAATAAAGTGTTGTCTTAAGTAGTGAAAACTGAATTACAGATTAGAACAAACAAACGAAATTGAGGAGGGTCTGGTAACCTGAGTCTTCTAAATTGAATTCTACTTAGTATGTCCTAAGGGAGCTGTATAGCTTTGTAAACAGTTTGAACAGAGGAAGGAAAAGAAGAAATTTCCCAAGATGCTTTCTTCCGTGGTGTTACTGAGTTTTAAAAGGATTTTTGTTTTTTTTTTTTTTCTCCAGGATGGATTTAATAGAACAGGAGAGATTAATGTCAAATTTTCCAGTCTGAGCCAGATGGGGCACCGGCACTGGGGAAGACAGGCAGGAGAAATCACGAGCTCCAATCTAGCCCAGCCTACATAATGTTTGAGGTTAGTCTGAGATATCTGAGGAGAGCCTGTCTCAAAAACCATCACAGCTGTATCAAAAACTTCAGAGGGGCAGGGAACTGTTATGAGCAGTTTTTCCCACTAGCCTGGTCCCAGAGCCATATCAGCGCCAAAAAACACACAGAGACTCTGTATTAGATACAAAGTTGTTGACCAGTTACTAGTGTTTCTTATAGGCTAGCTCTGTCTTAAATATTAACCCATTTCTACCAATCTAAATGGTTCCACGTGAGAGGGTCCTGACCTCTGCTCTCAAGTCTCTACATCTTGAATCTCCTACTACCTCTCCCAGAACCCTCCTTGTCTCCTAGTCCCGCCTATCTTGCTTTCCTATTTGCCAACAGTGCTTTATTCATTAACCAATAAGAGAAACATATTTACAGAATGACATCTCCCATCACAGGGGTGGGGGATGGAAGAGAGGGGGGGTTACCCTTTAGTCTGAGTTACTGGGAGATGAACAGATGCTGGGTGGGAAGATGAAAACGACAATGAAACCTCAAATAAGCAATCCTATGGGGCTGTTCTCTTGCTGAAGCAGCTGGGAGGTTCCTGGGGGAAGAGGCTTCTCAAGTTTCCTGGGCCAGGCATTGAGTCTCTGCACTGTGGGACAGCCACCCTCAGTTCTAGCCATAAGCCTCTGTGGATCAGGTATACTGAAAGGGAGAAGAGCCCTTAGGCTGGCATGAAAGGACCAGACCCTCACCCAGCCCCCTGTGTTGGCAGCCCTGACAGGCTGCAGAAAAGACCTAGCAAGATGTAAACCTCTGACTCAGCACATGTTGCTGAGTTTCCAGTCGTCTGACCTGCCCTAGTCACTAGGAAGCCAGATACCTTCCATGTGGCAAGGAACCAATCAGAAGTTAGCTGGCGGGCCCTGGATGTGCTTTATGGTAGCAGTGGTGTGGAAAAAGCTTAGCTAGCAATCGCCCTGGGAGGGCCTATAGGCCATAGCTACCAGTTGATCAATCAACACAGGAGCCCAGAATCACATCAATCCTGAAACTGTTGTATACCCCTAGACACTCCCCTTACTCACCCCAATAAATTCCCTTCCTCTCCGTTCCTGGGGTCCTTCTGCACCAACCACCACGTTGGACAGATGGAAGAACCAAGTTAATACAGTTAACTAATTAAATAATAAAAGGCTCTTTGCTTTTGCATTGGAATGGGTCTCTTGGTGATTTGGGGGTTCATAAATTAGACACAGCAGCATAAGGAGAACATGGGATGCTCTCTCAGAGCACAGACTTTGCCATCAGATCCAGCTCTGTCACACTCAGACTGGGTGACCTCTTGCCTCTCAAAGCTCCAGTCTCATGTTTCCAGTGGAATTGTAAGTTCCTACACTATCTGAAGATGGAGTGAGGCAATGTATACCGTAGTGCTGGACTCAGAGTAAGTACTCATAGCCCACAAAGCATGTTCACTATGGTCCTTTGAAAGGCACCACATGCTGGGGTGGAGGGACCACTTGCTTCCACACACAGAGTGTTGCTGGGTTTGTGTCAAAACCACTATCTGATGCAATGATCCTGGATGTGGCACATCAGGCCGAGGATTTCTTCTTGAGCCACTGGTATGTAGAATTTGAACATGAACTCTTCCCCCACAAGCTCCTTTGTTTGAGCATTTAGTCCTCAACTGGTGGCACTGTTTCATGATTTTATGGAATTTTTAGGAAATGGAGCCTAGGACAGTCACAGGACCTTGAGGTGGGTCTAAGATGGTTAAGCCCAACCCTGTTCCTGGTCAGCATCTTCCTTCCCTACTCTGCCTTATATGGAATTGACCATATCCTTGGGTTCTACCAAGTAGCCCCAAAGCTTGAGTCCAGGAGTGAGGATCTCCATGCATGACTAATGGCTGAGAAATTCTAGAATCTGCATCTCTATACGAATTACTTAGGGTAGAAGCCTTAGTCTTGCTAGCACTGGCTGCTGTGAGATAAATAGGCTTATTTTCCCCAAAGCCCCAGCATACATCTCCTGGCTGCTGTCCTGATTTGATTAGTGCCAGTGTTTAGGGGTGACAGTTGGTTTAAAACTGTTAAGATCTCCTCCTGGGACGTGGGATAAATTCAATTCCACACAGATCAAATTGCCTCTAGAAACATCAGGTCTTGTTGCTAGGAGGGTATAGACATAGGATTACAAACAGCAGTGGACTGTATGTCACAAGTTAAGGGGGTCACCAGAGGGGCCAGGGGTATACCCTAGTGGCTGAGCATTTGCCGAGGATGCACACAGCCTTGGATTTTAAGCCCCAGTTTTGCAAAAATATTTTTAATAGCAAATATATGATTGTGGCTACAGATTTGTGTGCTGTACATGACAGGCTGAGAAATAACTTTCTGCCTCTCCTGTGATTTCTCTCTCTCTTTTTTTTTTTTTCCTGCTAAGTGATCATAAGTGGGAAGGAGGGATCTGAGCACTTATTCCTGACCTGGAAGGGAAGTGGGTGTGGTGTTTGTAGATAAATAACTGAAGACCAAGTTCAAATAAATGGTGAGAAAAATGTCCAATGTCCTTGACCTCATGCCTCTCTCAGAGTTCACCCACAGCCTGCCCCTCTCCATTCTTCGGTGGCTTCTGTTAACATCCAGCCTGATCCCAAAGGGCTTTGTTGCTGATACTCACACTTTATTTGTTTGTTTGTTTGTTTGTTTGTTTTCTATGTAGCTCTAGCTGTACTGGAACTCACTCTGTAGACCAGGCTGGCCTCAGACTCACAGAGATTTGCCTACCTCTGCCTCCTGAGTGCTGGGATTAAAGGTGTGAGCCACCATTGCCTGGCTACTTGTGTTCTTAAAATGGTTTATGAAATCATGTGTGCTTTAAAAGGACTACCTGGGATTTCAAGGATTCAAGAATGACCCTGAATGCACCAGTGTGCTGAGTCTGCAAGGCCAGAGGAGACTGGAAATGGAAGGAAATGGACCAGCCAGCAAGCAGCTCACAGACACAGCCCTGGCTTCTCTATCTCCTCTCACTTGGTGGCCACCTGACTCTACACTGGGCATTTAGCCCAGATCAGAACAGTTAGGATAAGCAGTTCCTGTACTGTAGTGGAGCAAAACATTTCAATTCTATGTAACAATTATCCAAATTATTCTATTATTAATAAAAACTTAGGAATCAGATATGGGGTTAAAACCTGTTTGATCAGAAAAGTAGTGGAGAAGCAACTAGTGACCTCCTCTCTCTCCCCTTCCTCAATCCAAATGACTGCCAAGCTTGTCTCTCTATATGTCCTGGGTCCTCCAAAACCACTATGGCCAATTCTGGTCAGCTAATAGCTAGCTTTGCTCTCTGATAGGAGGGAAACTTTATTGACAGTCTTTGGAGTGTCAGAGCATGACCAAAATACTTTACAACATATCCTCCTTTCTGTCTAAATAAATTTTTCTCTATCTGGTTCTTGTAAAGGTATAGTAAAAAAGCAGGAAGTCAGTAACCATAATAGACCATCATTTGGGTAATAGAGAAGGCAAGGGAATTTCAGGCTGTAAAGAGTTTATCTGTGTAGCCCTGGCTGTCCCTAAACTAGCTCTGAAGACCAGGCTGACCTTGGATTCACAAAAAATCTACCTGCCTCTACCTCTCAAGTGCTGGAATTAAATACATGCCACCACCCAGCTTTGACCCAGGAAATTTGAAGGACTGACCTACCTTGTCTTGGAAGAGTTCACCAGTCACGTCTTCCGTCATCTTTCTGAAGTAAATTGGTGCTGCCAGGAGCAGACATGTCTCACTATCATGAAAAGCCCTATTTTATTAAAATATTTTAAATGCCATATTCAATAGCTCACTGCTAGGAATGGTCAAGGTTTACTGCAAAAAAAAATCAAACATTTTAAATGTTATACAGCAAATCTCTGAGAGGTTATAGAACCACAATCTATTAAATATATCCTGGGTATTTAACTCCTAGTTACCTGCTCAGACTCAAGCTCAGAATCACATACAGGAAACTAGATGAGGCCTACTTCTGGAATTAGTTAGTACTCTATATGATTAATATCATAACAGTATATATATATATATATATACACACACACATATATATATATAATCTTACGAATTTATAGATACTGTTTACTATACCTTAAGAAAAGTTTTAAAGAATCAAAATAAAATCAAAGGATTATGAGATATGTGGCAATAAAATAGTCCCTTAATTTTGATTTTACTTCTGTCCCATACCAAGTGGCTCTTCTGACATGAGACAGTTTTGGAATTTTCTTTTAACCTGCATGCTTGGGTTTAAAGAAGGAGAGAGCCATGCTCCAACTCCAAAGCTAGCTTTGATTTTTAATTGAATTGGGACTACAAAAAGGCCATTTGCCTTATATGTCTATAGAAAACAGCAGAAACAATCATTTGGGAAGATTTATGACATTTTATCCTGTTAAAAGTATACTATACTACTAGGCACATTTACTCTTTTTCTTGGGTCATGTTTTCCTTGATGATTCACCCTTTTTCTTCTGATGTCTTGTTTGTTCAGTGGTCTTTAGATTTCTTAGTGGGATGCTTTTATTTTCTGGGAAAGAAAAAATAAAATACTGCCCCAATCCTAAATTTGGGGAATCCCCCCCCTCTCTCTCTCCATCTCTCTCTCTCTCCCTAACACAAAGTGGGGCTATTTAACACTATTTGTGGAAGAATTTTCTATTGATACCTTTTAATAGGCTTGGCACTGTGAAGACAAATTTTTCTCTATCTGGTTCTTGTAAAGGTACAGTCAAATAACAGGAAGCCAATAACCATAATAGACCATCATTTGGATAATAGAGAAGGCAAGAGAATTTCAGGCTGTAAAGAGCCCATTGGATAAATCACCTTATTTATGGCTTTTAAATATGTTAATATTCTCCACTTTTCAGATTTCTTTTTAAAGACAAATATAAAAAAATTCCAAGGACTGGTTGATTCTTCAATATGTTGAGCATCTAGGTGATCCTGCACCAGCTAATCTAGTGCCTGTATCTTTATGATGTCAAGGCCATCATTCCACCCACACAGTTTGTCAGTTAACCATTTTAAAGGCAGGGCTGTTGGTACCGAGAAACATCACCAGCTGTTGTGCCCTGATTATGTACAACCTGAACAATCTGTGACTGTTCTTGATAATGCCTTTTAATATTTCTCTCAGAAGCATTCTTTATTTTGTTTCTAAGGGAATGTTAATCTGTTTTCTATTGTTGCAACCAATCACACCCCCATGAATTCATTGCTATGTTAGACACATAGGGTTTAAATTTTTCTACCTGTCTTTTTGACCCCTATATACTGAGCCATCCTACATTTTGTTTTACCTGAGATAAAGTTACAATCCTTAGAAACTGAACATTTGCCTCCTGAAAGAGGCCAATCCGGATGTCAAGATTTTGGTGAAATTATTATTATATGGTGGTCATCTTGTTTGGTAACTGGATAAACTATGGTTGGTTTTCTTTCTTCCTTCCTTCCTTCCTTCCTTTCTTTCTTTCTTTCTTTCTTTCTTTCTTTCTTTCTTTCTTTCTTTTTTCAAGACATGATTTCTCTGTAGCTTTAGAGCCTGTCCTGGAACTCACTCTGTAGACCAGGCTGCCCTTGAACTCACAGAGATCTGCCTGCCTCTGCCTCCCAAGTGCTGGGATTAAAGGCGTGAGCCACCACCACCCAGCAAGGTTGGTTTTCTAATAAATTTGTGCTGTTCTTCTTCAGTCTTAAAATGCAGTGGTGCAGTAGGTTCGGCTGTAAATTCCTCTGTGTCTGAATATTTTTCTTATTTTCACTAGTATATCTTCCTAAAGCTTTATCTTATCAGTAGTAAATCTTTCTAACATATCTTATCAACCAAATTTTTATAGTTGGCACAGTTATCAAGCTACCTTTTTAAGAATAAAATATGAATTACCAAAACTGATAGTAATTGCAATCAGTATTATGTCAAACACAGTTAAGTAGTTTATCTCCCCATTTGCAAGCCACCCATAATAGCACTAAACAGGGTCCTAACTCCTTCCACTGTGATATTTTTTATTCTTAACATGGGAAACATTTTTTCTTTTTTAAGACCTAATTTCCCTTTTAAGAATTTCCAGGTATCTCACTAGATCTGCTGATGATGACAGCAAAGGCAGAGCTGTGTGAAGGTAGCCAGCTATGTCAGTGAGTGGCGCTTGGCTGAGGGTCAGGGGCCTGGTTAGCTCTTGCTGCTCAGCATGGCTGGGCAGAGGACATGGGCTGTGCATATCTAGGCCTCTCTGCAGTTTGTGGTGAGCAGCAGCAGCAAAAGCCCATGCTGCAAGTGAGTGAGAATGAGTGTCAAGGCAGCGGAGCTTGCCTGGGTTGGTAGCCCAGGGAGGGGGGGGGAGTGTCTAGGAAAAGCCCACATGGCAGGAAGTGAGGGCATGGGTCTGCAGTGGGAAATTAACCTATTTAGGGCTGGAGATGGGCAGCAGCTGTAGAAAGACTGCCGTGGAAAAACCTTAGACTCTCATAGCGGGACTGTAGGGAAAGAGATAAAGCTGGCCCCTCAGAGAGTTGCTGAGTTTAATGCCTTGGCATGTTTTAATAACACCACTTGTTGGACACCAGATGTAATGATTATCTAAATTATTCTATTACTAATAAAAAACTTGGGAGTCAGATATAAAGTTAAAACCTGATTGATCAGAGAGATGGCAGAGAAGCAACCAGTGACCTCTTGCTTCCTTCCTTGATTCAAAGGCCTGCCAATCTTTCTAACCCCTCCCTAATACTTCCTGTGTCTCTCTACGTGTCCTGGGTCCTCCAAAACCTCTATGGCCAATTCTGGTCAGCTAGTAGCTAGCTAAGCCCTCTGACTCAAGGTAAACTTTATTGGCAACCTTGGGAGTGTGTGAGTGTGATCAAAACATTCCACAACAATTCTAGTTTGGAAAAGATTCCGAGAATGGAATTGAAGGTATGCACAGATGAGCTGGACAGAAGATATGGGTCGTGTTTCCAGGATTCATGATCGGCTTGGGGTAGGGCTTGTTTATTCAGCAAACATTTATCAGGGCTGAATACATTCCCAGTTCTGGAATACAGCCATAATCACAGGCATGTGTGGTGTATTGGTGTGGATGTGGCTTGAGGTGTCTAGAACAGAGGGACTAGGCAGTTACCAAATGACCATGTAAGACCTTTAAACATGTAGGCAGGGCCTGGAGGTGCAGAACGGTGCATTGCACTTGTCTAGCATTTGCTAGGTCCTAGCTTTCATCCAATAGCAGAGATTTAGTGAGAATTAGGAAGAGGGCAGTAGGTGGGCGGGAGAGAGAAAGGGAGAGAGGGAGGAAACTGTGAGCCCCATAAATCTTTCCTTCTACAGGTTATTTTGTTCATGGTATCTTATCACAGCAGGAGAAAAGCTATTAAGACAGTGGGGATCTTCACCCCATAGCATACCTTAGCAAAATAGACATAATGAAATTTTTTGTATACTTTATCCATCAATTTAAGTTGTTATATTCATATAGTAGGAGTTTCTCTCCACACACAATCCACAAAATTAATCTGTCTTTCTTACTCCCTTTCCTCCCCACCCCAAGCTAAATATAGAATCCAGACATGGTGGACAGGGACTCTACTGTAGCTGGGCAGGAAGGCATGGTGCTGGAGCAGTAGCCCAGAGCTCACATCTTGATACACAAACAGGAGGCAGAGAGAGCTAACTGGAAATAGCATGGGCACTTGGAACCTCAAAGCCTGCCCCCAGTGGAACACACCTCCTCCAACAAGACCACACCCCCTAATCCTTCCTAAAGACTTCTGAGACGAGTATGCTACATACGATGAAACTGATTGACTTTGACCATACAGTTCAGTGAGCATCTGCAAGGTTCAGAATCCACACATACAGCATGCTTCTCTGCAGTAAATTACTTTAAGCAGTGCATTGCAAACACTCACTTGCTGTTCCCTACGGGTCATTCCAGCACTAACAATCTTTGTAGCCCTGGCCCAAGGAAGTTGCTCTCCAGTTGAGTCTTTCTCACACCATCTTACTTCCTTAACATAAGTGCCTATATGTTGGTTGATGAGTTTAAGCTTCTTATCCAAATCTCAAGATGGTAAATGCACATTCAGGTTTGTAACAAATTATGGTAAGCTTTTCTAGACCCTGGCTGTCTCAAACAATGAGTGAAAATTTGTAGCCATGGGCTCATCCCAGCCAGAGTTCTTGAAAGTCTGAGTAAGACATCATCCATAGTTAACTATTACCCCAGGAGGGATCCCCTCTGCTTCCATCATACTTAGGGACTTTTACTTTTCCTGCCTGGAGTCAGTTCGTGCTGAGAAATCCCCTTTAAGCATCTTTTGAAGAATGAATGAAAAACACCAAAAGAACTATGGAATTTCTTTTACAGCCAAGTGTAAACTTGCTTAGTAAAGAGGGGTGGAGCGACAGTGTCCACAGTTTGTGATACCCATCGACTCCACCCACGCTCTTGAGGCTTAGCCTGCATCCCCTAGTAGCGCTGTTTTCTTATGCCTGCCCTACCAAGCAGTCCCTAGCACCGCCCTGAATCCGTATTTAAAGCAGCATCCATTGACATTCTTCCTGGCACACCCAGAGCTGGGTCGCTGTTGTCAGGGCAACAGCGTGTCTGCAGGGAGCACTAGCGCTCCAGGGTTTCCAAGGCAACCACTCTGCAGAGTGGAAGCAGGTGCGGTGCCCTGAGTAGAGCCCTGGGGCGGAGCCAGCTGGGGTGAGGACCCTTGGGAGAGTGAGAGGTGTGGCCGCTAGGCTGTGGTGTGCTCTGATGGGCCTTGTACTTGCTCCAAAACATTACCTTCGGTGGAATATTCGGCTTTGATGGTGCTCTTGCAAAACCGAACCGCTGATTGCTCACGGCTTGGTGTACCCAGCTTGTCTCCAGGAGCCGCTTGTGCTTTGGAAATGGTTCAAGTGGATGAACTGCAGCGGAGCCTCCCCACACAGTAAGGTCCTGTTGAACAGAGTCCTAGAAACAGACGAGGGAGTTGATGTGCGCCACTAAAACGTGAGGCTCAGTTGCAGGGCTAGTGCATCGCGTGGTGCCCAGGACATCCCATCAAGGCCCAGGAGTCAAGTGGGAACCGGGCTGGAGGAAGCTGCAAAAGGTCCTTTCCATTTGAAATGCAGGTTAGCTCACCTGCACGGTACTCGCCTCTGGTTTGTTTATTCGCCATGTTTCCTGAAAGAAATGCTGCCAAGTGAATAGGAAAGCAGCAAGGTTTCTGAAGGATTCTTTGGCATTTAAGCTTGGCATGGTGGGTCCCTGTGCAATCTTTCCTACGGCTGAGGCTGGGAGACTGCGGTGCAAGACGCCAACTTGGTCCCCACCGCCTGTCATCTGCGGCTCCTGACGGGGTGGGGGGAGGGGGGAGGGCGGGCTGTCTGACACAGTTATTAAACCTGGCAGCTGCGTTGGCGACACTGAGGAGCATTTTGGGGGAGCTCGCGGAAAAGAAGGGGCTGCCAGCTGGCCGTCTGCTGTCCCTTCTCGCTGCCTGAAAGGCAGCCCGCAGAGCTTCCTCGTGGTTCTGATTGGTGACCACAGTTCAAGCCCTTTGGCAAACACTTGAAACGTGAGTATCTGCTACCTCGGAGGTGGCAGGCGACTGACTCTGAATGCTCCGGGCTTCGCGATGCAGCGACAGGAGAGGGGTCCGGCTCGGAGGGTGTGTGGGGTGGGGGGTACTCCCGATGCGTCTGCCACGTCTCGTCTGGAGGTGGCGCGAGCTGGCTGCAGTCCTGAGAGCCCCTGGGAGGGACTTGAGGGTTGGTAGCACATTGATTGAGGACCTCTCTTACGTGTGGACCCAACACAAAAGAAACTTGGGCCTAGGCAGCCGAGGTGTCCAGTCCTGGCCAGACTCTTGGCAATGAGACATAGCTTATGCTTTCCCGTCCGTGGGGACCTTTGTGCACTGCGCAGGGACTGCCGCCGTTCTTCCTGAAGCCACCTTGCTGGGCGACATGTTCACTGCCCCTGGGTCTGGGTCCCCTTAGGATTTTAGAATTCTGAGACTTCAGGTCTCTGTCAGGCTCCAAGCTGGCGTCTTTCCTTCCCTGTACATGGTGTTTGTTCTTACCGGTCAGGCATTTTTTTGGAGATTAGAGACAAGCGAAAAGACCCCAGTCCCTTCCCTTCTCCTCGAACTATAAATGTAAAAGGGTTGGATGGGTTGATGTTGCGTGTTAGAGGAAATCTTGGAGTTCAGTTTGGATTTTATATTTAATTTGGGGCAAGATTTTCAACTTCACAGACCTGGCAACACGCAAGGCCTCTCTGAGGTCAGTGTATGTCTTGAGGAATCTGGTTTTCCCCGTTCTGAAAAGTGGCTCCGGAATGCCATGTCCAGAGACTGGGCTGCCCTTTGATGTCTGCCTGGCTTAGTGCTCTTGTCTGATCCAGTCTCCTGCTGTCTCCTGCAGTCTCTGTGCAAGGCTTGCTTCCCTCTGATTGCTTGAGTCCTGGCTGTGGGCGGTGGAAGACACGGCCTTCCCTAGAAGGTGCCATAGATCCCACTAGTGATGGTGATGCCAGCCATGAACAAGTGCTGGAACTTTCCAGGTCTACACCTCCTTAGGCATAATCTGGACACAGAAAACAATTTTCAGCTCAACTTAAAACACGGGCTATCAGAGAACCAGCATAGGAAGCAACCAGGCCCCCTGAATGTGGGTGTCAGTTAGGAGGCCAGGGCAGTCTATGGAACCTCTGGCAGTAGAACCAGTATTTATCCCTAGTGCACAAATGGACTTTGAGAGCCCATTCCCCATGGAGTGATACCCTCTCAGCCCAGGTACATGGGGAAGGGACTAGGCCCTGCTCCAAATGATGTGACAGACTTTGATGATCCCCCATGGAGTGGATAGGGGTTTGGTAGGGAGGATGGGAGGGAGAGGGAGCTAGGACTGATATGTAAAGTAAGATTGTTTCTAAAAATTTATTTATATATATATATATATATATACACACACATATATATATACACACACACATACATACGTACACACAAACATATGTACATGGCTATGGTTTGGGCTGATTTTCCAATTCTGTTTCCCCACTGTGCAGCTTTTGTCAGCCTGACCTTTAGGTTTAGTAAGTGCAGGACAGGAGGGGGAAGCAAACCAAATAGGAATGGGGTGGTGGGGGTGAGTGGGGTGGTGGTGGCTAACACTCAGAAAAACAGCAACCAAACTTAACTGATTAGACTATATTTACAAGGAACTAAAACTACTGTGGACATACATGTGGGCCCTTTCATTTTCCTGTGGAAGATGGCCCTGACCCTAAAACCAGAGTTGGTATTTGGTACTTGAATTTGCACCAGATCTTGATTTTCATCCCGAAGTGTGGTTTCAGTTCCTTGTTAAGGAAAATCAAAGTGTCACGAAAAACAACAGAAGTAGTTTTGAGATTTTAGGTAGGACATGGAACCAAAAATAAGCCTTTTTATTGACTTCTACAGTCGAAAAAAACGTTGTTATTCCCAACATCCCCTGATCTTTAAAGAAAATGTGGGAAAATTAATGGAATATTGAGAACAGGATAGCCAAAACAGTGAGGCAAAGAGCAAAAAACAAACAAACAAACAAAAAAAAACAAAACACAAAACCAAACAAACCAACAAACAAACAAGGTGCCATTTTAGGGAGAGAGGAAGAGAAGTAACTTCAGCTACAGCCAAATGGGGTTAGGGAGAAGGGAGTGAGGAAAGCCAGTTTTTTTTTTTTTTATTATATCTAACAAAGAGATTCTAAAATGCTGTTCACTACCTAGGGGCATCTATAAGAAAATTAGTTGTCACCCACTTTTCATGCCCTAGCCATTCTTAACCCTTTCATGTCTAGCCACTCTTAGCTCAGGCTTCAGACCTTAGACCTTCTAAAGACATTTAGAAAGGTCATTTCCCAGACTCAGATATTTAACTCACCTGGCCCAAGCCCAGTGAAGGATCTGTTCCCAGATCTCTCTGGGTTAAAAAAAAAAAGAAGAATGGATTGCAAGATGCCTGTCCCATATCTCAGATGGCCAGGTTTGGTGCTGCAGGGCAAGCAAGGAACAGAGAGAACCATGGCCTGAGGGGGTGAAGTGTGCAGGACAGCAGAGGCCTACACTCAGGCTCGCCAGCTCTGCCGAGGGAGCCAGGAGTCTAGCTTTCAATTTGTTAATATGAAACCACCAGATCTTTAAAGGTTGGCAACTAATTAAAACATCTAAAAGTGCATTGTGCTTGCCAAACAAATGCTCCTGCTAGATTTGGGCAGATTGGGCAACCTCACAAGACCTTGCCTTTCCAGAAAGAGGCGCTGGAGCCCTGGGGTAGAGAGGGGTGGGCTAGGGGTGTTCCGGGACCTCTAACTTCAGTGCTTGAAGATTTTTTTTTTTTTTTTGAAACAAGGAATAAACTTTGAAACAAGGAACACAGGGCCTGGCACATTCTGGCCTTGTTCTTTGTGAAGGCTCATAGTTTTCTGGCCTGTGGTCTCTAGATTATTGAAACGAAGAAACATTCTCTAGTTTCTCAGACGCGTCTCTGCATAAACTGACCACACCTGTCTCTTCCCGGAATTCAACCTCACAGAGTTCCCTGGAAGCCTCCTCTGGAGGTGGAAATGGTCAATGGGGACTGGGAAATGAAGGGACAGCCTCAGCACTGTCATCTGGCTATCTCTGTGCTGGAAAGTGGGCATATGGGAAGCGGATAAGAAAACATAGGTTGTCTTGTGTATGTGAGCAGTACAGGCAGGGATATAAGATCTATTCTCAGTTCACATATATTTTAACTTTCCCTTCTCTAAGCCACAGAAGCAGTGAAAAATGTTGTGTCTTCATTAGTAAAGAGGGAGCATCTGGTGTTGCTCTTCACAGGATGAAATATCTTTGTTGGGTACAGAAATAATTCAGGAGACCTACAAGACTGTCCTGTTTGCGTTCTCTCTCCCTTGTCCTTGTATTTTGACTTGGTTCTGTATTGTTTTTGTCCAGGCTGTTTTGACACACATTAACCATACATATTTATGGGGTACAATTTAATGCTTTATACATATTTATCTTGTGTAATGATCTAGTCTGGGTAATTAGCATATTATAGTTTCAAGCACTAGTAATTTCTCTGTGACAAGATCATTTGAAACCCTCTCTCCTAGTTATTTTAAAATGCAATACATCTTGTTAACTGTAGTCATCCTGCTGTGTGAACACCAGGATTTATTCCTCTCATCTGCATGTAATTTTATACCAGTGACGAAGCTCACCCTGTTCTAGTCCCCCACCTCTGCCAGCCTCCGAGAACCAAGGCCAGCTCTCTACCTCTGTGGCATCAGGTCTTAGGCTGGGCATCCGAGTGAGGTCATCCAGTGCTTTTCTTTCTGAGCTCAGCTTCTTTCCTCGGGGCAATGTCTTCCAGGGCCAACGTGCTGCAGATGGCAGGACTTTATTCTTTCCATGCCCGCACAGCACCCACTGTACACACAGAGCACATTTTCCTCATCCGTGCATTTGTTTGTCAGCGAGCACTTGGGTTGACTCCATATCTTGGTGACTGGAAAGTTCTGTCGTGAGCCTGGGGCACAGGTATCCCCTGGCCATGTTGATTTCATTTCCTTTCACTATCTACTGGTGGTAAAACTTCTAGGTCAGGCGTAGTTCTGTTTTCAGTGTTCTGAGGAGCCCTGTACTGTATGCCATCACAGCTATGCTCATTTACATCCCCACCAACCGTGTGGACAGGTTCTGGTTTCTCATAGCCTCACCAGAGTTACAGCTTCTTGACATTTTGATTGCAGACATGTGTGCTGGGGTGAGCTGTTATCTTCTTGTGGTTTGATTTAGAGTTCCTGATGGTCAATGCTTCTGAGAATTTTTTTCCCCATTACTCCTTGGCTACTTGTATGTCTCAGTGACCCAGCTTTAACTGGCTAGCCATCTTGGTTGTCACTACCATTTTGCCTTCCAGGTGACCCTGGCACACATTCTAAACCCTGTAAGAAAAACAAAGTCATTAAAGCAGTCAACTAAGTGCTTTAGGCAATGCCTAAACTTTTTTTTTTTTTTAACTAATGTTGATCATGTTGGTATTTTTTGAAGAAAGCCAGCTAGATCCAGCTATTCTGTTTAGTGTAACAGCCCCCCCCCTCAGGATCCCAGGACCCTCTTTTGCTGATGCCAAAGCTCACCTTTGCATGTAAGTCTCTAGTAGACGGTACCTTAGACAACTCTGGACAGGACCCACTCATTTCTCACACTTCTTGGCAGCTGGGTCTTCTGACTGAAAAGTATGTCTTATGAGAAGTTATCATCTAGTCAGATTATTTTGGTCCATTTTAAAATCAGAGTCTTTGTTTCTTATTGTTAAGATGTTGGAGTTTCATCAGTTGTGGTGGTGCATACAGATAGGATTTGCTGAAAGAGGCTGAGGCAGGAGGATCACAACTTGAAGCTAGCCTGAGCTATATTTGTTTGTTTGTTTTGTGACCGGATTTCTCTGTATTGCTTTGGAGCCTGTCCTGGAACTAGCTTTGTAGATCAGCCTGTCCTCAAAATCACAGAGATCTGCCTGCCTCTGCCTTCTGAGTGCTGGGATTAAAGGAGTGCATCACCAATGCCCGGCATTTGGAGTTTCCTTATACATTCTGGATTCTAACTCTGTGTAAGATGGGGAGTGGATAAATATTTCCTTTTCCTCTGCAGTTGGTCTCATCACACTAGTGATGCCTATGGATGACGTAGAGCCTTTTAGTTCGATGCAAACCTATTTGGTCTATTAGTACTTTTGTTTCCTATGAGTATTTCTGAGGTCTTATTAAAAAAAATCCTCACCCACGTCAATCACTTGAAGTCGTCTATTTCTATTTTGTTTTAGTACCTTCATAGTTTTATGCCTTACCGTTAAGTCTAAAAAGACTACTGGGTTTGTTCTTGTTGTTGTGTTTACCATTAAATGCCACTTTCAGATCACTTTAAGTTGACTTTTGTATCTTGTAAGATATGGGGAAGGGTCATTTCATTCATTCTTCTACACATAGATAATGAGTTTTCTCAGCACCGTTGTCTTAGTTACTGTTTTGTTTTGTGAAGAGACCATGATCAAGGCAACTTTTATTTTTTAAAAAAAGCATTTAATTGGGGGCTTGCTTACAGTTTCAGATATTAGTTAATTACTGTCGTGGTGGGAAACATGGTAGCATGCAGGTATGTGTAGCATGTACCGCCCGCCGCTGGTCTGGCGTGCCGGCCCCAAATAACACGCAGAGACTCTGTATTTGATACAATCCTGTTGGCCAGTTACCATTATTGTTTATGGGCTAGCTCTGTCTTAATTATTAACCCATTTCTACTTATCAAAATATTTCCACGTGGTCATCTTATCGGGGAGCCGCGGCCGGCGTCTTCCTTCCTCTCTGGTCTACATGCTGACTCCTCCTAACTACTTCCTCTTTCCTCCTCCTAGTCTCCTAGCCTGGCCTATCTAGTTTCCTATTGGCCAACAGGGCTTTATTAATTAACCAGTATGAGAAACATATTTACAGAATAACATCTCCCATCAGGTATGTTCCTGGAGAAATAGCTGAGAGCTTTATTTACATCCTGATCTGTAGTCAGTAGGGAAAAGGGGGGGGCTGGGCCTTGTGTGAGATTTTAAAACCTCAAAGCCCACATCCACTGACACACCTGCTACAACAAGGCCATACCTCCTAATCCGTCCCAAACAGTTGTGCTCCCTGGGACTAGGCATTCAAATATATGAGTCTCTGGGGGCCATTCTCAATTAAACCACCACAACCGTGTACTTCAGAGATAGGCCTTCCCTGGTATGTTGGCACCTTTGGTGCAAGGACTGTTGGATGTTGGGTGACAGATACAGAGGACATGGTTTTGTTCATGGATAACAGAACACGTGCTTCTCTCTAGTGATTGTCCCCACTGTGGTGCTGAGATAGGGTGGTACTCCACTCCCTCCCAGTGATGATACCTTGAGAGCCCCCTGGAGTGACCCTGCGGCATGTCTGAGCAAAAAGACAGACTCAGCAGAGGGCACAAGCCCCAGTGCAGACACACAGAGGACAGTTTTGTACATCAATGTAATCAGAAAGTCGTTAGTCCTTCCCATTTTACATCCCATGCTATGGCACAACCAAAGCTACAGGATGTGACACGGGGGCCATGCTCCCCATTGGTGGAGAAAACTCCCGAAAGGTCTGAGTTTGTCGTGATCCTCTGAAATCAAAAAATCAAGGCTGGCCACCCAGTGATTTCATGGTTGGAGCAGGAGGGAGTTCTGAAGTTAAAAGCTGGAAACCTCCCACAGAGAAGGGAAGGAAGTGGGACCCAAGTGTATGGTTGGATTCTTTTTGAGCAAACTCAGAAGTCTGTCTTGGGAGGACAGATTCCACAGCAGCCCTGACACTGAGCTGCCAAAGTCTCATGGCCAGGATGCTCTGGCCTGGCATGCCCATCCTCTCTTGGTGACTGCATCAAAAACTGCTTGACTCTTTTCCTGGAATTGTAGATTATCACATTCCACCCTGCCAGCCTCTGCCAACTTGGACTAGCTCCCAAGGATGAAGGATGTTTGCTAAAGTGCTGACGCTTGTTTGATGTCTGCCAGTGCCCACTTTTAACCACCAAATAGCATCAGGCTCTATCCAGATTTCCTCTCTCTATGTGCTCCTATCAAACACAGGACCATCCTACAGAGTGCATGTGGGGACCAGCCTTTCTTGGTACCCACCTTTCTTCCTGTGATGACCCAAGCTGCCTGTTAAGCACCACTAACTGCCCAAGACATCAGTTTCTGTTCCTCTCTGGCTTGACAAGTTTCCTGTCAAGAATCTATTTATATAATCACCATGTAATATTCCTAAAGGTAGTCTGTCTGGTTGTCATTCTATTCTAGATCATTCCTGTTGGCTCTCTCTCTTTTTTTTTAAAGCATATTTAATACTGCCCAAAAATGTTTGTGTGATGAGGGGGGAAGGGGGTAAAGAATAGAAAGAAATCATTAAAGGGAAATTTGATACTATTGTGTGATACACAACTGTGCATGCATGAGTAATACGAGTGAGGCCAATATTATGAGCTATAGTAATGTAATAATAATAGTAATCCTATCAAAATGTTATTTTATTAATTATTAACATTATTTATTTATTTGCTGCTCTGGAGATAAAAACCCAGAGCTTGGCACATGCTAGGTAAGGGATCTCCCACTGAGCTATATTCCAGCACTTTTTGAGACAGGGTTTCAAAAAGAAACCTCAGGTTTGAGACAGCCTTGGTTGGTCCTGGAGACCAGGCTGATCTTGAACTCATAGATATCTGCTGCCTCAATCTCTTAATTGTTAGGCTTAAAGATGTGTACCTCTACACCCAGTCCCATTTTATTGTAAAGTGAATTATTCTAATTATTATATAGTGACAAGCTAGAAGTGAAATTACCTGTTAATATATATAAGTATATATAATAGTCAACAAGACTACAAAAAAAATGTATTAAGCAATTACCCTGTTTCTCCTACAAGGATTTTTTTTTAAAAGGAAACATTTTGCAATTTTTAAAAATTAATTCTTACTATCATATAAAATGGCTCATTCATAAAATTTAGATATAGACTAAAACAAAGACTCTGCTATGAGTACTGTTAGACTGCTAGTCAGGTGCCAGGGCAAGTGTTAGCTAGTCTGTGCCAAGGCTGGGAAGCAAGGACTGGTACCTCCCCACAGTCAGGTTACTGAGTGGTGGTGCTCAGGCTGCAAGAACTTGTCTACAACTGGAGAGGGAAGCAGAGATGGCACACAGCTATTGGCGTGGGGGTGTCAGGTCAGGAGGCTGAAGGAGCTGGAGTTTGGGCACTCAGAAAATAGAGAAGAACATAGATTGGGACCTGAGGCAGGTGACAAGGGGTTGTGGCGGGTGGATGGAGAGCAATTTGCTTAAAACACTGAGCCTCTGTGTCATCAAAAATGAAGCTGTCACTGCAGGCTGTTTCAAGGACTAAGACAGTTTCTGTAAAGGGTTGGCTCACAGCTTGGCTCACAGGACACAGATGACTAAGCCATGATGAGTATTGCTACCAGAACAAAGACAACAAGAGACTCGCCAGATTTCACTACAGAAAATGAGGACTTGGAACTTTTCATCATGATGGTGGGGCACCAAGGGCCACCTGTGCTCAGTCAGAAGCCAGGCTTTCTTACATCCAAAGTACTCTGAATTTGATAAATTCCCATTAAGACCCTTTGAGTTCTGCCTGGGCTCATTTCTTCTCTTGTCTCTAGAATTCAAATTTTAATATTTCAGAAAGTTCATTAAAATGCAAAAGCATTATAAAAGGTTTTCTTCTGTATAAATAAATGGTAAAAGCTGGAGGAAACAGCATGCTTAGCTTGATTTAGGTACTACACGCAGTATATACACACATCACAGCCCCGTGTAGTTCCCCATTAGATTGTGTGATTTTATGCACACAATTTAATTTTTAAAATAAGCCAGGGCTCCTTCCTTCTAATGTCATCTGTCACAGTTGCCTCTCTGTCAGCATTCTGCAGCCCATCTCCTGCTCTCCACATTTAAAGGAACCTTATGTCTGTCCACACCCCAACTTTTGTTCCTTTTGCTAGCATACTGGCACATATTTTGAAGAATCCCATCATTATTGTAATACGGCTTGGGGATAGAGAAGCTAAGCATAAGTTTTGAGTCTGCACTGTAGACCCAGAACCTGCTAATGTGCTCTTGTTTGCCTGTTAGTTTTTGTGATGTCATAAGGCAGTGGTTCTCAACCTTCCTAATGTTGCAACCGTTTAATACAGTTCCTCGTGTCGTGGTGACCCCAGCCATAAAATTATTTTCGCTACTACTTTATAACTGTAATTTTGCTATTGTTATGAATCATAATGTAAACATCTGTGTTTCCTATAGTCTTAGGCAACCCCCGTGAAAGGGTGGGTCAACTCCTTCAAAGGAATCTCCACCCACAGGATGAGAACCACCGTCATAAGGGACCCAAGAGCCTTTGCACATGCCAGGAAGCACTCTGCCATTGACAAACACCCTAGCTATACTTTCTGAAATGTGACAAGTGTTTGGGCCTGGGAGCTGGTTTTTCAGTGAAGTGCTTAGCTTGCAAACTTGAGGAACTAAATTCAGTCCCCAGAAAGCAAATGAAAAAGCTAAGTATAGTGATGCTTGCTGGTCATCCCAGGAGGAGGAGATAGGAACCCTTGAGATGTACTGGCCAGCCAGCCTGTCCTGCTTGGCAAAGTCCAAGGCAATAAGAGATGTAGTTTCAAAATAAAGGCAGCCGGGGTTCCTGAAGATTAGATCCAAGGTTGTTCTGTTGTCTGGCCTCTGAACACACACACACACACACACACACACACACAGAGCCATATGCACATCTATACACATGTGCATATCTGCACACACATGTAACAAATAACCAATCAAAGTGTTTCTGTCTCTAAAAATAAGAGTCCATCAGAGATGGGAGATGAGTTTGAAAGAGTTTCTTTAAATCCATGGGCCTGGCTCCCAAGACAGCTTGCATGTACACTGTCTGGTCTGTGGTTCACATCCCGTTATCATCTCTGGAAAGCGAATGGTGCTGTCAATGGAGGAGCCTCTGATGCTGTCCACAAAGGGTCGCATCTGCCAGCTACTATTACGAGAGGTGCATTTTGTGAAAATTTAGAACTTGAACCCACAGGAGCATCTGTTTCCCTTGACATGTCACTGTTTTAGCCATGCGGAGTAAGAATTACAATCTCACTACACGTTTGGTGGTGCATTGTTTCCGTCCTCACTCCCCTATTCACACCTTCCCAGCGCTGCCCAGCGCATCTCTGCATCCCTGCATCTCTGAATGTGAGCGGGTCGCAGTCACTGCATGGTGCTTTTGAAGCACCTTTTATTCATGTGAACCTTTTGAATATTTTTCTTTCCCTCACCTCTCCTATTTCCTTTGAGTTGGTGCTGATTGACATAAAGGGAGTAAGCCGCTTCAGTGTTCTGGAATTTCATGGGGATTTGCCCCAGTTTCACTGTTTATTTATTAACCATCTTGACCATTTGGCCCTTTTCAATATGCAAACTCATACTTTTCTGAACATGTGTGGAGAAATGTCCAGCTTCCCCCACTACATCCCCTTGTCCCCTCTACTGGAACTTTGGCCCCTGAAAATTCCCCAGTGTTTTCTTCCCATGAGTCTCTCCTGTGCCATGCCACAAGGTCCTTTGTTTTTGAGTTTTAATTTCTAAGGTGCTCTGCCTGAGTTTTGAGAACACTGGGCCCCTGTTTCACAGATGCAATAGCTTTATGCTGTGAAGACAGCAGAGTGCCTTCCGTCTTTCCTTTTGCCCCTGAATTGTTTCTGTGTCAACGACTTTTCTCTGTGTTTTGTTTCATTTTGACTTGGCCTTTTTCTTTTCTCAGTGACTGGAGAGCTACACTGGCAGACTTTGGAGGGTGACCTGGCAATCAACCAGGTTTTTTTTTAGTGACCCCAAAAGGCAGGATTTTTCTGTAACGAGACCATTTGGTTTCTTTTAAGTGTAAAAAACAACTCAGTGCTGGGGTATGACTCAGTGGTAGAGGTTTGCCCAGCATACTGGGGGCCCGGGTCCATCCTCCTCACTTCAGGGTGGGGAAGGGGTGCTCCTGAGGAGCCTTCTAGTTTGGAAAAAAAACTGATTTTGGCCTTGTTCATTTGCTTTTTGAGACAGGGTTCCTCTGTATAACACTGACTATCCTGGAACACCCTTCATAGACCAGGCTGACTTCAAACTCACAAGGATCCAACTGCCTCTGCCTCCCAAGTGCTGGGATTAAAATCCTATTCCATCATGCCTGGCTTGATTTGGGCCTTTAATCCTAGCACTAGGAAGGCAGGGGTTTATTAGTTTGAGGCCAGCATGGTATACAGAGATATTTCTAGGACAGCTAAGACTACCCAAAGAAATCATGTTTTAAAAAACAAAAACAAACAAACAAATAGAGCATGAAAGGGAACAGGGCCAGGCATACACAGTGTGACCTTAATTTAAACCTAAGGCTTCCAGAGTGAAACTGTGCTGAGAGCCTCAGGTTAAATTCCTCTTCTAAAGTGAAACTGCTCATTTTCCATTTTTTTCTTTTTTCTGGTTATCCTCGAGTGCATATACTGTCTGCGTGTGTGTGTGTGTGTGTGTGTGTGTGTGTGTGTGTGTGTGTTGTGTGGCATGTCTGCATTTGTGTGTGTGTCTGCATTTGTGATATGTATGTGCATGTCTGAGTTTGTGTGTATGTGTATGTCTGCATTTGTGGGTATGTATGTGCATATCTGCATTTGTATATGTATATGTGTGTGCATGTCTGCATTTGAGTGTATGTGTGCATGTCTGTGTTTGAGTGTATGTGTGTGCATGTCTGCCTTTGTATATGTGTATGTGTGTGCATGTCTGCCTTTGTATATGTGTATGTGTGTGCATGTCTGCGTTTGTTTGTGTGTGTGTGTTCATGTCTGCATTTGTGTGGGCACACACATGTGTGTGTGCATTTATGTGGGCACGTGAGTGTGCACACATTTGCATGCATGTGCATGCAAGTGAGTGCCCGTGAAGCTCAAAGCTGATATCAGGAATCCTGCTCAAAGGCTCTTCCATTCCACCTTCTCCATTGAGTCAAGGAAATCCAGAGCTTACCTGTTTGGCTAGTCTGTCCAGCTAGCTTGCTCTGGAGATCCCATCTCTACTTTTTGAGTTTTACAGCATTTACATATGTTTGAGGATCTGAACTCCAGTCTTGACCCCTGTATGGCTAATGCTTTAACCACTGAGCAATCTCTCCAGCCTTGTTTTCATTGCACTTGCACACACACACACACACACTGCACACATATGTAGGAATGATTAATGTATGTGGTAGAATTAGGCTATATAATGATATCAGGAAGATAGACACTGCAGCAGAAGGTTTGTGTTCAGATCTTGGGTCTATTCGTTACTATCCATAAGATCTCAGTCAATTCCCTTCTAAAGCCCTGTGTTCATGACTCAAGGACAGCTCTGTGTCTAGGAAGATGAAGAGTGCAACAGGATCCTCCCACTTTTTATTCTGTGTGTTAAGAATATGTTCTTTTACCAGATAGAACCAGGCCAGCACAAAGGTACACACACACACACACACACACACACACACACACACACACACACACACACGTGACTGGCCTGCTGAAGAAGTTCATTGTTCTTGGACTTGGCAATCAGAAAGGAAAGGGCCCTCCACAAACAACTCATTGAGGAATATGTGGGGAGTTAGCATGATGCAGTGACAAACTGATATGAGAAAAGTCCTGAATGAAAGGTTTCTTTTGTTTTTGTTATTGTTTTGTTGTTTGTTTTGTTGGTTTTTTATTTTTTGTTGTTGTTTTTGTTTTTGTCACAAAAGGATCAAAAGCTATCTATCCTAAAAGAAAAGAAATAATTTGTTAGAAGTCTTGCTTGCTTGCACAGTTGACTTTCCCGAGAGATGTACTTTCAGTTCAGTGCGGCTCTCGGCATTTCTTGCCTTTAGGCTGAGTACAGCCTGAATCCCATGGAAACTAGGAGAGAATCTAGGAGGGAGATCTGCAGGGAAAACCACTGAGGCAGTGGCGAGAGGACAGACTTCAGCCGAACCTACACCAGCTGTGCTTCAGACAGTGAGAAACAGTCACTTGTGGGGTCCTCCCCTCACAGGGGCCAGTCTGGCAGAGGCCACTGGAATAGATCTTGTATTGTCTCTGTTGTTTGGTTTCTTGAGGCAAAGCCTCACTATGTCACCCTAGTTAGCTTTGAGCTTTTATCAGTCCTCATGCCTCTGTCCCCTGAATGTAGGGTTTGCAGGTATGAGCCACCATGCGCCTATATCCTGCTGTCTTCTGTGAACACTCAGAAGCACAGAAGATGGCAGAAAGTGTGACTGTAGGAACAATGTTGACAAGTCCCATTTGCCATTTTTCTTTCCACTTAGTCATTTCTTTGTTTATCTGCAGTGGTTTTTAAAATAAAGTAATATGGTTAGCTGTACATATGTAAACATCTTAAAAAAGAGAAAATTGTTGATTCATAGGTACCAGAAGTGTGTGTGTGTGTGTGTGTGTGTGTGTGTGTGTGTGTGTGTGTGTTTCTGGGAGTAGACCCAGGACTTCAATAATCCTAGGAGAATTTTTTCCACTGAGCTACACTACAACTCTGTGCAAGAATTTTTTGCTACCATTTATTTTTAATATTGATTTATCTACGTTCATGGAACTAGTTAAATGAATTATGCTATATCTACAAAAGAGCATGCTATACAGGTTGGAAATACAGTACCAAATATTTTCATAAGAAAAGCTATCTGCAATATGCTATTTATCAGGAGGCAAAACAAATCATCAATTGTGTGTATAATTTTATCTTAGCAGAAGTTGTTTTCACAATGTATTTGTCAAGAAAATGACTGGTATGATAGTAATTTGTTTCTTGTTTCTATGTAATGGCATGATAGGTGATAACTAAATTTTTTCAAAGAACATTCGTTTCTTTCAAATTAAAAATGCACAAATGGCTATACACTAGTCTTAATAAAATGCACATTAGGTGATTGTGATGTTTGCTTGCTTGTGACAGGGTCTCATTATGCAGTCCAGGCTGACTTTGAACTCCAGATCTCCCTTCCTCAGTCTCTCCAATGCTGCAATTACAGACATGCGCCAATATGTTCATCTCAGTATTCATCATTTATTGGGATTGTGCTTTAGATTTTGAAATAATTCAGTGTTAATTCTTCCATTTTTTCACAGTCACTTGAGTGCATTGAGAAGTGTAAAATAGTCTTCTTTAGGATCTCTATATAATGATACATAACAGCTGATTTAGCTTCATTGTACAATGTTTTTAAGGACTGGAGGGTTAGGGAGATGGCTCAGCAGTTTAAAGCATTTTCTGTACAATCATAAAAACTGGAGTTTTCATGCCAGCACTGAAACCCAAGAACTAAGGCAGGAAAAACAGAAGGGTTGTTGGGGCTTGCTGGCATCCAGGATAGCTGGTGAAATGGGTTCAGGAAGACACCCTGCCTCAAAGGAATAAGAGGAGAGTGAGAGGGGACATTTGATGCCCTCTCTGGCCTCCATATGCATGCACAGGTCTGCACACTCTTACACACACATGCATTGCATGTACGCACACTCATGCACACAGAAATTTTTATTAAAGCATTGCTTTTTTTCCAGCTCTAATCTAGAACTAATTAAAACACTTTAAGAGAGTTTCACTGATGCAAATCCTGCAGCCATGCAGGCTCCTTATTCTCTTTCCAAAATAAGTATTTGTTAAAAAGAGGTTGTTATTGGGGCACAGCTCAGCCTGCTATGACTAGGTGGCTTCTTGAGAGAAATTGATCCCTGTGACCGCCTGTCTCAGAAGAGGCACACTTGCCCGATGCACTTTAATGTACACCTAGCACATATCCTGTTGTGTATCTAATGAGCCCTGGGAGGCCACAGGATGGATTAGCAGATTCTCCAATGAAAACTTTGTATTAGGTTCTACTTACCACGATTGACCTGGCAAGTGTGGTGTGATTTAATTCCATGTGTCTATTTAAGGCAGAATTTTGTTGATGATTATTTGAGGCTGCCATTGTTTCTTGCCTCTGCTTTCTAGTGGTAGCAATTTTTCAACCTATTATTTTCCTTGTGTGATTTAAGTTTTATACAGCATATGGTTATATTTCTCTGTGCTTAATGTACATGTGAGTATATGTGGATTTATGTGACATTTTGTGTGATTTCTAGGCCACAACATTTATTAAGATTTTAAAAATGTATTCAGGTCCACCTCTGTGTGTGTGTGTGTGTGTGTGTGTGTGTGTGTGTGTGGTAAAGATTTTAATGTTGAGGAAATCCCCTGTGATCCTTCACTGTCATTCTGTCCAGAGCATCAGTTTTGGAAGGTATTTCTCCAGCTTCCAAATAGCTGTGCTCCTTACTTGCATTTTCAGTGATGTTCAAATGTCTATGCATGACATCCATCCATGCCCAGATATAGTGTATGTGAGCTGTGCACATGACCCCCATCTGTGCCTGGATACAGTATGTGTGAGCTATTTACAATTCTCACTATTATACAGGCCTTGCTGTGAACTAACCTGGTGTCCCTCCATGATGATCATCCACACAATCAAGGCCACCCTGACTTCATCTACATCTGCAGATCACAAGTGTGCTGTGAGGCTGTCATGGAGGGACCAACAGTGACTGCAGCTGGCAAGTAGATGGCACACTTCCAGGCCCCAAGTAACAAAGTGAATGGCTTAATTGTTGGGGATAACAATGTTAGGTTTTTAACTGAAGAAGCAAAATGAGAAAGGGGAAGGGGGAGATGAGGGAGGGGGAGAAAGGTTGAGGAAGGGGCAGGAAAGGAAGACAAAATAGGGCCAGGCTTAACCCAGTGAGAAAGTAACTCTTTCCTAGTGGCATAAACCATTCAAAACATCTTTGTGGAGAAATGAAATGCATTATAAAAACCAGTAGGGTGATCTGACATTCTTTGAGCACTGTACTGGATAGTTTTATGTCAACTTGACACCAGTTAAAGTCATCTGAGAGGAAGGAACCTCAACTAAGAAAATGCCTCCTAGAGCTAGGCAGAGGAGCACTTTTTTAAACCCAGCACTCAGGAGGCAGAGGTGGGCAGATCTCAGAGTTCGAGGCCAACCTGGTCTACAAAGAGAACTTCAGGACAGCCAGTGCTACAATGAGAAACTTTGTCTCAAAGCCACCCGGTACCCCTCTCCAAAAATCTTCCATAAAATTGGGTTGTAGACAAGCCTGTACCACGCGTTTTCTTAATTAGTGATTGATGGGAGAGGACCCAGACCATTGTTGGTGGCCTGGGTTCTGTAACTAAGCAGGCTGAGCAAGCCATCAGGAGCAAGCCAGTAAGCAGCACCCCTCCATGGCCTCTGCATGGGCTCCTGCTTCTAGGTTCCTGCCCTGTTTGAGTTCCTGTCCTGACTTCCTTTGATGATGAACTGTGATGTGGAAGTATAAATCAAATAAACCCCTTCCTATCCAACTTGCTAATGGTCATGGTGTTTCATCACAGCCATAGAAACCCTAACCGAGACAAGCACTAAATGAGACAAATAAACAGGTCCCTCCTGGTGAGCCCCAGGCTGATGGAGGAACCTCATGGGTCACAGGCTGTGTGAGGAGGAACTACTTCCAAGCATCTGCCACGTTGATTCTGGTTTCTCATTCCACTAAACCCAGGCTGGCAGGCACCAAGCAACTGCCTTTTGACTACTGAGCCCATCCACCTACAGAGTAAACTGCCAGCAAGTTGCGGGGGTTTTATTTCTCCCAGGAAATTTGGCTGGGGTCAGGGAGGGCCTATTAACCCTATTTAGGGTCTGTACATGTCTGCACAGATTGGCTCCACACAGCAGAACCTAGTCTAAGCCCCAGGGACATTTGTCTCTTGTTTCTGCTCAGAGCAATGAAACAAGGACACTTTTCTTTCTTTTTTAATCTGTGTGTGTGTGTGTGTGTGTGTGTGTGTGTGTGTGTGTGTGTGTGTGTGGTAAGAGCAGAGGTCAAGGCTGGGTGTCTTTCTCAATTGTTCTCCACATGATTTCTTGAGACCTATTTCTTAGGCCTATTTTGTCTTTTCTTTTGTATGTAACATTCATAAGTTGCCTACAAAGTGAGTACTGATGCTGTGGCTTGAATAAGCATTTCCCTGAGGCCCCTGTATTGGAAGATGATCTTCAGCCCATGGCACTGCTACGACATTCAGAACCCCATGAGGAGGGGAGCTTTGTTCTGTCATGTGTTTCCTGCCTTACCATAGGCCAAACCATTCAGGGTTAGGTAACCATGAACTGAACCATGTCATCTTCTCCCAGTTTCTCAGCAGAGGTGATTTCCTGTGGTCCTGGGGGCTGAACCCAGAGCTCTGTGCATGCCTGGCACAGGTGCATATGGAATCCCAGCCTGTGCAGGGAGACACAAGTGCTCTCAGAGTCTGCAAGGGAGTGATGAGCGGTTTTAAGATAGGGAGGAAGACTAGATGGATGGTATTCTTTAGATGGGGCAGTGAGGGAGAAATTACAGGTAACATTCCCAATCTGGGTAGTGAAGATCAGAAGAGAAGGGAGCCTGGGAGAGGGACAGCGAGGGCACAGTGTAGAGACAGGGCATGCTGGTGACTTAGAGCCAGAGGACCAAGTCACTACCATACCAAGGCATGAGGTCCGACAGCTTATGAGTTTGGCATCCACAGGAGTGGGAGGAGGATGGATTTCACCCTGGGCACAGTGCACAGTGATTACTGTCGTGCTGTGACCCAGTTGTAACAAGTGCTTGAAAGCCCCATGCCGGTTTGCCCCTCGCCACCCTCCCTGCAATGTCCTGTCAGATGAGCAAGCCTTAGACATGCTGGAAGAATGAGGATGGTGAGCCACTGAGGATTCTAATTCTCAGTTCAAATCCGAGACAGAGGAACACTGAGGACTGGCACTCGGCCACACCTGTTCTCTGACTTCAGGCCTGAGCAAACTGGGATGGGAGCTGGCTCCCATTCTGAGTCTCAGGCCTAAGCCACCCCAGCTCTGCCTGCTCCTTCTGAACCTCCTGTTGCTCCCCCAGACACTCTCTGACTCCCCAGGTCTCAGAGAAAACCGGAAGCAGCTTGTAGTTTCCTTTCTCCCCTTACCCTTGCAATGACTGGCCCTGGCACTCGGTGTGAAGACACATTTCACACGGAGGAAGAATGGTCAGTGCTCATCGCTTTCAGGAAACCTTGACCCTTTCCCTTGTTCCTTCCAGTTGATGTTGATGCTCACAAATGGGTCTTTGGGCCCAAGGTGAACAGAGAGAGAAGGGCCAGACGTTATGCACCTGCCAGACAGATGGGGGCTAGGCATGGGCCACCCATGTGTGTGTGAAGGAGCTGGCTTTCTTAGCTGTGGACCTGGCAGGTGACTCTGACTATAGGGTTGTCACCAGCCCACGAACTCAGGACTCCAGAGCTGCTTACATACAGTAGTTACTTTAGCAACAACTCATGCCTCCCAGTTTCATTTAAAAAGTCTATGTCTTTGTAGTTCAGGGTGTGAGGAACTACCTCTGCCTGTGGACTGAGCTCAGTGAGGTTGCACAGCCACTGCCGAAGGAGTAAGGTCAGAAAGTCTACAGACACCATCAGCAGGCCAGCTCCTGTGTAACCACTGAAAAGATGAATTCTCAAGGACAAGTAATTCTTGTGTCCTAAGTCACCTTTATCAAGTGCATAGCAAGATATGGATCACCACTGTAGCCGAACAAAACACAAACAACTGTTTTATAGCTATTTGTGTTTAAGAAGCTTGCATGGTACAAGCTCCCAGCTCCCAGTCAATGGCTAGGGCAGCTGCCCCTCCCCCCCCATTATATTGAGGAATTCATTGAATGACAATGCCAAATGCAGTAGTGTCCTCCAGCCATTGCAGTGGCCTCTCAGTGCTTGGAATGGGGTATGTGCTTGGAAGCAGACTTGGGGAATCGCAGAAAAGGGGCATTGCATCGAAGCCAGAAGGAATTGAGCCAAAGAGGCTTCCATAGCCAGGGGTCTAGGATTGACTCAATAGCAGGAGAAAAATAGAAGTAAGGAACACACCATGAAGAAACCATAAAGAAAAAAGATTAAGGTGATACCTGTGTGATGGTGGATATGTTTCTCTTCTGTATATATGTTTCTCTTCTGTATATATGTTTCTCTTATTGCTTGATGAATAAAATACTGTTTGGCTAGTGGCCAGGCAGGAAGGATAGGTGGGGCTACCAGACTAGGAGACAAGGAGAATTCTGGGAAAGGTAGGCAGACAGAACCCTCCAGGGAGTCCCCATGTAAGGACCAGGAAGAAAGTACTCACCAGGCGTTCTCCAGTAAGTTAAGACCTTGTGGAAATACATAGATTAATAGAATTGAGTTAATAATTAAGACAGAGCTAGCCAATAAGAAGCCCTACACATTGGCCAATAGTTTAATACTTAATATAAGTCTTGGTGTATTTATTTGGGGCTGAAGTGGTGGCAGGACCTGGTAGAACAAAAAACTTTCATCAACACCCCTGCTAATCACCCTGTGCTACTGATCATACTCAATGTAGACATGAGTCGAAATGTCACAACATACCTAATAAGGAAGAAATACATGGCAGTCAAAATATCTTTTAATTAAGAGCCATGGAGGTAGGAGTGACAAAGGCTACATGTGCAAATGAAGAGTGTCTTTCAAAGTTTGGTTTCTTTCATTCTCATTGAAGCCGAGAGTATAACTCAATGATAGAACACTTGCCTACATACATGAGGCTCTGGTTCCAACTGAACATTTTGCTCCTCCCCACAAAATGATATTTGAGCATGATAAATGTATGATCTCGATTAGATTATGGGTTAGCAAAGACATTATTGGGACAATTGGACTATAAATATAGATTAGGTAACAGATTGTGCCATAAAATTCCAGGGCTCAATAGCCAGCATGGTGGGAACTCTTATCTTTATTCTTAGAAAATGTACGCTAAAGGGATGTAGTGTAGTCAGTTGCCTGTAAAATGAGGGAGAGAGAGAGAGAGAGAGAGAGAGAGAGAGAGAGAGAGAGAGAGAGAGAGAGAGAGAGAGAGAGAGAGAGAGAGAGAGATGAACAGAGAGAGAGGAACAGAGAGAGAGGGAGGGGAGGAGAGAGAGAGAGAGAGAGAGAGAGGGAGAGAGAGAGAGACTCCTGACAGAATCTTAAAGCTGCTAAACTTGACTACAAACAACAGAATATTCTCTGGTTTCTGGTTTGTTGTTGTTTTGCTGTAATTTTAAATGTTTTGCTGTAATTTTAAACTTATCTATGCTCTTAATTATATTAGTTGAGACTCAGTGAGTCTGGGACAGAAAGTTTACAATGGTTGCTTAGTCAGGAGTTCTAGGGAGATATTCACCTTGTCTGCACCTGTGGCTTAGGCCATGCCCATTGGGGCGGAGACAGGGCCCAATGGGAGCTGGGAGAAAAGGCTGGGAAAGGGTCGGGCAGCCGCATTTGGTGGTGGATGCTGGAAGGCTTAGGATCCGCTGGAACCCACTGCGTTCATCTGCCTATGTTGTGAGTTATTTCTCCCTTAATAAACATCTGTTCAGCCTAATTGTTTATCCTGATCCTTATTAAATCGCAATAAGGAGTGAAATTTGTTTCCCTCCCAGACAAAAGGAACCCAGTGGTGGATGGGGAGTGGGCTCCATCCCTTCAGTCACTGGCTTCAACCTCCTAGTCTACTGTGTTGTTTCGCACAGAACAACAGGAAAGGGAGGCCTGCACAAAAGGGACGGGGTGGGGGGCAAAATGGCTCCTGATGTTAGAAGGTCTGTTTTCTCAAAATTGTCACTGTATATTTTCTCTAACACTTCTTGGGCCAAAACAGCCTCAGAGCCGAAGGTAGCTGCAAGGGAATCGGGAAGCTATGTCTTTATTTTGCACAGTCCTGACTGACATACGTGGACCTCAGCAATCCCATAGTGCTGAGTGGGAAAAAAAGACCCTGGCTTCGAGCCCCAGTACCCCAGAAAAGGGAAGTGGTTCTAGAAGAAGGGCACTAGTGGACAATTAGCAGTCTCTACCCAGCCACACCCCACAGGAAGGCAGCTTTTACCTGGCAGCCTCAATGAGGCTTGTGACCCTAGAGCTCTGCTGGGCATCAGACTCATGCTGTTCCGTTACTGCCTCGGGTGATGGGCACCCACGGGGTGTGTTCTACAACCCTGCCATTTCAGTGAGACTGCGCTCCCACCCCACTGACCAGGCCAAACTCCATGGACCAGCAACTTTATTTGTTAAAGATTAATCTATCACCTGGCATTTATCCAAGAGGACAAGCTATTTTTAAAACCCAGGGTGAATGTCTTGAGTTTAAAGGAAAAAAAGGGGGGGGGAGGCTCCAGGCCCTTCTGCCAGCCTCCAGGCTACTGGAAAAGGAAAAGCAGTCATTGTACAGTTGCATAGGCCCAGAGGCCTATTTTGTAGAAAGGCAGATATGCTAATAACAGTTTCTACTCCCTTGAGATGCTAACTTCCAGGCAGGCAGTATTTTTTTTTTTTTTTTTTTTTTTTTATTGAAAGGGTATCATTTCTGGAGTAGGGAAAAGAAAAGAAAAAAGGTCAAAGAAACTTGAGAATCTGGTACCACATAAACCCTTTTTTTGACAGGTCCTGATACAAAGACATGTTAAAGGCCCTGAGAAGTCCTGCTGTAAAGAATTTTTTTTTTAGTTTCTAGACTTTTCCCACTATATAACTCTTTCCTCTATATCATCTATTTGCTTCTGACCAAAGAGCTGATCTTGGGAAATATTGTCTCAGAGCCTTCACTTGCATCCTCAAACAGTGATTCTGGCCTCTTCTCACTGAGTTTTATGGAAAAATGGAGCTTAAGTCTCTTGTAGCCAGTGAAAACACAGAGATTTCAGTTTCATCAAGGAAGGGTTTGACACTTGGAAAGAGGTTTTTGGTTTTTGTTGTTGTTGTTGTTGTTTTGTTTTTAAGATTTATTTTATGTGCTTGGGTGTTTGGCATCCCAAAGCATGTGTAAGTACCCCACATGCATGCCTGATGCCCTAGGTTAGAAGAGGGCATCAGATCCCCTGAAACTGGAATTACAGGTATTTGTAAGCTGCCATGTGGATGCCAGGAACTCAACTCATGCCCTTTGCAAGAGCAGTCAATGTTTTTAACCACTGAGCCATCCCTCCAGTCCTACCTGAGAGTTTTTAAAGGGATGTTAATTTATGGCAGCAATATCTTGACTATGACTCTTAGGTCACTGAAGCTCTCTGCAGCAATCAGAATAGGGACTGCAACCAAGCCACCAGCATTGCTGAGCAGAGGATGCTTCTTTAGGTCAATGTACTTATGAGGTTTCTGTTGCTGGTTCCATATGGCTAAAGGGAAGCAGACTGCATCCTGGAGCTCTAACTCATAAGCAATGCTAAAGAAATCCCACACTCACATATAAGTGGTTAAGGAGAAGACGGCTACCTTCAATTTCCGTTTGAACCCATCAGCTACCTTCAATTTCCGTTTGAACCCATCTATGAATAAAATGGATCTGCTCTGTCTTCAGAAAGCTACAAGGTGACAAGGCAACCTGGCCTCTGTGGAGCTGCTTAAACAACTGCTGTGATTTGACCCCAGGAAATTAAGAGTCTCATTAACTCCACCCATTTGGGGCACATTTTTAATAATTTTGCTTTAGGGAAACGTAGGGTCTTTTGTGCAGCACACAACACAGTTCACATGCAGCCTCATTAACTTTTCCCTTCCCTGGGATGAGGGTTGTTATTCCCATCAGGACCCTGAAGCACTAGGCAGCCTGGGGCTAGGCAGCTAATTGGCGCATAGCCAGGGGCACAGCCCCAGCTCCCTGATCCTGTGCCTGGGCTTGCAGCCTTCAAAAGCAAACCTTTGAAATTGTGGTTTCACCCAGAGATATTATAGAAGTGCCCCTTTGGAATCCCCAACCCTACCCCCCATCCCCATCCGGCCAGCAAGGGCTTAACCACTGAACCATCTCCCTAGCCCCTTGGTTATGCATGTACGCCAGCTCTGTCATGTAGTCCATTTTGACTAATGTATCACTATGTGGCTGTGCATATTGTCTATTGTCCAGACATTGTCCTGAATAGTAGGGAAGCCTTTGTGGGTTCTAGTTACAGTTTTTAGGATGAGAGGATGGTCCCCAAGAATAAGGAATAAGTGACCATGTGATTGCCAGTGTCAGGATCACATGACAGTTGTGATCTTCTCAAGTGAGAGACCCTACACCACCCCCTCCAAGTTTCATTGTGGCTCTGACTTTCTGCCATGCATTGGCTACTTTCGAATCACTGCGATCCAAGCACCGGACAGGAACAAGGAAGGGAGGGCTTCCTTTGGTTCATGGTTTCAGGGGATTTCAGTCTGCTGTGGTGGGACAGTTGCGATGAGCTGGAGGAGACACAGTTCCTGTGCTTGGGAGCAGTTGGTGAAGTCACAGTGGCAGGCATGTGTGGTGGGAGCTCACATGACTGTGGACCAGGAAGTACACGGCAGGATTGAAGTAAAGGCCGGTTATAATCTGCCCCTTAAGCACCCACTCCCATCACATAGGCCTTGCCTCCTAAAGCCTCTCTAAACAGGGTTACTAGCTGGGGAGCAATGTTCAAAACATCAGCTGGTGGGAGGGCATTTTAGATTTGACCCTAAGCAAACCTCCCCTAGGCATAGAGACATGGGATACACTATAATTGCTGCCCCACCCCCACCCACACAGCACACAGAGTGGAAGGGGCATGTGGGCTCATCATCCAGCTCGGACATGGCAGCTGCTCCTATGGGTGTCCTCTTGACTTGGAGTCCCCAAGTTCCTACTCTGTGCTTCTCCTACCCAGATGTCTCCAGGTGACTCTGGCAAAGGTCTTGTGCAGAATATGTGGGGCCTTTCCTGCTTGGCTTGTTATAAATGCTGCATGCTCCAGGAAGTGAGCAGTGTGGAGACTCATAATTAGCAGCTTTGCATCTTGCATGTCCTCTGCATCTTAAAGCCACAGCCTGTTATTATGGGTCCTGTAGATGCTAGAGAAGTTTTGAGATTGAGGAACTTGGGCATGGAAGGTGAGGACATGAGTCCACTCTAGGCTTCCTAAAGTTTTAACTGTCCACAAGATGTCAGGAGAGGTGTGCTATGTCACAGAGGTAGAAGACCCTGGAGGCCGCTGCGCTGGTTCAAGGGACCTGCCTCATGTAGCATGATGGTGGCTGCCTCATTTATTAGTGGTATATATCCCATAAGATTGTTACTGGGATTAGCGAGTTAATTCACATGAATGAAAAGAACAACGGCAGAGCTGGCCCTATAGCTCTGCGCCCAGAAACTTGCCAGGCACTCATGAAGTTCTGGATTGAATCATCAGCACCCCAGAAGATAAAATAAAGTATGATAAAACAGCAACAAAAAACCCACTTGTGGTGGGCCTTAATGTTTTATAGAGTTTGTTATCAGTATTTAGGATGTGTACAAATATAGAACACTCGTTTTATGACCTTCTGGATGTCTCCTCAAATCTATTAGAGGTCTCAGAATAGCTTAATTTTTGGAATTACAAAAAGCAACTTGTCACTTACATGCCTGCCTAGGTACACTGGCTTCCTCTTGTTCCTGGTCTCCACTGTGCTCTGCTGTAGGCCAACACACAGCTTCCTTCTCTCTGCCTGGGATACTCTTCCTCCACCCCATGTGCCTGTACCCTCTGACCTCTGGAGCCAGCCTCGATGGCCTAATTACTGAAGTGGTCTGTTCAGAGCAGGCTGTGATCTTGTTTAGTATTTAATTCCACAGGGAGCTTATTCCTTGCAAACTTTCTGTATTGAGCACAACCTGGGGTCAGGTCTTAGAACAAAGTGGGTCCTGAGAGTAGCATCCCAAAGCCTCGTCCTGGGATGTGCAGAGGCCAGGTGAAGACAGAGGACATCAGATCAGAGCAAATGGGTTTGCACCAGGAATCATCTGAGTGACAGGACATCAGGCACAGGACTTTCACCTACAGGCAAGGAAGAGCCAAGGGTACCCAGTGAACATCCTAGGGTAGGGACAAGTGAAAGAACACCAAGCAGGTGTAGATCTGAGGCCCACAGGGACTTCACAGCCCTGTGTCACAGATCCAGCCCCACCACCCAGGCCCTCTTAAATTGGGCTAGTGTCTTCACCTCTCTGAGTCTTGCCATTCTGGGTGTTTAAATGAGGACAACAGCCTTGCCTGCCTCATAAAGATTACAGGAGAGGGGCTGGAGAGATTATTCAGCAGTTACTTGCTCTTGAAGAAGACCCAGATTCTATTTCCAGCGAGCATACAGTGGCTCACACCTGTTACTCCAGTTCCCCCAAATCTACTGCCCTCTACTGCCCTCTGTGGCCCAGGCGCGCACGCACACATACACACACACACACACACACACACACACACACACACACACACACACACACACACACAGCCATTCATATATGTAATATAAATTTAGAACTTTGATGTGTAGTGGATGTTTTGCCTGCTTGTATATGTGTGTACTACATTCATGCCTGGTACCTAGGGACCAGAAGAGGGCTCCGGATTCCTTTAGTTTGGAGTTACAGGCAGATATGAGCTGCCATTCTGGGTGCTGGGAATTGAACTTGAGTCCTCTGAAAGGACAGCCAGTGCTTTTAATCCCCAAGCCTTCTCTCCAGCCTCACAAACAAATCTTTAAGTTATAGGAAAGTCAGGGTGTACATACCACTGGGCAAGAATGCAATGCCAGTGTGGGTAACCAGGGAGCCAAGACCCATTGGGATGGATTTCAGGAGAGGCGTGGGGGGCCAATGACCTTCACCTTGGGAAGGATTCCAGCCCTGGGGATGGAGACCTATCTGAGTCAGCTACAGCTGCCTTGGCCAAGCACCACAGGCAAGGTGACCTAACAACAGATGTTTGCTTTCTCAGAGTTCTGGCCGCTGAAGTTTGAGATCTGGGTTCCCATGTTCTTCCTGGGAAGGATGCCTTCTCTGGCTTGCAGTGGTCACATTCTACCTTCTCACTGTGTGCTCACCGGGCCTTACCTCTGGTGTTTCCTGCTCATGGAGGGAGAGAGGGAAGGAATGGAGGGCTAATGGGAGAGAATATAACAAAAATAACCATGACTGTAGAGCCTTTAAAACCTTCCTGGCTTGACTGTACTGAGCATAGCCTCCTGCAGTCTCCATACAACCTGGAAGTTTCAGCGTCAGAGAGGATATTCAGGGTGTGTGTGGAGAGGTATTTGCCAGCATCAGCATCCTCCTTTTCTGTCTGCAATGTTGCTTGCACCTGTGATCTGCACAGCAATGTCTTCCAGTTTGAAAAGGGCTAGGCCAGAGCTAGGAACATAGCTCAGTGGTAGAGCGACTGACTGCCCTACTCACAAAAGACCCCAAGTCCCATCCTCAGCACTGCAGGAAAAGAGCCAATGTGGAGCTTTATTGAAGAGTTAAGTAGCCAACAGCAGGCGTTGGGTTTCTGCTTCATCCATAGCAGTGTACTTAGCAGTAGGGACCATCTTGGAACGAGTTATGTCAGTCATAAGGGATGCACCTCCACTCTCAAGAGATTTATAAGGACTCAGAAACAACACATACATGGATCTATGAGTGCATGCATGCACACAAGCACACAGGAAACTTTACAAGAAGAACTGCAGAACCAGAAGGTGATTTCATGACTCCTAGGAGCCAGTTAACCACAGCCATGCTCAGTTTCTCTCTGAATGAGTCTGATGATAAACATTGGGTCTGGTTAGGTGATTAGGAGGTGTGACTGTGCACAGATAGTTGTTATTGAACTTGATCTTTCTTATGGGCAGAGACACAGGAAACTGCCAAGCTAGTGGTTCTGAGCTAGCAGTGATTTTGTTGTGTGTGGATATCTGACAACATCTGGAGGTAATTGGAACTATCAAGAATGATGGACCAAGTGGGAAGTGCTACAGGAATTAAGAAAGTAGAAGCCAGAGACACTCCTTAACATCCTGCAATGACCAGAGCGGCCTCAAACAAAGGCCTACTCATCTTAGAATATCAACGGTGGGGGAGGGTGAGTTGGAGGGGGCACCAGGAGCATGGCTGTGTGTGGGAACTGGATCTCAGTTTATCTACCTGTGATGTAATGATCTCTTAGGTTACATTTGGCTTTGATATTATGTAATTGTGTAACTAGAGAGAGTAATGCAAAGGTGTGAGCATCTCTAGACAGCCTTTAAAAGAAAGCAGGGGGGTTTCCCAGGGCTTTCAGGCAAGTCTGTGGGACTGAGCCACTTCATTCTCTGCCCAGAGCTGGAAGGACCCCATCCTCGGTACTGTCACTTAGGGAGAAGTCTTACTGGACAGAATGGGCTAAAGTTACCCAGGACCTCAGACTCCAGTCGGCATTCCTGGGAGCCTCTTGCCAAGTATTGCCTGGGCTACCAAGGCCTGAAAGAAGCACAGCATCCCCAAGCCCGAGTGGAGCCATTATTCCATGTCCTCAAGCCACACCTTCTCTGTCTTAGTAGCCAAAGGACTGCTCAATGGGCTAAAGAAAGCATAAACCATCACTATTGTAAAAACAGAATGATGGCATCATGCATATCGATACTCTTCAGTAAAAAAGTAGTTTCCAGTTATAATCTCCTCACCACAAAACAGTAGAAGGTGCTTATGTACTGTAAAAGAAAATCCACTATTAAAAATGCAAATCATCTTCATAGAACACATGTTGAGGAAGAGAAACTCTGTATGAAGAGAACACTATATCATATCATAAATACATGCGATGACTTTGCATATCAGTGTTTGAACAGTATTTTCATGAAGTGTCAGAAATTTATTCAACTGTATGTACAGTTACAATGCACATGTTCTTGATTGCCTTCAATGTCCTTACACAGACCCAGGTGTTCAAGCTCAGTCTCCGCAGTGGCACTGGGAGATGGGACCCAGTGAGTGGTCTTAGGTTACTGGGGGTATGCCTCTTAATGGACTTATTCACCCCAAAATATCACCAGTGCTGTGGTGAGAAACCAAACACAGTCTGAGGGAGTGTCTGGGACCCTAGGCCCTTCCGGCCCTTCCTCCCATCTCTTTGCTCATCTCTCACTCCCACCATCATACCCTGCCTCGCCACAGGCCCAACTGACCATGAACCAAAACCCCCAGAACCGTTACCAAAAGTCCAGCTCTTTGTAAGCTATTGCTTCTGCTGTTTGGATATAGTAATGGGAGTGAATGGAGAAACTCAGGAGGCTAAGGTAGGAGAATGGTTAGTTCAAGGCCAGTGAGTACTATATAGTGCTCAAAAAAGTGAGGGTCAATAAGGTGTCTTTGTAAAGTGTTTGACACACAAGCATGAAGGCCCGAGTCCAATGTTCCAGAACCCACATCACAAGCCGAGTGTGGTGGTGAGTGTCTGTGACCCCGCACTAGGAAGGTAGTGACAGGAAGGATTCCCGGGACTCATTGGCCAGCCAGTCTAACAAAATCAGTGACTTCCAGGTTCAGTGAGACACTGTGCCTCAAAAAATAATGTGGAGAACAATTGAGGAAGATGCCCAACATTTACACACACACACACACACACACACACACACACACACACACACACACACACATACACAGGTGCACGTGTATTCAGATGTACCTGTGCACACACATGCACATGCAAAGTACACACACAGAGAGACTAGAATAATGTAAAATAATTTTTCCTGTAACCTGGGAGGGCTCTTAGGTGGAGAAAATTTAGGTGCCAACTCCCCTCATCCTGCAAAGCAAAGTTAAACCCACTATGAAAGGTCAGGAAGTCTTTTATGACTCTAAACCTATTACCTACCTTGAGGGCTTCCTGGGAATTTTGGAAAGGGTGTCTGTGTGTCTGTCTTAGATCAGATAGAGGTGCTTTCTCCCCACTCGGTGACAAGGGGAGAACCAAGAGGGTTGCCAAGGGAACTTGGTTTTCATCCTGGGAACTGACAGAACATGTGACAGTCAAGAGAGGAAGGAAAGTAGGGATTGGAGGAGGCTAGTTCAGGAGCCATCTTGTCGCCCAGCTATGGAGAAAGAAGACAGAGATTAACACAGGTCAAGCAAACCTCCTCTGAGGGTCCAATAGGAGCCATCTCAAAGGTCAAACTCAAGGGAGCTGTAAGGAGGGTGACTGACAAGAGAAGTCCTATGTAAGGCAGACTCCTGGAGGACCAGACACGGAGGGTCAGTGTAGCCAGAGAAATGGAGACTGCACCACAGGTATTTCAATAGAGTTCAAAGCTCGGCCATCTCAAAGGCCCCACAAATTTTCAGGAGACTATTTGCCAACCTTAGACACATCTCTGGAAGGAAGGAAACCATGAGCAATGGGAAGGGGAAGCACAATACAAAAGAAAGAGAAGAGGCCAGTCTTTTCCTCTCCTCCCACCTAAGGCTGCAGCCATACAAGAGCTGGGGGAGGAAATCTGAATCAGGTGAGAGGGTGAAGCTCTTATTAGCATGGATACAATGTTCTACATCTCTTGGATGGCTCCAGAACTTACAGAGAATCAAGTACAATCATTTTTAGCTCATACTTCCTAAGTGTTGACAAATATATACCACACACACATTTCCATCTTGTTCATCCCTCCTGCCTCTCTCCCTTCGGAATCACTGTTCTTTGACTTCTGCCAGACTCTATTTGTGTTGCCCAGCCTGGCTTTGAACTTCTAGGGTCAAGCGACCCTTCTGTCAGCCACTACAGGTGGGATTCACCATGCCTGACTTTTTATTTTGTTTTGTTTTTATTTTTTGCCTGTTACTTGCTGGGCTAAGGTGGGAGCCCAGGGTTTTGTGAATGCTGGTCAAACATTATACCACTGACATATGCACTCAGCCAATTATCATTTTCTTGGGTTTTCTATCAATGCAAGTAAACAGTGCATGCTGTTATGTCTGGCTATAGGGCTTTCTTTTTAACCTGTTTGGTCGGATATTCTGTCATAACTACCCCAAAGTAACTAACACAGAAGCCAATACTATGTATGGCCTTAGGTTTTTGAATAAAATAAATAAGTAAAAACTGTCCTGAAGGCCTGCCAACAAGGAAATAGGAGGTGTGCTCAATCCATTTTCTCAATTAGTATAGGAGTGTGTGTGGATCAGGAAATGTGTTGACTGGTGTAACTGGCATCTTAGTGGATAGTGTGAATGGGGACATGGAGTAAGTAGATATTGTGAATAATTCTGGGTGACAGAGCTATTGTTCAGCACAGGAGAGACAGTGGATCTAATCCCAAGTACCACAAATTAAAAACAAAACAAAAAAATGTGATTTAGTTTAAATTATTCATAAAGTGCTGACTGTAAGCATATGGCATAAAAACCTATAATAAATAAAAGGCCCAGACTCAGGGCTGAAGAGATCACTCAGCAGTTAAGAGCATCTACTGCTCTTGCAGAGGACCTGGCTTCAGTCCCCAGCATCCATGTCAAGCTTGTGATTGCTTGTAATTCCTGCTCCTGAAGGATGGCCTTTGGCCTCTGAGACATCCATACTCAAGTCTGAAAACCTAACCTCCCCATACACACACAATTAAAAATAATTTTTTCTTAAACATTTCAGACTCACAGCAAGTTCCTTTCTGCTTGCTGGTAGAAATTGAGAAAGTCCTGTAATGGGTGAGATTATGGTTAGTTTCTCAGAAGTATTTTTCAACAATAATTCAAGAATGAAGGATTTGCCTGGCATGGTGGCACATGCCTTCAGTCCCAGCACTGGGGAAGCAGAGGCAGATAGATCTCTGTAAGTTTGAGACCAGCCTGATCTACATACAAGTTCCAAAAAAGCCACAGAGACCTTGTCCAAAAATAGGAGGGGGAGAAGTATGGAGAAGGTGAAGTCTACACTGAGAAAGGTAAGAAAGAGGTGGGATGAAACCAAGGGGAATCAACCTACTTTGTGCTCAGCACTGTGTTAATTACGTCCTATAATTCACCACACATTCCTCACAAGAAACCTGTGGGTCAATGTTGATATTATTGCCAACTGCATATGAGAAAATGAATGCATAGAAGTTTTATAGGGTGATGGCTCAGTGGTTAGGAGGGTTAAGAGTACTTACTGAGCCATACCTGTAATCCCAGCTCTTTGAGGGGCAGAGATGGAGTGATCATTGGGGTTTGCTGACTGTCAACCTAGCTCCACGTTCGGTGAGACTGTGTTTCCAGGGAATACAGAGAAGGGTGATACAACAGACATCCTCCTCTGGCCTCCAATCACCCCTGGCTAGAATCACCCATAGAAAAATTATTATCTTAGCTTGGGTAGACCATGAGCAGGTTCACACAGCAGAAGCATGGTTGTAGGATGGGAGTCATCCCAGATAAGAAGGAAATGCTAAATTCAACAGCCACCACCCACTGGATACTTAGAAACACAGGGCAGATGCATGAGGTCCTAGGATTAATCTCAGCACCAGGAAATAGCAACAAAACACACTCAAAATCTGCCATACTGAGAGGCACGGAAAGTTTAGATGGAAAACATTTCAATGAGAGACGCAAGGCTGCACCAGTGAGGCTCGTGACGACTGGGTGGGAATCTATACTGTTCCTAGCCCGAGCTGCAGCCTTCAGCTGTGTGTCCCAGCTGAAGGGGATCTTGCTAACTAACATCCTTCTCTCCTCCTCCTTCCCATTCCCTCTGCCCCTTCCTGTCCCTTCCTCCTCTCCTTCCTTGTAAGTTTTTGGTAATGCTTTTTTAATGTTTCCATCAGTTGGTTTGCATCTTGACAGCACAGACGGGCAGACAGATGGAGGATTATTTTATTCATGTGCTTCTTTGTTTCAGTCATTTCTGAGATCCAGGGTCACACAGTCTGTCATGTAAAATGGAGCAAGCCTTTCCAGGTGGACAGTGTCTCTCACAACACACCTGATGTCATCATGCTGTGAATCAGGCCTAAGTTCTTTCTTTGTCCTACAAGGAAATCGGAAGAGCATAGAACACCCCTCTTCTTTTATTGAGTACAGTGTTACTTTATATATTAAATATAAACATTGAATTTTCAAATTTTTTTTTCTTGTTCATCTCCTTCCCCTACTGTTTTCTGCCACCCCCTTTTGCTGGTCCCCTACTCACCAAGTAGTTCCCAAATCTGCTTTTGGGTCTCATGGATTACTTTTCTTTCCCTTCCCCCCTCTCACTTAAAGTCTCTTCCTCCCCTTTCATGGTTATCCTTTTACTTTTTATCTCTCTCTCTCTCTCTTACCACACACACACACACACACACACACACACACACACACACACACACACACACCAGAGGAAGAGGGAAAGAGAACCAGAGACAGAAAGACACACACAGAGAAATTCATGTCCAGAGTTCAAGAAAAAATATATGGCATTCATCTTTCCTCCTTTGGTTTGTTCTGCTTAATACAACAATCTCTAGCTCCATTCTTTTCTTGTAAACGTCGTGACTTAATTTCCCTTTGTGGCTGAAGAGACTTCCACTGCATTTACGCACCATATTTTCTCCCACCATCCCCGTGTGGGTGGGCGCCAAGACTAGTTCCATCTTTACAGTGAATGGTGCAGCACTACACACAGAGGCACGAGTGCCTTGTGGTGTGTTAACTGGGGGGCAGGGGGGTGTTCTCAGGTTTTTGAGGAACCTCCACACTGAGGACCATAGAGGATGCATCACTTTGTATTCCCATCAGTACATCACAAGGTTGCTCTTGCTCTCATCCTTACCAGCATTTGTTGTTGTCCTTGACGATAGCCATCCTGATTTGGTGAGATGGAATTTGCATTTCCCTAAGGATTTCACATCCTTTTCTGAATATTTATTGGTATCTCTTCGTTTGGAAACTATTCTGTCCATTGGCTATTTATGGATTGGATAGTTTTGGAAGTTCTGTGTTTAATTTCTATAGTTCATTATGTAGTCTAGATACTAATCCCATCTACTATATAATTAAATCGTTTTCAATCTTGTACCTAGTGTTGACAAATGAACTTTTCTTAATTCTCATGGCAGTCATGTGAGGTAGAGCCATCATTGTCCTGAAATGATGGCCAAACAAATAGACACAGAGCCAGATCAACAGCTGATATGGGGCAGCTTTCTTCCATCTTTGCTCTCAAATTTCACCAGGCTGCCTACTGTCGATTGCATAACTGAAATGTATTCAGCACAAACTCAGGTCTGGGCAGATTTGGGTTCCAGCCAATCACAGAGGGCTTTCTGGATGTTGAAGGTAAAGGATTCCATCCAATTGTAGGAGAGATGGAGTGAGAGACTCGAAAGTAGTTAAAGAAATAAAAAGAGGAATGTGTGCAAGGCAGCAAAGATATGGAGGCCAGATACACAGAGAGAGGCTCGGGTACTGAGGAGCCTGACTGAGCTAACTTAAACTTTAACCAGTGGCTCAGGAGGACTCTTCTTCATGTCATTCAGGAGCCAGCCTTGGACTGACGGCTTAAGCCCAACAGGTTGAGCCAACATATATGAGAGAAAGTTGGAGGAGAAGAAGGGCAAAAGCAAAGAGAGAAAGCTGGGGAGAAACCCAGATTCCCTGGAAATTAGCATAACCTTGGGCTATCAAGTGACTTAACAATTAAAACCCTTTTGAGAAGTAACTAAACCAATCATGGTATAGTCATATACTGGAACACCACTTGGCCATAAAAACAAGGCTATTTATATACCTAACAAAATGAATCAATCTCAGAATACTCACGTGGGATACAAAAAGCCAAACATAAAATTATGCTCTTTTTAATTGGCCAAGGAAAGCTCTGATGATGGATAATTAAAACTCAGACTCTCCAGCTGATTGAAGATAAGTTCCAATCACATACAACAGATAGGATTAGTGTCCCTGTAAAAGACAGCCAAGGTGGCAGGAGAGATAGCTCAGTAAAAGCTCTTACAAGCTGGATTCTTAGCACCCATGTCAGATAGCACATACTTGTCTGTAACTCAGCTCCAGGGAATCTGACACCATATTCTGGCCTCCCATGGACACTGCATGCATGTGCACAGGACACCCCACTACACACAACACACATATACATATATAACTTTAAAAACACCCAAGATACCTTTTGCCTCTTCTGCCAAGTGAAGTCACAAGAAGAAAGCTGTCAATTAAAGCAACTGCCAACCATCATGGAATCTGCCAGAACCTTGATTTTGGACTTCCCAGATTCCTAAAGTATTAAGAAATTCATGTTGAGCTGGGCATGGTGGTACATGCCTTAAATCTGAGCATTTGGGAGGCAGAGGCAGGGGACCTCTGAGTCTTGTGGCTGGTGTGGTCTACATAGTGAGTTCCAGGACACACGGGACTACACAAAGAAACTGTCTTTGAAAACGGTGTCTTTGAAAGTAGCAAAAAGAAAGAAGTTCATGTTGTTCACTACCTCCTAGATTGATGTCATTGTGTTACTAGAGCCCAAAAAGACTAAGACAACATCACTTAAATATATTATTTATGTTTATTTCTTTAAAAATAAAATATGTCTGTGTGACAAAATGCACATTCAGCTGAGCAAAGCTCTGGATTCAATCCTCAGCTTAAAAAAAAGGAAAATAAAGAGAAAAAAACAAACAAACAAACAAACACCTTAGTAGTAGAATGCTGGCCTAGCAAGTGCTAGGGCTTGGGTTCAGTCCCCAGCAGGGGAGGCTGGGCTCCAGCTGTTGACCACGCTTCCGCTGTGAGGGTGTTGGGATGCTCTACCCACGAGCAGTTGAGACTCAGAGAAGCACCTGGCAGCTACCAAGGCTGGGTGGGAAGGGACTGAAGAGAAACTTGGTGATGGTTAGCACGAAATGGATTCAGGGCTTTGTGTTACATGTTCAGGAACATGAAGTGATGGCGCACAACACCGTCTATGTCCCATGTGCTCTGCCTATGCTGCAGTAGGTGGCCCCTGAGGTCTGAGAACCCTACAGACTGCACCAGGTCTGATTTACTGGAAAGAGCATACGGTTGTTGTCCTTCTCACCCTGGCACACACACACACACACACACACACACACACACACACACACACACACACACACAAGAGAGAGAGAGAGAGAGAGAGAGAGAGAGAGAGAGAGAGAGAGAGAGAGAGAGAGAGATGGAGCTGAAGGGAAGATTCTGCTGATGGATTAGGCCTTGGCCTTTTCAGCTCTAGAGTTCCTACCCACAGCTCTTCTTGCCTCCACGGGCAGCACAATGACACAACAAAGGTTATGACACAGGCCTGGCCTTTCACCTCCCTTGATCCTCCGAGGCCTGTTGGTGATGTTTCACTGCTCTACTTTGGGGTGACAAACGCCATGACCGGAATCACCTTTGGGGAGGAGAGGGTTTATTTTATCTCATGCTTCCAGGTCACAATCTATCACTGAAGGAAGTCAGAGCAGGAACTCAAGGCAGGAACCTGGAGCCAAAATCATGGAGGAAAGTTGCTTACTGACTCATGTTCATGAAGTCAAGCTCAGCCAGCCTTCTGACACAGCCCAGCGACCAGGGGTAGCACAGCTCACAGTGAGCTAAGTTTCCCCACATCAATTAGCAATCAAGACGCTTCCTCACAGACATGGCTGCTGACCTGTCTGACCTAGACAGAGGGAATGTCCTATTGCCAGGCGAGTCTTGGTTATATTGAGTTGGCAACAAAAACTGACCAGCTCGTTCACCAGGCACAGAGCTGTGCGGGAATTATGGTTTGACTATGAGATACCCATCACAGGTTTATGCATTGAGTGCTTGTCCCCAGCTGATGGCACCGTTTTGGGAGAATGGGCCTAGCTAGGGTCAGAACATTGAAGGTTATATCTAGTCTCTAGTCCCTTCCTCTCTTTGTGCTTCAGATATTACCATGAGGTGAGTAGCCATGTGTTCTGTCATAGTGCATGGGGCTGAGTAACTGTGGACTGACTGTTTTGAAACCATGAGGCAAAATAAAAACTTTCTTAACTCATTTATGCCCAGTATTAAAAGAACATTTAATTCATTTTACATACCAACCACAGTTCCCCCTCCCTCCCTATGCCCAGTACTTTGTCACAGAAATAAAAATGCTCACACAATTAACCTGATGTGGTGGTTGCCCAGAAGGCTTGCTCAGAAACTGCTGGGTTTTTATCAATGGTTCATTAGAACTCTCTGATCCCTTTGTCTAGAACCAGGACCTTCCTTGTTCACCAAAGTCCACGAGTAAGGGCCAAACAGCAGAGGACTGTGCCAGGATGGGAGCCAACCATCACCTCAAAGTGCTAGTAAATCTTTGTTTCAGTGAAGGAAGCCTGAGTTACCTCACCTGCCCTTGCCTTTGGGCCAAGCAGAGGAATGGTGGGTACAGCTGTGCTGGAGGTCCCAGAGATGTTCAGTATCCTGTAGACAGAGTTTCTGCCCACCTGGTCCCATAGCCATCTAGCCCCAAATAAACACACTGAGACTTACATTGATTACAAACTGTTTAGCCAATGGCTCAGGCTTCTTACTGGTTAGGTCTCTCTTAATTATTTATCTATGTATTTCCACATGGCCTTATCTTACCAGAGAATGCCTGGAGTTATATCTTCTTGGTAGCTACATGACATCTCTCTGGCCTCTTCTCTGCATCTTCTCCCCAGAATTGTCCTCACCTGGTAGCCCCGCCTATACTTCGTGCCTGGCTACTGGCCAATCAGTGTTTTAGTCATCAACCAGTAAGAGAAACACATATTAACAGCATACAAAAGGACATCTCCCGTCAGTACCCATTTGAACATAAGGAAGGTCCAGAACATGGTGGCTTGCACTGTACAGTAAAGGAGGAAGGGGGCTGCCTCTGGGAGCCGTCCACACTGATGAGGTTGCTCCTTGACTGGAGAAGAGAAGTCACCTCCACCAAACCCTCTTCTCTTCATGCACGTGTGTGCTGGTGTTTCCTCAGAGGAGTGCAGGCTCCTCCAAGAGCCCCATGTAAGCTCTGTCTCCTTCCTTGAAAGAGACCTGCATTTGAGACTGAGAGACCCAGGCATCACTGTGAAACCCTCTTAACAACCTATCAACACAGGATCTGACATGAAGTGAAGTCTTTCCTGTGGCCATGTGCAGGGCAGCTGAAGATGGGGCCACTCTAAGTCCTGAACTCCTCTGAGTTCCCCCAGCCTTGACCTTAGGGAACTGTGAGGTGAGAGCTTCCTGGCAGAATGAACAGTCCTGAGCCACCACTCCCATCACAGGGACTTTAGCCTGTGTGGAAAGCACATCTCTAAGGTTCACAGGAAAGCCTTCTGCTGCGCACAGTAAGACCTTGCAGGCTTAGTGTCATCCAGAGCTTGATCCTGTCTCTCTGGACAGTTGAGACATCCAAGATGTTCTCCACCGGGTCCAGCCGCCCTCTGAGCTGATAGATGAGGTGCTGAGAGATAAGGGAGCTCTTGCTCAGGCCCCATCCCCCACCTGGAAGTGGAGGCAGCCTGGCCTTCCCTGGCATGGTGTCCAATCAGAGTGGATAGGGACTGCATGCCTGGGTAGTGCTTACAGCTAAAGCTTTCTTCTGGGTACTTGGAAACTGAGACCCAGCACCAGTGCATCATGAGACAGTCACGGAGCTCTCATTTGGGACATAAAGAATGGAAAAAGCATAAGGTCAATGTAGCAGGTGGGAGGATTGGAAGGGGAAGCATGGACTTGGGGGTCTCTCTGCAATGTGCATTCTGAGGTCAGGAATAGAATCTGGGTTTCCAGAGTAGGACTCAGGCTTGTCAGGCTAGTGCCATACTTGACAGGATTACCCCTATGAAGATAGTTGTTAAAGAAAAAGTCAGAAGCAAAGAGAACCTCAGTTAAAAAAAAAAAAAAAAAAAAAGCATTGCCCTTCCTGTTCAGTGTTCCTTACTCCCTGTCTCCCCTGCTTCAGGGTGAAACACAATATCTTAAGCAAACAGAGCTCAAAGAGGCTGATCATTGGCTCCCATTGTCCTCCGATACCACAGCCCCTCCCTCCCTCCCCTTGGCCTGTGCTGACAGGCTGTTTATATTTTTCTAAGGGCCACCCTTTAACTCTCAGTCTGATGACTATCATGGGCTCATTTGTCTGAGGGCTAAAGGGAGCTGGAGTCCGCAGTGCTGAGGAGGCTGGGCCGGTCTCTGATGCCCAGGAGTGGCCGATATGGAACCCAGGTAAGAACTTCCACATGTGTGATGATAAGTCTTTCTCTGGGCTGGCTGGTTAATCTCCAGCAGGGAGGGAGACATGCTGTGATTGAGTTGCTAGCTTTGTCACCGGTTTTCAGTTCTTGTCTGCAAAGACAGAAGGAAAAGACTAGTCCTCTCTGCCCAGAAAGCTTATATGAGCTGGGTCCACCCAGATGGGGAAAGAGAGAAAATGCAGAATTGGGGGAAAGAAAAAGCAGATCTAGCACCCAGGCAGCACCGCTGGGGCTGAGCTGCAGGCATTTTCCCCCACATGCTGCCCAATACTCTTTTCTCTTGTTCAATGCAGCTGTTCAAGCCTTCGGCTGCCACAGTGGGGTCTCTGTAGCCTGTGTACCTCGGTTGACCCCCTTTGAAAGAGCTAATATCTCTTAGTATTTTCAAAGGGAAGGCATAGTGGACTTGTCATAAACAGATCCATTCAGAAATGTGGGAATGGTTGTGAGCTAGCAGGCTGTTGTAAAGTTTAACTGCCCCATAAAAGTGCTCAAAGGGTACTTGGAATAAGGAACAGCCTCAGGCGAATAGAGAGCTTGTCTTTGATTACTGGAGTGAAAAGGCTGGGGGAGGGGTGGGCCCCCTGTTGCTCACCCCCACCCCCTATGGTGCTTCAGAGAACACTGTGAGGTGGGGAATCTGACAGGGCTTGGGCCGGCCATGCTGCTATGCTTTCTGGATCCTGGTTCTGGTTCCCAAGGCTGTTAGTCTGCTTCCTTCATCTTAGCCCATTTGGCAGTAGACACCTGTCCCAACACAGAGTTATGATCACATGAATGTAATGGAATGTAGAGCAACCTAAGCGCCCCCCCCAAGTAATCGAGCCAGAAAGTGCAGTAGAAAAATCCCACCTCCTGCTGAGCAAAAGCGCCATCCCCATCCATGCAGCTTTGATCAGACATTGTGTCCTTGCCTTTCTGAGGAGCCTGGTGGTGTGCAGCTTATGGTGTGTTTGGTATGGACAGGAGTCTGATGAGATGTTGAAGGGAGGCCAGGCTGGTGCATCACCTGCCATCCTTACTGTACTTTCAAAATCTCTGACTTCTCGAATTCCCTGGTTTGTATGTTACCACAATATGGCACCTTTAAACGTGTGATGCTTTTGTAACAACTGATGGAAAGATCAGAATGCAAAAGTCAGTTTTCAAGTAAATTGAACCCAAAGCAGCACAACGTTTACACAATGAAAACAAAGCAGTTTGCAAACAAGGCCACGGCTCCTGAGTGCCCAGGAGAGAGGGAAGGCTAAGTTGCTCCTTGGAGCAGGCTAGTGAAGGAAAGAATCAACTCTGAAAATGAAGTTTTCAGATGGGGCCAGGGCAAACCATCCAGCCCCGTGCTGCAAACTCAATTTTTGGGGGGTACTATATTCCCACACTCCTACCTGGTTATCTTTTGATTTCTGAAAGCACAATTCCCAAAATTGCCTCACCCCAGATTGTCTCTTGTGCTACTGGCCACCAGCTATAAATCAGAGGTCCTAGCAACCGGGTTGGTGCCTATTGGCGTATGACTGTGTCTAACTTTGTGCTATGACTTGGAAGTTCTGTGGTTCTCACCCTCAAGTTCAGGGAGTTGTTAAAGAAGGCTTGCAGAACCCGGGGAAATGCTTTTATATCTGCTGGCATATTATACAGGATGTAATGGAGAATACAGATAATCAGCCAGGTGAAAAGCTGCAAGGGGTAGAGGTGGGGTGGGGCAGGGGTCTTCCCAGCACCTCCACCTGCTCAGCAGATGTGTCTCGGCTTTTGTTGTTATTGTGGCTTTGTTTTGTTTTATGGAGACTTTATTAGAGTTACATTACTGCCACTGACAATCTCCAGAGCCTTTGCACCTCCTGGAGGTGGCTGTTGGTGTTGCATCAGGAGAGTGGCTTGTTCCCCTGACAATCAAACCCCATCCTGAGGTTTCTGGGAAGCTATCAGCTTTTCTATAATACCCCAGGAGCACACAGAGATCCCTCTCACTTTGTGCATCTTATCAGCTTCAAGAACTGCTTGCTAAGAAACAGGGACAAGACCACACACACACACACACACACACACACACACACACACACACACACACACACACACACCTTATTCTAACCCTCAGTATCACACATTTCTCAGATTTACACTTCAGGTCATCTCTTATGTATATTTGAACAAGTTGCATACTATTTCTGTGTCCCAGTTCCCAAATCTACAGCAAGTGCTTAGTCCTAAGAAAGGCCAGCTGAGGAGAGGCCCAGCCCTGCCACACTGATGGGGGTGACCCCAGAAGGTCGAGGCCAAGGCAGAAGCTCCAGAGCATGAGGCTAAAAGCAAGAGCTTTGATTTAGACACATTCAGGTCAGCTCTTGTGTAATAAGAGCAAAATCATCTACTTTTCTAAAGTCTGACTAGACCATTGTGAGGCTTAAACCTGTCCATGTGTAAAGAGTTTGATCTACAGTGCTCAACGCATAGAAAATCTCCAAGAAAGCCATTCATTTCCCAGCTACCAGCAGCACTCAGTGATAGGCCTAACCATAGGCTAAGTTTGCCAACTGCCCCTTAGGCTTAGTTGAAAGTTCTTGGAAAGGAGCTAGCGAGTTAACTGTGCAAGGTTGTGTTCTAGCTTTTACACCACACTGGCCAGCAGGTGACTCCAGATGAAGTGTGTCCCATGGGCCATTGTCATCTGATCTACCATTAGGTAATGTCTTCAAAGTCCTCGCTAAGTGTTGGGCATGGGTAGATATAATGGGTCTAGTACATAGCTCAAACAGAGATGAACTGAATCTCAGGTCTCCAGTTTCTACTGATGTCGAGGTGTCCTGGGAAAGTCCCTTACTTCTTCCAGTTCCCTCTCTTACCCTCATCTGAAAGTGGCTGTCACAGTGTCTCCCTCATGGGATGATTTGGGGATTGGGGAGACAGGAAGCACAGACACCTCTAGAATGCTTGACTTGGGGTCATTTCCTAATGTTCTTCCATGAAGCATACCCCCATTGTGATGGAACTTTCTAGATACTGTTCCAGAAGTTTCCTACAAAGAATAGGTTGAAATAGTCTCTGAGTACAGAAGCCTTGTCTTACAAGGCCAGGTTGGAAACTAGGGACCATTTTAGGACATAGAATGAAAACTGAAGGCCACACCCACAGAAAATTGGTCCTGTAGAAAACCCAGACTAAACTCCCTCCTAAGACTGACAAGAGCAGTCATTTCTTCACAGGGGCCATTCTGTAGAAAAACCTAAGAAAGTGGAGGTTCCAAAGCCTGGGGTCTAGTAGAGTAGGATCAAGAAAACTGGTGGACAGTGCCTGGCAGCCATCTAAAGAACAGGCAGCTTGGTGACCTTTGTCATCCTGGGGTGGTCTTAATGGAGCAATGGGAAGTCACAATTTGGTTTGTACTTCATAGTCTGGGTACTTCATAATTTACTGCCAACTTTTACTTTCAAACAAGTGTACATACCCCTTCACCATACTCAGTAAACACCCTATTTTGTAATCCAGGAGCATTAAAGAAACCCATCAAAAAACAAACAAACAAACAAAAGATAGAAGGCAAATAAGATACCTTCCCTGAGAAGCCCCTGGGTATCCTTTCACCTCAAGCTGCTCCCTGGGAACACATCTCTTATTTCACCTCCTGCCTTGGACAGCCTTTCTAGGGCTCTAATTGCCAGGAGGGGTTTCCCACTCCAGTTCAATTCCCAGCACTGTACTTGTAGGGTTGAGAGAGGAAGGATCAGCACACCCCACAGCCTGCAGCCAACTCCTCAGACTGTTGACTCGAGAAACCACAGGGACTCAAAAGGACATCACACACGTCGGCCTCCTGACACCAGCACAGGGGTCATCTCCAAGGATGATATTATTCTTTGCAGGTGTACAGAAGACCTTGGAGTCTATGGCACCACAGAGCCTGTCTGTAATGCTGTGACTCCCACGGGGGCAGTTGCCAGTGTTGACCTTTGATATAGCAGATATCCTGCCAAGGAATCTCCAAGGTCAGATTCTTACGGGAAATCTTCCCTCTCAACTCTCCCCCTCTTCCCAGAAGAGTGAGATGGAGAGTTCACATCTTTGTTTTGTTATATTGTGCTGGGGGCATCACACAGGGTGTCCTGTGTGCCAGGCCACCCTGTTCCACTAAGCCATATTCATCCCCCTAAACCTAGAACTAAACTGAATTTTGAAGCCATTAATTAGCTCAGAACCACATGTTATAAATGTCACTATAGTTTGTATTGTTTTGCCAGCTACTCCTGGTTATAACAGCCATCCATCACTGATTTAATGTTGAATATAGAAGTCTTGCTTGAGAGTGTCCCAAGACTGCGATGCCTGTCCCCCTTCACCCACACGCACATTGATGCTGGAGGTGGGAGACACCTGGAGCATAACTTTTCATTCATAAGGAGGCATGGCAAGCAGTGACAAAAGGACTTATATAACAAGCGGCAATGATAGCTATTTCACTTTTATCCTGCTAAGTTCTAAACTTTCCCTTTTTATGTCTTTAGACCATGGTTGACCACAAGGTCATTGAAACCAAGAGAGGTTTAAAACTGTGGATATGGTGGTGGATAAAGGGCTTCAAGTCAAGCATGGAGGGGTAGCCTCTGCCTGCTCCTAAAGTCCTATGAAATCTGCAATATTCTCTTCCACTGCGATCCCCGGGTGCTTTCCGGAGAGGTGGTCACCAATTGAATTTCCAGAGTGCCCAGTGCAGCCCAGTCCTTTTGATGAATCACTGAACCCTAGTTTTTCCGTTTTTCCCCTGGAGCCAAGGGAGCAGAATGGGGGCTGTGAGCTTTATGGTTCTCCCTGAGGCCGAGAGCACAAGATCTTCCTGGACACAGTTCTTTTCTTGTGACTGTTTTCTGAACAAGAAATAGCAGCCACTGATATTGTCTTAGGGATGAAAGTCCTTTCAATCGCCCTCAACTTGGATAGCTGTCATGTCTCTGGATCCTTTCTGTGTTCTGAGCACACTGCAGACATAACATAAATATTAATTACTGCTGGTACATTACCAAGAGAAAATGGAAAGACCCCTATAAGGCAGCAGTGACCCTAGAAGTCCCAGAAGCTGCGTTGGATATGTGACAAGGACAGATAGTGACAAGACATTAAAAAGCAGCTGTCTTCCCATACTTAGCACTTGCAGTAAACCAACCATGCCATTGTCTGAGCTGCCAGAGATGCTGGGAGAAAGCAGGGGGATGGGGCAAGGGCAGGCATCCCTGCCTTCCATATGGGTGTTCTGAGAATACTGGCCACCAGTGAGACCCTCCTTTTCTACAGGTAGGCTGCAACAACCATGGCCTCTGAGCTGCTCATCGATCTAGTGTTATCTCAAGGTTTGGCTTCTGAAGAAGGACGAGCTACTGACAGTGACAGGACCTGTAGTCAGTAGCATAGGGCAAATAGAAGGTCTTAGTGACCAGCAACCTCCATCCTCTAGGATGGGTCAGAAAGATATCTCTGTCATCTGTTGTCTCTAACTAAGGCTTCATTTAAATCTTTTTCTATAGCAATCATGTCCAGCAGTGTCCTTGGCCCTACCTAGTGTGTTAGGGCTAAGAGGTAATGCAGGAGGACACTGTTTTTTTTCTTTGAAAGTTGTCACTGCATATCTTCCCCCTGTGTGGATGTAAATGTATTCTTCCTACTCCCTTCCTTTTAATGTATAAAAACATCCAGTGAGTATGAGGAGGAGGGGGCTGACGAGGAGGAAAGTGTGTGTGGCAACTGGAGATTAAAACCATTGCAGCTGCTTTCTATTTGTTGCTGCGTTGGGTGTTTTTGCAGGGAGCCCTCCCCCACTTTCTTTCAAACAGGGCTATTTGCTCTGATGCTGCCCATCAGGTAATGATCGTGTTGTCCAGGCCCAGGCTGCTGTCCATTGTTCTTCTGTTAACTAAAAGGGAACTTGGGTTTTGTTCTTGCTTTCTCTTTCCAAGGGATGCACTTTCTCAGCCACTGACTGGGAGGCTTGGTGCGTGGGATATATCACCAGGCAGTCTGGCTGCAGATGAAGATGCTAATACTGCTTAAGCTGAGAATGCCCCCCAACTGTGTTAGTCAGCTCTCCATCACTGTAAGAAATACCCACTTAAACAAACTTTTAAGTAAGAAAGGCTGATTTTGGCTCATGGTTTCAGATGTTTTAATCCCTGGTTCCCTGGTACTGTTGCTTTGGGCCTAGGGTAGGCATGATGGAGAAAGACACCTGAGGTTGACCCATGGTTTCCATTCACACAATAACATACATATGCACACATACACAAGACATACACAGACCTTTGAAGGAGCGCATAAAATCACGAAGGAGGTGGGTTGTCTGTGCAAATAACTAGGGTGGAGAAGTGCTGTCAGGACATGTGTGTGTGTGTGTGTGTGTGTGTGTGTGTGTGTGTGTGTGTGTGTGTTTCTAAGAAGTTGTCATCCAAGGCCAATCAAACTTTTTGTACAGGGAAGGAAAGAATTTAGACTCAGGAAAGAGAAGAAAGGCCACAACAGGCTTGGGAGGAACCAGTGTCACAAAAGGTACATGAGCTAGAATCAAAGGGGGTTTTAGAAAATATAGTTTAATCATGGGAGGAAGTCAGGGTCAAGAAAAGTCAGTGGTCCTTGACAGCTTGAGCAATATATGATGTTACTAATCTGCTGTCTTTTCCTCCAGTTTTCCAACAGGTGACTCCTTTGAGTGCTAGAACTTTCCCTCCCTCTCTCCATGAAGGCTTTCCCACTTCCCAGAAATGGACAGGTCGGGAGTGCCATTCAGTCATAGAGCACTTGCTTCAAACATGCAAGAGGCCTTGAGCTCAATTTCCAACACACACACACATGCATGCACCCACGCACACACACTCTTCCCTTGAGTCCTCGGAGCAATTCCAATGCCTCCTTTATGGAGAGGCTTGTAGAAGCTTAACCCTTGCTCCCATTAGTCACCTGAGACCATGTTACCGGAAACTGTTTTGGCTCCCTCTGTGCCAAGGTGTTGTACATAACCTGTGTGCTTAGCAAACGCGGGCTACACAGGGGTGGCAGAGGACAGGGCTCTTTCCAGCTGTTTCACGTACAAGTCTTTCAGTTAACCTGACATTTTAGAACCTAAGCAGGTATGGACATAAATAAGTGAAATTAAAGCAGTCTCTGGAGAAGCAAGTCCCAGTTACTGAGCAGTGGTGTCAGGAAGCTGACCTACCAAGGGATTGGTTTCACCTTGAACTTGGCATGCCCCTCTAAAGCTAGTCAGTTCATCCCAGGGTCCCCAGAACTTTTCCTCACCATTTCACAAACTTCATCACTGATTCTCAAAAGAACTTTACCCTTCTGGTCATAAATTGAATACCAGAGAGTCCCCCTAAAGGTTTATATAAGTCACTAACCCTCTAAGAGTGGCTGTTGGGAGATGGACTGAAGATCAAGAGCTACATAAGACAGTAGCACATGTCTGAGTCCCAGCTACTCAGAAGACAGAGGAAGGAGGATTGCTTGAGCCTGGTTGTGGGGAGGAGGGGGAATTGGAGACCAGACAGGGCAATATAGTATATCCTGCTTCCTTCCCCATCTCAAATGGAAGCTGTGGGAGAGATGGGGCTGTAGCTCTCAGTAGAGCACCTGCACACACCTGCCTAATGCGCGCAAGGCCCTGACTTCACTCTTCAGCACGGCCAAATAAAATATATAGTCTTAAAAGAAACCAAGGCCGGACTAGATTCCATCTCTTGTGTGTTTGTGGTGCTTTTTCTAAGCTTTGTGGATTCCGTTGAAGATGATCCAAACATTACACATGGTATCGGTCTCACGGCGAGGGCCCAGGGGCTTTGACACTGTGATAGAAGGGAGGAACTGAGAGGGAGGAGTCTAGAAAGGGGCAGGTGTTGACCATCAGAGCTTGACATCAGGCCTAGCTTTATAGAAGTAAACCGGCAAGTTGGCATAGCTATACTTGTTGTGGTTGTGTTCGTGGCAGCCATTGGCACTTGGAGCCATGAGAAGCCTGCAGGCCCTTCCTTGTGCTGTAGAAGTAAGCCCCTCCCACTGTATTCAGCATAGGCTACCAGGTTCCAGAGCTGTGAGAAAAAAACCCACATTTCTGTTGTCTAACCTCCTCAGTTCCTGGTGCTTTGTTTCAGCAGCTGCAACAAACCAATATGGTCCATTTCCCCTGCTCCGTAATCACCTTCAATTTTAACCACACACACACACACACACACACACACACACACACACCTCTCTCTCTCTCTCTCTCTCTCTCTCTCTCTCTCTCTCTCTCTCTCTCTCTCTCTCTCTCTCTCTCTCTCTCTCATGCTTAACCTGTCTTGCTTAGCCAAAAGGTCCCAAATACCTTAGAAAGCCGTGTGGTGGGTGGGTTTGTTTGCATTACTAACCAGGCTCAACTTCTGTGACATCATTACGTGAACCCACTCATGGCTTCTCCAGGGTCCTCTTTTTTTTTTTTTTTTTCATTGTCTTCTATCTACACTGCTGTTCAAGGCAAAACCTAGGTGACTCTATAACTCCTACTCCCTCTCTGTCAGAGCATCAGCTCCCAGTTTTTTCTCGCTCTCTTTGGAGTCTTTCCCTCCATTTCAGACTCACCTCCACTCCCTTCCTTGTGAAATTATCTTTCTGCTGTGGAAATCTTATTACATGACTTGCTGGCTTGAAATCTATCAGAGGGTCCCCTTAGCTTCCAGCCAAATGTCAAGTCCCGTTTACCGACAAGAACAGTGACCTAACTCCCTTGCCATCCACCATAGGGCATCTGTCCCTATTGCTTCCTCCGCCCCCCTCTCCACCCCCACCCCCAGAGCCACCTTCAGAATCAACTCCTAGCCTCTTTGTTCCAGAAGCCTGCTGAAGCTCCAAAATTCACAGACTTGGCAGGGAGGATGCAGGGACTTTGGATTCCAGAGTCATTGAAAAATCCCCCAACCCCGCCCTGCATTTCTTTGACAGTTATTTTGTGGGATCGGGAAATGGCAAGTCTTCCTGGCCTAACAGGCACTGGGCCGTACAGCACTTGAGAGTAGCGACTTCATGCTTTTTCCTAAGAGAGTAAGGGGAGCACAGAGAAGGCAGCTAGCTAGCTATTCTGCCCAAGCTCTTTCAGAGAGTGAAAAGTCAGCCGACAGAGACCACACTTCCTCATCGTCTTCAGCGCTGACTGTATCATAATTGACTCATGTAATGGAATTATAGTAAACGCCGAGCTTTCCCCCCTCCTTCACGTTCAGCAGTGTTTGCTTTCAATACCGAATGCCCGGCGGTGGAGGCCGGCTGCATTGAACTTGCTCAGTCTGGTGCAGCTGAAGTCACTTCCCCTGCGGGAACAGACCGTGCTTTAGTGGGGTGGGCAGAGGGGGGAAGAGGGGGGAGGATGAGTTTTCCGCAGTAGACCTGAAAACCCAGGCAGTCGCGGATTGGTGCATCCCGGCTGCGGCTGCCTTAGTCATCCCAGTGGTTCTGGAACTGGGCACCAACTTGCGTGTTTGTCCCCGGCTCTTTGTGCGCGGATCAGCTGTGGCGTGGGCTCTGGCATCTAATCCAGGATTTGCCTCTGCGCGAGGCTTATGGAAAACAGATGTCTCGCCGCTCTGAGACTGAGCACAGAATGGAAGTGACCCAGAGGGGAGCTGCCTGGCGCCGACTACACGGAGGGAAGTCCCCGGCGCGGCCCGCGAGGCCAGCTCTGCTCCTCGCGTCGCTTCTCTCTGCAGAGCCCGCGGCGTAGACCGTCCTGTCAGCTAGCGGTGTGACCTTGAGACGGCGTGGGGGCGGGAGCGCGGGCACCCGGAACTGCGGCCACCTGAGGCCGGGACGCGAGCAGCAGGGTCGTGGTAAGTGTCCCTGCGGACGGTGGCGAGAGGGGCGCCCGGCACCCGGGCTTGGGCTGCAGCTTTGCGGTGCTGTCAGCCCGCCAGAACCATTCCCCGCGTCCGGCGGACCCCCTGCCGACCCTGACTTGCAAATAACGCTTGCAAAGTTGTTTGGCCCTGGAGATGAAAGCTGTTCTGCAATTTTAAAGCTTGGAAGACGCAGGCTTCCTCCCCACCTCCCACCCCCACCCTACCTCCACCTTTCTATTTCTTTTCCTTTAAAAAAAAAAAAAATGTTCTTTTTCTTAGAAGGAAGTACTCAGATTCCCTGCAGATCAATTTCCGTGCTTACCCTCTAGCCAAGCGCATGCTACACTTCTGTTTATTAAAGGAAGGAGATGTTGCTTTTTGAGGTTTTTTTTTTTTGATAGCTGTATATTGAATACTGAATGCGGCTGTCAAGAGGTAAACGGTTGGGGGTGAGGAGGAAGCTTGTCCTGAGAAATGTCTGGCAGAGCAAGCATTCTATGAACCCCAGATCCTTCCCTACCTGTAATCCAGTCAATTCTACGGAGCAACGGACTCATTTTGTGCACCCCTTTACTCTGTGTAGGGCACAGACAACATTAGGTTCAAATGCCCTTTAGATTTGGGGGTGTATCTGTTTATTTTGAGGAGCCGGAGATCAAATGAGTTATTGCTCCAGTTCTCAATTTGAAAAACAAAACAAAACAAAAAATCCACTACATTTCAGAGCATTTGGAAATCTGGGAATCTAAAGGTTAGATTCTCCAGACCCTAGGAGATACATGGGAGGTGTTCTTGTGCTCATCTATTGCCCCCAACCAGTTTGCTCCTCCACTTTTAAGATGGAGCTTGACCTTCACCTGTATTCTTAGAATGCAATTATAAGCTCAGGACAGCATAAGTAGTATTTCCGGATTCCCTTATCAGGGGCTGGACTTATGGTGTTGTTCATGACCTCTAGTCTCAGGTTTCCCCTTGATTTCACTCTTGGCAGAGCTAGCACCTGCGCTTCCACTCCAAAGAACAAAAGAGCAGAGATGCTTCAGAATGCTTGCTTGGTCCACCACATCCTTGACCAAAGTCATAAAGTATTTTATAGACTTATTTTTACAACACACATTACATTTCCATCCTGTTCAAACATAGGCTTATATAATGATTAAAGATCAGTTATAAAAAGAAAGACTCTGCCTCCCTCCTGCCTTGGGTAAATATGGAGTTTGGTGAGATGGGCAGGGCCTTCTACACTCAGCATCGAGTGTAAAAGTTTCACACCGTAGCTCTCTAGCTTATGTTAACATTTTCTTTACCGAGCAGCCTCCTTCTTCTTCCTTCTCTCATCTGTAGAATTTCATTTCACTCAGTTACCATGACCTCATTTTGGATTGTGGCATGTGCGGTGGATGATGTAATCTTCCATCATCAACATTTGTTTAGGTGAAGATGTTCCTTATCAATATTTTCTGAGAACATTTACCCAGATCCAGCCTTTATTTTCCTAGAAAACTGTTTATATAATAAATAGTACTGTATCTATAAAAAAAAAACCAAGGCATTCATATCTCTAATTATTCTTGTATCATCATGTCATTGTGGGCTTGGGTAGATGACTATTTAGTGAGAGTGTAGTTTCTATTTCATACTGAAGTACAAGTGGAAGGGATTTCTCATAGGACACTAAATATAAGTGGGTTAGAAAGTATAATCATTAACATCTTTTCTTTGGTCTGTCCTTGGGTTATATTCCATCCATTGATTCTTCAGGAAGAGGCTGTTGTTGCCACACAGGTCTGTTTATGTGCTCTTCAAACTACAGTAATTTACTACTCTCCAAATTCTTCACCATAAAAATTTGGCCCATTCAGTGGAGATAACAAAAGTGGGTAATATTAGCATCTTACAAGAAAGCTTTGGAAATGAAATTCCAGACTCCTGAACTCAGGAAAATATCATAATATCCTCTTTTCCTCAGCACTGCTAAAATTAAGTTTGCTTAGTTTACCCCATATCTGTCTTAGATAATAAAGATGTAGAAGGCAGTGTTGGCTTGATCATTTTACACACTGAAAGTTTATTCTGGCAGGTTCTTCAGATACTTTGTTTAATGCATTTAATGCAGCTGCTAATGATGAAGCCTGGGACAGTGATAGTGTCCTTGAGAAAAATCACTCCAGAATGTCTGCTTGAGTGGCCTGTCTGAGAGAGTTATCATAACAGCCTTTGAGGCAAAGATTGAGGCCTTATCAGTTTGTCATCAAAGTCAAAGTCATCTCCCTCCCAGGATCCAAGGCTCTCAAAGCTAAGACTCAATCAACTGCAGATGTTACCTTATAGCTCATATACATTCATTATTCAGTGAGGCCTATCATGGTAGCAAGTCCTTCCTGAACAAGAACCCCCCCCACACACACACACACACTTTTGTCTGGCCATTACTCCCTAAACAATACAGTAGAACAGTAATTCAAAATTGCATAGGTATTACAAGCAATTTGAGATTATTTAAAATGGACAGGACATAGACTATAGACTATGTGCAAATGGTATGTGGTTTTATAGAAGAGACTTACCTGTCCACAGGGTTGAGGATGCCCTTGAACCAACCCCTCCAGATGCCAAAAAATTGCTCCATGTCTTATATTCTTACATAACAGGATGTAAGACTGAATGGCTAGTTAGCAAGTCTTTTAAGAAAAAAAAATCCCTACAAGTTAACTGTGGATTCAATGCATTATTTTCTCTGGGAAAAAAAAGATATTAATTCTTATCATATGGACAATGATTGACCTTAGGGTCAAAAGAACTGAGAACTCCAACTTTTGAGATAAATAGAAAATTAAGGGGTATAAATGTGGTGGCTTGGCTTTTATGTCATTTGTGGGATTTGCTAGAAGCTGAACCTCAGAATTAGTGCTTATGTTGGCACATATTAAATTTTCTTTACAATGGTTACCTCCTACATTAAACTATGACTTTTTTCTTGTACATCCTGCCATTGGCTCTCAACTTAATGAATGATAGAACAGAAATATCCTCTTTCTAGAATTTTCACCCTTTCCATTTTGCCTAACACACTGTATGTCTACATGAAATTTATTTATACAGAATGGCTGTCCCTGGGAAATTAGAATGTCCTTGGGTCTGGAGATGGAGAGGGTGTAGGTTGCTTCCTGGCATGCACAAAGCCCCAGTTTCATCACTAGCTCTACAAGAAAAAAAAATGCCTTTCTTGTATCCTTGAATCAAACAAAATCAGAGTATCTGTCAGCATGGCTATAAAACTATGGTGGATTAGAAATGTGTGAATGGAAATTGCTGCTGAAATCTTCCTTCCACTTAACTGTGACATAGGAATCCACCTGAGACATCCTAGCTTCACGATCCAGCTTCCAGAGCACTTTGCAGAGGATGCTAAAGACAGTTGGAGCTGGAGTTCTGGGAAGTAATTGGCTTTTTAAAATCACTGTCTTCAGTGTGTAAACATCTTCCAGATTTTAGAATGTCTGTTCTAGGATGCCCATTTCCTCCCTTTGAATGTACCCCTCAATTTAAACTAAAGTATCAAGAGAGGCAGAAAGTCATTCTTAACTGTTTATCCCCTTTTCGGACCTGAACCAGTATTGTGGAATTTTGTGTTTTGTTTGTTTCAGAGTGATGACTTTGAGATCCAAAAATATGGCAAGTTTCAGATTAGGACTTCTGTTGAGCAATCTGATGTGAAACCAAAGAGTGGTGAGAAAGTTAGAACAAAGTTTTGCTTTGTCTGTGGCTCAGGGCCTCATGCATGCTAACAATGAACTCTACTTCAAGCCCCTACAAGTGTTCTTTTAGATTGTCTGGTAGAAGGAAGGAAAAATGCCTTTCAAAACTCTATTCTAGTCTGTCAGCCAAAGAGATTCATGGAGGAAATATCACATTTCAAGGCCCTGCCTTATGACCTGGAAGTACAACCATGGTTATACAGGTGTAACTGTTTATAAAGGAGAATCTAAGCCTGGAAGGAATTTTCAAATATTGTTGGTGCCTTTTGAGTAGCCACTGGGGAGCTTCCTTCTCCCACCTAGGCACACATTTCCTCCAAAGCCTTCCCTACAGTTGGAAATGGTGGTACACCTCTGTGTTGTGTGACACTGTTCCTGTGGAGACATGAACAAATATCTCCAGGTAGGAAATCATCTACAGATCAAAGTGAAGGAACCACCAAAGTCCAATTTGGTGAACTAATGAATTTTATTGGGGTTACTGACAGGAGCAGAGATGACTCAAACACAGCTGCACCCCAACCCCCAACTCCATCCACAGCATGGAGGCAGCTCAGAAAAGCTAGAAACCTGGAGTGTACTACACAGCTTACAGGTAGCTCAAAAGGTTGGAGGGTGTCTCTTTGAGGCACAGATGGTCAGAGCCTCTTCTAGATAGCTGGGCTGATTACTGCTTCTTCCAAGTGGCTTGGTTTGTCCTTCCTTCCTTTAGGCAGCTTGGGTGGTCTCTGTTTCTTCCAGGTGATGCTAATATGAGCCTCTCATGAAGAGCTCAGCTTGTCTGAGCGTCTTCTGGCCACCTCAGCTGGCCTCTGGCTTGGCTGATCTAAGAGTATCTCTCAGCAATCCTTAGTGCTTACATATGCTTAGGGAGGGGAGTGTCTAGCCTATTTGTTCAGTTTCGGGGACTTTCTGGGGCATGAGTTGCTTACTTCTTGAGTTTAAAGAGTTTCCTTGCTGGATGATATGTTTGACCTCTCCTTAGAGGATCCTGTGTCTTTACAAACATCCCTCTAAACTGGATGTTTGTGGGAGAAAATTCTACCACATCACCCTGTAATCCCACAAAGCACATCACTCCACACTTATTGGCCGAAGCGGAAGCACTGGAGTTTTGAGGGCAGCCTGGAGTTACATGGTGAGACCCTGTCTCAGAATAGTAAAACAGGGAGTGACATTTTCCTGGAACTTGGAGGACTTTTTGGAGATTCAAATGTAAACACTACCTGGGAAAATCTAGAGGCCCTTGGCACTGAGATATGCTTCCTTTGGTGGTATTTTCTTGGATCTTTAGACATAACCAGGGTGTTCTGACATTTGTTGCTTACTTTCAAGATTTTTATAGGTACAGCCTCCTCCCAAGGGTTGCTTCCTCAAATCCTAGCTGGTTTTGCAGTGGCTGTATATGGGGTGAGGGGTGGCTGTAAAATGACCCATAATGGGAGTGTTGCTGGAGGATAAATGATAGACACTACTGAGCTTTGCAATAATTGAGAAGATGCTATCAGGCCCCTGTAATCACGAAAATAGCCTCTCAGACTAAACAAAGATGAAACTGTCTCGTTCTCTTTGACTACTTGCAATTTATTTAAATTAGTGTTGCACATTCCACAATGGTCTGAAGCCATATTATGAAGCCAACAAATTGAATAAGTTTTCTGGGGCTTTGCTTAGGGATGAAAAAGGTTTTAGCCACATTGAACAGGATTTGCATCTTGTTAGCTTCCCTGTGTGCCTTTGGCCACTGAGCACAATAGAGAATGTGAACATCTTCCCAGCCAGACAGTCTGCCTCGGCCATGATTCTGCTGGGAATTAAAGTGGTGAACTAGGAGCCTGGGTGAAGTGAGGGAGCAACAAGGACTTACAGGACACTCAGAGAAAGAGAAGCCTGGGGTCAGCCTGATCCCTCTCTTTCTTACAGTTGGAGGCTGGCAGTACAGATAGCCATGGCTGCAACAGAGCCTTATATGTAGTGATCTCCTTAATGCTACCATGTGAAATGTTTCCCTCTAGATCTGAGGCACTGAACCATTTTGGTGTATATGTCCAGGGTACTTGCTTTCACCTGAATTCAGCTCTAGGAAAGCAAAGTAATAACGATGTTAGTCAGTATGCAATGTAAATGCCTACTTTGGTTTCTCCATCAACTGGTATTTTAAATGGCCAAGGAACAGTCTCTCAAAGAGTAGACTGAAGATCACTGACAGGGGATGAAAGCTGCAGGATTAGCTACCTGCTACCCGTAAACACCGATGCGACACTTAGGTCTAACGTCTGATGCCCTCCCCTTCCGTTCCTTGCAAGTTTGAGTCATCTCTACCACTGCATTTGTTCACTCACATCCTAGCCTTATAGTTAGTACCACTCCCCTACCCCACTACTCCCTCACCCCCCCCCCAGCTCTCTAGGCCTTAGGTCCCCAGCCACTGCGCTCTGTGGAGACCTGTAATGGCTGAGGCTAGCAGTGCTGAACAGCTTTAGGACGGTTTTAGGTGCAGCAGGAAGTGAGTACTAGTGAGCAAGACTAAGCGCAGCAGGCTGAAGAGGGTAATAGGGATGTCAGCGTTGTGATTGCTGCAGAGCACAAATGACAAAAACTGGACATCTTTTCCATCTAACTCTTTGCCAATAATGAACCCAGTGATCAAAACCAAATTTAATGAAATCAGGTTTGCAAAGTATGGGCTCCGGATCCCTGCCATTAAAATTCTTCTTTGCAAAGCTGTTTCCCTTTCATGAAAACAATACGTTAGCCATCTGCGTGGCACACACTCTGCAGCACAAATGAGCTGAGCTGATAAATGGTCTCTTTCACTCCAGTCATGTGGCTGGCATCCACTCTGGGTACAATGAAGTGACAGGGAGCCATTTGCCTGAGGGAGGGAATGAATGGAGGCCAATGCAATCCTTTTCTGATTTTTTCCTTATTCTCTGCTATAAAGTAGCAATTACCCTTGGAGTTTCCTTCATATCCCGCCCTCTGCCCCCTCAAATTCTCAATCTAGGAGTCTGGAGTACAAAGCAATCCATGCCTGAAGGCTAAAACCCACTCTGAGCTGCCAAGCCAGGCACCAAAACAACTTAGAAAGATCCAGTAGGTGTGGTTCAGGGTTCATCCCTGCACTAAAAGAAAACACTCTACCAGCTACAAGCCCAGCCCTGTCTCACTTGTAAATACAGTTTCATTTAATGATAAAAATACCAGGTTTCTCAATTATTTCTTTTGTAAATATTTTGCTTGTAACTTACATAAAGTGTTTTACTTAAACAAAGATTCTGAATTTTTAGTAAATGATTACAGGTCAAATTCATACAAATTCATATTGCTTGCCTTCCTGCCTGCCTGCTTCCTTTTTTCCTTTCTGAGACAGGGTCTTACCATGTAGTCCTGGCTGGCCCGAACCTTTCATGGTCACATCAGGTCCTGGTCCACACTAGGTTGCTTTTGAACTCTCAGCGATCCACCTGCTTCCTCTCTTGCTGGGACTAAAAGCATGTAGCATCACACCTGGCTTTTCCTCCCTCCCTTCCTTCCTTCCTTCCTTCCTTCCGTCCTTCCTTCCTTCCTTCCCTCCCTCCCTCCTCCCTCCTTCCTTCCTTCTTTCCCTCCCTCCCTCCTCCCTCCTTCCTTCCTTCCTTCCTTTCTTCCTACCATTCATTCATTCTTTCTACTGGCATTGAACCTAGAACCTTGTCATGCTAGTGTGAGCTCTAACACTGAGCTACACGCTAGCTCCTCACATCATGTTTCTTCCTAAAGAGCCTTTAAAACACCAGGATAAGAAAATTTTAAGAATTTGCTTTCAGTCATTAGAGCAGTTTCTGTTATGGAGGAAGACAGATTTATGGGGTTATAAAATTGGGAATTCCATCTGCATAGGAGCTGGTTTGCATTTACAATGTGGAACAAAATATTCTTGGCATGTTTGAGGCTTATCTCAAACAAGATGTTCCTTGCTAAACCTCACTTAAGAAAGAACTAAGTAATGTGCTTTTCCTAGATGTCTCCTAAGCCATTTGTTCTTTCTCAAGTCTCCTGAATAAGTACCTTACCAGAGTAACCTTAAGTCCTCCCTGAAGAACAAGTCAGCTCCAACCTTCCTTACACGGATGTAAAGCTGGTAGGTATTGGTCAAAGCCATAGTGAGTTTGGGGCTACCCTGAGCTAAGTGAGCACTTCCTCAAAATATCCATTCTCCACCAAAATGTCCATTTATTCACTTCAAAACAGAAACAGTTCACTTAAAATGAAAGTTATTTGGAGCTTTCATAAAGAAAGTTTGGTGTCTGAGGCTGTAAATACCAAACATATGGACCGAGTCCTGCTGAAGTCTGTCTCATTTGAAACGAGCAGTGAAGCCAATGATTCTCCCTCGGTCTGCGGTGCTCACGGGACAAACTATATCGAGACTCTTAGCTGAATTTCCATTCTGTTTTCCCAGCGTGGTTAGCACCCTGTGGTTAGCTTCAGTCTTAAAACCATTAGAATTCAATTAACAAAGAAACAAAACCCACAAACAAGCAAACATTGACTCTTGGCTTAGGATAATACATACCTAGTGTATGCATATACATATGTATATACCAGAGTTATTTATTGGAGACTGTGGGTAATTTCTCCCTGGGACACTGAAACTGCCAGGAAGAGTGAACTGGCAGTCCGCTGCCTCTTTCTTATTCACAAAGGTCATCTGGTTGACCCACCAGGATGTACTTGGCCATTTTCTTCACTCTTCCTACCATTCTTTATTAGTCATGACATTTATTGGCCCCAGTGGCATGAATCTAGAAGAACCTGCTTCCTCAGTTCAAGATCATAATTCCTTCAGTGTGGTGGTTAAGTAGCTGGGCTCCCTTGGCACTGAGTTGGTAACAATGATTTATTTTTAGAGTTGAGAAAGAGTTACCTTTAACAAGTCCCTTTCAGGGCTGGGGTGGATCTCAGTGAAAGTATGCTGGCTTACCTGTGTGTGCCAGCCCTGGCTCTCATCCATAGCACTGCAAGTAAACACACACACACACACACACACACACACACACACACACACACACACACACCATTCTCTGTGACATTTTTGTGATGTAACATGTGAGAAGAAAAGCTCCATGAATTTGAGTGACAAAAGGAACTTCAATACTCCCACCTAAGACATCCTTCTCACTAGACCTGATTGACACTCAGTAATTCCTGATAGAATGATTGTGATAAAGTAATACAAGGAGCCAGGATGATAGCTTAGTGGTAGAGTACTTGCTTAATACGCACTGGGTCCTGGGTTCCATCTGTAGTGATAATAATAGACTTTTGGAAGACTTTAGATGAAAGTGTCTTAGTTAGGATTTCTATTGTGTCAACAAAACACTGTGAACAAAAAGCAAGTTGGAGAGGAAAGGGTGTGTTTAGCTTACACTTCCATATCACTGTTCATCACTGAAGGAAGTCAGGACAGGAACTCAAACAGGGATGGAACCTGGAGGCAGGAGCTGATGCAAAGGTCGTGTATGGGTGCTGCTTATTGGCTTACTTCTCCTGGCTTACTCAGCCTGCTTTCTTATAGAACCCAGGACCACCAGCCCAGGGATGATCCCACCCACAATGGTACCCCCATCAATCACTAATTGAGAAAACGTCTGACAGCTGGATCTTATGGAGGAATTTTCTCAATTGAGGTTCCCTCCTTTCAGACAACTCTAGTTTGTGTCAAGTTGACGTAAGACCAGCCAGCACAGAAAGGATAACTTACAGTGGGAACATATCTAAGAAGGCATTCTGAAGAGTGTTTTCCAACAATGATGGAGAAGAGAATTGGGGAAGGTTTACTGGGCTGTGAGGAGCATCCCAGGTAGGAATCAGCAAATAGACACATATGAGGATGGCCTGTCAAAGTCTGGGTGGAGAGAGCATGGGAATGAAGATAACATCAAATCAAAGAGGCTCTCCAGTGTGATATTGACGGTCAGCATGCGTGTGTAGTGCAGACTTTCTCTAACAGCAATGGCAGAGACTGCTCTATGCTGCTCATCTAAATGTATATAGCCATAGGCATTCCCTGGCTTCTAGGTGGCATTCTCCCTATCTTTATATCTTCTCTCTGTATGCTGCTGTACTCATCTTTCCCCTTTTTGTAAGAACACTAGTCAGATTAGAGCCTGCCCTGATGCCTTCATTTAAACGTGACAACCTCTGCAAAGACCTACACTGCGTTCCTGCCTTGTGATGGCTTGATTTACAACTTGCAGCTTTGCCATGATATGAAAATGATACATAGCCAGTAGACACTGAACTTTGAATTCAGAATTTTGAAATTTTATTTTTATTTTATGTGTATGAGTGTTTGTCCAAATTTATAGCTGTACACCATATGTGTGCGGAGTGCCAGTGGATGCCAGAAGATGGAGTCAGATCCTCTGGTACTGGAGTTAGAAATGGTTGTTAGCCACCATGTGGGCACTGGGGATTAACACTGGGGCCCCTGGAAAGAACAACCAGTGCTCTTAACTTCTTAACGATCTCCCCAGCCCTGAATCCTAATTTTTTGAACATTTTTTTTTTGAGGTAGCAAAAGTAGTTTGATCATCTTGAATGACACTGGACTGTGCCATCAAGCCATAGCACCCCGGTCAGCCTCCATCAGCTCATGAGCACAACAGAAAGAGCTAACGCTCTAGTAGGTGGTGCTATGCATAGCCTAGATTTCTAGATGCAGGTCTCAGACACACCAAGTGAGCTGTTCAACATTTTCTTATAAATTCAGGTGTCACTGCCCTGTACAGGTGAGGCTAAGTTTAGTTAAGATGTTTATTAGGAAGAGGTATTAAGGCTGGGCATGGCACATACCTTTAATTCCTGGCAGAGGCAGGCAGATCTCAGTGAGTTCGAGGCCAGCCTTATCTACAGAGTGAGTCCCAGGACAGCCATATGTACACAGAGAAACCCCCGTCTTGAAACACACACAGACACACACACACACACACACACACACACACACACACACACACACACACACAAAGAGGTATTAATGTATTATCTGTTTATGACATATTCAATTTCAGGAGGGTTATGGGGATATAACCCCAATGTGAGTCAGGGAGCACCTGTATTCTGATAAGGCCACCTTGTAAGGAGACATGAGCACAGCAGGAGGGGACTCTGGCCACAGCAGAGACCTTTACAGTGTTGAGCAGAGGAGTGAGGTTCTGAAGGCAGAAAGTTCTGCAAAGGTAAACTGGACACAGAATGGTGAACGTACCAGAGGGAGGAGAGCTCTGTTGGCTGTTGGGGGGGAGGGGCGCGTGAGGGGTGGAGGAGGAGAAATAAGTAAACTCAAAAGGACAAATTCAACCGCCTTAAGCAGTGGCAGGGATGGTATGTTTTGGGTATGACACTTAATATCCGGAGCACCCCCACGTCTGCAGCTCCCTCTGACCTTGAGGACTTGGAAACCAATGCCCATGTTTTCACCATTTGTGGCTGAGAAAGATTCAGGGAGCGGTCACCCACCAGGGTTTATGGTAACCACAGGCAGGAGGGTGAGACCCAGCAGCACACATGTTAGACCTGAGGCAGTGACATAGGCATGTGGAGATGGCTACTTGGCCAGCTGTCCTCCCTTCGGACATGGATTTGGGATTTATACGCTTAGCAGCAGTCCTTTAATCCCCAGAGAAGGTGGGCTCTTTGAGAGTGGGAATGTGGAAGCCGGGCCTGGGGATTACTATTTTAGAGCCTTCCGGACTTGGGTGATTGCCAAGAAGCAGCCCATGAAGCGTTTTCAGAAGACAGTTTACAGGGAAGAGTGGGTCTCTGCCGAGGAAGTTTGTATGCCCAGATGGGAAGGCATAGCGTGGTCTGAGTGCTGGGAATGACTGATTTGTTTCCACGGTGTGGACAGCGGGGGAAGGAAGAAAGACAGTGACCACAGTGACCACAGTGACCACAGGATGGTGGCGGGATTAAGGAAAGGAACAGGAGGCTTTTCCTTGAAAGCTGAGAGTTTTCCTATCCAGGAGATTTAATGGATAGACTCATGGTATCAGAGGCTGGCCCAAAATGACTATGTGAGCCAGAGAACTTAGGAAACCAGTAGATTCTGAGTGCAAGTCAGAGCTAGAGGGACTGATGAAGCATCCTCAGGCTGAAGGCCTGGGAGCCCCGTGTGGAGCTGAGAGCATGAGTCTGTGTTCCAAAGTTATAAGCCAGAGATGGTGCAATCTGCAGGCATCCACTCCAGAAGAACTAACAAAGGGAAGCACGTGTGCCTCCTTCCTCCACTTTTTCTTCCACGGGAGCCCCAGCCTAGAGAATGTTTCTGCCTGCTTGGGTCTTCTCCCCTCAATTAGCTCATTCACAGACACAACCAGCAGTGGGCTTTATCAGCTTCCTGGGAGCCTGCCCATCCATCCAAGCCAACAGCCAACATTAACATCAGAGACCATGGGGGTGACAGGGTGGCAGTGGGCCATTCGGAATGAGTCATTTGGAGACAAGGAGCATGCTGCTTCTTTCTGTGAAACAGAAGAAAAAACAGAGAACGTTTGCGTCCAGGGTCCATGATGTATTTTGGGATTGATTCCCACAGTCCTGTAAGGAGAGCCACTTTCTACTGAACAAGACATTACTGTCCTATTTCATAGCTTCTGCTTTAGAAGTAATAATTCTATTGCAGTTACTGTCTGCAGGAATTATGTTAAAGAGAGTGCAAGCATGGGGCTGCTCTGGGATGTGTGCCCAAATCCTACTGCCATGTAGGACGACGACAATTTTAGAGCAAATAACTTTAAAATTCTCCAAAGCTATGTGCATCTGCCTCCCTTCCTGTACAATAGAGGGGGAGAACTTGGCAGCAGATACGGCTTTAATAAGTCCTCAAAAAGACTTGTGACAGCCACCAATGTCATGGTGTTTAAGAACTGGCTTTCACAGACGCATCTTCCAGGTGTGGTTTGACAGGAGAGATTGGTGCTCATCAGGTTATAGCGAAGACTGAAAACCAACAGAAGCCAAGTTTTCTCTTTGGAGTCTATGATGTCAGTTACACCTCCCCCTCGTCTCTGCAAAACTGCCATGAGCACCCAGACACAGAGGTGGGAGGCAGAAGGGCGTGAGACAGCCCTTCTCAAGCTGTGGCTTTCATGAGTGGGTTGTAGATCAAGTTCGTGTGTTGTAGCCAGTCTGTTTTAGAAATGGAATTTGTGCCAGGTGTGGAGGCACATGCTCATAACTGCGGCACTCTGGAGGCCGAGGCAGGCGGATCGTATGAGCCAAGCCAGCCTCTGACACATAGCAAGATATAAAGATTATAAACGAAACAGCAGAAGGTGTAGAGCTGAGTATGATCTCCCATAGTCTTCATTTTGGCGAGATATATGTCTATATTTTACCCAACACAAAATATTGGATTACATCACAAAAGGGTGGGGAACTGAGTCACTGAAGCCCAGGGAGACTTTACAGTCCTAGGTGTTACTGAATGGCATAAGTCTATCCTATAAAAATTATTTATCTGGCTATTGGAAGGATTAAACATGGAAGGCGCTGTGTTTTTTGGTGGTTAATATTGCTTATTATAATGGTTTCTTCTGCCTAGCTTCCTTTTCTGCCTCTAATCCTTGCTTATTACCTTCCTCCTGAGGTTAGAGCATGAACTCAACAGCTGCTGACGTTCCCATATTGCCCACAAACATTTGAAGCTCAATATGTCTGTCTTAGTCAGTTTTCTCTTGCTACAATCAAATACCAGGAAATGGACAATTTATAAGGAATAAACGTTCACTCCTTCTGTGGTTCTGGAAGCTGGAAAGTTTGGGGTCAAAAGGCTGCAGCTGGAGAGGGTCTTTTGGCAGATGGGGACACTGAAGTATCCTGAGGTGGCAGAGGGCATCACTTGGGGACAAGAAACAAAAGCAAACCAGCTTCAACAGTAGCTCCACCCTCAAGGTAATGCATTCATCTGTTGGCCAATGATTCTCTCCTGATGGCCCATTCACTGTGTCACAGTCCCATCTGGTCCACCCCTTTAATACCTCACAACACAGATGGAATTTCAACAAGGGTGCCCCTGGGGATATTCAAGACAAGTAATGTCCAAACTTGAGCTTAAGTCATTGTCACTTTCTCTCTCTAGTTGTCACCTACCTTTCTTACCCCAAAGCACCTAGACCCCTCCATCACCTCTCACCCAGGCAACCTGAACAGCCTCCTGTTGATTCTTTAGGAGCAGAATTCTAAGTCTGGCCACCATCTCCACTTACTGAATTACTGAGACTTTCTTGCCTGTTTGCTCACCCTAAGGCATCTGTTCCTTTCATCCTCCACTGTTACTGAGTCTTCAGAGTGCCCATGGCTTTCAGGTTAAAGTACACAGCCTTCTCCTGCCCCAGCCTTGGACTCCACACTCTAGTACTCCCCATCTGCTCCAGTCAGCCTTCAACCCATAACACACATTCCTGCTGGTGGCCTGGGCCTAGAACATTCCTTCTTTGTGTTAGCTGGGTAATGCCTGTCTCTCTGGGATCAGTACCAATTGGTTCTTGAGTAGGAAGTACTTAGGTTTGAAGTCCCTAAACAATGTTTAGTTGTTTTGTGACTCTGAAGGAGCAAGGTTTGTAAAGAGTAACCTTAGCATGTGATGTCTAAGTAGGTTACTGTGTGTAACAAACACTATCTGGACTGGAGATGGGGCTTGGTTAGTAGATTACTTAGCACACACCAAATCCTAGGTTCCATTCCCAGTACCACATAAACCTGAGGTGGAGATACATGACTGCTATCCCAGCGTTTGGGAGGTAGAAGCAGGAAGACCACACATTCTGACTCATCCTTGACTGCCTCACAAGCAGAAACCTAGCCTGAGATACATAAGACTGCCTCAAACTAACGAACAAACAAGTTAATTAATAGAACATTGTCTGTGCTGGAGGGTATAAATCAGGACTCAATTCATGTCTAGCATGCATAAGGCATCGAATTCATTTTCCAGTACTGCAAACAAATATGTAAGCAAGATCAGTCAGTGCCTGGAACACACCACACACTTGCTAAATGGCTGCAATCAGTATTTGGTGTACTATGATCGTTATTTTTAACCTTTAGAAAAGCTCAGTTTTCCTCATCCTGCACCGGAGCTGCTTTGTGATGTTGTTAAAGACCCCGGCATCAGTGTACATTTCCTAGCCTTCTTTCTTTGACCAACCCCTGCTCACTCCTCAAGACTCAATAAAAGTGTCTCTTGTCTTAGACCCTCCCAGGGTACCCTGTGTTCACCTCCATCAGAGCTCTTGCCTGCAGGAATTACAGTGCTCCTTTTCCCCCTGGACTCTGTGCCTCCTGAGAGCCTCATGTGCTGCTCACTACTGTAACAAACGCTCCCCAAGTGTGCAGGTACTTGACACACAGAATGCACAAAAAATGCTTACCTGAAGCTGAGTGTCTTTGTCTGTTTTCTGTTGATGTAAGAAAATGCCACAAACTGGAGAATTTAAAGTAAAGAAATGTATTTTGTATAGTTAGAAAAGCTGGGAAGGCCAAGGTCAAGGGGCCCAGACTGCTGAGCACATTCTTGCTGGTGGGCACTCTGCTAAGTCCCAAGACAGTGCAAGGTGTCCCAGAGAAGGAGCTGGGAAGCTCACATTATAACAAAACCACTCCTGAGATAACTTATCAGTCCCTTAATTCAGTAGCCCAGGAAGGATTAATCACCTCTTAGAGAGCTGCCTGGACTCATCACTTTACCTCACAATGGGAATTGAATTTCAACATGAGTGTTGGTGGAGACATTCAAACCATAATGATGAATGCATGAGAGAGCTGGCTGGTGTAATAACTTCCGACTGGTGTCCTTGCCTGCCTCCTTCAGGAAACTCATCCGCTGATTGCTGAACATTTAGTCCCTCTTGTCTGCATTGTACACCTAATATCATAGAAAAGCAGGCTGTTCCTCTGACAGAGCCCCCTACTTCATTCCTTGGTCCTCGCCCTGCTGGGTCTTCCTGTTCTGAGACACCTGACACCTTTAACTGTTGACTTTTCACTGAATGGTTTCTGTCTGTCTTTGAAGCCCCCTCAGATGTGACCACAGGACAATTCCAGATCTCTCTCACAGCCACTGTATAACTAACAGGGCAGTTAGTCTTTCATTGCAACCTGTGCCTGACTTCTGTCTTACAGAAGAGTTCCTTTTGTCCAGCAACGTCTGCATGTGTTTGTTTCCACTGGCAACTTCTTTGGGTCCAAGGATTGTGTCTTAAGCGTTGTTGCAAACTCCAAACTCCTGACATCCATTGTTGTCCATTTCTCATAGTGCTGGAGGACCAAACTGAGAACCAGTCCAGTCTGAGTCTCTCGTTTCTGGGAGGCTAGCATATGAGAGTTTCCCTCCTCCTTTGACTCTTAAAGACACCTCACCTGACTTTTCAGTGGTGCTGCGTTACAACTGTGCCATGCTAAGACCTTCGGTAAACAGTCTTGATTAATTGATTAACCTAATTTCTTAACTAATAAGTGTGTGTCTTAAGTCTGATTCTTAGTTAGTTTGGGGTATGCACACAAATAAAGCAAGTACATGAAATGTCAAAATGGATATATAGACACATTGATGGGCCACTGTATACATATATTGCCAAGCCATGCCAGCATGGTGTCCTGACAGTCTGTAGTGTCACAGACACTGGAACCTAGCACGTATCTCTTCTGCAAAGAGCAACTTCCCCAGTGACTCAAAAGCCAAGCATTCACACTGGATGACCTGATAAAGTGAAGAGTGACAGTGGCCAGGGCTGGGTTCAGGTGGAACAAGGCTCGGGTTCTTTAATTCACATAAAATGGAACCGTTTTCCTCCAAGAAACAGGGAACCCAGAAATTGGACCTTCTTATTTATTTCTTATTTTTCCATTGAATCCCCAAGGAAAGATGAGCCTAGAGCAATGGTTTTTGACCTTCCTCTTGCTGCAACCCCCAACTATAAAATTATCTTCATTACTACTTCACAACTGTAATTTTGTACTGTTATGAATCATTAATGCAAATATGTGTTTTCTGATGGTCTTAGGTGACCCCTGTGAAAGGGTCATTTGACTCTGCCCCAGGGGTCATGAATGACAGGTTGAGAACCACTGGCCTAGAGGAACTGGTAGACATAGCATTTGTGCAAGAGTGTGTGCCAAGTGACACTCAGAAACAAGCTGGCAGACCACTCAGTTATCAGTTTGGCAGAAGGCCTGCCAGTTCCCAGTCACTCGGTGTTTCAATGGGTGTTCCCCCTCGAAAACTAAAAAAGCACAACACGTGGCCTACAGGGCACATTTCCCAACATGGACTCAAGCAGAGTCCAATGAGGAAAAGGGTAATGAATTGTGAAAGAGCACGTATGCCTTAACTAGAGTAGCAAGGACATGCAGAGTACACTGCTGGTGGCCCGAAGGTCGCTTGCTAGTATCTTTTGTGGGTGATCACAAATCAGAACAAAAGGAGAGTAGAACATGCATGCGGTCAATGGAATCATTTTAAAAGAAAATTTTCACACAATTAAAAAAAAATGTGCTCGCATCACAGATGGAGAACATTTGCAAGAAAGAGCCATGTGAGGAGTGATGTCCCAATGTACCACCTGCGAAAGACCCATGAGTAGAGCTCCACATCACAAGCCACTGATTACAGACAGGGTGGACCAATGGGTAGGGCCCCAGCACCATGGGCCTACTAAAATCAGAGTGGACCCGCTGGTAGAGCCCACACATCACAAGCCAATGAATCTACTATTAATAACAGTGATCTTATTAGTAAACCAAGTTGATGGCTTCTTGGCCCTTCACATGTTTCCGTCTGTGTAAACTGGGCTAAAAGGTTGAACTATAACCAGCTATGCACTCAAGTTGCTTAGCAAAACATTAACCTCAAGTATTACAACTCTTTAGAGTTAAGATAACTAAGCCTGAAAGTACCATTCACCCAAAATATATCCGGCATGTCCCTCAACAGTTTGGGTAGGCACTATTTATTATTATCTCTAATACGGTGGTTTTTCGGCCTCAGTTTTATTTATACATATACAATCATGTGCCACGTAGTGAAATTTTTGTCAGCACTGGGCCACACGTACAGTGGTGTCTTACAGGTTTATGATGTAGCTGAGCCTAGTGATGTTGAAGTCAACTTGATTTGCAATGCACTTTCCCCATGTGTGAAGATACACTGTGTAAACAAACCCACTGCCTGCCAATTACATACCCTTACAGCTCATAGCCACACACAGTACAGAGTATTTGACAAGGATGAGAGGTTTGTGTTTTTACTGTTATCACTTTTTGCATGTGTATGTTTATACATGTATATGAGTACATATGCATGCAGAGGCCTGAGGTCAACATCAGGCATCTTCCTTGATAGATTTCCTCCTTTTTTTTTTTTTTTAAAAACATGGGTACTAAGGCTCAAACTCAAATCCTTATGCTGGTATAGCAAGTACTTTATGATGGAGCTATCTCCCGGCCTCCATTCTTCCTACTTACAAAAAAGAAAGATCACTGTAAAACAACATGCCACAGCATGTTAGCAGTGAGCACAGGACTTGTGCTTTTCCTATTTCTTCATTGCATTGTTTCCTCTCATGCCTGGTTTAGACTCATGCAGTTTTACTTACTGTGCCCCTGATGACAATAAGCAATGTCATGTTTGTATGTATGTCCAATGTAGCCAGGTGTAGTCCCTGTACCCTTGGTGATGCACACCTTTAATTTCAGCACTTGGAGGCAGAGGCAGATGGATCTCTGTGAGTTCAAGGCCAGCCTGATCTATATATGGAATCCCAGGCCATCCAGGACTACATAATGATATCCTGTGCAGAGAGAGGGGGGGGAAGGGAAGAAGAGAGAGAGAGAGGGAGAGGAAGAGGGAGAGGAGAGAGAGAAGAGAGATTGTTATTTCCATTTTATAAACTTGTCTTGGGAATAAAATAAGAATATTTAGTATAGAATTAGGTAGTGATTTCTCCTCCATTCATCCTTGTCTTCATTAGAAGCACAATTTTAGGATCAGTGAGGTGGCTTGGCAAGTTAAGACACTTGCTGCCAAGCCTGATGATGTGAGTTCAAGCCCCAGGACCCACAAAATGAGAGAACCAGCTTGTCCTCTGACCCCCACATGTGTGCAGCATGCACAGTGCCTGCAAAGACCAGCCCCGTCCCAGGTCCTCAGAGTATATATCATGGCCTCCAGTTTAGTGGGGGTTCTATTTTGGTTTTTTTTTTTTTTTTTTTTTTTTTTTTTTTTTTGAGACAGGGTTTCTCTGTGCTGCAGCTCCAGAAGTCACTGGAAGTGGCTGGGCTGTCCTGGAACTCACTCTGTAGACCAGTCTGGCCTCAAACTCGGAGATCCACCTGCCTCTGCCTCCCAAGTGCTGGGATTAAAGGCGTGTGCCACCACTGCCCAGCCCAGGGTAGTGATTTTATGGGATTCCTGAGTGTGAGAGCAAGTGCTTATTTTATTCCTGTTCTTTACTTTGTCTTGTCCAACCCCTATGTGATAGTTTTTGTTTCACTTTATATTTTCTTTTGTTACATTTTATTATCGTCCCCTAAAAACCTATTTGTTTTCTAATGAGAGACAGAAAGGGGATGGATCTGGATGGGAGGGAGGTGGGGAGGAACTGGGAGGAGTAGAGAGAGGGAGGGAGGGGAAACAGTAATCCGGGTCTATTATGTGCAGGGGGTGGGTGTGTGGGACCCAGTTTCCATAAAAGGAAAAAAAATAACTTTTTTTTTTTAAACAAAATTTTAGAGCAATATAACATGACCATGTCTGGCTCACTTTCTGCTGTTGTACATAGGGTCCCTAAATAAAAGCTGTATATCATGCCTTTGATATCTTGTTTGGGTCATATACAAAAGGTCATTGCTGCTGAACTGTGTGTAAACACAGTTGGGCTATTTTTGAAAATATTTTCCTTTGGTAATAGCAGAAATATTTAAGGGCGGGCAATTAAAAAAATGCATCTTATTTGGTAATATTTTGCTTTCAGTATTGATTTTGAGCTCTAACTTGATAAAGTTTTACATAGTAGTTTGAACTGTTCTTTGAAGGTGTTTTGCAGAAGAATAAAATCTACATCTTTGCATAGACAGTAATCGACTCTTCAAAAATAAATCTCAAATAATGTTTGGTGGATCTACTGCTCCTGTTTGCTTGTTTTTACAGTGCTAGGAATGGGATTTAAAGCCTTTGTTGGGAAAGCATTCTACATTGATTGCTACAGCACAGCCCCTAGATGGTCTTATGAGCTAGAGTGATGTGGGCAGTCTCTAGGAAGGGATGGTGCCTGTCTTACATCTCCCCTATCATCATCAGTTACTGCCTACTCTTCTAGGACACAATAGTTTCCAAGAGCTCACTAGTTCAGAACATGCAAAAAGTAGGAGTGAAGTGCAGGACTCAGGATATGACTGACAGAGGACCCCGCTCTAACGAGAGTGAAGTAAAAAATGTTCAAATGATGCCTATTTTCATCACTTCCAGTATTTACATAGGCACTTAAATGTAATATAAAGCACAATTTAGTGCCTGGGTGTATTAGTTATTTTATTTGTTGCTATGACAAAAGAAAAAAACAAACAAACAAACAAAAATAAACAACACTTGGCCAAAGCAACTTGAAGAACAAAGGGTTTACTTTGGCTCATTGCTTAAGAGTCCATCATGGCTGGGAAGGACCAGCATCAGGGGCAGGATGCATCTGGTCACACAGCATCTGCAGTCAGAGACAGAGAAAGATGAATGTTGATGCCCTGCTCTATATCTTTTTCATTCAGAGCAGGACCCAACCCTCGGGACTATGCCATACACAGTAGACCTTCTCTCTTCAGTTTAACTCTTCTGGAAACACTCCCCTAGACCCATCCAAAGCTGTGTTTCCATGGTGATCCTCAACCCAGCCAAGTTGACAGTGACTACCAACTGTCGCACAGATGAGCATATTTTCTGTAAGCAGTGTGGAGACTGTTCCCACAGAGTCTGTGTCACTCTTAAGGAAGTCGGGCTGTCCTCATAGCTTGCTAATGCCACTTTCCAACAGAATGCATCTACAAAGTTATCTCAAAAGTGTCTTTAGCAGACAGGCCCTGGGTCAGATCTGACTCTTGCTGCAGTGCCTCGTATAAGATCATGGCCAATGGGACTGTGTTCTTCCAGGCAGTGATGGGTGACATTACCCTGGGTGATGTCCAGGCAGGCAGGACACTCAGTCATTCTTCATGATATAGGGTTTGGGACTGCAATATATGCTGAGTTGCTGTGTCACCCATGGAGGGTGATCCTGCCCCTGTGGAGTTATAGGTTGGTGAGGACAACAAACTGTGTTTGTCATTACAAACTGTGTTAGTGATTACAAATGGTGGCAACTGTCATGAAGGATTCAAATGCTATGGTGTGGCAAACATAGGTGACACGTAAGGATAGGATGGTCAGTATGGCCTCAGAAAGGAGGTGTCGTGTAAGGATGGGAACCTTACACCAGGAGCTTCTCCATCTCTCACACAGACCCCTTAATTTGCTATGAAGCAAAGAATGGTAACATCCTATTCTAGACTTAAAATCTCAGAGGTTGGTCTCAAGGTCATGGGTCAATTTGCTCCTAAAAAGCCAGACACAGTTGAGAGGGTGTGAAAGGGAAAGTTAGAATCTGGAGGCCACCGGAAGGCTAGTTTAGGGTTGGTGCTGGAGGAACCCTGGCCATGAAATAGAAAACAGAACCAGACTGTCCTCCTGTGATGACTAAGTTATAGGGGAATTAAGTGAAGGCCAGGCTGTCCTGTTTCTGCATGCAAGTAAATACATATTAATAGCTTTTAAAATAAGGATGAAGTGCGACGTAGGAAATAACTTAGTCAAGTACTTGCCAAACCAGCAGAAAGACATCCAAGTTCTAATCCCTGGCACCCATGAAAAAAGCCGGATGTGATGCTGTGGACCTGTAGCCTAGTTTTTGTGAAAATGAAGATAGGATCCCTGATGCCAACCACCACATCTGTGCTTTTTTTTTTTTTAATCACTTCAACCTGTTTACTTTGCATTAAAAGGCTTCTATAGTCAGAACACCTGCTGACCTAGGCCCCTACACACACGTGCACCCAAGCGGATGCTCTCTCTCTCTCTCTCTCTCTCTCCCTCTCTCTCTTCTCTCTCTCTCTCTCTCTCTCTCTCTCTCTCTCTCTCTCTCTCTCTCTCTCACACACACACACACACACACACACACACACACCCATGTTCCCATGTTTCTGTCAGTGCTGGGTTTTCACAGACAAGGCTGTTTTGAGGACGAGGCTTCTTAATTTTAACATCTTAAGTCTTTTTGCTTCTTGGCTATTTCCAGAGTCTGTCTTCTCTGTGAATCCCCTTCTCACAGGATGTCATGGTTTATTTTTTCTCTGCCCTTTGCCTGGAATCTTTGACCTTTGACTACTCCAGTCCTTTGTGTAGGGTTCCGGTTTCTCTGCTATCTTGGGAACTCCTGCTGTTTGGTTACAGTGTCCATACTCACGAACCCTGAGCCATTAATTCCTCTAGATGCCAGCTGTGGGGTGAGAGCCTTTTTCTATTCTGCAGCATAGTTTTCTAGTCTCACTTAGCAAGACTTCTTGTTTGCTAACCACCTCTGTTGTGGAACATTCTCTATGGGGCTGGTTATCATGAGAGCAGAGGAACCCTCAAAGTCTTCCAGGCCCCAGTCTTACCAGGAGATGATTTGTGGGACAGATGCAGAGAGGCGTGGACAGGAGGCTGACACGAGATCTCTGAAGGGCTTTCCTAGTTGTATGACAGGAGAGAGTCACAATGCCCCCCCACAGAGTGTTTCTTTGTCTGTAAGTGGCGGGCACTCAAACTGGCTTTATACCCAGACATCCTGTTCTGAAGTGATGAGGGGTTGGGGGAGATAGTGATGGGTACGAGGTATGAGGGAGCACTTCCCCCCACACACACACACCCCTATCTCTGTGCTGGGATGGAACAGAGGTACACAGTATGCTATTGAGCTATGGCCCTGTTGTTTGGAGAAGGTGTTTTGTGACGTAGAAATGGCTGAATGAACCATCTCTAAGGTCCTTTCCACTCCGAATCTATGAAAGACGAGTTTTGTGCTTCCTTTTGTTCCGATTATTGGGAGAAAGTTCTCGCCAGCCAAGAAGGGAAGTGGATTCGCTCTGAGCCAGGCCAGGGACTTGGGTGGAGCCCCAGAGCTCCCAATCAGCATCACCACTGGAACCAATGTTGTCTGGGCTCAGGGCAGGGTGCTGAGGGGAGTGCACAGACTACTCACCTTGTTCTGGGTCATGAAAAAGAGGAAGGGGATGGGCTTGTGGTGCCACAGTACCCTTAAAGAGTTCAACCCCTGTGACAGAAGACATCCCACTAGTCTTTTATTTTATTTATTTATTTATTTATTTATTTATTTTATTTATTTATTTTAATGTATATAGTGTTCTGTGTGCATGTCTGCTTGCAGGCCAGAAGGGGGCACTAGATCTTATTCCAGATGTTTGTGAGTCACCATGTGGTTGATGGGAATTGAACCGAGGACCTCTGGAAGAGCAGCCAGTGCTCTTAACTGCTGAGCCATCTCTCCAGCCCCTAGCCCATGTCTCTTAAAGACTCCCCAGCTCCTTGTAGTGCTGCAGACTGTGGGCCAAGGCTTTAACCACATAGGTCTTCAAAGATTATGTCCGCACTGAAGCCGATGGAGTTTGTGCCCTTGATCCAGGCTATGTGGTCCAAGAGTTAAGATCTGTAGGTCATGGAAGTAGACATCCTCCCTTTAGAAGGTGTGAATTCCACTCTTTGTAGGAAGGCAATGAGGAAAGAAACTGTCAATTCCTGTGACCTGAGGCTTGCAATTTTTTTTTTTTGATTAATTTTTTTGTCTTAAATTACTGGCCTGGAGAGATGATTCAGTCATTACAAGTAGTGGCTGTTCTTCCAGAGGATAGGGGTTTGGTTCCCAGATCCTCCCAGAGGTTAACAACTGTTTGTTCCAACATGCATGTGGTGCGCAGAAGTACATGTAGGCAAAGCTACCATACACATAAAGATAAATGAAATCTTTAAAACTTTAAAAATTAGTGTGGGCAACATTTTCTGTTGATTTTCCTCCTGACCCCCATGCCCACCCTCTGCCTTTCCATGCCCACGGATCTCTCAACAGGCAGAGGAGGAGTACCAAGTGCTGTTGGGTATACCATGACCTGGTTCCATTCCTGTCTCCTTTCTAAAGGAGCCTAAGTCCTACTTTTTCTCTTCTTCTGATACCAGTTAAAACATAACGGCAGGAGCAAGCTGGTCACCCGTGGCTCCAAGTGTCCAGGACGGAAATGCCTGGTGTATGGTTTGAATGAAAATGACCCACATAGGCTCATATATCCCAATGCTTAGTCACCCAGGAATGGTACTCTTTGAAAAGATTAGGAGGATCAGGAGGTGTGGCCTTGTTGGAGGAAGTGTGTCAGTGAGGATGGTGGAGGATGGGCTCTGAGGTTTCAGAAGCACACACCAGGCCCGGTGTTTCTCTCTCTCTTTGCCTGAGGATCAGGATGTACTCTCAACTCCTGCTCTAGCCACTATGTTCCTGTCATGCTCCTCACCATGATGATAATGGACTAACCCTCTGACACTGTAAGCCAGCCCCGAGTCAAATGCTTTCTTTCGTAAGAGTTTTCTTGGTCATAGTGTCTCTTCACAGCTATAGAACAGTGACTAAGACAACCGTGATTTTCCTGGAGAAGAGGCTCCATAGAGTCAATAAGTATTGGCATGACATTCAGCACTGAGGGCTGTTAGAGGGGTCTGTTTGGCTGGATAACTATTCCTTACCAAAGGATAATGGCTGGCTGCAGAAGACTCCTCTAACGATGCCCAAGAGCAGATTGGATTTAATTATGACTTGCAACACCTCTGGATTCAGTGGGCACTTTATGTTATTGCAGAAGGAGTTTGTGGCCTGCAAGAACCTTGATATAAACTTAAAACTGAGAATCTTCAGATTTCAGAAGAAAGGCAAGCAAGGTGTTCTATTTCTATCCACAACCATATAAGACGGTCAGGGAGAAGGCAGGGCAAGAGGGGAGTGTGCATTGCTTAGGGTACCTGAGTGTTTCACAGGAAATTCATTTGTGATCTGATTTCCATATTAATCAACCTCACCCCTTTCTAGTAGGTTCTTCCTGCCCGCCTTTGCTCTCTCAAGCTCTATTCCAGAACATGAATTCTGTCGTCTTCTTCCCATGCTTGTAAAATCTAATGAGCCTGTGGCCCTCAATCCAGTGTTCCTCACAGCAACTTCTCAGCTCACAGCACCAAGAAAATCCTGGCACCTGTCACGAGCAGCATGCCTCCCTGCAAAGCCCAGGTTGTCTTTTCCATGTCTTATCTTGCTGAGCAGTGAATGGGAAGTATTGTTATCTTTGCTTTGTAAAGTGTTGGCATTACTTTGATGTGGTGTGAGGTCTGTGCAGTCTCTGGGTTGGGTTGTAACTGTGTTACTCAGTCTGGCTTGCATCTTAACATCTATACACTGACTGGGGAACTGAAGGTAGATTTTCCTGTGAAGCAAATTCCACAAAAGGAGGTGTCAGCCATTCACTGGGCTTAAGCAGAGGTGAGCAAACCAGCCAGAAAGCCAGTGCCTGGCTCCTGGCCTGTTAATACAGTCTGTGTGCTGGGGATTGCTTTTATGCTGTCAAATAATTTGGAAAAAGCCAAGATGAAAAAACCTCCTGTGATGTGAAAGTTGGATAAAATTCAGTTTTTCATGCTTAGAAAAGCAGTTTTGTTGGCACACAGCTACAGACACTTGCTTACCCATCTCTACAGTTGTTTCTCCATAGAGTAAGTGGCCAACTGCACTGATGTTTTGTTGGCCTGAAGTCTGAAATCTGGCTCTTTACAAAATGTGTGCCTGACTTCTAGGCTTGAGTAGGTAAAGCAGTAATGACATATGACACTTTTGCTATGTGCCAGGCAGTGGGCTGACCATCATTTAGGAATTTTCTTACTTAATTCTCCCAGTACACAATCTCTCTGGGTGCTTGTCTCTCTCTGTCTCTATTTCTCTTCTAGGGAAGTAATCTGTCTAACCCAACCTTAAAGTAGATCTCTTTTGATTACCATTTTAAAGATAACAACCAGAGAGATGAAATAATTTGGCTCCCACATAGCTGGTCAATGCCAGACCTGAGGTGTGCACCCACATCTGTCTGGTTCTAGAAGTCAAATCCTTACCCACCACAGAAACTATGTAGTCAGCTACAGCAGCACCCACTTCTCCCTACAGCTCTGAGGTAGAGAATTCAGATAAAAATTGTTTGTAATTTATTTTTGTTACTTTTATTGTATAATGAGGATTTTTATGCTGATCTCTCATGAATGTATTTTAGTCCCTTAGTGGTAGTGACCCTTGTATGGCTCAGCACAGTGTCCTGCACATTACAGACACTAAATAAAGTTTGTTGGATAAAGCTGGTTGAGAGTAGGGAAGAAGGCAGGATGTAGCACAAAAACAAACAGGAAAACAAGACACAGAGAAAAGGCAGAAAGACATAGAGGAAGGCTTGGGGTACCTCTGCATTGGCCTTGGTCCCAATGGCATGGCACCAGGACTCACAGGGCCAGGAAGACTCCTAGGGCAGGTCCAAGCAGAATGTTGTATTTATTTCCTCTGCTGTGACCCAGCTGTCCCACTCTCCAGCGCCTGTGCCCTCCCCTCTGGTGGCACTGTGGCCTCCTGGCACTAGGTCCAGACACACTTCTGACCTTTGAGGGCACTAGGTAGGTCAGCCTTTGCTACAATGTGCCCATTCAGAAGACTATGGCTGACATCAAAAGACATAGCTTTGACTCTGGAGAGAGACCAAAGATACCCTGCCTCCTCCAGTCTTTCCAGGAAGTCTGTTGGCTGGAAGGGACAGACAACTGGTTTTCTCCAGAAAGTGAGGCAGTGGTAGTGAACACAAACTCTTCCCTTCTCAAGGCTGGTCTGGCACTGAGAGAATATGAGGAGCCTCCAAGATCTACAAAGAAACACCAGATCATGTGTGTCTGAGCCACGTGGAGACAGCTGTGCTAAATGGGAAGAAGCAGTGCAGGCTGAGGCCAGCCTAGTCCCATGAAGTGTGCAGAGAGGTCTCTGTGTGTCTGCCCATTCTCATATGTTGGTTTTATTGAAGTGAAAATGAAAAGAGGGGGTTACATATTTTTCTTTGAATTGTTGTTTGCTGTTTACACTATTGTTTAGCAAGATCTCCTACATATTCCAGGCTGGTCTAGAACTCATTGTACTCACTGGTACTTAAAATCTCCCTGCCTCAGCCTTCAGAGTGCTGGGATTATAGGTGTAGACTACACACCAGCTTTGATCTGTTCTTACATCCAATAATCAAAAGTTTATTGAGTCTGACATAAGTCCAAAAGTATGGGTTCCTAAATGGACTAATAAATTTCTTAGGGGCTTCAATAATAATAATAATAATAATAATAATAATAATAATAATAGATAATAATAATAGTGTATATGCTGACTGCTTAGTATTGGCTTTCTAGTTTTCTCCCTCTAGCTTGCTCAACTATCTTCCCTTTAAAAACAAAACAAAAAAAAAAACTTAATGATTTATTTTTGTTTTCTATGCACTGGTGTTTTACCTGCATGTCTGTGTGAGGGTGTTGGATCCCCTGGAACTGGAATTATAGGCAGTTTCGAGCTGCCATGTGGGTGCTGGGAATTGAACCCTGGTCCTCTGGAAGAGCAGCCAGTGCTCTTAACCACTGAGCCATCTCTCCAGCCCCTCAACTATCTTTCATATACAGCCTAGACCCACCTGCCTAGGGTTGGCGGTACCCACAGTGGACTAGGCTCTCCTTCATCAATTAGAAATCAAGAACCTCCCTCCTGCCCCAGACATGCTCACAGGTCAATCTGATGAGAACAATTTCTCAATTGCCGTCCCCTCTTCCCAGGCTTTTCAAGTTGTCAACCAAGATTAGTCATGACGTTCTTTATTATACTAATAAGGAGATGGAGGCACAAAGGAGTCTGACTGTACGCCATCCTGAAGGGTGTGGTAAACTCTCATCCTATCTTCTCTGATCTACTCTGGACAGGAACGATCCCTTTGTTTAGCTTATTCATGTTGTACAGGTACAGGCTCCGCACCTGTTAGTTGGCAGTCTGCTGGTTAGTAGACCCATCAGTTCTTGTGTTTAAGCACATTTTATTTAACTTGCTAAAGTCCCTAAGTGCAGAAGTTGTGCTCTTGTAGTTTTAGCTCTATCAAAGTGAAAATGTAAAGTGCTTCCTTTAGGTTAAAAGGTAAAAACTTATTTTAAGAGACAACGCATCCAAGTTGATTACAGCCTATTGCCACCGTTCCCTGTTTTTAACTGGTTGTCAACTTCTTACTGTTCCTAATTTCTAAGTAAAATGTATCACCAAAGTTGCAGGTTGGTGGACAGAGTGGGTTCCAGGACAGCCAGGGCTACACAGTGAAACACTACCTGGAAAAAAACAACAAACAAACAAACAAATTAAAAAAAATCAGACGAATGAAGCCATATAGACTGCCTAGAAAGATACTGTCCACTGATGACATATGAAAGGGGCAGGCAGTGAGGACGAGGGACCAGTCCTCAACTTAACTCCCTCAGACAAAGGGCCTATTTTACCACCTCCTTCTGCTTAAAGCACTGAGTTTCTGGACACGCAGTAAACTCAAGCCTGTTCGAAAGGCACCTTAAGCCCACAAGATCGGGAGAATGCACTAAGACTCTGGAAGCCGGAGGGGCGGGAGACACCCGAGCCTTAGTCTCAGAAGACTAGAAAAGGGCATCAGTTGAGAATTTTGTGGGATGTCCATCCAGGGCGATCCCAGTCGCTCACAGTTTAGAATGCTGTCATCGCAGCCCTGTTTCCGCCGGCAAAGCCCTTTTCTGCCACTTGCATCAGTCCCACAAAAAGGTTTTAATTCCTTGTGAGGAATAAGGTTAGCCAAGGAGACTCACCGAGGGAGGGAACGGAAGAAATTCTACCAGCAAAGCCATCACTATCTGGCAGCAGGACAGCAAAAGCCTGCTTTAACTGAAGTAGGGCTGGCTTCCTGGGGAGGGACCTGTTGCCATAGAAACGGGAGGCGTGGCTATACAGAAGCACGAAATTCCTGGGGCTTTCAGCTAAGGTCTTCTCTGATTTTTTTCCCCCTGCTGCATAGTCCAGGAGGTGGGGTTGGTTGCTAATATAAAGGAACGAACATATACCAGATCAGGGATCAGATCTCCACGCTGGTGTAAATGTACTTCATTGTATGGGCCGCAAGAACAGACTGTCTTTAAGAGAAAGAAAGGCAGACGCCCAGCTAGGCCTGAGTAGCCTCTCACCCAGTCATCCACCTACTGTCTCCTGAGGGCAGTCTGGGTTTTGCTTGCTGGCCATGCCTCTGGGTGTGGTCAGCCGCGCCCGCATGGTTGCTAGATAGGTCCAGATCCTGGCCTTGCAACACACACACACACACACACACACACACACACACACACACACCCGTTTGTCTAGAAAAACAAGTGCCCCTGATGTGCATGTTAATGTCGCCATTGATAAACTGCCTTCATGCTTCCAAACGCACATGTCCCTGTTCATGTGGAAGCCAGAGGACAACCTCAGCTGTCCTTCGGATGACAGCACCTTGTTTTTTAAGACAGAATTTCTTGTAGACCTGTAACTCAGCCAAGTAGGCTAGGCTGGCTGGCAATGAGACTCTTGAGTCTTCCTGTGCAGTGGGATAACAAACAAAGGCTGTTGTGACTGGATTTTTCTTTAAAAACAAAACAAAAGCCCACGGCTCCTGGGGACCAAATTCAGGTCTGGAAAGTTTCTGCACCCTGATAAGCATCTCCACCGATGCAGCAATCCAAGTCAGACCAAATTAAACCGAATTAATGGACACACCGCTCTGGGATAGCCTTCCAGTCCCCCAGAGAGAAGATAGGAAATAGAGACCTGAAAACCACAAGTCTATTTTCTGGGAGGCAGTGTAAATACTCTGTGGGAGTGGTCTTGAGCATCTCTGGGAGAGGGGTCATCATTTGTCGGGCTTTCTGAGATGTGGCAGGGTTTGGAGGGAGATAAGGGAAGGGGACTTGGGTGGAACCTCTACCATAATATCCCAGATTCTTTGGGTATATGGATGCCAGGGCTGGGATGAAGCTTCCACCAGAATAAGGTCCTCGTACCCAGCCCAGCACAGATATCATCAGGAACCCAGAGCAAGCACTTAGTACTCAGGGATTCCATTACAACTGTGGGATGAAGACATTCAGCTTTGAATTATACACAGTAAACAATAGCAAGAACCAAAGAGCACTTTGTTTGCTTTTGCCTTTGGTACCAACAGAGCAATACAAAGAATCAGGCAGGTTAGACACGCCATGAGGACAGCTCTAGGCTCCCTTACCCTGCTGTATACAGAGAGGAGAGCCAAGGATGCCAAGAGTCACCTTGATGCACACAACTCACAGCCCCCTTTCCCGCCAGTCATCTGCCTTCTTAGCTGTGTGGCAAACTCACATGTCCTCCACTGATCAGCATAAATAAGGCAGGCAGAGTGCTTCCCACTGAACTTAAACTCTGGAATTATTAGGAAAAAATGTGGGGGGAACCCAGATGGCTCTCAGGCAAGCCTGCATCAGCTTGGACTACATGTTATCCCTTTACCCGGTATAGATACTACAGGATGAATTGTGTCCCCTTCCCCCAAAATTCACTGAGGCCCTAACCCTTGATACCTCATTTGGAAATGAAATCTTTACATGGATAGTCAAGTTACAATAAGGCCATACTTATAGTGGGCCCTCATCCAATGTGATTATTCTTACACGAGAGCAGAGACATGGAGAAGAAAACGCCATGTGAAGACAGAGACATACAAAAAGATGGTCATGTCAGAATGGGTAACAAGACTAAAGTGATGCTTCCGCTTAGAGGAAACTAGTGGGTACCATAAGCTGGAAGAATGTTCCCCTGAAGGCTCACTGGGAACCTAGCCTTGTAAATCTTGGCTTTGGACATCTGGCCTCCAGAACTATGAATGAATACATTTCTCTTGGGCCATGGTAGCCTGTGGGGTTCTGAAGTTCCAGGGAATGTATTTTATAGGTAAAGACAGCATAAGGGAAAACACACTTGATCTAAATGAACCTGCGTCCTAGCTTCCACAAATTACAGCCCAAGTTCCTGAGATGACATATAGCCAAGACTGCCAAACCACAGAGCTCAGTTTAGGGAAAGGGAAAGATTATGAAGACTGAGATAGGAGAATACACTTTTCAGTTAAGAAAATAAGACGATGAGGCCCACAAATTATAGAGGAACTGGCTATCAGGCATAATGCTAGATGATTACTAGTGGAGCTGCTTAGGACCTACTGAAGAAGTAGTCTCAGTCCACTGTTCCAGGCCAAGAGGAATTCCTTTCTGCATAGGATTTTCGGATTCAAGCTTTTGTTGTCTGCTCAGTACGAGTCACTATGGGAAAAGAATCAGGAACTCAGAGGTCATTGACAGGAATACAGAGCTTGGAAGAAGAAAAGCAATGATTTTCTTGTATTTTGTGCTGGGCAGAAGCCATCCAAACATGTCTTTAATTGGGATGCTTTGTCTGGGTCCCCTTTTTCTGCCATCATTGCTAGCTAGAAAGAGCTGCCTTTCTCCTTAGATCCAATCCACATAAGTATGAGCTAGAGGCAGGGAACCTTGCCCCAAGGGATGATGTGTGGAAGCTGTGTTTCCATCATTTATTATCTGTGCCTAACACAATATCTGGCACATAATTATTTGTGAACTAGACACATATCTAGTGGCAGTACCAACACCAGGCCAATTCCCATATGAGTTCTTGGGTTGAAACAACCGTTCCTTACCATCGTCTTTCATGACAGTCCGGCAAGGATTCTCACAAGAATTCTTTGAAATCAAAATGTAGTAATGGTTACACCGGGCATCTGAGCTTTCTGGTTTCAGGTTGCCCACTTTTCACTGGTTATATCCATTATGTCACTGATACAACCAGCTGGCTTTATTCTACTCTGGAATTGCCTGGTTATTCTCACTGCTATCAATTATCCACTAGGGGCACTCTGACACAGTTCACCTTTACTATACAGCAGCTACTCCTTCAGCTGGGCACTTTTCTAAACTTAAGTCTCTACTAGAATAATCACAATACCTACTCCTACCTTTTAGGAGGTTTGCTTTGAAGTTCAAGGAGAAAAATCTATGATGAAAGCCCTTTCTGCATCTTAGGTTCCTCATAAGATTTACCTCTCTTTAATGGCCTCTGGTCCAATTATTTTCTGATTCCAAGATGAATGTTTACCTTATATCATATTCTGCCATTCTTTGTGTCATAGGAAAATGTCAGCATTCTGTGTCTATTAGTGAGTATCTATTATGGGACAAGCCTTGCACGGGGGCCAAGGAGATTAGGAGTAGAAGACAGAACCTCTCACAGTTTTTAATTAGTAATGTTACAGAACTTGTGTGAGTGGCTCTCCCACCCAATTTGGGGGTGAGAGAGTCTAGTAGCTGGAGGAGGAGCTGGTGACTTTGATGGAGTGAGAGGGAGTTGAGCAGGGGAAGGAGGTGGAGAAGATGTGTATTCTTGCCAGAACAAGTGGTGTGGGAGCCCAGGGAAGAGGATTCCCAAAGGAGATGCTGTTGACAACTTGAGGTATAAATGTACTTGTGTGAGACTTCCCCAAGTATTGAAGGGTGTTTGGTATCACTGTAACTAGCACTAAATGTCAGTAATGCATCCACTCCCCTCCAATATGACAGTCATATGTAACCTTCAGAGATGCCTATCCCAGCAGCCCATAGGGTTTGGTTTTATTTCCTGGTTAAGGGTCACTTCCTTAAAAACAAACAAGCAAAAAAAAACTTACATGGTGGAATATCTTTGGATAGAAAAGGGAAGACAGTAATGAGCAGATCAGAAATAGCCTTTTGTATTTCCCCAAGTAGTTTACTTTCTAGGAGAAAGTGCCTTGCTTAAAAATAGGCTGAATGCATTTCAAGTGCCTTGAATTGAGTGAATCTTCATATTCTATAACATCAATAAATTTTGAGTCATGGAATTCCACAGTTCTACCAATCTCATTAGTCTTGGTCTTATGATTATGCACTGTCTATAAATTTCCAAAGTGCATACTGTGGTCAAATTGACTGACGACAGCTAATTCTGATTCAAGTGGATAGAAACAAGGGGGAAGGATTGAGAGGGATTAGTAAGGTATGGTGTGCCTTAATTGTTTGTCGTGGAGCTCAAACCCAGCACCTTGTGCAGGGCAGTTTCAAACCATGGTTGCTTGGCCCCAACACTGTGGATGAGACAGTGCAACATGGGAAAGAGCACAGTGGAACAGAGTTGGTTACCTCGGGTAGACCAGACAGTGAGAGCACAGGACAGAGGGTCAAGGTTTATCTTTTCAGGACATGCACACCTCCTAACTCCACCTCCTCTCTCTCCGAAATGCCCTCAGATTATGAAGCCACCAGTGGGTAAATCTCTTGATAGAGTCAAAGTGCTCACAATTCCATCCTTTCCCAGAAGCCCCACCTCCAAACTCTAGGACATTGGGAATCAAGCCTTTATTGGGGGTGGGGGGGGGATACATATCCACATTTGTGAGAGGACATTCCAGCAGTGCTTACCTAGGACTCTCAGTTCCATTGAGCTAGCTGACCTCCAGACCTTTGCTTGTGGTGTGTGCATCCTGCACTGTTGGCCAATAGGAAAGCAAGATAGGCAGGACTAGGAGACAAGGAGAATTCAGGAAGAGGTGGGAAGAGATCCAATATGTAAGATGGAGAGAGAAGAACTCCAGACCCTCTCTCCAGTAAGCCAAGACCACATGGAAACACTTAGATTAATAGAAATGGGTTAATATTTAAGACAGAGCTAGCCAATAAGAAACTAGTAACTGGCCAACAGGGCTTTATTCATTAACCAGTAAGAGAAACATAATCACAGAATGACATCTCCCATCACTGGACATATATTACTATATTTTACAAGATTTCATTGTCATGAATCTAGAGCAGAAAAATCTATTTGTATTTGAGTCCCCTACAAATTGAAGTCTACACAGAAAGTAGATTAGAAACAGTTTGGGATTATAGGAGATGGAAAGGTAAGTGGTGACAGCTTAAAGCTACAAAGTTTGATTTTGTCTTAAGGTAGTGAAAACCTTTAACAGATTGAGGATGGTAGGCAGTAGTTGTTCTCATCTGTGAATACGGTAGCAGATTTTGAAATAATGTCTTTTTATTATTATCAATAGTCATAGCACTTAAGCTACTACTTAGGCAGGCAGATCTCAGAGAATTTGAGGCCAGCTTGGTCTACAGAGAGAGAGTTCCAAGACAGCCAGAGCTTTTACACAGTGAAGCTCTGTCTTGGAAAACAAAACAAAAAAGAACTATAAAAAGCAGAGAAAAGTCCTCTGTATTGTTTGGCTTGGTAGAACTGTGTTGCACAGACCTTTTTCTGGGAGATACATTGGGTGGGGTGGGTAGAAGAGCCCCTGAAGCCAAACTGATTTTGCATTTTAAATAATCTGCCTTTTTTCAAGCTACGTGCAACATCCAAAGAAACAAGTTTTAGTTTAACGGATGAAAATGCACGCTGTCACACCCACCCAAAACATTCCTCTAAATCTGAACTTTTCATCGATTCTCTAACCTATTCTTCTGCCTCCACTGCTTATATGACCAGCATAGCTTCTTTCTGATTCGTAACACCATTCAGTGGGTACCAGTCCTGTCTGTACTGCAAGGAGACTGGTGCTCCCCATGCCTCCTGGGGTTAATCTTGCAGTCGCGTTTGGTGATGGAGCCTGGCAGCCTTGCACTGGAGCATGCTAGCAGCTGACTGCTGACTCAGAGGGGAAAGCCAGCCACCCGCGAATCTCTTTGCAGCTCGCTGCTGCATCCCTATCCCACAATCCCTTGCTGCAGCGTGGCTTGCTGCAGTCTTCAACAGACGCTGAGAAAAAGATGTCCTGTAAGATAAAGATTGATTGGTCTGAATACGGAAGGGGGTCTCCTACTTGTTAATGACCCAGAAACATTCCTGCCGACTTTCCTGAGCCTTCTCTCATTTCCTCCATTTTTTCTCTTCCTCTGTCCTGTTCATGAGCTGGCACATCTCTACTTAGAGCAGAAGATAATGCTGGGCTTCTGATGATGGCTGCATTGCATGGTAGGGAATTTTAACCAGTCTCTTTGCATGGTGCTTCCAAACTTGAGACGGTAGCAGAAACGTGCATTGTTCTTTTGGGTCGCCACGGAGCTGCCGCGATAGCCTGGAAGGGATGTCTTTCTTTACCTCGCTGACTTTTCTGTTTATCGGGAGAATTGGGAACATCAGTGTTCTGATTGCTTGCTGTTATTTCTGGCGGATAACTGCTCCTACTGCTCTCGCTGCCCTTTCATGGTGATTCTGCAGGCTCCTTAATTACAAAATAGGGGAAGACTCGCTCTGCCTAAACAAAAGCATCAAATTAGCAAGTATGGGGAGAAAGCTATTGTGAACGGATTAGATTTTTAACCTTATTAGTCGCTATTTTAGTGTTGCTTTGGTTTGTTTCTAGTAGAATTTCATTTCCTGTATCTTGATGTTTGGATGAAGTATTGAATTTGCTTCCTGGCTACTCCTAGGTGGAGGATGTGCGATTCTACCCTTCCCCCACCCGGCTCTCTGGGTTGAGCTCTTTGCCTCTGAGTTACCATTGGAAACCCATTCATTCATAATGCATGACTCGACCCCCTGGATTCTAGATGCCATTGAGAGCTGCAAACACACATGCATCAACTATTTCTTTCTGACAAATTTTCCTGCTGTGGGAGTACAATCAAATCTGGGTGGAGCTCAATGGAAGAGCTACATAGAGGGAGAGAAATCCCTTGGTTGGCCCTTAGTTCTGCTTCCTCGAATCATGGGTAATTTTGTGTCAGAGTTTTTTGTTTTTGTTTTTGTTTTTTTTTCTGCAAGAATGCCCCACCCTGACATTAATCTTCATTGTGCAGCAATAAGAAAGCCAGTAGGAAGGCTATTTGTTTCCAACTAAAAATTGAATGTTGAATAAATGAATTCTGGAGCCAAAAGAAAATATTTGTGTCGGAAGAAAAAAATGGGTTCAGTGTCACTGTTTCTAAGACATAGACTCTGAATGAGGCATTTAAAAAACCGTCAGGTGTTCAGCTTATATTACATCTGCTTTATTCTCCATGGGTAAATTGGTAGAGGTTTTTAAACACTGCAATATATAGAGTGAGCCATTTGTTTGCTTAGATCCCTAAATTGGAGTCTGCTGCTTCTCCTAGTGAACTGATGTTCTGAGTACTTGTTTTTAGGCAGGTGCTTTTTCCAGCACTGTTCCGACCCACTGTAGTGTTAAATAATTCAGGCCACTGGAGGGCCAGCCGGCAAGCACACAATGAGAAGTTTCATGTGTGCTGTGGCATGAGGAAGCTCTTCTGGTGCCCAGCCCTCCAGCCCTCGTTAATAGCCCTTCCTGGCCCTCTAAAGAGCTCTTCTAAAAAGACAAGCAATTTGCATTGCAAAGATTGCAAGACAATGTAAAAAATTCTCCTATAGAATGTGCTGTTTGGAGATTGATGAATGCACCATATTTAACCCGCACATTAAAAAAAAAGACAGAGCAAGTCTGTGTACCTTTTCACCTCTGTGAATGTCACAGTCCTAAGCTAACTTAATGTTTTAAATGTATGGAACAACAAAAGATTAGCGGGTGCTATGGATCATGAAAACAAAGTAAAAAACACAGTATTCTTTGTCTCAAGAATGAAAATACCTTTCATTTGGGTAGCTTTTGACATTGGTTTCTATCAATTCAACACTCTACCTGCCTGCATTAAATAAAAACCTTAATTGTGGAGCCATTTAAAAAAAAATTACCAAAGCTTAAATGTTAAGAATCTCCTTGCCTCTTTTCGTTATTTTTCTGATAAGACTAATGCTCTAACCAAATGTTTTTATATATTAAGACATATAGGAGGGAAAGAAATATTTTAAGTTTTAGAAAATGCTGCAAATTATCTTTGTTTGTGTGCCAGAGAGGGGTTGGGGCATGAATGTGAGTGAGTCCCTGCCTTGTTGAGAATCCAACACAGGGCCATGTGCTTGCCAGACAAACACTCTCTTAGAGCAAGGCCCCCAACTGGATCGTAGTTTATTTCTTCAAAATTCCGAGTCTATTACGTCTCAGTTGTAGCAGCATGATTAACTTGAGCGCATCTGTAGTGGCTTTTAAAAAATCCTTGGCCTGCATCTGTTACTTGACTACTACAGGAGTGCTTCAGGTCAGAGCACAGTTTGCTACACTGCCAGCAGCTATTAGGGTTTTCTGAGTATTTCTATTGTGCAGGTTGTCTGAATTGAACCGATCAGGTTTCCCCCTGAAACTTGGAGCCTTAGATTAGAACAGAGAGTAAGGGGTGTGGGGAGCCAAGTATTCAAATAGCATCACTTGAAGGAGCCACGTGTTGCTGCTTTTTGTGTGTCAGTGTTTCTAGCCATTTCTCTGCCTTGTTCTGCCTTCAGTTTGGATATCTTCCCTTTCTCTGCTAAGCCCTTTTTATTCTTTTTCTTGAAACTTACTACTGAAAGGAGCACTTGTTCTAACTCACAGCAGAAACAGCCTGTTTCTTATGTACCAGAGGCAAGCTTGTGTTTGGGGAGTTCTGAAGTAAAATACTTTTCTCCTTTTTTGTCAGCCCCTCCCAGTTCCCAGAAGGGACCCCCACCCCTCAGCAATATGGCATGGCTGTCCCCTGCCTTTCTTGTGCTTTGGTAGTCCCTGAGGGAGCCTAGGGGAGCTGTGGCACAGCGATGGATGTGGGGCGAAGAGACCCCACTCATCTTGATTGTCCCAGGGCATCACAAGGTAAATGTCAATTAGCTCTGCCACCTAATGCTCCTCACACAGACACACTGGGCCCTTTGGAACCTTGAAAGCCCAAATCAAAGCTTAAGAGAGTGAGGGCTTGATGAGCCCTGCTTAGAAATCAACTTCGGCATGGAAAAGCCAATGCATCAAGGGAAGTTGTCACATATCCATCTCTGGGAAGAGAAACAGAGCTTTGGGGACACCTGTGCCTGGAGACAGACTAAAGTTAAAGGAGAGGCTCTCACCCTTCAAATGTGCACATGTGCACGTGTGCGCTCCCACACACACTTTTAATTTACAAAGTGGTTCCCCTGGGATCATGCTTGATTTAACTGAAAGTGGGTCACCCTGTTTCATTTTACAGGAAGACTGCCCTCTTTCTTCTAGCTGAGTCATCAGTAACAAATTCAAGTATAGATGAATGGCAATAGGCTCCTAACTTAACCCAAAGACCCTGCTGGTGGGAGGATTGTGGGTACAGTGTGCAAGCATGTCTATACATGTGTGTCTGTGTGTGTAGAGACAAGAGGTTAGTGTCTTCTTCGGTTCCCGTTCACCTTATTTTTTGAGACACTGGGCCACCAACTTGCCTAGCCTGGTCAATGTGTCAGTGCTTTGCTTGTCTCTGCCCTCTAGAGCTAGGATTACAGACATTGCTGCCACGCCAGGCTTTTTCTAGGGATCGGAACTATAGTTCTCATGCTTGCAGGGTAAACATTTATCTCCCCAGCCCCAAAATGCCTGTTCTTTAAACAGTGCTTCATCTGTGACTTGAGCTCCAGATGTCACCTGCCCTGGTATAGTATATTATCAATTATAATTATGAGTTCATTACTTCCTTTCTATAAACATATCAGAAGATTTGACCTACTGGAGAAGCTGATTTTCTTTTTGGCCTGTCCTCACTGTCATTGTTAGTTGAAGAACTTTTTTAAAAATGTAGGCACACTATTAAATAAACTCAGCCGAGAGATCCAAAGATTAATACTGAGTCAGAAGTGCCACAGATTTGTCTATAGAGGTGGAAGTGAAGTCAGGCATGAGGATGCAACCTGAAGCAGCAGCATTCAGAAGGCTGAGTCAGGAAGGTAATGGGGTTGAGGCCAACCTGTGCTACTTAGTCAGACCCTGTCTGAAAAAATAAATCAAAAGAAAAGGAATTTTGTGCAATCAGGATGGGGTTGAATAAAGTATACTACAATTTACAAATCACATGCTTCAATTTTATTCTCAGTCATCTTCCCTGGACCAGCCTTACCAGGCTGGGCTCACTCCCTCCCCTCCTAGCTTTTTTTCTTCTTCCATTCTCCCTTCCTACTCTTCCTCATGCTGATGTCAGCAAGAAAACTGGGCATTTTTCTCATCTGAATGGTATAATTTGGGATGGGAAATATGGTCTGAATTTTGGAATCTCGGACTCAGCATTCTCTCATTTCATCTCCTATCAACTTTCCCCCCCCATCAAATTGGAGGAGATTTGAGCAAGTGAGCCAGGGAAAACATGAGAGCTGATGTGAGGGAAGGAATGCTGGGGCAGGATTTTTCAGTACAAGGACTGTGTTTCCTGTTTGCACAGTTGCTTTTCCCACAACATGCCATGTTTAGCTGGCAAAACCGCCCTTAATGAGGGCTGTCTGTGCCAACTCTTAGGCTGTTTACTGTCATGCATATGTGTCCTCAGTAGTTTTCCAGTTCTTCCTCTGAATTTGTGAACATGTTAAAATATGTTGCTAATACTTATCCTCTGGATGCTAACGTGTGTTGGTAAGCTTTAGACTGTCTCACCGGGAGGCAAGCAACGCTGATGTCAACGAAAACATTCACAGCAAACATGCTTTGTCACAGAACCTAGCTTCTGTTCCCTACTGCCATGCTTTAGTCTGCCAGTAGCATACTCTGTTTATTCAGAAATTAGTGGCAATCAAGTCCCAGGCACGCACAGTTCTAGCTTCTGGGATGACAGTAGTGTGCAGACACACATCCCTGTCACCGAAAACCTTACACTGCAGGGGTGGGAAGGTAAGATTCGATGTAAGTAAATTGCATAGTGTATCAGGAGACACTTTAGTCAGTTCATTCCTGTAACAGAACCACCATAGACTAGAGGGCTTTCAACAATTGTTTCTTCCAGTTCTGGAGGTTGGAAGTCTAAGTTCAGGGAACCAAGATGGCAGGGTTCTGGAGAGAGCTGCTCTCCAGCTTTGCACACAGATGGCCTTTCCTTTAGTCTATCCTCACATGGAGAGAGAGAGAGCAGCATCCTTTACTCATGCCAGGAAGCACAGTGGGAAGCATGCCATCCGCCTGAATGGGCTGAGGATGCACAGAACAGAGCCTTTAACCAGATTGCTGGGATGACCAGTTCCTGGTCTCCCTGATTAGAAAAGCAATATGGGCTTGGATTCTTGCCTGACCTCCTTTCTCTTCTGGGTCTCTGTAGTGTCAAGATCTTTCCTACCCTAATAAGCAGCAGAAACCTGCAGGAAAATGGGGATGGAAAACTACAACTGCTCTGCTGCTCAGATCCTGTCCTTAGGGCTCCATCCTCATGGCCTAATGCTCTCCACAAATGATCACAGTCTGCAAATACATTAGGAGCTAGGGTTTCAACATATGAATGGAGGGGGCGGGGTATTACTGCACAAACATGGGGTCCATAGAGAAAATAGGGGTTTATAGAGCCAAAGATAGCAAAGACAAGGGATAAAGTGTGCTAGTGTGGGGTTTTAAACCATGTGTTCAGGTTGTGTAGGAGACCCCCCCACACACACACAGCAGTAAGGGATGGGGTCGGGGTAGGTAGAGGTCAAAGGGCCTCTTGGTTTCATATGAAAGCTCTTCTAGCTGGTGAATGTCAGTATCTGTTTAATGTGGGCTGTGCCATATAAAAATGACTTTTGATTAGGTATGGTGGCTGGTGGCCTCTAACCCCAGCACTTGCAAGGTTGAGGTAGGAGGATTTTGAGACCCTGGGTTGCATAGCAAGACCCAATTTCAAGAAGCAAGGTTCTTCTGCTTTCACCTTCATTGGCTTTTTGCCAATGGGTGTATTGCCTGGGTTCCACAGATGGTTTCTTTTTTCTTTTTTCTTTTTTTTTTTTTTTTTCAAGAGGGATGGTTTCTTCCACTGAATTCTGCTTATCTCTAGCAGAAGAGCAGTTCTGTCTCTGATGTCTACTCTCCCGCACTGATTTCTGTCACATGTATGGGTAGAAAGAATCACCGACAATTTGGAAGCCCAGATAGGGAGAATATAGCTAGGAATTCATCGCTGGTAGCCCTTTTAAAGACTGCTGCCTACGTGCGGAGGCCTAGAAGTGTCCCACCATGCTCGCTGGCTCATGCTGTGCCTGCGTTCTTCCAAGCACATTGTCCCTTTAGGAGCCATGAAATTCTTTCCGGTAGTGTGCATCCAGAAATATTCCCGGAAGCACTCTTATACTGGCAAAGCTGGGAGTCTTTGGGGGTTTGGAAACCTTTTGTGTTGACTGTGGGAGTTCTAAAGAGCAAGATGCTTTCAACAGGTCACTTGTGACAGATCTGCAACATTGTCATGATTTTAAATTAGTGTCAATGAGTAGGCATAAATTAATTTGCTGTGTAAATGAACAATACTAAAAAAGACATTATCACTCTCCACAACAATTAACATAGAATTAGAATCAAGTGGTTTTTTTTTTAAAGCTCCCAAGCATAAAAATGTTGACTTAAGGAATTGTATTCAGTTAATATATATCATTTGATTAAAACAAAGCTTTAAAATCTAAATTAAACCTCATGTGGTCTCTCCCTTCTTTTTGCTACCCAGCAAGGCTGAACACGTATCGGTCACATGAAAAATATCAAGCATAGTCAAGGGCAGGTGAGATGGCTTAGCAAGTAAACGTGCTAATGCCAAGCCTTAGGTCTCAGTTCAGTCTCCAGATCCACTCGGTGGAAGGAAAGCACTCCCAAAAGTTATCCTCTGACCCCCACATGCCTGCTGTGACACAATAGCCCCCTGTACCCCCAAGTACAGATGGGTAAATAAATACAACTTTAAACTGTTAAAGTATTAAAAAATAAAATTTAGTTGGTTTTTCAAAAACTATGTATTATTTTTATTTTGTCTGCATGAGTGTTCTGCCTACATGTGCTCTGCGTATCACATGTGTGCCCTGGAAGCCAGAGGGGGAGTTAGATCCCCTAGACGTGAAGAAGTTACTCTTGTGAACCACCCTATGGGTTCTGGGATCTGAACCCAGGTCTCTACAAGACCAGAAATGGTTTGTAACTGCTGAGTCATCCCTCCAGCTCCTGTTTAATAATAAGCTTAACAGAAGGTGTGGGAGTAAGGGGACCAAACCTTATATTGAATGCTAAGTATGTGTTCTCTCCTCTAGCCACATCTTCAGCCATCACTGTCATTAGAATCATCATCATCATCATCATTAAACCTTTGGTGAATTTTTGTTCAGGAATTGTGTTGATTTCTCAGTCATGCAAATTTTACTGCCACAGAAGTCAGCATGCTGTCATTTTTATAACGCACTCAAGTATTACCCTTGTTTAAGATTAGCTACCAGAGAGACCCATCAGAGGTAGAAAACCTGAAACCTGAGCCTTCTGCTCCATTGATTTCCCTGGATGACCTTGGGCAGGTCATTGAAACCCTCAGCCTTGGTTTCCTTATCTCTAAGACGGACAATGCTTTCCTTCACTCGTCTGATGTCATAGGGATATGGTTGAACCCCTGAGAGATGAACCACCTTCATCTGGTCAATGAACATCATTCTTTAGCTCTTCAGGGAGCACTCTCCGGAAAGTCTAGCCGCAGGGCAGGCTGATTAGATATTCCTACCTACAATGCTCAGCATTTAGGGAGCTCTGACCGAAGGTGATGCTCCTGCCTAACAGATGCTTTACCAGGCACCATTTGTTAATCATATTCCTTTATAAACCTGTCATGTGTGTAACTCTGCTAAAATGGAACTTGGCAGGATTTTATTTTTTTTAATTTTACTTTTAATTACAATAAATTATACAATTGTCTCTCTCCTCCTCCTTCCCACCCTTTCCATGACCCTCCTCTCAGATGTATGACCTCTTTTTCTCTAATTATTATTATCATAGCTACATAAAAATATATCAGATAGTGAAAGTGTAAAACCCAATGCAAAACTCTACAGCTTCAGAATGCCTGTTCCAGCTATGTAGAGAAGTTCATTGAAATGTGTAGATTTTGGATCTGGTTAATTTTGGTGTATGCTATTTATTTTATTTGCACATATTTAATAAGTACAACATTAAAATAAATACAAAATTATTGTCACATGTAAAATGATTAGATATATAATTACAACATGATGAGACCATTAGTATTGCCTGTATGTATATGTTTTTAGGGCTCCTTGGGACTGGATTACTTAAGAGCGTTGGCTTTCTTTCAGAAGATTGGGATTTGGTTCCCAGCACCCACATGACTGCTCACAACCATCTATAACTCCAGTTCCAGGGAATGTGACCCCCTCTTCTGGCTTCTTCAGACACCTGGCATTCTTGTAGTGCATACACATGCATGCAGGCAAAATACTCATGTACACAGAATAAAAATTAATAAATCTTTACTGCAAAGAGCTGAACTACATCTAAAATCAATGGCTATTTAGTGAGGCATAAGAACAATCATTCATGTTTGGGAGAGTGGTTTCTACAGAAAGCATAAATACTGTGTTGCAAGTACTCTGTAGTTCCCACTTCAGACACAGGTCATGGACCAAGTTCTAGTGCCAGCTGTGAACCAAGCTTCCAGAGCAAGCAAAGCCTTATCAAGACACAAGGTCAGCATGGCAGGCAGCTTGGGAGGTGAAAAGGCTGTAAGTTCCAGAGATGCATAGACTATTGAGCCTGTAGGGTGTATATATGTATGTGTGTGTGTGTGTGTGTGTGTGTGTGTGTGTGTGTGTGTGTGTACATGCATGTCTGTTTAATACATAGCATGAGAACATGTTATTCATTTCTATTATGTTGAAAATTAGCTAGTTTTTGTCTGTCCTCCATCCTTTCCTCTCTTCCTTTTCTGGTAGAGACCTATGAGCACCTTACCAAGTGTTCAGAAAATTAAGAAGTGAATTTTGGTTCAATCCATGCTAAGTTTCTGAGACAGGAAACTTTAAGGTGTTGGCCTGAGCTGTATCTGTTATAACTTCCTGTCCAGTGGACCCCAATTTCCTCTCTGTGGTCTTTGCCACATGCACAATCCCTCACAATTTTGAAGCTTTCTCTGACTTCTCTTTTCCCTTCAAACGTACGGAGGTGAGGGCCATGCCTTTAAGATCACAGGACTGCATCTGTTTTATCTCTGCTCTGCAGCTAGATAGCATAGTTTAATAATTCCTGATCAGTGTGAAAAAGCTGACAAAGGGAAAAGGGTTGGGCTGTGGGGCAGGGCAGTGGGAAAGTGAGCTTTTGTCTATGAGCTTTGTCGAGCTCGATTTGCTGTGAAGGCCTGTCTCTTTGCAGTCGCAGTACCTGAGAGCCTTCCCCACACCTCAGTTTAGAGGGAGAAATGTCCTTACACAAGGAAAATTTATGACCATTTCAGACAAAGAGGGAAAGACTGCTCCTTTGTGTTTATTGTTGTTAAAGTGCCCAGGTCTGGTCACCTCCTTGGCTTTGCACCTCTTCTCTAGAAACTTCCGAGCATGTAGAGTTAATAATACTAACACACGAGAAGGCAAACAAACAAACAAAATACTAACACAGGGACTGAAGAAAGGGCTGGGTAAAGCGCTTGTTGCCAATGCTGAGGACCTGGGTTCAATCACATGGCAGAAGGAGAACCAATTCAGACAAGTTGTCCTCTGACCTCCACATGTTCAGTGACACACCCACATACGTGTACACAAACAAAACAAGTAAATGTTTAAAAAATTAACATCAGTACAATCTGTGTAGCTTTCCCCACATTCCAATGTCTTTTATCAGTTTATTTACAGGTACGTAACAGAGGAGGAGGTAAATTTTTGCCAATGACTGCATACTGTTTCTCAACAGCTTTCAGTTAAAATAACTTACACCAATGTGACCAGTTTAGCAGTAGCTTCTTCTGGTCCCTTCAAAGTATGGCAATTAAAAAAAAAATACTAAATATCATATGAACATAAAAGGCAAATGTTAATCCAAATGCAGTCATGAGTAAAGGCAGCCACCACCCACTAAAACTCAGCAAGCATCTTCATGATAAGACACACCCTCTCCTGTTGTCTGTGTGGGGAAAGAAGATATCATCATTTTATTGTTATTTACATCACAAACAAGCTTGCTATTACTTCCCTGGTAATGAGAACTGGCTCTGGTTATTTTGAGGTCACTGACATTAGCTTCTATCTGTGTTTAGAATGGAAGAGCCCAGGACTGATGGTACAGGTGATCATGTGTTTTCCTTTTGGCTTTTCTCTCTGACTGCAGCAGCGTGCAGGGTCGAGGACAGCCGGCCCCCCATGTCAGTGGTCTAGGATGGCCAGTGAGGGCGCCAGCATCCCAAGTCCCGTGGTGCGCCAGATCGACAAGCAGTTTCTGATCTGCAGTATATGCCTGGAACGGTACAAGAACCCCAAGGTCCTGCCCTGTCTGCACACTTTCTGCGAGAGGTAAGTGTCTTTTCTGCTCATGGTGCTCACCTGTCACCTGCCAGGATCTTTCCCAGGATTCTGCTGCTACCCTCGGGAGATAATGCATCTAGAAACCCAGTCAGGAGTCATCAGTGACTTCATTTCATACAATTACAGAAATGGACTGGCTCACTTCCGAAAGAGACAGAGCTAAAGAAAGTTTTTTCTTTTTGAGACAGGATTTCTCTGTAGCCTGTCTCTGCTCCTGAGTGCTGGGATTAAAGGCATGTACCACCACCCCCACCACCCCCACCCCCCCACCACCCCACCCCCGACAGAGGCAGGTGGATCCCTGTGTGGTCAAAGTCTACATTCTACATAGTGAATTCCAGGACAGCCAGGGCTATGCAGAAAGACTCTGTCTCAAAACAACAACAACCAAAAAAAAAAAAAAAAAAAAAAAAAAAAAAACAAAAAAAGCAAAAAATTAAAAAAAACCAATAACAAAAATAAAAACAGAAAGAGAAGTTGTTAGCATGTAGTTTACTTGTGGCTCAATATAAGTGTATCCTTAGCAAGGCTTTATGAATATTGTTCTTAAAAACAAATAAATACTCTAGTTATGCTTGAACAATGCTGTTAAGTACATTTTTATTACTTAATAGATGTAATTCAAATGGCATACTTCCTAATTCTAGATCATAAAACCAATGCTTCCAATGATTTCAAATATATCCTGAAATTATTTACCATCCAATTCAAAATACATTTATAATTTAATTAGGGATTAAAGAAACTAAGTTGATTTATTTTGGAGGGTCCTACTGCAGCAGAATGACCACAATCTTGATGGCGGTGATGGGTAGAGGGAGGAAGTTACATTTGCTTCTAGTTAGAAGTTGTAGGGTTCCCTTTCATTTGGAATTATATATTTAATATATTAAACCAGGGACAAGTGCTGCACCTCCAAATTCCACAGGTAACCATGATAGTAGAGCATTTGCCTAACCAGGGAAGGCTTAGCTGTAGGAGTGACTGTTAAGCAGAAACCCCCAAGAGTCATTAAAAGTTAAGTAAGAGGAGTGAATGAGAGAAAAGATCGTAAGAGATAAGCAGAAGTGCCATAGTAAGGGACTAGGGGATGGGGAGATCTAGACCCCCTTTGGCTGGTATTCTTCAAATGAAGAGACCAAGGGCACTTCAGTGCTAGGTCATAAACATGAGAAACCCATGTTCCCACACATGGAATCCTGTCTTGCATGGAAAGAGCAGCCATAGCCTGGTGGACTTTCACCTCAGCAGGGATTTACATGGTTTGTTTCTCACTTTGGTAAGGTCACCCTGACTGAAATATGGAGAAGGATTACAGCCACTAGCAGAGATAACAGTATGCCATGTGTAACGCCCTTGCCTACGTTTGAAAATGTGTAGAATAGACATGAAGAGAACTGGAGAATTTGGGAAGGTTTTTGGGGACTGACAGGTTCTAATGATGAGATGGGTGAAAGAAGTGAAAGACAGGAGGGAAGTTGCTATCTGACAAATGACTCCTAGTCTTTGTTTTGCTTAGATGAATAGATGGAGGCTCCATTCATCAAGATAGGATGAGGACATGGTTTGTGGAAGAAAGTTGGTTTGGTTTGTTGCCTGTTGCGTTTTATGATCCTTGAAACATCTAAAAAAAATTATCAAGGGGTAGAAGATATAGGGATCAGAAAAGGCATCTGTACAAAGAAATAAGTCTGCTATACTAATGATGGTATAAGATCCCAGAACTTCTAGGATGGAGCCATAACACCCAACTTTGGTAACTCAGAAAACATAGAGCAGATAGAAAGAACAGACACAATAAAGACATGGGAAGATGACCCAGAAAAAAAAGGGGGGTAGTGGGGGCAAGGTCCAGCTTGATGAATGTTGGCTGTTTAGTAAGATACTATTGAAAATACCTCTTGGCCTTAAGTATCATTTTTGACTTTAACAGATATGTTTCATTTCTGGCAGAGTCTTAGCCCCAGTTACCTCTGAGACATTCATCAGATAACCCTACTTGGTGTTACTTTCTTCATCTGCAAAGTAAGAGGCCATATTTGTGGTTCTCAAACTCTGGCTAAGTAACTGGAAAACAGTGTACTGTATAATTTTGGGTTTGTTTCTGCAATGTTTGAATGAGACATATGAATGCTGGGTAAGCACTTAACCACTGAGTTACAAGTCCAACTTCAACTCTAGTTGTGTAAAGGTTAGATTATGATGTCAAACTGCCTGAGTTGGACTCCCACTCTAACCCTGACTTCCTAAAGAACTCTAGGTAAGGTAATTAGATCCTCTCTATATCCCTGTTTCCTCATTGTCCAAACGGACCATAACGGTACCTCCCCCACAGGTTCATGGGACTATTTCAAATGGAGTTTTTATTGTTAATATATGTCTTTCTTAACTAACCAGATGAAACTGGTGCTTCTTGAGGAGAAGCAAAAGATGCTGTGACTGAGTCTAGTTGTTCCATCCTTGCTTCAACCAAATATTTTCAAATGCTTGTTTTAATGATTGTGTTTTTGTGTGTCAGATTAATTTTAGTGTTAACAAACATATCTGACTTCCCACTCAACCCCCTTGGTTGCAAAAATCCACACATTTATGAGCTCAATGCTTACAGAACAAGTCTTTCCAACCTTTACTGTGTGTGTAAGTCACATGGGCATCTGACCTGGTAGGTCTATCAAGTTCCTTGGAAGGTCAAGGTTGCTTGGCCTTGAACCAGCCACACTGTGGGTGTCAGGGCTCTAGACACTACAAAAGTCTATGACATTTTCTTTTCTTCCTGAGCACAGTCATTTGTCTGGTCAGTGCTCAGAGCCAATATGAGGACAGGTTAACTCTTGGTCTCCAAACGGTCATTTCCCCAGTACAGGACACCACAAAATGGGTTTCTGCAAAGCAGCCCACAGCCAGCCATTGATGATAACATGGATGGTTCCTGCAGAAGTGGCTCTGTGCTGACTGCCCCCATGTGTGCTCTGTAACAGGTGCCTGCAGAACTACATTCCAGCCCATAGCTTAACCCTCTCCTGCCCAGTGTGTCGCCAGACCTCCATCCTGCCTGAGAAAGGGGTGGCTGCACTCCAGAGCAACTTCTTCATCACAAACCTCATGGATGTGCTGCAGCGCACGCCAGGCAGCAATGGCGAGGACGCTTCCATTTTGGAGACGGTCACCGCTGTAGCTGCAGGAAAGCCTCTTTCATGCCCAAACCACGATGGGAATGTAAGTAAGGCAGACAGCAGGCTGCCTGGGGAACATGGTGCCTGTGACCTCTGTAGGCTTCGGATACATACCTCAGAGATTCTTTACTAAAGCACAGATTACTAACTACCTTTTCTGAGTTAATAAAATTCTGAGAGGTGACTAATTGAAAGCAAGTTTTTAACAACCCACAGACTATTTTACCTGTTCACTTTCTCTAACCAGAGTTACTTATATCATAAAATCTGTCTTCATCATCTCTACCTAGAATATACTGTTGTTGTCTTCAGGAGAGAGTCAGTAGCTGCTTGCAAGCTGGGTGTACTCTGATATAACATGCAAATCAAAAATCATGGTTACAGATGTAATACTGGATAAGCTCTACAAATTGAAAGTGATTACTAAAATGCTAATTAATTAGAGGTATGTTTTTGTTTTTGTTTTTTCCTTAGAGAAGGGTTTCTCTCATGTCTTAGATCCTACTCCTTAGGTGTAAAGAACTGAAGCTCTGTGAATCCCTAATAAAGACTACAGATTGTGAGTTGCAAACATACTTCCTGCCTCTAGCAAGCACAATAACTGTTATAAATGCAAATGAACCTATAAGACTCATCAAATAACTGACTCACAGTAGCTCTGTGCCTGGAAGGGACTGCATAATACCATGGCTGGGAGCACAGGTGTGTGAGTCAGCCTGACTGATTCAAACCCTGCTTTTAAACCTGTTCTCTGCCTCAGCTTTAGAAAGGTTACTAAACTCTCGCTTCCTTTACTCTGCAAAGGAAGTAATAATAATATTTACCAAATTGGATTAGTTGAAATAGGGAAACGAAGTGTTTAAATGATATAAAGTATATAGTAAGCTCTCAGTAAAGGCTAACTGTTAAAATTATCTCTTGGTCTAGGTGTGGTGTGTGTATCTATAATCCTAGTACTCAGGAAGCTGAGAGAGAAGATGGTGAATTTTAAACCAGCCTTGGCAATGCATAGAGACTCTCTATAAAATTATATACATATTTCTTACAGGTTTGACATGTAGCTCAGTGGTAGAATGCATGCCTAGTGCCTTAGTTAATTTCCTATTGCTGTGATAAAACACCATGACCCAGGCAACTTATAAAAGAAGGCATTTAATTTGGGGCTTGTGTTTCAGGGGATTAGAGTTCAAGATTATCATGTCAGGGAGCATGGCAGCAGGCAGGCAGGCATGATGCTGGAGCAGTAGCTGAGAGCCCGTATCTTGAGACACAACTGCAACTATGAGGCAGATAGAGAGAGTGGAAATCATATGAGTCTTTTTTTTTTTTTTAAAGTTTTTTTCAGAGAGGGTTTCACTGTGTAGCCCTGGCTGTCCTGGACCAGGCTAGGCTGACCTTGAACTGACTGCCTCGGCCTCCCAAGGTATATGCCACCACCACCTGGCTCACCTGAGTCTTTTGAAGTCTCAAAGCCTGCTCCTAGTGTCATACCTTCTCCAACAAGACCAAACCTCCTAATCCTTCACAAGCAGTTCTACCAGCTAGGGACCAAGCATTCAATTATATAAGCCTATGGAGACCATTCTCCTTCAAATCATCACCTAGCATGTGAAAGTCTCTGGATTCAATTCCTGGCACTGTTCCCCGAATTGGATGATCATAATGATGATGATGATGATGATGATGATGATGATGATGATGATGATGAGTGGTGGTGGTGGTGGTGGTGGTAGTGGTGGTGGTGGTGGTAGTGGTGGTGGTGGTGGTGGTGGTGAGTGGTGGTGGTGATGATGATGGTGATGATGATGATTGTTTGGTGTTAGCAATCAAACCCAGGGCCTTCTGAATGCTCATGCCGTTACTGAACTATATATACCTCCAGCCCTAATATTACATTAATTCTGATCAGTGACTTTATTCACTTTTTTCCCTTATACTGGCCACTTAAGAAACATTTGAAGCTACCTGTGACATAAGTCCCCCGCCCCCACCCAGTGATTATAAACCACCAGGAAAGAAAGTGGTTGTTAGAGCCAAGCAGTCTCTATCGGCCATTGACTGCACGTTACACTGCACTCTGCCTGCTCGGCTTCAGCCAGCCTGGTCTCCTTAAACTCCTCAGTGGGGTTTCTGCCTTCAGGTGCTGTCCCGTTCCTTCTCCCTGCAGTGTTCCATGCCTTCTCTCCTGTGACTTGTTTGTCCTTATCCCTCACTCTCCATTTCCTTCCCAGAACAGCTTTCTCTAGCGATGCTCTCTGAGGCAAGCCATCCTTTTTTTATGAGACAGGGTTTCACTATGTCCCCCTTACTGGTCTAGAACTGTAGAACTGTCTGTGTAGGCCAGGCTGGCGATATTCCTGCCCCATTTCCTGAGTACCAGGAATAAAAGTGTGCCATCATGTCCAGCCAACTCTTAATAATAGAATTTTTACCTCCATCATGTCACTTCCTATCCTGCCCCTTGGCATTCATAATTCCGTGTGTGGGCTGTTTGATCATTGGTCTTCTAGCTCTCCCTCTAGAAGGAGTTCAAGGGGCAGAGACCTTAACACTGAGAATCACATCGGCAGCAGATTGTTGCACAGATTTGCCAGATGCCCACACTCAGCTTCTCAACACAGCCTGCAAGGCAGGTGGAAGTGACCCTTATCCATAGATGGATATTTTCAGGCTTGGACAGGTAAAGCACCAGTTTGACTGACACATCACTGAAGTTAGACCTAGAATCAATAGCATCCTGAGCTTTGTGATAACTTCAAACACAAGTAGACATGGTGCCTTGCACATCAGTAACTGTTTGGTTGAAAGTACACCAACATAGTAATAACACCAAAGTATAATATATACAATTTAATCCAGGGATACTATAGTGCAGATATTACCAAAACAAGATGAAAACAAGCAGGTTGGTTGTTATTTCTCTGTCCCCTTATTGGCTTAGAGTGAACACTGAGGCTCTCTGGCTGGACTCCATTCTAAGTGCTATGTTAAGAAAACATTTCTGTCGGGTACAAGTTCCCATAAAGTTTAGTTCAGCCATGGGGCTCCCTGTAGACCCTGTTTGATAGAGAAAGAAGTCTTAGGAACATGAGGAGTCCCAGTGTAAGCACCAGCCTAGATTTGAACCCGTGGTTGTGTAGAATGTGAAGTAAATGGCACTTGGGGAGATAACATGGTAATCAGTGTAGAGGTGTTGGTGTTCAGGAGGGGTAGGCAGCTGGGGAAGCTAGAACATGAAGTCTGAAGGTGGAGCTAGAGTACAGGTGGGCAGGAGACTTGTAGGAAGAACCAGAAAAGTAGCTCAGGAGAGATTGTGACACACAGCGTGCGATATCATCGAGGAAGTACTTGACCTAAATTCCAAAAGCAAGATGGAACATTAAACCTTCAAATTAAGAGGTGAACAGTTTACTATCTGAATGGTGGACAGAGTGGTGAGACTGAGATTGGGCACCAGGCTCGCCTTTCCTGAGATATCAACTGATGTTGGTAAGTGGCCAGACTAGAGAGTGTCACCGAACCCAGAGCAGAAGACGTGTTTCAGAAATAGGGGCTGGAGAGATGGCTCAGCAATTAAGAGCACTGGCTGTCCTTCCAGAGAACCCAGAGTCAATTTTCAACATCCACATGACAGCTCACAGATGTCTATAATTCCAGTTCCAGGGTACCTGACACAAGCATGCAAAACACCAATGCACACAAAACAAACAAAAACAAAAAACAATAACAAAAAACACAGAAATAAATACTTTACTATCTCATGTTTGGAGTAAATAACTCCATATATTTTTATAGGTAAATAATATTTTATTTGAGAAGAATGCAACTTAGGAAGTTGGAAGCCAGGTATGCAAGATAGGCTGAGGGAGGAAAATTAGTGTGAGTTCATGCTGGCCTGATCTATATACTGAGACCCTATTTCAAAATCAAACAAACAGGCATAAAAACTCAAAAAGCTAAGAAAAAACAACAAAATAAATTATAAAATGTGAAAGACAATAGTGTATGTGATTCTTAGCATACTCCTGAATAGTGAAAGATGGAGAGCTGCACAGCTCGTCTGTGGCGAATTTATATTCTGGTGCCAAAACCTAGGGAAGACAGAAAAATGAATGCTATTAATAACTTATAATACTAGCCATAAAAATTCTTAATTAAAATGACTCAGAGGTTCTTTATATGAAATAAAACTGACAAGGAAAATATGATTATCTCAAAAGAAATTGAGTAAAGAACTTAAAAAATCCATAGGGAAGGTATAAATGGCCAAAAAAAAAAAAAAAATCACATTATACATGTAAGGCTTCACACACACACACACACACACACAAAATCTTTATTCTTTTTTTTTTTTTAAGATAGTAAGTAACCAGGGGCTGGCAAGATGGCTCATCAGGTGAAGGCGCTTGCTGCACAGGCCTACGACCTGAGTTCAAACTCAGTACCCACATAAGGTGGAAGGACAGAGCAGCTCCACAGGTTTGCTCTCTGACCTCAGGTCTTGTGGAGAAAAGAGTAAATTGCTCTTCAGAAAAGTGAAGTCAGTTGGGCCAAAATATAACAGGCATTCTAGATAATCTCTCATCTTTTAATTCAGTAATCCTACTGACAGAATTATTTCTAAGGAAATCACTAGATAAGATGATGATTTACAATAAGAATGTTGTATTCTATATTAAATATTGAATTTCTATATTATAGAAAAATTAGAAATAATATTAATTTATAGCATTAGGCTATTGAGATTGTTATCAGCCCATATAACTGATTTCTGGGTGGCTACTAAAACTGATTGATTGATTGATTGATTGATTGATTGATTGATTGATTGATTGATAGATACTAAGAATTTCCAGCCAGGACTGAGCACAGGCTTTACCACAGCCTAACTTACAGCCCCAAACTGATGTTTTTGAAACAAATGACATATGTGTTAGTATATGTGAATATATTCATGTTGAGAGTTCTGTCTTTTCTCTATGAGACCACAGTGTATACAGTAAACAGAGTATACAGAGTATAAAGAATATATATATGTGTATGTGCATTTATCTTATATAGTGTATATAGTACATATGGTATATTATATGCAGTGTATGCAGTGTACTCAGTATACAGTGTATACAGGATATACATATATGTGTGTGTGGGTATATCATATATATAGTGTATACAGTACATACAGTATATTATATACACTGTATGCAGTGTACACAGTATACAGTGTATAAAGGATATACATATATATGTGTGTGAATATATCATATGTAGTGTATACAGTACATTCGGTATATTATATACACTGTATATAGTATAGAAAGAAGAATGACATTTGTTCAGAAGGGATGGAGTTGCAGAGAGAATGGAAAAGTCTAAGAGACTGCTGTGCTCCACTCTGCTCTGAGCCCAGTGTCTTCAGGAGCCTAGAAACAGTGATGGGCCAGGGAGAGATTAAGAAGTCAGGATTTGGAGGAAGGACACTGGATGCAATTGTTGGGAACTTGAGCCTGATCTCAGTTTGAGACCACTAAACATCGGCACACCTCTGTACAGTTTGCACTGAACTCATCTTAACTAACGGAGGAGACTGAGATATAAGAAAGCTGTGGGAGTTGATCTGCTGGAGCAACCCCCTGAGAGGCTTTGATCCAGCAGGAATGAGATTGGAGAACTGCATTAAAGGCGTTGATTGGCACCAGACTGGTGTTGCCAGGTGACCGCAGGCCTAAGTTCAGAGACAAGGCTATAATGGCGCCCTCGACTGAGGAGATTCACTCTAAAATTACTATGCACCAGGAATGGTAGTGTTGCCTATAATTCTAGCAATGGGAGGTTCAGGTAGGAAGATCACAAGTTCACAAGCTCGAAGCCAACATGGGCTGTGAAGCAAGACCCCTCCCCTCATCTCAAAATATTGGGGTAATGGGTAGAGCATGTCGCACACTCATAGGCCCTGACTTCAAACCGAAGCACGAAAAAAGTGAAACTATAGGACTTAGAAGGCAGCTTGTGGCAGAGCATTTGCAAGACCCTGTGTTCCCTCCCCAGAACCTCAGAAATAAGTAAATAAAGAGGAAAACAACTTAATTCCTATAAACTGTTATTATCTTTCTTTATTAAAAAAAAAAAAAAAAAAAACTAAGGAAATCGGGAAAGAATTCCTAGGCACATGTCTTTAGTCACAGCACTGGGGAGGATCCCTGTGAATTTGAGTTTGAAGCCAGTTTGGTGTATGCAGTGAGACTCTGTCTTATAGAATAATAGGAAGGAATTCCTAAAGATGCTTTTCTGAGCTCACTTTAGCACCAGAGAACATTGGATGCCAGATACCCTGGTAATTCCAGCACCTCCAGAACCATTAAAGATTCTTCAGGTTAAAGTCCCCCATACCCGCCTTTCTACCAAATGCATCCCATCCCATCACATCAAAAACCAAACCTATCTAAAGGCTCTGAGCCTCGCTGAGGGGAATGAAGCCATTTAAAGTGTGTTCTGGTACTTCCCACATGCAGAATCACTATGGTTCTTCAGGATCATAGAATGTATAAACCACGAGTGGCCCAGAGGCCTTGGGGAAGGGGAATGGCATCTTCAAGCACTCCCTCATCTGGTCAGAGACTGTAGGAGCTGATGGCTATGCTTCCTTGAAACAGGAATGCTCATTGCATATGCAAGCCAAACCCAGATAAACTGCTGCAGTTAACTGCCCTGGGTGGGTGAATCTTTAAAAACCGGTGGAGCATATGAAGGTTAATAAAATCAGGTGATTAACAGCAAAGCAGGGTGCTGCCACGCTGATTAGCACCAGTGGATGAAAGCCTGTCACGTGCTGAAATGCTGCCTGAGCTCTGCTCATTAAGCTGCCAAGTGCTAAAGAAAACAAAATGACGGCCGGTGATCTAAGAGGCTCTTTGCTCTCAGAGCCAACGCCTGAGCTCATGCCGTGTGATCCTAGATAGACAAATGGCCAGGGAACCCACCCTGTCAGTGTTCAGTGAGGCTCCATCCAACAGCTAACAAGGATGTTGACAGGAAGGGGATGTTCAGGATGAGAATGCCCTGCCACTAACAAGGGCATCCTCCCCTCCCCATCAACTGTCAGGATCCCCACAAAGGCCTCCAGATTGGCCACAGACCTGGAGCATCCTTTTCCTCTTAGGAATGCATGTGGTCCTGCCAGCTCCTCTGCTGATGGACACAGACGGTGACCACCTGTCAAGAGCGATAAGCTCACCCTGGCCTCTGGCTGCCCTCCCACTCCTGGGGACAGTGGCATCATCTCTCTGGAGATGGATGAGCTCAGCTGAGGGGCACATAGTCACCCCACAATTAGTGCCAAGCTCAATAAGCCTCAGCTGTGAAAGTCTAGAAAGAGCATTTGAGAACCACTAGCTTCAAAATGATTCCAAGTTCTTTTTCCCAGGACACACTTGGGATATTGAATGGCAGACAATGCACACTTGCTGCTGTCCACTCAAAAGGTGCAGTCAGGGCTGTTTTTTCTTTTCTTTTCAAGATAAAAATCACACAACATCAAAATCAATATTTTAAATACTTAAACGTATAAAGTCAATGGGTTTTATGTTTATAAAATTGTGTAAATATCACTGCTATCTGGTTCCAGAATGTTTTCATCATCTCCCAAAAGCAACTCCACACCTGGTGGAGTTTCAGCCTGGTGATGTCATATGCCCAAGTTGTGATTTTCATATGTGACTCCCCCTGCAATCTTTATATAAGTCCTACCATACCCTGAGGTATGGCTGGGTTAATTTTGTTAGTTTATTGTGACTCTCCCTGCAATCTTGGTACAAACCCTACCAACCTTCTCATGTGTGGCTGGGTTAGTTTTGCTAGTTTATTACACTGGATTTTTCACCCAAATTTGCAAGGGACATTAGTCTGTCATTGTTTTGCAATGCTTTTGGCCCAGTGAATTAGAATTAGGAAATGCTACACACACACACACACACACACACACACACACACACACACATTTGTTTGTTTGTTTGTTTGTTTGTTTGTTTGTTTGTTTTTGGAGACAGGGTCTCACTATGTTACCTTGCCCTAGAACTGTACTACTTACTCACTGTGTAGACCAGGTAAGCCTTGCACCCACACTCACAATGATCCACCTGCCTCTGCCTCCCATGTGTTGGGATTAAAGGTGTATGCCACAATAACCTGTTCATTTTACAATTTTTAGAAATATTTGGGAATGATTGGAATAATTTATTTTTCTAATAATTTATTATTTTTTATTTTATATGCATTGGTGTTTTACCTGCATGTATGTCTGTGTGAGGGTGTCAGATCCTCTGGGACTGGAGTTGCATACAGTTGTGAGCTGCCATGTGGGTGCCGGGAATTGACCCAGGTCTTCTTGGAACTATCCATTCAGCCCCATAAAATAATTCATCTAAAATGCTTGGTAGGTTCTACCAGTGAAGCACTGGGTCCTAGGCCTTTCGTTGCTGGCAGTTTTCTTACTATAACTCTGTTCAGACTTGCATTTCCTCTCTGCATCTGTTTTGGTAGTTTCAGTGTTTCTAGGAACCTGTCCATGCCATCTAGGCTACTCAACCTGCTGGCATACAACTATCCATAGTGTCATTATAATTCTTTATGTTTCCAAGACTTCAGTAACAAAATTTACCTACTTTTCCTCCTGACTTTAGTAATTTGACCAATCTAAATAAGGCTTTTTTTTTTTCCTTCAATTTATATAATTTCCTTTTTCGTCACACTTTTCTCAGTGACAGTGGCATTTGCCTTAGTCTGTTATGTCTGATGCTAAATTAGCTACCCAGATCTTTTTTTGGTTGTAGTTTACAGAAAATTTCTTTTTCTACTCCTTTATGTTAAACATTCAACTTGTTCCTCTTCACATTTATTTATTTTTTGGTGTGGGGTTGGATGCAGCACCTTGTGCATTTTGGGTAAGTGCTCTATCATTGGGCTATGTCCCCAAACATTTTCATAGTTTGTTTTGCTTTTTAAAGATTTTTTTATAATTTTAAATGTGTGTGTGTCTGTGTTCATGTGCGCATATGTTCAGGGCCTTGTGAGGCCAGAGACATCAAATCTTTTTGAGCTAGAGTTACAGGCAGTTGTGCATAGTCCCGAGACTTTGGTTGTTTGAGGCATATTCTCCCTTTTTAGCCAAGGCTGGCCTTGAACTTGCAACCCTCCCACCTTTACCTCCCATGTTTTGGGACTACAGGCTTGTGACATTGTGCTAGGCCTAGAATGTCCTGAGATAGGAAGTGCATCATTAATGTTACTGATCATTACTTGTCCATTTTGTGTACCTTTCTTGTCTTTATGTGATGGCGTGGTTATGAGGTATCTTGGTACAGTTCTCTTTGAGTTGGCTACTTAGAGTTTTTCTGTCTTTTTTGGCTATGTTGATTTGTCTCCTCCATCAAAATTTGAGGAGTTTCCAGCTCTAATTTCTTCAAATATTATTTATTTAAAATAGTACATACATATATACATATGTGTGTGTACATATATATGTATATATATATAGTGTGTGTATATATATATACATACATACACACACATATATATATATATAGTGTGTGCGCGCGTGTGTGTGTGTGTGTGTGTGTGTGTGTGTGCTCGCATACTCGCGCGTGCATGTACATGTGTCAGAGCTTGGGAGTGGACATTAGAGGACAGCACTTTAGAGTAGTTTCTCTACTTTTGCCATACAAGTCCTAGAGCTAAAACTCAGGTCATGAAGCTTGGTTGTAAGTTCTGCCACTAAGCCATCTTGCTGGCCCTCAAATATTATTTCTTTCTCTTTTTTCTTTTCTTCTGAGACTTCTAGATTGAGTTACCTCTTTTTTGTTCTTTTTTATTTCTTCCCCTTTAGCTGAAGTAATCTAGTTTCACCTTTACTGATTCTTCTTCTTCTGCATGCTGCTCATGTAGTCTGGGGAACTCCCCCAGTAGATTTTGTATTTTAATTGATACACTTTCCAGTGTTGGGATATTTCTGTTTGGTTCCTTCTTAAAATTTCTGGCTCAGAAGCTCTTTTGAAGTTCTCGGTACTTCATACAAGGCTTAGACAGGTTCTAAGACCAAAGTGTTTGAGAGCCAAGCAGTGGCTTTGGAGTCGGATGCAGCTCTGTTTGGGCCCATCAATGCCAACTGCTTTAGTGACTGGGAATGGACTGGGAGGATGTGTGTATGCTTCCTGCAGGGTGAGCTTTCTGTGTTACCCACAGGTAATGGAATTTTACTGCCAGTCCTGTGAGACGGCCATGTGTCGGGAGTGCACCGAGGGTGAGCATGCGGAGCACCCTACCGTGCCACTGAAGGATGTGGTGGAACAGCACAAGGCCTCCCTCCAGGTCCAGCTGGATGCAGTCAACAAAAGGTGCCATGTGCTTCCACACTCCCCATCCCATGTGAGGCCAGGCCTTCATGTCTAGTATCTGAGATGGTAGGGTCGTGCTAGCCTCCTAGGCCACCTCCTACGCTCTTCTTGTTCATGAGAGCTCTGGATTTCCTGCCTGAAGCCAGAACTGAGGTTTTCCTTAGAGCTGTTGCCCTTCTTCCAGCAGTGGTGGTGGCTGGGAGGGCTCTGCTCTGCTGAGCCCCATACAATGGTGCTGAGCAGTGGTCACTCATTTTTCCTACTGTGTTTGCTCTCAGGTTATTCCCTTGGCATGGACACAAATGAAAGTAGTGCCCGTGTCCTGTGTGAGAGAGACAGACAGAAAAGAAGATGCTAACAACCAGTTGAAAAAACAGACAAAGTAGTCAATGGGCCTAGTGAGAAAAGTGTGGTCTTTCAGTGTTACTTAAAGGAGCCTGGGAACTTACAAGAAGTTCTCCAGATACTGAGTTCAGCAAGTTTATGTGACTGGGAAGGAGATGATAAAGCTAGACATTTAGAATATAGAGGTTCTCTACCACAGGCAGTTCTGACCATACCCCGCAGAGCTCTTGATAATACCTAAAGGCATTATGGTGTCCTAGCAGTGGTAGGGTGGCGATATGCTGCTGTAAGTTATTTCCCTGAATAAGCATCTATCGGCCCATCTGTTTTCCCCGATCCTTATTTATTTTATGATAGCATTGGGTAGAGGAAAGAACACTAAACAGCCTATATGCGCAAGGCAGTTTTCTACTATAAGGGATATCACACCATCCATAATTAACATAGATGATTGAAGGTAGATTGAAAGAGATGTGACCCTGAAATTCTCATTCATTCTATTGTTTTTTAAAGATGGAGAGATGTAAATTGAAGCTTGAATGCATTCTGCCTGGCCCTAGAGCTGCTTACAAAATAATCACTCTGAGGCTTGATATTAACTATAATTGTTTGGCCAATGGCTCGGGCATATTACTGACTAGCTCTCATAAGTAAATTAACCCATTTCTATTATTCTGTAATGTACCATACGGCTTATGGCTTGTTACCTCTCATCTGGCTTCCCTAATGGCTACATAACGGTTCTCAACTCCGCATATCTTCTTTCTCTCCATATCTCTTCACTTCCTGCCCGGAACCATCTTGCCTAGCCATTGGTCAAAACAGCTTTATTCATCAACCAATAAAAGCAACACATATTTACAGCATACAGAAAGACACCCCACATCAGTGAGACGTGGCATAGAAAGGGCATTTTGCTTTTAGAGAAACAGAAAAGTGTAGGTAGACTTTGAAATATTTCTGGGTGGATATTAATGATCGTTAATGACTCTCTCCTGCCTCTCAGGCTCCCAGAAATAGATTCTGCTCTTCAGTTCATCTCAGAAATTATCCATCAGTTAACCAACCAAAAGGCCAGCATCGTAGATGACATCCACTCCACCTTTGATGAGCTGCAGAAGACTTTAAATGTTCGCAAGAGTGTGCTGCTCATGGAGCTCGAGGTCAACTACGGCCTCAAACACAAAGTAAGACTCTGCTGTGCTACGGGTTTCCTGTAAGAGGTGTGACACCAGGGCCACTCCATTCATAGCACTGGCTTACTGTGTTCTAACAGCAGCCGTGGCAGCAGGGACCTACATAGGTCCTTAAATGTCACCATTGTACACTGAACTCCTGTTTTCATTTAATAGAACACTCCCTGACACACACATACACACTTCCATTTTTCTCTGGGCAAAACTGGGATCCTGTGACCTTCTGTAGCAATGTATAGTTTGACATAAGGAGAGGTTGCAAATCGTGATGTTTTCAGGCTTTAGAGTTGCCTGGGATGTTTTCCTGCCTTAATTATAATGTGGGAGAGCCTCTTAACTGCTCTCACCCACACTAACCTGTTCCTCAACTTCAAAGTGAATCCTGACTGCAGCCTTTGTTTGGCTCTGCAAGTCTGTTCACCAAGCCAGGGAGGAGAGCCTCTGGTATTCAGTTGTGGAGACTTCTCAAATGGTTTGGGTTTTGTTCCGTAAGGTGCTCACCAGGCAGCTCCGAACCTTAGGGAAAGCCACGGGGTAATAACTATTTCACATCAAGCAGACAAATTTGTTCTCCTCACCGTTGGTAACGCCCTTTCAGCTTTGCCCCATGTAAACAGATGACCCAAGAAAGGCATGTGTGGGTGATGAGGTAGGGTGAGGCAGAAGGGAAATCTCCAGAAAGCGCTGGTAATGCAACTTAGTATTTTGCATGAGTTCCCTGGGTTAAATGGAATGCAGCTGGTTTGGAGTCACCTGAGTGGGCGGGTATAGAAGCTGATTCTTTTGGGCGGAGGGCTCTGCCTCAGGTCCTGGCAAGTGTCCCAGAGGCTGCACAGGGACCTGTAGGAAGTGCTTACTGCTTCTGTGTACCTGGCAGGTGCTGCAGTCGCAGCTGGATACCCTGCTCCAAGGCCAGGAAAGCATTAAGAGCTGCAGCAACTTCACCGCGCAAGCTCTCAACCATGGCACGGAGACAGAGGTGCTGCTGGTGAAGAAGCAGATGAGCGAGAAGCTGAACGAACTGGCTGACCAAGACTTCCCACTGCACCCGCGCGAGAACGACCAGCTGGATTTCATCGTGGAAACCGAGGGACTGAAGAAGTCCATCCACAACCTGGGGACCATCCTCACCACTAACGCTGTCGCCTCAGAGACAGTGGCCACGGGCGAGGGACTTCGGCAGACCATCATCGGCCAGCCCATGTCCGTCACCATAACCACCAAGGACAAAGACGGAGAGCTGTGCAAGACAGGCAACGCGTACCTCACCGCCGAACTCAGCACCCCCGACGGCAGTGTGGCAGACGGAGAGATCCTGGACAACAAGAACGGCACCTACGAGTTCCTGTACACCGTGCAGAAGGAGGGGGACTTCACCTTGTCCCTCAGGCTCTACGACCAGCACATCCGAGGCAGCCCGTTTAAACTCAAGGTCATCCGTTCTGCTGATGTGTCCCCCACCACGGAGGGCGTGAAGCGACGAGTCAAGTCCCCCGGGAGCGGTCACGTCAAGCAGAAGGCTGTGAAGAGACCAGCCAGCATGTACAGCACCGGCAAGAGAAAAGAGAACCCCATCGAGGACGACCTGATCTTCCGAGTGGGTAAGGAGTGGGTGCTGTGCCTGGACGGGGTGGCTAGGGGGGCACCTGGCAAGCGTTCCTGCCAATGGGAAGCCTACATTTCAGAGCAGGTGGGGAGCTTCCTTTTGCTTTATTAGGCTAACTTAGGCTCTTTGCAAATGTTTCTTTTCCCTTCTCCTCCCCCCTCCCTTCTCTCCTCTTCTCTCCTCCTCCTCTTCAGCCTTCTCTTCCTTTTTAAGAGATAAGAACTGACAATGAGAATCTCTAACAGTAACCTGGAAAATGTAAAGGCAATTCAGTACCATTCTCACTTGGGTGGCAGTGTCTTTGGAGGACTCCTGCCTAACACAAAGGCAGAAGGAGCAAATACTTGTATTTCTGTGAAATCTGTGGGCTTGGGCGTAGTCTCACAAACGAACTTCTAATACCTCTGTCTCCACTTCTGCAAGGAGTGGGAAGCCGGTGGGGGCCCAGCTGTGTGTGGCATGCTGTATGGCCAGCCGTGCAGAGCTGGAAAATAGCCCCTAAAACCACAGGGTGGAGAAGAAAATGCATTGGGGATGAAGTCAGAAGGTGTATCACAAGCACAGAGATGGGAATACAGAGTTGCCCCTCTCTGATTTATTGCCTGTTGCTTTTGACTTAACGTTTGTTTTAACTGCTTGTTTTCCCAAGAGAAAGCAACCTAAACATAAAGAAGGGGGGGCTCATAGTTTTTAAGGAAAATAAAAGCTTGCATTTTGTTTCAAAAAGTACCTGCAGCCTGCCTCATCCCCCTGTGGTGTCTTTACCTGCAGCCTGCCCTGCCTCATTCTCCTGTGGTGTCTTTACCTGCAGCCTGCCCTGCCTCATTCCCCTGTGGTGTCTTTACCTGCAGCCTGCCCTGCCTCATTCCCCTGTGGTGTCTTTACCTGCAGCCTGCCCTGCCTCATTCCCCTGTGGTGTCTTTACCTGCAGCCTGCCTCATCCCCCTGTGGTGTCTTTACCTGCAGCCTGCCCTGCCTCATTCTCCTGTGGTGTCTTTACCTGCAGCCTGCCCTGCCTCATTCCCCCTGTGGTGTCTTTACCTGCAGCCTGCCCTGCCTCATTCCCCTGTGGTGTCTACATCCTACTACCTGAGAATGCTGCACAGTTTGTTAGCTGACACCCCTAGGAGGGAAACAGATTTTTCTGCCACAGAACTTCCCCGATAGGAATCTGCTGATATGCAGGGAAGGATTAAAAGTGCTGGCCAACTTTTCACATCATCTGTTTTCCATTTCTTGGAACATTTGTGGGCCGAATTGCAGAGTTCGTACTGTGAACCCTGGTAAAGACTGTGGAATGACAGAACATGCCTTTCTTGGCCAGCTGTGGGTATAGGGGACAAGCTGGGACACACACAGGACTGGATCCTGCCACTCCAGTTTCTCCACTTACACCTTGGGCATATCTTTCTGCTTTCCCCAACTTTAGCGTCCATGCCCATAAAATGCAAAATTGTCCTCTAGAGTCTTCCGTGTTGGTACAATGTGTGTGAGAGAGAGAGAGACAGAGAGAGAGAGAGAGAGAGAGAGAGAAAGAGAGAGAGAGAGACCTAGGAGTGTTCTCTTTGACATACTGGTTTTGTTTGTTTTTGGTAGCAGTCCTAGTTTCGTTTTAATTGTATGAGGAAACTTCATACTGTTTCCATGATGGCTACAAGTGCACATTCTCCTCAGCAGTGAAAATGCTTCCTTTTATCCACATCTTCCTCACCATTTATCTCATCTTTTTGATGGTAGCAATTGGTTTTAATTTGCATTTTCTTGGTGGTTAGTGGCTGACCACTTTTATATACTTGTTGGTTACCTGTATGCCTTTTAAGGAATTTATATTTAGATATTTAGATCCTTTGCTCATATTTAAATCATATTGACTTTTTTAAAAGTATTATTATTATTAGTGTGGGGGGAGTGTGGTGAGGGGGCACAAATGCCCCAGCATTGCAAAGGACATAGGAGAACAACCCATGGTTGGTTCTCTCCTTCCTCTATGATTTCCAACCATGCACTCAGACCACTAGGTCTAAGTGATAAATCTTTACCTGCTGAGCCATCTCACTGCCTCCTGTTTGTCTTCCCACCATTGAGTTGTTTGGAGCCAGATGTATTGGTGTACCACTATAACTCCAGCCTTTCAGGGTCTGAGACAGACAGATTGAGAATCCATGACCATCCTGGGTTACATAACAGTCATTCTCTTAATTTCTTTTTATATGAGTCTAACAAAATTGGTAATGAAGCAAAAATATTAAACTAAAAAGCTTCTGTTCAATAACAACAATAATTACCAGAGTGAAAAGATAAAAAAATATGAAATTATCTGAGTTCCTTATATACTTTGGATATTAATATGTTAGTAGATGTATGGCTGGCATGGATTTTCCTCCATCCTATTTAGCTTTGTTGCTTGTGCTGTAAGGCTCAAACCAGTGCTGTGAGCACACACACACACACACACACCCCTCTCCTCCCGGCTTCCTCCAGTGGACTTTGTAGTTTCAGGTCCTAGGCTTGGAGTCTTTAACCCAGTTTCAGTTGCTCTTTGTATTTGGTATGAGGTCAGCATCTAATAATCTGTGTGTCAATCTCTGGATCTCCCTGCACCATTAGTTGAAGGGACCTTCCTGTCCCCATTGTCTGTTCATTGTCACAGATCAATTAGCCATAGATGTGTGGTTTTATTTCTGAGCACTCTAGTCTTTTTTTGATCTGTTGAATTTTTGTTTGTTTCTGAGACAGGGTCTCACTGTGTATACTCTGAAGTCCAGGCTTGCCTTAAACTCTAGATTCTCCTGCCTTGGACTGCCAAGTCCTGGGATTACAGGTATGTGCCATGATGCCCTCTGGGCCTTGTCTTCCAGCAATATATGAGTCTTTTTTGTCCTAGTATTACTCTGGTTTTGTCTAGATAGCTTTGAAGCAGATGTTGAAATCAGATAATGTAATGCCTCTGGCTTGGCTCTTTTTTCTCAAAATTGCTTTAGCTTTTTGGAGGTTTCTATGGTTACACATGAATTTTATCATTGCTTTTTCTACTTCTGTGAAAATGTTACTGGAATTTTGGTAAGGATTATATGTGAAGATTACTTGGGGTGGTACAGACATTTTATCAATATGTATTTTAGTCCATGATCACAGAATATTTTTCCACTTATTAATGGGTTCTGGAGTTCTTTCAGAAATGTTTCTTGGTGTTTAGTGTTCAGGCCTTTCACATTATTGGTTAAAATATTCCTGAAGTTTTTGTTGTTGTTGTTGTTGTTGTTTTATTTTTTAACTAATCCAGACTCTAGTAAAAGTCAGCACTCATAATGCAGTAATGAAGTTTAAAAAAAAAAATTAGGGCTCCTGGCAGGCATTTTGCTAAGTAATGGCTATATTATAGAGATGACAAAAATATGATCTCCTTCCTGGAGGAGCTTACAATTCTGTGTGATAGACACATGATCAACTTGCTCAACTACTGAGAGCTAGTGATGGAAAGCTACAGTAATAAGGAGTATAAGCCCGAACTCAATAGGACTTATTCAAGTCAACAGGTGGAAATAGGAAATAACATACCAGGCAGAGAGACCAATGCAAAGAGCAAAGGGAGGTGAAGAAGAGAGAGTATGATGGATGGATTCGTACTGGTACTGAGAGTGAAAATCAGAAGAATAAACAGTGGATGTGTCTGGACAGATCTGTGTGGGAGCCCACTGCTCCTCAGATACCCTCTGTGTCCTCACACTTGATCACACCCAAGCTTGAATTCTACTACTGTGTCTTTAAATCCACAGTGATTGTTATCGTTATTTATGCCTTGATCTCGCTACCCAACAAGACTGCAAAGTCCTCGAGGTGAAGCATGATGCCATTATATCATTTGTCATCCCCAGAAATACTCAGAAGTTCTTGGAGTAGCATCAAGACATGACCTACATGATTTAAATACCCCCGCATTAGGCCAGTGAGATGGCTCCATCAGTAAAGGCACTTTTTCTCTGAGTCTGATGGTGGAGGAATATATAGTGAGCATTCTGGAGGAATATATAGTGAGACTCTTGACCCCCACCCCCTAAATATATAAACATGCACTCACAAAACAAAACAAAACAAAACCCAAAATAAACAAACAACAAGTTAAAGGAACTCTAGATGGTGATTAGAAGCAGGAGAAGGTAGCAGGCATTTTTTTGAGTCAGGTACTGTGCTGTGTGCCATCTTACTGATAGTAGTGTTTCAGTTCTGATAACTCTACAGTACTGTGTGTGTGTGTGTGTGTGTGTGTGTGTGTGTGTGTGTGTGTGTGTGTGCATGCATGATATTAGGTATGCCGAGGCTTTTAGTGCTAGCTTTTTCAGTAGCCCCATGATATTAACTTAATATCACCAAGGGTCACTTATTCTTTGGAAATGGACAAATGCCGCAGATCAGAGCTCTCTTTCCCAATCCCTCAGCTCTACTCCTCAAAAACTATAATATCAGAACAAAATATAATTCTCCTTACCACAGAATGAACACATACTTAAAGAAGTGAAAGCTATGCCTTTTAAACATCCCTTACCTTCTGTGGTTTTCCAAAGTTGAGTGGTATGGTACCTCCCATGCCTGACAACTTAATTGAATGCCCAAATGAATACAATGCAAGTAAATTACAGTGTCTCTCAAATATTTTATTGGAAAATAATTCTGAGTGAGTTGAGAGAAGTAGCTCAAAGCTCCTGTTGATGACAGTTCCTGGAAATGCAGAAATCACTTTCTGGGTTTTGCTGACTAGGAGTTATGAGCTGGTGTAGTCATCCATAAAAAGTATCATTGGACAAAGCGGAAGTGGGAGATGTGGGAGGGAGGGAAAGAATCACACCTGAATTGTTTCAGTGAGTTGCTAGGAAGTTGAATGAAGCACTCAGTTGCTGTCTGGAGCTTGTCATTTTAAATGGATGTGTAGAGCTGGAGAAGAGGTTTATCTCAGAACATTCTCCAGGCACTGGGATTGGTCCACCTGCATATAGAATAGAAAATGTGTATAGAATAGAGTACTATTCAGGTAGAATATGCTCAAGGCACTCACAGGAATATACTACATTATTTCATGTCCTGCTTCTAGCCTCGCCTCTGTAAGCCACCACTTTCTTCCTCAAAGTCTGTGATGAGGGAGATCATGTTAATGAGCTCATTATTTGATCCCCACTCAATGCCTTGAGACTCTCATCCTCAGGAACTCTCCCTTTATTTCCAATGGAAACAGACACGGTTTATAGTTACTGCATTTCTTCAGTACCAGGCACTGTGCTGTGTGTTAATCAGCTTTTTTGTTTGTTCCTGCAATAAATGTCTTGCGATGTTAAGTAAAAAGAGAAGAGATTTGTTTTGGCTCTCAGTTTTGGAGGTTCCAGTAAATGACTGGTTGGTTCCATTGCTTTGGGGCCTTTGATGAGGCAGTGCCTCATATTGTGGAGTGCATGATGAAGTGACAGGCTTACCTCATGGTGACTGGGAAGCAAAGTCAGGAAGACTAGAAGCTGAAGACCCCAAATCTTCCTCTAAGTACGCCACCAGTGGCATAATTTCCTTCCACTGAGCCCCATAAAGGTTCAACCACCTCCCACTGGTGCTGTAGGCTGAGGGTCAAGCCTTCAATACATGAGCCTATGGGGGACATTCCACCTCCCATCTTGAAGCACTGTGTCATAAAGTGCATCAGGGAATGGGATAGATTTTACTCCTTCACTGAGGAGCTCATGGTATAGAGATAGGATCAAGCAGGTGGAAGGATTTAAAAGAGAAAATATTGCCGCTCTAAGGACCAGCCTTCAGCAGCTCAGAAACTTGGGGGGTGGGGGTGGGTAGAGCATGGACTGGCGAAAAAGGGACACACACACACACACACACACACACACACACACACACACACACACCTTTTTAGAATCGTTCTATCATTTCCCTTTCATCTCTTTCTATTTTCCTTCTGATTTTTTGAGACAGGGTTTCTCTGTAGTTTTGGAGCCTGTTCTGGAACTAGATCCTATAGACCAGGCTGGTCTTGAACTCACTGAGATCTGCCTGCCTCTGTCTCCTGATTATTGGGATTAAAGGAGTGTGCCACCACCACCCAACTCTATTTCTTTTATTACCTCTACCCATATGTATCCCTTCTGTGTGTTATTATTTTTCCCTTATAGCTTATATACTCCAACAAAATCTTTTAAGCAGTATAAAAATTACAGTCGGTTACAATCTATTTTTCAAGTGAATAATTACAGTGAATACAAGTTAGAAACATGTTTCCCATTTCCCTTCATGATTAAACATTTTACGTATTATAGGTGAAAAACAAATTATTCCCAAGACCCCTGTACATTCATGTTCAAGCAACTTGTTATAGATTAACAGAGTGTAAGCAAGCAAGGTATTTTTCTCAGCCAGTTCTTTTACTGGCAGGCTGCATTTTGTATTTACAAGGAAAGGATCAACTACTTTATTATTTATCTTAAAAGGTAATAATACTAAAAAAAACTTTAAAAAATTACAATTCTAAACTTTTATATATGAAAGCCAGTCAGCTCTACTGTCAATCTTCAGGATGCATACCCATTCATCAACAGTTTTTAGATCAGGAAGCTGAGGGCAGAAAGGAGTATAAGGAATTAATCACCACCTTTAGTCACCAACCCATCTTAGCAAAGACACATCAGCTAATAATAACCATGTTATCTTTGTTCTTGTTTCTTGACCTCAACAAGTCCCTCACGCAACTATGTGCCTTTATACACTTTAAATTTCTCCCCAAGATTTTCTGCCTCAAAGCCATTCACAAAAACATCTTAGCCTAACCTTAAGTCATTATTTAAAGCTTGGTTTCAGATATGTTGCACACCAAAACCTGTGAACACATCTCCCAACATTAAGGTTAAAAGAATTTAGCCAGGCAGTAGTGGTGCACACCTTTAATCCCAGCACTTGGGAAGCAGAGGCAGGCAGATCTCAGTAAATTCAAGGTTAGCCTGCTCTACAAAGCAAGTTTAAGGACAGCCAGGACCATCCCACAGAGAAATCCAGTCTCGAAAAACAAAAACAAAAACAAAAAATAGAACTTGAGCTAACTTAGCTTTTGGGACTCAATTGTTTTCTCAGTCATTAGCCTAAGCCACAGTCTGAACTGCTCCTCAAGAGAAACTCTTAAGTCTTAGCTTTGTGACACTGCCTTGTTGTTATTTTCTATCTCTGCATCGCCTGTTTTATCAGGGGTGAGGGAAACACCATATCCTTTTATTATATTAATTTTCCCACTAAACTAACTTCTATCACAATCCCTTATTATATTTATTAAAAACCCTCAATCATAGGGTTTCTTTGTGAAACAGTCTTGGCTGTTCTAGAACTCACTCTGTAGACCAGGCTGCCCTAGAGTTCCCAGAGATCTGCCTGCCTCTGTCACCTGAGTGCTGGGGTTAAAGGTGTGTGCCCCCAGTGCCCAGTCCTCACAATTCTACTTAAACTAACACTATTATAGTATAAAATATTGCTTCAGTTAAACAGTACAACGTAAGAGGAAATCATCTTCATAATAATCCACAGGTAAAAATGTCCATTATAACAGGATATTTCCATGAGGTAACCACACTACATTACAGGCAGTGGGGATCCCCCCACCCCCATTCACACCATGACAGATACCAGGGAAACTGGCAGTGGCAAACTTGTAAAGACACAGCAGTAGTAAAAGACATTCTGGAGTCCAAGCCCTCTGCGCCCTACCTAGCCAAGATTCACCCATCAATGCTTTGCTTCTTGAAGCTCAGTTGCCATCTGCATAGACACTGGCAAAATACAATCCATGTGAGCTCAAAACAAAACAAAAACTGGACTGTTAAAGCCTAAAAAGAAACAACCCGGGGCCAGACAGATGGCTGCTGTTGCCAAGGACTGAAGTTCAGTTCCCAGTACCCATATAGGATGATTCAGGACAGCTAGTAACTTCAGCTCCAGGGGCCTCTTTTGGCCTCTGTGGGTACCTGGATGCATGCACGCGCGTGCGCACACACACACACACACACACACACACATACACACACACTAACAAACACACTCATGCAATACAGATTATTATTATTATTATTATTATTTTTTAATCAGGGCTTCATTACATAATGGCTATCCTTTAACTCACTATGTAGACCAGACTCACCTGGAACTCACAAATGCAACAGATCTGCCTAGACACTCTACCTCCTGGGTGCTGGGATTAAGCATGCACTGCCACATTTGGTAAAAGAAGAGTGTGTATGTTGGAAAAATGTAGTTTTGTTCTTTCTTCTGTTTCTTATTACCTTTGTGATGTGTCTAACTCCAACTTCCTTTATCTGAACAATGGAAATGACGATATTTGTCCTGATGACTCATGAGAGAGAGTTTATAAGAATGTGTTGTGCATATTGCTGACTGTTTTATTTTCTCATGATGCAACACGAGTTATAATGTGCTGTCAGTCATTAAAAACTCACTTGTGCATTCACTCACTTAGCAAGCACTCAGCAAGTGCCTGCCTGCTTGGATGTCCTGGTTAGACACTGCACTTGCCTCAGTAACATCTTGGTAGATTCTTCCATTCAAAGCATCTTGCATACTAATTTGGGGTGGATGGTGAGAGGAAATATATATTGTTGGTTCCCCGGATTCAGTTTAGGTTCATCTCCTGAGCATTTGGAAGTGGTCAAGGGACACAGGGCTCAGAAGCTTTTGTCTTAAAAATTCCTCTGTGATTCATAGGCTAGTTTAGCATGAAGAAAAATAATAGTTTAATTATCTTAAGAGCGTATTCCTAAATTATTTACAAACTCTTTAACATTCTGTTGATTAGTAGCCAGCACAAGTAATTGTGAAATGAATTTTTTATTTACATTAAATTAGACAGGAAAAGATTTGGCAAGCACTATCTATATATGAGGTGATACTTTGTGATCTAACAAGTAAAGCTTGCCTGGAGATCAGAGTGCAGAGCTAGCCACACTAAATTATCTATAGAGGTCAGGTAGTGGTGGCACACACCTTTAATCCCAGCAGCCACACTAGTTAGCCATAGAGGCCAGGCAGTGCTATACACAACTTTAATCCCAGCACTTGGGAGATAGAAGCAGACAGATGTTTGTTAGTTCAAGGCCACCCTGGGCTACATGAAAATGATCCAGTCTAAAAGAGGCTAGCAGTGGTGACTCACACCTTTAATCCCAGTACCTGGGAGTCACATACCTTTAATCCCAGCACTGAGGGAGTGGAGACAGGAATGGGTATGGCTGGGTGAAAAGAGGACTGTAAGGCAGTCTGAAGATTCCTAGAGAGGGATGAAGCAGTCTGAGGACAGGATTGCCCCTTTGGTCTGAGCATTGGGAGAGGTAAGAACTCTCTAGTGGCTGGCCATTCTGCTTCCCTCATCCTTCAACTTTCACCCCCTGATAGTTGATTCCGAGTTTTTATTATTAAAACCAAAGAGAATTCATGCTACATATATAGTTTTTCATATCTGTTTTATGGAAGAATTCATTTTCAATGTTTTGTGTGTGTGTGTGTGTGTGTGTGTGTGTGTGTGTGTGTGTGTGTGTGTGTGTGCATGCACATGCGTATACATATGTACACCTATGTGGCCAAGGATTGAACCCATGGTCTTGAACACGCTAGTAAAGTGCATCACCAGACCTCTTCACTCAAGTAGAATACTGTAGAGAGAAAAGAGAGGCTTGTCTGTAGACCAAATAGAATTTCCTAAAAGGAGCTGGAAATGTAGAGCTTGATACCAACTAATTTCTAACTTCAGTAATTTCTATTTACTTCATTTTCATGATAAGCTACTTTGCAAAAACTTGCACATGCCATCCTCACGATACCACAGCATTGCTCAGCATCTACTTCAGTTGCCAATGAGAAGTAATCAGCATCAATTGTTCTTCAAGAGGATGCTGATGCCATCCTCTAAGCCTCAGGAAATGCTCACCCTGCCATGCCCTTCACACACTGTTCAAGGAAAAGAGTCAATGGTGCTCTAACATGGTGCTCATAAAAATGAGGTGAGGCCAGGTGGTGGTGGCACATGCCTTTAATCTTAGCACTCAGGAGGCAGAGGTGGGCCAATCTCTGTGAGTTCAAGGCCAGCCTGGTGTGTAAAGGGAGTTATAGTACAGGTTCCAAAGCTACACCAAGAAAGCCTGTTTCAAAAAACAACAACAAAAACAAAGAATGAGGCCAGAATACAGCTCAGGCATGCGCAAGGCTGGGGTTAGGGGTGGTCCTTAGCACCTGAAAAGAAGAAGGAAGGAGGTGGATGGAGATGGATGTTTTACCATTAATATATTTAGATGATAGCTTCTTGTTGTTGGTGGTGGTGTCTGTGTTAGTGTAGGCATGCATGTGAATATCAGAGGACAAGTTTTGGGAGGCAGCTCTCCTCTTTCTCTCTGAGTAGAAATGACATTGACCTGCTGAGTGGCCTTGCTGAGCCTGCCTAACCTCTTTTCAGCTGTGTGCTTTGTTCCAGTGCTCCAGTGACCCACTATTGGTGGCTTCTGAGACTCTCTTATTCATTGCAGAAAGACAGAATCTTCCTGCCCCAGGGTTCTGACTGGATTAACAAGTTTAGCTGAATGTCTTCCTGCCCCCCCAAAATGCGGTTATTTCCTATTTCTACTGATGCTCAGAAATGTGGCCTTATTTTTGTACAGCACAAAAATGTGTAGGGCACCTATATTATCCTTATTCCAGCATCACCTGTGTGTTCTAGTGAGCAAGTGGAATCTTTTTGGCTTTCACTGACACTGTTTTGTCTTCTGGAAATACAATGGCCTTTGTCCTTAGCAGAGAAGACTAGCAACTAGGAGATCCACAAGTGGTGTTTGTCCCTGCCTCAACCTGAAGGACAGCAATCATGTTCATCTATTCTGCTCAGGTGTCTCTTAGTCACTCTCCCCTTATATTTCCCATCACCCATACATGCACGGCTCTGCAGCACTGGGGTTTCTTTAAGGTCATTTCTTTTGTTTCTGATCTGTTTCCAGTTACAAGGCTCTTGCTCTTGAAAACATTGCATTTATTATTATTGCTGTTATTATCCCTTTTTTTTTCTAGACAGGGTTTCTCTGTGTAACTTTGGCTGCTCAGGCACTCACTCTGTAGACCAGGCTGGCCTCGAACTTACAGAGATCTACCTGCTTCTGCCTCCCAAGTGCTGGAGTTAAAGTATGCCATTGCAAGTGTGGAGGTCAGAGGACGTGTGTGTCTGTTCGCTCTTCCCCCTTTATATGACTCCAGGAGTTGAAGCCTGGTTGCCAGGCTTCTAGGACTGACCTGAGACATCTTACCAACGGACCCCAAATTGGTCCTGATGCCTCCTTCTGATAACATCTGTTGTTTATGATGTTTATGAATTTTTAATTTTATTTACTTATTTTGGGACAGGGGCCATCTGTCTCAAGTCATTCTCCTTCAGCACTTGGGTGTGCTGGGATTATAGGTATATTTACAAAAAAAAAAAAAAAAACCCTGGGGGTTGGGTTCTTATTTTTCTTAGAAGCACTCACCTTTAAAAAGACAGCTTACGCTGGAGAGGATGTGGAGTAAGGGGAACACTTTTCCATTGCTAGTGAGAGTGCAAACTTGTCCAGCTGCTTTGGAAATCAGCACGTCAGTTTCTCAGAAAATTGGGAATCAATCTACCTCAAGACCCTACAATACCACTTTTGGGCATATGCCTAATGGATGCACACTCATACCACAACGACATTTGCTCAGCTATGTTCATAGAAGCATTATTCATAGTAGCCAGAAACTGGAAACAACCTAGATGCCCCTAAACCAAAGAATGGATAAGAAAAAAATGGTAATTTACACAATGGAGTGCTACTCAGCACTAAAAAGACAACGGCATCTTGGAATTCACAAGCAAATGGATGGAACTAGAGAAAACCATCCTGAGGGAGGTAACCCAGACCCAGAAAGACAAATACAATATCTATTCATTTATAAGTGGGTATTAGACATAGAGCAAGGGATAACCAGCCTACACACCACCACCCCAGAGAAGCTAGGTAACAAAGAGGACTCAAAAGAGACATGCATGGATCAGCCTAGGAAAGGGAAACAGACAAGATCTCCTGAGTAAATTGGGAGTATGGGGGCGGGGCAGGGGGAGGTGGAAGGGAAGAGGGGGGGAGAGAAGGGGAGTGGAGAAAATGTATGGCTCAATAAAGAGAGAGGGGGGAGGGAGGGAGGGAGGGAGGGAGGGAGGGAGGGAGGGAGGCAGAGAGGGAGGGGTTGTAAAGTGAACACTGTAGAATTGTTTCCTTTCCTGGTTCTAAAGTTTGCTATTTCTGTGTCTAGTTTTTCAGACATCAGCAGGGAGCCCTGCACAAACCACATCAGCACCTCTTTATAGGGCCAACTGCAGCTTTCTCATCTGTATGATCAGATACCTACTCATCTTCTTATTTAATTTTGTCTGTTTATTCATTGTGAGCCTGGTTCTCACAGTTGCCCAGGCTGGCTTTGAATTCTCGCCCTGAAGCGGTTGCCTTGTGGGGGCTCCATTGGGGCCCTCAATGCCTTACTCTCACATACTATTTTAAAAACTCATTCTGCATTCAGGCTTGTTACAAAGAGTCTTGTGGATCAAGTGATATATATATAATAAAATAGTTGTTTCCTTCATGATGCAGAATTTTATCTTTGTGGATCTGATTTTCTTTTCTCTCATGTTTGGAGACTGGCTACAGAAGACACAAATAATTTTAAGAGGGCCCCTGACTTTGGTACAATGATGACCATTGGGGTCTGGTGAAAACCAGCTGATCCCAAATTGTCCTGCCTAGCAATTCTATAGTTTATTTGTTCTGGAGTTGTAGCCATCACCAGTTTCAACCTTAAGCCCAGGTCTGTTTCTGAAGAGTCAGTTCCCAGCCCACACTTCAGCCTGAGCCTGAGACCAGCCCCCTTCAGCATGCCCTCCTCCATTTTCCTCATGCACTGCATTGATGGCTAAAAAAATATTAAACTGCTCTTTTAATATAAATTAAATTATAATTTATTTTCCCACTAGGAATTCAAAGTTAAGCTTTCTAAGTCATTTTTGATAGTTTATCTCTCTCTACACATTAATATTCAGTGTTCTTTTGAAATAAAAAAGGATAACTGTTGACAGGTTTGACCTTAAGACCAGGACTATAGAGACTAAGACAAGGGGTAAACTCCAGGCCAGCCTAGGCCGCACATAGTAAGACCCTGTCAGAAAAACAACAACAAAAGAGTCAAGTAGGGGTAAGATATCAGGAATATACATAGTCACCAAAGTCCAGAGTCTTAGAGATTTATCAGGAATATTCATAGTCACCACAGTTCAGAGTCTTAGAGAAGAAAGCAGAAGTGCATCCAGCGTGTGACAACCACACCGCTTGCTCCTGACATGCGTGGCTCTAGAGTGTACTACATACTCAGAAAGTCAAATGTCCAGGCTTCCCCCGAGAGCTACCGAGTAAGAGGGCGAGATTTTGACAAAACTCTAAAACACACCCCTCTCTTGTTGTAGCTCCATGGTTGGAATATTTTTATTATTTCTTTTTGAAAGCTGAATATATTTTAACCACATTAATATTCAGTTACAGATTGTTTAGCATTTGATTAAAAATGATTTTGCCAAGACTTTATTGGTCTGAAAGAGAAGGTGAGTAGTTCATGGATTGAGTCATAGGGAAAAGGCTCCCTCCACGACCTCCCCCTGCCCCTCCGCCTCTTCCCCCATGTGTATCAAAGGCCACGCAGAAGCTGTGGCTGTAGCTCTGTAAACACATGCTCAGCGTACACATGGCCGTGGTTTACATCCCTACCGTGGAAAAGAAAACAGTCAATGTGTGCTCAGGGTACATATGGAAGCTTGGATTATTCTTTTGCTATTCTAATTCTATAACTTAACTTCTATGCTCTTCTCATTTATTCTTAGGCACCAAAGGAAGAAATAAAGGAGAATTTACCAACCTTCAGGGTGTAGCTGCATCTACGAGTGGAAAGATATTAATTGCAGATAGTAACAACCAGTGTGTGCAGGTATTCCTTTGACGTGTTCCTTTGACTGCTTGTGTTGTCTAGAGATGGGTGTATACTTCTATATTTTAGACTCAAGATAAATGGTATGGGGAAGAATCAAAAGGAACATGTAGACTTTTGGTTTGTTTGTTTTAATTTTGTTTTCATGCGTGTGTGTTGAGGGGCTTTCTTAAGCAGCGTTGGTATGTTCTGATCTGTAGTGTACTTGACAAATGCCTTTTCCTGTCCCAGTGATGTTTGGGTTAGTTCAGATTCTAATGAATGTAAATTCATTGTACAGATATTTTCCAATGATGGGCAATTCAAAAGTCGTTTTGGCATCCGAGGACGATCACCCGGACAGCTACAACGGCCCACAGGGGTAGCAGTGCACCCCAGTGGGGACATTATCATCGCAGATTATGATAACAAGTGGGTTAGCATTTTCTCCAATGACGGGAAGTTTAAGGTAAGAGTGACCACCACTTGTCCAGTAAATAGTAGAAAGAACAAACTATATGGCATTATATTTTTCTTTGTTTAAATCCAATCCAGTATTCTATAATTCTTCATATGGGGTCATCAATCTCAGTTTTATTAAATGAGAGTAGCTGATAATTTATAAACTTGTCTTCTTTCTCTTCCTCTCACATACACATACATATGCACACATTCATACGTATACATACATACATATACACACATATGCATATAGATGCACATACATGCATACAAATACCCATGTATATTCTAAATGTGATTTATATTATATAGCAATAGTTTGCTTGTTTGCTTTAAGAAATCATGTTTATTGGAAAACTATATTGGCTACCTCAATTTGATTTAAAAAAAAAAGCCTCCTGCCAAAGGGTTATAAAGAGGCAGTTTGTAATTAATTTTCAGACTGTCATTAAGTGCCTTCTACTTTCTCAGGCCTATGGTGGAAGACATGGGAGAAATAGAATTATAATGTGTTATTTCTCACCTTTAAAATGTACACAGATACATTGACTGAAAAAAGCCTAATGCACAAGGAATGTCATTGCACATTATTTGTTATAACCTGGAAACACAGCAGTAAAGAATGTCATATAGAAATAGGAAGCAAAAGAAAATGGAGGCTGTGAGACATGAAGCTGGTTCCCCTACATCCTGGGATTCCATCATGCAATACGTGCTATCGCACTTCTAGCCCTTTTGCAAAATGTAAAAATAGTGTCTCTGTTAGTCAGTCCATGTCTAAGGACATTGACTTAGAAAGCATTTAGTTTGGCACACAATTGTGAAGGCTTCCATCCATCATCACTTGGCCCTGGTCCTTTGGTTTTGTGGCAAAGTGAAATACATGGCAGAGGGAATTGCTGGCCCCCTGGGAGAGCAGAGCAGAGAGGAAGAGACCAGGGCTCCACAGCCTGTGTTGAGGATGTACCCCAGTGACCTCCCTTCCTTGCATCAGGCCCTACCACCTCTCAGTAGCACCAGTAAGGACTAGGCCTTCAACATCTGGGTCTTTGGGGGAATATTCAAGATCCAACCATAACAGCTCCTGTTTCCTCACGAGTTACCTCAGTGGTGACAATGGGATTCTCTTCTTGGAGAGATTATAAGACACTCACAAAATTATAAAACACTGGGTCAAAGGTCTTTTGGAGGGCCATGTGCACTACGCCTTGTGTTGTCCCTCACCCAGCCTGTGGGGAGGCTTCTCCTTTATTTGACAACATGAACTTTCACCTAGATCAACCACTGGAATCCCTTTGCTGTGCTTTATTAACTTCTGGTCTTTGGAAAATTATATCATTACTCTGGGTACTTAAAATTCAGAGTGTAAAAACAGCTGTCTCACTGGATTTGAGTACAAATTAAATGAGATTTTGTTTCTGGTGTGTGTGTGTGTGTGTGTGTGTGTGTGTGTGTGTGTGTGTGTGTGTGTGTGTGTGTGTGTTCTTTGTCTTTTCCATGCCCCTTGTAACCCTTTCCAAAACATAAAGTTTGTGAGACCAGCTGTGACCTGGGCCTCATGGCCTCAGGCAAGTTTCTGGTGCCACCACACCACTTCCTTCTCTGAAGGTTTGGAATGCATTTTCCTAACCCTTTCTGGAATCTTGAAAGTAGATCGATGGATCATTTGATATCTTTGGATTGCCCTGGTCATCTCATGGTATCTATGACATGAGTTCCATATATTTTTACTCTCAGATTAGAGCTCTTGTTTTATGCGAGGCAATACCTTTTCAACCTGAGGAAATAAAAGACTGTCCCCTTTAACACTGCATTATTGCCCATGGGTATGCAGTAGACACTGAACTTTTTGTTCCACTCCATCCAATGGTCATGTGAACAGAAAGCTCTCTTGCCTTTCTGATCCTCCAATACCCTAATGTGAAGACTTTGGTAGAAATGTGAAGAAAACTGGTAGTTGTCCTCTGATTTGGAGAATGCCTATTATATTTTGTTTCATACTCTAGCAAAATGATTACCAATGGGTACATCCAGGAGCCAATGCTAGAGCAGCTCTTGCATATTGAGCAAGAATTTGCTAGGTACGAGAGAAGGGCTCCCTGATGGAGACATTTCACACTCATGACTTGATGCTTCTGTATCTATAATAAATAGTTGGAATAACTGGTTTTAAAACTGGGTGCTGTTGGCAGGCAGTGATGTCAACACTGTGGAGCACTTGTGCCCCCTAGAGGACAGAGGGAAGATGCTGCCTATTGCATCAAAAACCTGTAGGACAGATGTTCATTAGAACCCTTTAAGATAAAAGGATAGTGCATGAAAACACTTGAGTATTGTAGAAAAAGCTCATCCAGATGCACAAGCTACAACTTAGCATCCATAAATTATTTCTGCTTCTTTAGTGGGACTTAGTAAAATTAACACAGTAACTGCACAGTCTTTATATTTATTCCTAAGTATCTCAGATGTGTAACATCTTGCTAACAGTTTTATAGACATATGTCTTGTAGTCTAATATTTATCACTCCCTGCCTCCTTTAATGCTTTTTTATCTTCCCTCGTGGCTTATACCTTCCAGCCTATCTGGGAGTCTTTTGTAATCAGAAACAATTTAAACATAAATATATGTCTAAATATACATATATATGAGTGAACACAAATATGGTGAGCTTTATGGTCACTGTATTCTAAAATGTCTCAGCTTTTCTCTCTTCAACTTGCAAGCCATTCATTGAGTTAAATTCGCTCTTTTGATTGTCTAATGCCACACTCTGAGCTATGTTTCTTACTATTCTAAGATGGTGAGGAAACACAGTGAGGCCAAATGCATGGCTTCTTATTTAACTCTGTAGAATTCAGTGCAGCTAAACTGGAAACAATAGTGGGAGATAGAGGAAGGGGAAGTTTGGTTTCAGCTTTGAGTTGTACTTGTAGATCTGCCCAGTCGGCATTCTATGGTAGAACTAAGATAATCCTTTGGCTTCTGTTTTCCTTCTAGATAATTATCCACTTGGTATTATATGGTTGAGTAATTCTAACTACTGTTGTTTATAATGTTAAGTAGTAGTGGTATTAGGCAGTAATGAACAGAGTGCCAGCTCTTCTTTTGATCTCCCATGATACCTTCCTTTCAGACTTAAAAGAACGTGAGCGATTTACCTACATGCCATTATGTTGGAGCCTCTTTGATCCTCAGGCTTCATTGCAGCATTGGAATCAAACTTACACAAGAGATTCCCTGGCCTAGGACTAGATGTTTCCTTTCAACGTACCCGTGTCTCTTTGCTCTAAGGAGGGCACACCTGAATCTCCATCATTTGTAGACTTTGTAAAGGCTCACGTGAGAAGTCCTACTGGGAGAAAGCTGTATTAGGAAATTAAGAATACATACATGGGCTGGGCTGTGGTGGCACACACCTCTAATCCCAGCACCTGGCAGGCAGAGGCAGGTGGGCCTTTGTGAGTTGTAGACTGAGGCTGAGGCTGGGGAGGCCATTTAGTGGATGAAGCATTTGTTGTTCTTGTAGAGAACATGGCACCCACATGTGGCTCACAGCCATCTGTAGCTGCAGTCCCAGGGGGTCTGATACCATCTTCTGACGTCTGAAGTCACCTAGCACACATAATACTCAGACATACATGTAGGCAAAACACATATACACATAAGGTAAAATAAATAAATTTAAACAATTAAAGCGTTCCTCTGTGGCTCCCGAATTTCTATCAGGTAGTGCTAAAATGGAGAGAGATAGGTCTCTGGGGCAGAACATATTGTTGTAATTTTAAAAAAGTGGTTGGACAGAGAAAGACACTGGAGGGGCATTTTATTAGGGGAAAAGGATGGTATAAAGGAGAAAGGGGAGGAGGGAGACTGGCCTCTAGGGACGGGAGCATTGGGAGAGAGGAAAGAGAGACAGAGAGAGAGAGAGAGAGAGACAGAGAGACAGAGAGACAGAGAGACAGAGAGAAGGAGCAAAAGAGAGTGGGATGAGAGGTGGGCAGGGCCCTTTTAAAAGGGAATGTAGTGAATAAGCACAGGTGGCGGTCTTAGTGGCAGCAGCTGAGGGTGTATCCTGCCAGAACTCCAAAGGCAGGCCAGTGCATGCTTAAGTAGTAACAGGGGTTGGTTTTTAATTTAAAAGACAACAAAATGGGCTTTAAAAATATGTGTACAAAAAAAGCCTAAAATAAAAAGTAAGAGTTCGTCTTGTTACCACTGACCCCACTTTCTAGGCACAGACTCTCTGGTGTCTAACTTTTTCTGTCAGAAGCCCAGTCTACATATGGGGTTGGTTTCGGGAAGCATATGGTTAATAAAAACTAATGTTTGCTCCCCCTATTAAACACCGTGAAAATGAGAGAATGTAGTCATTTGGGTAGCTGGAGAGAGGGTTCAGAATGTAACATGCTTGCTGTGTGAGCATGGGAACCTAAGTTTGATCCCCAAAACACATGCTGAAACATGCCAGATAGTAATGTGTGCTGGTGAGGCTAAGAAGGGAAGATCCCAGCAGATCCCTGGCTAGTCAACATGCCTGGTTAGCAAGCTGGAAGCCAATCAGAGACTCTGCCTCAAAACACAAGGTATATGTCTCCTGCTGAACAACACCCAAAGCTGACTTTTGGCCTCCACACATATGTACAGCACACATATATACATGTATACACCCACGCGCACGTGCACACACACACACACACACACTGAGACACACACTAATAATAACCATGATTAGCTTATAAATAATTCTAGATTTTTGTTTTTTAATGTACTAAACAAATCTTTGTTGAGTACCAATCAGTAAGTATGGTTGGCTTCGACTACACAGTGGTGGATGGAATAGATACGGCTTCCAACCATGTAGAACTTAATTCTATAAAGTTTAGTGATGCATGCCTGAGATTTTAGTGCTGAGTGTGATATATAACAGTAATAGTGGTGGCCTCCTTTTGGTGACTGTTTACTCTTACTTTGCTTACACTAAACCTTTGACGTTATTTTATTTATCATTTGTTCCTAAAATTAACATTGGATGTTATTAAAGTTGCTTTTTAAAACTTTTTAGGAAAAGTATAAGGAATCCCAAGTATAAAGAGAGTGAGTGAGTCTATCAGTACAACTTCAGATGGGCTCAAAGCAATGAGCAGGACTAAGATGTCTTTCTCTAGACCCTGTGGTCTTTCCAAGTATCCATTTAGAGGGGCACTGTGGCCCAATTTGCTTCTTTAAAAATAGGTTTTATATAAATGCTAGTAGCAGATGTTGAATAAGGCAGAGCCAGTTTCCTGGGACAGAGATACCATTGTCCTGTGTGGTACTCAGAACATTCGAGCAAATGGTTATCTAAGACAACTGGCTAGCTTAAGGCTGGTTCTGTATTGTTGTTGTTGGTTCTGTATTGTTGGTTCTTGTATGTTAAACTTCAGCGTCTATACTTAGTTTCTGTGCTTTGTTTCTAACAGACAAAAATTGGATCAGGAAAACTGATGGGCCCCAAAGGAGTTTCTGTGGACCGAAATGGGCACATTATTGTGGTGGACAACAAGGCATGCTGCGTGTTCATCTTCCAGCCGAATGGGAAAATAGTCACCAGGTTTGGTAGCCGAGGAAATGGGGACAGGCAGTTTGCAGGTACACTCGATGGTAATATGTAAACCCCCTTTTTATGCTTCTTCTGCTCACATTTGCATGATGTTTGAGCATGTTGAAGGTGCCCCATCCCCAGTGTGTGTGCTGGCTTTGGGGGAAAATGCTGGGGGAGGGACCAAAGCAAAAGCATACTTCTCAATTGTCCTGAGGAGGCTCAGTTGAAAGTACAGCCTTTGTATGGTTTTTACTGTTAGCTGTTCACACAGCAGACACTAGATTTTCAAATATGTGTATTACGTAAAATAGTACATTTTAAAATAAGATATTAAAAAAAAACTCGTCTTTGAAGAACATGGCTGCAGCTTAATGAGCCTCAGGATGGGGTTAATTTCACCTTTGTAGGTTACTATAAGAGAACAGGAGTGCAGAGTATTTGCTTAGAGCAGCAAAGGCAATCTTTTTTACTTTGCTCTGTGGAACTTTGCAATCACAAGCTTGCTGGGATGTGCACATCTGCAAGAGAAGGCTGAGCACAGTCCATTGATTTTTCCTTTTCAAAGGATGCTTGGGGGGATTTAGCATTAGCTGCCATCTTCTTACTTTGTGCTTATTCTCTCCTTTTTTGTCTGGCCCAGATTCTCAACCATCACTCAGTATCATAAAATGTAGATTTCTGCTCAGTTTTTTCAATGGAAAAAAATTACAGTTGGCAACCTCCTTCTTGGAGCTGAGAATTGACCATGTTTTTCTTTGTAGGACTCCCTTCACCACCCCAATTAGCAAAAAGGGAGAGGTAGTGGGTGTGGCTTACAGAGGGTTTTACAGAGAAAGGTCACTGATACTTCCTGAGCATCCTGCTTCCTTTGAACTGCCACTCTTAAGTGCTTGCTGGGGAAAAGGCCAGAGCAGACAGTACCAAGTTTCGAAACATGCAGAACCCAGCTTACCTGGGCTAGAAGTCTGGCTGAGTGATTGTCCGTGGACCGTGACCCTGGTTCTTTGCCCTTTCTTAATTAATTAAGTCAATGTGTTAACCTTATGCCGTGTTGTGTTGTAATCATCTTTGCTGTTGGGACCTTCATGCGTTTCCCTCATTTTATTGCAGGCCCCCATTTTGCAGCTGTAAATAGCAATAATGAGATCATCATTACAGATTTCCATAATCATTCTGTCAAGGTACTGTCAGCATGCCACTTGTTAACTCTGAACTGCTTTTACAGAGAAATAGGTCTAGTTGGAAATAATGCACAGTACTTGTATAGATACTCAGAACTTAGCAGATCTGACTTCAGCTTAAACATGACTGTTTTAATATGGACTTCCATACCTGTGAGTGTTGGATGTGAATAAACATTTTGTAGAACACTTGCTTGGACATAGGGACAGAACTTGCTGGAGCAATCGTGCCTCTTTAGCTTGTTGGCTAGCAAACTAAAACTTCACTGTTCAGATCATCTGCACCACCCACAAGGTCTTTAAAAGTGAAGTGTTAGAAAAGTGCTGCCGTGACAGACTCTGGGGCAGGTTAGGAATCAGCCTGCGTCTGTCCACACAGCATATCACGTTTATTTCTTCCAGCACTTCTTACACTTGGTGCAATATAGCACAAAGTGTAACAGGAAATAACGACCTTGCTAATGATGTGGTAGCACATGCCTTTAACTTATTAACTTCAAAGTTAGTAAGTAGTCTTCTGTGGGTCCTTTTTTTAAAGCTACCTGCTCTACAGTGTTATTGAGGGATATGTTCTAAGACCCCAGTGGATAGCAAGTCACAAATAGTCCAGGATTCTATAGATACTGTGTGTGTGTGTGTGTGTGTGTGTGTGTGTGTGTGTGTGTGTGTGTGTTTTCCTGTGCATACATACTTATGATAAAGTTTAATTCATAAATATGATACAACAAGCAATCATGTCAGCTTTCTATTGCTGTGATAACATACCAGAGAATAACAACTTCAACCAAAGATTTCTTTCGGTTCATGGTCTCAGAGTTTCAGCCATAATCACTTGCAGAAGCAAAGAGAAAGAGAGACAGAGGCAGAGCCTAGGGATAAGTTATATCCTCCAAGAGCACACCTCTGTGACCTACTTCCTCCAGATAGGCTAGACTCCTACTCATCCTTCAGTAATGAACCCATCAGTGAATTAATCCATTGATGAGGTCAGATCAATTGTTATGATCCATCCACTTCCTAGAAAGTTCACTTCTGAGCATTCCTGCATTTAGGGGACAGACACATGAACCTATGAAGACACGTTTCAGATCCAACAGCAATAATTAGCAGTGATAACTAATTATAAAAAGAACAATTGTAACAGCATCCTGCTATGGGTGTTACCTGAAACTGTGACTTGGTTTTGGAATTTTCCACTCACTTTCCTGTCATAGTTGCAGGCAACTAAGACCGAGGAAAGTAAAATGAGATGAGCAGAGATACTGCAAGGATTTTGTTTTAATCATGAAACAACCAAGCCAGGTAGACAGGGTATTCATGCCTTAATTCCCAGCATGCACAAGGCGAAGGCAGAGGTGTTGGTAGGAGCAAGAAGGATCAGAAACTTGAAGCTAGCCTGGGCTACATATTGAGACCCTGTCTTCAGTGAACATCAGAAAAAGAAAACAAAAGTCACAAAAAGAAGAGGAATAAAGCATTCTTTTCCCCAATATGAAGTAAATGCGCCTATGCCAAGAAAAATATACAGGGTCAAAAAAGTAAGCAAGGACCACCAAGATCATGCATAGGAATTAATAAAGGAAGGAGCATTGAATAACGGTGTCTCCACCAACACAAGCAAATGTCCATTGATATTTAAAGCTACAGTGTTGTGTAAAAATGGCTATGTGACTAAGAACTAAGAATTAAGGGAGTCTTTTAAATACTTCCTCTTTTTTCCTATCCCTTCTCCCTTCACTGTCCCCCCACTCCCTTTCTCTTTCCTTATTGCTGAAAATAAAACTCAGGTTTTTGTACATACATGGAAAGTTCTGTGCCACTTGGCTGTACCTGCTACATACCCAGCCTACCCTGGCATTTGTAACCCAGTTTATTAGTGAGAGCTGGCTGTGCTTATTTCTAAAGATCCAAAGAGAACTCAAAGGTAATCCTCAAATCAGGTCTCTGCTCAGAGCTGTGAGCCCTCTGAGGTCTACATATAAGCAATCTTTACTTTAAAGGTGCCTTGACCATAACACTTCTTGGTTTATAAGTTAATGCTTCCATACATCTAAGCACCACCATAATGGATACTTAAGATAACATCCCAGGAACATTTTAGAGTCATTAAGTGTTATCTAAAACATCAAGATAAAATCATTCATTATAGTGCTGTCATTAAATGTTTTCAATATTGTCATTAAAATTCTCATTCCAAAACCTGTAACCTATATTTGATATGTATAGTGTATAAGAACAGGTGATACACTATATATATCAAATATAGGTTACAGGTGTGGTGGCGCAGAGATAGGATGATCTTCATGAGTTTGAGGCCAACCTGGTCTACAGAGTGTGTTCCAGGACAGCAAAGTATACGGAGAAACTGTGTCTTGAAAACCACACACACACACACACACACACACACACACACACACACACACACACACACAAAAGAACATTCAGTAAACCACAGTAACTGACTGATCAATCACACCAGGCATGAGAGACCATTTCCTTAAGAGTTCTGTTTACCTTGCACTTGGAATAGCCTCTGTTGGTTCTCATTGTGGTGGCCTTAGAATCTGTGAACCCTCCATTTTAACTAAAATATCACCTGAAGTAAATAAAACGGCCTTGTTTATTCTTCACCCATAGCCATTGTATATTCATGCACAAGTTGACACACATAAATGCCTTCATTCCAAGTATGACATCCAGCCCTCTTATTCTTATTATGTTGATATAGTAAAATGATAATAAATCATGAATATTTGGCCTAACAAAAACCTGATCCAAACTGAATAACAGTCTATCCTGTAGAGATGTAGTACCTATTCTTGAATTTTTATATATTCAGTAAATACAGGTAGTTATTTGAAGATAGGATGATATTTAGTTGTCTAAAAAAATATGCTCAGCTTTATTCATAACATCTTATATTTTTAATAGCATTTTGTTATTGTTTAAAAAAACAGGTACTTATTAACCATTTGTAAATGGCAGAAAAAAAGGAAGAGTAATTTTATAAATAATAAAGAGATTGCATATGATTTGAGAACCACAAGTGACAGGAGTCTAGTCTGTAGACCACTTTGTACAAGTCACAGGACTTGTTAGAAATACTTTTTTCAAACAATATGGTTGATTCAGCTATTTTAAGTAAGAGTCTTTCAATATTTCATACAGGTATTTAATCAGGAAGGAGAATTCATGTTGAAGTTTGGCTCAAATGGAGAAGGGAATGGGCAGTTTAATGCGCCGACCGGTGTAGCAGTGGACTCGAACGGGAACATCATTGTGGCCGACTGGGGCAACAGCAGGATCCAGGTACGTTAGATGCAAAGGAGTCAGACAGCTGACACTGTTAACAGTGAAGAGTTGCCTGTCCTAGGACTGCGATGTTTTTCCTTCTTGGTTAAGTCATAACACTGTAGCTAATCTTGTGTAAAGGAGCAAACACTATAAATGGAAAGGTAGACAGAAAGATACATCATCAGCATAGAATTCTCTAATTCAAAAAGTTATTATTATTCTTTTTTTGGCTTGAATATTGTTCTCCTCAGGCCCCTAAAGGGCTCATAGATAGGATCCAAGAGAGCTATTGAACAAAGAAGTGCTACTTAGATGTTTTACTAATCTGAAAGTGAAGACTCATTTTTCTTAATTATGAACACAGGCAAAAGCAGTAATTTTACTAAAACCTCTGATTGTCAATAAGAAAAACCACACCCATACACACACAGTGTTCATGTCTCGTTACTGTTGTGCCAGACACCGCACACTATTGTTTACATTCATTGCTGTCATCACTTCCTTTCGTTCAATGTGCCAGTTAAGAAGCAAATACCCAAAGCTGGATGCTGGATGTGGTGACACTTGCTCATAACCCCAGCACATGGGGAAGTAGAGGAAGAAAGATGAGCAGTTCAGGTTGTCTCCATCTATGTAGAGAGTTCAAGCCCAGCTTGACTGACTTCAAACCAAATATATTCATGGTTATACCATACATATAATTACTATGTTATAATTTTGCATTTTTCTTTTCTTTGAGACATAGTCTCACTATGTAGCAAAAGCTGACTATGAACTCCCTGTGTAATACAGTTAAAAGAAAATAATTGATACTGTCAGTGTGATGTAACGTGCTTTTACATATGTACATATACATGCATACATATGCATATGCACACACATATATATTAATTACTTCAACAGAATTCTATATTAAAAGAGACATTCAGGGATAGAGATGTATGTAGCTCAGTTGGTAGAGTGCTTGTCTAGTGTGCACAAGACCCTGAGTTCAAGCCCCACTACTAAGTAAGCTGGGCATAGTGTCACTGACATGTAGTCTCAGCACATGGGAGCTAGAGACAGAAGGGTCAGCAGCTTAGGGTCATCCTTGAACATACAGAGCAAGTTTAGGGCTAGCCTGGACTATGAGAGACCCTGTCTCAAAAGAGACTGATTCATGAGACATCTACCAGTGGTCTCATTTTAGTGGGTAGGAGAGTCCTATACTTTAGAAGCCCACAGATGCTGTTTGTATTTTGTGGTCTGTGACATCTACCTACTTACATTACTTAAAACTCCAAGCGGGCCAAACAAAATGGTCCAAAGAAACCAACCTGGGTATGTAAAAGAGGAAATGTTACAAGTTGATTTGTATCTATTATTCCATCACAGCAGACTCACATGGAGTTTTATAGTTAGTCAACTTTAAGCTGTTGCCTATCCAGGTGGACACATTGAACTACGAACTTCAACAAGGAAAAAATGAAACCTCAGTTTTGTCAGTACACAGTTTTGTCAGTACATAATATAAGTTGTACAACCAACAAGTTCTATGTCAGTGACTCCGGTCATGGAGGGAGCAGGGAAGAAAGCAAGACAAGTGTAAGTGGACACAGAGTTGTTTGTTAGGGTCCTCATGAGGACATGGCAGATGCACTGAATGCATGCCACAAAAGGAGTTAGTACGCTGGCTTAATCCCTCAGATGGGTGAGTCCAGCCATCGTAGTATATATGTCAGAGAGACCAAGAAACTGGTAGCCTTCTCAGTCTATCAGGTTGCTGCCTCGGTGATTGCAAACAGGTAGCTAAGGCTTAGAATATAGGCCCTAGAGCAGTGGCTCTCAACCTGTAGAGGGTCACATATTAAATATCCTATATGTCATAAGTTTACATCACGACTCACAACAGTAGCAAACTTACAGTTATGAAGTAGCAATGAAATAATTTTATTGCTGGGCCTTGGTAGCACACCTTTAATCCCAGCACCAGCAAGGCAGAGACAGGTGGATCTCTGTGAGTTTGAGGCCAGCCTGGTCTACAGAGCTAGTTCCAGGACAGGTTCCAAAGCCACAGAGAAACCCTGTCTCTCAAAACCAAAATAGTAGTAGTAGTAGTAGTAGTAGTAGTAGTAGTAGTAGTAGTAGTAACAATAACAACAATAATAATAATTTTATGATTGAGGGTCACCACAACATGAGGAACTGAAAGGGTTACAGCATCAGGAAGGTTGAGAACCACTGGCCTAGAGGATTCTGAGAAAGCCTTAAGGTCTTTTTCAGCCTGTGTTGAAAGGCTAAAGAGGCTGGGTTCCAGCCAGGCAGGGGTAGCACATGCCTTTAATCCCAGGACTGAAGAGGCAGAGGCAGGAGGATCTCTGAGTTTGTGGCCAGTCGTCTACAGAGTGAGTTCCAGCACAGTCAAGACTACACAGAGAAACCAAAAACCAAAACCAAACCAAACCAAACAAACCAACAAAAAACACTAGGAGAAGGAGGAAGAGGAGAAGAAGGAGAAAGAGAAGGAGAAGGAGGAAGAGGAGAAGGAGAAAGAGAAGGAGAAGGAGAAGGAGGAGGAGGAGGAGGAGGAGGAAGAGGAGAAGAAGGAGAAGGAGAAGGAGAAGGAGAAGAAGGAGGAGGAGAAGGAGAAGGAGAAGGAGAGAAGAAGAAGAAGAAGAAGAAGAAGAAGAAGAAGAAGAAGAAGAAGAAGAAGAAGAAGAAGAAGAAGAAGAAGAAGAAGCTGGGTTCTAATGTGAGCAAAGGTAGTAGCAGTGGCAACAAGGTGGATGCATTTACCAACCAGGACACAAGGCAGTGTGCCAAAAGCAATAACGTCTCTCTCAGACCTCCTTATGCCTGCACCACCACCAGGAGGTGCTGCCCATGCTGAGCGAGAGTTACCCAGCTAATCTTTTCAGAAAATATATTTATGGATGTTGCTAGAAGCTATGTCATAGCTGTTTCCAGATCCAACCAAGTCAACAACCAAGGTTAACCATCAAATATTGTGTGTGTACAGCAGCCTGCATGAACCCAAAATGTTCTTTGGGTTTTTGTTGTTGTTTTGTTTTGGGTTTTTGAGATAGGGTTTCTCTGTGTAACAGCCCTGGCTGTCCTGGAACTCACTTTGTAGACCATTTGCCTCTGCCTCCAAAGCATTGGGATTAAAGGCCTGAAGCCTTTAACCCAACGCCCAGAAGGTTCTTTACATGCTTTTTAAATCCATGTTTTGTCAGCATGTGCAACTTTCATGATGGTCTGATTTTATGTTTGTGCAGGTTTTTGATGGGAGTGGATCATTTTTGTCCTATATCAACACATCGGCTGACCCCCTTTATGGCCCTCAAGGCCTGGCCCTAACTTCAGATGGCCACGTTGTGGTTGCAGACTCTGGAAACCACTGTTTCAAGGTCTATCGGTACTTACAGTAACAGCGGACACCCCTGCACTGAGGTCTTGCACTAGAAACTGGAATGGAGTTTTCAATGTGGGACCAGATTACAATAGGTCTTTTCCTACTAGGAAGAACCTTTGGTGAACTTTCCAAGGTTATTTCTGAATGTAATGATTTCCTTAAAAACTGCTTATCTAATTTCCGTAATTCACTTTTAGGATTTAAAATGAACCTCTTCTATCGAATCTATACAAGCTGCAAAGTTTTACACCTGTGAACTATGGCTCATAGGACAGGGATTTATGTAGTTAAACTAATTTTTCAAATCAGACATTAAAAAGAATTAGCGTATCTGTTGACCGGTGAATGAATGGTAGCCTTTGCATTGAGCTTCCAAGAACAAAACTTGTAGTTACCTATTTTATTTAACTTTAGTCACAAGACCCAAGGGACCTTCTAACCTCACTTTTACAGTAGATGTTATTATTCTGGTGACTTTTGGGGGGGTGGTTGTCAACAACCATACATAAATTACTAAGGCTGTCTTACAAGATCCTCCCAGCTCTGACTCAGGGCCCTCTTGAGTTGAGCCCATCAGAATCAATGCAAATTTCCCAACCTTTCTGGGTTCGATCAAAGATCTTTTTCGTGTGTTCTCCTCACCTACTTTTTCTACTCACCTTGCATCAGAAAATGAAATACATTTTCAGGAAAACCTGAAATTCCCAATGCTTTGGAAGGCATATGTCAAAAGCAAGGGGGACCCTTTGGTTGTTAGCTTCAGATCAACACACTGGAATTTAATCAAGAGAACTCATGTTCATGCCATGCGTTCACATGCCTTTCTTCTTCCACATCATGAAAGCGAAAGCTTTACCTCCTGCAAAATGTCAGCACATGTAGTCGGACACCAGTGTCCTAGGACAGAGAGCCATAAGCAGCCCTTTGGAGGACAGATGGTGTCAACCAAAGGCATGTGATTGATTAATAACTTCCCCTTAGAGAGCAAGTGTTACCAAAGTTTTGTTGAGCATTACAGGTATGGGCATGTTATGGTTACTTATCATTGTCTAATGAATAGTAGAGGCATTAAGGGACAAGTATACATGGTTAGGGTAAGATAGAATGTATTATACATATTATATATACATATATATATATAGCTGAATCCTTGGTGTGTGGAAATAGGAAGCACTCTGAAAGATAGAAGCATTGCCCAGCCATCCTTCAGCACATTCCCTTGCTGCTGCAGTCTGAAGCCGGCCTGGTGGAGTGAGCCCTACAGCAGATTGACTGTTGCCATTTTCCAGCATGATGCTGACTCCTGACTTCCAGGTAGCAAATGGCCTTCTTTTGCTTTCAAGAAAAAGAAAAAGAAGAAGAAGAAAAAAAAAAAAAAAAAAAAAAAAGGAAAAGACGTCTCTAAAAATTGAGTTTGAGTTACCTTTCATTTAAGTATAAATACATTTTGAGAAACATTACCTGTCATGAATACTGTAAAATAAGATGTGGTCTGTTCCCACTGTTTGATTTTCTACTCACTTCTACCAAATAGGAGAATTGTGTTTGACATGTTTGATTTGACTTTGGGATTTCTTTCATGGAAAGCACCTTAGGTATATACTGTAAGAAAACTCATCCTTTACATACATATGATGATGTTTATGGCTTATTATCTTAAAAATTCTAATGCTCTCCATACAGGAGTGTTAAAAAATTTAGAAGGGAAATCTGGCTACCTTCAATTGTCTATTTAATTTATTATTCCTAAGTCAACATCTTGGGGCGGGGGAGCTTTATTTTCAGAAGATTTACACTTGAGTTTAGGTTATTATTTTAGTTCAGTGGAGTCTAAAAAATATTCAAGCCTGTCTGTGATAGACATAAAATTCAATACCAGTTTTAGGGTGATAAAATAAGACTGCTTCTGAATTCCATGGAATAAGCCTTTGACCTTATGTTTTGACTTTTAATTTTTTTCTTGGTACTGGGGATGGAACTCACGACCTCAGACATGCTAAGCAAGAGGCCTATAACTGGGCTGTTCCTGCAGCCAAGCATTCAGTATGAACTTCAACATTTATATCTACAGACAACCTACCAGGGACCAGGGATGCATCTAGCCACTGGAACCTGAGGGATGTGTGAGAGAGACAGGCATCTCTGTCCTCTTACAGCTTATATACTGGTGAGAGGATTTTGTTGTACTATTTATTAATAGTCTTCCTGCAGGATTATTTCTGGGCTATTTAAAAGAAAGTTTTTTTAAATGAGTAAATTAATTTAATTTTTACAAGCCAAAAACTTTTTTTAAGAGTTCACCATAGGCTGTTTTTTTGTTTTGTTTTTGTTTGTTTGTTTATTTTTGTTGTTGTTGTTGTTGTTTTCTTGGCATGGAATCCGGGGCCTCAGACATGATAGACACATGCTCTACAGCTGGCATGTGCCTTCAGATTGTAACTATGAATTTGAAAGTGAATTTACTGAATGAGTTCTCTTGATACAACATTGAGATAGTTGTGAACTGAGAAAATGACTCATAAATCAATTGGCCTCACATATATAATATATGTGTCTTGGTGTCTCAATAAGAAATAATACAAATGAAGGGTTTCTTTTAAACATGTGAATATTGGTACAAACTGGAATGACAGAATAATTTAATTTAGATCTGTCCCACCATTGGCTACTAACACACCTGTTGTGGGCACTCCAGGAAACACTACATTCTACACTTGGGTATGTGTGCACTTAACTGTATTTCTTCATGGTAAGCATATTTTGGGGGGAAAAGTGCTGCTGCTAAGATACAAATAGACAAGATCCAAATGAAGTCTTGTCTCATTTGATGGGGATGGTTTCTGGCAAACTAAGAAGGATTATTAAAAATGAGTGGCTTTTTTGTTGTTGTTCTAGGCTATTGTTACTGTTTATCTTTGTCAACTGTATAGAACCAGTTACACACTCATGATTCATAGCACTGAGAAAGTAAGCATTCAAATTTCCCTTGGGCACTAAGGATAAAATACCTTCAGTTAGTTTTTATAGGTTAACGATAGTGTGTCTTCTCCAACATAAACCTCCCCTGCTGGACATGGGGTGGTAGGGAATCGCTTGACCATCCAGAAACACACTACTAGAAAGACTTTATGACTGTTTGCCAGTGTTTTAATGGCATGTAAGATTTTGATGAAACTTTAGTCTCCATAACTAAACAAGCCCCTGAGTTTCCTAAACTTGACAAAATTTGAGGCAATAAGTACGCCTGGTCCATGCAGCTGTTGCAAACCTGCTCCTATTACATGTACAGGGTATGTATGTCCTCACAGGGAATGAACTGGAATAGCAGTACGTTACCAGGTATATGGAGCCTCACTCTAATGGGTTAGCATGAATGCTTTGGTGGTTAATGCCTACGGAGGAAACTGGAGAGAGCAGATCAGCACCAGGCCATCTGTAGATCACTTCAAATGGGGAAAGTCTCTGTGTGCATTTGGACTCTATAGCATTCTCTCTGTTCACCAGCTTCTGAAAAGGGAAGAGGGGAGTTTGTGGTGAGTGTTTTTAAAACAAGACCTTTCCAAGTAGGATAAAATTGAAGCTTTCTGATGCAAACCTTATCTAATTTCCCTTAAAACCGAAAGTCCTAGTACTGTTACTTTCTGTAAATGTTGCAGGGTTTTGAAATTTACAATTATTTTAATATTTTTGATAACTAGGAATCTAGTGTTGCCATAAAGGAAACTAAGTGCCCATTAAAAATTTGTTTGGTATAAATAAATGCTTTTTTTTCTGGTTTTGTTTTAAATGACAGCAAGCTACACATCACAATGCTAATCTTCAAAATACTTTCTAATGATGAACTGTGTGGTAGTTGATTGTGTGGTCTGTTTGTGGAGAGTGGATGGATGCTATTCATTAATATTCTAGAAGAGATTAATAATCAGCTATGTTGTTCCAATGAATGTACAGCACTTCCATTAACTTTTGAAAGCAACACAGCCTTAACCTCGATGCTTTTGCTTTACGACATGGGATGTTGTGTCATCAACAAAGGTGTGCTCTCCTAACATTCTTTATATCATTCCCAACTGTGCAGCCTTCTGAGCCTGCCCATGAGCATGAAGGTTGTTTGTTTTCTTTTCGTTTCTTTGTACATTCCACCTTTACAGATCTTTCATCCATTTTGTGTATAGAACACTGGTCTTGTGCTCTCTGCCATCAATTAATGATATAGCCTCCTCCTATGTTCTTTTACGAATTAAATGCTGACTGCCTACTTAAACAGAAGAATGGACGCTGTGCATCAATGTGTTTGTATGTTCGTAGCTACATACGTACCACAGTATTTTGGATGCTTTAGTCTATAATAAAACTTTAAATTAATTCTGTCTTGAAACACAGGAGAAACAAGATTTGTGTGTATATTGTTAACATGCACAAAAATCTCAAATCATTATAATAAAGCTTGTTTTCTCCATTTTCAGACTGAATATTCATTTAACAGATTGTTCCTTGAATGAAGGGGGATGGGAGTGTTCTAGACCATGTTGAAGACTGCAGTACCTCTACTAAACTGTTTGGACTAGAGAAAAAAAAATCTGACTACTATTTTTGTTGGTTGTGTTGCTGACTACCTGGTAGCATCCAGGATGTGTGTGAAATAGGAGTTGGGGCCGGGCAGTGTCAGCATATGCCTTTACTTCCAGCACTTGGGAGGCAAGGCAAGTGGGTCTCAGTGAGTCTGAGGCCAGCCTTATCTACAAAGTGAGTTCCAGGACATCTAAGACTGTTACACAGAGACACCCTTTCCAAAAAGAAAGAAAAAGAAAGAAAGAGGGAAAGGAAGGAAGGAAGAAAGAAAGAAAGAAAGAAAGAAAGAAAGAAAGAGAAAAGAAAAGAAAAATAGGAGTTGGGGAAATCCTGACACAATAGGCAGTTTGTTTACTTAGAATTGCTGGCCTTACAATCCTCAGAGAATTTCAAGATAAGATGAGCTTCTCCCAGTGATGGCAAACACTTGTAGGGGTCAGTGACTCAAGAGGGAAGTCACTACAAGTATTACTTCTCAGACCAAGAATTTATTTACACAGAGTTCATCACAATAAAAATTTCTGTATTATATCAAACTACTGGATATGTACTTCAAACCATAGAACCATCTAGAGTACATTGAAGTCCTCAGGGAGTTCAGTGTCAGGGAGCTTAATGGGAAGTGCACATACTTAATCTCAAAGAACATTTTTATCACAATCCTCAAATTCAAGAAAATACTTCCCAAACGATGTCTCTGTGTGCAATATCCAAGTTGTCATGTTCAAACGTTTTCTATTTCAGAACAGATTGGAACTCTGAAAGAGGTAGCCAAAGTTAGCCTTAAAAGAAGAGATAAATCAACAGAAATTAGAATGAAGACCCAATTGACATCACTAGCTGCTGATTATGTAAGAACGTTTATTTTATTAATTCCCATCTCTGTTCTTTACTTTTTTCTTATTGTTGTTTTGAGGCAAGGTCTTGTTATTTTGCTTTGGCTGGTCTGGAATTCACCATGTTGATCAGGCTGGCTTTGAACTTGCACTGGGGTTCTTGCATCCCAACTGTTAATTTTCCTCTCCTCCAAGCAGCTACCATGGCCACCAGAGCAGCAGGGTTCAGTTAAAGCTGTAGTTTGTCCTTGGGGAAGTGAGGAGGCAGACAGGGTAGGTAGACAGACATTCAGTCTTTGACCACCCTACTACTGTCATTATGCCTCACTCTAAGCATGCATGGCACATTGGCGTTTCCACTTAGCAAAGTGGAAGGACCACAAAGATGAACAATGGAACAGGTACCACTCAGGAACTCACAGTCTAGTTGATGAAACAGACTTAGACTTAGAAGTGTTACTAGCAAGTATGCTGTGACCAGCAGAATACCCAGGTATTGTTCTAGTCACTAGCGGATAGCAAAAGCCCTGGATTCTCTCCAGTACTTAAAACAACAACTTCCTATTCTATGGGCTTGAGACAAAGGAATATGGTGTCAGCTACATTATTTATGGGCCCCTTGATCACAGAAAGAGGTCTGGGGAGAAAACTGTGTAAAGTGCTTGCTTTCCAGATGTAAATTCCCAAGTCCCATCTCCAGAACCTACATGACATACTGGGCTTGGTGGTACAGTTACAATCCCAGTGCTGGGGAAACAGAGATAAGCAGACTTTGGGGCTTGTTGCCCAGCCATCCTAGCCTGCTTTGTCCAAGTGTTAGAAGTGGAGAGATGGGAGAAGCCTAGCAGACTTCTAGTGTCACTGGGGCCCCAGTACTCCAAGCCCCTGTTCCACTAGTATGGCCACACCCTCCCAACACCACTAATTACTGTTGGTTATGGGTCACCATTGCCAGGTGACATCCAGGGGACACCAGGTACACCAGAGCAAATCTGTAGACATGCTAGCCATCACAGAATAATAATTGGGGAAAGAGATCACGTCCACCTATGCAGGGGACAAGACCACCACTGAGAAACAAAAGGAGCCATCACCTGGCCTGAGGACTGGTTGGGGCCTGTTTGGCTGAAACAGAATGGGATGCCAGATTCTAGCCTGCTAGCTAGCTCAGAAGGTTTCCATCTTTGATGAGTCAGTGTCTCTCTTCTTCTTGTGTAGATGAAACTCTTGTTTTCAAATTAGTTAATTCTTAAGCTTTATCTTCCCATGGCATACCAGACTCAGAACCCACAATCCCAAAGGTTGGGGAAAGATTTTGCAGTTTGTTTATAAAGATTTGTATTTTAAGTACTCAGGAATGACTCAGGTTCTTTTAAAGCATGGATTTAAACCCATCAAACACCCGAAAAACTTTTGTACTAAGACTATACATAGATTTCAGTTCTACTCTAAGTTTCTCAAAAGGAAAATGACTAAAACTGCTTGTGTCTTTGTAGTTGTTACTTAATCTAATAAGGCTTATTTTCACTAAAATAACAACAACGATAATAATAGCACAGAGTGATAGAAAGCACTTGCTGTCAGGAAGCTCTGACTTGGAATCCCAGGGTTGAAAAGGAAGTGCAATAATTATAATACCAAGCGAATTAAGAGCCTTAGGGAAGTGTTAATAACATCTATGTGACGGAAGCTCCATGCCACGTGACTGATAGGATCATCTCTGCCTTAAGCCTGGTGTCCTGGCGTGAGAATGGCAAGTAGGTTTGTATGATACATACTCACTATGTGCCCGCCCCCATTATTGTTCTTTGTAGGAGCTACGGACATTTTTTTCGACTCATCTTTATCCCATCTTATGAAATTAAGATTTTTGTTTGTTTGTTTTTCGAGACAGGTTTTCTCTGTGTAACAGTCCTGCAAAGCTGTACTGGAACTTGCTTTGCAGACCAGGCTGGCCTCAAACTCACAAAGATCTGCCTGCCTCGGCCTCCCGAGCCCTGGGACTAAAGGCAGGCATGCACCACCACTGCCAGGCAAATTGAGATTTTAATGAAACTCTGAGAGACAGATTCAGCAGTAGTTGTTAGAAATAATTTAGAAAGCTCCCATTTACTCTCTGCTAAGTTCTTACAATCAGTAGAACAGAATACTTAGGATTCACTCGCAACATAGAACACCTTTTAAGGCTTTTAAGGCTAGGAGCAGTGGCACACACCTTTCATTCGAAACCAGCTTTGTCTACAAAGTAAGTTTCATGGCAGCCAGGGTTACACAAAGAAACCCAATCTCGAAAAGTGAAAAGAAGAAGAAGAAGAAGAAAAAAAAAAAAGAATTTCTTTTAAAAACGTACTCATTTCCTATTTCCTGCAGCTAAATCCCCATTTTTTTTAAGCCAAAACCAAAACAAAACCACTTAAAAGCTAAGACTCGGAGTTGCCTTTCAAAAAGAAAAAAAAAGAAGAACACTTAAGCAGCAAGCAGCTTTGCAGCCCCAGAGGCACGGGAAGGGCACGGTAGCCTACTCTGCCCTAACCCCCACCCCAAACCGGACAGGTCCTTTGGGTAGCAGTCTGGTCCTGCACATCTCAGGCTCCTCCTCTCCCCGCCCTGCTCATCATCTCAGGCCTTGACCCTCCGGGCCCATCACCTCAGGCTCCGCCCCTTCACGTCCATCATTCTCAGATCCCGCCCCCACCGCCCTGCCTATCACCTCAGGCCCCGCCCCGGCCCAGTTCCTCCCTGGGGTTCCGCAGCCCTCGGAGAGCCGCTAGGGGGCGTTGCGGCCTCCCGTGCACTTCCTCCCGCCCTTCCCACCCCACGCGGCTGCTGGCGCCAGAGTCAAACAGGGAGGCTGCGGCGCGCACCATGGTAAGAGCGAGCCCGCCACGCGCTCACCTCCGGGCTTCAGGGCGGCGGTGGAGTGTACGCCTGACCAGGCCCCGCGCGCCAGGCCCTGCACCTCCTGCGCGCCCGAGCCCTGGCGGCGGCTCGCGCCGCTCTGGGTCTGAACCGGAGCGTTCCGGAACCGAAGCCCGGCAAGTGGAGCCGGCCCGCGCGCGGCCCATGTCCAAAAAACCCCAAGGCTCTCGTGCAGCCGACTTCAGTGTCCTAAGGCTCTGCTGGGATTAGAACTCAGGACCTCGTACAGGCTGGGCACGGCGCTCCCCCTCACCCCAGCCGCGGCCCGGCGCAGCCCAGCAGGGATCACGGCTGGGTAGCCCGCTCCCTGCCTTTAAGTCCCAGGCAGTTCTCAGCCCGCCCTGCTTCAGTGTGGGACTTTTGTGTGCGGGCAACCCTGATTTAAAGTCACTATTGCCTTTGCGAACTTAATGACTTTCTGCCCATTAGATCATTTTCATACACTTTCAAAGCTTCGTGCCATTCTTTCCGCTTCTGGCGACAGGCTATAAATGTCATTAAAGTGACCCGAGATTTTAATATCTTAATCTAATTAAGTAGCCGTTACAAAGCGTGGGCAAGGGTCAGGTTATAAGGCGTTTATTTGAAGAAAGTTGCCCAGCTGTAATTATAACTGATAACGGCTTCTTTGTGGTTCAACTAACAACCCGGCCACCTGGGCATAAAATGGCCCAAGGAGCCCAGGACCAGACTCAAAACAACTGTGTTACCAGTCCTTGGTGTTATCATGTTTCTCTTTGTAGAATTAAAGTACCCGACTACAAGGAACTATTCACTATTTGATGTGCCGGCCAACTCTCTTTATAGGGTCATTGACTACTGCCAAGGGATTTAATGGCTGTTAACTCTTTACATAGGTACTTGCTATTATATTTATATATGGTCAAGAAGAAAGTTCTGGTCAAAGTTAAACTTTTGACCTCTTTGCTAATCCTGCATTAATAACTATTTTGATTTGACTGGGCTTGTTATGTAAACAACTATAAGCATAGGTTACAGTTTCAAATTGGAGAAAATCAGTTTTGAGAATGACATGACATCTTTTTAACTTTTCAAAATGCTACTACAAATGACCGAAATTAGGAATTCTATAATTACTTATGGAGATGACACAGGGCTCTAAAAAAATATCTTAAAGTACTTCACTCAAATAGGAAGTGTCATAGATCTCAGATGGCTTTCAGTCCCCTTACTAATAGCAAGGCATCCCTGTTTTACCATGAGGAGACACCCCTCCCCCAGTTTTAAGTACTGAGTCCTTATTATTTTTCTTGTCTCTAGTGTCAATAGGATACCCTTTTTGCATTAGGTATTTTAAATCTGACCTTAGTGGTTTCCAAATGTGACTGGTAATAGCTATTATAAAAGGGAAAGGAATAAATCAACCTGAAAGTAATATAAACTTATGGTGCAATTCCCCTGCATTCCTGGAATGACTTTTATGTTTGCTGCGTAGTAAGAGCTTTCCTAAACTGTTCCCTAGCACATGCCATTAGAGTCTCCTTATTGTTTGTCTCTGGGAATTGCAAAGGACTTTCCAGTATTAGGAGGTTTGCCTCTAAATTTGGGTTCTGTTTTCTCCTGATTTAGCCACACTATAAAGCCCTAATGTCGGGAGCTGAGGGAGTCTTGAATGAGTCAAGTCCCGAGTGGATGTGTGTGCTGTTGATGTGCATAGTCACGCTCATAGCCGCAAGCCTAGAGGGATGGCAAAGTCTTTCCAGGGAGACCCAGTTTGAGTTTTGACAGTGTGAAGGGAAGTGTACACTGTAGCTTTATTCTCTTCTGCTGTTTATGGCCTGAAGACTGCTCACCTACAGAGGCTGCTCCTTGGTTACCAAGATTAGTTAAAGCTGCCTCCTTGTTTATCTATATGTAATAACCACTGTATTCCATATAAAGCCATCTGCCTCTCTGTTCAACTCTGTAATGAATGCACTGAGCTTCTGGATTGCTACAGTTTCTCCATCCAAGAGCCTAAAGCACCCAATCCCAGCTTTCTGTTTGTGCGTCCTCTGTCTATCTTTTCTTCATTTTCTTGCTGTCCCAGTCAGGCCCAAGTTCCTAATGCCTTGCAAGGGTACAACATGCTGAAGAGGTTTCCACTTCTTTCAGTCTTGGAAGACTAGTGAGAAAAGCAAGTCGAAACAACTGTGAATATTTTTGAAGTGCACATGCCCAGGCACATTATCAGCGGTGAAGTTCAGTTCATGCAGGGTAACTTGGGGTCTAGCCCTTTTAAGGCCCCTAAGATGAGTGTGTGTGTGTGTGTGTGTGTGTGTGTGTGTGTGTGTGTGTGTGTGTGTGTGTAGTAGTTTGATGCCCACTGGCACAGGAAGCTTGGCTGGGTGTGAACTTCATGAATGGCTCAGATATTGCAAGAAAGCTGTGTGGAGGGTTATAAATCACCCCTGGATTGTAGCTCTGTACCATAAGTTTAACAACAGTTCTACAGAAATTCCTGGAGCTAGTCTTCCTCTCTGGAGAGTGCTCTGCTTTCTCTCTGCAAGCAAGGTGATGCCCACCTGCTTTCTTGCTACTTAATTCACTCTGAATTGTATGTTCAGGAGTGTTGTGGACTTCAGAACTTGAGCAGCATGGAGTTGGAGAGTTGGCACTTTTACTGGTTGTGGTCCTGATGTTCAGGGCTGGCCTGTCTGTCTGCTCTGTTAACTTCCTTGGCTTGCTAAACCTGGAGAGGGCAAAGGGCAGTAGATATTCTGAGTTTTCTCAGTCTGCTGAGACAAACTTCTCTCTTCAGTGCTGTCAGTGATGTGGTACAATGTGTCCTGGGGACACATGTTCAGCCTGTTAGCACAGCGCAGCAGAGGGACATCTTCCAGGAGAGCACGCCCCAGATAGATTTGGGAGACCTTTTGGAGTACTGAGGTGCCAGAGGAGAGATGCTTTAGGTAGAGGACATTTTTTTTTTTTTTTTTTTAAACAAGGAACAGAAATGATAGAATTCTTCCAGTAGAGAATTCTGGAAATAATTATATTTATTATTAGGGTACTTGTACACTTAGGAAGGTTGGGACCATCAAAAGGGGTTTGAACAAGGGGCTGTATAGTCAGGTTTGTTTCTTCCATAGTGTGAAACCTGAATTTAGAGGATGAGACAAAACTGTGTTTAGGCTATTGTTGCAGGAGATAGCCAATGAAGGCTTGAATCCAGGCAGAGGTAATAAGGTGGGCCAGGCAGGACATAATAGAGCAGCAGTTCTCAACCTGTGGGCCTCGACCCCTTTGGGGGTCAAATGATTTTTCACAGGGGTGGCCTTAGACCATTGGAAAACAAAGGTTTTTTACATTGCTGTTCATAACAGTAGCAAAATTGCAGATACAAAGTAGCGAGGAAAATAATTTTGTGGTTGAGGGTCGCCACAATATGAGGAACTGTATTACAATTATTTAAGAACCAGTGTTAACAGAGCTTGGTAAGAGATGAAGGCACTTAGGATGCCTGCCAGGTCTTTGGCATAGGTAGAAAGTGTGTCTGAGACTCTAGGTGTAGAATAGCAGGTTTATAGTGTGTAGGAGAGGAAGGATTCTGTTTGGACCACATGAGTTTGAAGTCTGTCCAGCAGGCAGGTAGATACATGAGATGGGAGTTAAGCAGCATATTCAGGGCCCAACATAAAGATCTGTGGTCTCATCACAGCATTAATTAAAATGAAAGAAGATGAGATCAAAGAAGAGATTTGAGGAGAGGAAGGGCTTCATAGTGGATCCCTGGGGACTGCTGTGTTCCAGAGGGACAGAGGAAGAAGAAAAATGTGAACTTGGAGGCTGCTTACTTACACAAGCATGCTCATCAAGAAATGCCACATAATCTTGTTGCTGTGGAAATGAATGGGTTTCTAGTTTTTGCTAGAAGAAATTCAGAATGGCGTTCCCAGATCCTTTTCTCAAGTGTTGGAGAGTGATACTTTCTGATGAGGTTTTTGTCTGGACAGAATCAGTCTTCATCTCATTATATCTAAACAAGCAGTGCATTTTTCTTGGAGAAAACAGCAGAATTTAGGACAGGATATTCACATGGAAGTGAGGCATCAGAAGGAACTAAGGCAGCAGTTCTCAACCTGTGGCCACGACCCGTATATGGGGGCTGCATGTCACATTCCCTGCATATCATTTGCATTACAATGCATAACAGTAGCAAAATTACAGTTATGAAGTAACAGTGCAATAATTTTATGTTTGGGAGTCACCACAACCAAGGGGCTGTATTAAAAGATCAGTGTTAGAAACATTGGGAACCACAGCTCTGAGGGGAGGTCAAACACTCAGTCCTGCAGGAAAGCTCATTAAATTAAGGCAAGAAGTAAACCACTCAAAATAGCTTCAGGAAGTCCCTGAAATTGACCTAGGGGCACTCCACTAGACTGTGTAAGCAGTAAAGATGGCTGAGAGTCTCTCTCAGACAAGCCCAGCAGCCTGAAGAGACCAGGAACCAGTGCAGTAACCTGGAAGAAAGGTCAGCTGAGCTGCCTGGAAGAGGCTCACACTGAGACACTGCCACTTGTTGAGGGGCTGCAGGGTGTCCATTGTGCTCCAAGTCCCCAGCTTTTTGGGCTGTCACTCATGCTATGTGGGCTTTGGTGGTGCAGCTGTCTTTGAGTTATTTCTGCTCCTGTAAGTCCTTATCCATGTTGCAGTAAGTAACCCCCCAAACATTCACACGTTCACGAAGCTGGACTTTGGTGGTGTTCATACTTTGATCTGTCATCTGTTCTCTACTTCTTATGAATAGACACTTGTTCATGTTTACCAAGGAGACACAACATGATCCTGTGCTGTGCAGTTTTTTAAAAGGATGCAGAACACTTAGATTTTAGGGCCACTGACGTGGCTCACTGGGTAGCAGTACTTGTTGCTAAGCCTGACTACCTGAGTTCAGTCCCTGGAACCATATAGAGGAAGGAGTAAACCAACTTTAGAAGGCTTTCCTCTGACCTCTACACATGGTCCATAGCATCCTTCTCCCCAAAATTAAATAATTAATAAATCCCAAACCCCAAACAAGTGATGTTTCTTACATGGTTTTTATTTTTCTTGCAATTTTTGCATTAAAATATTTGGCTTCTCTTTTTGTTTAACTTGAATGCAAGTTGATATGTATTATATATGTGTGTATACATATATATACACACATATATATGAGATATAATAAGAATGATGTATTTCAGTTACATATTTATTATCTTATTTTCAAATTTGATAAATATTTACAGGCATCACAGTCTTCCATTTTCTATTTGGATAGCTTTTTCTTACTTGAACCTACACACTGCTGCCACCATTTATTTTCTTTCTCTTAAAATATTTAAAAATTTATGTGTATGTGTGTTTTGCCTGTATGTATGTCTGTATACCATGTGTGTGCCTAAGGCCCAGGGAGGCCAGAAGAGGGGGCAGATGTTTTGGGACTGGAGTTACAGACAAAGCCACCATATAAGTACTGGGAATTAAACCCTGTCCTCTGGTTTTTAACTGCCAAGCGCTCTCCAGCCATTCTTACACTCCCATTTAACTCTAATCTTGTCACTCCTCAGCCTTAGAAGTTCCTCAGCACTTGTTTATTGTCTTGGTAGGATCCACTCTCTTCCTGGTTAGCCCCTGGTAATTGGCCCCAGATGACTTTTGAATTGTATCTTACACATCCACCCCCCCCCCCACAGTCCATACAGTAACTGTCTCAGGGCTTGGTTTGTGCATCCTAACACTGCCTGTGCATGGGGTCTGCACAGGATGTCCCTCCTCACTTCCCAGCTCGACCAAATCCTTTTCATCTCTAGAATTGTAGATTAACACAGCTCCCTTTCTGGGTGGGACTAATCAATTCCATCCTGGGTATTTATGCAACAATTTGTGCATGTAGCTGTTAATTGGCTATAAGTAGCTGGCTGTTTTTTTTTTTCCAAAGGTAAGTCTTTTGAAAGTTAATACAGTGGCTTCTCATTGGTTCATTTTATAAATACTAAATTCTTACTAAGGGTAGATAGAGCAGGTGACTTGAGTTCACGGCCCACACCAGGGCAGCTAGGGCTATACAGAGAAACCCTGCTCCAAAAATAAATAAATAATAAATGTCCACAAAATGTTATTGCTCTCAGTGTTTGTGTAGGGAGATTGACAGCCCCTACTTCAAGGGCTGTCTGTGACTATACCTATCTATAGTCACTGGAGTCTTTAGGCTAGGCTTTGAAAGGGACGCACCTCTTGATATTAGACACAATCACATAACTTTTAAGATAATGGTTAATGCTAAATTGTTGTAAAATGCTGTTTTTAAAACTGCAGCTTTTGTTGTTTTTGTTTTATGCTTTAGTCAAAGAAAAAAGGACTGAGCGCAGAAGAAAAGAGAACCCGTATGATGGAAATATTTTTTGAGACTGTAAGTTATTTCCCTAATGTTGTTAGTATTTTGTATAATTTCACATTATTTTCACGGTACGTTGTGTATTTTTCTATGATGTAATTAGATGTTAATGGTTCTTGAGAGGCAGATAAAATTCTCCAGTGTTTTTGGCTCCTCTGAGCTGTGGAATAAGAAAGAGCCATATCCCCTTACTCATAGTCTTATCCAGACTGTCCAGTAGACTTCTTTCTGAGTCATATATTTGATTATGATCTCTTTTTTTTCTGAAATAGTTGTAATAGTTTGCTGAGTGCTGCTTGGGTGCTAACCATCCTCATGCATTTAGTGTAGGTTTTCTGATTTCACCAGTGCACAGTCCTGGGGGTAAGCTTTGCCCTACAGCTGAGGACTCCTGAGATGGTGAATGGCCTACCAGGGGCTCAGAAAACAAGAGTGGGCATTATTGGGTTTAAGCTAAGGAGGATTGCCTGGTTTTATAGGGAGCACAGAAATCCTGCTTTGTGTTTACAGTCTGCCAACTGCATTATGATCATACCCAGGACTCCTTAACTTATTCCAGAAGTGTATGCTGGCCACTTAGAAAATAAATTTTCAGCTTCACTAAGTGACAGTCAGAGTTCAAAACCAAGCTCTAAGCCCTACTTTCTTTACCATGTACATGGGTCTTTCTTTTGTAAAGAAACAAGTCCGAACAGGCCTTTCACCCCACAAGAAATTCTTCTTAGGCCTTTATTCCACTGACTATTTTCATCCTGTGCAGATGGGGGAAAATGGTAAAATAAAATATTATGTTTGTAAAATTCCTTTTCATCTTGATAATGTGGATTCTCAATACAGTTAAAATAGTCTGAGGACTTAGAAAGTCTAGGTACTCCATGTTTTTAAAACCAGTGCAAGACTGTCTTTGAGAAGATGACATTGTTTCAGTTTTTTTTCTCTGCTCTTGGAGCAAGAACAGACAATTTCTTCTGGGCTGTAGAGACCCAAAGAAAGTAGTAAGTAGGATGACTGTATTCTTTTCGTAATGATCTTTTCAAATACCAAAGCTGGCCGTTTCTGATTAAAAAATGTTCAACTTCAACCTTCAGTGGCATGTTGACACTAAAGACTAGCAGCTTAAAGATGTTCAATAGTGAGTTTTTTTCTGTCCAGATAATAATTAGTTCTGTTAGTTGGTTTCATTCAGTTCATGTTTTCCTATTCTGTCTTCACATTACGACGATACAGTATGTCGCTGCATACTTATTTCATGTCAGCTTTTGGGGTGGAATTGAAAATCTAACAGTGAACTTTGGAGCCAATGGAAAGCTTTGCATCTGCTTTCTCCTGAATGAGACACTGTGTTTCTGGGATCTAGACTGATGTCAAAGATTGGTAAATATTAGATATCAGCCCTTTAGCAATTCCAAACAAATCAATATTATGGTCTAAAGTTGAAAAGCATGGATTCTGGAATTCAGTTTCTGAATTTGAATTCTAATTTTATTGTTGATAAGTAAAATTCCAATAAAGTCAAACATGGCTACTATGCCATCAGATATAGAATTTGACATTAGATATAGATAATGGCTCTTCTCAAAGATGGTGTCATGGCTGAATGCTCACTATGTGGTATTAAGTAGAAAATGCAAAATATGAAAGAATATTGCTGTATGGTTATACATGTTAATGGTAGGGTGTGTTTTATAGTCTGTTTTCCCAGTTACCTCTGATGAATGTTTTATCACCTTCTGAATGCTAAGTGCTGTGTACCATGCTGGCTCTAATGACTGCTGGTTAAGTATGTGTACTAAACTGCTTCTAATCATGAGTGATTCATCAACAATTTTTAGAAATCCTCTCAAAATATTTACAAAAGCCCATGAAGAGACCACAAATGCATTGGTCAGCTCACTCCTTCATCCATTCATCAATTCTTTTTTGTTGTGGATATACTTTATTATATTCTTGGTTCCAGGCCTCTTCTTTTTTTTTTTTTTTTTTTTAGAAGCTAGGTCTTTTTTTTTAATGTTTATTAATGTTTTTATTATGTACAGTGTTCTACCTGTATGTTTGCCTCCACACCAGAAGAGGGCAGCAGATCTCATTATAGATGGTTGTGAACCACCATGTGGTTGCTAGGAATTGAACTCAGGATCTCAGGAAGAGCAGTCCATGCTCTTTACCTCTGAGCCATCTCTGTAGCCCCCCCCCCAGACCTCTTTGTAAAGTAGATATTTTTGCAAATATTTTCTTTTGGGCACTATCTGTCTCCTCAGTCTTGTAAAATGTCGTTTGGTTAAGCAGAGGTTTTGGACTTGGTTCCATCCAGTTGAGCTTGCTTTTCCGGTTAATCTAGAAAGCAGTGAATCTCCATCCCATCCACACAGTTACAGTGCTTCTCTCTAATTACTGAATGTGTTTGTCTTCCCAAACAATTTCACCCTCACTCTTCTAGTGCTTCCCAACACTTAAGAAAGTAACAATCAGTAGTGGCCCCCGACCACCAAATTAAATACTCTATATGTATACTTTCCTCATGTGTTTTGTTCTGCATGTATTGAGTGTACGTACCTATGTGTCCATGAGTGATTGAGACACAGCATGAGCTGGACAGTTTTCTGTTCCATAGAGTTAACTGCTACATAAAACCTTAAATGAAAGTGAACTTTGACAGTTGTCTGTGACTTCAGTTGCAGTTGCTAAATCTGTGGAGCATGAGACATACCAAGTAAAGCTCTTCTCCCTCTAATTTTTTTCTTTGGTTTCTTTCCCTCCCTCATTTCCTCTCCCTTCTCTCTCTGCCTCCTTACTTCTCTCCCTCCCTTCCCTTCCTTTCTTTTTAAGGTATGACCTTTTTATATTGCCTAGGCTGGCCTCAAAATTCTGGTCCCAAGCAATCTTCCCATCCCTGAGCCTGTTTATGTTCTCCCTCCCTCCCTCCCTCCCTCCCTCCCTCCCTCCCTCCCTCCCTCCCTCCCTCCCTCCCTCCCTCCCTCTCTTCCTTCCTCCCTCCCTCCTAGCTTTATACTTCTGTTGGCAGGTTTTTGGTTTTTTTTTTTTTAACATACCAATTCCAATTCCCCCTCCCTCCCCTCCTCTCCCCAACTTCCCTCCCCACACATCCACTCCTCAGAGAGTGTAAGGCCTCCCAAGGTGAGTCACATCAGCATGCAAAAGGTAGGACCAACCCCCAACCCCCACCCCCACCCCTGTGTCTAGATTGAGCAAGGTATCTCTCCTTAGGAAATGGGCTCCAAAAAGCCAGTTCATGCACTAGAGAAAGATCTTGGTTCCACTGCCATTGTCCCCACAAACTGCTTAAGCCATCCATTGTCACCTGCATTCAGGGGGCCTAGATTGGTCTTATGCAGGTTCCCCTGCTGTCAATCTGGAGTCAGTGGGCTCCCACCAGTTCAGGTCAGCTGTTTTTGTGGGTTTCCCCATCATGGTCTTGACCCCTTTGCTCATATTATTGCTTCTCCCTCTCTGACTGGATTCTGGGAGCTTGGACCAATGGTTAGTTGTGGATCTCTGCAACTGCTTCCATCAGTTACTGGATGAAGGTTCTATGATGATAATTATGGTAGGCCTCAATTTGATCACAGGGGGAGGCCAGTTTATGCATCCTCTCCACTATTGCTTAGAGTTTCAGCTGGGCTCATCCTTGTGTATTCCTGGGAATTTTCCTAGTGCCAGATTCCTCACTAATCCCATTAATTCCTCTATCAAGATATTTCTTTCCCTGCTCTCCTTCTCTGTCCTTCCCCCAACTCAACCATCCCATTCCCCTTCATATTCTCCTCCCTACTCCCCTTCCTTCCTCCTCTTTCCCTTCCACCCTACAACCTTCCTCCCACACTCTCAATTTATTGAGATCTTGTCCTTTTCCCCTTCCCAGGGAGATCCATTTCTCTCTTATGGTCATCTTTGTTACCTAGTTTTTCCAGGGTTGTGGATTGTAGGCTGGTTATCCTGTGCTTTATGTCTCATATCCACTTATAAGTGAGTACATATTATATTTGTCTTTCTGGGTCTGGGTTACCTCACTCAAGATGGTTTTTCCTAGTTCCATCCATTTGCCTGCATGACGTCATTGTTTTTGACTGCTGAGAAGCACTAAATTGTATAAATGAACCACATTTTCTTTATCCATTCTTTGGTTGAGAGGCATTTAGGTTGTTTCCAGGTTCTGGCTATTACCAAAAGTGCTGCTATGAATATAATTGATCAAATGTCCTTGTGGTATGAGTGCATCCTTTGGGTATATGACCAAAAGTGGTATTGCTAGTTCTTGAGGTAGGATGATTCCCAATTTTCTGAGAAACTGCCATGTTACGTGTACTCTTTTCCACTAACTGCCTGGGTCCCGCTGCCGCTTCAGGCCCCAAATAACACAGGAGACACTATATTAATTATAAAGCTGTTGACTGTTGACTAGGGTTTCTTATTGGCTAGCTCTGTCTTAATTATTAACCCGTTTCTATCAATCTATGTATTGCCACAAGGCTGTGGCTTACCCAGTTATGCCCAGAATGGTGTTACTCCTCCAGCAACAGAGTGGTGACTCACTCTGCCTATGTTTCCCAGAATCCTCCTCATTTGCTAGATCTGCCTATCATGCTGCCCTGTTGGCCACAGTGTTTTATTCATCAACCAATAAGATAAATATATACAGAAGACCATTTCCCACCACCGCCATACTGATTTCCAAAACAACTGTACTAGTTGGCATTACCACCAGCAATGGAGGAGTGTTCCCCTTACTCCACATCCTCTCCACAAACTGTCATCAGTTTTTTTCATCTTAGCCATTCTGACAGGTATAAGATGTTGTTTCAGAGTTGTTTTGATTTGCATTTCCCTGATGCCTAAGGATGTTGAGCAATTCCTTAAATGTCTTTTCAGCTATTTGAGTTTCTTCTGTTGATAATTCTGTTTAGATCTGTACCCCACTTTTTAATCTCATTATTTGGTATTTTTGGTAGTTTCTTGAGTTCTTTGTATATTTTGGAGATGAGACCTCTGTCAGATGTGGGGTTGGTGAAGATCTTTTCCCATTCTGTAGGCTGCCATTTTGTCTTATTGACTGTGTCCTTTGCCTTACAGAAGCTTCTCAGTTTCAGGAGGTCCCATTTATTAATTGTTGCTTTCAGTGTCGGTGTTACTGGCATTATATTTAGGAAGTGGTCTCCTGTGCCAATGTGTTCAAGGCTAATTTCCATTTATCTTCTGTGAGGTTCGGTGTGTTTGGATTTATGTTGAGGTCTTTGACCCATTTGGACTTGAGTTTTGTGCATGGCGATGGATATGGGTCTATTTCCATTCTCCTTCAAGTCAGCATCTAGTTATGCCAGCACCATTTGTTGATGCTTTCTTTTTTCTGTCTTATATTTTTGCTTCTTTGTCTAAAATCAGGTGTTCATAGATGTATGGATTATTATCAGGGTCTTCAATTTGATTCCATTGGCCCACCTGTCTGTTTTTATGTCAATATGAAGCTGTTTTCATTACTTTATTTAGCTCTCTAATATAGTTTGAAGTCAGGAATGGTGATGCCTCCAAAAGTTCCTTTATTGTACAGGATTGTTTTGACTATCCTGGGTTTTTGTTTTTCCATATGAAGTTGAGTATTGTTCTTTCGAGGTCTGTGAAGAAATGTGTTGGAATTTTGATGGGCATGTCATTGAATCTGTAGATAGCTTTTGGTAAGATTGCCATTTTTACTATGTTAATCATATCTATCTAAAAGCATGGGAGATCTTTCCATTTTCTGATAACCTGTTCAATTTCGTCCTTCAAAGACATACGATTTTTGTCATACAGGTCTTTCGCGCATTTGGTTAGAGTTACCCCAAGATATTTTATGTTGTTTGTGGCTATTGTAAAGGGTGTTGTTCCTCTGATTTTTTTTCTCAGTCCATTTATCATTATGTATGTATGTATGTATGTATGTATGTATGTATGTATATATATATTTGAGTTAATCTTGTATCCTGACACATTACTGAATGTATTTATTAGCTGTACAAGTTCCCTGGTAGAATTTTTGGGGTCACTTATGTATACTATTATATCATCAGCAAATATTGAAAGTTTGACTTCTTCCTTTCTAATTTGTATCCCTTTGATCTCCTTTTGTTGTCTCATTGCTCTAGCTAGAACTTCAAGTACAATATTGAAGAGATACGGAGAGAGTGGACAGCCTCGTCTTGTTCCTGATTTTCATGGAATCACTTTTTGAGTTTCTTTCCATTTAGTTTATGGCTATTGGCTTGCTGTATATTGCTTTTATTATGTTTGTGTATGTTCCTTGTATCCCTGATGTCTTCAGGACCTTTATCATGAAGGGGTGTTGAATTTTGTCAAAGCTGATAATGTGTTTTTTTCTTCCAGGGAGACTTTTGATGACTGTTTCTATTTCCTTAGGGGGTTATAGGTCTATTTAATTTGTGTATCTGGTCTTGATTTAATTTTTGTATGTGGTACTTACTGAGAAAATTGTTCAATTCCTTTAAATTTTCCAATTTTTTTTGAGTACAGGTTTTTGAAATATGACCTGATGATTTTTCTAGATTTCCTCAGTGTTTGTTGTTATGTCTCCTTTTCATTTCTGTTCATTTTTTAATGTGGGTGACATTGAATGAGATACAACATTTCTTCTAGTTCTAGAATACTCAATTATAGTACATTATTCATTTATAGACATAGCTTTTTGATGCTATGCTTTACTGTGCTTTACGAACATTGTTATGGTAAATATAAATGAACAATAGAAAGTAATTGTGTGTTTTTTACCTTTTTAAACCCTTTTTACCAGAAAGATGTATTTCAACTAAAAGACCTGGAGAAGCTTGCTCCCAAAGAGAAAGGCATCAGTAAGTACTAAAGAGATGGTGGATGGTGGGGACTTGAGGAACCCGGGACTCAGTCATTTCTGCAGTGGTCTTTCCCTTTATGGTCAGTACAAACATCTAGAAGTGAGTATCTCTGTGCTCTACAGGCCAAAGGTTGACATGAAAGTATAGGCAAGGTTGATTCCCTCAGAGAATCTTGGTTTTCATCGTGAGGACCTTAATTTTCAGTGGTGGGGCATTTGTTTGCTAGTAAGACTTCCCATTGCTATGGCAGAACGCCTGAGACACAGCTTCATAGAAGGATTTGGTTTTGCTCACAGTTTCAGAGGGTCATGTGTCCCCCAACCCCAAGAAGACAGGTAGAGCAAGCACAGCAGCTCCCATCACTGAGCTAAGGAAGAAAAACACTGTAAACATTTTGGTATGTTTTGAAGTTTTGCATGTAGAGATCTGTCATTCTGAGAGGGAATCATCCTGCATATGCAATTTTGTGTCTCCTGGTCCTCTCTCTCTCTCTCTGTCTCTGTCTCTGTCTCTGTCTCTCTCTCTCTCTCTCTCTCTCTCTCTCTCTCTCTCTCTCTCTCTCTCTCTCTCTCTCTGTGTGTGTGTGTGTGTGTGTGTGTGTGTGTGTGTGTGTAGGAATGGGTGTGCTGGCGATTGACCCAGGCCTCATACTTGTTTAGACTAGTACTCCACCACTGAGCTTCATCTTAGCTATGCTTTTTTTTTTCTTAAATAACATATCGTCTACATGTGTATATCACTTGCATTGGAAGATGAATTCCAAAATTCCACCCCATGACTGCCTATCCAACTAGATTGTCTAGAGATACAGCTACTAAAAATATTGTACAATTAACATGTTCTCTTCTCTGGACTGAACTGTGTTCTTCCCCAGTTCATATGTTGAATCTCCAACCTTCTGGAAATAGGACTTTCACCAGGGCATTAAGTTAAAAGATGAGTGTAGTAATACAGTATGTAGTCTCAGCACTTGGAAATCATGAGTTTGAGTTAGCTTGAGCTCCATGGTGAGAGACTGTCACAGTCAAATGCAGAAACAAATGATTATGTGAGGTTTTAAGAGTAGGGCAGGGGGGTTGATTTATGTCTCCTGGTAAAAGGCCACCCATAACAAGAACACAGGCTATCCACACAACAGGCAAGGCATCCTCACCAGTATCTGAATTGGGCGCTATCTTGTCCTGGTTGCTGAAACTGTGGGAATGGAGACTGGATATGGCCTTAGCCTTCTTAAGCCTGTGCTCTCTGGCTGTATCTTATCTCCTGCTTAAGCATCTGGTCTATGGGGTTGCTTCTGGGACCCAAGAAAACCAAAGCTCTGTTCATACATTTTTCTTAACCTATTATGTTCTTTCACTAGACTATCTGTAGAAGTAAAACAGAAAATAGACTTGTGTAGTTCTTAAAATTTGAAACATGTATTTTTAAATTGCTTTCAGGAAAGGCTTGGCCACTTTATGTTCACACTGACTTTGTATTTCTTCTGCAGTATTGGGGGTTGAATCCAGGGCTCTGTGCATGCTATGCAAGTGCTCTGTCATAGAGTCTCACTACCGACCTTTATTTTTAGAATTCTTTGACCTTCATTTCAGTTTGTATGAGTGGAGTTGAATGTTTTGCACATTTGATGTCAATTTTATTTATTAGATCTTTAAATTTTAAGTAAATTTTATAGCTAGAGATCTGTTCTAGGGAAATTTTAAATGGATATTAAAATAGGGATATAGTTTTTGGTACCTAGAAAGTAAACATTATTAATAGATTCTGATTTTAAATCTTAGCTCTTACTGTTGGAACTAGTTTGTTTCTTTATTGATTAATCTTTCTTAACTTTTAGTTTCCTTAGTACTTAGTACTGAAAATAAAGTGTAGGTATAATTGAAATATATTGAGCATGACTATTTATAGAACACTTTTATTTATTTTAAAATTAGCATACAAAGTGACAGGTTTCCTTATAGCATTGTGATGTGTGCTCCAATTTGGTTAGCCCTCCCATCCCCTCCTCCATCTCATTGTTCCTCTCCAAGTACTAGGACTATCTCCCTCCACTGTTCATCTTTCCACTTCATGTCTCTTGTGTCCTAATACTGTTTGCACCTTTTTCACAGTTTGCTTTTCTTCTCTCATGGGCCCCTTTTTAATTTCATAACCTCTGCCTACACTGCTCCCACATAATCAGACAAGATCTGCATGTAAGAAAGACATTCGATTTGCCTTTGAGAGCCCAGGTCACCTCACTTGGTCATGCACAAATAGATACTGTTGATACCGTTATCTTTCTCTCTTAGCTCTTCACTATGATGTGCTTTGCAAGTGTTTATCCAGTTTTTACCTGCTTTTGAATTTTACTTATGATGTTGCTTAACATGGAGTCTTTAAATGTTTTCTCCCCAGCTGCTATGTCAGTCAAAGAGGTCCTTCAGAGCTTGGTAGATGATGGTATGGTTGACTGCGAGAGGATTGGAACTTCCAATTACTATTGGGCTTTTCCAAGCAAAGCTCTTCATGCCAGGAAACGCAAGCTGGAGGCTCTGACCTCTCAGGTGAGGCACCATGGTTTTGAGGAGGTGTGTTTGGTAACATGGATGTGTATTCCTTAATACTTTCCTCATTCAGTGCTCTCTCTCTCTCTCCCTTCTCTCTCTCTCTCTCTCTCTCTCTCTCTCTCTCTCTCTCTCTCTCTCTCTCTTCTTGACTTGGTACATTCTCTTTTTTTAATTCATTGTTTTTATCAACCACAGTTCCCCCTCACTCTCCTCCTCCACATCCCCCAACCTACCCCTTCCTCCTCCATCTACTCCTCAGAAAGGGTAAGGCCTCCCATAGGGAGTGAACAAAGCCTGGCACATTCAGTTGAGACAAGCCCTTCCACCCTGCCTTAGGGCTGAGCAAGGCTTCCCACCAAATGGAATGGGCTTCAGGAAGCAGCTCATGCAGTGCTTTCTCTTAAACTTTGAAAGTACATGATTATAAAGTCTAAAGAAAATGACCATCTCTTTCTCATAAAGACTATGTCCAGGGTAGGATGCTTCCTTGGCTTTCACTCCCAAACACCTCAAACATAACATAAACTCTAAAATGATCTCCATGTTTTAGTTTCCTACATATTATATTATTTTCTAACATTTTAGTTTCTTTAAAAAAAAATCAGTAGATTCTGGGAGGACAGTTTTATGTTTAGGTTTATAGGAAACTTGGTGGGAAAGTAGAGATACTTCCTCACATCTTTAACTTTTAGACAGGTTTCCTCAGTTCCCCGTCCATAGGTCTTTCCAGAATGCACTTAGCACAGTCATGTCTAGACTGTTACCTAATGAATGTAAATTCTATACAGACAGTTATGTTTATACAATAATGACAAAAAATGTAAAATTCTGTTCATTTTCAGTACATACGAGTTTTTCCCCTGAATGTTTTCAATTCCTAGCTTATTGAATCAGTGTGTGTGAAACTTATGGGTACAAGGGCCAAGTGTAGCCAGGCGGTGGTGGCACACACCTTTAATCCCAGCACTTTGAAGGCAGAGGCAGGCAGATCTCTTTGAGTTTGAGACCAGCCTGGTCTACAGAGAAAAGTTCCAGGACAGACTCCAAAGCTACACAGAGAAACCCTGTCTCAAAAAACGAAAAATCAAAACGGGAGCCAAGTACAAAGAAATTTTCTTTTGGTTAAGATTTGCTTAGTACATTGCATTTCTTTACAGTAATTTTTATGTTTTCTATTTCAGTGTTTTTCTTGTAAGGCGATATAATTGGGTTTTGCATTTTTATGTAAACATAATTTCTGCCAGGTAAGTTAGTGTGTTAGACCACTTATATTTAGTCTTAGAATCAGTCTTATTAAATTTGCTGTGATAATTGAATTTTGTTGCTTGAGAGTAGGATTATGGTTTTTTCATTCAACAAATACTGTATCACACATTTGAACACATATCTTGGGGAGGGGGGGTCAGTCCTGTCTAAATTGGGTAAAATTGTGCTTATTACACATTTCTTGGCCAATGGTGTAAGGCTGAAAATTCATTACCTTAAATGAACAAGACCAAATGACTTACCATAGTTCATAGTAACTAAGTGTGAATACTTGGGTAATCTTAGTAGAAGCAAGCAAGATTGTCTTGTTAGTACCATGGATGCAATTATTTCAAAATTGATGGTAATTGATGTTTATACTGAATGATTAAGGAATAGGGTGTTCTTATTACCACTGCTCTGGTTTTCTTGGAATTCCATGTGAGTAAAAGATTAACAACATAATCTGAACTTACCAAATCATCATATAAATTAGCTGCTGTCAATATACTCCTGTCCTGCTAGTCTGAGAGTTGACATCAAGTGTAGTTTTGAGTACAGCCTCCCTGTAGTTCCTTTTAGAAGCCAGAGGTCAGAACTTAGTGTGACACACCTCTGAAAGTCAGAAGTTAAGGCATGCTAACATGTGTGCATTAGGTTCTGTGCTCCTGCTCTAAGCACTGTAATAAGTCACAACAAGGTTTAATTTTTGTTTTTCTTAAGCAGCTGGGGAGTTTGCAAGCTTTTTAGAGACTTGCTTTCCCAATTTGTAAAAGAGGTTACTCTACTTTTATGGGTTGTGGTGCAGATGAAGTGTAAGGTTCATGGTACTCTAGAGTTTCTGCATATGGGGGCCACACATTCGGATAAATTATGGCTCACCCAGGAGTGTAGACTGTAAGTTTATTTGTTCAATCAGCAAGTAAATGGGGACTTGCATTTTTCTGAAGGTGATTAAAAAGTGGAAGTCGTTGTTGATGCTTTATAAGAAAAGTGCTTGTGACCTGTGGTGAAAGTATGAATTCTCTGCAGGGAAGGGAAGTGAGTGAGAAGCTCTGCATGGCTCTAACAGCATGCATGAGTGCTGCGAGTGATGTGGGATTCTCATCAGACACAGGGCATTCAGGCACCGCTGATCGGCCATATTCACAGTTGCAGTGAAGGATGGGCTCTGCCATAGATTGCTGAAGTATAATGTTAACTTCTTTTGAGTTTCTTGTTAATTATTTCCAGATTGGCTTGGAGCGGGGTGGGGGGTGGGGGATGGGACTCTTCATTTCCTTTCTTTTAATGTCATTCCTTTTCTGCTGGTGACTCCAATTGCATGCAGGAATGTGCTTGTCTCTTAGGGATAGACATTCTTATAGTAAATTTGAAAATTAAATGAGGAAATATATTTTTTCTCCTTTGCCTTTTGGTTGTATGTGTTGGTCATCATTGAAGAGAGTCTGAAAGACTCGTGGTTATAGTTTGTTTTAACTTCAACATTTTCTGAGATGACATAGTCAGTTCTGTGTGGCATATATCAACATCCCCTGAGATTTACCATGTGCTGCTTCGGCCATGCACTGTTGAAAATTCTCTGAATATATAAAGAATAAGTGGTCTATGCCTAGAGAATTTGCAGATTCCTTGAGAATGTATGGTATCTAACTTACTTGAAAATAATTAACAAGAAACTATAAAAACTTACCTATATAGTATTATTAATATGGTCTTGGCAAATGCTAAGCTTTGCTGTGAATTTAGTTATACTGTTTAGGACAAAGGCAAGGCTCTTAATTTTTTCTTTAAATTATATTTATTTATTTGTCTGTGTAGGGTGTGTGTATGTGTGCACATGCCACAGTGCATGTTTGGAAATCAGCAAACAACTCTCAGGCATCAGTTCTCTCTTTTTACCATGTGTAAGGTGCTTAGGTTTGGTGGCAAGTGCCTTTACCCATTGAGCAATCTCACACCCAGAGACAAGGCTTTTATAAATATGTGTAGTTAACAGAATTTTTAGAAACTATATTCTTTTGAGCCGAAAGTGGTGTAGGTTTAGAATTGGTGGTTCTCAACCGTCCTCATGATACAACTCTGTAATGTAGCTCCTCAGGCTGTGACTGTAATGATGCAACAGTGAGTGACACTGTGGCCCGTTGGAGCTGAGGGACTCCACAAAGTCTCATCATGCAACAGATTCCCACATGAGAGGCTTATGGGGGCGTGCAAAGGCAGCCTCTAAATGACAGCGGAAAGAAAAAGAGAGTGGGAGAGTTCGTGACTCACCATAGCAGTAGCAACAGTGGCTTGGTGGTTGATGATGATGTGTTCTGCTGCCGATGGTCCCTGAGGGCAGGCCAATAGAAATGCCTGAATGCTAACAGGTACTTATTATAATCTTAGAGAGTATTGGGCTGGAGAGATGGCTCAGAGGTTAAGATTATGGCTGCTCTTCCAGAGGACCCTGGCAGCTCACTGCTGTCATAAGTCCAGTTCCAGGGGTCTGACACCCTTACACATGCAGGCAAAACCACCAAGGCACAGGAAATTAAAATAAATAATTAAAATACATTTTATTTTAAAGACAGTGTTGTTACTTTCCCTTCCTCTGCTTAATGTGGTTAAGATATTATTTTGCTGAGAATAATTTGATTGGTTCCTTCTCACAAGTCATTGTTGTAATGACTTTGTATGTAGCTTGAAGAAACACCTAAGTGAAGTGACATTTTTCTGTCCCCTAAAAGATGGGAAGAAATTATTAGGGGGCAGGAGCAAGATGACTTAGCAGTTAATAATTCATTCTGTTCTTACAAAAGCCCTGAGTTGTGTTCCAGCACCCACACCTGTGGCTTACAACCACCTAACTCCAGCTCCAGGGTGATCCAATGCCCTGCTCCAAGGGCACCTGCTGGCACGTGCAGATAGCCTTCCACCAATATATTTAAAAATGGTTAAAAACCAGGAATGACCTTGAAGTTAACCCCCTAAAACAAGCATCCCTGTCATCAGTCTTATAAAGGAAGGCAGTTCTGACATGGCAAGACATGGAGGAACTTGAGGCGGGCACACAGGACCAGCAAGCAGGTTTCTTGTCTGTGTCTCCATTCCTCTGGCTTAGTCTCTAAGAGATTCTGTGCCCAAGTGAGGACTGGCAGTATTGTGCTCCTCTTCTATACAAGTACAGTGTCTGTGTGTCTGTCAGGGCACACTGCAGTAATTCTCCTTGTTTGGGATATGAAGTGTAGCCAGGCTCAAACAGAAAGTGGAACTGAGGTTACTCCGGGCTGAAGGTGGGGAGGAAGGAAGGTCTTGTTGAACAGATATAGGTTTCAGTGTGCACATGAACTATTCTGGAGATGGTTACAGCAGCGCTGATTGGTACATTTACAAATGGTTATAGTAGGGAGTGTTGTATGTACTTTAATGGCACTTTAAAAAGAAAGCAGTATTGTAAATATGCAATTAAAATGTGACTTCTTAAAAGTAAGAATTAGCATGGCAGCAGCTACATAGCAATTTTGAATGCATTTTTAAAAAATTAACAAGAATTAGGAATCCCCTCCCCCAGAACTTTTTTAGTTCTTTATTCAGGTTTTGGTTTGGAGGATAGTTCAGGCCGGACTTTCTTGGAATTGGTGTATAAAAAGCATTTCATTCTGAAAAAGAAGAGAAGATAAAGCTGGATTTTATTGTGTTAGTTTTGGAGATCCTGAAAGATGTTTTCAGTTTGAAAGTTTTTTTGTTTTTGTTTGTTTGTTTGTTTTTGTTTGTTTTGTTTTACCCCCAATCAGTGTTTAGAAATAGGCATATAGATGTTTACAACTAAAATTGAGTCTATAAAGAGTAGATCTACTTTGGGGCTACGCACATAACTAGAGATATTTTTAGTAAAAACAGGCACTATCATTGTTGACACTCATTTTGTCCAGTGAAATTCATTTAGTTCATGATGCTGTGGCAAGCATTATGACTGATGGGTAGAACATAAAAGTAAGAGACATGGCAACACATCAATTGTGATATGTTGTTGTCCACACACTGTTCTTAATATATATTCATAAAGAATGATGTTGTGTTACTCACTTTCAAATAACAAAATACCTGGAATAAATAATGTAAGGGAAAAGGGATTTACAGTAGGTCTTCCCACATCAGTGGGTCCAATCTAGAAACTCAGTCAGCAGCATTAACCATCACAGCTATTGTATACACTTCCTATGTAGCATGAATAAGTCTTTATGTCTGTTAGAACCATGGCACACATACAGAGAAGGGACCATAGGTTGCTTATATTTTGTTGCTCTCATGTAATGCAGTAACTGAGATACATAGAGATATGTTATGTGTTGAAAAAATACATTAATTACTAAATCACTGCCTGAGTTCAGTCCCAAGTATTATTTACTTGGTGTAGGAGCCTTCTCCCTGGTCCTAGTTTTTTCTTTCCTTCCACTCTATAACATACAGCAGTAAAAAATGATTTCCATTATGTAGACATGATTATTTTAACCCTGTTGTAATTTTGACTTTTTGAAAAACTTAGCTTTGGGAACAAATATGTGAGAACAATGAAGTGTATATTTTTAACTTCATTGTTTCATTTTTCTGCCATTTTGCCTGAATTATACTTGACAGGATACTGTGTAACAGATGTAATGTGTTACTGACAAGGAAGTTCTGTAATCAGAGGAATCTGGGAACATGGATTCACAAAGTAACTAATTTGAGGTCTCTGAGCCTTTAACCTGACAGCATGCATTGCAAGTCTGTCTTGGTGTATTTCCTTGAGATATTAGTGTTCTATGAAATACTCGTTAGTAAGTTCTGTCCAAGTTCATAGAGTCACTTCAGCAAATAAGATTGCATTACTGTCACAGAATACCCTCTTCTCAGAGCTATTACGCATTCCAGGTTAATATCTGATTATTTCAGCCTGCAGATTGCATTTGAACTTGTATAGACCTCTGCTGGTATCAGTGTACATATAGCTGCATTGAGTCTCCAAGAGAGCCCAGCTCACATCCTGTCCTTAACAACCCCTTAGCAGGCACTGAGGAGTAGCCAACTGGCTAGTGTCTCTGCGGTGTTTACTTAACAGGTTATGCATGCTTTTCTACCTAGTTTGCTTACTTCAAGCAAGAACTTTCCAAGCTATAAGAGTTCATATTGCTCTGACATTTTAACATAGCCATGTTGGTAAAATAAATTCTTATATTACTCACTTAAAGCTAAACACTATTAACTTCTTTTTGTTTGTTTGTTTTGTTTTTGGAGACAGGGTTTGTCTGTGAAACAGTCTGGCTGTCCTAGAACTCACTCTTTAGAACAGGCTGGCTCGAACTCACAGAGGTTTTCCTGGCTCTGCCTCCTGAGTGCTGGAATGCACCACCACTGCTCAGCTCACTGTTAGCATACTTAAAGCATCTTAAACATTTATTTTTAATTATTTGTATATGTGTGTGGGTATGTCAGATTCCTGGAATTGGAGTTGCAGGCAGTTGTGAGCTGTCTGCTGTGCATACTGGGAACCAAACTGGGGTCTTTCAGAAATGCAGTGTACCCTCCTAACATCTGAGCCATCTCTCTCCTGCCCCTGTTGTTGAAATTCTTATATGTGTCCTTTTTGTTTGTCTGAAAAACTAAGAGAAAAGTAGACTCAAATTGACTTGCATAATAGGATAATACGAATTCATTATCTGATGTTAAGAAGTTGTGGGTAACCTTCTCAAGGTTGGCTACTTGCAGCACGTATTGTCTGGTCTAGATTTCAGAAAGCATTAGGCTTTCCCTTTTTGGTTGTAAGCACTGGGACTCCTAAGTCCTCTCTCAACAGTGTCTAGAGAATAGGTTGCTCCCTCTCCTTCCCTCCCTCCAGCCCTCCCTCCATCGTTTCCTCTTTTCCTCTCTTCCCCCTTCTCTTCCATCTTTTTTCCTTTCCTTTTCTCTCCCTCTATCTCCCTTTCCCTCCCTCTCCCTTCTTCACCCTTCTTCTCCTTTCCACTCTCCCTGCCTCTCTCCCTCACACTCCGTTTAACAGGAGGAAAATGTCAGCATGTCCCGTCCCTGAGAAGGCTTCTGTTTGTCTCATTGGCTAAGTCCAAGTTAACAAGCTTATACTGAAGAGATGTTCTGAGAGCATCCATTCTTTCCGATCACATAATCACTTCAGGGACAATGTGGCTTCCAGATGTCCTTGAAAATTACTCTCCTTTGCTGTAGGAGCTTCATGATGAGGTTGAAAAGGATGAACTTGGATTAGTTATGAAATTCCATAGCCCATCTGCAAAACACTATTCTCTGTTTTCTAGAAGACCCAGGCTTATGAGAGCCATTCTCCAAAGCTGTATTCCCCCTATAAATCAGTGAGTAAGGGAAAATCCACTCCACAAGAACTGAACCCTTGATGCCATGCCACCAGGTGGTGGCAGAGTGTCAAAATCATGCATGCCATTAATTTTCCCAGATAACCTTCATTTCAGTTTGTTTGGCCTATTTTGCCCCTAGAACATTATCAGTATTTTATAAATTTTAGTGTTTCCATCCCAATATGTGTAGCTGCTCTGTATTTTGTAGACATTTCTTAATAACACTGTATGTTGCATGTATTCAAATTGAGCTACTTTTTGACCCAAGGGCATTATTCAGACTTACATGATTACACCAAATCAAATTCAGATATGGGATCTTATCACTTCCCTAGTATTTATATTTATTTATAACCATGATTGTCCTACATGGTAATTATTTTTTTAAATCTACTTAACTTTAGATTAGGTACAAAACAATTTCAATTTTGAAATTTGTTGATTTTCTTATTTTCAAGGCTACACATTTACATATTGACTAACCTCTAACACTTCAATTCACCACAAATGTTACTTTGATTGGGATCATTGTCTATCTCTTGGTAGCACCAAAGCCAAATTTAAATCTTAACAAGAAACAAACAAAAGAACAGTGCACTTCCTAGGGCACAGATCTCCTAAGTCAATGAGACAGCATACACTTGAGTGAAGAAAGTCCTGTGTAAAAAAAAAAAAAAAAAACAATGTCTGTCTGTCTAGCTAATTAGTGATGACCAACACACACTAAATTTTTACAGATAAATTTTAATTTATGCAATAAAGCAACTCATATAGGGTTGAGAGTATATTTGAGATGAGGAACCAGCAATGGGTTGTGCTCAGCTTACTGCCCAGCCTACTGTTCTTGCATCATAATCATTAAGCTTTTCCTTCTTAAAAAGAGGATCAGTGAGGTGAGATTTGTGCCTGTCAGAAAACTAAAAAAATACAGTGTTGCTATAGTTCAACACTGGTGTTGCTAGGACTAGAGAGTAAGGTTCTGTGGGGAAGCTTAAATGAACACATGTGAAGGTTGGATGTGAGAGTTAATGCCACAGAATTGTTGGCTGACTTTCATACACAGCTGTGACATGCATGGCCACTCATACACAGCATGAACAATATAACAGTTTATTAATAATGAAATAGTGTGGGACTGAGGGAATAGCTTAACTGTAGAGTGCATACTTAGCATAGCCAAGGGTCTAGGTTCAATTCTCAGTGCTATGAGAGAGGCTTGACCCATAAAACTGTGAAGATTTACTAAGTATCAATAATTGAAATCAATCTAAGAGGGTAAGTGGCTCAGTGTGTAAAGCATTTCCATATTTTCATAAGGACCTGAGTTCACATCTCCAGAACCCATGAAAAACTGGGTGAGATAGCACACATCTGTGATTCCCAAGTACGTACTACACAGAGATAGAGACATCCTATTCCTAGAAGCTCAGAGGCATCTAGCCTGGCAGATGCAAAAGTAAACAAAGAGACTCTATCTCAAGGTGGAAAGTGAGGACCAGCCCATGGTTACTATCTGACCTCCATAGGAGCACCATGGCAAGTGTGTGCCCCTGACATGGATGCACTCACTTCTACAATACACATTATGCATACTCAAAAATTAAAGACATTAAGGAGATGATATGAAAACAATAATGATTGTCACTTTTCAACCATAAGATTGACACCCTTTTAAATGTTTGCCAGTATTCACTTTGGGGAAATTTGCAAGGAATTAACCTATTCTGGAAAATGGCAAAATTCCCAAAATATGTTAACATGTTACAACCAGTGGGATAGACATTATCACAATAAAAGAAAATAAATGTAAGTAAGTGTGGAGACCCTGGGTTCAGTCCTTGCTGTACTCCCTACCCCCATGCCAAAAGCAAAGAATATCAAGTAGAGACCAGTGTACACCAGTGTCCACAGCAATCTTCTTTACTATGGAGAAGATGATACAAGTGGTCATCAGTGAGGACATAAAATGTGGTGAACACATAAAATACAATTTTGTTTTGTTTTTTAAAAGGAATGGAATTCTGGTATGTGCTACAGAACACGTGACCCTTGAAATATGCTGGTAATATAACCCAGATACAAAACGACAGATGCTGTGAATCCATTTATGGCAGGTAATTAGATTAGGCAAAAGCAGACAGTGGTTACCACAGGTAGACGAGTAGGAAGAATGGAAAGGTGTTGTTTGTTAATGGATCATTTCTGTTTGGAATGATGAAAATGCTCTGCAGATAGGCAGTGGCAAAGGTTGTGTAACAGCCTGAGTGTATTAATGACATTGAATAAAATATGTTAAATGGTGCATTTTGTGTATCTTTTCCATAATTATATTTTTAAAAAAGAAGTTGGAGAGATGGTTTAGAGATTAAGAACATTGGCTGATCTTGCAGGAGACCCATGGTTCCCAGCACTCTCCTGGGTGGTTCACAACTGTCTATTAACTCCATTTCCAAGGAATCCAAAGTCCTCTTCTCCATGAGTACCAGGCACATGACATAGTATACATGCATACATGGCCACTAGTGACTCAGATGCCGGGAGGGTGTACAGCAAAGGAACTGTCCATTTGTGGCTGTTGGGAATATAAATTGGACAGCCACTATTGGAAGACAGCTTAGCAGTTCCTTATTAAATATGCTTTTTTACCTAGTGACCCAACAGTTGTTTTCTTTGGCATTTACCAAAGTGAGTTTTGTACATAATGTACATAGATGTTTCTAATAGATTTATCCATAATACCCACACTTGGGAGCAAATAGGGTGTTTACTAGCTTAATGGTGGAATAAACTGAAAGTTTTCCAGATATTAGACTATTATTCACTGGTGGAAAGACATTGGTTATTGTAAGCTGTAAGATTATTGGGTGTTCAGTGGGAATTCAATGCATATTTCTAAGTGCCAAAAGCCATTCTAGGGGAGGAAGGATAACTAGATGGAGCATAGGAAATTGTGACCAGAGAAACTCTCCTGTATGAGACTTTAATAGTGGGTGCATTCCCTAAAATCCCAGAGTGCACAACACCAGTAGTGGGCCCTAATGTGCCATGTGTTTCAATGCTGGTGATATCAGTGTAGGCTCATAAATTGCGACAAATACACTATTTGGTATGAGATTTTGATAGCAAGGCGGCTATGTAGGGTTGGGGTCTTCTGCTCAACTCTCTGTGAACCTAAACCACTCTGAAAAACAAAGTTGTTTTAAAAATAATGTAGGTTTGACTTGGTGGTGCATGTCTTTAATCCCAGCACCAGACAGAGGCAGGTGCATCTGAGCTTGAGGCCAGCCTGATCTACATAGTGAGTTAGGGGACAGCCAGGATTACTTAGTGTGAGACCTTGTCTAACATAAATAAAGAGCAGGTATACATATATACATATACATACACACACATTTGAAATTTATCTGAAAATAGTGAATTGTAAAGCATTATACAAAGAATAATCTGGTTTACATTTTGAAATGTTACCTATATTATCTGTATTTAACTATAAAGCAATGGATAGCACTTCTAAAAAGATGTGTGTGCAGTAGGGCCACTATTTTTCTATTCCATGTTTTTACTGTGTGGCCTCCAATGTACTCTAACACAATGTATTGTGTTAGAGCCTCAAATCTAATGAAACCTATTTTTTCTAGTTATAGGTAGATTTTATTGTTTCAGCTGCTGCAATTTGTTCTGACATACTAGGTTTTAAAAATGGTTATCATTAGCTTTAATGAAATATGGGAATGGATTTAGTATAGTATATAATTGATTCTACTTTCAGATTATAGAAATATGCCAGAATAGTTTGGTGTTTAAAGGAATCTTGTGGTGAATACCCTTTGAAAATACAAAGTATCATCTTTTTAATTTTTTTGTAAGCGTGGACTTTTGAACCAGAAAAAATATCTCACTATCTTTGTAGTAATTTGCTTTGTCTTAGAAGGCAGATATTTTCCCATTTATTAATATCATATTGCTTCAGTTGGATCTATTATTTAGAGAAAACAAATTTTTATTTAGATCAGTATTTTGCAAAATTGTAAACCCATAACCAGTAGGATCAGCATCACCTGAGAAATTCATAAATGCAAATTCTTTGGACTATAGCTCAGAGTGCTTGCCTAGTGCTCAAGGATTTGGGGGTCAGAACCCTACCACTGTTCTGTTTAGAAGCTCAGGAGGTGGGGTCAGCAGCCTACTAAACACTTAGTGTCTTATTCTGATGCATGCCACTGCTTGAGAACTGCTGGCTCATGTAACCTATATGCAGTGGCTAAGCATCAGCTCATTCCCTCAGAGCCCTGGTTTGACTTAATCCCACAGGGCATATGAGGAACTATCTCCATATGACTTCTAATAGCTGTACAGATCAAAATAAACAAGCAAAACCTAAAAGCAGAGCAGAATTCCAAGCCTGATGGCAAAGGCAGCCTAACAAGAGCTGTGGCTACCATGGCCTTAGGGTTGAGTATCTCAAAACTAACAAGGACCAAGCAGCCCCTCAGAAGTGTCTCTGAGCCTGTGTTTAAATTGTGTCCTATATTACCAAGAAACAACATGACAACTCAGGAATGTAGTGTTTCATGTTTAAAATACTTAGATTAGAGCTGGAGAGCTGGCTCAGTGGTTAAGAGCATTGCTCTTCAGGGGACTGAGTTCCATTCCTAGCACAGACTTCATATGGTGGCTCATAACTAGATGTGACTAGCTCCAGGGATATGATGCCAGCCATCTTCTGGCTTCTGTGGGTATCTGCACACAAGCAAGAGACAAAATGCATCTGAAATACTAATATATATGTATGTACATAAGATTTTTTTTTTCAGAATTGGGGAAGTACTGAATGACTTATCTTTCAAATGCTTTTAAGTTTGTTTGGCCTGACTTACTTGTACTGTCTCAGAGCTACTGCTGGAGAAGTAGTGGAAGGAAGTAGATGGGACTTCTGCTTGCATATTGAACAGGAGAGACTTCTCAACAGTAAAGCTACCAACTCCCTAAAGATATGCCTTCTGCATTTTAAGTAAGACTGGTATTTAAACACGAGTCTCCCTCTATATAGCTAGACTTATATTGTGAAAAGTCAGTTTCTTCTTGGCTAACAAATTCAGTTAATCCAGTCCTCACCTACTTTCTAGATGTTTATGACTCCAGAGTGACAGAGGCATGGAAGACACTTTAAGAAAGCATATCTATGATCAAATGAGCCTGAAATTTCTTAATTTATAGTAAAAGATGTGCTAGAAACTGGGTGTTGAGAGTTGTCCCTGATTATTTATTTACTCACAGACTCAGGTGAGAGTAATAATTGTGAGGGGTCAGGTGCACCCTGAAATTTGTCAGTCTTTTCTAGTGGTATGTTCGTGTGTTTTCCATGCTTACTGTTTGGATGACTTCCACATGGAATTGATCTGCTTTCTAAGCCGAATAAGCTGAATATATTAGTTAATTGACAAATTAAGCATGTTTAGAATTGGCAGCAACTAACAGATTTCTTATGGAGTACACAGTTCCTATTAGAAGCTTTACTGGGACAAGGGCAACAGCACTGACTTACAGCAGTGGCACAGTACAAGTCTACACAAACAGCCTCAGGTACTCTGGAGAGACCTTAGTCAAAAGGCAAATCAAATTTGAATACAGATTTTTAAAGGAGATTTTCTTTTGAATTCTCAAATCCAATTTCTAACTTAAGTAACTCGAGGCAGAGGTTATTTGAGGGTAGAGATGGAATAGCAGATAAAGATTATATAAAAATGTTGAAGACATATTACTCATGTCTGGGGGTGGTGCCACAGGCCTTTAATCCCAGCACCTGGAGTGGTAGAGGCATGCTATTCTCTCTGAATTTCAGGCTAGTGAGGGCTATGTAATGAGACCTTGTCTCAAAACAACAACAACAAAACCTAAAGACTTTTTTTTTCTGGATGAACTAAGAAAACATTTACTTTTTGTACAGGTTAATTTTATGTCAACTTGACATAAAAATTTTTTTTTACTTTTTTGTTGTTGTTGTCTTGTTTCTCAAGACAGAGTTTCTCTGTGTAACAAACAGCCTTCTCTATTCTGGAATTCACTTTGTAGACCAGGCTGGCCTCAAACTCACAGTAATCTGCCTGCCTTTGCCTCCCAAGTGCTGAGATTAAAGGCATGTACCACCATGTCGAGCCCATTTTCTTATTCAGTGATTGATGGGGGCAGGGGTGGCCCTGCCCATTGTAGGTGGTAGTGGTTCTGGATTCTATAAGAAAGCAAGCTAAACAAGCCATGAGGAGTAAGCCTTTAAGCAGCACCCTCCATGACCTCTGCATCAGCTTTGCCTCTAGGCTCCTGCCCTGGTTGAGCTCCTCTCCTGACTTCCTTCAGTGGTGCATTATGGATGTGGAAGTGTAAGCTGAATAAAACCTTTCCTCCCAGATTCCTTTTGATCATGGTTGTTTCATCATAGCAATCAATAGCAACCCTAAGACACTTTTTCATTTTACTCTAATGATTAATAATTTTCTTCAAATTAGAAAAGTTAGTTTTCAGTGTGGCCTTTAATGCTTTTTCTAACAGAGCTGAACCAACAGTCTATTTCATTTTGTCTTAAAGCATCTTCCAGGCAGTTTCTTAGCAAACCATTTTATCTGTTTGATTTTCTCTCTAGCTGTCGGAGGGAAGCCAGAGGCATGCAAACCTACAGAGAAGCGTTGAGAATGCTAGGATTGGGCGGCAAGAGACAGTAAGTTTGTGTCTATAAGTTCTTTAATAATATAAGTGTGTGTGTGTGTGTGTGTGTGGGTGTGTGTGTGAGAGAGAGAGAGAGAGAGAGAGAGAGAGAGAGAGAGAGAGAGAGAGAGAGAGAGAGAGAGAGAGAGAGAGAGAGAGAGAGAGAGAGAGAGCCAGGCTGCCTGAGTTTGAAAATCTCCTAAATTTTGTTCTTAATCTTTGTTCTTAATCAGTTATAACATGGGGAATAATAAAGTATGTTTCATTAGGTTATTGTGTGGATTAAACTAGTTAATATTTGTTAAGCTTTACACAAACATCTGGTATATAGAAGGCCCTCTTAAATGCTTATATACATATTTTAAGAGTTATAATAGAAAATGATCATGTAATATCCTTGTGATAGCTATTCATGTTGTCAACTTGACTACATCTGGAATTAACAAAGGTATAACTGTGAGGGATCCTTTTCTTAATTAAATCATTTGAAGTGGGAAGATCCACTTTTAATCCAGCTCTTCTGAAGTGGGAAGACCACAGTCATCTGGGCCACACCCTCTGCTGGCTGCCTGTGTAAAAGATGGGCTAAGGGGACGCTTGCTCTCTCTGCCTGCTTGCACTCATTCTAGTTGCCATGTCCATTCCTTCACCGGCAGTAGAGCCTGCTTGTTTGGATTCCGCTGTATACTGAAGACCAGCTGAGACAATCAGTCTCATGGACTGAATAACTGTTGGTTCTTGGACTTTCCCTTGGTAGACAAACATTGTTGGAGTAGCTGGACCATAGCTTGTAAGCCACTCTAGCAAATGCCCCCTCCCTCTCTCCCTCCCTCCCTCCTTCTGCTATCAATCAATCTATCTACAGGGCTATCTGTCATCTGTCTATCTAGTGATATATATCCATATCCAGAAGTGTTTCCAGTGTTAGCATGAATTTTTTAAGTATCTAGAATAGTTTTTCCAATTTGCTGACACCTATAGTTACTTTGAAGCTTCTCCAGTTATGAAGCCTCTCCTAGATACTAGGACAGTATTGAAAGCCCATGGCATGAACTAATTTCCAACTTAAGGAAACAAATGCATCTGATTATCCTGATTCATCAGCTGTGAGAGGCAACAGATTTGGTGACTGTATATACAAGTTTTGACAGTTTCTAGAAAAATAAGGAAAATGATGATGCTGGTTGGTTGCTCTGAGCATCTCCTGATAAACTGACAAAGGAAAAACATGTGCCCTGTGATAAAGCTAACTAACTTCTAGCATCTCAGAAGACAGTGAAGGACAAAGAGCTTAAGTTGCAGAAAATCAAACCAAAGCCTTCTTTATAAGTCTGGCTGAAATCCACAGAAAATTCATGTCCCAGCCTCTGAGGGTATTAAAGTAAGTACATTAATTGGTAAAGAATGGGATCCTGTAACTTGGGATGGGGTTGTGTGGAAGGACCCTATTGAGACTGAGAACTTTGAACCCTCAGATTCTTAAGGGTTTATCTCCCCTGAGGAGGAAATTGCTCCACCCTCAACAGAAGATGTGTTCCCACCCCCAACCCCGGAAATACTGCCTTTTCTACCCTTGACTGAGGAAATGGATTCTTCATTGTTTGCTAAACCAGTAGTGATTTTTTTTCCCTTAAGAAGACACTAGGCAAGATAATATTGATGTCCCCCAGGGCCCACCAATCCTTGCCTGTATACCTATAACCAGACTTGAGGCTAAGCAGGCTCCTAGAGGGGAAGTAGAAAGTATAGTCCATGAGGTGGTGCACTATGGTACTAAAGAGCTTAATAAGTTTGGTAATTCATTCACACAGAAATCTGGAGAGTATGGGTGGAAATAGGTTTAAGAGTGTGGGATAATGTTGGAAGGAGCATAAAACTGTATTGGGCGGACTTTTTTTCTATGGGCTCACTGAGTGGAGATTCTAGGTATAGTATAGAAACTTGCTCAGTTTTTTAAAAAAGTGCCAAAAGTTTGAATGGTTGACTGAAGCATTTGTTAAAAGAAAGCCTACTGAAAAGGAAGTTGGAGATGCCTGATATCCCTTGGCTTAGGGTTGATGAAGGGGTTTTAAGACTCAAGGAAATTGCAAGGCAAGAGTGGACACACTGTATAAAACCTTTCCTGCACTATGGGAACACCAAGAAGACATGCTCTTCACAAATCTTTTAAGATGCAAAATGGTGAGAGGGACACAAGCACATTTTAAGAACTTTGCTGTTGCTTTTTTCCTTGTGCCAGACTTTAGGGTTGGAAACACTGTTGTGCAGTTGGAAGAATTAAATGCAATGGGTTTAGTTGGTCCCGGAAGTAGCAGGGGCCACGTAGCAGCACTGAATTGGCAAAGGCAAGGTGATTATAGTTATCATAATGGGCAGCCCAGGCAAAGCAATGTTTATAATGGCCTGGCCCATAATGGGCAGCATTGGCAAAGTGAGTTTTATGGTGATATGACTCAAATGGAACTTTGGTACTAGCTAATCAATCATGGTGTTTTCAGGCATGAAATAGGTAAAAAGTATATTGCATTTTTGTTTCATCTATATAACAAGAAAACAAGACTGCCTTGTATTATGGCAAAAGGGAATCTTGGCCTATGAGTCAATTTCCAGATGTGAGTCAATTTGCAGATCCAGAACCTCTTGAATGGAGGCATGACCAGGCTCTCCTAGGGAAAGACCTTGATAAAATACCAGAGTTTTACTGTTGGCCTTTCTCCAGTCCTTCCCCAGAGGGATAACTGTACACTGGAGAAAATGAAAAAAAAAAAAAAATCAGACTTTCCAGGGTCTCTTGGATACTGGTTCTGAATTGACACTGATATTTTTTGGGGGAGAACCCAAGAAACATTGTAGCCTTCTGGTTAAAGTTGGAGCTTATGGAGGTCAAGTGATTAATGGAGTTTTGGCTGAAGTCCAATTCACTGGTCTATTAGGTCCTTGAACTCATCCTGTGGTTATTTTCCCAGAATGTGTAATTTGGAAAGATATACGTAGAAGTTGGCAGAATTCCTACATTGGTTCCTTGACCTGTGGAGTTAGGGCTATTATGGCTTGAAAGACCAAAGTTGCCTTTGCAGAGAGGGGATGGGGAGGGGAGAGGGAGAGAATGAGAATGAAAGACAATATCACTTCCCAGGGGGAATTGCAGGAATTAGTGACACCATCAAGGATTTGAAAGATTCAGGGGTGGTGGTTCCAACCACATCTCCTTTTATTCCCCTCTGTTTGGCCAGGGCAGAAGACAGATGGATCATGGACAGTGACAATTGACTATCAAATGATTATCGAAAACTTAAATAGTAACTGTAATTGTAGCTGCTATACCAGAAACGGTGCCCTTTCTTAAGCAAATTAGCATATCTCCTTATACATGGAATTTTTTTTTCTATGATTTTGTTGAAGATATTTGCTGTACCTTTGCTTTGGGCTTCTTCTTTTTCCTGTATTCTGATTATTCATAGATTTGGTCTTTTCACAGTGTCCCTAATATCCTGGATCTTTTGTGCCTAGATTTTTTATATTTAACATTTTTTTTGACTGGGGTGTCTTATTTCTTCTACCTTGTCTTCAATGCCTGAGAGTCTTTCCTCCATCTCTTGTGTTCTGTTGGTGTGGCTTGCCTCTGAGGATCCTATCTGAATTTATAAATGTGGGCTTTCTATATTGATTCTGTTTCTACCTGCAGTCCCTAAACTGTTTTCTCCATTTCATCTCACTCTGTTTTCATAGATTTATTTAATGGATTATTAATTTTCCCTTTTAGGAAATTAAAGGCTATTTTGAAGTCCTTATCTTGTTTTTCAGCTATATTGCATTTCTCAGGGCCTGTTATGGTAGGGTTGCTATGCTCTAGTGGAGACATGTTGTCCTGGCTATTATTGATTGTGTTTTTATACTGGCATCTTGGCATCTGGGATTGGGAAAATTGTAATTCTGGGTGCTAATATTTGGTCTTGTCTTTGTTGGGTGGATGTTTTGTTCTTTGGTTTCTGTTACCCTCTCTGGTTCTCAGGCGAGTGTGTTGGCTGTGTGTTAACTAGTAGGGAATGCTTCTGAGATCCTGACAGGTATGGCCTCTGGGGTTTCCCTTTAGAATGTGTTTCTTAGACACTTAGGGATAGAGCTGGGCTAGAAGTGGGGGTAGGGGCTGGGAGTTCACCGATGGGGTCCACTGAGGGAGAAATAAAGGGTGTGCTTCTAGGATCTACTGAGTCCCCTGGGAATGGGTGTAGAAAGGGAGGAGAGGCCAGAGTGGGTAGTTGGTTGGTGTCCCAGAGATTGCCTGCTAGAATTGGAGACTCAGACAAAAGGATGTAGGGAGGGGGGTAGTGTGGCAGCCTGTAGGAGATCTGTGTGATATTTTAGAAATGGGGGCGGAGAGGAAGAGGAGGCTACAGTAGGTGATCTGCTCCAGAGCTGGAGATGAGACTGGGGGATTAGACTTGGAGAGAGGAGAGAAAGTGAAAATCTGAAGATTGCCTACCTGCTTTCCTGGTTAGTGCAGTCGGCAGGTTCCCAGGAAGTGCCTTCGGAGTTGGTGGCTATGACAGAGTGGTGGGGTTATGGTTAGGGGTAAGGGTTGGGGAGGCTATAGGAGATCTGTTTGATCTTCTGGAGTTGGAGCAGAGAGGCAGGGTATATTGTTTGTTTGTTTCTTGTAATTCTAGAGTTTGAAGCCAAGGCCTTGTGAATGCTAGGCAAGTGTTCTACCATTGGGAAGAAAAGAACAATAAACAACTGAGCAAAGTCTCTATATTTTTTTAAGGACCAAGCAGACACTGTAACAGGCTGCTTAGTTTTCTCTCAGATTTCAGGCCTCAGTTTCAGTTGCCTAAAACTGAATAAGCAGTTTCTGAGGAAGAGCCACGAACAAAGGACAATTAGACTCAATACTCCTGTCAGCAGGATGGGGAGAACTGGCTGACCCAGCCCTTAGCCAGTCTGAGATAATGACCAGATAAGGACAAGGCCTGGGACTTGTCCAGGCCTGCCCCAAAGTGAATGCTGTAGCCCTGCTCAGTACCTAACTAGCCCTAGCCAATTAAAAAGTTACTAACATGATTGCCCCTGACATAAGCCAGTGAGCTAACTTCTTGGACACTTCCTTTAGTTAGGCTTAAAAAGACCTCACACACTTCTCCATCTTGCTTTTGTGGAGAATGGTCGGCCCTGGCATGCTGGAATCTTTTTTAAGATAATAAATGCTCTTGCTGTTTGCATGTGTGGACATTGGTCTTTTGTGGGACTTCTCCAGGATCCTAACAATTTTAACATTAAAGATCAGCACAGACTACTAGACATTCCCTTGGCCTTGATTCCTGTCACTTGATTGTGAAAGGAAGCAATCTGAAAATGTGTTACATTGCAGAGAGGACCATGTCACAGGTGTACAGGGAGTTTGTGTTTATACATTTATTTCAGATATATTCTCTTATGTAAGTTTCAGCACAGTTACAAATAAGAATCAGAAGATGGTAATTTGTGTAAATTATTTAAGAAAAGGTAAGCTCCAGGTATCACCCAAACCTGTTTGTTTTCTGTAGTTGATATATACCTTCAATGAATAGTGGCATTGTAGTAGATTGTCAGCCAGTCTACTGAGGATGCGTTAATCCACTTAGCCAGCAAAGCTGAGGATGGGGAGGAGCCCACTGTCAAGCCACAGTGGAGCTTGTAGCCAGCAGAAGGGCATTATAATCAGAAAGACTCCTAACGAAGCCTTACCAACAGTTTTCAGAAGTATCCACACCCTGTCTGTTAGGGTTCAGCTACAAAAATGCTGCTGAAAAAATTATTAACACCAGGCATGTTGTCTGGAAACTCATTTTTGCTTGCCAGCTGTATAAGAAGTGACTGCCATTACTATCTTCAGTTTTGTATTTGAGGAACTAGAAGCATGAAGACATTAAATACCGTGGCAGAGATTTCTCATCCCAGTGCCGCAGCGCCACCACTGTGCTCACACAGACCTTAATCCCTTTGCTTCTCCTGGCTTCACTAGCTTTTTCTCCTCTTTCTTCTACCAAAGCATGTATTATCTGGGTGTAGACCACAAGTAGTCACCATTCTGGTATATCCTAGTGAGCCTTAATTTTTTCTGAGCTGTGTCAATGTGGCATTTACTAATTATATTTACCCATTTACATTTAAATCATATATAGTTCAGTTTTTCAGTCATAGCAACCATATTTCATATGCATGTGACTAATGACCCTGTACTGGAATGTGCAGACCTTGGTTGTTCCCATCCTGCAGTGCTCTATTGGGTTTGTGTGCTCTCTCTCTAGACAACATCAAAACCAGAGTACAATAGAAAGTACAGGATGGCAGAGAAGCCTTAGGCCACTTGAACTTTGATTTTTGCCTTGTATTCATCTGAGAAGCTTTGCCAGCATTTGATTTTGTATGAAATTATTTTTCAGGTCTCACAAATGTCAGCCACACAGTCATAGCAATATGACATCTCTGTGTTGATGTGGGCTTTGCCTAAAATGTCAAAGGGTACCTATTTTTATGCTATTAAAAAACTTTATTTGGTTCACCTTGAAAGAAAAATGGTAGGAGGCCACTTCTGATCCCTTTAAATATTTATAAAGGTTAATCATTTAAGGTAGAAAAAAACCCCTGGAACATCTTTAAAACACGTTTTGAAAGATAATTGTTTAATGATTAATGTTGCTGGAAACAGTGACTTACATGCATAAGCACAAGCCATGAAATTACCCAAAAAGCAGTGCAAGCTTCTCCTTGATGTGTGCTAACATCATCATATTTGAGTTCATCCATGTGTAGCCATCTGCTCTTGCCTGTTTGTGATTGTTGCATTCTACTTATTTATTCCTATTATTCAGTATATATGAAAGGCTTGAGATTTCAGAGAAGGATGGGAATTAGACTTGTTCTTATACTGCACATATTTGTGTGTATACTGAGGTGTGTCCACCAAGGGATTGGCTCTAAGACTTTGTGTGATACTAAAATCTGGTTGTTCAAATCTCTTCTTTAAGTTGGACCCATGGATGCTCACCAGATAAAGGTGCTTGTTCCCAAGGCTGACAGCCTGAGTTCAATCCCAAGGACCCTCAGAATGGAAGCTGTACACATATAATCTATGAATTAAAATGTCAATTATATATGTCTATATATAATATGTATATAAAATATGTATTTATATATAAGTGTAATATATGTCTATAAAATGGCATAATAGTTGCATATATCTTGTATAATCCTCATATATTTTAAATAATCTTTAAAGTACCTATAATTTTTACTACATCAGAAATGCTCTGTTAACCTTTTTTTTCTGTTGTATCATTCAGAGATTAACACTGAGGGAAACTTCTGTACATGTTTAGTACAGGTGTATGTTTTTCTTTTTTAGTGTTTTTGATATCTGGATGATTGAATATACAGATGCAGAGCCCATGGATACTGGGAGCTGACTATATAAAATATCACATCAAATAATTGTTTACAGAATTTATTACTTCATTACACATGAGATTTATTTTGTTGTAAAATAGATTATTTGTTTAGCTATGTAAAGATGTGTTACATTTGTTTGTGTTGCAGAAGAATTGTTTAACTAAAGATGTGTTTCATTTGTTTATGCTGCATTGTAAAGATGTGTTGCTATTATACCTTGCCTGCCTAAGGCACCTGATTGGTCTAATAAAAAGCTGAACAGCCAATGGGTAGGCAGAAGATGAATAGGTGGGGCTGGTGGGCAGAGGAAAGGGGAGCCAGTCAACTGGGGCCAGACAGACAGACACAGGAAAAGCAGGAAAGCAGAGGGACAATACATAGATTAATAGAAATGGGTTAATTTAAGTTAAAACACACACACACACACACACACACACACACACACACAAAGCTAGCTAGAAACGAGTCTAAGCTAAGGCTGAACATTCATAATTAATAAGTTTCTGTGTCATGATTTGGAGGTTGGTAGTCCAATAAAGCCTGCTACATCATATGGCCTAAATGTCCATAAAATCCTTTACATCCAGGAAGAACGAGCCATGCTTACAAAAGAACTTTCTTCATTTCGGGACCAAAGGGATCAACTTAAGGCAGAAGTTGAAAAATACAGAGAATGTGACCCCCAAGTTGTGGAAGAAATACGTAAGTTTATATCACTACTAATTTAATTTTGGTAACAAGAGAGTTGACATGGCTAGTTGTGTAGAAAACACCCTTTGTGTGTGTGTGTGTGTGTGTGTGTATGTGAGAGTGTGTGTTCGAGTGTGTGTTCGAGTGTGTGTGAGTGTGTGTGTGAGAGTGTTGTGTGTGCGAGTGTGTGTGAGTGTGTGTGTGTGAGTGTGTGTGTGTGTGAGGAGAGAGAGAGAAAGAGAGAGAGGGAGGGAGAGCCTCCTTTAAGACTGCTCCAGCGCTGTGTGCGCACTCAGTGTCTCACAATTGTTGCTGAGGAGACTCCCAGTCCATCCTGAGTACCCACAGCTTTGACACTGAAAGTAAGTAGGGTAGGACAGGACAGGCAGAAAACAGTCAGGAAACAGAGGCCAGAGCTGCCTATGAAGAGATCTACCATTGCCTTCTAAGAGAAGGGTATTATAAATACAAGGACTTGCCTTATGAGTACTCCAGTGGTCTCCTTCCTTGTGTGGAGGGCAGAGGACAACTTGAAGCGGTTGGTTCTCTCCTTGCACCATGGGGTTCCAGGAGTCTGACTCAGGTCGTCAAGCACCTTTTACCCACTGAGCCATCTTGCCTACCTTCTTTCAATTTTAAAACAGAATCTTCAAACATTGGTATTATTTGTGTATTTTTAGAAACATAAAATTAGAACATTTAAAGAATTTTAAAAAGCATATTATACAGCTTTTAACTGTTTAGGAATATATATATACACACACACACACACACACACACACACACACACACACACATATATATATATATATATATATATATATTCCATATTTTTTCTATTTTAACTTACTTTTGTTTAGGGCAAACTTTACCAAATGTATGTTTTTAAATATCTGACACACACATGACACAGACTTTGAGAACCCTGGGACTACTTGGTACTTTAGAAGTAGCCTGAGCATAATGAATTACAGTTAAGGTGACCTAGCCCGCTCATGTGCATGTGTGTTGTCTTGAGAACAAGATCTCTCTGTGTAGCCCAGGCTTGCTTTAAGCTAGCAATCCCCTTGCCTCAGCCTCCAGAATGCTGGGGTTTCATCATAGTCCAGATCACCTATCCCAGGAAACACTGTGGGGACCACAAAGTGGTAGATGTTTATTGACTGTGACTAAGAGGAAATAGTCATCTAAGCAAAAAAGTTGTTAGGATCACGATGCAGTCAGAAAGGAGCAGACCCAGTCAGAGGATGTGAGGATCACATTTTCTTCTGGGAAAACAAAAGCTTTTCAGGACTGCTGGAAGGAGCAGCCATGATGGCTCTGCAAACGAGTCTGGGAAGAAGCATGTCTGTGATGCTCTCAGGACCTTTAGGCACACCACACAGCTGACATCTAGAGCCAGCTGCCTTTCCCTCTTGAGACTGGATGAGGAGGAAGCCTAGCTTGCTGATAGATACTGCCCCGCCTCCTTTTTCTCCTGCTCCTCTGATGTTGTTACAACTTTCAGTTGAAGTAGCTAATTTTGTAGTGTGAGATTCAGCTTAGTTCTTTGTTCCACAGGATGGCGATTAAAAAATAAAAAAATTAAAAAAAAAAAATCTGTGGGCAAATAAGTCTCCCAAACACTGAATTTGTAGAGAATGTCAGTCTCAATGTCAGGGGTTCATCTCTTTCCATCTCTTTGTGAAAAATCTTTATTTGTCTCTAAATACAGTTTATAATTTTTAGATTCTAGAGAACAGCACCAGCCAGCTGGTGTGCAGTAATTCTACCACTCTTCCTTGGGAGCACTACTTCTTTGCTTCTACTTCATTCTTTTCTCTGCTTAGCAGCTGTGTTAGCCCTTCTCAGTGAGGATTTAAGATTTCCCACTTTGTGATTCTCATGGTTCTGCCCCAGGTATCTTCTTAGGCAGGTGACCTCTGCTGACATTACTTCTATACATCACACACCAGGAGACTCACGAGTGAAAACATTGAACTATTTCCAGGTAATTTAGCATGCCCCAGAACAAGCTGAAGGATATTTATAAAAATCCAAAATCACCTAGCAAAAAAACATATGTTTTGCTTTCAAAGAGGATATCTGTGGATGATACCCCAGGAATGATAGTTAACATGCTTCCTTCACTGTTTAATGTTGAACCAATTAAGTCTGTGAATGCCGTGTGTGTGTGTGTGTGTGTGTGTGTGTGTGTGTGTGTGTGTGTGTGTGTGTGTGTGTGTGTGTTTGGAATGAAGGCCAATATGCCACTTGTGCAGAGACTAGAAAATGACACAGAGCAAACAGAATCATCTGTCAGTCAGCACTGGACCAGAACCAGCAGGACAGAGCATTTAAAACATTTACAGTTGTCCATATCTTGGAAACTTAAGAGGCAATATGAAAGATATCAAAGAGACCTAAGTCAGGTTTCTTGACAAAAAAAACTATATTTGACATTTGACATGAGAATTACACTGGATTAATAGCATATTTCTATTTGCCAAAGAACAGATTAGTATATTTGAAGATATGGCAAGAGAAAAAGTTAAATATTAAACTGACATCTGTGAGCTGAGAACAACCTAGCCTAACATATGTGTATTTGGACTCAGAAAGGAGGGGGTCCTTGCTGGACCAGGAAAATACCTGTAAAAACAATTCTTTTAAATTTTTATGAAGCAGATTATATTCTGGCTATTGTCCAGCCCTCTGCCCCCATGCAATAGATGCAGTAAATTATTCATGAAAGTTTCAATGAAAACTGCAAATTTCACAGATCTAAGAACTTAAAATTGTTAGTAGCAGATGTTAGAAATCTCCTTATCATTAAATTTAAATAATGTTACTAGGTTCTAACTGCTAACCCCAAATGCTAATGTGCTTTTTTTTTATAATGAAGACTTTCATAATATTTCAGTTATCAAGTTAGTGCAGGAAGAATTGGATTAACGGATTATGTGTTTTAGAAATTGATTTTAATAGGATTTAGCTCTTAATAGCAAGCTCCCATAGCAACATTACAACACTCAGGCTCATCCATGATTCATGTGGGACACAGTTTCCTGATCTAGTTCACACAAACATGCTTGTATATTATCTTTCTTAAAATAGTGCCTTTGGGACATATTTGTGGTTCATCATTCCAGTGAGATAACTGATTTCATTTACAAGTTTAATTGTAAATAACCAGGGAAGAGGTCAAAGCATTAGATTTATATAATATTTTTTTTCTTTTTTTAATTTAAATTTGAAACAAGGTTGTTTTACATGTCAATCCCAGTTCCCTTATCCTTCAGTCCTCCCTATCACCCCCATCAAACCCCAGCCCATCCCCTCTCTGCTCTCCAGGGAGGGTGAGGCCTTCCATGGGGAATCTTCAAAATCTCATATTATTTGGGGCAGGGCCTAGGCCCTCCCCCAAGAGTCTAGGCTGAGAAAGTATCCTCTATGTGGGATGGGTTTCCAAAGACCATTCGTATACTAGGGATAAATACTCATCCATTACTAGAGGCCCCTTAGACTTCCCAGTCCTCCTAACTAACACCCACATTCAGGGGGTCTGGGTCAGTCCTATGCTGGTTTATCCAGCCTGATCTTGACCCCTTTGCTCATTACTCCTCCCTCTCTGTAACTGGATTCCAGGAGTTCTACTAGTGTTTAGCTGTGGGTGTCTGCTTCTGCTTCCATCAGCTACTAGATGAAGCCTCTAGGATGGCATATAAGATAGTCTATATTATTTTTTAACCATTATTTGAATAAGTCTAGATAAAACTAGTGGCAGAAACTAAATTCCCATAAAAATAATTGAAAGTAAGTCATGTATGGTGGTACATGTGGTAGCCTATAATCCTAGTTTTCTGGGAGGCTGAGGCATAAAGATTGGAAATTCCAGACCAGCCTGGATAATTTAAAACTTGTTTTTGTTTTTTCTTTTGGGGTTTTGAGACAAGGTTTCTCTGTGAAGCCCTGGCTATACTGGACTAGTTCTGTAGATTAGGCTGGCCTTGAACTCAAAGATCTACCTACCTCTGCCTCCTGAGTGTTGGAATTGAAGGCATGTGCCACCACATGCCTGGCTGCCACATTGTGTTTTAAACACACTGTTTTGTATTTAAAAATTATAAGATACTGCTGAGTAATGGTGTCACACATCTTAAATCCCAGCACATCACATGGGAGGCACAGGCAGAACGGTCTCTGTGAGTTCCAGGACAGCCTGATCTACAAGAGTTAGTTCCTGGACAGCAAGGACTACGCAGAGAAACCCTGTCTCAAACTACCCCCCCACCCAAAAAATATGACATGTAAACAAAACAAAACAAAACAAAAACAGGAAAATGCGCCTACAAGCCACAATCGAAGAGATCAGTAGGAATTGTTCTGAAGAGGCATGTTAAGTTAAGCTTACTAGACAAAAATTTTAGTGAGCTGTTTTAAACACGTTCACTAAAGGAGACCTGTCTAAAAAAATAAAGGCAGGCCTAAGGATATATCACAGAGTAGATAATATTAATAAAGAAATGGAAATCAGACCAGAAGAGTCAAGTAGAAATTTTGGAGTTTAAAACTGCAACAACTGGAATGAAGTCAGAGCAGGTAAATGAAAGTTTGAGCAGCTGAAGGAAGGACCAACAGGATACAAGGTAGCTCAATAGAAACTTCCTGATCATAGAAAGAGGAAGAACCAACAACCAGGAGACATTCCCAGGTTCTGAGACTTGTAGAACACCATAATTAAATTGTCCTAATTGAGGACAACTTTGAAAGTAGCAAAAAAGAAACAAGTCATCACAATCAGGGATCTTCACAAAAATTAACCCAGGAGGGAGACGTATTCAAAATGCTGAAGGAAAACCGTCAGTCAAGATTTCTATATCCAGAAACCGTTCCTTCAGAGATAATAGGCAAAACAAAATATCCTCAAGTGAACAGTGTCAGCTTATACCTGACACTGGAATAATATGGTCAATATGAAAATATAAATCACTATTGAAGGCTATTGGTTAAGTAAATAGACACTATACATATTTTTCATATATTTACGTTTCCAATTTAGGAGACAGCTGTGTAAAGCAGCAGTGTCTATTAAAAAAAACACAAACACAGTATATAAAACACAGTCTCTGGCAATACTAGTATAACTTGGAGGGTGGAAATGGTATATTCAGTAGGGAAAACTTTGTATGGAAATGCACTTGATATTTATCTGAATTTTCTGTATTTATCTGAATAAAATGTTACAAATTCAGATCTTAGTGGCAGTCCTCAGGATAGTCACAAAAAAAAAAAAACAAACAAGCAAAACAATACATGGTATAAGAAATAGCAGGGGAGGTAGGGGCTATATTTTGTACAGTATTTTCCTGACCTGCAAAATCCTTGAGTTTTATTCCCGTTTTTCCTTGTTATTTTAGAATGCAGAAATTTGAAGAAGGGGGCGGGTGGGAAGAAAGACAGAGAAACTTTAAATATTTCCACTTAACACTTAACACAAGCTTGGAAAAACTAAAGAGGCATTTGACAAGTTCATTTGTTACTTTCTATTGCTATGATGAACACCGTGACCAAAACCAGCTTATCAATGAAAGAGTTTACTTTGGCTTATGGTTCCAGAGTGGGAGTCCATAATGGTGAGGGAGGCGTGACAGTGAGCTGACCAAGCACTTATGTGGGGTGAGGACATACATTCCTACAGCCCACCCCCAGTGATGCACTTCCTCCAGCAAGGCTCCACCTCCTAAAGGCTCCATAACCTCTTCAAACAGCGCTGCTAGCTGGAGACCAAGTGTTCAAATATGAGAGATTATGAGGGACACACATGGGAAATGACAGAATGCCATATAAATCATATCATAATTATACTAAGTGAAAATGGCTTGTTTTCCAATTAAAAGGCTAGGAAGGTCAAAATTGAAGGAAACAAGTAAACTAATTATATACTGCCTCCAAGAGACTCATATTTAAAGACTAAAATATGTGGAAAGTGAAAGGCTGGAGGAAGACTTGCAAACAGTAATTGAAGGGGGTCATGGCATCTAAACTAAGAGCAAAGAAAATAGACTCTAAGATGAGTTATTACTGGTGCAGGAAAGTGCAGTTTATGATGATGATGAAGGTGTGAATGAGAAATGTCTCCCACAGGCCCCTGCATTAGAACACTGCTTCCTAGCTGATGCCACTGTTGGGGACGTTTAGGAGCTGCAGCCTAGCTGGAGGACATTTGCATGGGAGGCAGGTTTTGAGAGATTAAACTTTCCATCCTTTCTGTTTGATCTTTGCTTCCTGCTTGTATTTGAAGCTGTGAGTTCTCAGCTTCCTGTTGCTGCCACCATGCCTCTCCCATGCCTGCTGCTTGCTCCCATACCTGCCCACCGTGATGGTTCTTTTAACTGTAAGCCAAAATACTTTCCTCCTGAGGTTGCCTTTGGTCATGATGTTTATCCTAGCAACAGAAAAGTAACTAATATACACAGCTAATACAAGAATGATAAAATACATGGAACAAAAGCTTAAAGAATTAAAGAAATAGATAATTTAACAGTAACTATTTGAAAACTAGTATTTGAATACTGAACAATACTTTGAATAAACAGTTGAAGGAGGAATGGGGTTAGTTGGCTCAGTGGCTCACCTGCTTATCATACAATGGTCCTGGGTTAAATTCTGGACACCCTATCTCCAAAAGTCTAATGAAACAGAATGTGAAGATACAGATGTAGAAGATATAACACTGTGAACTAAGCAGACATGCGTGGATACAGCCAAGTTTTCAGTGATGGAATTCTATCCAACATGTAAATCATTCTTTTAAGTTGAAGAATAGAGAATATTTCCGAGTGTGTCACTTCACACCAGTATCGTGTTACTTGACACCAGCGTCATTCTGCTGTCACAGCTAGACAAAGATAACAAGAAAGGAAAATTTAAGATTCATGTTACTTGGGGTATGGAGAGATGGCTAAAGAGGTTAAGGGCACTGACTGCTCTTCCAGAGGTCCTGAGTTCAATTCCCATTACCACATGGTGGCTCACAACCATCTATCATAAGATCTGGTGCCCTCTTCTGGTTTGTATACATAACAAATAAATAAATCTTAAAAAATAAGAAAGAAAAGAAAAAGATTCATTTTACTTATGAATAGAGTTAAAATCTCGATAACATATTACTAAAGCAAGTCCAGCAGCATATGAGAAGGATTATTTTAAGGGTGCAAGGTTTGTTCATCCAATGAAACAACATAACCAACCTATAAAAACTTGGTGGGAAGAGGGTAACCAAGCATTTGTCTAAATAAATGAAAAAGAAAAAAAAAATGGTATTTTTTTTTTTTGATACAGGGTCTCACTATGTAGCTTTGACTAGTCCAGAACTTGTTATTATAGACCAGACTGGCCTCTTAATCATCAAGAATTCCCCGTCTCTGCTTCCTGGGTGCTAGATTAAAGGTGTGTACCACCACACCCAATTAAAAGCTGTTTTTGTTTTTGACAAAATTCAATAGTCTTTCATAGTTAAAAGTATTCAATGAACTGGGCAGTGAACTTCTTCCACCTAAGAGGTCATCTTCATAGATGGAGGTCGCTCTCATCACATGTTCAACTTTGTTCTAGAAATTCCAGCCAGAGCCAGTCAAGAACAAGAAGTAACAGAATAACTCACCTTTGAAAAAAAGAAGGATGGCTAGTGGTGGCTCATACCTTTAGTCCCAGCACTCAGGAAGCAGAGGCAGGCAGATATCTGCATTCAAGGCCAACCTGGTCTACAGAGTAAGTGCCAGGACATCTAGGGCTATATAGGGAAACCCTGTCTCAAAAAACCAAAACAAACAAACAAACAAACAAAAACCAACAACAACAACAACAAAAATGAAGTAAAGGTAGTTGTTTTTAGATTATATATTTTTATATTTATATAGAAAATCTTCAGCAATATTTATACACATGGAAATAAATACCCCCAAATTGAAAATCTTCAACAATAATTATATTCATGGATATAAATATCACCCCCAATTATTATGACTAATAGTGTCAGAGGGCTTATAGACCAGAATGTCAATATTTTAAAAACCTTGTGTTTTCTCTTTGTTTGAGTTGACCTTGAACTATTGCTTCTCTGGCCTCAGCCTCTCCAAATGCTGGGATTACATCATCATGTAAAAGTTCATTGGTATTTCTGTCTTACTAATTATGAACAAATTGAAACTTAAAAGAAGAAAATACGTTTTTCCATAGCATCAATTCAGATCAAATGACTTATAAATAAAGCTATCAACAAAGAAGGATTAATATGTGTCCTGAAAATTGAAACATTATTTAAACAAAATAAAGATTTCCAATAAATGGAAAGATATACTAAGTTAGTGGGACTAAGACTTAATATTGTGAAGGTAGAAGTAGTCCAGGCATTAATCTACATATTTAGTGAAGAATCCATCATAGTTCTACCTGCTTATTTTCCAGAAATTGATAAACTAATCTTTATAGAAACAGAAGAGACCCAAAATAAACAAAGATTTTTTTTTAAATATTGAAGATGAATTCTCTTAATTCCAAAATTTAATTTTAATATTCAGTAGTTGATGTGGTCTGATGCTGGGTCAGGAGAGACATAGGCTAATGGACCCAAGAGTTCAGAAGTCAGCATGGTTGATTGTAATCAGGACTTGAACTCTCAGATCATTCAGCTGAAAAAGAAATTTTTTAATGCTATTAGGCAAAATTAGATCTTCACTTGCAATAAATTAAACCTGTACCCCACTGTTTACCATAGCAGAAATTGAATGACCAAAGACCTAAATGTAAGGGCTCAAGCTACATCTCTCAAAAGGAAACACAGGTGTATATTTTTCTCTTCTTGCATTAGGCATCATTTTTGTTGAACCCACCAACTAATCCAGTTTCATACCTGAGAAGTAAAGTGTGAATTGAGAAAAGGAACAGGCAAGAAACAAGAGATGGAGTTGGGAGGGCATTTAGTGAATACTGAATCATCCAAGTCAAAGTTTTTTATACCTCCATCAAAAGAGAGGGAGAAGGCAAAAGACTTCTTTTCCAATGATACAAAGAACAAACATCAAGTAACCATATCCTGAGCAAAGTATTCTGTTGTTTAGGCAGGACATGTGGGGAACACACCTTAGACCAAACATCCTGTTACATCCACATCTTAGGCCAGACATCTTTCTTATTTCACCTTGAAAGAGCAAGGGCAGGTTAAAGCTCTCTGACCTTAAGTCAAAATGAGATAGAGTCAATTCTGTGGGCTTCCACATATATACTTAAGTGTAACGTTAGAACAAAATAAAACATAACTTGAGTTTCATCAAAATTGGAAACTTCAGCACGCCTTTAGTCCCAGGACTTGGGAGGCATAGGCAGGCAGATCTCTGTGAGTTGGAGGCCAGCCTGATCCAAAGAACTAGTTCCAGGACAGGCTCCAAAGCAATAAAAAGAAACCCTGTCTCAAAACCCAGCCTCTCCCACCCCCAAAAAATTGAAAACTTCAAATATCAAGATTATAAAATGATACAGAATGAGAAAAATGTTTGTAAACCTTCTATTTGACAGATAGGCTATATCCAAAATATATATATCAAAAAACCCTTATAATTTGGTAATTAAATGATCAAAATTTCAACTTAAAATGATCAACAGATTAAACATTTTTTGAAGGAAAATAAACAAATGGCCAATTAAGAAAACAGCATCCTCATTAGCAGATTAGAACTCCAGTGAGATATCTTTCCACATTCCTTAGGGTGGGATTTTTCCCCATATTTTTTATTTTATGTGTATGGGTGTTCTGTCAGTGCATCATGTAGATGCAGTGCCTTCTTTTCAGAAGACGACAATGGATTCTCTGGATTAGAGTTATAATCAGTTGTAAGCTGCCATACAAGTGCTGGGAGTTGAACTCAGGTCTTCTGAGAAAGCAGCCAGTGCTCTTAACCCTTGAGCCATCTCTCCAGCTCCAGATGACTACAGTTTTTTGTTTGTTTGTTTTAAAACAAGTGTTGCTGAGGATGTGGGGAAATTGGAACCCTTGTGTAACTAGTAGGATTGGAAGATGGTACGGCCACTTTAAAAAGTAAAGGCCAGAGGCAGGAAAATTGGCAGATTTGAGGATATATATATTATATCTCAAGATGAGCCAGGAACTTATGGTAAGACCCTGTCTCAAAGAAACAAAGAGATCAACCACCACCTCCAAAAATTATCCATTCCTCAAAATAGTACACACCATAAGAGTCAGCAGCTCTGACTTATACTCAAGAGAATTGAATATATGTTCAGTGCAATTTGGATTAGTAGAAATGGCCCAGTGTCTGTCAGCAGACAAATGGGTAAACAAATTGTGAAATGTAGTTAATGTAGTTTATTATGTGGAATAGTAGGTATTGATTTATGATGAACTCTAAAAACATGTGTGGAGAGAATCCATACATGAGAGAACATGTTTCCTTCATATGAAGTACCCCCACAGGGTAGAGCTGTAAGATAGAAAGCAAATGGTGGTTGTTAGGGGCTAGAGAATGGGGATTGTTGATGTCTGTTTGGTATGCATGATTTTCAATTATTGATAAGAATTTCTAGAATTAAGATAGTGGTGATGATTGTACACCACTGAGTTGATAGGGTGAAATCTGTCATATGTAACATGTTTTCTGAAGAAAACGGTATGAGGGCTGTGAAGATGGCGCAGTGGTTGAAAGCACTCCTGCTCTTCTAGAGGACCCAGGTTCAATTCCCAGCACACAAATGGCCACTCACAAGTGTCTGTCACTCCAGTTGCAGGGGATCTGATATTCTCACACAGACAAAAATATAAGTAGAACACCAACACAAATTAAATACATACATACATACATAAATACATAAATAAATAAAATAACAGTCAGCTGGATGTGGTGGTATATACCTTTAAAACCAGAATTCAGGAGGCAGAGATAGGCAAATCTCTGTGACTTTGAGGCCAACCTGGTCTACAAAGTGATTTCCAGGACAGCCAGAGCTACACAGAGAAATCCTGTCTCTAAACAAAACCAAACCAAACAAAAAAGTCATCATTAAAAGTAATATTTATGCCTAGTTGGTCATGGCATTGCTATGAACATTCTATCTAGAATGATATGAGAGATATTTGTACATACACACTTAGTAGCAAAATGCATATTCATTATTTTAAATTTTTTGGTTTGGTTTTGATATAAATTCTCACTGTGCAGTTCATGCTGGCCTCAAACTTGAGATCCTCCTACTTCAGCCTCTAGTGTGCTGAAGTACAGCCATGCACTGGCACACCTGTGTAAGATTATATACTTAAAATATAAAGTAAGATCAATGTTTTCTCCTATGGGATTAGTTTCTTGCCTCTACAATTTTGTTTAGTTTTTTTGAGACAGGGTCTTACTATGTAGCTCTGGCTGCTCTAGAATACACTCTGTAGACCAGTCTGCTTCTGAGACCCTCCTGCTTCTACCTTTCAAGTGCTGGGAATAAAAATGTGAACCACTATGCCTGGTTTTGTTTCTAAAATGTTTAAAAGTTAGATTTATCACAGCCTAAGAATATATAGAGTAAAACTTGTCTCAGTAGATTGTTTTATTATTTTGATATGGTAAGTTGATTGAGAAACATCTCATTTAAACCTACACTACAGGTGATGTCAAGGAATCTTGGAAGTTAAACATGCTTGTCACCAGGCCTGACAGCTGGGTGGAAGGAGACAACTGCCTGCTGCAAGGTGTTCTCTGACCTCCACACCCATGCTGTGGCACCCTCTGCCCCCACACACAAATAAATAAATAAATGGAGGTGTAAAATAACCCTGTACTTTAAAGAAGAAGTCCTATGGTGATGGACATTCAGAAACGGAAGTTGTTCACACTGGCTTTCCATTCTTCACCTAATGTAATTGCAAATACCTAAATTTGCCTTGACAGAGCAGGTTTTTAAAGATACAATGTTATACTACTGTTTGAACTTTTTCATGGTAATTTCTAACATATGTGTAATTTATAATACATTGGTTTGTATCTGTAGAGGACTGGAGGTAGTTTTATATGTGTAAATTACTGCATATCATTTTATCTATTTTTTTCCAGGTCAAGCAAATAAAGTAGCCAAAGAAGCTGCCAACAGATGGACTGGTAGGTACTGCAGAGCCACTAGTAGATAGCAGCAGAGGCTTCACAGTGATGTACAGTCCAGTGCCTTTACACAAATTCTGACTCATCTTTATAAAAGTGTATTTCTGTGAAACCAGGAGTAGCTCCAACTTTAACTTTTGCATGACTTTCCCTAAGCCAAGTTCCTGATCACTGAACTTACATACCCAAGGGTGTGGTTGAAGTCCCATGTAGTTTTGCTTTCCCTTTATACAGGATTTTGAACACAAGGCTTCATACATGCCAGGCAGATGCCTTCCCGTTGATCTGTATGTACAGCCTACAGTTTCATGTATTCATGAATCCCTTTGGGATTTCACAGACTCCTAAAGGTCTGTCTTGAAAGTAAGAACAGCTAATGTGTTTTGAGGGCTCGCTGCTGCTCTCCTGTAATGAGTGTAGTATATTCTCACTTTACCTCTGTAGAGACACGTCAAGGTAGATGTGATTGTTGTTCCATAATTTGAAGCAGGGTCACACGTGTTGTGCTACTGGAATTAGGCCAGGCTTTATGATTCTTTTCTGTGATCCTGCTTTATTTTTCTAATCTAAGCCAAAGATATTCTGATCTACACCAAAGATATTCTAAGAAGTAGGAGTGGGACATGGTGGCACCAGGTGTGGTGGCACATGCCTACAAGCTTAGCATTTGGGAGGCTGAGTCAGGAAGATCATGATTAAGTACAGCACAAATTATAAAAAGCCAGAGACAGATACTGGGGTTAAAGCAGAAGATCAGAGAGTTCTCACCCCTCCCAATGCAATCCACTGAACCTCAGACTACACTGCTCACCACCAAACCCCAGACTACTCAGATATAATCAGCTCCTGTCTCCTCTCGCCTTATATTCCTCTCTAGCGCTGGGATCACCTTTATGTGAGCTCTGTTTCCCTTTTAGACTAGATCAATTTCGTGTAGCTCAGTGTAGCCTTAAACTAACAGAGATCTGTCTGCTTCTGTCTCCCTAGTGCTAGAATTAAAGGTGTGTGCCACCACTGCCTGGCCTCTATGGCTGACTACTATGGCTAGCTTTGCATTCTGATCTTCAGGCAAGCTTCATTTGTTAGATCATAAACACAGTATCGCCACAGATAAGGTCATCTTGAGCTACTTAGTAAAATTCTATCCTGTGTCAAGTCTGCTCTCCCACAAATGCATTATGTATGTCCTAAAGTTTAGGAGAATGTTAGTAATGATTGTTGTGATTTATATACAAGTATGATTAACAATTAAACCTGCCCGAAAGTAGCACTGATGTTTTCAAATATTTAAAAATGGAGCGGGGTGCTTGAGTTTCTCCACCTAGTGAAAGTCTGATACCTCCCATGTGTTAGTCATTATTATGCTTCTAGCAGCAGGAAGCTTGGCACACATACCTGCTCTCCCTGAGGCCTAACCCTGAGACTCTTGTGAGAATCCCCACAAATTCTTCCCCTTTCTGCTTTGGCCCTGAGTGACTTAGTTTTCTGTGTTAGGAATCAAAGGCATCTTAGTGCATGAGGTGGACAGGCTTCACTGCAAAAAATCTTATGTTGATAATGAGTATAACATCATATGCACTAACAGAAATTAAGACAGTCTCAAGGTTGTTTCTTTTCAAAGAATTTGTCTCTGTCCACTTATAAAATTATGTCCAGTAGGAAAGTTATTGTCAGGCACCATCTTAACAAGGCAGACCTCCAGTGACCTGGCTTGACCAGCATCTTGGAATTGACCATTTGGCACCACAGGGTGGCTTTTATTGGTTCTTTTGATTTCAGTCTTTGCATGTTTTCTGTCTTTAATGTGAACTAAAGGCCCCTTTCTTCAGAGCTGTTGAAAGCTTCCTTGGGTGCCCACTTTCTCCTTTCTGACGCAGGTTCACAGTATCTTCCTACAAGCCACCTCTGTTGTTGTGTTCATGTCCTTGTTTCCTGGAAGTGTTTGCATTCATGAAGCCTGTCCTGGAAGGCACATGATACTTGCTTTTTTTCTCTGATACACACATGACTTTAGAATTGTTTTGGAACTACATTAATGATTTTCTTTTTGTGTCATTTTGAAGGCACATATTCTGCACATTCTGTCTTCTGCCTCACCTCTGTAAGTACTGGCCTATAGTTGGCCAGGCTTTCCAGACTAAAATCACTGGTAAAATTAACACAACTCCAGCAGATCCTGGAGTACCTCATGCTGGTTTTTAGTATTCTTACATTAATGAAATGTTAAGATTTATTTTAGATTGTTATGAAGAATAGACTTACTTAAATATCTGTTGGCATTCTATAACATTCATAGAAAAACAGTGATTTTTGTTAACACTATTGATTATATATATATATATATATATATATATATATATATATATATACACACACTCACATTTACTACTAATGCAGTGTATTTTAACCGACTTGTAAAACTTATGCCATTGTTCTTGTGCTTGTGGAAAGCAATTTAATTATGAACATAATAGATGAGAAATAAGGGGTTGGGAAGACCATCATTCTTACTTCAGTGGTAGCTCTGCCTGTACACATTGGTACTGTCATGCTTCCCTTGTTGCCTAGCATTGATGCTTGAGGAGTAGGAGTTGACCTTGCTTTTGTTACTGCACTGGCATGAAGACCCATGTCTGGAAATCTTTGTATATAGTTTGGGGTTCCCTTTTTGGGATAAATTCCTTTGAGCAACACTCTTTTCAGTGGTAGAATACAAATTCCCTGTAGGGATACCAAAGACACATCTGTTTCTGTGTTAGTTTAAAAGGAGAACCTTTTTTTCACCCTCCTGCCTGGTCCCTCCGGCTGGCCAAATTGTCTGGAAGCCATTACTCAGAGGGTGAGGACAGAGGTCTGGAGAGGGGGGCTCATTTTGGGAGCAAGAGCAGCTGCAATTGCTGAGGGAGTGGATGGAGCCTGACCTCTGGTAGATGTGGGAAACTGCCCTGTCTGTACTATTCCTTTTTGGCATTCTTAAGTGTCAAACACTTCTGAGAATAATGGAAGCACAGTAACAATATAGATAACTATTAACATGTTTTATGATTGTGTTTTAATTCTCAAAAACATTTACAATTTTTTTTTATAGATAACATATTTGCAATAAAATCCTGGGCCAAAAGAAAATTTGGGTTTGAAGAAAATAAAATTGATAAGAACTTTGGAATTCCAGAAGACTTTGACTACATAGACTAAAATGTTTGGCGATAAAGGATTTGTGAGTTTATGAATTGTCACAACATTGTCTAATTAATGGTACCGAATTTTCATCTATGTGTTAACTGTTTATCATTTTACAATTTTAAATAAAGTATAAAACAAGGATATTCTTTGCCCCTTTTTGATAACTGTATTCCACATTGTGATCATTAAAGTGCTCATTAAAGCAGGGTGGAGCAAGCAAAGCCACCCACCCCAGTTAAGTCAGGCGTGCCCAGGGCTCTTAAAGAACAAAGCCACAACATGATGGAGTTTTTAGATTTCATTAAATATTAAATACTGAATAAATTTGAATGCCCAGTTACATAGACAGACAGACAGACAGACAGACAGACAGACACACACACACACACACACACACACACACACACACACACACACACACACACACACAGAGCTTGAAATAACTTTTAAAACCAAAGGGCTGCTTTTCACTGTATCTCAGTACTTGGTGGAAATGTGTTTAATTGACATTCAATCTGCTGCATCATCTTTGCAAATTACATAAAAGAAAGTATAGTGAATTGTTGTTCCTTCAATTTAGAATTTTATTGCAATTCCTCAGACATGGAGTTCTAATGTTTGATACCTTTCTACTGGAAGGAACAAGGCCGTGGCCCACTGTCTAGATTTATGTCCTCTCAGAAGATGAAATATGTATGTTCCTTAGAGTACACACATAATCATGTGAGTGCCTGCCCTACCCCAGCTATAAGGAGGGAAGGAAGAAAAAAGAAAAGAAGGGAGAAAGAAAGAACGAAAGACAGTTCAGCTTAGTCATTTAGAGTATTTGGAAACACCACAAAATTAAAGACAAAAACCAGTATGGCAAGGCCCACTACATATGCCTTAATATCTTCACACTATCCAACTTTGGTATTCTTTTAAGTAACTTGAGTAAAGTGCTCCATATGTCTGAAATGACCCAAATGGCATCCAGGCCATTTGCTTGTGAATCAGGCCTTTGTATTTTCAGGAGTTGCTCAGGGCCTCCTGCTTAATCCCTTCCTGACTGTGGGCAGTGCAAAGTGGTCCATCTTTGTTTGTTCTTGAAGCCAGTTTTTGTTGCTAGGGCAACAGATCTTCTCACTGGATGAAGAATTTTATGTATGAAATAGATAATACAATTTTATGTAGAAATAGCACGGAGCTTAGAATGGTCCCTCATGCTTTTAGTCACAGCACTTGAGATACTGAGGCAGGTTTGCTGTGAGTTGTCTGGGTTGCAAAAGAAAAGGAAAAGAGATAAACACCTGACAACAAAAATGTGGAAATTCTTAATATTTTGAGACCTAGCTTACTATTTATTGCTTCCTTGTTTAGAAAAAGTGTATATGTTCAAAATAGATATGTTTTTTCATAATCTCTGAGGTGCTGCTCTGTAAACAGGCATCTGTCTTGATTTGGATCTTTAGGAGGATAGTAAAGAATGAGTGAAGTATGCTCATGAACTAACCTGAGGTTACAGCACGCTCCTTAGCCAATAATGTGCTGGTAAATGTTTAATAGGTGACCCTTCAAAAAGAGCAGGCTGCTGACACATAGTATCCATGTGTTATAAATACATCTGGTATAGGTATGTTCATACTGGCAGTGTCCCACCAAGTCCACAGCCATTTAGTCCCAAATTAACACACAGAAGCTTATATTGACTATAAACTATTTGACCAATGACCCTGGCTTCTAATTGGCTGGCTCTCTTTTAATTACTAATCCATCTCTATTAATCTGTGGGTCTCTATCTGGTCTTGGCTTACTGGTAATGCCCAAGCAATGTTGCTTTTTGGAAAGCTACATGGCATCTCCCTGTGATTCACTCTCTGCATTCTCTCCCAGAATTATTCTAGTCTGGTAGCCCTGCCTATACTTCCTGCCTGGCTACATCCTGCCTGTCCATTGGCCGAAACAGCTTTATTCAGCAACCAATAAGAGAAACATTCACAGCATAGAGAAGGACATTTTCCATCACCTACCTAAGAGTGGTGTGCTCTCATGGAGTATTCTTTTTATTTTTGGAAGTTTTTAAAAACTCTAGGAAACTCTTCTGTGTCTGCCTCCCATCTTGCCACATGGCCTCCATAGCCAGCTTTTTTGTTTGTTTTAAATGTAAGTTTGGGGCATTGAACTCAGATTTGTGCAGGAAGCAGCAAGCACTTCTGCCTGCTAAGCCATCTCACCAGCCATTTTGGAGGGTTTTTTGTTTGTTTGCTTGCTCGAGATAGGTTCTTATATAGCCCAGCTGGCCTCAACTTATGTAGCTGAGGATGAGTTTTAACTGTTGTTCCTTTTGTCTTAGTCTCATAAATGTTGAGATTACAAAAATGTGCCTCACTTCTGGCTTATGTGATATTTCCACCCTTCGGGTGCAATAGATAGAAATAATCTAAAGGGCAAAGGAAGCAATAAAATGTAGGAAAATAATTAGGAAGTGATTGATTGTTGTTTCATAAACACAATAAAGTCTATTTTAGATTTTATACTTGCTCTTCACAATGGCTGTTTAAGAGCTAGAACTCTGAGAACAGCTGGCTTGTCTGCAACAGTTTACTCTCTTGTTAAGCTGTAAGAATACTTCTCACTTCACTGTTGTGTAGAACTGGAAATACTGATAAGATGGGAACATTGGTCTAGGCAATCCCTAGGTTATTTGATAGTATTAGGCTGCTTTTCTTGTCAAACTCAAGATATATGAGGCACAAGTTGAGTTGACCTGGAATATTACAAGTAATATAGGACCTAGCCCAACTGAGTAAATCATGCAGCGGTCGGGAATCTTGAGTGAGGCCTGAAGTTTTAAGGCATTGAATAGCTGATAGCCACCTGACCATTCTCCCTCATGTGTTATCTTTTACATTTCAAGTTAATATCTGTTTCAATTTTAAGAGATTCTAAAAGGAAAATAGTTGTTCATTATCCTGACCAGTCTCACTGTCACCTCTTAGATCACATGGCTGAAGTGGCCATTTGAGACCAGACAAGGGTTAAGGCACTCTTGCTAAATGAAGTGTGTATGAGTTCTCCTCTGATGCTTGCCATGCCATTGGCCTGATAGTGTAAGTTCTTGGTGTGCCTTAGGTAGATGTTGTTCCCTTAACTCTTACCAAATATATCCTTAAGAAACTAGAAAATGAATACAAGTGGCAGCCCCAGCAAGCAGCACAAGGGTGCTTCTTAGCACAGCACCGTTGTGGGACAGTGGCTGAGCTAAGTGTCTAATGTGAGCTGATGCTGCATCATTTGTGAAAGCTGTCAAGGTATGGCGAATGGTAGAGTCTTGCCCAGGATGATGCAGACACTCCTTCAGAGATCTGCTTCCTAGACATTTCTGTGCCAGGAGGAGATGGCCCACTGAGTAGACTGATGCATAACATGCTTACCTAAGAATGGCTTCCAGAAAAATGAGAAAGGTGTGAGAGGCAGAGGTCAGGGGAGGTGATGTGTTCTGCAGTACGAGAGGTTGAGTTTCAGGTTAACTCAATGTACCTGAAAGTCTTTTTTTTTTTTTTTTTAAACTGTCTTTTGTATTATTTTAGTTATGAGTAAGAATGTGAAATGAAAAATTTGAGCAGCTTATAAAGTCAAAATATTTGGCCCCTAATAGAAAGGTTTACCTATTTCCAAAACAGTCAAAACCTGGCAGCATGTAGCTCTAGAAGTCAATACTGGGTATCTTTCTCTATCTCTGATTCCCCATTGGCCTTGTTTTATTGAGACAGGGTGTTTTCACTGAACTTGGAGCTCACTGTTTCAGCTATTGGCTGGTCAGTGACAACTCCCCCCCCCCCCCCCCACTGTTGACTCTGCCTCACAGTGTTGAGGTTACAAACGCATGCTGGGGATCTGAACTTGGGTCCTTATGCATGCAGAGCAAGTACTTTAACCTCTGAGTCATGTCCTCAGCCCTATTTTAAATTTAAGTTCGTTACCAACATATTCAGGCTATGTAGTGTCTCATTAAAATTGATATTTTCAGCTTCTTTTGGAAATTGAATGATTTAATAATCCTATTGGTAACAAATCAGGAGACAAGAATGGAATGCGTTCCTTCTCCAGAGGAACACCGGCATGCAGTACCCTCCCTGACCACAGTTCCTCCTTCTTAAGTCCGAAGTTGACAAATGGACTTGAAATTGAACATTAGTTTCAAGGCCAGAAAGAAATCTTGTTGATACTCTGCATTAAATTTGTAAATTAACTCAGAGGGAAAGCAATTTATCCAAGAAAAAAGGATGTTTTTCAATTTCTTCAAGTATTGTGTGTCTTCCAGTAATTTTGTCATTTTCCCCATATTTTTTTTGTTCCTTAAATGTATTCGGGGTATTTAAACTTTTTGTTTAACTCTACAAGGAATTTTCTCTTGCATTTTATCTTTTAGCTGGTATTATTTATATATCTAATGTTGATTGTTTTTGCACATTAATCTAATTTTATTAAATTCTTGTTTTTGTTTTTCGAGACAAGGTTTCTCTGTATTGCTTTGGAGCCTTCCTGAAACTAGCTCTGTAGACCAGGCTGGCCTCAAACTCACAGAGATCTGTCTCCCTCTGACTCGCAAGTGCTGGGATCAAAGGTGTGCACCACCAATGCCCGGCTCTAATTTTATCTATTTTTTATGGTGATAAGGATTGAAGCTGAGGGCTAGGCAAGTACTTTGACACTAAGCCCCTGTGTGTAAGTTTATGCCTGTTGTACTAGTCTATTATCTAGTGCTATATCTAAACACAACATTCTGGGTAGTTTGTAGAGCAGAGTTTTATTTAGCTCATGGATCTAGAGGCTGGGAAGAGAGAGGCACATCTTGGCATCTGAGGAGGCCACCTTCTTTTTTGTTTGCTTGTTTTAAGATAGAGACTCACTACATAGCTCTGATTGTCTTGAAACTCACTATGTAGACCAGGCTGGCCTTGAATTTGCAGAGATCTGTTGCCTCCACTTCCCAAGTTCTGGGATCACAGTTGTGTTCTAGTATGCCCATCTTCAAGGTGAGGCCTCCTTGTTCCATACAACAGGTATGAATTCAGATGACAGTTTGATGCTATTGAACTACATGCAATGTACTCCCAATAATTGATTCTTGGCCAGTTTTATAATACCAGGGCATATGTTTCTTCCTGTGGAATGGGCCTTAAATCAAAACAGAAAGTGATCAGTTACTGCCTTAACATCTGTGCCATTGTTGCATATTACTGAAGTAGTCAACTCACAGGGTTCACAGCTGGGTAAGACTGTTAATGGATTATTTTCCTAAGCAGCCTGCATAGCACCTTCCATCTAGTACTATGAAGGCTAGCCAGCAGGGAGAAGCTTCCTGGTCAGTAGCAGCTTGATTTCTTCCTGTCCTATAATCACAGAACAGTTCTCAAACGTTTTCTGTTTATTTATGTTTTGAATATGCTTAGACAGAATGGCTATTGAATTTGTCAAAGTTTTTTTTTCTGCATCTCTGGAAAATATGATGATCTTAAATCCACTGAGGTGAAATGATATTAATATGTTTCTTCTTGTGCAACCATCTGTACTTCCCTGGCCCAAAGTCTTCTTGGTTGCTTGTTTTCTTACTATGATGCTGGGTATATTTACAATATTCTTATGAAATATCTTTTATAAATTTAGTACCCGTGTTATACTCACTTCCTAAAAGATATTTGGGCAGTTTTTCATTTCTTGTGGTCCCAGACAGTTTATGCAATATTGGGAACATTTTGTCTCTGAAATACTCAACTATAATTCTAAAGCAACAAAAACAAAAGTTAGGTCACTCCATGTGTGATGGTAATACTGTTTGTCTTTCATTTAAAACATGCTAGACATCTTCAAATGTGAGAACCACAGTTTAATTTACTTATTTACTTGCTCTCCAGTGTGTCTTTATGAAGATATACTGTAATTTGTTGAGCCAAGATTGGTGGACATTTGGTTTCCACGTTATTTCAGACTACACTGAAAGAACATTTCTAAACATATCTCTTGGCACATTTGTGGGAGTTCTGAGGATGAATTCCTTGACCAAAAAAAGTTCCTATTCATGTAGAATTAATCTTCTAAAAAGAGCACAAGAAAGACAAGGCAGAGCTGAGTTTTAGAGAAAAGAAGTGGAAGGCCTGTGACTTTGAGGCCTTGAACATTTCCACAGAAAAACCATTCCAAGTAGTTTATCTCTATGTAATTTCTTTTGTTGTTGTTTAAAATCATCTGGGAATCTTTTATCAAAACAGACTTGTGAACAAAATTGTGTCTTGGTTAGGTTCCTTTGGTCAATTTATAGTGTTCTTTGGTCATTAGGCTGAAGACAGGCACTCAGGTCAAAGCCCAAGTCCTTTCTGAAAGTACTCTAAAACACACCTCTTCCTGCCTTGGAGACTGTGTCTAATGCAGAAAGGCTGAGTTGTTTTGCAAACCTGGACTTGGAAGGCATCATGTTTCTCATAACATTTTGAAAAGTAACTATGGGAATTTTGAAGTCATTTAAATTGAACAGAGGTACATTTTTTAGTGTAGTTGTGGTTGTTAGCATGTTCAGGTAGCCTGCCTTTTGCCTGTGTTTGTTTCCAGTGCTGGGTGAACCCTGGAGACCCATACCTTCCTGTTTCCCCCTTGCTCAGTGAGTTTCCTCTAAGGCTATTTGCTTTAATTCTTAGGTTGACTGGAACAAATGGAGCGAAATGGCCTGTGTTCATTTGTTTCTTTTTAACAGACCAAAAATAAATAAATAAAATAAAAACCCGCCATATTTATAGCCGTGTTTTTCTTAATGGATCCAGAAATGTAGCTTCCTTTTTGGAACTATGTCAACATTTTATGACTTCAGGGAATGCAGTATCTAGATATCACAGCTTTATTGCTTAACCGTGATGGTGTTCAAAGAGGTACTTGAGCTTTTCTGGCAGATGGACATCAGCTGTGACAGCTACAGTATACTGCAGTGTTAACTGTATTATAAGATCATTTTAGGAATAAGGCTGAGGCATTGGAACTAATATACTCTGAAGAGAAAGATGGCTTTCTCAGTACTTGGCAGAAGCTCCCTGAGGGCATGTTCATTTTCACCCCTTTCATCCTTGTAGGCTCAGAACACCTCCCCCCAGTATTTGACATGAATTACATGATAATCTCCAGCCTCAAATGGCCCTCTCACCATTGCTTATCAGCATTTTCATTATAAAATATAATTAACCTGATTCCAGGAGACTACAAAGCAGCTGTTACTTTTCAGGCAGCTTTTCCCTCAGTCCCTACAACTATGTGAAATGTTTGCCGCTTAGACCCCTCTTACTCAACCACTTCCCTTGATTTGTCTCTGTTAGCATTTTCTGTTGTTGTTTTAGTTTGAGGCCTTCCTGCACAATTGGACTTCCTACTCTCCTCACCACAGTCATTTTCTTAAAATTTCATATGTATACCATATATGATTTCTCCCTTTCTTCATCCTCTCCCGTGTTCCTTCTCCTCCCTCTCAAATGTGTGCCCTATTTATAAAAGTTGTGTGTTCATATATATATATATATATTATGTATGTGTATGTGTGTGTGTGTGTGTGTGTGTGTGACACACACATCCATACACTCTCATATATGTAACTTTAGGCAATTATAAAACAATATGATCCCCTATGGGTTTTTCATACACCCTTAATGTTATTTATTCTCCCCCCCATATTGTCCTAATTCACCCCTCTCTCCTGGTTTAAAGCCCCCTCCATTTTTTCCATTGTCCCATTTTCCCCTTCATATCATCTCTGTTCTGCTTTTCCCCTCCCAAGCCTACCATCCTCATAGTTCCTTTAGGCTTTCCTGGCTTCTGTGGTTATTCTATGTTATATGCTCACATCTGAGGATTTGGAATGAGGAGCCACAGATGAGGAAGCATGGGATGTATATCTTTCTGGGTCTGGGTTTCCTCGTTCATATATTTACTGGACCCATCAATTTCTCTGAAAGTTTCATGATTTTATTTTTCCTTTACAGCTGAATAGTATTCATAGGGTATATGTGCCACATCTTCATTACCAATTGAAGGACATTCAGATTGTTTCTTTTCCATAGCTATTGTGAACAGAGGAGCGGTAATGAACACAACTGAGCAAATATCTGGAGTTGGATGTTGAGTCCTTTGGGCATATGCCAAGGAGTGGTATAGCTGGGTCATATTGTAGACTTAATTTTGGCTTTTTGAGAATTCTCCATACTGATTTTCAAAGTGGCTCCACTAGTTTGCAGTCCCACTGAAGTGAGTGAGAGTCCCCTTTCCCCACATCCTCTCCAGAGTTTATTGTAGAGGCCACTCCTTTTAAATAAGTGTAACAACTTTATATAGCAAAATAGATACACAAACTTTCTCAAAATTTGTCCAGGCCATATGCTCTATTTTTAATAAAGAGAAAACAAATATATGCATAGTTATAATTACTATTCTACAGACAAGAAAAAACTAGAAGGTTGCACAAGAAAATTACCAACAGGATGGGGGTGGTTATTTTGACACTGATTATTTGTTTGAAAGCTAAATTATAATAGAGAAACTCTAGGGATATTTGCATCTTCTGACCCCAGCTTTCCCATGTCCCCATCCTCTGCAGTGATGAACAGCTAAGTTAGCTCCATCTCTTTGTAGGAAGTTATTAGTGTGCCAGTGTCACTTTCTGTTCCCTTTGCAGGCAGCCCATCTGTTGAAACTCACTCCTTTAAGGTTCCAGTATCCTCTGAGGGGCCTCCTGTGGTAGTGCCCCCTCACAGTGACCTGCCTGAGGCTGTCATCTGGCAGTAGTCAAACTCAAGTTGTCTTTGTGTGTTCATGTTGGGATGTCTTTTGTCTGTGAGACTTCCAGAGTCTTCACCCTTGCATTGTCTGTATAGAAGGCCTTTGTGGTCAAGGCAGCTGCTTTAGGAGGGTAATTGCAGATACAATGGGAGCTGTCATGGAAAACTATACAGTGAGTTGTCGGAAATGCCCCCTCCTTCCTGGAAAATGTCTTCAAACTACACAGTGAGCTGTCGGAAATGTCTCCCCTACTTCCTGGAAAATGGCCTCAAACTACACAGTGAGCTATTGAAAATGCTCCCCCACTTCCTGGAAAATGTCCTCAAACTACACAGTAAGCTGTCGGAAATGTTCCCCCACTTCCTGGAAAATGCTCTCAAACTACACAGTAAGCTGTCGGAAATGCCTCTCACCCCCTCATTTCTGGAAAATGCCCTCAAGTCTGAAATAAGTGAAGCTGGGTTGGACTAAGTCCCAGCTTCAAATACGAGTTTAGGTAAATTACTTAACACCCTAAGCCTTCATGTTCCCCCCTTTAAGTGCATGCAAAAATGGTTTCAAAGATGTTGAGAGTGTTTGGAGAGTTGGGCAAAAAATGTGGGCCCAACAAGCGGTGCTGTTCTCTGAAGCTGTGCTCGGCAGCAAGCTGTTCTCGGCAGGAGAAAAGAAATGCTCAGAAGTGAAAGGTACCACAACAGATGCTACTGTCCTGGATATGCTGCCCTTGGGGCTGACCTCCAGGTCTCCCTCCCTACTCTCCTGTCATCCTCAGCACTCCTTCATTTAGACATCAGGGCAAGGGAAGAAGGTTTCCAGAAATAGTAGCTTGGAAGGTAAAAGCTTTTCTTACAGAAAAGTGTTGTTCTGCATGCTGGTTACCTTCATTAAATTACTTATAGTCTCTTTTGGCCATATCTGGCAAACAAAACCATCATGTCTAAAATTGTTTCTATGGGAAACTATGTTCCCAGCTCCTAACAACCAACTTAGAAATGAACTATTGGAATGCATCTTGCTTGGGGACAGTCTGTAGGTCAACATTTGTGACTCATTGTCAGTGAAAGAGAAATGCCATTTATTCCACCATTTCTGAAACCTGGGCACTTATATTTCTCTTAGGTCATCAAGGATTTAAAGTTATTTAAAATAGTAACCATGTAAAGCTATCACATTATTTGATATCTGGAATCTTACATTCCAGCTATTAACCCAGCAACTAAGATGCACTTATGTGTTCTTGAGACATCTTGAGGACTTACTATTTTTAAGGGAGGCAGAGCTGTGTGCTTTTGCAGGCTCCTCTGCGGTTATGTAATTGCTGAAACCCTGTCCTCCCTTCCTTTCCCCTGCTCTGAGGCTGCTCTGCCCATGTTTGGTAACTGTTCCACAGCAGATCCTGATACTGAAGCAAGCCAGCAGAACCCTTATTCGGACGGGTTGAAAGCTGGACAGCTCAAGACCTAAGATGTAGGAATCTTCTGTGTGTGAGCCAGGGGATGTAGCTCAGTAGTGGGATGCAGGGGCCTGGGCTTGATCCCCAGGCTGGCAAGAAGAGAAACAAATTTCTCCTGTGTGATGAGTCTGTGGATGCTACCTAGATAACACATGTGGCTTTGGAACAAGTTATTGAGGGAGAATTCATGTTCTAGATAAGGTTGATGGGCTACCAAACACCCCATTGTCCCTTGTTTTAAATTTCTCTGCTATGAGTCCCAGAAGCACACTTTTCTATTCTAACTCTTGTTTTTTATTTTGTGTGATTACTAATGAAAAGCATCAGGCACACCTTCCTTTCTTTCCTCTTTCTCCCCTTCCTTAAACCTCTGCAATTATGACCAGAGTGACTTCCACGTCCTCTTTATTGTTTATTCTAGGCTTGTGTTCAGCAGAGCTATGCTTTAAATTAGTCTCTGTAGGATGGAGAAGATAAACTACAGAGGTAGGTAGCAGGCATAAATTCCCTTTCTACTGCCGTGGCTAGGTCTAAGCTCACTTTCAGTATTATTTAATAGCTTCCAATAAAGCATAAGAAGAGACCACCTAACCCAGAACATTTGCCTTACTTGAAGGGACAGCTGTAATTTTCTGGGAACTGTGGAAATTGAGCAAGCTGAAACTTTTCTACAAAAGAAATTCAAACACACATGTGTGTGTGGACACACACACACACACACACACACACACACACACACACACACCTGCAGTTGTTTATGAAGTGGCTACTTTACACTGTTCACAAAATGAGCTACAAGGTCCTAAAGATGATCTTTGGGCAGAGACAGAAACTGAAATGGCAGTAACCAATCATGCTGTAATAAATATTTGTAGCTAATGTGGGAGAATCCAGGAGAAATGCAGTCACTGCCTCACTGAACAGAATGAAATCAGGGTTGATTCTTAAAAGCTAGGTACTCACAAAATACCATGTTATTCTTTGTCATTATACACTATTGCTCATTAGCTTCAAATAAAGTTGAGGGTAAAGGCTGAAGTGGTTGCTTGGAACAGGGTTAACAGCACTGGAAAAGCAAGAGATCAAGATGAGGAGGTAGTCTGAGAACCTCTCTGGTTTCCTAATTTAGGATGCAGGTGTGGAGAGAAAGGCAGCCTCCATTTATTCTTTCATTCCCTGAGTAGGTACTGACAATCAAGGTCTCATAAAGAGCATTGCTTACTTAGAAAGACATTGAACAAATACCTTAAGTAGCAGGTACCGTGGCAGCAAATACAGGGTACTGGAAAGGTTTAGTTGAGGACTGGATTGGAGTGGTAGTTTAGTTGGGAGTAGTTTCTTGGGGGGGGGTGGCATTTAGCTTGAAACTTAATACAAGACAGTGGGATGGGCATGTGTGAAGGAAAAAAAACTGTCTGTGAAAGGGCGAAAAAGTCAGAGCCTCATGTTTATGGAAGGAAGTAGGTTGTAAGTAGGACCAGGATGGTAGATCTCTCACAATTTGTAGGAACTTTAATAAGTTTGAGATGTTGGAGATAAGACAAAGTCCATGAATTGGGGCCGGGGATTTGCTTTGCAGAGTGCTTGCCTCCTGTGCACCCGTGAGGCTCTGGGCTCAGTCTCGATCACCAATGGCACATGCCTGTAATCCCAGCACCAGGGACATGGACACAGGAAGACCAAAGTTCAAGATCATCTTTAGCCGCATAGTTACTTTGGGGAGATCAGACTGTGCTACATGAAACCTGTCTGAGACTGAGGGGTAGTGCCAGAGACAGACACATGGGGGAGTATTTAAGTAAAAGAATTGATATTTTCAGTTCTGTACTTTTAAAAGTCATTCTCAAATAGCATATTGGTCACTAAGCTTTGTAAACCATGTACCTTTACTAACAAAATATTTTAGGGGATAGGCATGTCATTCCACAGTGCTCTGGATTTGATCTCAAGCACCTCAGAAGCCAGGTGTAATCCCAGGACTTGGGAGGGTGACACAAGAGGTCCAGAAGCTCAAGGTCATCCCCAAAGCCTACTCACAGTGTTGGAGGTTTAAGTCTCTAATTGCTTGATCCTATTGCCTTTGTTCCTGTGGGAGGGCAGCACATCATGGTAGGAGCCCATGACAGGCAACATAACATCAATTACCCCATTGCCAAAATCAAGTGAGAGGACAAGGCTGGGCCAGAGTCCCACAATCCCTTTAAGAGTACCATCTGATGATCTATGAAAACTCCCACCAGCTCCCACCTCTTCCAGCCCTTTACATGTGGACTTTTGAGGGGCATGTAAGATAAAAACCGTAGGAGGTTTCTTGTATGAAGTTGGTGGAGACAACATTGGAGAGGGTAGTGGATACGTTATTGTAATAATCTGAGTCAGAGGAGGTGAGATCTTAGAGCAGGGGAAGTAGGAGGAGAGACAGAAAGACCAAGCATTTCCATACACAATGGCAAAGATTTTTTTGTGGGATGGAGGGTGGGTTAGTGATGAGCTAGCTGACAGTTAAAGAACACACAGCTCTAGGTTCGGAATAATTTCAGTGATGGTGTTAACTTTTATTTAGTAGAGTTGAATAAAAGTTTCACTTAAATTTGGAAGAAAAGCAATAGGAAAAATTATAGGTCAGTCGAAATGTTTTGTGAGAGCCGTTATCTTTAGTGCTCAAGGCTTCTGTTTTGTTTGTTCTTGGAGATGCTGGAGATTGAGTCCAGAGCCTAGTGCCTGCTGGGAAGGTGTTCCACTACTGATGTGTGTATCCCAACCCATTTTTGTCTTTTCTCTCCTCCCTGAGAATTGCAGCTGAAAGCCACTATCTCCATGGCCCCATTTTCTCTCTCCAGGGCTCTAAAGATTACAGTACAACTTTTATCACTTGCATTTTGATCGTGATATATGTACAGTTGTATGATACTCAAGGCTCCTCCCTTTTCCCACTGAGGCATTTGATGATCCTTTTTTTAGTTGGTTTGTACAACTATTTGAGTCTGTTTCTCATCAGGCAGCACTGTAAGTTATGTCAGGTTCAGTTGTACATGCATGCACTTGCAAAAAGGAAGGTGTTTCCCTAATACACCTATCACAGGTATCTTTTGCACATTTCCAAAGAACTACCGGGGAGTTCCTCATGAAGTACAACTTTGGCTCGGTGCTTATCACTAAGTAAATGTCAGCTGTTGCTACTATTTTTAAAATCCTTCTTATTTATTTATTTATTTATTTATTTATTTATTTATTTATTATTTATTGAAGCTACCACTTTTGGTGCTGTGATGGGTCCAAATATAGTGAATGCAAAGCTTCTATGAACTAAGTTCATGTATGACTATATATTGATATCTTCAAAGCAAATTCCTTTTGACCTGCAGGAGTAACAGCTTATAAGAGAACTGGGGATTAGTCAGCAAGAGCGGTCACAGCCACAGTCCTGTGCCACCATTAAATGTTGGTTAGAAAGAACGAGTCTACGAGTCTGGAATAATAGAATGGAAACAGGTGATTGTTTTGTGTACTCTGTTAATGTTGGCAATTACTTCTGCCTCACCTTCTTGCTTATTGTTTATAAAAATTGGAGCCTGGGTGGTGATCCAAGACCCCAAGAATCAGATGGTATACATGCAGACATGCAGGCCAACACTTACACACACATTTTAAAAAAGCATTAAGACAAGGAGAGGGTTCAGTCAGCGTTGTTTTCTTAGTTAGGTTTCTATTGCTGGGATAAATGCCATGACTAAAAACAAATTTACAGTCTACCAAGGGAAGCTGAGGCAGGAACTGAAGTAGAAACCACGGGAAGAAGGCTGCTTACTGGCCTACTCCCTCTGCTTGTGCTCAGCCAGTTTTCTTAGGTGACCTAGGACCACCTGCCTGGGGATGCTATGGCTCATAGCCGGTTGGGCTCTCCCACGTTAATCACAAATTAAGACAGTGCCCTCAGACATTCCCATAGGCCAATCTGATGGAGGCAGTGCTTCAGTAGAGAGGGTCCTTCTTCCCGGCTCGGTCCAGCTGACAACCAAGGTCATACTAGTCAAAACACAGTCCCTGACTAGAAGAGACGACTTCCTCCTTCCTCACTCTTCGAAACCCTGGGGCTAAATTAGGGGTCCTAACAGTTTAAAGTGACGTGCTGTGCACTGCTTAAGGCAAGACCCTTCCCCATCCCCAAGAGAGGTAGTAGCTATGCGGCAGGAGTGCCTGGACTGTAGAGTGTGTTGATGGCAAGGGTTGCCATGTACCAGAAGTGACCCTAAAGCTGCCAAGAACTGCTAGACTTGAGTGGACATCACTGTAGCAGGTGGCTCTGTGAGCAGAGGATTGTACACAAAGTTCCTCTGTATTGTCTATGTCCCCAGAGCTGTACCGTCATCTTGGGAAAATGGAGGGGAGGAGGACCATCAAAAACAGCTGAAAACAAACAAAAGGAAAAAAAGAAGCTGGGGTGAAATTTCCCAATCTGGGACTTGAAACAGAAAATAAATTTATGTAGAAAATGAGGTTATATTCTTTGACAAAAGTATCTTTGAAAGCTGAAGATTACTAGCTGACTTACTTATTTTTTTATGAGCTGTTTTTGTTTTTTGGGTTTTTTTGTTTTGTTTTGTTTTGTTTTTGTACAAACTGTGGAAATATACTTCAGTTTACCATGGCTAGGCCACTGTACACACTTTGGAAAGTGGGTGTGTGTGATGAGGGTTTGCCATTGCAGAGCCCCAGAATGGAAAGCTGAAGGAATAAATGATTTTTCACTGCCAAGGCCAGACTCACCTGAACAGTCAGTAACCAGAGATGGGATTTGAAGCCGGAAGCCGGTAGAAGATAGGATTTGCTTTTGGTTTTTAAAGATTGTTTTGTTTTGGGTTATAGTGCATGTTAAGCAGAACCTCCACCCCTAGCCATTGACTGGATTTATTGTAATTTTTAAAATGACTTTGTTTCTTTTTAATTATATGTGTGTGTGGGGGGGGTACGTGAACACAGAGGAGGGTTGGGATGCCAGGAAAGGACATTAGATGTGCTGGAGGTTACAGGTGGTTGTGAGTCACCCAGCATGGGTGCTGGGAACCAAACTTTGGTCCTCTGTATGAGCAGAAGCCCTCTTAAAGAGTGAACCATTTCTCCAGCATGTTGGCTTCTTTGGTTTTGCAGACCCATTCTTGTTATATTTCCCTGACTGGACACTTGCTCTGTAGCCCAGGCTGGCCTGGAACCTACAGCCTTCCTGCTTCCTTTCAGCCTTGGGGTAGAGAGATTACAAGTCTGCAGCGCCATGCCCTGTGTGATTGTAGTTTTGAGACCCCACTGAAACGTTAGAGTTTAGAGGCAGTTTATCCAGTGAAGCTCTGCTTCATTTCTACTTTTCCAAAGTACAGTTGAGTGAATGGGCGCATGGGCTGTGGCACCAAGCATCAGTCTGCTATCACTGTCCCTATGAACTCCTCCTTTAGAAGCCTGGGGTGACAGTAAACACATGGCACAAACCGGAGGGTAGACCTGAGCCCTGGCTCAAACCCTGCCTTGTGCAGTTGTACCAGGGCGAGCCACCCAGGGCTGTGAGGGGAAAACACAATCCCCAGTGCCTAGTTGTCCAGGATAGAGACAGCCCGCCTGCACCCTGTGGGAAAAGGGACTCATAGAGAAACCAGTATGAGCAGAGGATGGGGAAGAACCCAGAAGTGTCAGGGGAAAATGAAAGGGGCCCAAGGAGAACAAGAGGAGAAAGCATTAGCAGCTCTTGGGGATTTCTGATGCCAGCGGAAGCAAAAACCCACAGAAGCAGAAAGAGGAACTGGGCCTTCAGAAGGCTGTATTTCCCAGTGTCCTCTTCAAGTGCCAGCCCCGAAGGGGCAACCATATTAGAAGAAACAATGGTAGGAAATGCCCTGTTTGTACCTTAGACCTGACATTGAGGCTTCTGAACCTTCCACTCAACTGAAAAGTGGGGGAGGGGTGAGGTGGGGTGGGGTGGGGTGAGGTAGGTGTAGAGTGGGGGTGGGGTGTTGAGAACCTTTCGTGTCATGTTCTTGAGGAAGGGGAGGAGAGTGGTAAAGGAGGAAAGCAACATCAAAACTGAATCTTCTAGGAAGTTATTTTATCAAGAACTTAATTCATGCTCAAGGCGAGTCATAAAAATAAATGGTGCATCCATGCCTGTGGCTGGCAGCTTATAAACTGAAAGCAGAATATGAGAAAGTTATTCTCAAGTTCCCAGCTGCTATTTAAAAGGTATTTCCTAAGAACCAATGCAAGTGTCTTGAGTTGTGTTCCATTTGGAGAACCAGGCATAGATGAACCACCACAGTAAAACATCTAGACTGAGCCATAATGAGAATTGTCACCAGTTAAGAATTGACAATTTTTAAAATGCCAAATTAATGGGAAATATTTGTAACATAAAATATATCACCTTGAGCCAGGTGTTGGTGGCGCACTCCTTTAATTCCAACTCTCGGGAGGCAGAGGCAGGTGAATCTGTGAGTTTGAAGCCAGCCCGTTCTACCGAGCCAGGTCCAGGACGGGCTCCAAAGCAATACAGTTGACTATTATACAGGGTTTAGTTCAATAGTATGAAGTACATTCACTTCATACTATTGTATGTCAGTATTGTATTGTCAGTTGCACAACCACTGACACCATCCAATCTCCAGGTATGTTTTTGTCTTCTCCAGCTGAAACTCTGTGTTCATTAAAAATAGTTTCCAGGACCGGGAAAGGTGGCTCAGCAGTTAAGAGCACTTGTTACTCTTTCAGAGGACAGGGGTTCGGTTCCCAGTACCCACATGGTACTTCACAACTATTCTTAACTCTAGTTCCATGGGATCCAGTGACCTCTTGTGACCTGTGTGGGCACCAGGTGTGTGTGTGTGTGTGTGTGTGTGTGTGTGTGTGTGTGTGTGTGTGTGTGTAAGCAAGACATTCACACATATAACATAAATAAATATAAACATTAGAATTAAGAAAAGCTAGTCATTCCCTTCCCCCAGCTGTTGGCAATGATCTTTCTACTTTCTGTGTCTATGAATTAGCTCAGTTCTTTGGAACTGGGTAATTTAGCACAGGAGTTACTTATGCTGTAGCATGGGTCAGCATTTCCTATTTAAGGAAGAACAAGACTGTACCTCTTGAGGGAAATGTATGATATGGAAATCTTTCACATGATGCTCCCAAGGCTTAGGGGCGTTGTGGAAGAGATGGTGGAAAGAATTAAAGAGGCGGAGACAGTGGGATTACAAGGAGGCAGTGGTTTTCCAGGCATAATAGGACAGTTGCACATATGTCCTGACAGTGGCTGTGGCAGCGTGCATCAGACTGTCACAAACTCAAGCCCAACAAAATTCCAATACAGAGAGGGGAGGTGGGCACAAGTTTCAGCCCCATTGAGGAGCTGTTGGCAGTTGGTAGCTGTTGGGAGAGGGTCATTTTTCTTCAAAGCTTACCCTTGGTAGGTGGTGCTCCAGTGGATGGATGCAGCCCTGGGAGTATATGGACAGCACAAATTAGAGCGATGAATAAAAAATAAAGGAGGAGGAGTAAGAAACAGAGTTGGGTAGCTTAGATTGGAGGTGGAGCTGGGAGTGAATATGATCTAAATGTGTTAAATGTGTTGTAGGAAATTTTCAAAGAATTAATTAAAAATGTTTGTTTCACTGCTGGGCGTTGGTAGCATATACCTTCAATCCCAGCACTTGGGAGGCAGAGGCAGGTGGATCAATGTGAGTTCAAGTCCAGCCTGGTCTACAGAGCTAGTTCCACAACAGGTTCCAAAACAATACAGAGAAATCTTGAAACCGCCCCCCCCAAAAAAAAAAGAAAAAAAAAAGTTTGTTTCTGTGTGCCGGTTCATGCCTGTATTCAAGCTCTTGGGTGATTACTGTGAGTTCAAGGACAGTCTGATCTATATACTTTGTCTCAATTTTTAAAAAATCCCTCAAAACATATATATCCACGTCATATTTGAAATTGTCAGAGCAGTGAGCAGGTCTATTGGGATTCATTAGGTTGCAAAAGCTATGGGGTGTGGGGCTTCAGGTTATCATTTCCAGGTCCTCTTTACTTTCTCAGTTGGGTCCTTCTCTTGGTTTTCATCTTCATTTTTGTTTTATTGTTGTGTGAAGCAAAGCTTCAAGGGGTTGTCCAAGCTAGTTTTGAGCTTCCTGGGCTAAACTGTCTGCCCAGGGCCAGTCTTCTGAGTCCCTGGAACTACAGGCACGTGACTGTACCTGACTCAGGATGGGGTCTTTTTATCTCAAAGACATGACACTAAATCCAGACACTTTCCAGACACTTTTTTGCTGGTAAATGAGATGGGGTACTTTTGTCTTGCCTGTTTAGCTTGAATGAAATTCTGTGTGTAGGTAATCAAGAGAGAGTTATTGATATGAGTTTGTGGTTCTGCCCCTGACTTCCAGGCTAAAACCTGTTTTCTAGGGCTCAGTGTGTCACTCTGTTGTAGAATGCCTGCCTAGCACGTACAAGGTTCTGGGTTCCATCTCTAGTACTTAGTTCTGTGGGTGGGGGCCAATTTCTACAGTTTCCATTTCTCCTTTTAGTAGCCATTTGCTTTTCAGGGAAACAAAGATTATTACCAGAGACTTAGAAAAACAGGTGGTAGCATTGCAAGTGCTGTGAAATAAGAACTTTTCTACAAATATCGTTATGTAACATTTGGGAATGTGTTAGCTATACCTTTCTTTCATGGTGCCTGTGTGTGTGCATATGTGTGTGTGTGCGCGCGTGTGTGTGCCTGTGTGTTTGTGTGCCTAAGTGTGCGAGTGTGCATGCATGTGTGTTTGTGTGTGTACGTGTGTGTGCTGGTGTGTTTGTGTGCTTGTATATGTGAGTGTGCATGCATGCGTGTGTGTTTGTGTGTGTGTTTATTTGTGTCTGTGCTTGTGTGTGTGTGTGAATGCATGTGTTTGTGTGTATGTGCCTGTGTGTGTGTGCGCGTGTGTATGCGCTTGTGTGCTTGTGTGTGTGTGTGTGTGTGTATGCATGTGTTTGTGTGTGTGTGCTTGTGGATATGTGCCTGTGTGTATGTGTGTGTGCTTGTGTGTGTGTTTGTGTGTTTATGTGTGTCTGTGCTTGTGTGTGTGTAGGTGTATGTGCCTGTATATGTGCCTGTGTGTGTGTGTGTATGTGCCTCTGTGTGTGTGTGTGTGTGTGTGTGTGTGTGTGTGTGTGTGTGTGTGTGTGTGTGTGCACCAGTCTCTGCTCTGCTATGCTCTTTGACCTTCTCAGGGTTGTGGTCAGGTTGACCCTGCACCTCTGTTCTGCCAAGTGATTTCAGTTCTGCTGTGAGCAGCCACCTTCACCCCCCAGTTGCCACAGTCATTCTCCCAGGGTTTCTCTCAACCCACCCAAAGTTATTTATATCGCTTTAGCTTTGAAATTTAATAGTTGTGTCTGTAAACTACTTAAAACAAAACTCACCCAGGGTTTCCCAGAAGAGACTCTAGATTAGAGTCATCAGTGTGAGAAGAACATAGGTTGTGGTAGGGCTGCCAGCCTCACTCTTGCCCTCCCTGATTTCCTTCTCTTAGCATCTGTGCCTCTGTCACCTTCGCTATAGCTAGTCTCATCTTAAATCAGTCCAGATGAAGGCAAACAGCTCTTTCCCTGGTTCTTCATGGTTCAGACAGTATGGCGCTATGGTTAAGCTACATTTTCCAGAGCAATTCAGTTTCACATTCCTGAGTGATTGTTACATATCCTGTTAGGTGGTTGGTTTGCCTATTTGTTCAGAAATGTTGCCCAAAATAAGAGTGAAAACTAGATGGAAGATAGGGCACCCAAGCATCTCAAGTAAAAGGTTAACATCAGGACCATCCATGTACTACCTCCTGATGCTCATGCCCTCTCCCCATGTGATCCCTTACATGGGTGTCCTTACAGCTCAGTGGTAGCACATTTGCCTAGCATAAGCAAAGCCCTGTGATCCATTCCCAGCACTAACAAAACAAAACAAACAAACAAAAAAATGAAACAAGACAAAGAGGAGGAAGGGAAGGAAGTAAAAAGCAATTAAGTCTACTTGGAGGACACATAGATGAGCCATGGTGAATGCAGACAATGAACAATCAATCACATTGACTGAGGACAGCATTGACTACTGTGAGAGCTACAGTAGGCTGCACCAGGAAGGAAGCCCGGGATCACAACTTTCACTGCTGTGCCATTATGAAGGCCACACTTACACACTTCGCTTTATCACTGTGCTGTGCTTGGCCATGTCATTTAGGGAAGCATAATGTAGCACATGGCTGTGTCTATCTTAATTGTGATTGCTTTGCGTTATGAGTAATAGTATATTGGAAAGAAATGGGCAAGTCACTGCATTACACAGATCAGCACAGCAAAAACATGGAGTTGGCAGGTTTCATGGGTTTTCAGGGAAGACAGTTCATTCCTGGTGTTTGAGATGGCTGGGAAGAGGACTAAGAATAGAGCAAAGCTAGAACTGTGGCCAACGATCAGTGTAGAAAGCCTTACAGGCTCTGTTGGGAATTTGGACTTTTTCCTGGGGTGCCAGGGATGCATGTAGAAACAGGGAGGAACAATCTATTTTCGAGGGATTGGTGGTACCAGCATCAGGGAAGACTGCAGTCAGGGACGTTAGAGGTTCCCATCAGATGTTTTGTGAGTGGAAAGAGGAAGGCCAGAAAGTGAAGAGAAAACCAGGCTTGTTATTACGGTTAAGACGTTGGAAAGAGTACTTTGGGCTTGAACACTGCACAAGAAACCAAGGCAGGAGAAATAAGAGAAGCAGAGAGTGGGAAGAAGGTCATTGAAACTGCTCTGAGCATTGTGAGGTCAAGGAGCACACCCTTCCCAGGGACAGTGCTTGTGTTTGCTGTAAGATTAAGCCCAGGAGGTAACCTGGAGTCAGAGAAGAGTTTGAAGTGAGGTCCTTAGAGCCATTTGGTCAGCTAAGAGACTGAGAGATGGTGTAACAGAAGAGAAGCAAAATGGAAGGTGTTCCTCTAGTGCTTTGAATGAGAATGGTCCCCAGTTAGTGGGACTGTTTGGGAAGGCTTTGGAAGTGTTGCCTTGTTGGAGGAAGTGTGTCACCGGGGGTGGACTTTAAGGTTTCAAAAGCCCACGCCAGGCCTAGTCTCATCTGTCTCTCTCAACCTGAAACTTGTAAATCAGATGTAGGCTCTCAGCTACTTCTCCAGCACCATCCTTGCCTGCCTGCTGCCAACTCCATGATGGTTATGAACTCACTCTCTGAACTGTACACAAGCCCCCAATGAAATGTTCCCTTTTGTAAGTTGCTTTGGTCATAGAGTCTTTGCAATAGAGCAGTAACGAAGACAGGCTTCACCCCAACCCCACCCCTCTTTTAAATGTTTAATACTTTTCCTCTCTTACAAAAATTAGCTGAACCCAGTAGGCTGTCCTAAGTAGAGATGACACAATTTCAGAAGGCCTGTAGCTTCTGGCACTCTAAGAGATAAACTGGCACTTTTGTGTTCAGGAGTGTTTCCCTGGGAGTTGGCAGATTAGTAGCTGTAGATAATACTAACACTTGTGTAGAGTCTGCTCACCTGGACACTCATCAGTAGGCCTCAGAATGTCTGCAGGAGTCCCAGGCTCAGCAGCCAGCATGACTCACAACAAAGGAAATGATGCTTGGCTCAGCATCCCACAATGGCAAGTGCAGAATCCCATTATTGTTAACCAAGGATGCTGTGATGCCTGAGATCTAGGTAGTTTCCAGTGGTGACAGGAGGGGACCCACAAGGCAGGGTGAGTGAAGCAAGGCTTGAAAATGGTGCAGCCTGGAGTGTGACCCTGGGAAAGTCTGTGTTAATTCAGGTTGGAGTAGCCACCTGTGAAGTTGTTGGTGAAGAGGGAGAGGTGAAGAGTTAGGAGCTGGGAGCTGGGGAATTGGCTTAGTCAGTAGAGTACTTGCTATGTAAAATAAGGATCTGAGTCTGGCTCCCTAGCACCAAGATAAAAGCCAGGAATGTCTGTATGCATCTGTAACCTCAGCCCTGGGGAGGCAGACACAGGAGTTTGCTGGCCTGGAGTTTGGTGGCCAGGCAACCTGGCTGAATCAATGAGTTCTAGGTTCAGTGAGAGTCCCTGTCTCAGAATAAAGAAAAAAAAATAAGATACACAGTAATTGAGGAAGACATCCAATGTCAACCTCTGGCTTCCATATGTGTGCCTACTCATACCTCTGCAGGTACATGCATGCATAAACACACACACACACACACACACACACACACACACACACACACACACACACACGAACATATAGCACACACACATCCCTGAAAGTACACCTGCATGGACAAGTACACACATTCATGAACACATAGCACACACATACCCCTGCAGGAACACCCACACGCACAAACACACACATAGACACACCTGCAATTACACCTACATGTACAAGTATACACACACACACACACACACATAGACACACCTGCAATTACACCTACATGTACAAGTACACACACACACACACACACACACACATGCACACACACGAACATATAACAAACATATACCCCTTTCTGTCCTCCTTTCTCCCCATCTCCCCTCTCTCCAGAAATGAAAGTTGAAGAATAAAGTAGGCATGTGGGAGGCAGAGACAGGTAGATCTCTGAGTTCAAGACCAACCTGGTCAATAGAGTAAATTCCAAGACAGCTAAGGTTACATAGAAAAACCTTGTCTCAAAAACAAACAACAACAACAACAACAACAAAAAAGTTGAAGAATATAGATCCCTAATGGAAAAATGGTGATTGAGAAAACAAATTCAACACTGAATAGCATTTTATTAAAATAAATAAATCCTCTGGCAGTGGATAAATACATTATAGATAATTCTTTAAAGATAATATTAGAATTATTTTCCTGTGGATATGGCCAGGACAGGCTTTCTGGAAGAGATGGAACACCAGCCATGGACAAACTTTAAATGGGCAGAAGAGGAAGGAAAGACGGGTTACTAAAGGCAGGGAGACGAGGCGACCATAGAGAACCACAAGCGAGCAAGCTTGCCTGTAACGTGGAAAGCACATTGGAATGGCAGTGAGCATTTTACCACATGTGCTATTTTTTAAAAACCACAGTTGCATATTTAATTTTATTACCGTCCTAGTTGATGGTGACTCCATCCTTCTGGCTGCCTAGGCCACACAGTCTTGGCACCCCCATCTTTCATATGCCATATCTTTTTTGTTCTGTTGTCAGTTTTTAAAATGTTTTTGATGTTTACTATTGTGTGTATTTCTGTGTATAATATGAATGTGGGTGTGTGTGTAGGTATGCCACAGCACTCAGCAGGGGTCAGAACACAACTATGGAATCTGTTCTCTGTTTTTATCTTAGCGTAAGTCCCGGTATCGAACTCCGTTCATCAAGCTTGTGTGGCAAGCATTTTTATCCTCCTAACCATCTCACTGGGCATATTTATTGGGAAATCTTTTATTGCTTCTTTTAGAACATATTTAAAACCTGACAGCCTCTGGGCCCCTTCACTGCTGATGCCTGGTAGAAGCCATTATAGCTTCAGGCCTGCATTGCTACTGTGTTGCTATTTCATCCTTGCTGTTGCCATCTGCCTTCAACAGCAGCATAATAGCCCCCTGTATCCTCCTAGAGCGTGTATCAGATCCTGTCACTCTGTTAAAACCCTGTTGTGACTCCTTCAATTATTGCAGAGTAAAGGTCAGAGCATCTGCGGTGGCCTCTGAGGTGCTGACATCCCTCCACCTGTCCCTCTCTGATCTCATCTCCAGTGCTCCCCCCTTATACCGCTCCAGTCACTCTGGCCTCACATTGCACCCTCCTGTTTCAGGGCCTCAGCTGTGCTCAGCTAAGAATGCTCTTTCCCCAGAGAGTTGTGGGATACATGTTGCTCACATGCCGTCTTTTTAATGAAGCCTGTCTTTGCCTTCCTGCCTGGGCTTGTGTCTGTCCCTGCTTACCCCGTATGCCAGGCCAATCACCTTCTCCAACAACGAAGATCATCTTTACTCTCCGTGGATGACTGTTCAAAGGGCTCATCTCACAGTTTCAGCAGACCCCTTTCCTTTCAGAGAACTCACCATCCTGACTTGAGGATCACTCAGAACTAGAAACATACCTGCTTCCCGTTGGTGGTTTTCACAGCACATGCTGTGTATAGTATCTGCTGTGGTCTGAATGGAAGGAGACGTTTTTCAAGAGAGACTTTCTTCAGATAGACTTTCATCTCGCCATTTAAGAAGAATCTACTTAAGTGTTACACAAAGTTGACTTTTTAGGAAACGAAGATGTCTATTAAAAATAATTAGTTGCTCTGCCCTATTTTATAATCTTATGTATTGCCTTCATTTGACATAATGACACCTTTTGAAAGCTACATAAGGTTATGTTTCCTTTATTATGATCATATATATTCTTCCTTCAAACATTGTTTTCATTCCCTAAAGGACTGAAATTAACAAAATTCCTATGTTCATTAAAATCTTAGGTTTTTTTTTTTTTTTTTTTTTTTTTGTGGCTGAGCATTTTGAGGCTCTGGGTCTATCTGGTCATTCTGTTGGTGGACTATGAGCCAGTCCTGGTAGCTAGGCCTCCTGAAGGCCAGTGGATCAATGGTCCGTTATTTAAGACCACCTTCAAACTGTGTTTGGGTCAGTATGCAGTTAGCCAGGCTGTATTTATTTAATAGCTAGCTCTAGCTAATAAAGTTGGGGCAAACAAGACCAAGCCACCATCACTCTAGCTCTCTTACATATGTAATGAGATTTAACTTGAAAATATGCGGAACTTGTTTCTATAAAACTTTGGCAATTCACCCTCTGGCATTAGCCAACTTATTGAAAATTATTAACTACCACTCTTGTTCCATGTGTGCATATGCAGCTGTCTTAGGCTCTAATGAGGAAGTAGTAGATCAAATGTATAGATTTTATATTCTTAAAAAATATCAAAAGTAGATTTTAAAATGTTCTAACTATAAGAAATGAGCAAGGGAATAGGTTAATTAGTTCAGTGTAGCCATTCCATCATGTCTACATATTTTGAATCATATTGTGTACCATAAATACATGTAACTTTTATTTGACTATTTAAAATGTTGTTTTTTAAAGAATGAAGGGGCTGAATGTTCAGCACATGAAGAAACAATGTAGACCTTGTCAGGTAGAACTGTTTTTGTTGGGATGCAGAATTGTAACCACAGTAGCCAAGTCAGGGCTGCTCAGACACTGCGCCTTCACCCTCCCTGTTATCCCCAAGATAACTCCAACACCAGTGGCTAATGATACTTCTCCTTTTCCACTTCCAGTTCTCAATAGTCACAAGAAGGAAATCAAGTTTCGCCATGTTTTTTGACCTACAAACTTGCTTTAGGCAAGGAATAAATTAACCATAAACTCAGGTTGAGAATCTGCACTAGCACAGAACTGAGAATGCATGACTCTTTTATCTGTCATCTGTGCTAGGAATTCGTTTGTAGAGTAATTGCAGAGATTTTGCAACTGTTTATATAGCATTTGAAATCCTAGACTTCTACTCCCAGGAGATCACAGTCAGACTGTTTATGTCTCTCATCAGTTGAATGAACGTCACTTTATTATTTTAAATGGTCCCTCCATCTTGCCCCATTTCCTGGTAACCAACACTCACCAAGAGACTGGGATAGATACCAGCAATTAGACATTAGCAAAAGACTAAGATTTTTTAAGCTAGTTCCTTATCTTTCAAGGTGGAGAGATTTTAGAGGCTGTTTTATATTTACAGGAGAAAAATGTGGGATGAACATATTCAGGCTTATACCAAATTGAAGGGGAAGCATACTATATTTCTATTTTTCAGTTCACTGTCCCAGAGCTTTGGATGTATAGAATGCAGCCTATGCCCTGTTGGCAGGGATTTGGAATCAGTTTACAGTGTGTGAGATGATAACATGTGTTCTGGATCAGGGGCAGAGAATGTTCAGAGTTGTAACTCTGTTTCCCCATTAGCCCAAAGTCTTGCAAACTTGGTGCTGGAGAAGTGCCTAAAAACACTAGACTAGATTCAGTGTGTATGTGTGTGTTTATAAATGCAACACAAAACATAAGCCCTGGGATAAATGCTATAAATTGATGTCATCAAAAAAGAAAAAAAAAGAATAACTATTATTGAACAGATCACCCAGTATCTAGTATAGATGCTACTTTTTGTGAACTAGAAATATAGCTGTATGCTCATTTTCATGTCTGGTGTCTGGTGTCACAGTGATGTTTAACAACAGCTGGAGAACACGTCTGCAACTCAGTGGTGGCCAGAAGAAACTCAGTGGAAAGATCCATTTTAATAAGGAACAAAAGTATGTGTACAAGATTCAGACAATGAAAGCTGAAACCTGATACCCCTGAGGCATGAGGTAGAAGCTGACTCTAGGCTCTAGAAGCTAAACATTCAAGCAACGTATAAGTGCTTGTAAGTGCGAGCACGAAGCTAGCGTCATTCGGCAGCCTTTGTGAAACCAAATGCCAAGACTCAGCAAAAAAGATGACATGCTGTTCTTCGAAAGATGTGATTTTCACATATTAGAATATGTTTTACATATTAAAATAATCTGAAAGAATTACTTAAATCTTAAAAACCTGTAGTGTTCTGGCCCCCTATAAGGAATGCCTCACTGCTTTTACTTTATCTGTATACACATATACACATAGGCTTCTCTGATGTGAATGAATGAACCAGCCATCATATGATTTTTAATATGCAACATACAAAATCATTGCAACCATAGTTGACTTGGTGTTTTTAGAACATTTTACTAATTTATTAAAGTGTGTCTGAATTATATATCACTAAAATTTTCCAAAAGGATTCAGTCAAGGAAAAAAAAAGCATGGTTTTACTTAGAATAAAGATTATTTTATCATTGCTTATTTGAATCTAACTATAAGAATTTGTGAAATGAGTCAGGTTTGGGCTGAGGCAATAAGATTACTTGAACCTAGGAATTTGAGTCAGCATGAGCAGCATAGTGAACAGTCTCAAAAAATGAAAAAAAGAAAAAGAAAGGAAAAAAAAAAGATCTGGGTCTGCAGCACAGTAATAAAGCTAGAAATTAGGTTTGCCCAACACGTTCAAGTTCAAGGTCCTGGGTTTGGTCCCCAGCACCAAGTAAACCTGGTGTATCTTAGAAAGTTGAGGCAGAAGGTCAGGAAATCAAGGTTATCATTGGCTACATAGTGAGTATGGGGAAAACCTGGAGCACAGGAGGACCTGTCTTCCCCAGTCCCGCATAGAACCACTCTTGCTTTAAAATTATTGCCAAAGACCACTTCACCTGAGCTTTGCAGCCTTGTGTAGAGTGACACTGTAGTGTGTTAGTCACTCTTTCATGTTGTGACAAAATGCATGAGAAAATGACTTAGAGGAAGGCATAATTATTTTGGTGAATGGTTTTGGAGGTTTAGGGCCATTGCCCCTGAGCTCTGTTGTTTGTTACGAGGCTGAGCTTGATGGAGAGGGCATGGCAGAGCAAAACTAGTCATCTCACAGCATTCTGTAAAGCAGAGAGTGAGGGACTGAGGACAATGTGTAGTCCCCACGGACCTAATTCTTTCAACTAGGTCCCCTGTCCTAAATTTTCACCATAGTCTATCAAATTATGAACCCATCAATAAATTAATCCATGTATGAGGTCAGAGCCCAACCTCTGGATACTGCTACATTGGGGGCCAAGACTTGAATTATGGGCCTTTCGGGGGACATTTGAGACCATACCGTAACACCTTCTTCATCTTCAGGTCAAGCATTATGAAGCACTTTCCAATCATCAAAGTGCTTCTACACACTGTGTTCTATTAGACCTATTCCCCCTTTGCTCTGAGATAACATATGGGCTGGTTCTTCAGAGGTGCCAGAGGTCTTACTATATGAGCATCATTTTTCCAGAAACCTGACTTCATCAACTACCCTTGACAACTAGGACTGTTCTTGCCATTCCCTGTCCAGAACCTGCTCCATTTGAGCTGCAGGCCTGTGTACCAATATCCTGCCTGTGCTACCTTAGAAGAGCAGAGACATCCAGTCATTCTCCACCTTGTATGTCTTTCAGGCCTTGAGGACCCCATTCCCAGCATTTATCTCCCTGAAGCATGCAAGATTCATCCCTTTTAGAAGGGAAAATATTATATGGTGTGTGTGTGTGTGTGTGTGTGTGTGTGTGTGTGTGTGTGTGTCGCAGCACACCAGTGGAAGTCAGAGAACCATTTGCTGAGGTCCTTTCTCTTCTTGCACTGTGAGTCCTAGGATTAAACTCAGGCCCTTGGGCTTGTCAGCAAGTGCCTGTACCTTGAGGTTACTCTCTGGACCTCCTGCAAAGGGAAACCCTCAGATCATCTGGTAGAAAAATGAATGCAAAATTGCTTAGGCTTCCGTAGTTGTTTGAGCAGTAGTTTATGTTTATCTAACACCCTCACCCAAGTTGATCCTGCCACTCCCAGATGGAGCTCTGTCTCCTTTCCTCCATCACACATCCCACACTCTGCCCGAGGTCAGACCCCTTCTTCCTCCTCCACATTTTCCCAGGTTCATTGCTTAGAAGTTCCTTTTATTAGCATTTCCTTCTGCTTCTTCCTGTTTGCAGTATTAAAATATATACTAGTGTGTCTTATATATTTGTCATTGAATACTTTCTCACGGAGGCTGTCAAAGTGTTCTTTGTTTTTCTTGCTTAGTGACTTTATTATTTGTTTTAAAGATTTATTTATTTATTATTTATGCCTACATGTATGCCTGAAGGCCAGAAGAGGGCACCATATTTCATTACTGATGGTTGAGAGCCACAATATGGTTGCTGGGAATTGAATTCAAGACCTATGGAAGAGCAGCTCATGCTCTTAACTGCTGAGCCATCTCTCTAGCCTTAGTGACTTTACCTGGGGTGTTTCTAGTTTGAGCTCTTACAGATAACAATGCCATAAATATCTTGTGAAATATAGAAGGGGCAGAGTGAAAACCACTTTTTGGTGAAGTGGCAACCTGTTGTGTTGTTTGTTTACTTCAATCGGTGTTGTGACAAGATACTCTGAGAAAATACACATTTAAATTATTTTCTCAAAATTTCTAGTAAGTGCTATTGTGTCAAAGGTATAGCCATTTTTAGGGCTCTAATCCCTTTTCTGCTTATCTTAAATAAAGGAAGGGTACCATCTCAAACTATCTTTGGTGATCTAGGTGTAGAGTTCTTCGTATGTTTCCCAATACTAGATTTTACAATAACTGCTATTGTGAACTGTTTTCTGCTGTTGTGAAACTAATCACCATAAAATGACACTGCAGGATCTGGAGCTATAGAGGGTTACCATGAGTTAGGGTTGTTCAGTCCCCAATACCAAAACTAATTAGAATAAAATGCTACTACAGCTGTTTCAATTTGCACTTCCGAGTCAGGCAATCTATTGATATAAAAATATTCAGGGGTAGGGAACATGGTTAGTGGGTAAAAGTGCTTACCATTCAGCCGTGATGACCTGAGTCTCATCCCCAGAACCCGTGTAAAAAGCTGGATTTGGGTGGTAACACATCTGCAACCCCAGCACCTGTGATGGAGACTGGAGATTCAGCCCAAAGCTTGCCGATGCAGCACAGACAGAAGCAGAAACCAAAAGAAAGACTCTGCCTCAAAATAGTAACAATAATGATAATAGTAATAATGGAGGAGACAACCGACTCCCCAAAAGCTGTCCTGTGACTTCCATACACACACACACACACACACACACACACACACCACGCACACACACATGAACACATATAGACACACATACATACTCTCTCTCACACACAGAAAAACACACACATGCACATGCACACACACACAGAGAAACACACACATACATACCCTCACACACATACTCTCTTAAACACACACAGATACCATACTACACACACACACACACACACACACACACACACACAGAAACACACTTATACACACACAGATACCACACCACACTTACACACACACACAGAAACACACTTACACACACACACACACAGAAACACACTTACACACACACAGAAACACACTTACACACACACAGAAACACACACATGCATACATACTCTCACATACACTCTCTTAAACACACACACAGAAACATATACACACCACACACACACAGAAACACACACACAATCACCCCGCACATACACACGTATATACTCTCACACACACTCCCTTAAACACAAACAAACACACACATACACACTCTCTCTCACACACATGCACACATACATAGAAACATGCAATGGTAAATCTTTAAAAAGAACTTAAGGCTCAGATAATCTTTAATATATAGTTGAAGTTTCAGGATGGATGGGGTAAGTCGTTCCATCATATCCATTGGGAGGGCTCAGAGGCCTGGCACAGAAGAATTGATACGGGGGCGGGGGCAAGTTGGACCTTTAACTACTGTTTGGCAATATTGTTTGTTACTGCTGTAGTCTGATTGCATATTTCATCCACTGTTAATTGGTGATGTTTCCTGGCTGATTAACCACCCTTCAAGCTTCAATACCAGCACACCACTTCCAGTTTAAAGTGCTCACAAAAGTGAGGGCCCTGGGGAGGAGCAGGGGGCACAAAGGCAGCTAGAGTGGTAACCAAAGTTCCATGAGCCCTAAACAGTGTCCTTTCTCCCACATCCTGTATTTCCCCAGCTCTCTGGAATGCAGCTGTGTGATGTTGGAGCCCTCCCTCACAGCCTTCCTTCAGCTGCCCGGCAGCCTTGGGCTGAAGTTCCCACTCCCGCTGTGTGTGATTCTGCCCCTTGGCTCTGATGCACTGTCCTGAGGGCTCCCTTCAAGATCTGGCTGCAGTTTGAGATGCTTCCTGCTGATCCTCCAAGCTTCTGTTGGCTGTGGAGTTGCCTCAGGTTGTGTCTCTGCATGTCCTGTTTGGCTGCTGTGTTCTCCCTAAACTGACAGGCTGTTTCTCTACCCATTGGCAGTGGCAACCAGGGTGTGAGGATCTAGTCAAATGGAATTAGTTTTCTGTGCAGGTGAGAAATTAGTGAGGACTAATCGTGACCTGAAGCTTCTATTCTCAAGTGGGTGTGTTAAAGGGGTGTGGAGTTAAGATGTCATATTCTATCGTCCTGTGAGGGTGCTTTTCTCAGTAACTCAGTGGGCAGTCCATAGGGCATACTTTTATTTTTTTACACACACATGGCGGGAGAGGGGGGGGGGGGGGAGATTAGTGAGCAGACAGGGGAGAGGGGGAGATGAGAGGGGAAAAGGAGGGGGGAGAGAGAGGGAGAGAGAGAGAGAGGGAGGGAGAGGGAGAGGGAGAGGGAGAGGGAGAGAGAGAGAGAGAGAGAGAGAGAGAGAGAGAGAGAGAGAGAGAGAGAGAGAGAGAGAGAGAGAGAGAGAGATCCTGGCATATTGAAAGAGACTAGATTGCCTGGGTTTGAATCCTGGCTCTGATGTTTAGTTCCATGGGGGGCAGGGGGACTCTTAATCCCTGCCTAGGTGAGCATTTGCTCCTTTCACTGTCACTGACAGGACATTCTGTTGTTTTATTTTATTCAGGCATGTGCTACATATCCAAGCTGTCATCTATTTGTTATTTATTTATTTGTTTAGAGATGGGGAACTACTCTGATATCTAGATTGATCTCAAACCTCTGGGCTGAAATGATCCCCCACAGCTTGCTGCAGCTGGAACTATAGGCAAGGGACACTGCTCTTTCTGCTCTTGTTAGTTTTTGAAAAGGGATGGCGATCACAGGAAGACGGGCTGATCAAAGCTTACCTGAGGTATTTCTTTTCGGTTGGTGGTCAGTTGTAGACAGCCTGGAGGCACAGTAAGGAAGCCTTATCCAGGCCAGGTGACTGTGTCTTAAACCTCTAACAAAGGGGAGAGCTGACGTGGGGCATCTGTGAAGGTCATAGTGTCTGTTGGCCTGGCACTGACTTGGCATCATCCTTTTAAGAGCCACACCTCTTCTTCTGCAGTGCCTGTCTAAATGCACAGGCTTTGCCTTCTTCACACCCCTGTTTTAGATTTGTTTTATTAACTTTGCCTAGAGCTTGGCTGGCCAGGTGTACTATGGAACTGAAAAAAAAAAAAGAACAGAAAGAAAAGTTTTCTTACATCGCTTCTCCTTCCTAAGATCTGACTCCCCAGTGCTGACCCAGCAGGTTGTTATTTGAACTTCATGTGCCAAATCTAACATGACTGTAATTTGAAAGCATGCAGATCCAGGAAGCTGTGAAGTTGCTCTACATGGTAGATTATGAAGCAGTAAAATTGATGAATTTTAAATGCAGGTTTCTGCTTTCAAGCTATCAGGTTAGGACAGAAAACCACTCAAGGATAGAAGTGGAAAAGACCTTAGAGGTTGTAGCATTTTATGACTCATAAAGTGCCATAAAGCCTGTAAAGCATGTTACAGGGAGATTATTCAGATGGCTATGTGTGATAAGTGGTCTCTTAGCTCAGGAGGGTAGTGTGCAGTGAGTCTGGAGAGCCCCTGGAACAGCTGGGTTAGAGGAGTTAATTCAGACAGTACAGCATGGACTACTTAATTACAGGGCAAGAAGAAAACCCCCATCACCGGTTCTCAGTATAGTGTTGCTTTTGGGACCATAGAACATTCAATAACCAGAAACTGTCTCTGTGGTTTTGATAGTCTCTTTAAACATTTGCTACATCACTGGTGCCATGGTCTTTTGTTTAATATTTCTAATTACATTTTTTTTGTTCTTAAATTTGAACCCAGAGCCTTAAGGATGCCAAGGCATGTGCTCAACCACTGAGCTATACACCCAGCTCCATCTGGTTACATATATTCAAATGATCACTGTTATAACAGTGGTTAACATTAACCATCTGTTCACTTGAGGATTATTGCCCCAGTGTCCAAAAGTATAGATTAAGAACTTGTTCTGAGTTCCAGTTTTGCCCTTACTCTGACTTATGACACCTTTCTTATCTGTTTGCCAAATGTCAGTGCCTCCTCCAATTCACTTGTGGTAGTGTTCGAAGGTGGCACTTTGAGAAGTGATTAGGTCATGAGGGTTGTTATGATTTGAATATGAACTGTCCTACAGGCTCCTGAGTAGGTCCCCAACCAGTGCTGCTGTTTGGGGAGGTTGTGGAACCTTTAGGAGCTGGAGCCTAGCTTCTCAAGTTGTTTCTGCCAGATAACCTGTTACAGCAGTGAGAAAAATCACTAGCATAAAGGAGGAACCCTAATGAATGGGATTAGTGCCTTGTAAGGGAGGCCTCAGAGAACTTCCTTGCTGCTCCTATCACGAAAAGGCATCAAACAGGATATATGAACTAGGAGTTGTGCCTTCACCAGACATGGGATCTATGTTGACTCTTCCCTCCAGAACTGTGGGGAAGCAATCTATGTCATTTTAAAATCAGCCAGTCAAGTATTTTGATACAGCAACCCAAACAGACTAAGACACTGTGTCTGTATTTCCCCACATGTAAAATGGTAATAATATAAGAGCCTATGTCCTATGGGGGGTTATTGGAAGTATGGAATAACTTACATGCAAAGTGCTTAGGACAGGGCCTGGCATGTCCTAAATGCTACATGAGCATTTCTAACATCAGTTCTCAGAGCAGCAGCTGAGTTACTGTATTTGAAGATTTAAATGGTGATGGAGTTGAAAAAGTAGGTAGCATTTCTTCTGCTTCCCAGAGAAGGGCTAGGTCTCATATTGACGTTTATGTAGGATCTTGAATAATACTTTCCCCAAGACCATCTTACCAAGGCATTGCCTCAATTTTCTTGCAGCTCTTGGACAGTTTATCTTTTCCAAGACTAAGGAAGAAAAACAAGCAGGAATGGCAGTGTGAGGACCTATACATTTTGCTTTCCCAAGTAGATGATTTCAGTCACAAAGTGAAACTAATTAAGTCATTGTATTTTCTGTCTTAGCTGTTTATACTGGTAACTATCAGTAGACCATGAGCCAGCATGCACAAAGGTCCATAGAGGGACAAGGTCTGTATGTTCAGATATATGGCGACTCAAAAGAAATATATGACAGATTTTTTACTGAGTTTTACTTTGCCTGTAATTTATTACTAGAAAGCATGTGGGTGGGTCATTTTGTAACTAGTTGCAGCTTGTTCCATAAGCTTATCAACTATAGCTGGGTCGTCATAGGGTTTTCTAAATATACTACAAATATCCCATATCTAGTAGAATTAAAATGTGATTTAAAAAAGGGGTGGGGTTCTAATCTATGTTCTTGTCTCTTTGTCCTCAAGAGACAGGATGGTGAGGTGAGTAAGAGGTAGGGTTTGAAGAAGGTTGTTCCCACTACCCTTATCCTTAGTTACTAAATAGAGTAAGGATCACAGTGCTAGTTCTGTCTGGTTCTTCTGAAGTCTCCAAGACTTGTAGGACCGAAAGTTTCCAATGATAGATTAGAAAGAGGCATTCCTCTTGCAGGGCATAGTTTGTGGTCACATGTTTTGGCCACTGGTCATTGAGTCTGTAGAATAAGATGCTCTTCTTGCTTCAGGCATCCTTGAACTAGAGCTCAACATGCTTGCTTACCTTTAGCCCCTCTTCCTTGGTCACTCCCTGTACAAGCAAACCTAGCAGCACTTCGTCAGTGAGGATTGCAAGTCAAATGTGACAAAGGGATTTCAGTAGAGAAGAAGGAAAGTGAGTGATGTTGAGATGGCTCCTCAGGTAAAGGCACTTGCTTCCTAGACTGATAACCTGTGTTTCCCTTCCCACATGATGGGAAGGGAAATGACTCCTGGATCTCTGTGAGTTTGAGTTTAGGTTGGTCCATTCAGTGAGTTCAAGGCCAGCCAGGGATAAAATAAAGTATAATTAAAAAGTTTAAAAGAAGACAGAAAATACAAGGGCTCAAAGATGGACTCAATACTGGTGGGCTTTGGACCATGAAGACCACTGAACCGCAGTGCTGGAGAAGTGGTCAGAAGGTCAGCAGGGATAGATCTCTCATAGTTCTTACAGGACAATCTTATTCGAACAAAAATCCTGTTTCTACTACAGGAAACTACTGGAGAACTTCACGCATAACTTGAGCTCTATTTTTAATTGGCCATTCTAGCTTGGGTACAACTGAGATGTAAGGAGCATGGATGGAAGCAGAGAGAACAGTAAAAGGACTTATAGGTACCTGCATGAGAGAGTGGGGAGCATGTACTGGAGTAACTGGGATGGTGGAAAGGGAAATATTCTGGAGGTGGACACGTTTGTTTGTTTGTTTGTTCGTTTTTTGATAAATTCAAAGAATATAAAGGAAAGTAATTAAATATGACTCCTGGAAAGTAATTAAATATGACTCAAGGAACTAGGTAGATGGTGGTACCATTAACTTAAACTTAAGAAGACCAGGGAGTAATACCTTTGGATAGATGGAATTAAGAATTTGAGACACTAGGCTTGAGATACATGTAACACAGTGAGCTATTGATGACAAGCAGGTGGTTGCATTAAGAGTGTGAAACTTCCAGGTGGGCTAAAGTTTTGAGACTCATCTCCTTAGACAATAGCGTCACAGGGCTATATGAGTCCATTCAGAGAGGGCATGAAGGGTGTAAAAGCTTTAAAGGTTGGGCATGGGAGGACAAGGCTGCCAAGAAAGTTGCATAATGTCTTACTTTGTTTTTCACTATTACCACAGAATACTACAGACTGGGCAATTTATAAACAAAGAAACCTTTCCCCCTCCCTCCCCCTCCCCCTCCTCTCTCTCTTTTGTTTTTTGGCTCAAACTCACTGAGATCCACTTGCCTCTGTCTCCTAAATGCCAGGATTAAAGACATTCACTACTGCTGCCCGGCCCAAAGAAAGTTATTTCTAACAACTTAGAAACCTGGGAAATCTTAATATACCCAGTTTGTGCATCCAATGAGGACCTTCTTGCAGGGCAGCCTGGAGGCTTCAGGAGGTAAAATAGGGTAAAGTTATAGCCCGGGGGCTAAGGATGTGGCTCAGCAGGTAATGACAATTGCCTCTAAGGCCTGTGTGGTTCAAGCCCTAGAATCCATATGGTGGAAAGAGTGACTCTGTGGGTTGGCCTTAAGCTCCATGCACACAACCCCCCCACACACATAAATAAATAAATGTAAAAATAATTCTGGCCAGGTGGTGGTGGCACACGCCTTTAATACCAACCCTTGGGAGACAGAGGCAGGCAGATAGCTCTTTGTGAATTCTGAGGCCACCTTGATCTACAGAGTGAGTTCCAGGATGGCCAGGACTATACAGAGAAACCTTGTCTCCAAAAAAGCCAGATAATACTGATAATAATAATTCTAAAGAAAGTCATAGCAAGAACAGTACCTTTGAGTCGGAGAGGGGGGGCACTTTGCATCTCAGGAATACAGGACTATAGGTTTCTACCCCACTGTGGACATTTTCTTCTAGCCAGAGCAGAAGCTTGGATCCCAGTTGTGGTGGGTGCTTAGTGAAACTCTTGATCTTGTTTCATTGGGGTGAGGCCTAAAAGTGATGGACAGATGGGTCAGCAGAAGGCTGCTATGTACACATGAATTATCCCAATGTTTGCATGGTAAATGAATAAATAGGCAATTCATGCATTTGAAGCATTATTATCAAATTTAACACTTTATAGGTGTGACATGCCTCCACAAAGGGAATAAGTAATAACACGATTTCTATAATTTATTGAGCACCTAATGTTAGATGTTTACCATGCCTTATCTCCTTTTGTCTTCACAGTCCCTCTCTGACTTTGCATGTCTAATATTCCCTAGATTAGAGGTTAGGGTGGTTGGAGCTTACCATACTAGTCAATTTTATGTAGGATATGTTGAGACATAATAGATTTGCTTTCCACATGCACTAAATTTTTTAAAAGGTTTAAAAACATTGTTAACATCATGGGTATTTCAAAATGAGAATGGATTATTTTTTTTATTGCAGTTTCATGGTGTTAAGGATTAAAGCCAGGGTATTGTGGGTGGTGCAAGGGCCCTACCACTGAGCCACATCCCTAGCCTGCTTTTCCTTTTTAATTTTGAGACAAAGTCTCACACAATTGCCTAGGTGGTCTCTCTATGAACTCTGTTGCCTACAGAATGGCCTTGAGAGCTCTCTATCCTCCTGCCTCAGCATTTCTAGTAGCCAGAATTTTGCTGTTATTGTTTTTTGCTTTGTCTTTAGCTTATGATATAGATTTAACTGAAAAAAAAAACCATCGTTAAATAAAAAGAATAAAGATTTTTCTCAAATTCTCAGCTCTAATAGTCTGTGACTCACTACGGTTGACAGGGGGGATAGCAGAAACACAGCACAAATACACATGTGTCATCTGTGACAAGGGGGATAGCAGAAACACAGCACAAATACAGTTGTCGTCTTTTAATAACAACTCTAAAGCTTGGGAGCTGTTTGAGGGCCATAACTTTCCTGTTGTTCGTGAGTCAGCATGAACCATCCCTCCAGAGAAGGCTAAGTGGGTCAGATTTATCTAAGAAGACAGCTGTGTGATCCTGTCCCCTTCTCTAGCCTTATGGCATTACAGATACATGCTTCTGGCTTGGTGAACAACGGTCAGCTAGTATTACCCTCTTGGTAAAGACTTCAATGTGAAACTATCAGGCTGCCCTGAAAATCCTTTGGTAGGAGAATGAGAGCACACTCAAATGTGGCCTACAGCAATATTCCTCAGTCAGTCTTAATTCTCCTTTTTAGCTGGGGCTTAGTGTAGGTAAAATTAGTAAAAAGATAAAATAATTTAAAAGTTGATGGAGTTTTCATTGTGTCTTTTAAATTAAATCTGCTGTCAATGTTTGCTTGCTTTCTTAGTATAGATTTAAAATTAATATACAGCAAATAAATAGGCCTGTGAGGAAACTTTTCATTGGAAACAAACTGAAAACACCTAATGTGAACTATGCAAGTGTTGATTTTGTAGTGCTTTGAATTGAACCCAGAGCCCACATGCTAGCCAGGCTACACCCTCAGCCCAGTGTATATTCCTTTCTTTTTCTGAGGCCCTTTAACACAGTGTGGGAATCCCAGTGTCCAAGGGGCAACTATAAACCCAGTGAAAGAAGAGGAAAAAAAGGGTCACAATGGGATGTGACCTGAGATCCGTGATAGTGATGATCCAGGGAATCTAGTGAAAAAGTAAACAGAGTTGCTCCAGTTGGGCCAAACAAAGTGACTTTTTTATGTGGATATTTGCTTTTATCAAATTTTAAGCCTGGCAAAGAAATCTGATGATTTAACCTCATTTAGAGTTACATCCAGACAGTGAGATTAGGTTCACGGTCTTGTGTTATGAAAAGAGTGTCCACCGTTCAATTTGTCTTTCTTCAGCATCTGAACTACTATATGACCACATTTTCCCATAGTCTAGACTGGAAGGCACCAGAAGCAATTAAACATTAGATCAATGTAAGCAGGCAGGTGTGCGCCATCATGTCCCTTTTTATCCTGCACAGCTCACACTCTGAATTTCATACAAGCTACGTTTGCTGCACACAGCAAATCAACTTAGAGACAGAAAATAAGTTTCCAAGTATGACTTACACGGCTTATTAACGTTGGAAATGGGAAGGCGGCCACACACTTCAACTACATTTAGTTGACTCGCTCACTTTTGCAGTCTAATTCCGAAGGTGGGAACATTTGCAGGGTCTCTGAAGGTCTAAGCTACAATGAAGCTCTCCCACCTGTCTCTACTTGGACTGTCTCCACAGAGGGTGCCGAGCACATTACCGCCACGCGGCGCTGAGGTCAGCCTCTAGGGTGTTGGGAGAGCCTTTTATTCTAAATTACAGGCCTCGCAGCCACCGGATATCCTCGCTGCATAACTGGCAGTAGCTATGCGGCTGCACTCGCGTTTCCTGACAACCACAGCATTATTTCCACTAATATCCTGTTCAAGGCCTTGCGCTGGGCTGCGATTCATTCTCAGGACCCCCTCGCCCGGGGTTACTGTCCCCACCGCTACGCGGTTGTCACCAACAAAGAGAACCCCAGAGAGTTCACACGAGCACCCTCTCCCTGTGAGCCGCGAGTCCCATCCCCCGGAGTTGAGCTGCTGGGGGCCCTCGGGCACGTGCTGCGCGCCGCGAGCGTTCGCATTGTCCTCGTCCCTCCGCTCCCCGCCGCGTTCCACCCCCCGCCCCCTTCTATCTGCGAGGCACACACGCTCCGGAGCAAGCGGAGCGCGGGCGCTGAGCAGCAGTCCAACAGCTGCGGGGGCGGGGCCGGAGGCGGGGCGGGGCCAGGGCGCGGGGGCGGGCCCGGGGCGCGGCTAGGCGGCCGCGGCGCCAGCAAGCGAGAGAACGAGATCGCTGCGAGCGCGGCGAGCACCAGCATGGCGGGGCTCCGGCGCCCGCAGTCCGGCGCCTACCGCCGCACGGCCGCTGCCGTGAACCTTCTGCTGGGCGTCTTCCAGGTCCTGTTGTCTTGCTGCCGTCCGGGAGGGGCTCAGGGACAAGGTCAGCCCGTCGTCGGGGCTGGCTGTCCTCGCCGCCCCGCCCCCCCTTTCTTTTAGGGAACTGTTGAAATCTGTGAGGGATCGCGGAGGAAGGGGACCCGGGAGGCTGGGGAAGACGGGTTGCTGCAGTCCTGCGACCGCAGCATCCTCTCGGCGGCCCTAGGCCGGACCAGGAGCGAGCAGCGCGGGGCTTGGGGACCGCTAGCCGCGCGCGCCCCGGAGCCTTTGTGCGCGGGCCCCTGCGCCCCGGGCGCATCCCCCGCTTTGTGTGGCGCGCGGGTGCCTCGCCGCGCCCGGCTTCCTGCAGCTTTGTTCCCCCAGCCCGGTGGCCTGGGGATCGCCGTGCCTCGTGAGGCGGCCTCCTCCCCTAGTACGGACCAAGCCCACATGCCCTCGCCTCCTCGACCGGGTGGGGGGGCGCCGACTGGACATTGTATTTGCATCCTCGGCTCACTCCTCGGGTGGCCTCCGCTGCGAGAGAGAAGGAGACTTGTTTGGGGCAGGCGGGTGGCACGGGGGACGGGCGAGGAAACAGGAAGCGTTTCTTTTCCGTGCATTACAAACGCGGTGTGTTTTTTGGTCTCCGTGCAGCGATTGAGCCCTTGCCGAACGTGGTGGAGCTGTGGCAGGCAGAAGAAGGGGAACTCTTGCTGCCCACTCAGGTGAGGAGGACCAGGTGACAGGGCGGGTGTAGGCGTACGAGGGAGGAGAGGCCTGGAGGCAGCCGGCCTTCTCCTAGTGGCATCGGAGCGTTCGGGTCACTTTGCAAGGCAAATAAACGGTCGTGCCGAGCCTGAACACCTGGCAACGGTGGCCCTTCGGCCTCCTCCTGCGCCATGTGACAGGGTGTGAGTCAGGCCCGCCCCAAGTTCAGAAGGTGGATGCCCAGGCCACCTCAGTAGGGTTGTGTGTCTCCCTACTTTGCTCCTGGCTAGTGGAGGTTTCCTTGGCCTGCTAGTGGTCCAGGGTGGGCAGAGGACTTGGTTCTGGGTCTGCACTGCTGTCTCTAATCAATCGGGTGTGGTGTGGATGGCAAGTGGCTGGAGGGTTGAACACAATGGGAATATTGATTTCATAAATGTTAGTGAGTGGTGCCTGCCATTAGCCTAAGTAGCTTTGGGATGAAGAAGTGACTTTAAAGGAGTATACTCTTGGATTTTCTCCAAATGTCTTTAATTCCTGTTAGAATACACCTACTTAAGAACCTGAATTTCAGGTTTTTCACCCCCCCCCCATGATATAATGATTACATGTGGAAAAATAATTGCTGCTGTTTTATTGGGAATCTGTAGCATAGAGGGCTTCAGGCTGCAACGGATGTTGCAAAGCTTTTGTCTTGAATAGGATGTTTCAGTTATGCAAGAAATTCTCATTGACTTGCAGAAGGCACCCATTCTAATGTAATTTTGATGACTTTTCATCAGCAGTGCAGTGGAGACCCAGAATGCATGGGGGGGGTTGAATGGTAGAAGAATAACTTACATGTGGTAAATTTCAAAGTGTTTATTACTTCTCATGCTGGTGGCAGCATTAAAATCAGGGTGTTGAACTGAAACTTCTCCAGGTTTATCTTTCTTCCCACATGAAGCCTTGACAGTACTGGCTTTGAGATATTTGGACTATTCATTTGACCAGGACTAATGAATAACAGCTGATAGGCAGAGAGGTGATTTTCTTTTAGAAGACAATTTCCCAGATCATTTCTGAAGGCCAGGAGGCTGCAGGAGACCCACCTTTTGAGAAGAAACCCCTCCAACAAGTAGTCTTTTTTTAAAAAGTGTATTACCAAATGGATTTTTTAACCCTTGATTCTAAATAATTCATGTTTTGAAAATGGGGGTGGGACGGACCACCACCACCGAAACAAAATCCAAAATCATCAAAATCATTCCTAATCTTAGCTGAGACCCAAACTAAGCACATGGTGTGTTTACTTTAAGTAGTCATATTTGTGAATATCGTTGCTCAACAGTGGCATGAGTGGCCTTTGAGCCAGAGAATTCTTCATGGTGGGGGCCTTTCCTGTTCACTGTAGTATTCTGAATGTCATCTCTGGTCTCTGCCAGACACTTTCACTGCCACCATGTCATTGCCCCTGTCCCTTCTGTGGGTGTTTTTCTTCTTTTCTGTTTTAAATTTTAAAACAGGGCCTTGCAGTATTGCCTCAGGTTTCTCCACCCAAGCCATCTTCCTGTTTCATCCTTCAGCTGCAGCTACAAGAAAATATGTCTCCCATAGGATCTGGCTCCAACCACCAGATTTACCAAATGAGATTGTCTTCAAGTATTCCTGGGAAGCAGGTTCTTCCCAGCTTAAGATGCACAGATTTGCCTTTGCATTTTGGCTCAATTGAAGTCTCCTTGTCTTAGCCTGGGTAGTGACAGAATCCAACCTAGACAGAAAATAAATTGTAGACATTATTTCTGCCTTCCTGAAAGATATATTCTTTGTGTCCAGGAATGGAAATATGGCCTATGATGACATTACTTATAGGCTCAAAAGTTATTTTTATAAAATGCCCAGTTTCTGGCTTGATTTTACTTTATTTGCATAGTGTAGTTTGTTCTACAAATGGTTAAGGTGGAGGTGTCATTCCAGAATACTCACCATAGAGAGAGACATTGATAGCTAAGGTGTTTTAACCAATGCTGTGGTGAAAGTGAAACTAGTATTCACAATAATTTTCTTCATATATCATCTCTATTTGTGTGCCCTTGAGATACTGTACTACTGTGCATATGCCTGAGCAGGGTTGAGGAATATGTGTGTCTTAGATACAGGGTGTTCTGAAAAAGGTCGTTTGGAAGGAATTCTTTCCAAGGAATTTAGAATTATTTCCAGAAGGTTTCCTTGTGTATGTCATAAGAGCCTGTGGAGAATATTTATAGGTGTCATGTAAATTTTATACCTTCCATTCAGGAAGACTAAAAAAATGGCTTTGGAACCTAAAAGTTGTCCATGAGAGGTGAACATCAAGATGCACTCAAAGAACAATCAATCCGCCCAATATTGATTATTTATACAGAAGTGGTTTTTGTTTTCTTTTAACTTTTTCTAAGTGATTAAGAACATAACTAATTCATTAATTGTTCCAAGCTGCCAGACTCGTGCCTCTGTTTAGGTATGACTCCTATACAGTTCACTCTTGTTGTTGTTGTTGTTGTTGTTGTTGTTAGAGATTGAGCCCAGGACCTTGCATGTGCTAAATAAACAGCGTTCTAGTCACTGGGTTATATCTGGGCCCAGCATACCTCTGTTACTAGCTTTCACACCTGCAGAGTTGGGTATTTTTCATGCTAATTTCACAGGCATTCCTGAGGATGACCTTCTTAGAATTTAGTAATCCAGTTGCTTGTCATCTTGGTGGTTTCTTAGCCAACTCATAAGCTCCGTCACTGGAAAACGTAAACACTTGGCCTTGCTGAAGGGGCTGTACCAGGGCAGATAACAGTATGATGGGCTTTGTGGTTAAGCGGACATTGATGTTTTGTGTGTGTGTGTGTGTGTGTGTGTGTGTGTGTGTGTGTGTGTGTGTGTGTGTGTGTGTCTGTGTGTCTGTGTGTCTGTGTGTCTGTGTGTCTGTGTGTCTGTCCTGAGGATGGGACCCAGAGCCTTGTGCTTGCTAGGCAAGTGGTAGCAATGAACTATATCCCCCATCCCTATTTATATATTTTTGTTATGTAGCCTCCTGTTAGGAAATTATTTGGTATAGTAACACAAAAAATTATTTATCAGGCATGTTTGGCTTTATTGTTAGAATTACAGATCTTTCTCCCGAAGTAGTGTTGGTAAAGAAATCACACATTTTCATTAGCTGCTTAGTGGTAGCTTTGTGTGCCTTAGTGACCCAGGTGTATGTAGGGTGATGTTCCCTTGATCTGTGCTGGCCTTTGGGGTTCAGCAGTCTGACCCTGTTTCTTTCTCCTGTCACTCCTTGAGACACTCTCTAGATTGGCACTGGACCCTCTGAGTCCAGTGTGTTGTCTACGGTGTGTGTGAACCATAGGTGTTGACTACAAGGGCACCTTATGTCTGGGTCCTTTGTGGATTTCATGCTATCACCATCATCTCCTCCTTTCTGCATTTCTTGTCCTGTTTTGCTTTTCTTTGCTTGTATGTGCCATGTTGTCTCAACTTGGTTTCCATACACGAGTCTGGGCTGCTGAGGTTTGAGAGCTCTGCTGTGACCACAATATTCCCTATGTAGTGGACATTCAATAGTCACCCATGATGTCTTTGGTGGAGAGGCAGTTGTCATGTCTGGCCCCACTTTATTATTTGTGAAGTTACTCAGTCCTGAAGATTACAGATGAAATTCCTAAGTGTTCATTGTCGTGTTATTGTGAGAACCACATTTGGTGTTGATTTAAGCTGGTGTCCCAGTCTGCATGGAATTACTCCTGAACACCTGAGAGCAGAAATGGAGATGCTGGATCTAGCATGGGCCCTGGGTGGGATGGGTGGGCCCGGATGGGATGGGTGGGTCCACCCGCCCTGCATTGGCTCAGCACAGCTGAACCTCTCCGATTTAGGGACAAAGAAGAAAATCTCATCTTTAAAAATTCCATGTCTTGTTGATGTCCCCCTCTAAGTCTGAGGGTATGGACAATAGAAATAGGCAGAAAGTGAAAGCAGAAACAGTACAGTGAACATCTATTTGTTTGTTTTAATCTCAGGTACAGTATTATGTAATAGCATGCAACTCTGGTCAGTGAATCATTAACTAGTTCTTTTTGTCATAGAGGTTTATTTTTGGCTTCATCTCCTTGTGTCAATATTGAAAAATAATAACAGATATGGGTTGAGAACTGCCAGCATGGTGTGGTCTTCACTCATATGCATACCCTGTAGAGTGTGACATGTTATTACCTGATTTTATAGCTGAAGATAGTGCGGTAGTGAAGCTAAGTAAGTCACCCATTGCAATAAGAAAGTAGCAAAAAACCAAAAGAAAAAAAGGAAAAAAAAAAAAAAAAAAAAAAGGCTGGGCAGTGGTGCAACATGCCTTTAATCCCAGGAGGCAGAGGCAGGCAGATCTCTGTGAGTTGGAGGCCAGCCTGGTCTACAGAGTAAGCTCCTGGACAGCCAAGGCTACACAGAGAAACTCTGTTGAGAAACAAAAATAAAAGAAAGTAGCAGAGGAGGATTTGAACCCAGGAAGTGTTTCGCTCCAGATCTGAGCTTTTTTGCCGGTGCTGTGTTTCAGTACCTTCTTTCTGATCAGCACTGTGGTGGTGATAAAAGTGCCTATGTTGGAGGATAAGAACTTAAAGTTCTATTTTCATCTAGAGAAAGTTGCTTAGAAGTTTTCAGCCATCCGAGAACTACTAGAATCTAAGAGACAGCTGGACTGTGCTAAGCCTGCTGGCTAAGCACTGCTTCAGGGCAGATGGTTGTGCAGTAAAACCAAAACACCTGGCCATGTGGACCCTGCTGTCTACATAGAGGCACATGGATGGTGAGAGACACAGAAGTTCTAAGTGATGCAGTGTGTTTAAAGGGCATATGTGTTGTATGCAGACAGGAAGGGGCCATGATGGGAATGTTTGTTTTAGCTTAAGCCATCTATGTGTGCCTCTTTGAAAAGATACTTGAGCCAGCCCTTGAAAGCAGCGTGTGATTGAAATAGCCAGTGCAAGGGCCCTGGGGCACTGGAGCTGGTAGGAGTAAAGAGGATTTGATCTTGTCCTTTGAGATCTTGGTTCTGTTGAGCAGATAAAGCTGGCAATGCTTGGAACAGCCTTCAAGTGCCAGAACTTAAGAACTGAGAGAAGAGGCCAGTGTCTCCCAGAAGAATCACTTAAAGCCTCAGGCCAGGAGGGGCTCAACCCTGGGTATTATATGGTGGACATGTAGTTCAGTTTCTACTCTGACATTTAAAATTACAACCAGAGCCTGCTGGTCTGGAAGGAGGGGATGGGTGTGTCAGGTCTGTGCTGGGCTGCACTGGGCAGACCCTTTGCACAGACCCTTCCAGAAAAAGGTTGGAGTATGTCTCATGAACGTTGGGAGCTTTTGGAATACTTTCTGGTTTTTGAGACGACAGGGTGTCACTGTTAGTTCAGACTGGACTGGAAATTCTCTGCCTTCTTGCCTCTCAGCCTTTGGGTCATCCTGAGCAGGGACACTGGAAGCTATGCATACACATACAATGGGCAGCAGGGAGTGATGTGGAGAAGACTGGTACTGCTGTGATGTTTGCAGGATGGAGAGGAGGTGTGTCTGTCAGCATGGCAAAAAGCCCTGTATGTCATGGTAGCACAGGCCTCAGGGGTATTGATGGTGGGCCACTGGACAGGACAAAGGAGAATGGCCAGATCTGAATTTCCAGAGGGTGGGGAGCGAGCAGTAAAGGGTTATTAGCATTGTGATGGTACCCTCAGCAGAAGCCGTGTGTGTGTGTGTGTGTGTGTGTGTGTGTGTGTGTGTGTGTGTGTGTGATTTTATACAAACAGAGCTTCTCTGCAGGCACTGCTGATGCTGGGCTGTGTGTTCACCTGGGAGTAGAGTTCAAGACAGTCTATGTCCTGGCATTTGGAAATAAGACCAAGTTGTAAGCAGTGTGCCATGTCTGCAGTCACTGCTGTGACTGTTTGCTAGGCTTGGTGCCTTGCAGAGCAACTTGCCTTGGAGGCTTGCGACTTGGCCTGGAGAGTGATGGGCTTTGGTGGGATGTCTGCAGTGGGACTGAGTGAGAGAAAGAGCAGAAGATAGCAGTCTTGCCTTTGTAGTTTCAGTTTGGGCTAACATGTTGAAGGTTTTTGTTTGTTTGTTTTGTTTTGTTTTTGTTCTTTTAAAGGTTTATAGTGTATGTGGGTCCTGATGCTGGGGGAGGCCAGAAGTTACAGGTGGTTATGAGCTGCCTGATTGCCTGATATAGGAACTAAAACCCAGGTCCTCTGGAAGAATAGTAATGGCTCTTAACCCCTGAGCAATCTCTCCAAATCCTACATGCTGAAGTTATTGTGCAAAGGACTCTGAGCTAAGAGGGCAAGAGACAGGAAGAAGGGCTAGAGGGCCAGCTGCACCAGGAGCAGAGGGACTGGGAAGGAGAAGTGTCGGGGAAGCGGAATGCCACTAGGGGTAACATGAGGTGGGTACTACGGGTGCTTAGCTGAACTTGGCTTTCTTCTGTGTCTACCTTGCTGATGTTTCAGTTGCATTTACAAAACCAGTGGCCTTTTGATTGATGTCAAATAGAAGCTTGAGCTACACAATGTCTTTTCTGTTTTTTTTTTTTAATTAAATATTTATTTATTTATTATGTATAGCTGACCTTGAACTTGAACTCACTATGTACACCATGTTAGTCTCTAACTCCATCTGTTTCTGCCTCTCAAGTGCTGGGACTAGGCCACCATGCCCAAATATATTTTCTATACTTAGACATATTCATTAGTATCTTATGTGATTAAACTTAAAATGTTTTAAAAAAGGCTCTTGAAATGATATCTAACTTGTTTTGAAATCATGCTTAGGCAGTGATTTTAAACCAGTAGGTTATTTACTCAACATGAATGTCTAAGAGACCACTGGTTAGTTTATGGCTTTATAATATCATTAAACAAAAAGATTTTATTTTTATTTGTGTCTGTGTGTCTGTCCTTGAATATGTACTGGTATGTGTGATGCCCATAATAGCCAGAAGAGGGTATTTGTTCCCTGGGAGGTGGAGTTACAGGTGCTTGTTGGTTGCCTGATGTCGGTGTTGGAACCTAAACTTGGGTCCCCCGGAAGATCGGTAATCTCAAGAGCCCCCAGTGTAACACTGTTATAAATCTCTTTTGACTGCCGGTGTCAGTCACTGGTAGGCATTCACTGCAGCTCATCCTCTCACTGCTTGGGATTGTGTTTCTTTGAGACAGTTGTTAATGGATGTTCTTTTACTGCAGGGTGATTCTGAAGAGGACATGGAGGAGCCTTCTCAAGAACAGAGGTAAGGAAAATGGGCAGATCATTGCCTGCCAGGCATCTCTACCCTCACTGGATGCATCTGAAGTCTCCACGTGTCTCTGTATATATGTTTAATGTTGTCTATAGTATACCTTTCTCTTTGACCTCAGAGAAATCTACATTCTCTAGTAATTACTTTGATTTTGTTTTAAAATGGTACAGAAAACTCTTGGCAATACTCCCTGTTTACCACACCTTAGTCTTGCCTTTCTCATGGTGTATTTATGACTTCCCTCTTGTTCAGAAACATTGTTGAGGTCAGACTCTGTGCCCAGTGCTGAACATAACACACCAAACTAGACCTACATTGCCTTGTATTGTGTGTAGTATGTCAGTCAGTAGTAGGAATGCTGAATTAGGTTCTTCGTGCTGTTCTAGTATGTGTCTAGTAGTAACATCACAGCTTCAGGAACTTCTCTGGTCCCTGAGAATGCCTAGTAGCCCACAGGTGGACCAGCCTGGGCTGTAAACTTTATGTTGCTGTAGTACTCTGCTGTTATTTTGCTCCTAGCTGCTCACTCTGGTTTGTTTGTTTGTTTTGTCTGTTAGGCTTTTTGGGATTGAGACTGCTCCTGATGTGTGAAGGTCTTAATATGACATAGATGGAAGGCTCCTGTTGGAGACCTTCTTTGTGTCTAATTCTAGAAATGGAGATTCTGGGGTTCCAAGAATTATCTCAGTGCAATGTTATGGGGTGGGTAAATTAGTCACTGACCCATGAATGAACTATTCCTTGACTTATCTACTGCAGAATTGTCATGGTTCAACTGATTTTAAAAAACTTCTTCACACCAGTTCAATATCTTGTGACTTTAAAAATAAACATTTGAACTGGGTGTGGTAGAATTGCCCATAACCCTAGCACTTGGGAGGAGGTAGAGGCAGGAGGATTGGGAGTTCAAGGTTACCCTTGGCAACAGTGTGAGTTTGAAGTCCTCCTAAACTAGATAGGACCATGTCTTATAAAACCAAAGGCGAAATCCAAATACACGGAAACTTGCTTTAGAAAAGATAAAGATTTACAAGAAAATTACAGAGGTCCAAAGGCAGGTCTCATATGATTATCTCACAGGTTATGTTGTCATGTTAACATCTTCTAATACTCTGGTACATTTATTGCTGAGAAGCCAATGCTGGTGTCTTACTGTGAAACAAGTCCTGTTCTTTATGTGGATGTTGTTAATGTTTTCCTAATACTCTTTTCAGGGCTGAGTCATCCATCAGTGGAGTTCAGCTTTGTCTGTGCAGATTGTCTGCCTTCTTCTCTTTGGGGGCTTAGCTATTTTGTTATTCAGCCATTTACATCAATGGGAGTGCATGGATACTTATACCTTGATTTTAGTCCTATACATTTTTTAGAGGCAAAACTCAGAAGTTCCTCACCTGTGATGGAGCCCCTTTGCTTTTAAATATGATCATGGGCTCCTTGGCTTTAGGTCCCAGGATCCCCTGTGAAGTTTTAGTTGCCATGTTTCCTTGGGTGTAGTTGGTTCTAAACTTGTTGGTTTCCTCAGTTTTGGTGGTCTTTTGAGGAGGTCAGGTATTTTGCACAATATCCTTGAATTTCAGCTTGTCTGATATTTTTTCTCGTGGTTGAATGGACTGAGCCGTGGGGGAGGAAGGCCTCAAAGACAGGGTGCTCGCCATCTTGTCATATCAAGGAAGAGTATATGCTATGCTCCCATTACTTTCTCCTTTGATCCTAAACCCTTTCTTTTTTTCTTTTCCTTTCTTTCTCTTCTTCTTCCTCTCGAGACAGTGTTTTTTTTGTTTTTTTTTTTTTTTTTTTTTTTTTTTGTAGCCCTGGCTGTCCTAGAACTCACTTTATAGGCTAGGCTGGCCTTGAACTCACAGAGATCATCCTGCCTCTGCCTCCCAAGTGCCAGGGTTAAAGGCGTGCACCACTGTTGTGTCTGTCACATCTCCCAAACTAGTCTTACCACCTCTTTTCACACCATATTCTTTGGAGGCAAATTTATTGCATAGAAATAAGCTACATCAACACAGGTGGTTAGAATTTTCTGTGTAGATTGCCCCCCTCTCATTTATTTAATAATTCATGTGAGTATGCTCTGGGGTACAGCTCAGCACCAGATTTTCCTTCTGTTTTAATACATTCATATTTAATCTTCATTATTAAGCCATTAGTATTACTTTACACCTTTTAGTAGCTTTTTTTTTATAATTTTAAGAACGATATCACAGTGCTAACATTTAAGACAGTCAGTCTTGAAGTCAATGGAGCTGCCATTGACTTCAATAAAGCCATACATTTCTATCAAGATATCCTAGAGCAGCTACTACTCCAACAACTTGACACTAGAGAAATAAACTTGACCATAAAACAGTCTGCTTTTTGAGAAAGCATGATTGGCATTGTCATGTATCAGTAGATGGTAAAATGTTAGTGCCTCACAGCCAAGGCTGCCTGGGGCGGGGACTGACCAGGACCATTGCTGATTCTGGGCACAAGGCCTCTAGAGTGGCCTGCCTGTTACCTCACACTCCAGTTAAGGAAGCTGTCAGTGTAATTGGCCTTGGTGAAGATTTTGTTTGTGATATCTTGACTTCATCTTCCCTGCATGCTCTGTAATTGTGTTTGGTTGCAGGCCAGGAAAGCACTATTTGAAGACGTTCTTCCTTCTCGTCTCCCCATCCCTCCTTTCCTCCTGGGTGTTCTCAGATATCAGCAGCAATCTGATATCTACTCCTTTGATGAGAAAGAAAGATTGCTTTGGGAGATTGATGATGAGAGTGAACAAGCCAGAGCGGCTCCAGCTCTTACTGAGGAAATGCACTTGGGAAAGCTGGGCTGGCTCCCGTAGTACACATCTCTTGGATAACCTTTTTGGAGCACAGTGGTATCTGATAGGATTGGAAAAGTTTAAGAATTGCTAAGGAGTGAATAATGTTGTTATTTTAGCTTTAGAAATGATTATAGAAATGACAAACACTGCTTGGCGAGGTGTAGTGTCTGTGGAATGCTCTTTATTAGTGTCCATTTGTACCGTGCCGAGGATACTGTGTCTACTGTAGGCCAGTACTCTACCACTGGGCTGTACTCCAGTCCCTTTTGAATTTCAGGATTTTTTTTAAAAGGTGGTGCATGTTCAGGGTTTCTTTGTGTAGCCCTAGCTGTCCTGGAACTTTCTCTGTAGACCAATCTTCCTACCTCTGGCTCTGGATTGCTGGTGGTGGGATTGAACCACCACCTCCAGGCTCAGAATGTATTGTTATCTGCTTAGGAACAGCAGCAAAGACAGTTTAAAGTCAGTCAGTTAAAGGCGGATTCTGAGAGTCGTACCCTCAGCTGAGGGGTATGGTTGTTGACAGAAGCAGCTGATCTTGAGGGACGTTTCCTTTGAACCTGGAGGAGATCCCTCAGTGCCAAGCCCTGCCGGGAAGGGAGGTACTTCAGAAAGCTGGAAAAAAAAAAAAACCAACTCATCTTTTGATAACGCTTGACTTGGTATTTGGGTTCCATTGTGGACATTCCTTTCATTCTGTTCTGACATCTCCTTATGTCACCTCCTCTGCCCTTTTGTATTTCTTCTCTATTAGAGAAGAAAATTTCCAATCTCTCTCTTTGCTCTCCCCTCCCTCTCTTTCTGCCCCTATCTACCTTATGTATGTCAAATACTTTCTTTGTCATCAAGTTATACCCCAGCCATTTAACCTTCATTAATCTCTCACCCATATATATACATGGGTGAGAGATTATGTATCATCTATAGAGATGATTTATAGTATATATAATCTATGTACTATATGCAGCATGGCAAACAGATTGTACCTTCTGCCCAGAAGTCTCACCTAGTGTCCACCAGTACCTTTCTGTAGTCTTTAGATGCTTCAAAGCTAGTGTGTCCTGAAATGAGCTCCTGAGCCCTGGGTGAAAAGAGCAAGCACCCTGTGCTAATCCTAATGTCAGCATGCCATATACAGCACGATACAGAGCGAAGAGGGGGAGGGAAGGAGGGACGGTTCCTTATTCCTCTCTACCTTCTCAGGACCAGGAATCTTGGATGTGCAGTTCATCTTCAGAGTCTTCTGCCTCTATCCAGCCGGGTCTTCATATTCCCATCCCAGTGATGTACTGAATCCTTCCTCTTGAGATCAGCCTGTTAGCTGCTGGACAGGGTGTAGACTCCCACAGAGTTTGTTTTGTGATTGAGGGTCTTGTCTACTTTTCAGTCTTTCCCTCACATTCTCATTTCCCTTCAGCCATGTGTCTGTGTGTTCTCTCTGCCCCTCCCTTCCTCCTTTCTTCACCCTGGCTACATCCCTGAACCTTGCTAACATTTGTATTAGTACAGATTGCTCCTTTGTGGAAATTACCTTTTGTGGTACCCAAGGTCCAACTTGATGCTCATTTCTATTGATTCTCCACTTTCAGACTCAGCAGCTGACACACACCCAAGTTGAAAGGGTTGCTGGATGTTGTGCTGTGAGATCATGTTTTTGAATATCAGCACAAGTGTCAGTGTTAGAGGCTGTGGCTTACACTGAGCTGCTGCAGTTGTCACTTGCTTCAAGAGACTCTTGATCAGGGCTCTGTCAATATAAAGTTCCTTGGTGCTTCATACAGGGCTGGGGCACAAGGGAGGGTGCAAGATGAATGAATTCAGCCATGGACTCATAGCTTTAACACTCTAAGAGCATTGTCTTAGACTGCTATCAGTCTTGTCATTAGGTTTTCTTTATACAGTGTAGACTCTTAAAAACTTCTCTAACCACAAAAGGCTTTCAAAATATTTATTTATGTTGTGATGATTTTAGCAATGCTGTAGTCATTTATCTATTTAGCTTTAACTGAAATAAATTAGAAAAATAATATACTGGAGCTAGCAGGCTTTGAGTTGATGGTTTTTTTTTTTGGCTATTTAAATACATCTTTTACAAACTCTCGCAGTGGCTAGTTTTTTGTGCACTTATGTGTTTACATTGGGTATTTGATCCTTCATTAGTGTCATATCAAATAATTTTTTAATCCTTCAAGAATTGTTAAGTGTTAGTCTATAATAAAAAATAGGCAAGCCATCGGGTGTTGGTGGTGCAGACCTTTAATCCCAGCTCTCTGGAGACTGATGCAGGTGGATCTCTGTGAGTTTGAGACCAGCCTGGTCTACAGAGTGAGTTCCAGGACAGTCAGTGCTACACAGAGAAACCCTGTCTTGGAGAGAGAGAGAGAGAGGCAGGGAGGGAGGGAGGAAAAAGATAGGCAAGCCACTCCATTAATGTTAGTGAACCCAGGAATGAGCAAGTAGACTTGCAGCATAAGAGGTTGTGCTTGTGTGAATGTGGTGATATGTCCGGGCCCAGGTGGAGTCATACTGCTCCTTCCTCCAGGTGGGGTTACATTTAGAGCAATGACTTTTCTCAAGACTGAAAGGCATTCCATTACAGGACACAGTGTTCAGCTGCAAAATCACTTCAGGGAGCCCATTTAGTAGATGGTTATTTTTGGGAGAGAGAGCCAGGCAGAGGCCAAGCTCAGGAAGACATGCCCATGGAATTGAAGCTCACATAGGAAAGATTCTGAGATGTGAATCTGAAGCAAGAGCTAAGGTACAGCCGTGAGAAAGGGAGACAGACACTGGGTTTAGGGAAGTCCTCGCTCTAGAAAGGACTAAGCTAATTGACGCCTTGGTGGTGTTAGGCTGCTCTAGTGTGGTGGGCATTGTGATTTAAATTTCTCTACATCATGTTACAATGAGAAATGAAGACACTAATTACAGAGGTGTTCTGACAGCAGAGCAGCAGTATTGGTTAATTCTGTGACAATATTCTAGGCTTCTTGTTACTTAAGATAGCAGTGTACCTTGGGATTTCAATGCTTAAAATAATTTCCCAAGGCGTTCTCTGTCTAGGAACACCAGCATTAGGAATATGGGATCTCCTGGGAGCTTGTTACCTTTTTAAATTAATTGTCATCAAATTATTAGTTTGCTGTTAAGTTTTGCACATGTGAAATCTGACCCTCGAGTAATAGTGCCTCCACCCCCTCCACACGCAGCGTAGGAAAAGAATGTTGTCACAAATAATTGCTGTGGTAGTATAGACAGTATTTCACAGATGCTGTGGTTAAGAGCTCTGCTTTTCTTCCAGAGGACCTGGATTTGATTCTCAGCACGCATATGGTAGCTTATAATCATCTTTAAGTCCAGTTCTGTGGATCTTAGGTCCTCTGGCCTCTGCAGGTACCAGGTACATACATGTGCAGACATGTGCAGGCAAATCACCCATACACATACAATTAAGAAAAAGTTATTGAGAATTTTCAGTTATTTAAAGAATACTCTTATTCTCCAGAAGGTGGCCTTATCAACTTCTTGGTGTTTTTTTCTCCAAGGTAAACTTTCTTCAGTTTGAGAAACAGGTTAGAGAGAGCCATTCCTAACCCCACCCCGTCTCTTTATTTTGTTCAGGGAATGGCTCTGAGTGACATACCACTGCCAGGTTCTTCTCCTCCAGCGAGCAAGTGTGCCCTCGGGAGGCACTCTGAGATGTCCACCGTTGCATTTGCAGGTGGTTAGCAGAGTGTAGCTTTAGTAAGAGCTCAGCCATCATGTATCGTCTTCAAATAGACCAGATGTAGTCTACTTGGATGTAGTATGCATAGTAGATAATTAAGTCGTTCTTCCTATATCATTGACTTAACTTTGAAATTCCGTTTGCATTGCCATCCAGGTGACACTGAGGCAGATAGATACTTCCAATAGGAATTTTTGGTGAAGTCTTCTGGGCTCATGATTAAGCTTTTGTTTTTTATTTTGTTCTTTTTTTTTTTTAAATCAGGTTAAGCTAAATCTAATTAATCCATTAAATTAGATTTAAGTAATTGCCAAGGTATTGTACCTTGGTTTACAGATTATTTTGAGATGGGTTATCCTTAGATAGCTAGGTGGATATGTGGTAATAGTCTTATTTTATAGATGAGGAAAGATGATCACAATGGTAAAATAAGGTTACAGATCTGTAAAAGCACAGAGTAGATGTATTTCGTAAGTGTCCTCGTTCTGTGTGTACTTGTCCACCGTGGTGTTGAATGCAAAGGAAAATAGGTTGGAAACCATCTTCCGGCTTGGACATAATGACAGTGTGCTCCTGTGGGATGAAACCATGTCCAGGATTGAGTCCTGGAAGCCATTCAGTTCTTTCTTGCTTATAGTTCCTAGCAAAACCCCTGGAAAATATGAGCCTGGCTCTTGGGATAATCTCAGAGTTGGATCTTTTACCATGTGCTGGGTCAGATCTTTAGTTTTACACTCTTGCTAAATTTTAATCCTTCATAAACATCCTGGTATGACCTTTTGAAATAATCTGGAAAATGTAAATATGGTATTGTAGCACACGTGACTTTGTATCCCACATGCCAGGGTATTGTGTGTGGATGATCTGTCCTGTTGGCTTGCTTTACTTTGCGATTATTTTCGACAGCAAGAAACAGAAAACCCTGACTCAGCCAGCTCCAACAATGAAGCAAGCATCATGTCCCCTAACCAGGAGCCAGCGGCAGGGTGACTCTGAGTTGGTTGGCTCAACAGGTTTCTTTCTGGCTGCTTGTTTTGCTGTGCTTAGTGGGCTTACATTTGCAGATCTGCAGATACCTTCCAGAAGGGCAGGGTGAAATAACCTTCACCTGGTGCCTCTTTCTCAGTAGCACCTTTGAGCTCCCCTTTTTAAACCTCCCAGGTCACACATGGGGCTGTGCTTGTCATGACCCCTTACTGGCCGGCCTAAGGAGTGAGGAAACTGTGTGATTAACTTCAAAGCAGGGTTTAGTCACAAGGGAGTTGTGGCCATTGACCACAGCCAGGGCTTTGCCGAAGCTGGAGCAGGGGCCTGAACATTGGGAAGCCATCAAGCACCTGGGGCCCAAGATGGAGCGAGCCACCCAAGGCAGTGCTTCTCCAGGGTAGTCCTTCCTGCAGACACAGCATCACCTGGGAACTTGTTAGACAGCTGGGTTCTCAGACCCCACCCTGGTCTACTGAGTCAGAAGCTCCAGGGGAGAGGCCCAGCCGTCTGCTTTAAGAAGCCCTCTGGGTGATTCGGATGCAGGCTCCAGCTTGAGAGTGTCGGTCCAGCATAAGACATCTAAGGGATCACATTTCAAAATTACTTTTGTCGATGATTAAATAATGAGAGGCAGAGGTAGTCTTGCAGGGTCAAACATTAGGTAGAACTTGGGAGGTGAAAGTTGTTATTCAGTCTTTTCTGTCATGACTGGATCACTGGCCCAGGTGTTTTTTTTTTTTTTTTTAAAGCAGACTAAGCATGCATACATATGGTATCCAATTGTGCTAGTGTGAGACTGGTGTCCAGCATGCCTTGGCACACTGGTGAACAGGTGGGTTAGGCTATGGCATGGTAGCTTCCAGCAGAGAATTGAGGACCTTTCTCAAGCCATTTATTATGGACATGTATGTGGCAGAAAATGTTGGCCCAATAGCAAAAAGGCTCAGGCATTGGGTGGGAGTGGCTCCTTGTAGTACAGGGCAATGTGTATTTGCCCAGGCTGTCTGTTGTGACATGGTGGCAAGGTTGAGGCTGTGTGTGTGAGGGGATGGGGTAGGGAGAATGCTAGGGTGTAAAAGGATATTAGGTAAAAGTTGGAAGTGTTGCAAGAACTCTGAGAAACGGAGGTGGGCCCAATCAACACAGGAATCACTCACACTAAAGGCGACTTCTGTATTCCCCATCTGCATCTCCCTCCTCCCCCGGCCCCACCCAATGACTCAGGGTGTCAGGAACTTGGATGGTACAGGGCAGGCTGGGGCCCAGAGGAGGCAGCTGGGAGCTATAGAGAAGCAATAAAATTGGGACAATGCTCGTCATGTGTAGTTATGTGGGAGAGGGGACTCCCCAACTCAACCATAGACTGGGGATTCCCTGAGGTCCTCCTGTGGTACTGTGGGAACATTTGCCAGCTGAGGGGGTGGGGTGGGTAGAGCAGGGGAAGAAGAAGGGAAGCAAGTTCCAGTGTGGTGTGTTAGTTTTCTAGGGCCGATATAACAAAGAGCCACAAACTGGTGCTTGGAGCAATAGAAATGACTTCTATGCGGGTCTGGAGATCAGAGTCTCGGTCTGGGTGCTGACAGGGCCCATTCCCTGAGACATGCAGGGGCCCTTCTTTGCATCAGCTGGCTGGCAGCTGTTGCTGTTCTTTGGCTCGGAGCTCTCTGCCTGTGTTCCTGTGTGTGTCTGTTTTGGCAGGATGAACATGCAATTTAACTCGTAGGCAGCTGTAACTTAGGAGACCCTGTGAGTAGCCAGCCACTCACCTTCTCTTCTACCCTCTTCCCCCAACTCTGGGCTCACAGGAAACAATTGTTTGGTCCTGGCTGGTGTTGTACAGCTCCATGTCAGCTGCACAGGCATTCCTGGTGGTTGTGGCCAACCCAAGGACTGGCGAAAGTGAATGGATATTCTTTCTAAATTATTTCTTTGTGTATTTGTAGGGGCCTATGCAAAGAACAAGCCCACAAATTGTGAGCTCCTAGAAGCTCTGTGCGTGTGTGCTCACTGTGAGAAATTAAGTGGGAAGATTTAGGAATATGTAGGTAGAGAGCAGAGTAGGCACATTAGTGAACACAAACCATGCTTCTTTGATTAGAATTCAGAAAACACAACCACAGAAGAGGCTGTGGGTTGTGTATGCTGAGGTGTGCCAGGCCCATGTTATTAGCTGCCTAGCCAGCAGGGCCATGCTGGTGGCTCCTGAGCACCATTCCTGGGTTTGGCAGAAAATCCTTTTGTTGTTTTCTTGAAGTGCTTGAATACTAGAGGTGAGTCTTCCTGCTTTCATGCATTTTAATGACAATTACTCAAGGGTGTTATAGTGCTGTCCAAGGGATAGCTGTATTAACAGTTAAATACATAGACTGGAAGTCTATTTTCAGGTGGATAAATGCCATGTCCAAATTGCCTGTTAGTTGGACTTTCATGTAACTTAATTAGCAGCTTTGTGTTTGGGGAGAAGCTGATCTGTGATCCTGAAATTGGTTCCGGGAGGGGTAGTGTAATTCCTGGGTAATTAGGTGCCTTCACTGCACCTACTCTAGTCATTAGAGGCAGAGCTGTGAGAGATGGAGAAAGCACTTGGTCTCTTGTCCTTAATCTTTTAATCCATTTAACCTGGGTTGTAAAATGAGGCTTCATTTTAATTAGAAAGTATATTTAGGTGGCTTGGAAGGGGTTTCATTAATTCACCACATTTGGGTTCTAGTTAGTGGGGAGCCTATTTCTAATTGCCTGCTTAGGTGCAGTTGAAGCTATCCTAGGTATGGATGCTTAGAGCCCAAGTTACTTTGAGTCTTGTTAGCAACCAAAGTTTTAGGTTAAGAAATAAGCATACAGCCCAGGCAGCAGGGCAAAGTGAGTTGAGTTCATGGGTGTGACCTGGATCTTGTCTTTGTAGACTTTAAGGACTATGATGCTAGCTTGTGGATTAGGGCTGTGGCTGATTGGGTGTCAGTAGCTTGGACTCCTGTGAGTTTAAGGCCTGCCTCACTTAAATACTATTTACATTTTCTTTTTATTTCCTCTTTGGAACTGGGAATCAAAGGGGAGACTGGGCAAGGAGAAAGGTGTTGTTGTAAGAGATTTAGCATCTGTGACAGTCGATAGAAGAGAAGGGGCAGAATGTAGGAAGTAGGACCAGGGAACTGGTAGAGAGGAGAGAAGCCATGTGGAGGCCTTTGGGTTTCAGGGGCTTTTTGTACACACATGCCCTTTGGGATTATGACCAGACAAGACAGGTGGTGCCTGCTGTTAGTCCAGTGATGTGAAATCCCCGGTCTTTTCATTGTTTTTTCTCACTGATTTATATCAGTTTTTTTTTTTTCCCTCTAATTATTTATGTGGTCAATAAAAATAACTTTTATTCACGTAAACATATTTATGGACAGCTTGAAATGTGTTGTTCTATCAGCCATTTCATTCTAGCTTGTGCATTTATTTTTAACACCATTGTGTAATGAAAGCCCTCAACACACTTAATGTAGTCTCTGTTAATTATTAGTGGCAGCTTTGTGGAGTATGATTTTACTTTGTTATTTTTTGATATCAAGGATTGAACTTGTGGGTACTAAAAAACACTGTTGTGTTGCCAAGCTATAGTTCTAGCCCAGTTATTATTATCATTTTTCTTAAGTTTTCTTTAGGTTTTGCTAAATAGACTTTTAGTAACAAAAAGTGGCATGGCTATGTTCCTTTTCTAGCCTGCTTTGGAGGTTTTTAAAAAGAGATACAATGATAATAGTAATAATTGAAAGCATTTACCGAGCATTGTGTTTTAGGTACTATGCAAAAGAGTACCGAGTCATTGGCGGGTCTTTTTCTTGTAGACATTTTTGAGGAAGTTAGTGTGGGATCTTTGTGGCAGGACTTTAGCCTGTATTGTTTCCTTTAGAAACAGGAGATCATTAGCATAGTAGGAGACCTTAGCATACTTTTTTTTCTTACTTTACATATCGATCCCAGTTCCACTTCCCTCCCTCCCATCCCATCCCACTCAAACACCCCCGCCCCCACTCCACAGGGAGGATGATGCCTTCCAGGAGGGATCAACAAAATCTCTCAAGTCATTTGGAGTAGAGACTAGGCCCTCCCTTCTTATAATGCTATACCCTTGGTATGGAGTTTCCAGCCAGGCTCCACCCATGTCCTCCCAGAAGCTTATCTATACTTCTGCCTCATGGGAAAAAAATGGGTCGAATCTGCCCCTTTCACTGTTTGAAGTTTTATTTAATACATATTTCTTACCCCCCCCAAAAAAAAATAGCCTAGGCTGGCATTGAACTCACTGTGTAGTTGACGATGATCCAGAACTTCCAGTCAGTCCTCCTGCCTCTACCCTTGCAGTGTTGGGATTACAGGCATGGATTACCTAAAAGTTTATACCTGCATCAAGCATCCTGATTCTTCTGTGTTCCTCTTCAAGTGGTTCTCATAGCCTCAGAAAACAGATGGCTCAGTGAGTAAAAAAACGCTTGCCTTGTGTATTATTTTCTGTTCTTTCTGTCCTGTGATAAAATACTGTGAACAAAAGCAACTTACAGAAAGGAGTTTATTTTGGTTCCAGAGGGAGAGGCCATAATGGTAGGAGTAGCATGTGAGCAGGTGGCTGGAGCAGGAAGCTGAGAGATCGCATCACTGCACACAGGAAGAAGAGCAGGGAGTGGGGTGGCCCTATCCAAAGCACATCCACATGACTTAAGTTGTACAGCAACAGTCTGTCTCCTAAAGGTTCTGTAGCCTCCCCAGCACCACCAACTGGGGACCAAGGGTTCAAATACACAAGCCAGTAGGATGTTCCTCATTGAAAATGAAAACCCCCAAGTCTGACCACTTGACTTCCATCCCTGAAACACAGGGCGGAAGGGAAGACCCTGCTGCTGAAAGTTGTCCTGACTGCCACACATACACTATGCCACACATCCTGACCAATGCACTAGTAATAAATAAAACAACATAAGAAAACACACCTCAGTCTGAAAACAGGGATGATGAGATGAGCATTCTGGTTGTAGAAGACTAACATTAGATATCATTTCTGGTTGTTTGTGTAAGTAGTATCTTAATGAATTCATAAAACTTTTCAAGAGGGGAGATTCCTTAGCTCTGACTGGTTAGGAGGCCATCAGACTGAGTCTGCCACGTGTGCAAGCATTAATGCCAGTACAAATGGTGTGAATATTTGCTCTTTGTTCTTACTGCCTTCTCTCATATCCTAAGATGAGGTTGAGGAAAACAGCATGCACATTATCATTTATTTGCATACATCACAACATTGCTAATTTCATAAACTGGGAAATGTAGTGTTAACTTGTAGAAACTTTGACTCAGTGTAAAAGACAAGGTAGGGTTAGTTTCTTGCCTCTCTCTCAACAACTTAGCTCAACAAAATAGCTAGATGCAAATTAAAATGGCCATGGTGATGGTGGTGGTGACTTGCATTTGGTTTGACTGTAGGTGTTGCACTATGATTAAATGCATTCGTTCTTTTCTCTTTAGTTCACCTTCAGTTTAAAAATAGAAGTTTGGGTCTGTAGAAGTTTGGGCAAAGGCATTTGCTACCAAGCCTGACCAACTGAATTGGTCCCTAGGTCCCTAGGTAAAAGGAGAGGACTCACCCCTGAAAGTTGTCCTCTGACCTTGCCATTCACATGTTCTCTGTCTTGTCTGCTGCCCCCCTCATCTTACACACACAATAAATGTAATCATTTTTTTTAATTGCTGAAAATTTGAATTTTAGTTAACCTTTATTCAAATTACATTCTCCATTAACAGATTTTTAATTGGATTTGCAATGAGTACTTTGAATCCTTAGATTAACAAGTATCTCAAGATGGTGCTTTAAGTATCTTAAATTGTCAAATCAGGCCTCAAGAAAACAGCCATTAGAAGATAATATGGGAGTTCAGTTCAGGCAGTTGATAGCCAGCCAGGGCCAGAAGATATCCAAGGCCTCGTGATGTAGTTCTGCTCAGGTGGAAACTAGTCAGCCACAGGCCAGCTAGGACCTTAAAGGCCCCGGCAGGCAGGAAGACATCCAAGGTGGGTCCTATCTTGATGAGCTAATGTGTGGTGGAGAAACGAGAGAAAGAGAAGCAGAATGGTCCGTGCACTGTGGCGAGAGGCAGAAAGAAAGAAATGAAGAAGGTGAGGAGTAGGCCTGCTTGCCACCTGGGACCATGGTGATGTCTGGGCCAGGTGCTGCCAAGGGCCTTGTATGAGTCCTTGCCCTCCCACAACCAGGGCAGGGCCCATGTGGATGTCTGTGGCCTATACTGCTGCCAGAGGCTACGAGGATACCCATCCATGCTGATCTGGCTGGCCTGTGCTGCCAACTGGGGCCATGGTGGTGTTGTCCAGGCCTTGGCTGCTGCCAGGCACCATGTCTGGGCCTGTGGCCCTACAGCAACCAGGGTCTGTGCTAACATCCGTGGCTCCTGTGACCTTGTAGGGGTCTAAGGGCCATGCCACCACCAGAGCCATGCTGGTCTGGGTGACCTGTGCTGCCTCCTCCCTTTTGGGAAATCTGTATACTGCCCAGCATCTCTGCCTGTGGCTACTGACCTGCAATAGCACCCACCAGATGTGGCTATAGCAAGGCTTTGGCACATTTTCAGTAATGTGTCAGTTTTGTCAGTAATGTCTCTGCCAGTGAAGATATAAGTCTCTCTATGATGTCCTTCTATATTGATTGATTATCACCTTCAGCTGGACCCCTTTATATGATGGGAAAGTTACTGCTACTACGATGGTTTGAATGAGATCTGTCCCCCAGAGTCTCTGGCATTTAAATATTTGGTTCCCAGTTAATGGCACTGTTTGGGGATGCTTAAGAGGTGTGGCCTTGCTGGAGGAAACATGTCTGTCCCTAGAGGCAGGCTTTGGGAGCTTAAAGACTCAACCATTTCCAGTTTGCTCTGTGCTTCCTGCTTGCAATTCTAGATGTGAGTTCTCAACTTCCTACTCCTGCAGCCAAGCTTTATGTTGGCATCTTGGGTTCTCATCCTGGGCAGCCAAATATATCCTTTTTTTTTTCTCTAAGTTGCTTTGACCATGGTGTTTTATTGTAATAGTAGAAACATAACTAACCCAGCCTCTGAGGCTGGCTTTCCCTGCTGAGCCTCTCTCATTGTCAACATGTCCTGGAAGTCAGACCTCACATTTGCTATCTTGGGTTTCCACCCTGGCTGCAGTCTCTCTAGAAGGGCAGTCTCTTCTCTGTCAGAGGGCTTAACCATGCTGTGCTAGTTTGGACAGTTACCAAATCTCTTGTATTGGTGGGTTTTATTATATTTTTAACTTCTCCACACTAAATCTTTCCTCTTTTTTTTTTTCCCCCTTAATGTTTGTTTGGTAAAAGCTTTTTTCAGCTGAAATTTTGCCAGAAGTGTTGGAGTGGCAGGATTGTGGTGTGGTCATGTGTCCTGAGCACATTTCCTTTTTTTTTAAATTTTACTTTTGGTTTGGGTGTTATTATTATATAAAACCTGAAACTTCTTTGGTGCCTCCAGCTGTCTCTTTCTTGTATTGATTTTTTTTAAAATTGAAATTACATTTATTTGTTTTGCATGGATGTGTAAGTGTGCTGGTGTAACTGTGCCATAGTGCATCCTTGGAGGTCAGTGGACAGCTTGTAGGAGTCCAATTTCTTCAGTGTACGGGAACTGGGTTTCTCAGTTCCCCGGCTTAGTGACAAGCACCTTTACCACATGCATAGGCCACCTTTCTTGTCTCATGTTAGTTTCTATGACCAAGTAAGCTAAAACCACCAGCAGACATAGTAACCACAGGCCTTTTAATTTTTTCCATTTTGATTTCTTTCTTTCTTTCTTAACAGAGTAAGTTCTCTTTCATAATATATTCTTAGGTAATTGACTGCATTAAAAAAAAGTATTTGTATCAGATGTGGTGGTGTACACTTAAATCCTACCACTTGGGAGGCAGAGACAGACAAATCTTTGTGAGATCTGGGCTAGCCTTGTGTACACAGTGAGTTCCAGGACAGTCAAAGCTACAGAGTGATATCCCGTCTCAAAAAAGAAAAAAGAAAAAAAAAGTATTTGCATTTGGTCTTACTAAAGTTTTATGTTGTTGACTTGGAACTAACTTAGGCTGTTGAGACCAAAGAAGGGCGTGCATGCCCTCGTGTGTGTGTGTGTGTGTGTGTGTGTGTGTGTGTGTGTGTGTGTGTGTGTGTGTTTGTTTGTTTTATGTCATGCAAAAATTGATATAGAGTGACTGGACCTAGTTTCCTTTCTCTCCCCAATTCCTATTTAATGACAGGACAGACTTTTTAAAAGACCCCCCCCTCATTGAAGAAACAAATAGATGGTAAAGAAAGGGGTTAATGGGAAGTTTTCAGAGAACCCTGGGTGTTAGAGAATGGATGCAGAAGGTTAGGGATACAACTCAGTGGTAGAGAAATTTCCTATCATGCTTAAAGACCAGGTTCCTTCCGGTTGTGCCTCACCCCAGCCCAACCCCCCAAAAATGTGTGAGTGAAAACAGAAACTGATGAGGGAAGCAGAGAGAAGGCTGCAGCAACTAGGGACTAGTTGAGGGTATCCTAGCTATCTGTACAGTGGATTGAAAGACTCCCTTCCATTCAGTATATGGGTGTGTGCGTGTGTGTCTGCGTGCACGCGTGTTTTCTGGGGAGGAAAGGGTCACTAATAATGATACACTGCAGGACTTCATATTGACTACCTTAAGGCCACAAGACTTACAGTGTCCACCTCATAGGGGTTTTGCAACTGCTAAAGTGGGAAAAAGGTGTATATAAATCCCTATTGTATTTTCTGGCCCGTGCACGGTAGGGGCTAGCAGTGTGGATGTGTGCAATATTGGAGTTACAGTTGCTACTTTTGCTGTCAGTGCTATTGCTTGGGCATTAGTGAAGCATGCCTTGAGGCTTGGGATCAGCTTCATGAGGCAGAATGAACTGGTGGCATAAGCATCATTGAGGTTCACTACTGCACTCATTGCTTGTTCTGAGAGCAGCAGGCAGACAGGAGTCATAGGATAGATGGAATGATGAGCATCAAGGTTACAGCTTACTCCATCTTGAAGCCTAAAATAGCATTTAGCCTGTGGATTATGTTCAGGTCCCCTCTGGGAAGGAGGAAAGAGCTGAAGTAGGATTTGCCCTGTACCCTTTTCCAGAGAGTAGCCTCAGTGACAGTGGGTGGGGGCGAGACAGAGGCTGGCAGGGTGGGAGGTGTACATATGAATGTTTGTATTCATGTATGATTTCCTAATAGTCATATGGTTGCATCCCACTTCTATAGTAGGCTAGAAGAGGAGCTATTCTTCCTAAGCCTGGACATATTGGCTCATACCTGTAATTCCAGCACAGGCAGGAGGCTCAGGCAGGGGGATTGCTGCAAGTTTGAGGCCAGCCACGGCAACAGAACAGATTTTGCCTAAAAGTAAAAAGCTGGGCAGCACTCAGAAGGCTGAGGCAGGCAGACCTTTGCTTTGAAGGCCAGCCTACATACATAGTAAGTTCCAGCATAGCCTGGGCTACTGAAGAGGGAGACTGTCTCAAAAAACAAAACAGAACAAAAACAAAAGCATGCAAGCATCTCTGTGTGACAGTGATGTGAAAGGAAAAACAGCGGGGTTGGACACCCATTGTTTTCTTTGTCAGGAGTGAGCCTTTACTGTTCACACACCAGCATTCCCTGTCAGGAGTGAGCCTTTACTGTTCACACACCTGATTTACCCTTTCAGAATGCTAATTGTTTAGATCTGAACACCAGGACCACTGACCTTTTACTTACATTTTTGTTGACAAAAGAATTAGTATGCTTTAAATTTGGCCTTAAACCACCAAAGCTTTTAGTACAGTTCAATGTACATTTAAAAGGGTCCTGTTGAAAAAGTTGAGCTCAGTATTATTGTCAGAGATTTGTAGATATGGAGAAAACTGGAATGCCTGGGTTTGCCTTGGGAGGCAGGTATTAGTCACAGCATCTGGTATGGGGACAATTCCTATGGCTTTTTGGCAGTTCCACCAACTCCTGGTGGTATGGCTTGTTTGAAGCCTGCTTCTGAAGTACCGTGAATCTGATTGTCACTCCTGGAAGATCTACATCTTCAGTTTTCCCATCATTTTCTTCCGTAAGAGGATAACTGAAGGTCCATGACTCCATTCCTAGATGTGGGCTTTCTAGAAAGCAATGTCTCTTTTTGCTGAGTGATTTCATTTTATTTTTCCTTTCTTGGTTCCTGCTTTTTCTGACCATGTTTATTTTTTTGTTGACCTAAATACTTGAGATCTATTTTTAGACGCAAAATTCAAGATGTCTGGAGGTTAATCTTAATATAAAATGTGCAGGAAGACAGAGAAACAGAATTATGGTTTCTCACATGTAGCTGGGAGAACCTTTGCTCATTTAGGAAGTTTCTTAAGAACCTTAACATGTAGCAGGTGCACATGTGCTTTCCTCATTGCTGTAACTTCTCGCTTAATTCACTTTTTCTCTTACTCATTTTCAGAATGGAAGGGAACTTTCTCATTTCAGAGATTCTTTTTACATTCTTTCTTGTCTGTGGATCATTATGTAGTTTTAAAACTGCTGGGAAACCAGGACAGGATTAACAGTGGCAGAGAAAACAGGCTAGAGTTAATTTGCATAAAGTGAGTATTAAAATAAAGCAGGGCTTGGGAAGATGGCTCAGTGGATATAGTGCTTTCCATGGAAGCCTGGGGACTAGAGTTCAGTTCTCCAGAGCCTCACATAAAAAAGCTCGCTGGTGTGGTGACTGCCTGGAATCCCAGCACTCGGAGGCAGAGATGGAATACCTGTGCAAGCAAGCTAGCTAGGCTGTCTGTGAGTGGTGAGCTCTGAGTTAAGACTATTCCTCTGGAACGAAAGTGTTAAGTGACGGGGAAATATACTCACAAAAAACCTTGGAGCCTCCATATACTTGTACACACATGTGCATATGCCCATATACATACTCAAATGCAGCTTATCACACATACATAAAATAAAAATAATTAAGCAAGATGAGCAGGTTGCCTGCTACCATCATTTGCAAATTAATAATTATTTATAATGAATTTTATTTACAGTTGGATAGAAAGAAGTATTAGTGGTTAAGAGAAAGCAATCAGTATATGGCAAATCAATTCTGCAGTTCTTCGTGTCTAGAGAATTAACAGACACAGGATGAGCTGGGCCTTGGTGGCATTCGGGAAGCAGAGGCAGGCAGATCTCCGTGAGTTCAAGGCCACTGGTCTACAGAGCTACACAGAGAAACCCTGTCTCGAAACAGGGCGGGGCCCTGCAATGTACTAAAGATGTGATTCTGGGCAAGTGGTTTCACTTCTCACTTGCTTCACTTCAAGCAAACTAATTTCTCAGTAGCCTTATTGAAGGACTGCACTAACTGACATTCTGGTTGTGAGTTTGCTTTGAAAATGACTAAGGATCAGGAAAAATAGACTTATGTACATACAAATCATAGCTAAGATGATTTAAAACTCCCTATTCTGATTTTCTCAGTGTATAGTAAAACCCTTGCTTCTAACTATAGTAAAACACAAAATGCCTTTTTTCCTCAACAAAAGAAGTATGAGCCTATTCAAATGGTAATTATTTTGCTCATTGGCTAGGCTGATTTAGATTTTTCTTTTCTTTTTCTTTTTTTTTTTCTTTTTCTTTTTTTCTTTTTGGTTGTGAGCCTAGTCTTTAATGGCTGGGCCATCTCTCCAGCCCTTTTCTTTTCTTTTTTTTAAAAACAGGGTTTCTCTCTGTAACAGCCCAGGCTGGCCTGGAATTCATTCTGTATACCAGGCTGGCCTCCAGTAGATTTTCTTATAAATGATTTTTCCTCCCATTTATCTGCAGAACCAGCAAAATACTGCACTTCTCTTAAGTAGGTTTTGAGACTTGCATCACCAAGAGCCTTCTTCACTTCTGGTTTGATCCCTCACACCAACTGGAAGAAAAAAAACTTTCTCCTTTTTTTATTTTTTTTCAAGAGTGCACATTGTATAAGACACATTGCATAAGACAGAACTAAAACTATTCTCTGTCTAAAATGTCTTGTGCAGAATCAGAAGACAGGAGGCAACGTGAGGAGGAATAGTGAGACAGGACTTGAGCAGTGCGGGCAGGATAGGGAAGTATGGGAAGTATCCAGGGCTCATTGGATGAAGAGTGCTTGGGCAGAGAACAGGGCCAAGCATGTGTCTGTTGTTCTAGATTTTGATAGCTTGACTTCTTTCCTGTGAAATGAAAACCTTTCCCATGACATCAAAAAAGATCAAAAGTGTTTCTTAAGTAGATGATGGAGAAAGAGCATTTTACATATTGGTAGGCCTGATGGAGAGAAACAAAAGAGTGGTGCGTCACTAATGCCAAACACATGTTCTGAAAAGCAAGGCAGTCTACTTTTGGAAGAGCCCACCATCATCTTGGGAAGATTATCACCTCTGAGATACAGTTGTGTGAAATATGAGATTTCAAAGATGAAAAAATGCCTACTCAAAGACTTCCTGTAAGAAGTTGAATACTTTTTAAGAGCAAAAGAATTGGACCATCATCATATTTCTCAAAATGATGTACAGAGTGAGGTACAGGATTTCATTTCAGCCCAAGTGTTCTTCAGTTGTCAAGACCAGAAAACAGTCTGTGTAAATGGAGAGTCAGTGTCTTTGAGTCCTTGGTGAAAAGTGGGTAAGAGTGTTGGGGGTATTAGCTCCTTATTTCTGGAACATCCTGAGAGAGCTCTGACAGAGCTCACAGTTCTGGAGGGGTCAGTGTCACAAGGTATCCTATCATTCAGGAGCATGAAATAGAGGGGGAGTTACTCATGGCAACTGAAAACAAAAAGCAAGGGGCTGGGCCCTAGTGGTCTTCAGTAGGAGAGGATGAGTCAACAATGGAAGATGGGTTTTATCTCATGTGTTACTTGGTGCTTGCAAGACTCTTGCACTGTTCATGCTATTTGATTTGTTTCTGCATTGTGGATCTTGACTTCCTAACAGAAAACACAAAACAAAAGCAAGCATAAGAGCCATAACAACCATGTCACCTAGTGTGAAGGTGTAGCCTGTGACTTCAGTTCTGCAGTTAATCTACAATGTTGTTTTGCAGTGAGATGCCCTTATGTGTCTTCCCATTCAATGCTTTGTAATTGTACACTATATCACCCACTCACAAAGATTACCAGGACAGATTATTAATGATATTTCCTGAAGGTTTGCTTGAATTGTGATGTGTGAAAAATGTTTTGCTTTGTTCTTTTAATAAGTTTAAAAGTATGGTGTATTTTTATGTGCATAGACTTCTGCAACATATGATACAACCTCTGATGCTTTATGTTGAGATATCCTGAGCCTGGGGTGCAGCTTACTGGTAGAGTGCTTGATTATGGCCTTAACTCCACCACCCCCCACCCCCAGCGCAGAGGGATAGAAGGAGAGGGAAAAAGGGAACAGCAGTTAACCTGGATGAACCCAGAAATGAGAAAAGTAATTTTTTATGCTTGAGTATTAATTAGTTTGGTGGTTCCCAAATGTGGCCCACTCCTCGGAGTCCCCTAGGAAGCTTTGAAGAGTTACTGATGCAGCCAGCCCCACCCTGTAGTAATGGAATCCGAATATATGAGCTGTCAGTTTGAAACACTGCTTCGCAGTAGCTTTTGTAGTAGAGTAGCTGCTGCTTTCCGGTGCCCTTTTTGATCTTGCTGACTGGAATATGATCTGTCAGGAAAGGGAATGCAGTGTTGGTTTTGTAGAAGGTATGGCTTTCATTTGAAAGCTCATCTTATGAAATGAAGTGGTCTGAAAACACTTTTCACCTGCTTCCTCGTTCATTTTTGTGTGCTGGTGATGGGACCCAAGCCTTCCATGTTAAGCATGTGTGTCACCACCAGGCTGTATGTATGTGAAGCAATCTACTTTTTAAGAGTTTGGATAATTTTTAAAAAGCTTTATCTGCTTCTCTGTCATCTCTGTGTGCCTTTGAACTCAAGGTCTGTCATCCATTCTGGTGACTGAGAGCTATGCCTTTCAAGCTGGAGGATGCATAACTGGAGATATTTGAAGACTCTTCAGGGGACACTCAGGCATCTATCATTTAAGGGAACCCATGTCTGACACCTAGACCTTGGGTGTTCTTAGTCCTAAACTGATCTTGCTGAGAAGATGTCTGTGGCCCAGGGAGCACACTTCCAGCTTGCCACTAATCACCAGGGCACAAGCAGAGGGACACTTGCAATATTCTGCAGCTGCCAAGAAAGTGAGTTACTAATGACTGGGGAAAGAAACCCTTTTGTTTTTTTTCACTCTTTGCTTTCAAAAACAGTGAAAATGACTTAATTGAATGGTCAGGCGGTTTTTAAATACCTGTGGGTGCATTTTACTTGAAGAAAATATCCACTCCCCTTTTTAGCCACATCTGTAAGAACAGTGGAGTTCTGGATCTGATCTCATTCCCACCATTAATCAGTTTCTACTGAGAGTGACCAAACTAGAGAGTACCATCTGTTTTGCTACAGCTCACATTTCCAACAAACCTTGGCTGGTTCTGATGATAAATGCTCAAATTTCATACACTTACAGATCTTTGTTGTGGAGAAGTAAGATAGAGAGACTTTTAGCACAGAAGTCAGTATGGAGGACTGTGAGGAAAGTAAATGGAAGGATGACGTAAAGGTAAGGGCCTGCGGTACCGTTCCCAGCTCTTAACGAGCTCCTTAGTTTATTTCTATGGATACATGCTATGTGGGAAATGGCGATGGCATTCCCATTAGAGTGGATACTCTGAAGAATGAACAGTTTGATTTAAAACTCAGAATTTACAGTACACCAGGAAGTCTATTTTTTGCAACAATAAAGACAAGGAGAATGTAGAGTTTAGAATGTTATCTTAAAAATGTGTGAAGAAATGCATAAGGCCCTCCTCCTCCATTGTTTTTGGAGTTATACAGACAAGATTGTGAGCAACCTTGGCTAAGGCTAGCATGAAGGGTAGGGGAAGAAGATGGTGAGCATGTATGTGTATTTTTCTTAGTTAAAAAGGCTCTAACTTTTTTGTTGTTTTGATTTGGTTTGGATTTTGAGGCTGGGTTTCTCTGGGTAGCCTTGTCTGTCTTGGAACTCGTTCTGTAGACTAGGCCTTGAACTCACAGAGATCTACCTGTCTCTGCCTCCTGAGTGCTGGGATTAAAGGCATGCACCTGGGATTAAAGCCATGTACCATGGACTTCTTGCCTGTACCAGTTTTTTTTTTTTCTCCCAATTACGGGATAATTGCCTAACATTGAATGGCTCTGAAAGGTCTGCTCTTTCTAAGATCATTTTTTTTACTGATCCATCCTCATCTCTGGACATCTCTCCAGTTCATTCTTGACATCTGGAAATCTACTGCCTTGGATTTCATTTTATAAAAATGGTATTCTTTTAGGCCTGGCATGGCAGTGCACATCTTTCCTAGTCCTGGGAAGTGAGAGGCATGCAGATCTTTGAGTTCAGGGACAGTCTGGTCTGCATAATTATTTTGGTATGAAGGCTATTGGCATTGCCATAGATGTTGATTTGTTTTAATTCACCTGTGCCATTCTTCATCTTTTGCTGATTCTCTTCTTCATCTTACTGGAGTGTCAACAGAGTCTAGAGAGAGAATGGTGGTGGCAGACAAAGGGAGGTACTAGATTCCAGGGCAGGGTTAGTAGTGGCCAGGGAATTGGCTCCATCATCGCTAGCAGGCTGGATGTTTTCCAGTTTGGTGTTAGTTTTTGTCTAGGGGGAAAGAAACTGATGTTTGCATTTTCAGAGTACCTTTGCATATTGCCTAGAGAAGGCTGAGAGTCCTGACCTATGATAAGCTTGTTTGTGCTGGCTCAGGGCCTCTACTGAGTAGGATAGTAGTTTCCTTTTATGATTTGTCCTTGGTAGTTTTGAAAAGGCAACCCAAAGATTTTTATCAAATGAGTAAGCTCAGGTTGAACTAGGGTGTAGGGGTTAGTTGGCTGTTCCAGCCCTGGGGCAGTCTGGGTGTTCAGGAGCAGGCTTAGTGTTCTCATTCCCCTGCTGAGTCTACTAGTTTCCATTTCAGGGATGTTCGGATGTTTGTGTTGCAGACGTTCCCATGACGTGAAGATAGTTAATGGAAAGTGTAACTCATGACAGTGTTGGTCTCCAGGCAAAGATGTCCTCCTGCTTAGCCTTAGTGTCTGTTCTTCTGCCCCCACCTGCACTATGGCCAGACTCCAGAAGAAAACCTGACCGTCGGGAAGTGGCGCTCCAAGAGAAGATGCTCTAAGCATCAGAAAGAATGCAGGGACATGCTCTTGAAAACTAATGTTCTTAGGGATATTGGCAAAACGCTACCTCCACCCGTCACATCACACTAGCTAACAGTCTTTGTTCATTCTTTGTTCCTGTGAAAACTTAATGGCATCACAGGATTACAGAAATTTATTGAATTTGAAATGTGTATTCTCCTAACTTGTTCTTAAGGTAAATGCTCAGATTGGTCTGCTTTTCTTCTGTAGCTGCTTCTGCTCTGTCCTTGCCTGTGGTGATCTAACAAATAATGCTTGCCTGAAGGTCAGAGTGTTGAGCCAGCCACACTAGTTAGCCATAGACGACAGGCAGGAGTGATCCAAACCTTTAATCCCAGCCAGCACTTGGGAGACAGAGGCAGGTGGATCTCTGTGAGTTCAAGGCCACTGTAGGCTACATGAGTCTAAAAGAGAAACAGCCAGGTGGTGGTAGTTGTACACCTTTAATCCCAGTCCTTGGGAGTCACAGGCCTTTAATCCCAGTACTAGGGAGATGGAGACAGGGGTGATAATGGCTGGGTGGAGAGGGGACTATATAGCAGAAGGAGACAGGAGCTCATTGCCTTGTCTGAGGATTTGTAAGGACAGGATCACCCCTTTGGTTTGAGGATTGAGTAGAGAAGTGTCTCTTGTGTCTGGTTCCTTTACTTCTCTGACCTTTCAGCATTTACCCGGATATCTGACTTCGGGTTTTATTATTAAGACCAATTAGAACTTGTGCTTCACCTGCCTGCTGCATAGTGGGGATGGACCTCAGGTCCCAGGCAAACAGCTGCTCTGCAGCCCTCACTTCTTTCACCCCAACTGTTGATTTCCTTAAGCAGTGGTGTTGATATCCCATTTCCCCCAGATACTGCACTGCATGGACTTTGAAGTCATTTACTGTGGTTTGAATTCTCACTTAGCCTCTTGCCCTGGATGCCCTTGACCAAGTATCTGCAAGCTTTGATCTCTTCCTGAAAATTGGGGTTTGTGGTCCCTTTTCTAGAGGCTGTTTGGAGGCTCACGGGAGCTGAGTGCTCCCTGACAGTTGCAGAGACTTTCATGAATTACTGCTGTGCTCCTCCGGGCCCTGGGCTGCCTTTCTTCCGTGGGTATGAATGTGTCTCAGCTGAAGAGAACGGCTTTTCAAGTGATGAGAAACTCATCAAGAACGTGTGGTGGTATAAAAGGAAGGCCCTGATTGGGTTTCCAAAATAGAAAGTTTTCTTTACTATAAAGGTTATAATCATAATAATACTGTTATTATTGTTGCTTGTTTTGTTTTGTTTTCCTGAAACACTGGATTATCTACTTGCCTTTGACTCCCAGGCTGTTGGGATGGTGGACAGGTGCCACCTTGCCGGTCTTCATAGTCTTTAACAGCTAATTAATTACTGAGTCCTTGGTTTTCTTATTTTTTAAAGCTCAACACGTGTTCTCTTGTTTTACCATTCCACTAAAACCAGGAGTCAAGCACTATTAAATTAGGTAGCATTGCTGTTGCTCTTACTTTGGATTTTTGTTTTGAGATGGGGTCTTGTGGTATAGTTCAAGTTGATCTTTAATTTGTCTCAGCCCTTTGGCTTGTCCTTATTTTATAGTGAGATACTTACTCAAGCATGCTTAGCAGTAAGTTTTAGAAAGCACTGTAAAATGCAAATAAAATCAAAGCTATCATAAAAGACACAGATAAACACTGATGTGGTGTGTGTGTGTGTGCTTGTGTGCTCACGTACACTGTTAGGGACCATAGCACCCCTGTGGAGGTGAGAGGACAATTTGTATGAGTCAGTTTTTTCCATCCACCATGTGGGGTCTAAGAGCTAAATTCAGGCAGGCAGACTTGCCAGCATGTCCCTTTACCCACTGAGCCACCTTGCCATCTCATGGCTGAATTCTTTACAGACATATCTATATATTTAGTTTTGCAGTATTTAGCTGGAAAACTAGGGCTTTTTGCATTCCGTGCAAGCGCTCCCCAACTGGGCTGCATCTACAGGGCTGGGGTTTTGTTTCATTGCTTCAGTATTATTTCATTATTTTATGTGTATGTGTGTGGGCCTGAGTGTGTGTTGTGCACTGTGAGGGTACCCTCGAGGCCAGAAAAGGGGTTCTCACATCCCCTGGAGCTGGAGTTACAGGCAGTGTTGAGTCACCTGATTTGGGTGCTGAGAACCAAATCCCAGGTCCTGAGCGGAGCAGTAAGCTCTCTTAATCTCCAGAGTCCCTCCAACCCCTAATTATTATTAAAACATCCCCAGTTGCACAGTCATCACAGTTATCTAATTTTAGAAAACTCTCATCACTTAGATGGGTGTGTGGTTCAGTTGTACAGTGTTTCCCAGCATACATGAGACCCTGGGCTTTTCTCCAGCATACACCTGGGAGCAGGCTGGCAGGAAAGAAGTGCTCACTGCGTGCCACTGCTCATCCTCCCCTCAGTCCCTGGCAACCATTAACCCAGCTTCTGTCTTCATATATTTGCCTGTTCTAAGCATTTCACATAAATGGAGTCATGTAATCTTTGTCCTCTTAAGGCTTTTGGAATTTATCCACATTGTGGTGTGTGTCAATATCCATTGTATGGATTTTCCACATTTTGTTCATTGTCAGTTGATATACATATCAATTATTTCCCATTCGGGCTAATGTAAATAGAGTTGATATGAAAACATTTGAGTGCATTATTTTATTTTATTTATTTTTTGATGGAAATACATTTTTCCCTTTATTGAGGATATAGACAAGAGTGGAATGTCTGATTTGTGTGGTAACTCTGTATATGACATTTTGAGTAACTGCCAAATTGTTTTCAAAGTAGGGGTAGCGTTTTACTTTTCTACTAGCAAAATGCAGCGTTCCATTTCTCAGCATCCTCTGCTACTGGAATTCTTGTATGAGAGGCCTGTCTGGAGGCAGGAGCTCCCAGGCTGGCTCTGGACTCCTCCCTAGTCTACCTCCCAAGTGCTGGGATGTCAGGCGTTCTCTACTGCTTGGCTCTGACTTGTCATTACCAGAGGATTAGAAATAGTGTCTTATTGTGGTTTGATATTCTTTTTTCTTTCCCCTTTCCTTCCCCCCTCTTCCTTTCTTTTTTGAGGGATTCTCATGTAGCCCAGGCTGGCCTCAGACTTTATATGAAGTTGAGTCTGGCCTTAAATTTCAGATTCTTTTGCTTTCGTCTCCCAAGTGTTGGGGCTTGCAGGCGTGTGCCCCCATGCCCAGCTTTGAGTCTTATTTCTTTGCCACCTAATCATTTTGAGCTTCTTTTCCTTGTGTTTGCTGCCATTTGTGCCTGTTATTTGGAGAAATGTCTGGTCAAATCCTTTGGCAATGTTTTGACTGGGTTAGGTACTTTTTGGGGACATGTACTCTATAAGGCTTTTTAATGTTTTCTTGCCAGAATTGCTTTGTAGTAATGCAATATGTTATTTTTTTCTTTCTCTCCATGGTATGCTTTTCAGTGTTGTGGATTAAACCCAGAACTTCAAGCATGATAAACATAGGTCTACCACAGACCCACACTCCCATGCCCCTACTTCATATTTTTTAATGGGTCATATCATACACATAGACTTTTTAAAGTTCCTTTTTAAAGTTAATATGCTGTGGCTGTATTTCCATGCCCATATATAATTATATCACATCTTACAACTACTTTGTAGTTCTTCTTATAATTTAAAATCTGATTCTTCATATATGAGATTTATGTGATTTTCTTCCTTTTGTTGTTAAACTTTGTTTTGTGCCAGAGCTTTGTTCATGCCACACAAATGCTCTCCCACTGAGCCACATCCCCTACTGTACAGAGATTGATCTGAGGGGGGGGGGAGCTTCACCACACACACCACAACCATTCCTTTCTCTAGCTGCGGTCATTAGACCAACAGCATAGCATACTGTCATATGCTCCCACAAACGCTGTTCCATTTATACTCATTTCCCCACCCCCTTCCCAGCACTGGGTACTAGTGTTTTTTGCTTATTTTAAAAATTCAATCCAAGAGGTGCAGATAAGCATTGTATGTTTCTTTTAATTTGCATTTGTTTATTATAATAAAGCTGGTTGAAGTGGTGTGTATTTCCTCTGTTGAGCTTGTTCCTGTGTTGGGAGATTATTTCCTATGCCTAGAGGATGTTTCCTGTGCTGAGAGATCATTCATTCCCTGTGCTCAGTGTAGAGGCTTTCCTTGCTCCTCCCACATGCAGACACAAACACTGTCTTTTGCGTGGGTTCTTTCTAAGGCAGTGGGAAGGGTCCTAGGAACATTTTTTTTGGGGGGGGGCATGGTTATATTTTCTGTTACATTTTTGAAAATCAAATTTTATATATGTACTTTTTCCATAAGATGCTTCATTCTCCACCCCCTGCTTCTACAAGTTCACACAGTGTGTGACCACCCCCTTTATATGACACAGTATTGAATACAATATTGAGTTGGATAGAAGCCACCCTACTTAGTGTCATTAGAATATTTAGCATTTAGGGTAGGAGCCTGTTGTCCCATGGCTTAGTTCCCACAAGTCTCATGAGATGTACAGCAGAGTGGGAGGAACACTCTGAAGAGTGTCCGGTTGTGATCAGCCGTGTGTGTGTGTGTGTGTGTGTGTGTGTGTGTGTGTGTGTGTGTGTGTGTGTGTGTGCAGCGTGTGTTGGTGCAGTCCTCCTGTCCTGACCAGGGCTAGGAAGCCTGTTTTGGTTGGCTCCCTGACCCAGCAGTCACTTCATTTCCTAAAGCTCCTTTCTCAATTAGCCCTGTGTTTACCTACTTTTAAAAATCTTCAGTTTATAAGTCTTTGGGATCCTGTTTTCTGTGGCTTGAAAATTTGTCTAACTTGAGTGGTGTGCCCTCCATGTGATTTGTTTTCTAGTTTGATGAATTTATTATGGGCACACATTTTATGATAAATCTAATAAACTTTTGTTGAACAGACAATCTCCGACTTGCCTTTTGGAGAGTGGAGGTGTAAATATGCAGGGCTGTCATCGATTCCAGCACAGAGGTGAGGTCAGGGTTGGCAGGTGTTGGTCTTCACAGGTCTCCCCTTCCAGCACCACAGGTGCCAGCTCTGTGACTGTGGCCCTGAACCAGTCTCCTTTCCTGAGCACCTTTGAATAGCACTGTGGGAGGCTGGTGAGCGTTTCAGAAGACAGTGTTTGGGGACAATAGAATGCTGTGAGAACCACAGGTGACAGGGCACAGGAAGGGTAGATACAAGGAGAAAATAAACCAGAAGAGGGCTGAGCCCAGTGTTGGGCTCCATGAAAATAAGCAGGCTTCATTGACTGAGAAACTGTTAATGGAATGTCAAAGTTTGAAAGCATAGCAAACACCATCTTATGATTGTCATTTTGCTTCCGCTCCACTTCATCCTGGGGAGCAGGTATATCTGTATCTGTGTCTATATCAATATAGGTGTTGGATAGTGACTGGCATGTGGATGGGAAACAATAGCTAAGTTATTGAGTATGTGTGGCAGTTTCAAAAGACCATGGCAGGCTCTTACACATGCAGATTTGTGTTTCCCGTAAGAAGTCAGTGGGCCCTGTCTTGGTCTCAGGACCCCTGTCCAGGATAGCTGGGGTGTATCCCTCAAAGTATGGGGAATCATGAGTACAGTGGGGGACCTTACTCTCTGGTTTACTTGCTTATAGTTTTAAAAAATGAGCACTAAATTTGCATTTAAAAAACACTTTATCTTTTTCCTTGGTTTTGATTGTTTTGATACAACTTTTACTCTGTAACTCAGGCTGGCCTGGAATTTATAATGCAGCCCAGACTGGATTCAAACTAGGAGTACTCTTCCTGTTTCATCCTTACAAGTACTGAGGTTGCAGGCATGCACCCCCGTGCACAGCCAGTTCCAAATTTCTCATGAACAAACTGTAGTGTTTGCCCGTATCCTTTTTCTCCCCATCCTTCTTGGGGTGTAGAGTATACATGCAAAGGACTTGTTCTGCAAATGAGTACACTGTCTTGGGGAATTGGAAGGTCACTGTGAATGGGAAAGTCATGGTAGAGGTTTGAAGGAGATTCTCTGAGCTTTTGATACCTGATGTCATGTCTGATGTCATGTGCAAATGTTCTCTGGATCACTTCCTGGAGCTCAACCTTCAATAGAAGCTGCCAGAAAGATTGCCATTGGGGACTTACCTACTATCCTGTGTGTTCAGAGAATGGAGAATAGCTGGGCAGTTTTAAACATTACCATGTGGGTTGACATAAGAGGGAAGCACCCAGCAAATGTAATCTGAAAGCAGGTGCAGGCATTTAGACCTGTGAATATGGCTCATTTTAGAGACAGGGATGAGTGAAAGCTGGGTCCTATAGGCAGGAGAGGGTAAATGGCTGCTTGGAGAAAGGCATGGATGTCGAATTCTGATGACAAAAGCATGCTGGCCTTTCAAACAGACCAAGTGAGTGCTGTGGACAGGTCAGAAACTTCGATGCTTTAAAGAAACAAGGAAGCGTGTAGGCCCCTGGCCTCGGGGAATTTATACATCTCTACACTTGCAAACAAAACTACCAGGGAGAAGCCCTGACCTTTGTGCTGGGTGAAAGCTACTGGCTGCACACAGGTCAGGGGAAATACTTGGTAGAAGTTCATGGGTCAGAGCCTGCAGCTAGGACCTGTGTGAGCTCAGAGAACTAGTGTGCTTCCTCATCTGGGCTGGCTTTGGGGGAGGGATGTCCCTGGGGCCTGTGAATAAATACCCCTTTTCTCAGGCCAATGTTACTATTTGAGGTTTGCTTTAAGAGTGACTTAAATTTGCATTAAAATAAACTCAAGTTGAATGTTCAGATTTCATGTGTCTTAAAAATAAATAGGTGACTGGCCTTAAAATATTTGTTCCATACAGTAAGCAGCAAATTGGGAAGGCCCAGGGGACCTGAGGGGAAATTTGAATAGCACTTTTTGGGAGACAGGGACAGGCCACCAGTGAGCTTGTTAGGCCCCTCTTTCTCTCCTGACATTTAGCGGTTCTGTTAAGGGGCAGGCCTGCAGGAGTGTGCCAGGGCCTCGTAACTGAAGTGGATTAACAATGAAATCTGATTGCCCCGAGTGAGTGACCTGTAGGTCCTGTAGCTTCTGCTTTTCAGCTGGGACCTCTGGATTCAGCTGTTAAAACAGCTCTGCAAGTTCACAAAGCAGGTGTTCAGCATGTCTATTTTAGGGGAATGAGTAGGAGGCTTGCAGCCCACCCTGGGCACCTAGGCCTTTGTGTCTGTAACTTAGGGAGGAAGTAGTCATGGGGCATCCATGTTGGAGAGCAGAGCTACCCACAGATTAGCAGTACATTCTAGCCACTTTCTAGATTTGTGATCTTGGGGTTCCCTCCCTTGTCTGTCTATGCAGAGGGCAGTTCCTTCCCAAGAGTGTTTGTCTGGTCTCTGGAAGAGTGGGAAGATAGCAACTATCAGATGTATGTGCTGAGGACTCAGTGAATTGTAACTGCTTCCCTGGGGAATGTTTTATGCAACACACTAACAGGCAGGGTACTTTGAGATGTATATTACGCTATAGATAGAATAAAATCAGTCTCTATGTGTCTTTAAAGAAAAGTTTGCCTGCTTATTTGTTTTGCCTTTGTGTGTGCCACTGCATGTGTGTAGAGGTGAGGACAGTTTTCCAGAGTCACTTCTCTCCTTCTATGATGTGTGGTCCAGGGATCAAACACAGGGCATCAGGCTTCCCTAAGTGCCTTTACCAGCTCCTCGCTGTTTTTTTTTTTTTTTTTTAACTTATGTCACACATGCTAGGCAAGTAAGTGCTCTGCCACTGAGCCACACTCCCAGCCCCCAGTTAACTGTCTCTGTTGTAATTGCCAGCATCATTGTATCATTGTACAGTGCTGAGTACAGTACTGTTGAGTACAGTTAGCTTCTGGTTTAGAGAAAATACATTCCTAAAGACTGTTTAAACGTGTTTATGTTTAGAATATGGTAAAATGTATAGAAAATCAAATTTAGCATTTGAACTACTTTAAGTGTATAGCTCAGTATAAATGGCTAGACTATTTCTTAGACATTGAGATTACCAAGTGAGTTCCATTACCATCTATCTCTAGAATTTGTCTTTCCCTGCAAAACTAAAATTCTGTGCCCATTAAATAATAAAGACTGCAGAGTATGGTGACACACATCTGTCATCCTGGTTGGCACTCCAGAGTCTAAGACCTGTTTCAGGGCCAGGCTAGCCAGCCTGAGCTATTTAGGGAGACTATCTCAAAGCAGCAGCAATTAAAAGCAAAGAAGCAACTTAGTAACTCTCCCATTATTCTGTGCTGTCTGCCCCTGGCTACCACCATTCTTCTGTCTCTGTGATTTGACTATTCTAAGTGCCTCATGGGAGTTGAATCACACAGATGTGTCCCTTTGCAACTGGCATTTTTTTTTTTAAACTTAGCATGTCTTTTAGGCTTCATTGATTGTTTTCCTGTTGTTGATCTTTTAAAAACATTTGTTCTTGCAAAAGAAGCTAGTTTGATTTATGGTCTTCCAATAGTGTGAAGAAAAGTAAAGAGATTCCATAGCCCACTTCACCACCGTACATTTTGATATTTGTAGTGGAGATTTTATTTTAGAGTAGTATGATGGAGAGTAAAGTCCCACATACACTGGGACATCTGGTTTCTTCATTCACAAAGAGGTCCACTGAGCATGAGCTTTTTAAGAGCAAGAGGTCACATCTGAGTCTGTGGGGCTGATGTGGGAAAGTTAGCATTATGAAGTGGGAACCCCTGGCCATCCTTCAGAAATGGTAGGTTCCCATCTTTGAAGTCTGCCTTGTGGGTTTTGAGTTCCTGTTTTATGCTCTTTTAATTCAAACTTTCTAAGTTCCTAAGTGTGATATGCAGGTAACTAACTCTCATTATGTATAAATATTAGGAGGCCTCAAAATCGACATTTTTTTTTTTTCCTGTCAGGTGGGTACCTCAGGAGAGTTGTAGGTTAAGTGTCCAGGAACCACACCCAGGGTGGGAGGAAAGGTAAATGCAATACAAAGAGGCCAAGGCCACTTCTCTGCAACTCAGACAGCCTGCTTAGGGGCCTCTTCCAGGAAGTCTGCCCTCCCCAGCTTCCTGCTGCTTCTGCCTTAACCTTTCATGCTCTGTCCAGTGCAAGCCTCTGGTCCCTGTTATTTTGTATCCTGGTATCCTAGCAGATGTTACCAGGAGGCAGCCATTCCTATGGCTCATTCAGTACCACAGCCCCCACCTCCACTTTGAACACTGGGTGTTCTCCAGGCCCTGCCTTGATTTACCTTTCTAGTGAAGTAGGGGAAATGTCATGCTTCTTCTCACCAGCATGTGTCTTCTGCCCCCCCCCCACCTCCCAGCCATCTCTTATTTGTTATATAGCTGGGCATTAAGGAACAGGTAGGTTTTGTGACTCTATTCATCTCATGGCTTTTCTGTGGTACTGCTTTTTAAAACTAAAACCAGTTCAGATCACTGGACTGCCTGTAGTTTTAACTGTGTGCCTTTAGCATTTTATGTGAAAATGTGATCTGAAGTATGGCTGTGAATTTCTAATGTTCTGTTAGGCACTGTAAACCATTGCTACCAACTCAACTGCCTGGCTTATAGTGGTGTTTGAGCTAGAAGTGTTGGTCAAATTGAGGGGTTTCCTAAGATCTGGCTCCTTACAGTCTGTTACATGAAATATTTTTTAGAAGACATAAGACTTGCTCTGGTCATGGTGGTGCATGCCTTTAATCCCAGCACTCAGGAGGCAGAGGCAAGTAGATCTCTGTGAGTTTGAGGCCAATCTGGTTTACAAAGGCAGTTCCCTGACAGCAGTGAATGTTACACAGAGAAACCCTGTCTTGGGAAAACAAAACAACCCCCCTCCCAAAAAAACAACAGACAGAAGACTTGCTGGTGTTTTCTTGTCCCTCCAGGCCCCACCGCCACTTCAGCCCCAAATAAGCACATGGACGCTATATTATAAAACCTTTAGCTAATGACTAGGGCTTCTTATTGGCTAGCTCTGTCTTAATTATTAACCCATAACTACTGAATTTCTACATGGTTTTGGCTTTCTAGAGAATGCCTGGACCTGTTACTCCTTTGTTGCCTTACATGGCAACTCTCTGCCTAGCATTCCCAGAATTCTTGTGTACTATCTTCCTTCCTCATTGGCCAAACAGTGTTTCATTCATCAACCAATAAGAGAAACATATATACAGAAGGACACACCCCCATCATAGGGCTTATTCTCAGTTTTCTGAAAGCTAGAGAAGGGAGACATTTAAAGCATAGCAAACTTTAAATTTTGAAGGAAGACAGTTCTTCCATCAGGTGTGTCCAACCTGAGGCTTACAGGCTTCCTATGACTAAGAATAGTTATGAATGCAGTCCAGCCACAACACTGTAAACTTGCCTAGAATATGATAAGTTTCTCCTTTGCAATTTCATTTTATTTTTGTAACTTGATGGTATAACTTTTGAGCATGGGCTTTGTATACAGAAAGGTCCTATTGCAGTGACAAGAAGTTGGACATGGCTGGTAGAGCAAACCAGCTCTGGGATGTAGGAAAGATCTGAGGTAAGAAGAAGGGGAAGTCTCTGAGGAGGAACTGAAGTGTTTAGCACATACTCACACTGACGTCTGCAGTCTGTCGGCTGGTGTTTTAAAGGTGCACTCCCGGGAAACACTCAGAAAGGAGGCCACTTGCCTCTGACTTCCAGTGTTGGAATTGAATTTTCATATGATGACTAATTTTTATTGATAAGATTATAGAGGAAAGTGTATGGGCAGGTATAAGAGAAACTTAAAGGGCTTGGGCATGTGGCTCAGTCAGTGGTAGTTACCTAGCATATCCTTTCTTGTCTGAGGAGAAGTTTAGCTTTCCACTAGTGCCTTGAATTGATTGCTGGGAAGAAGGCTGGGGCTTAGTTTTCAGCTCTGCCTGTTAACTAGATTCCTGACTTTGGGCCAGAGCTTCTCTGGGTTTGCATTTTCTGGCTGGGAGAAGAGATTTAGTCCTGTGATCTCTTAAGGTTACTTCTGCCATAAAACTCCAGGGTTATGGGTTTAGGCTTGATTTTTATCGCTGTGTTACTGAAAGGATTTTCAGCTATGGCATAGCCTTTGTGCAGCATAGTTATTGCTGTTATTTATTTACTGCTGTTGGCTAGCATGTCACTCTTCCATTATAACTTGGCTCCATTAGAAGAAATGGTTGGCTTTATGTTATGGCCCTGGGAATGTGCTGTGGAGGAAAAGTCAGGAATGCCTCTGAGTAAGGACTGGATGTCAACTTGACACAAGCTAGAGTCATCTGAGTGAAGGGCACCTCAATTGAGATGGTGCCTCCAGAAGATTGGGTTGTAAGCAGACATGTCTGTAGAGCCTTTTCTTCAGCCCATTGAGGGTGGTGCCATGCTTGCTGGTGGTCCTGGGTTCTATAAGAAAAAATCAGAGCAAGCCATGAAGGCCAAACCCCTCTATGGCCTCTGTCTTAGCTCCTGCTTCCAGGCTTCTGCCCTGTTTGAGTTCTTGCCCTGACTTCCTTCAATGCTGAACAGTTATGTGGAAGTGTAAGACAAACCTGTTCTCACCAAGTTGCTTTTTGGTCATTGTGTTTCACCACACAATAGTAATTCCAACTAAAACAGATGGCTCATGTGTTAAAGCCCACATTGCCACAGCAAACTTCATGGTACTTAGTGTCTTAATGGTGCACTGTGCAAGAGTTTGACAGGTATCCCTTATAGCAAACTTTCTCATCAGGACCACCAGCCTACAGATAACAATGCTGAGACTTCTTATTAATTATGAAAGCTTTGTCATTAGCTTAGCTTATCCCACTCTTATAACTTAAATTACCTGTTTTTATTAATCCACGTTCTGCCACATGGCTCAGTTGCCTGTACTCTGTACTGAATGTTCAATCTCTTCAGTGTCTCCCTGGCATCTCTTGTGTACCTAGAGTCCTTCCCCTCTTCCTTTCTCTCCCCGGAAATCCCACCTATCCTCTCCTGTGTAGCTATTGGCCATTCAGCTCACAGCAGCAAATCTTCACAGCAACACAACACTTCTTCACACAGTGTACAAATACTCCACAGGAATCCCTGCTCCATAAGCGCTGGCTTGACAGAGCGACTATTCTCTAGGGAGTGAGAATATTACAGCCAAATCCTATAGGTATGATTTCAAAAGCCTGAAGATCATTAAGTTTCTAAAATTTTACCTAATAAATTTTTATTTTGTTTTGTTTTGAGATATGATTTCCTTATATTCCCTGGCTACTGTGGAAGTTACTGTGTAGACTCAGAGTGCCCTCAAACTTAAGGTGACCCTCTTATCTGTGCCTTCCCAGTATTGGGTTACAGGCATGAGCCATGGAACTTGGTTTTATTTGTACTTCTTAGAATAGTTACTGAGTACACTGCAAGAAAGCAATGGGCTGGGCATCTATCTACCTGTGGTACTATCTGCATCTCAGGGGCTCATGTATTTTTGTTTTTTAAAAAACGATTTTCAGGTCATTGAGATGGCTCAGCAGGCATCTTACTGTGATAAAACATCATAACCAAAAGTAACTTGGGAAGAAAGGGTTTATTTCAGCTTATACTTCCACATCACAGTCCATCATCAGAGGAAGTGGCAGGAGCTGAAGCAGAGGCCACGGAGGTATGTTGCTTACTAGCTTGCTCCTCATGGCTTGCTCAGCCTATTTTCTTAAAGAATCCAGGCCTACCTGTCCAGGGATGGCACCACCCCTAGCGGGCTGGACCCTCCCACATTAATCATTAATCAAGAAAATGTCAGGCAGACTTGCCTCCTGGCCAGTTTTATTCAGGCATTTTCTGAGCCGAGAGTCCCTCTTCTCAAATGACTTTAGCTTGTGCCGAGTGGTCAGAAAACCAGCAGGTAACAGCGTTTGATGTGTAAGCCCGATAACTGGAGTTCAATCTCCACAACCCATATAAAGGTGGAAGGAGAGAACTGACTTCACAATGTCGTCCTCTGGCCACTACACATTGATGGCGCATATGCGCACGCGCGCCCACGTGCACGCCCACACCCACACCCCCCCCCACCCACGCACACACAGACACAGAGTGGTGATGGTGGCAATGATGGAAGGGTCCCCATTTTTTTTAATTTTGAAGTGATTTTCTCATTGTATCATTATACCAGCACTTGTTCTCCCGTCAGTCTAACAGCTCCATAAACAAAGCCTTCCCATTCAGTTTTTAGTGCTTTCTGACACAGCTGCTGCCTGCGTCTGTTCTCACTCGTTAGTTGGTTTCCCACTAAGCTCTTCTCTGAGCCAGTAGCTCTCAAACAGCAGGAAGATCAGCTCAGACCTGGTCAACCTGGGCCTTCTGAGTGAGGGTGGAGTGGCTCTGAGATTGCATTTATGACTTGACTCCCAGGTGGTGGGTACTCTGCGAGTAGGGAGTGTTCTGAGGGAGGGCACAGAGTGCACGCAGGCCAACCTTGTTCTTCTGCGCTCTAGACTCAGGTACTTTTTGTGGCTCACTCATTGTCTAGCTATTCACAGAGAGCCATTTACCTAGCCCTAGCTTCACATGCTCAGCATGGTTCTGAGAACTCATTCCTTCAGCCACTGTCCCATTCCCCCATAATACTTTTGTCTCCACTGACAAAAGTAAGCCAGATCAAGCCACATTTAAAAAGTATAACAGGTATACTTGAACAATGCAACTCCTGGGCAGGTCCTCCGGTCCCAGAGATCAGAACCAGAGGAGTCATACCCGCATATGAAGGCAGGGAGACTTTATAGGTGTAGGTAAGTAGTGATGGCATGTCTACCACAAGCTGGGTTTGTGCCCAAGTATGGTAAAAAAAAAACTGAGTGCTTAGTTGGTGACTTAGGCAGTTGGCAACTTCAGGAAGCTGCAATAGCCACCAAGAATGCAGAACTGAGCTTTCTGATGACTCTCTGAGAGAGAGAGATGGACACTCTCTCTGTCTCTCTCTCTCTCTCTCTCTATATATATATATATATATATATATATATAGAGAGAGAGAGAGAGAGAGAGAGAGAAGAATGAGGTAAGCTGGAGGTTCCAATGGGTACAAAGTGAGGCCTCCTCTCCTTCCCTCCCAAAGCTTATTACCTTCTGCTGAGGCTGATGAGGCTTGCAGAGAGCTGTTATACTATGACATGTACTGTAATCAAAGTTTGGGTAAGAGGCTGAGGAAACATGGAGGGTGGTGACAGAAGTTAATGTTAATTACAGTTTTATCACCAGACTCTATAGACTTTTGAGAGAAAGCCAGTGCTTAATATATTGCGTATTTCTGTCCTCGAGTCCTTTTTGTTGGGACAGGACCCTAGGCACTGCAGTGCTCAGTTAGTGTTGGATGAGTGAGTTTATCTACCTCGTATGAAAAGGTCAAAGGTCCCTTTTGTCAGGTCAGGTCACACTCTTCCTAGTACACCCCTGACATACAGAGCTAAGACAGGACTTGCGGGTATTTTAGATGGTGCTTGTGACTGGCAGTAGGAAATTAACTCCCCAAGGTAAGTAAAAGTAAATGTTCCTGTGATTATATGACTTCCAGTTCTATTTCTTCTCATCTTCAACAATGGGCCTATCAGAGCTGGGCTGGGCCAGGTAGATACCAGTGATGTGGTCTATCTTTATAAGCCTCTTCACATTAATGCCTGCCTCTTGTGGTTTTTCTGAATAGTTTCACAGCTTCTGTCTGAATCAGAGTCTGGGAGGCCTCTTCTGTTTGCAGAAACTGAGCTCAGTGCTTCAGGAAAGGTAATGGACACATTCACTCAGGCAGTTTCTGGCCATCCTGGTAATCTTGGGCTCTTGGCTCCAAGGCTGAGGCTTACTCTGAGTCCTCTGCTCACACACCGATGTTACACAAATTCATGGACCACTTTGCCTGTCCTCACACACTGATCTTACACCTCCTTTTTTTTGAAACTATATTGTTTTCTTAGTTTTGAGGAGCTTCTTTAATCTTGGTCCTGTTAGTTTGAGAGCGGCTGCTGTTTCTCATCTTAGGTGTTTTTTGTTTGTTTGTTTGTGGGTTTTTTGTTTGTTTGTTTTTTCTGTGGCGAAAAATACTGTCCATCCAGCCCTTGACCTGCATCCACAGTGAGATATACATGTTACATGCAAGGTTTACCCGCCTGCCGCCTGGTCCCACTCTTTGTTCCTCCCTGCCAGCTGCCCGGTCCCGCCACCACTCGAGCCCCAAATAACACTCAGAGACTCTGTATTTGATACAATCCTGTTGGCCAGTTACTATTATTGTTTATGGGCTAGCTCTGTCTTAATGATTAACCCATTACTACTATTCTAAGTATTTCCATGTGGCTCATCTTACCGGCCAGAGCGGTGCTGGCGGTGCTACCGGTGCTACCTTTCTGGGCTTTCCTTGTTGACTCCTCCTAACTACTTCCTCTTTCCTCGTTTCCTAGCCCCACCTATCTTGCTTTCTCATTGGCCACAGTGCTTTATTCATTAACCAGTATGAGAATTTACAGAATAACATCTCCCATCACAAATATTGCTAGAGTTTTCAGCTGGGAATGAAATGTTGTGGTCTCTGCCCACCTCCAGCTTGTGTATACTAGGTTACCGCTTGCCTTTGCAGGTGAGTGACTTTGTAGTAATGGGAACAAGCTGAGAGGTCTTGAAGACGCAGCTGAGGAAGATGGAACAGAGCAGGGCTGTGTGTGAGCTTCCAGCAGTTGGCACTGGTGGAACTCTGTGGGCTGCAAACATACGTTTGATATTTGATGTATCATTTTTCACTTGCTAGAAAAACTGTGGTGTGTTTTCAAACAGAGGGAGCAGTCTGGTCTTAGTAATGCCCATAAGCCATTTCACTGTGGAAAATTAGGGCTGTTAACACAGCAAAACAGTTAGTAATAGGTGAGAGGAGTTAAGTTAAAAAGACAGTGCAGACGGAAAATATTTACATCTGAACTTGAGAAATAGCTTTCTCACATTTCCTGATAGTTCTCCTACATTCTTTAAAGTAATGCTCTTGTCATTACAGCGTTTCTGCCTGATCCTGTCTTATGTGTGTGTATCAACCTGACAAATAGAGTACTTATGATGCAGCTTAGTTTTGGAGTTCCCAAGACAAATGGAAACAATGGGGGAGCAGGCCCTCTGCTCCACTCCTCCAGTATGGGAAGAGAATTAGACTTGAAGTCAGGAGAAAGCCACCAGCAGTGGTGTCTTATCCGACTGTATATGTCATGGGTCACAGCAGGCTTCAGAATTTTGCATTGTTCTGGAAGCCAGCTGTGCTGCAGTCTGCCTAGGAAGGACATAGTCTGCTGTCCATAGGGAGCCAATAAGTTGCTTCTCCTGGCATCATTCTTATGTTGAATTTTGTCTTTGGTTCTTAGGAGAAATGACACTTAACCCACTGTCTATGAACTTGGACTTTTATCTAGAACATGGAAATGTTCTTTTCCACACAGGGCCAACTGTCCTTATAGTAGTAAAAGATGTAATGATTGCATACGCTGAGTTTTCTATTTAAGGAAATTGTACATACCATGCTTTTGAAATGTGGTAGGTGGGATGGAATTCTTGTACAAAAGAAATGAAAGTAAACTTTCCATAAATCGGTACGTTTTGTGGGCGTACCCCTTTCACCTTCAGCATAACTTGAAGAGAAACTTAACTCACTGTGTATGTTTCCACTCGCTGAGAGCCAGTGTGTAAAGTAAGGAAACCTGTGTGGATTGCTGATTTAGAAACACATACTGGGGTTGTGGAAGGGAGTGGGCTGAAAGACATGAAAAACCAAAAAGGAAAGAAAACTAAATCCCCAGTGGGAATTCTTAAGTCAAACATGAATACAAAACCAGATCTGAGTGATGGCTCCTACCAGGAGAAAATAAGCTAAGGAATTTAGGGACAGCCTCATGCACATCTACACTTGTATTCTCTACCCTGAATCCTTCCATCATTTGTTTCAAAGCCATCCCTTTCATCCCTCCCCCTTCCACACAACCTGTGGGAGGCTCTCAGTGACATGTGCCCAAGCTTTGAAATCACTCTGTGTGCTGTCTTAAGTAATATCTGATTGCAAGCGTGGACTCAGTGGGCTGTTTCACAAGATGCTGCATTCGTCTCTTGCAGGAGACCTCACTCTTGCTTCAACAACAGCATCAGTATTTCAGGTCTAACTAGTTCTTGGTTCATATTTCTGTGAAATGTTTTATTTTCAGAATCAAAAATTCTTGCTGTCTCTCATTCACTTTCCTTAGATTTTTGCTACTCCCTTGAGAAAACACACTCCTTATGGCTTAGGAACTCTGTTTTAATCTATCCATTCACTGCCAAAATGCTGGTTGGGTGTTGAGAGATTCTAATAATATGATTTTTAAAATATTTCCAGTGTAGGGGATGTTGGTTATACTAGTTCAGTTGTTTTAGTAGGAGATGACAGGAATTGGAAAGAGCCATTTTATTGGAGATGTCTCTAAAGGTCCAGACACACCACATTCTAAGCTGAATCAGGGAAGAAACTGAGAAGATGCCTGCAGGCATAGAGCCCCAATCTGAGTTAGCAGTTTCTCCATAGAAAAGAGAAACAGGAAAGCCCAGAGGAAGTAATGGGAGTGAGAGAAACTGCTTAAAAAGCAAACATTTAAGGGTGTCTACATTAGAGTTGAGGCTGGCTGGCAGGCGGGATCTGGGTTCTGGTGATGACTTTAAAAGGAATTTAATAGAGCAGGTTCTGATTTATAGAGTCAGGTGCAGCCTCTGAACCCAGGGCAGAGAGTGATCTTCCTACCACTTGGCTTTGGGTGGCTGGCACAGGAACAGCAGAAGAGGTGTTTGGTCTTTGAGTAAAAATGAGGACCTGACCGCTCCTACATATGGTTGAGAAGACTTTATAGTAGATAATGAGGGAGAGCACAGCCAGAAGGCATCTGGAAGAGTCCAGACTGAACATGGCCTGCAGGGTAGATCAGGCCATGAGAGGAGAGAGGGCAAGAGAGAGGACCCCAGGACAGGGGGAAAGGACCAAGATGATGAAGAAGGACCAAGAGAATGTATGGCCAAAATGGCTGGGGAATATAGGAATCAGAAGCTGGAGGAAGGGAATCTGAGTTCAGAGACTGCAGAGGTTTAGGGTGGGGACAGGAGTGAGAAGTGCTGAGTGGAGCCAGGACTCTGCAACAGGTACTTAAGATGCTGAGAGAGCCTGGCTGCTGCCATCCTCTTTGATATGTTAAACAGGTACCACAGTTAGCCATTTGTCCTTGAGTTTCTTTGGAACCTAGTCTTGGGATGATGGCCCCCTCAGAACTGGGGTGGACCCTACTTTCCTAACCTTTCAAAGGCACCAGCACCTCTCTTGGACCAGTTCCTTGTGATTCTGTGAGTCTATCTTATAAGCTCAGCATAGAATCCATTTTTGTGAACACTTAGTGACCTTGCGTATACTGAAGTCTCTGGATTGTTCCAAATAACTAGCTTGTTCCCTACAGCCTCCCAGAGATGGAAGAATATTAAAGTGAGGATGAGCCTCATTGGAAGCAGAAGCTCCCGAAGCATCTTCAATCAGCAGCCATAAGCTTACCAGGGGATTAATCTCTAGATGAATGTAGTGCCCTCATGATACACCACCTCCTCAAAGCCCATTAGCCAGCATCAGGCTTTTGACACATGAGCCTTCATGGAGATAGAATTCAGACTTCAAACAGGTTTCCCTGGTCATCTTAGGGATGACCAGATTAGATGCGTGGACTCAGTTTTCTCTTCCTCTGTAATCTGGGGCTTGTGGGGATTTTCTTTTAGAAGTGAGGGAATGTTTAGAAGTTACTTGCTTTTCAAGATTCCAAAACAGAGAATTTATATTACTTGGGTTGAAGTTGTTAATTCTGTCTCCACTGCCAATAGGTTTCCAGTCTAGGGTACACATTAAGTTTACAGTGTTCTGCTTGCATGTATGCCTGGGGTTGTGAGCCACCATGTGGTTGCTGGGAATTGAACCCCGGGTCCTTTGGAAGAACAGCCAGTGCTCTTAACTGCAGAGCCATCTCTGCAGCCCTCCAGGATTTGTGTTCTTATTATTCTTAGAGGAAGAACATACGTTACTTTGAATATTGAATGAAAATAGAGTTGTCTGTAGTGAGAATTAAAATAAGACTGGCTAGGGAGGTGACTGTGTAAAAGTATGTGTTCTGCAAGCCTGGCAGCCTGAGTTCAGTTCCTGGAACCCATGTAAAGGTGACAGAGAGAAGCAACCCCACAAAGCCACCTTTAACTTCCACACATACTTTGTGTCATATGTGTGCCATCCCCATTACACACACTAAATAAGTAATTTAAAAGTCTGTTTGTTGTATATTTTATTATACAACTGCACTATTATATAAGTTAGTATTAGTGTATTTTCTTATCTCTTTTAAGGAAGGGGTACAGTGAAGTTCTGTAAGACAAGGAAGTTCTGCTTGAGAGATTCAAGGATTTTTTGGAAACAAGTGAAGCCAGAGTAATTTAGTACCAGTGGTAGGATTGGTTGGCTAACCTCTGGAAGCTAGCTAGTTGCTGAATCCTAGGCCTTGGTCTGAGCTCTGGTTCTGTCCTTTGAGTTTCCCAACTTCCTCTTTTCTTATCCTCTCTCTTCATGTTCCCTGCTGTTTGTTTGTTTGTTGTTGTTTCTTTTTTTTTTTTTTAAGGCACTGTAATACCCCCAAATTAACCTGTAAGCCCCACCAGCCCAAGGACTAGGTAACTTCCTGGGATTCTGGGAGTTGTAGTTCTTGAAAACAACAAAGCCTCATGGGAAAGTACTGTGGCCAATGGTTTTGTTCATAAAAGCCCCTGTAACACGTGTCTCGGGACCACTCAGAGACTGATTCTACTTGGTAAATTCCAGAGAGTGGTCCTGACTAAAGTCCTGGTCAGTGCTTAATATTTAAGTAAAGCTTGCTTCAAATTTGGATCAAATTGTTGGGCTCGTTTTTCTTTTATTCAGGCACATCTCGGATTGAACAGTACATGCTAACAAATTACAAAGGACATCTCCTGTGTCCTGTATTACTCATGCCTACTTGATTGAAACTGATGAGCCCTTCATGATGGAGTCCTTGTAGCAGCGGGGGTTGTATGTCAAATGGGTCTCTACTGCAGGGCAAGGCTGTTCTCTGCAGCTGCCAGGCGCTTGAGATGAAGCAGGGTAAATTGCACTGGGATAATAGATAGGCAGGAATTAACTGCAGCTTACAGAGTGCTGCATAATCAGGAGAAATGTGAAGGGTGTTAATCAAATGCATCTGCATATGACGTTTTCATTGTGTACAAGAGGAGAGGGATTGTGCTTATACACACACAGATGCAAGGTCTGTAGGGCTAGGATGGGTGAACTGTGAGAAGTTGCATTTGTCAGAATGGCTGTTTCCCACCCCAGAGACAGAATGATTGAATTGAAGGCTGCTGTGCATACTTACTGTTCTCTGTTCTTCTTTAACACTTATTGAGATAATCCATGGGGCATACACAGTGCAACCCAGTGTTTTGCATTTGATTTTTAAGCACGTTTTTAGGGTTGTTTAGGCACTACTACAGTTTATTTAGATTTTTGCCCTCTCCTAAAAGAAGCTGCTGGCATGTGTGTGCATGAATACAGTTTGTACTTAAAACATTCCTTTTACCATGCTGGAAATCAAACCCAGGCCCTCTATATGCCATGAAAGCACTTTGTCACAGAGCTACCCTTCAGCTCCTTTTCTAATGAACGGCTTTTCAGTTTTTTATTTGTGTGTGTGTGTGTGTGTGTGTGTGTGTGTGTGTGTGTGTGTGTCTGTCTGTCTGTCTGTCTGTCTGTCTGTCTGTCTGTCGGTCTGTCTGTGTATGCTGGGTATGTGTTAGTTCCCAAGGTGGTCAGAAGAGGGAAGAGGGTATCGGGTCTCCTGGGGCTGGAGTTTCTGACTGTTGGGAACTGCCCTTTGTGGATTCTGGGAACTGGGCTCTGATACCCTGGAAGAGTGGTAAGCACCCTTAACCACTGACCCATCTCTCCAGCCCCTGTTTATACTTTTTAAGTGCTCTCTCTCTTTCTTTTTTCTTCTTAGTGAAAACACAGATCATCTTGGGGCTTTTGAAATGACACATTTCCCAGAAAACATTTGTTTTCCTGAAGTCACCGATGACTTTATCAGTATAGAGTCTCTATTTTACTGACTTTTGGAGCCAACCTCATGACTTCCATTGTAGCTATTGGGCTCATATACCGTTAGGTATATGTTGGGACCTCTTTCTTTGCTTGAGCATGGGAGTTCAGTTGTTCAGATAACCTGGGGTAGGGACTTGAAGCATAAGGACTCAGATCTTTTGCCACCACTCTGGCCACAGTCAGCCCTGTTCCTTCTGAGGAATTCAGTATGGGAAAGGGATGCACATCAGCAGAATATGGACTTATGTACTGTGCCTCCACTTCATGTAAGTCCTTTGAATGCAGGAATTATTCTGGAGATGCAGCTTTAAATTGGGTTTGAATGGATTGTACCCTCAGAGTTGAACTTGGTGGTCCATAGGGATCCAGCTTGCTGGTGGGATCTGCACTGAGCCGTGCATGGACCTGGCAAGGTTCTGCCTAGGGTTTAAAAGAACTCCAGGTTCTGGAGTAGTGGACGTGGAGTTTGAGACAGAGGAGGTCAGGGGTCACTACAGTGTAGGACCATCTGTGAAGAAGTGGGTGAAGCAGAATGGTGTTAGTTCTGTATCTATGGTATGAGTAGGCTGGAATGCTAAGTAGGGGGAGCCCGGACATTAGGAGTGATGTTGAAAAACCGGCAATTCATTAGTCTGCTAGAGAATTGAGGTGGTAAGATGGAGAGAACTGGGCCTGGGTCTCATGCACAGGGAAAGGACAGACAGGAACCAGAGGTGAGAGCAGAAATTAGGCCAGACACAATAAAATAACAGAACCGAGTACGGTATACTGTAGAGTTAGAGGTAGAAATGTGCTGCTTGATCCATACAAAGGAACAACTACAGGCTGTGTTCAGGAAGTTTGTACTTTTCTATTGCCCTTGAACTTCATACATACATTCTGAATATTTTTAAAGTTCTGGACACAGAAGCACTTCACAGGTTTTAGGAAATCTGAAGAAAGGGCAATGTTGCAAATGCTCCATGCATCCCACCATTGCTGCGAATTCTGACAACTGCCTTCCCATTTTCCCTTCTGTTTTTTTATTTATTTTTTAATTGTAATCAAGTTATCCGTAGCAGTTTTTTCCCTTCCTCACAGTAGCTCGCCTCCTTTCCCCATTGTTGGCTGCTATTGTAATCTTCTACCTTGATGGAGAGCTTTGCTTTGGAATTGATGACCATTGACTGAGCATTGGAGGGAATCAAATCACATCCTGCAGGCTGCTTGCCTTCTCCAGCTGCCTGATTGCCTTTGTGATCTGTGCAGGATGCTTGCTGTTCTTTGTCTAGGGCAGGAGAATGCTGGAGGGAGAGGGGAAGTGGATGGGGGATCGAGGGGGCTGAAAAGGAGCCCCTGGGGCAGGATAGGGGCTGACCTGCTGTGAGAGGGTTGCAGACCTAGAAGGGGCCTGAGCAAATAGGCCCTGGCTAGTAGGTTTGGGGACCTGCAGGGCCATTCTTTCTTTTACAACCTCTTCAGCAATTACACTTTAGCACTCAAGGGTTTGAAAGAAAAATTACAATTTAAAAGAAAAGCTCTGGGTGCTTGATTTGCATATGAGTGGCATCTGTATAATTAAGAACAATTAAATCCCCTGGCTGAATTGAAAGGGAGGCCCCAGCTCCTGTTGCTGGGTCCCTGTGGAGTGCAGCCTGTGCCTGTCTGTCAGTTCTCTGGAACCCAGTTGGCAGAATATTGCCATCTTCCCTGACTCTGCTTCTAATAAATGGAATTCTGGAACAACCCTTTGTAGCTCTCCCTGACGTGTCCGTCTTCTTTCTTCCCTTCCTTCCAGGTCAGGGCCTACACTCCACCCGACCGTTGGCAGTGCTCCTAACAGACATCTTTCATTCTTCCTTGGGTTTATAGGGCTTACTTGGCTAATAGAGGATGCTGAAGGTCTGGTCACAAGACCCTCACTCTGCGCATACCTTTCTAGTTAGCCCCATGGTCTCTGCCTTGAATCCAGTAATATTGGTGGCCCTGGGAATTTAGTTCTTTCTTTTCTCACTGTTGTGTGACCCATGGACACCTCCCTCCCAATATTGCCAAGGCAGCAAGGCACAGTTTTCTAGATTATTCCTCCCCTGGTTTTACAAGATCTTATACAGGAATGCATCTGTTTCCTGTCAGCTGCCCCAGGTGAAGAAGGTACTGATTACTAATAATGACAGAAGTTATGAGCAGTCTTTGGAAAGTAGGTTCATTTGGGCTCTTACTGATGAGGCTATTTTAGTTACTTTTCTATTATTGTAAAGAATGTCTGACTAAGGCAGTTTATAGAAGAGTTTATTGGGGCTTACTTACAGTTTTAGAAGATGAGTCTCTAGCCATCATACAAGCAGCTAGACAGTAGGCACAGGTATGGCACTGGAAAGCTTACATGTGATCCACAAGCAGGAAGCTGGGGGAGAGGCTGGAAGGGATTGCTAACTTGGACTGACCCACCCCCAGTGACACGTCTCCCCCAATAAGGTCACTTCCTAATTTTTCCCAAACAGTTCGATATCCAAGAACCAAACATTCAAATGTATGTGTCTCTGGGGCCACTCACATCCAAACCACCACAAGATTCCCTTCTAGGACTTTGAAAGTCAGATGGGAATATCACCAGTGCGTTTCTTTTGCCACCTCTTCTGCCTCTGGTTGCCTTGTCAGATAGCTCTACCTTTGGCTTCCTACAGTGTCTCACAGAGGTTCTTGCCGGTCTCTGTGACTGATGTCAGCACCTGACTACTGAGGACCACAGTAACAGTCAGTGCCCTTTCCCAGTAGAAAGCAGTAGAACCCATCTTTTTCTTCTTGGACATTTGGTTTATTAACAGGTTTGAGTTATGTTTGTATTACTGTTACTGGGAAGCTCAGGGCCTGAACACCATGGAAATCTGGTTTGGCCACATCTTTCTGAAAGCAGGTAGATGCTTCAACAGGCATTTGCGTAGAACTAGTGCCTCTGAGTAGTGGCTGCTGGCAGTTTCTGTCACTAGAAAAAGACAAGAAGTGGCCTCAACTGCAATTAAACGCCTTGGTCACATCTCCCATGAGAGGAAGAGCCATTGCAGCTGCTGCTCCAGGAGGTCTTGGGGACCCCACTGCATGCAGACACTGCGGTCCTTCTCACTGCAGAGGTGGAAGAGTGGGTAGGCCATAGTTTTCCTGGAAGCTTCAGCTTCCAGCCTGTTTGCTAGAACTTACATCATTGGCTATCCCACATTCAGAGGAGTCTTGGGTGTATGCCTAGCTAAGACCACATTATCTGGAAGGAGGAGGACCTGGGAGGTGTTATGGGCCCAGAGAACAATCTACCACAGAGCCAGGCATAGAAACAGAATGAGTTACCATTGTATGGTCAAGAGAATATTGCTTTTTGACACAACATATTTCTGAACTGACCTCCTGTTCTCTCTATCTTATATTAAGGGATACTTCTCCTCTGGTCATATTCTAGACTGGTTTTTGTATTCTTTGGGTTTTATATGAGAGAAATTTGCCTTTAAGCTATTTTGATAGTAGGATTATTGCATAGACATGAGCTTGGTGATGAGTCATGTTCTGTGGCCAATTAGATGATGAGTGTTCATTGGACATCTCAAAAGTGCTGTTCAGAAGGTTTTTGCTACATTTCTATTTGTTCATTTATTTGTTAGTTCTGAGGTTTAATCACAAGGTCTGCATACCAGCCACATGCAGCACTACACTCCTTCATTACTTTTGCAAACATTACTTTCAGAGAAAATATTTGTATTTCTTTCAACAGAAAGGAGTTGGACTTTGAATAACACTATATTTTGCAAATATTCATAGAAATAAAAACAGGCGACATGAAACATTGAGCCATATATTAGTATTGTGCTAGATTCTTATAATTGCTGTAAAGCTATGAGGCTGCTTCATTCAGTGTGGCTAAGCAGACCATGAACCTGCCCTTCTAGAAGCAGTTAAAAGGCTTAGAAAAGTTCACCAGATTTCTCAGGCAATATTATTAAACATTTGGTGAATTGTCTAGACATTATTTTGATAATTTTCTCATGCAGGGACTTTTTTAAAGTTTATTTTTATTTTGTTTATTTCTCATTTATTTATGGTATGTGTAGTGTGTGTATGTGTGAATCATATTTTTACACATTTATGCATTGGAGTGCATGTTGAGGTCAGAGGACAGTGTACAGTGGTCAGTTCTCTCCTTCCATAATGTGAGTGCTGGGGATCAGGCTTGCTGGGAAGCACCTTTAGGCTGAGCCATCCAGCTGGGCCTCTTTGTGTTGAGATTAAAGATAAATCAATGGAGTGTATTTCAAATGAAATGTTGCTTTGGAAAGTAAGGTTACAGGATTGCTCTTTCATCCTATTGGGAAACTAAGAACTTTTATTTTCTTCAATAACCTCTTTGTGTAATTTGTCTTGAGTTCCTTCCTTTGTTTGAAACCTCTTTCCCCAACTTTAGCTGAGGACAGTATATTAGTATCTCTAAACCCTTTGCAGATGACCATCCCCTTCCAGAGTGGTTTTCTAAAGGTTCTTCATAGCAGGTGATCATTTTCTCCTGTGAACACCACAAATAATTAGGGTGGGTACTTCATCCTACCTTGTGTGTGATACCCATCATGGGGTGGGGGTGGGGTGGGGTGGGGGAATTAGGCTATATACCACGTTATCCACGATAGTGAGCCAGCCTGTCTTCCTTGTCTTTGTATTCTTAAAACTTTCCGCTGTGCTGTGGTAAGATCCTAATGATGGTGGGTAGAAGAAATGAATGTCAGTAGCCTGCTATTCCTGTATTATAATAAAAACAAGTCCATTTGCCAGATGGACTTTTAGGTAATCTTTTAAAAAGAGGCAGGCTCACTATTGGCTTTACATCATTGTGATAAATACCTACAATAATCAGCCCATAGGAAGAAAGGTTTATTTTGGCTTAACCATTTTAGAAGTTTCATTCCATGGTGGGTTGGCCTCCCTGGATTGGAGTCTGGGGGAAGTCAGCACAGGATGATGTCTGTTGGAAAATCTTTCTCCTCTGGTCATTCTTCCTGGGGAAGAATGCCTGAGGATACAGAAAGTACAGCTAGCCACAAACCATAGAGCCAGGCAATGGTGATCCGCACCTTTAATCACAGCAGCTAGCCATAGAGCTAGGCAGTGTTGGCAGACACTTTTAAACCCAGGACTGAAGAGATGAGCAGATGGATCTCTGTTAGTTCAAGGCCACACTGAGCTACATGAAAATGATCCAGTCCTAAAGAGAAGCAGCTCACACAAAAATGATCTCAGCACTTGGGATTACATGTCTTTAATCCCAGGATTTGGGAGGTATAAAAGGAAGAGCAGCAGTCTGATATTGCAGTCTGAGGCTTGATAGAGAGATCTATTCTCCAGCCATGCAGAGGAGAAGACAGCCCTTTTAGCCTGAAGTAGAATTAAGAGCTAGTTTTGCTTATCTGACCATCAGCTTGAACCCCTTATCAATCACTGGGTTTTTATTTATTGTGTTACAGGGAGGGGACAGGAGGAGGGGAGGAAGAGAGGGCTCTAGAGAGAGGAAAAGGAGGTAGAGTCTCTATCTCCTTTAGGGCCATGCCTCCAGTTTCCTAAATGCTATTGGGCCTTACCCGTTTAAGTTCTACCATTTCCCAGTAGAGCCACAGGCTACAGACCATGTCCTTAACACACGATCTTAGGGAGATCTACCCAAGCAATAACACACTTCCAAGGAACTGTAAATACTAAAATTTATAAAAATGCTTTGGGAACTGAGCAAGGCTCCTCTAGTTTATGGGTACATTTTTCATGGGTACATTGCTTGTCTATACTGGAGGAGGAAAAAGCCTATTCCTAGTCTCCCTGTCACTGTTGTTCTCTGTGTGAATTTCTGCATTGTTGTCTTTGCTGTGTGCTGTGCTGCAGACATCTAATACTAAATTATGCTTTGTGTTACTTTGCTCTCCCAGAGCTAGAAGAAAGGCAGGATGGATTTTTTTTTTTTTAATTTTGCACGTTATGAAATCATATTCAAATTATTTTAACATGATGGTATGGCTTACCTCTAGAGTTTAGGAAAGATGTCAGTCTTTAAACCACAAAGGAGTTGTACCTCAATTGAAGAAAGGTAAAAGAAAGTTGGAGCAGGAACCAGGGAAGTATGCACTTAATTGCTGGTCTGTTCTTTGACAGATTTTTACAGTCCATGTGGCTACAAGAGTTCTTTACAGCATGCAGACTGTGCTCTGACTAATGTGTGAATGTAATGGCATATTTTGAAGTGTTTTGAATTGCAAATACAGTGCTTTTTAAAAATAAAGTCCTGATGGTAGGAATGGAGAACAAGAAACTTAAGCGGTTTGAAAGTATGAAATCCCTGGAGACCCCTTAGAACCAATTGCTTGTGGAGTTAAGACTACAGGAGTGGGGTTGCTCACATGGCTTCCCCATGGGCTCATAGACAAGCACTCTGCAAGGTGACAATCTCATATACCAAGCCCACTGCCGTGTTGGATTCTACCTGGAGGTGCTGGCAACTGGAATATCAAGCCAGGAGCTTCACGGAGGAGTCTAGGCCACAGATACACTAACTTGGGGGAATGAATCAGTTAAATCACAGTAACTATTGCCAACTGATTTAAGCAAAACAGGAATTTATTGAAGATACTGGCAGCTGACGGAACCTCTAGGAAAAATTAAGAGTATGCTTGAGGAACACAAGCTAGAGAGGACTTGGCAGTTAGAATGGCTGCCTAAATAAACTGCTAGGGACATCACCACCTTTATCACTAGCACAGATACACTAATGTTTCTGTGATTGCCCACAGGAGCAACTCTGCCTGCCTGTCTGCCTGCCTTTCTCCCTCCCTCCCTCCCCCTTCTTTGTTGCTTTGGTATGATGCCCTGCCTCAGGTGGGTCAGTTTGGTCACATCTTGGTCATGTGACAGTATCTTATCGCAAGGGGAACCAGTTCCAAGTTCAGAAGTTGTAGAATAGAAAATTTGCAAATGTTGCCAGGTAGGTAGCTGAATAGCTATCAAATAACATATGTCTATGTGATGAATCAACAAAGTCTTAGAGATAGCAGCAGACCTAGTAGGTGGGCAGGAACTCTTGGCCAGAGTAAGAGAACCCAGAGGAAGAGCCTCAGAAACAGTCCTGTGCACAGAGAACAAGGAGCTGGAGACGGGATGGATGGTGCAGCTGTCAAGGAAGGACCACATACAGGAACCCTTTCCTAGAAACCCAGGGAGCACTGCTCCAGAGATGGCAGCCAGCAGAGAGATTAAGGAAGCTCAGCCCTTGCCTGCATGGCTTATGGATCACTAGCCTTTTAGCAGAAGAGTGGGAGGGCTACCTGACAACAAGGAAGGGGAAGGCCATGAAGCCCAGCTTCCCAGTGTATTCACATCCCACCTCCCTACCCTGTAGCGGGAGAGTTTTGGAAACTTGTTTAAGCCCTCTAGTCATTTCCTCTTGTATAAAACTGTAATGTGTGCTAGTCAACTTCCTGCTGCCTGATGTACTGAAAACTTCAGTTTCTGTTGGCTTGTGGTTTTTGAGAGTTGCCAATAACCAGGTGGGATAATAGCTTACATGTCTCTGGTGGTGGTGCTGATGTCAGTGGTGGGGAACACATATAAAGCAAACAGTCCACTTAATGGTTTTGATCCACAGAAGACAACTGCCTTCAAGAACATATTCTCAATGACTAAAAACCTCCTACCAGGCGTCACTTAAAGATTCTAGCACCTCTCAGAAGCAGCGCTCTGTGGAAGAAGACTTTGACTATGGGCGTTTGGGAGGTTGATGATCCTAGCTGTAGCAGATGCCAAGTCCCCAACACCCTTCTTAGAGTAATCTGTGACAGAGTGCTGGACCAGCATGTGGCACCTCGGAAGAACTCATGAATAGTGGCTGTCATTATTTTCGACACTTGGACTGTGAGGGGGTAGAGGGTTTGAAGAAACAAGGAAAGTTAGAGAGCTTAAGTCTCTTCATATGTATGTGCAGGGGAGGAAATACAGAACAGAACAGCAAGGGTGGTGTTGAAAATCCCAGAGAGGTCAGGAGCCCAGGATCCACCCCAAAGAGTAGCTAGCTAATCACCAAGTTTTTGACAGAGAATTCTCTCTGTGGGGATTACTGTGAGAATTTTCATCTACAATTTGAGGAACACATTAGTGGAGGGCATTTGCCCTAATCTTAGGAAGACCTGGCTATCAATACATCGGTGCTGCCTTTAAACCCACGCTTATTTTGTTTTTGTTTTTTCAATCTCTAAACAGGCCCAGGTTGCATTGCTCAACAGACTTTCACTCTGATGTTCTTTCTCAGTGCATTAAGATCTTGAAGCCTGACATTCTGTACAGTGAAAGAAACTGAGAAAACCATGTTCTGCTAAAAGTTCCCCACTGTGAGATTTTAATGTGGAGGAAAAAACCCCAATGATTTCAGGCACTGAAGTTACTGTTAACTGCCAAGGAAGGGGAATGGTTCTAACTGAATTCCTGAAGCAGTGCTTTTGTTTTCAGGTTTTTTCCTATCAGTAAACTTCTGGGGAGACTTTATATTTACCTTTTGTGGTACTGGGGATGGAACCTGGAGCCTCCTGTGCCCTTGTCAGTATGCTATTACTGACCGAGCTATATTCTCTGCTTGCAATTGTGTCATAGATCATGGAGCCAGAGCCATTTGCTGTTCAGTGAAGGCCCTGATGGTCAGTGCCTTCCTTTTGGATCCTGTGAGTTTCTTGTTATTGTCAGTGTTGAGAGCCTCAGGGTAGCCTTGTTCTGAATTAGCCATTCAGCTGGGGGCTAGTCAGTAAGGCCTACCCCAAGCTGGGTGTTGTCTGTCTCTGCAGGAATTGAGTTGTGGCACAGCTGCATACTGCACACATAGTAAGTTCACTAAGGCCTCTGAGAATAGGGACTGAGTTCTAGAAATGCTTGTTTCTTGCTCAGGGAATGGGTATCTCCTTGAGGTATATACCACTGAGAAGAACGGATCCAAAGATATTGATGCAGGAGGGATCCTTACCTTCGTAAAGATTACATACAGGTCTGGGTGGATTCTGTTATTGCTATAGTGTGCCGTTGTGAGCAATGAGAACAGTCTATTAAGCAGATCCTTGATGTGTAATGTCTTCTCTGGACAACAGAATGTAGACATGAACATTATTTTTTTCGTGGAGTAATTTGTTCCCCCTTTTTGATGCAGAGGCTTTGTGAAATGAGTAGAGACTGTTTCTTTTATTTATTTCTCCTTTTCATTCTTATTCATTGGTCAAAGCCATTGTCTTGGCTTTAATTTGTTTTTAAATTTTTAATTTTGAAAAACCTTGCTGTGCTCTAGGTGTTGGAACGTTGTATTAAAAGACAGGCCGCTGGGTAGATGGTAAGGCCCTGAGAGCTGCTGATGGAAAGAAATATCACTGAGGAGTGTGGAGATCAGTTAGGTGTCCATCATGGCTTTTCCTTGCATGGGTGGTCACTATTGTGTCTGACATTCAGTTGTGTGGAAAGAGCAGGCCATCTTCTGAAGCAGTGTCTCCGTCTCAAGAAAATAGACAGACTTCTAGGAGAAAAGCAAGCTGGCTTTATCTGCTGGAGCATGGCTGAGCGCCCGTGGACCTGCCCAGCACCCCGGCGGTCCAGCAGAACCTTTTCTGTGAGCCACTGAGGCTCCGGGCAGCCTCTGTTCTGCCATTACTCTCTTCCCTCTCCCTGCTTCCATTCGCTTCTCAATTTTTATATCTTTGCTCACATCAGCACTTCTAGATATGTCCTCCTTCCAGTGTCCCAACTGTGGTAGCTGTTTATTGGGATTAATTTCATGCAGCCCTATTCTCTGAACTCTGCAGGAGCTGGGACTGGAACTCAGTAATAGAGTAGTAATGTACACGGGGTCCAGGATTCCACCATGGTTAAAATGAAAAAGAAACCTTTGTTGGTTTTATTTTGTTGTTTGTTTTGTTTTTCCAGGAAGGTCCTCATTCTTCTTGGTAGGAGAGCCTTGTGGTTTGTTTGCCTGTTGGCATACCCACACACCTGGGTTATGGCCTGAAGAGGGCATATTTCTCAGGCTGGACACCTGTCCTGGTGCTGCCAGGGTTGGGGACAGAGTTACTGGTCCCACTGTCCACTCTGGAAAAGTAGGCTATTGTCTTTGAACAGAGGATGAACCCTCTGAACAGCCAGAATAGCCAGCCGGTTATATACTCATTACCTTGTCTAAGCTGTTGTTTTTATAGGGTACATATGACATGAGCACCTAATCAACTTGAAGTAAGGAAATCTAGGTGTGCACACACATCCGAGAGTGTCAGCTGCATCCAGCACAGCCCACACATTCTGCAGAAGAGGGAACTGAGTCCTGCACTGTGGGATCCACTACAGCTGCACCTGAGTCAAACTGTTTCATTTCAACCAAATGTCTTTTCTCCTGGGCTATCTACCTTTTCGAAGCTTATTTTTAATTCTTTTTTATTTGGCCTTATGTATAGAAAAAATGTGGATCATTTAGACAGAGATGTGCCTTAAAAAAAAAAAGTATGGGGTGCCTTAATTTGGGTCACATAGACAGAGAAACCTTAAAACTATGGGATGGCTTATGGCTGACTGCCGACTGCTGAAAGGGTTCTGCTCTCTGCAGAAGGCGGGCATCTTTGAAACAAGGACTGAGTGTAAGCACTGAGGCTGTAGATCAGAAGTAGAACATGCTTTTAGACTGCTGGGGGTTCGGGTTCAGTCTCAACCCCTGTCTTCCAGGAAGGACTGAGAGTGTGAGGAATAGGGGGTACATAGATACGGTGCATGCCCTTTGGGGCATTACCACCAGTGTGGTCCATCCCTGTCCCTGTCCCAGAAGAGCTCCTCTGGTCTTGTTCTCATTTAACAGATACAGGCTAAGAATGTAAACTACACAGCCTACAGCCTAAGTTTATAATTGACGTTTACAAGATGTATGTGTTTACTTTATGCCATATAGGGCTCTCCCAAGGTAAAAGAGTCCAGGTGAGATTTAACATTCCTGGATATTGGCCTGTGTTGTTGAGGGTGAATTGTGCGAAGTTAATGGTGGCTTGTGGAAGAATGGAGGTGAGAAGGTGGCTCATTGTTTATTTATCAGAGCCTCTGAGGGTTATTTCTTTGAAGGTGTTGGTTTGGAAATGACTTTGGCATTTCAAACACAGCACTGAGTTGTTAGCACTGGTAATTTATGGGTAAATTGTGGCCACTGACTACTTACCCACTGTTAGAAAGCCAGCCACCTTTCCCCTTAACTTTTGCACCACAATAATGAACACAAAGAATTTCTGTGACTCCTAGAAGTGTGGGACTTTCCCCACCAGCCAGCAGTGATCAGTTCTGCAGTAGATCCCAGCCAGAGTCCTCTAGTCTAGTTCAGTTCTGACATTTTCTGTCGTGTCAGAGCCCATGCCAAGACCACAGTCCCCAAGCCTCTTCCCCACTTGAGGTGCCAAGCCACAAGCCCTAGTTGTGTCACCCATGCTTCTGACCCACAGACTATATAGAAGGTTCCCACAGCACTCTAGGTTTTTGATATATTGGGTAGAGCAGCTCATAGAAGTCAAGGAAACATTTGTTCTCTTTTATTGTAAAGGGTTTGACGGAGGACCCACATGAATCAAGGCATAAGGGGAGGCAGGCAGGAAAGTTGAGGAGGATCAGGATGAGGAAGGTCTTTTAACCTAAATAAGGACAGGTCTGAGAATGCCTAAGAGGAACGTTGGGTAGGACCAGTTTCAAAGATTTATTGTGAAAAAGAGAAATTGTAGTTTATGGGGCCTGCTTTGGGGAGGGAATTTTAATATCAACCTTCCTGTCTGGTAACATGTGTGCAAGTACTGTCTAGCTGAATAATGTCTCTTAAGGGCTTTACCATTATTATTATTAACTGCTATTATTACTTAACATTATTTAACTAACTTAATGTTAAACTTTCATATGCCTTGAAATGTTTCCCAAATTTTATTTGTTTGTTTTCCAAATTTTATTGCAGATGAGGTAAAATCTCCTAAGTAGGGAAAAAGAATCTTTGATTTTGGGAGAAAAAAAAAAGTCACCGTTGCGATTTTGTTTTTCTATTTAAAGTTAGAGAAATTTGGGGTATTTCTGCTGCATTACTTTACTTTGATCCAAGTTGCCTGGTTTTTGTTGAGTACATGAAATTTCTGATTGTGGAATTAGAAAATCTGTTGTGTGTTACAGTCCAGTTCTATGTTTAATTGTTCTATTCATAGACAGTCACTGGCTCTCCACTGGGACCTCTCAGTCCAGAGGCTAGCATGGTCACTGAGCTCCAGTTGCCTCTCCATTTGTCTTTCTTGCTTTTTTGGTGAGATGAATGTCATCCTTTTTGTAACATGATCCTGTGATTATTACATAAACCTTGTTCAGGCTTGAAGCAAAGGCCTTGTCCTCTCATTTTGCCTTGACAACAACTGTAAGCTCAGTACTGCTGTGTCCCCTGACTTTTTAGAAAATAAGGCAGGCACTGACAATTAAGCTACTGACCCACCCAGGACAGGAGTGAGCATGAGTATGGAACCAGGCTTATGAGACTTCTGTGATGTTGGCGAGTTGATGAAACCCTCCAGGCTTCATCTGTCCACTTGGAAACCATTTACAAAACCTAATGATCACCTTACTTCTCGGTGCCCTGGATTGGAAGGACTGCTATTAATTGTTGTTGCTCATAATTAATGCAGCACATTTCTGTATCCTCTCTGGGTCTGTTTGTGTTTTCTCCTGGAATGCTTAGCCTTGACCAGCTTGGGATAGAATGATTACCCATGGTGGACCTCTGGGTTTTCACTTCTGTTCTGTGTCTTTACAAGCAAGCAAGCAAGTCAGAGTATTGGTGCTGTACTTCGGGAGTTTGGAGGAGTCCAATGAGCTACACAACTCTTCCATGCCCACTTTGTATTGGATGGAAAAGTTGATAACTGTTAGACAGATGAGAATAGAGTATCACTTTTATTATTAACACAGCATATTTTGGAGGTAGGATGGAGACTCAGGTAGCTCTAACCAAGAAAGGACATTTTTCAGAGGAAGGGTTAGAGGAAGGGCGGTTGTTGGGTGCAGAGACACAGAAAGAAAGGCTACAGCTAGAATTGTGAGTGAGGACTGTGGGACTGGGTCTCCGACCCCTCCATAGATGGTGCTTTTAGGAAAGATGTGTAAAGGTTACAAAACTTACTAGCTGGAAGACTTAATGTCCAGGTGACCAAGGCTGGACCAGCTTCCTGAAGGCTCTTTGGGGAGAGAAAATAAATGGAAAGATTCTGTTACAGAAAGCTATTCTGAGTCTCAAAGCATGCTCACTTATGGAGCTTCCCCAGTGAACATCTCTGGGTTATGTGACTTTCAAATTGTCTATCTAATCAATCTATCTAGATGTTTGTATATTTTCTTATATCCTTATTATATTTTTCATTTACGTGTGTTTGGTATATTTTTCTATTGAATTGATCTATGGTCATTCACTTTACAAAATATTTATTTTTCTTTATGTATATAAGTGTTTTACTTGTATGTAAGCATATATGTGTAGTGTCTGGTGCCCAAAGTCAGTCAAAAGGACAGTCATATTCCTTGGAGGTGGAGTTAAAGATGGTTGGGAATCACTTTGTAGGTGCTGGGAATTGAACCTGGGTCCTCGGTAAGAACAGCAAGTGCCCTTAACTTCTGATCCATCTCTCCAGCCGTGTGTCTTTTAAAGGGAAATGAGATCACAATATTGAGCAACAAGTGCTAAACATGTGACTTGTCACGTAAGATTTTATGGGATTCTTATTCTTAAAAATATGAGAATCATTCATGGCTCATATCTATAATCCCAGCACTCAGGAACTGAGACAAGAGATTTCCACGAGTTTGAGATCAGCCTGAGCTACATAGTGAATTCCCAGACTCCTGGCCTACAGAGCGAGTCTTCATCTCAAAACAAAAAGAAGCAAATAAAATCCAGACCTGGTTGGAGATTATACTTGCCTGCAGGAGTTAGGCTAACTATGACACACTGACCTTTCTCTGTTGACCTTTACTCTAACAAATTTAGGTGCCAAAGTTTCCTTAAACCTGACATAGATGCTTTTCTTTATTCTGGGTGTATGAAGATAGGCCCATTACCTACTAATTGTTAAGTGAGCTCCTATTTATATCGTCATCATGCTGACAAGATCTGTATACTTGATGAATGTTATATTAATGTGAACTAAGAATGTCAAAATATTTGCAACTCTAGTTCAAATTTATCTGTAAGGAAGTAAAATTATTTCTTTTGAATTTAAAGTCATTGGCCTACACACATGACTGTAACATCCAAATTTTAAAATTACAACAGTTAATGTCTCTCTTCTTTTTTTGTCTTTTAGCTTCTCAGAGAAACTGTTTATTGGGAAAGGCTTACATTTTCAGCCATCAGTTCTAGATTTTGGAATACAGTAAGTATCTTTTTATAATTCATTGTGTTTGTATTTATATCAAGCATACCTTTTTAGGTTTTTAGTTTTTAATTATATATGCATGTGTTGGGAGTGTGGTTCTGTGCAGATGCCTACAGAGGTCAGAAGAGAGCTTTGCATCCCCTGGGGCTGGAGTTGCACTGGGTGGGTGCTGGGAACTGAGCTCTAGTCCTCTGCAAGAGCAACACGAGCTGATAAGCACTGAGCCCTCTCTAGATCCTGTTCTCAGTGTATCTTTTCTATGATGATATGTAGACAGTGTTAAGCATATTAATAATATGAAAGGATATCAATCTTAAGACTTGTTAAAGGAGTATTTTCATGAATAGGAGAGAGTAAAAGTTGTTTTAAGTCCTTTCTTAATATTTTGTTGTTTATTTTGCAGTATTAGGGGTTGAATATTGGATCTTGTTAATGCCAGACATATGCTTTACTATTGATCTGTACCATCAGCCCCACCCTCCTAGTTATTTAATGATATGTTTGATGGTGGCTAGGCTTCAGTGTTTATTTTATAATAGGAAAATTGAGTACTAATGGTTTCTGAATTCTTTTAGGCCAGATGCTTTCCTGCTGTGCTTTCAGCCTAGAAGTTGTACTCTATACGCAGTTACTCGGGTTAATTGTGGACATTTAGGTAGAGAAGATGAAATAAGCTGAAAGGAGACTTGGTGTTAAGAACCATGAATGAAGAAACTCAGGCTTTGGGATCATATGAGGAAGGAGGAGGAGAGGCTAGAGAGGAGGCAGCTTAGAACTCTGTGATGCAGTTCAAAATGTTAAAAACTGTTACTTAACTCCTTGTATGCAGAGGAAGGTGGCACAAAATATACATCTTCAAATTAGCCTCCTCGAAGCTCTCCTTAGGCTCACAGGGCCTGTTCCTCACCCTCTAGGAAGAGCTTTTGTGAGTTCAAGCAAAGCTGGGTGGAGTCACATGGTGATGAGTAAACACAAGGATCAGTGGGGTCTGGGGTGACTTTGTGCATTCATCTACCGTTTTTTTGTCATTTCCTTCTAAGTTTCTGAAGATTAGAACAATAGGGAAAGGCTGACTTGGAAATGAAATGTCTTGCTGAGTTTTTTAAAGGAAATTTCTCTAAAAGGAGGAAGAGATAAAATTGTTAAGGTATTTTGCTGACTTTACAAGACTCTGGGATTTAATTACTAATTATTTAATTAATGACAAGGTCTTACACTGTAGCCCTGTTGGCTTGAAAGTTACAGAGCTGTCTCTGCCTCCTGAATGCTGGGATTAAAGGCTTGTATTACCATGATCAGAGTATTTTGTATTGAAGTACTATATTTTTATATTTAGATAAGAGGAGAGGAGGGAAGGGAAACTGAGGTTAGTATGTGAAATAAATTTTAAAAAGATGGAAAAAACCAAAACAAAAAAACAGAATTTATAATCATTTAACTGATAATATAAATAAGACAACTTATAATATCACTGGCTTCAAATCTGAGAGACTGGTTAACACAGAGTTTTTGTTTTCCTTAAGAAAATTGTGTGTGTGTTTGTAGGACTATTTTAAAAACTATAGATTGGTTGGTATGATGAAATAGATCATGGTGAACGTAGCTAAAGTAGAAAAAGATTAAAATTATAGGATCGTGGCTGTCATTTACTCCATCAGAACATAAAATTCTATAATTTGATGCAGGAGACAGTGGTTCAGAGGGCTTGCTACTTTTTTTCAGAGGACTTGGGTTCAGTTTCTAGCTCTCAAATGACAACTCACAACTGTCTATAATCCAGGGGATCAGACACTCCCTTCTGGCCAGGCACCAGCCACACATGTGGTACCCATACGTACATACAGGCAAACACTCATATACATAAAATAAAAGTGTTTTTTTTTCTTTTAAATTCTATAACCAGGCATAATGTGAAACTCATGAAGAATCAGTAAGTTAAAAAGTCTATAATCAGTGAGTGTATGTATGTACGTGTGCTACATTTTTCTTAATTAGCCACACGCATTAATCACTGATTCTGTTACCTAAGAACCACACTGAATGGCATATAAAGGCTTTGATTTGAAAGGGTTACTGATTTTTAGATTTGAAATACTTTCAGAAAATTCAGTTAAATTATATAATACTTTATAGTTTTTGGTGTGTAGTTGTGCTTTATGTCATTTGATTTGTGTTGTTTTGTTATTTTGTTTTGTTTGAGATAGGGTCTCACTATGTAGCCCTAGCTGGCCTGGACCTCAAGTGGACCAGGCTGGCCTCAATCTTGTTGCAAATCTCATGGTTCTGTCTCTGTAAAGCTAGTGTGCAGTACAGCAGCCTTCATCATTTGAGTTTGGGGTGAGTCCTGCAAGGGTAAGGTAGGCAGGTGTTATCTGAGCATCTCATTTTCTGATGTCTTTGTGCTTGGGTATGAGGCACAGAAGTTTACACATTTGTTGCTGAAAAGCAGTGTAGTTTGCCAAGGGTCACCTACTAGAAGGGGGGAACCAGGCTATCACTTAGGATGCTCGTTTTCATGGCAGTAAAATGTAGACTGTCATTTTCTTGAGAGCTTGTTTGGAGGTTCTAGCAGGGGAGCACAGCTACTCCCTCTATTTGGGGAAGGTCGTCCTCTTCAACCAAGCGCGCAGCTTCCATGGAGTGGTGAAGGAGGAAGGGAACACTCGCCTATCCAGCCAGATCCCCCTCACATTCGTCTGTCATTTTCTTAAAAGTTAAAAAAAAAAAAAGTTATCTTAAGACGAAACTTTATTCTCATTTAAAAAAATCACTTGTGTTTTCCTTGTTTTCAACTGACTACTTTATTGTTATCAGAACAGCCGTAGTTAGTAGCCAGTATATCTGGATTCCCTCACATTCCTGGTCCAGCATCTGCCCTTATTATTTGATATTAACCTCAAGCAGGCAACATACTTTCTCCTAGTTTGGTTTCCATTTCAGAAGCAGAATCGGGAACTTGTTGCTGCTTTCTCTCCTTTTTGTTCCCTGGGAGCTTATTCTAAGGGTTAACATCCTGCTGGTTCCAAGACTGGAAGTGCTAATCATTCATACATTTTCATCATTCTTTTGCCATATTAAATTAATAGATTATCTTCCAGTTGTCACTACTAAAGGAAATTCATACCCTTGTAACACATGTAAAAATAGAATATTGAAAAGTAGACTAAAAATAGCCTGTGGTAAGGAGGCTTCTGTCTCAGCTGGGACCATAGCTGCAGCCACCCTGCTGTGAAAGGCACTACCCTCTCTCCTTAATGCAGCTATCAGGGAGACATCTGTGTTCTTGGAAACCAGAACACTTGTATTCAGCTATGTGAATAGTATGTAAGGCATTGGGGAAGAAGTTTAAATGCTAAGTCTAAATAGCTTTGCTGGTTGGTTGGTACCTTTTACTAAAGCCACTGAAACCTGTACTCATTTATGGCAAGAAAGGCAGACATGAGCCCAGCTCTCTGACTGGTTTATTAGTGACCCTTACGTTTACAGTAGGGTTTTGTTGTTTGTTTTTGTCTTTGCTTTTTTAGCTTTGGTTTTTCATGGCAGGATTTCTCTGCGTAGTCTCTCCTGGAACTTGTTCTATAGATCAGAATGGCTTTGTACTCAGAGATCTGTCTGCCTCTGCCTCTCAAGTGCTAGGATTAATGATGTATACCACAATGCCTGGCAGTAAAAGATTTTTTTTTTATTGAGTTACTTTGGAGACTAGGGTGGTAGTTCATCAGGTAAGAGTGCTTGCTGCTTTTCCAGAGGACCCAAGTTCAGTTCCAGCACCCATATTGGGCATCTCATAACCATCTGTTAAGTCCAGCTCCAGGAGACCTGCCATCCTTGTCTGAAATCTGGATGTCCTCCCGCAATGCACACCTCTGGCATGCACTTACCCAGATGCATGTCTATACATGTAAATGAAAAACAGTAAATAAAAGTTAAACACTAAAAGAACCAGAGCTTTAATCACACTGATGTATATTTTATTTATAAGTGGGGGTTCTACAATATTTATGATTTAAAATATTCATCCAAATATATTAAAATCTTTCTTTAAGATGAACACTTAAAAAAGTAGCCACAAAAGCTGGGACAAGATGTCCAAACATTGAACAGAGAAAAAAAACAACGTACATATCGCTCTTACTTAAGTGACTTTCCTCTCTGAGGCAGAGTAGCCCAGGATGCTCTCAAGCCTATAGTCCTGTCCTCAAGCTTACAGTCCTGCTAGGATAAATGGCACATTTCTATTATTAGAAAAAAATGGAACAGCATTAAAGAAATACAAGCATAACACATGAGGATTTTGTTTAAATTGGAATAGGTTTATTTTGGGGCCACTCTAATAAGAACTGTGGATATGGGTAGCTGGAAGAATGACTTGCAGACTCCTACGCCCTAATTGAGCTAGTGCATTCAGCGCTAGATAGTAGGAGTCAGAATGAGATGACCCAGGGGAGCTTGGAAGCCCATGCTGTACTGAGTGGTCCTCCTGCTAGGCTGCCAGCCAAAGCCTCGGGGTGATGGCCTCTCTATTAGATCATTTCTGGGTGGTTAGTGGGAAGTTTTCAGATTGTATAAAGCATTCTGCCTGTACAGGTTTTTGTTTGTTGTTTTGCTTTTGAGACAGGACTACCTCAGGCCTAGAACTTGTGATTCCCCTGCCTCAGCCTCTTGAGTACTCTCCCGCCATGCTGAGTTTCTTGAAAACTCCCTGTCCTCCTCTTTCTTCCACTCTTTGAACTATCATGAAATTGTATTTGCCAAACAGTTCAGTATGAAAATGTACTTACCCCAATATTGGGAGTAGATTAAATTAGGCCATTTGGAGGAGAGATGCGGACTTCTGTGCTGACCAATAGTCAGGTAAGCTGATTCTAAGGCTTTGGATGCTGTGGTTTGGTGTCTTGTGTATTGTTCTTTTGCCATCTTCATACATCTTTGATAGTCTTGTGAGAGGAAAAAAAATTCCCCCTAATATTCCTTTGTTATGTCTGCCACCATTTGATTTCTGTGACAATCTTTTGTGTACACATTTCTTCAGCTTAGGAAGCAAGGCCTTGCTCCTGGTTCTTCCTTGGTGGCTCAGAGCAGCTTTAATGGTGGATGCAGTTTCTTATCTAAATATATCTTGCTTTGGATGAGAACCCTAGATATGCTAGTACATGCCAAACAAACATGAAAGCACTTAATAACCCAGATGTGCTGATTCCTTAGAACACAGAAACAAATGGAGTGCTAATATAGATGATCATTATTAGGCTTAGAAAAATAAAGTTTTTCCCTTGGTTTTGAAAACTGTTATGTATTAAATGTTTTATTTCTAACAAGATTTGATAATTGTTCTGTTGTGTTTTTCCCAGTGGAGGGGAGCTGTGCAATGTCTGTACCCATCCTACTAAGGTCCCAATGACAAAGCTTGATTTCACCAAGGGGATCTAATAATTTATTGGGCTTACTTAACAAACCATGGATGAGGGCTTATTGACAAGAGCATGGGTAACCCCAAAGCAGCTGCACTGGGAGGTCCTTACCCAACATGGATGATAATGTCACCCCATGGCTGTGTAGATGGTGCCTCTTTCCTTTAGGTCTCTACAGCCTATATACTCTAGCCCCTCTTCAGGGTCACATGCAATTATGAAGAATCATTTCCCCAGCTCCTCCTTCTGTGAGGGACTGTTAGTTGTCAACACACCCAGCTGTGATCTTCTGCAGCCAGACACAGCTGAACACATAATAATGAAGGCGTTTGGCCCTGAAAAATATACGGGCTAGAAATGTAGCTTAGTGGTATGCATGGCACCCTGGGCTCATATAGTATATATGAGTGATACTGATAATTGCAAGGATCTTGCCTTTTTGTTTGTTTCCCCAACCAGGTTGCTGGGACATCCTGCAGCAAAGCTTCTATATGTGTACAACCCCAGCAGAGATAGCGAGGTTGTGGTGAACTCAGTGTTTACAGCTGCTGGACATTTTCATGTTCCACCTGTTCATTGCAGGGTGAGTGTTGATATCTGCTTTTCCTGATACCCATATTTCCATTTTCTAGGTTTTTGTTTGCTTTATCCATAGTTTTTGTGCCTCTGGATACCTAATGGAGAAACATGTTTAAAGAAACTGTAGTAATGTATGTATATTTAGCATGGCTTTATCATGGCTAGAGAAAGTTTCTATTATTGATCTTAAGATTGACATGGATGCTGAGACTTCAGTAACTAGTGCTGAGTTTATAGTTGCATCATCTCAGGCCTTCTTACAAAGCCAGGACTCCTTGTGAGCAGGGTTTCTGTAGTTAACTCTTATCTCGGCAGAGCTGCAGACCTTAGTCTTCTGTAGCTTTCCAGTGACCTTGAACCTCTTTAAGCTTTTACTTATTTTGATTACTAGATCTACTTGATGTTACAATGTTCACAAATTACTGAGACCAAGGAAATGTGAATGGAGAAGCCCTTCCACATTTGGTTCATGGTTGGTTTGGTTTCTGTGGATAAACACTGTGCCTGGGTTTTGGTTATATGTCAACATATTTAATAATAAATGTACACATGTGTACATCATCCTCTGTATGTAAATAGAAAGGGTGCTGTGTTAGCTAAAGCCAAGTGAACAGTAGGTGTGAGGAGGAGAGAGTAGAGAGGTGAGGCACACGGCTCACTCTGGAGTGACAGCACTGGGCAGTTACTTGCCGTGAGTGGCAGTCTGCTCTTAGCGTGCTGGAGATGATTAGTTAGGAGAGGCTCGGGCTTGCGTTGCTGATAAAGGTACAGGATGTGCAAAGAACTATTTGCAGAAGTAGTCAAAAGGAAAATCTGTGAAAACTCCTCCAGAGGGCAAACTATGTACTGTCCTTTCAGGTAATCCCAGCAATGGGGAGAACGTCCTTCAGAATTATTTTCTTACCTACTGAAGAAGGAAGCATTGAAAGTTCTTTATTTATTAATACCTCTACTCATGGAGTCCTTTCCTATCATGTAAGTAATTCTGTCTCTCGTTTTTTTTTTTTGTTTGTTTTGTTTTGTTTTTTTTGTTTTTTTTGTTTTGTTTTGTTTTGTTTTGTTTTTCGAGACAGGGTTTCTCTGTGGCTTTGGAGCCTGTTCTGGAACTAGCTCTTTAGAACAGGCTGGCCTCGAAACACACAGATATCCACCTGCACACCCAAATAAATTTTCTTTTTGCCACATAATTTGCCTTTAGAGAACATGACTTTTTTTTTTTTTTAAAGGACTCTTGGAGAGATTTCCTACTGTCTCACATCATTATCACTAAATCTGTCCACTTCTACCCTTCTACTTTGTATACCATAGAACCTTCCCTGCAGCCTGATAAATCCTGGGTTTTTGAAGTGTGTTAGAATGAAGCAAAAGCCATCGACCATACACTTTTCTAGAATAAAATCTAGCAGGGTCTTCTCCTTCAGACATGTGAGAGGGGTGTGCTAAGGGCCACCCTGACACTTTGCCTACTTACACTTGCTCAGGAGTATTTCTGGTCAAGAGATGCTGCCATGTGTGTGCAGTCCGTGCCTGGGGATCTGCACAGTCATACCACTACTCAAATCAAAGTACTGGGAAGGCTACATGAAAGATCATTTTGCTGGTGTTCACAGAACAGGAATATTAACCCAGGTGTGGTACCTGGGTCATGTTGAAGATATGGTGCTTGGGAATTTAAGCATCCACTTTGGTACTTAATTCTCACCAGATTCCATTAAGCACGTTAGTCTTACATCAGAAGAGGTGTCCCTATGAGAAGTTTTGCATCATGAGGAACATGTAGTTTATCTGTAGATGAGGATAGACATATGGGTCAGCAGGTGCATGCAGACAGGCATTCTGAACTGACAGAGGCATGCTTCTCTTGCTTTCCTACAGGTATCTGGAGTGGGCACTCGCAGAGTCTCTACAGAAGGGTCTGCGGAGCAACTGCCGAACCCATACTTTCTGCTTCCGCAGGTCCAAAGTATTCAGCTTTCACAGACACAGGTCATTTTAACAGAGCTACTTTGAACTAACTTGTCGAGTATACACAACCTGTTCTGTTTATCATTGCCATATTAGGGTTTGACTCTTTATTTAGAAAAGTCTTGAAGTATGGAAATAATAGATTCAAAGTGTCAATGAATGAAATCTGTGCACCTTTCTCTCTCTCTGTCTCTCTTTCTCTCTCTCTCTCTGTGTGTGTGTGTGTGTGTGTGTGTGTGTGTGTGTGTGTGTACACGTGTATACCTGACGATGGCAGGGTCTCATTTATGCTAATAAGCTAGTGCTCTCCCTCTGAGCAGTAGCCAGCCCAACATACTTCGAACAGCCTAGAGCTGCTACTCCACAGTTCCTCTAGCCCCATTGCTACTCTGTAAAATGGTTCTGTGTTTCTTTCTTGTTAACCATTGGGTCACGTGCTCATGTTTCTTTATTTTCCTTTTTGTCCATCCATTTCCTTGGGCTATGATTTCATGATGAGGCTGTAGTCATAAGCCATGAGCTATTTTACAGGGCTTGTTAAATCTTCCTGGCTGCTTTTCAGGAAGACAGAAAGAACCACTAGAGCCACCATCAGTGACAAGCCTCCAAAGATGTTTACCATCCTTTTCCTCTCTCTGATTTCTGCCTTATCTGGTTTTGGTTTGGGGGGGGGCACTTGATTTTGGTTTGATTTGTTTTTTGGAGACAGAGGCTTGCTATGTACCCCTGGCTGGCCTGGAACTTGCTGTGTAGACAGACCAGCCTGACTTCAAACTCCTAGATATTTGCCAGCCAGGATGAAGGGCATGCACTACCACACCTTGCAGGAGGCATGTTTTTGTGTTTCAGCAGTTCTATACAATTGAAAATTGTTCCCATTCACTTTCATTAGCAGCTTGTACAGCTGGTCCCTGCTTTAGTACTTAGCTCTCTTTTTCCCAAACTACGCCCATCCATGACCTGCATAAAACCTTTCAGAGCATGCCTTTAGGTGTTCAAACTTATACCTAGTTCTCAGCTTAAAGTGCAGTCCTTACCCTGTGTATGTAAGGCGAGTACTGCACTCCTGAGGTACAGCCTCCAACCCTGGCTTCTGGCTCCTCAGTCGCCTTGCACACCACCTCCTTCCTCTCACATGGTTGTGCTAACCCCATCTGGTGTTTCTCCTACCACATGCTCTTTGCTCCTGCAGTTTTCTCAAGCCTCTCCTCCTCTCTTCTCTAGGTTGCCCTTACTTCAGCCTATTTCAACTCAGAGATTTTCTAAGATGCCTGTCCTCTCCTCCCATCCTGGCTCAGCATCTTCATTAGAATGTAGTAGAACTGTGTTCCTTTCCTTTAGAGCACACATGTTGTGAGTTGTGGGGATGACACAGTGGCTAAGAGCACTTGCTATGCAAGCATGAGGGCTTGAGTTCAAACTCTCAGTACCCACATAGACAACCAGGCATGCCATGTGCTTGTGGCCACACTGTTGTGGAGATGGTGACAAAGGTATCACTGGGGCTTGCTGGCCCCCACCCCACCCTAGCTCCAGGTTTTGTGAGTGTCCCCCCCCCCAATTGGAAGATGAAGTGATACAGAGCACCTGGCATCAACCTCTGTCATCTATATATACATCAGTGTACATATCCATACATAGACACATTCTCCTACAATACACATACAACACACACATGCACACACGCCCACATAATGTAGTCAGTTGTAATCACCACTCTGAGCTTTGTCCCATGCTCCATGAAAGCAGTGAGGTCTAATCTAGATTTCTAGGAGAGGCTCCCTTTACCTGACCAGGTGGCTGTGGTGAGGTGTTCAGGGTCAGGTAACTTGCTCTGTGGTTTGTGGCTGTCCTCACTGGGCAGGTTTCTGGTGCCCCCTGCCCTGTGGCTTGCATTGGTGATCATAACTTGGCTCTTCTTGATCTTTGTCTCTGTTCTAGCAGATACAGGTTGAGAATCCCTAATACAAAAATATGAAATACAAAGTATTCAAAAATCCCACACTGAGTGTGGACATGATATCTCCAGTGGAAAATTTCATACATGATCCCACATAATTGTTTATAGTCCAAATACATACACACTAAAAATATTGTATGACCTATGTTATGTGATATGTACATAAAGCATAAGTAAATGCCATGTATAAACTTGGGTTTCTTCCCTGATGCATCATTTTATGAATATGCAAATATCTCAGAACTCAAAACAGACCTAACCTAAAATGCTCTAACCCTACACATTCAGAAAAGTGGAATTTGAACCTATTCTTGACTTTCTGCCATTTTTCTTTTATGCCTTTGTATTTAATAATCTCACTGGTGTATAAACGAAACTGTAAAATCTATCCATGGAAAGACAGCAATTCAGTGTGTTTAGTATAGTCACACAGGTGTGGACTGCCATCACTCGGCCTTCACTCTGATCTTGAAATGGTTTCCTTGCTTCAGACACTGGTAGCTGTGTGTGAGGGGTGCAGTAAAGTAATTGCCCAAATGGCTGCTCCAGTATTAGGGAGGCTTTTTTGTGAATAAGAGAGAGAACATCCAGAAGAGTCCAGAGCAGAGAGAAAAGAAAGCAGACTGGATATGACCAGGGTTATCTGCAAGATAAGCAAGAACTCTGAAGAGAATAGTGGAGACAAAGAGAGATATGGAATAATGGAGAGAGGGGGGGAGGGAGGAGAGAGAGAGAGAGAGAGAGAGAGAGAGAGAGAGAGAGAGAGAGAGAGAGAGAGAGAGAGAGAGAGAGAGAATAGTAGAAATAGAGATTAATGGAGGTAGCAGAGACAGATAGTGGATGCAGGTGTGGTGGCTTTGAGACGTTTGACAGGTACCTGTGAATAGGAACTGAGGGAGCCTGGAAGCTAGCATGGACTTTAATAAGCTGATAGCCATCATGGATATATGTCAATAGAAAGATGTATGTCCCTTCTGCCAGAGTCAAGGGAAATGACTCCTTTGGGGGACTGGGAACCTGGTTCACAAATCCCTGAAGAATGCTAGCTTTTCTCCTAACTACCAGCAATACTTCTATAGTCCAGCTTGAATTTATTTCTGGATATATGGACTGCCTGAGACCTAACAGTAGGTCTTATCTCTGGATTTGTCTATTCTACACATTTCACATAGAGGAAACATTGTCTTTTGGGATTGGCACCAGTCCCTTAACACTTCCTAAGTTTCATCCACATCATTTTTTCTTTAAGTTACCAAATAGTATGTGTGTATGGGTAGTATCACACTATGTGTAACTTCATCAGCCTATAGACATTTGAGTTGTTTTTTGGCTTGTATGAATATCATTGCTGTAGGTATTTGTTTGTAAGTTGGTGTGGAAATATCTTTTTTGTTCTCTTGGATTTTGTCTTAGCTTGCTTTCTACTACTGTGATAAGCACTGACCAAAAGCAACCTGGGGCGGAAAGGGTTTATTTCATCTTACAGCTTATAGTCTGTCATGAAGGGAAGTCAGGGCAGGAAAACAAGCAGGAAACTACAGGCAGAAACTGAAGCAGAGACCACGGAAGAGTGTTGCTTACTGGCTTGTTCTTTGTGGCTTGTACAGCTTGCTTTTCTCCACACCCAGGGCCAGCCCAGGTGCAGCACCGATTATTGTGGCTTGAGCTTTCTCACAGTCATTAATCAAGCAAATTCTCCTACAGATATTCCTATATGCTACTTTGACTAGGGTACCTTCTTAATTGAGGTTCCCTCTGCCCAGACGACTTAGCTTATTTCAAGTTGACAAAAACAAACAAAAAACCACTAACCAGCACAGATGTACACCTGAAAGTGCAATTTTGTTAAGTCATATATTTTCAGGAACTGTCAAAACTTTTTAAAAGTGTTAACATTGTGTTCCAGTGGTACCAGCAACATTCATCAACTTTGCTAACACTTCTTATCTTTCATCTGGTTTCTTTTAAACACAGCTATCCTAATTGGTATGAAGTCCTTTGATTTGCATTTCCACAATGACTAAGTCAAAGACTGAAATTTGTGTATCACTTTTGAGGAAGTGTCTTCATATAGCTTGCCTTCCCTTTAAAAAATGAATTATTTTGTGTGGTGTGGGGTTGGATCATTAAGGTGTTCTCTCCTTGTACTATTTGTGTTTGGAGGAATTAAACTTAGCCTTCAAGTATTGATCTAGCTCAATGTCCCCTCCTTTTTTATTTGTTTGTTTAAACAGGGTTTTATGTAGAACAGGCTAGTTTTGAAACTCCTTATATAGCCAAAGATGGTCTTGATCCTACCTTTATCTCTGGAACGGTGGAGTCATGTGTGCACCACACCCTATGTATATGGTGCTAGTAGCACACCAAAGGCTTTCTGTAAGGGATACAAGCATTTGTTGTAACTAAGTTATATCCCTCTTCCTTTTCCTCATTTTGAAGTTGTGTTGTCTTTTTGTTTGTGAGAAGTATAAACTCTCTTTGTCCTAGAGGTTTGACTTTTATCCAAGTTCATGATTTGTAGTTTCTCCACTCTGTAGATCAACTCTCTGCCAGTTCCCAACCTACACAAAGACTTAATATTAATTAATATTCTTGGCCAATAGCTTAGGCTTGTCTTCAGCCAGCTCTTACATCTTAAATTAACCCATTTTTTCTCAATCTGTGTGCTGTGTGAGGAAGATTTCCATGCTCCAGGAGCCCCCGCAAGTCCCACCTGTCAAAAGGCAGGATGCTGCCTCACTGAGTTATCTTCATGCCCTTGTCAACCCCACGATCATTTCTCTTTGTGAGTTGGAGATTTTCTCCTTTGCTTTTTGTGTATATGGGGCTCATGGCTTTGCTTAAGTCAGCCCTCTCCATCATCAGTCAGTTCGTCCGTCAGTCAGCAGATAGTTCTTCAGTGTCCCAGGGAATAATTGGGCTGTGAACAAAGTGCAGTGCCACTATTCTTTTGCTGAATGGATTTTGAAGTTTGTAGGCAAGACCTTGTCAGAAGGCAGCATCCGTATCCAGTTCAGATATCTGAAGGGGTTTCCTAGTAGGCTCCTATTTCACTTTCTCTTAGTCACAATCAGGAAAAGACAATTCTTAAAAACATTTTTCAGGCCTTATTATATACCTTAGTAAAATCCTACAAAGTTTAAACCTAAGAAGTAACCATGGAATTCCTGAAAACATATTCCTATTGTAATATTTTTTTAATTAAGCTGTTTGCTTGTATGTGTGTACCGCCCATGTTTGTGGGGCTGTTGCCAGCTGTGCTTGTCAGAAAGAAAGTCTTTAGTTCCATTATGAAGATACTGTCTTGAGATTTTACTTCTGCCTGTGTTGCTCAGCTCACCTCAGGTGGAGAGTTGTGTGTAGGTCACAGTTCTGGGGGCCCAGTGCTCAAGGCAGTATTGTTTTCATCTTTGTTTTTTCTGGTATCAGACCTAAAAGTATCTCATGTACAGCTCAAGAGTGAGGTGTCTAGACAGAAGTAAGTGCATTATCAACTTTAAAAACATGTCTCTTTAGTTCCATTGGAAGAGAGGTAACTTCATTTTGTTTGAGATAAGTGAAGAAATAAAATTATTTTACATGTCTCAATTAAGTTATTATATAAAAACTGAGACCAGGATGATAGAGTGATTTAAAAATATTTTCAGTATAATAAGAGACTCAGAATGTATATGTGTGTGTGTGTGTGTGTGTGTGTGTGTGTGTGTGTGTGTGTGTGTGTATGGTGATGTGTGTCGTCACAGTGGTAATGTATCTGTTGCATACAGAGGGGAGTACAAGCTCCATACTTAGTTTTGTTAAAATGCAAAGCCCTCTGTAGCTAGGGCCCAGTGGCCCTCTCCATCTTTGGAGCTCCTGCCTCATTCTCCCTCTCCATTCTTGGAACAAGCTCCTGCCTCTCCCTCTCCATTCTTGGAGCAAGCTCCTGCCTCTCTCCTCTGAGTTCTCATCCTTCCCAGAATACACCATCCTTTTCTACCAGCTCCTACTCATTAGGTTTTACCCTATTCTAAGTGTCCTAATTCCATAGTTCAAGACCCAGTTCAAAAGTAAGTTCCTTTCAAACTTCCCCAGGTCAGTGCTGTGGCTGCTCTCCTTGGCACTGGGTCCATACCCTGCTGTAATACTCTCCCTCCTGCTCTTCCAGGGGCCTCTCCGGGACAGGGCCCATTTTGTCTTTTTTAGAATGTCCATATCAACTCTCTGTGTAGTACATTGAAGGCTCCAGAGTTTTAAATAGATGGTTGAGTCAATGGGAATTTGAGCTGAGGTCCCCAAATAGCACATCTAGCAATCACTCCAGAGTAGCAGGGCTTCACCTGTTTACTGCACCAGCCAGACTGACCTTCAGCATACTTACCACCGCAGCAGGCGACAGTGCTCTTATTTTAGAGATCGTTGGAAGGACTTAGAGCTTAAATTACCTGATTAGAGGTCAGAATTAGAGCTAGGATTGCAAATGACAACTGAGTATGATTTAATTTTTCCTCCAAATGTTTTAAATGCCATAATGATTTTCCTCTATATTGAATTTTTCATGACACAGGAAAGAAAAATGCCAATAAATTTTTTTGCAGCATTTTTTATTATGGCAACAAAATAGAGACAGTTTAAAGCTCCACAGTGGAAAAAGAATTTGACCAATTGAATCGTCAGCTTAGCAGGGTATTAGAGCTGCTTCCAGACTACAACTAGGAGGCCCATGTGGAAATGTTCTGCAAATGTGCAATGCCCAAGGGTGACTGTGTGTTCTGGTGATGTAGCTTTGTGGTGGGTACAATGTGTGAATTTTGTGTTAGCTCACAAGGCTACCCTTTTGTTGTTTATGTCTTAACTTGATTTCTGTTGCTGTGATAAACATCATGGGCAAAAGCAAGTTGGGGAGAAGAAGGGTTTACTTGGTTGATGTATCCTGAGTCCACTGAGAGAAACTAAGGCAGGAACCTGGAGGCAGGAACTGATGCAGAGGTCATGGTAGGATTGCTGCTTACTGGCTTCCTTCTCATGACTCGCTTGGCCTGTTTTTGTTTTGTTTTGTTTTGTTTTTGTTTAATACCATCCAGGACCACCTACTCAGAAAAGTGGCACTGTCCACAGTGAGCTGAACCCTCAAATACCAATCAAACACACAGCTTACAGACTTGCCTACAGGCCAGTCTGATGGGGACATTTTCTCAATTGAAGTTCCCTTTCCCCAGATAACCCTAAGTTGTGTCAAGTTGACAAAAAAGTAATGAGCACAATTTATTTGCAGTTCTTAATAATTAAAATATGAATATATTATTGCCTCTTCCTGCCCTCCTTCCAGCCCCTTTCAAATCTATGGGCTCTTTTTCTCTAGTGTTACTGTTACAAACCTATAGATACATACACAAATATATCTGTATGACATGCTGAGCCTATTTAGTTTTGCTTGTATGTATGCTGTGAGAACTTACTACCTGGTATAACCATTTAGGGGGCTCATCCCTAGGGAAGACCAGTTCTCCCCTCACAACAGTCACTAATTGCCTGTAGCTTTTTGTCTAGGGGTTGTGCCCCACGAAACACTTAAAGAAATTTTTTTCTTCAGTATCTTTTTGGATTGGGGTTGCTTTTGGTTGTGGAGAATGGTATATTGACTTATATTGTCAAAAGCAATTTTCGAAGCATGTGTTATCCCAGTATCCATCATTTGTCTGAAATGCCAAAACAAGCTTAAATTTTTGGAACCACTATAAAATAGTAATTGTCTAAAATGCAATTATAAAGAAATATGGGTATCTTAGAGAAGTTGCAATTAATAGGAACTTGTAGCACATAGTTGTAACGTATGTATGTACACATTTGTTCATGGTAAACATCCTATTGTCTAAAGAGAGTATGTTTTCAGGATATGCTGTAATTGGAAAAAGTGTGAATTTGTAAGGAAACATGTGAGACACTATAGACATGAAAAGTGGAGGGTGGAACTGAGGGAGGATGGATTTGAGCAATTGTGTGTGTGTGTGTGTGTGTGTGTGTGTGTGTGTGTGTGTGTGTGTGTGTGTGAAATCACACTACATACCACTGATATAAACATAATTAATATGTGTTACTGAAGATATTACAAAGCACAGCCACATATGTGGAAAAGGTCACCATTATTAATGCCTGTTGTCTTCTGTGATTTTCTATTTTGTGTGTGGAGGAGGGATAGCTCTCCATCAGTGATCATGTTGCTGAACTGCGTGATGAAGAGGCTTTCTCGGGATGTGTCACTCATAAGACACCTCTGGCCAGGACTTCTTAGCCTTTTAGAACTGGCCTCATGCCTGCCAGGAACAGGTGCTGGAACCTCTTGGGAGAGTGTCCAAGTTGTTGCTGTTGGATAGTTACCTTCTTGGGTGCTGATCCCTCTCAGTTTAGCATGACAGTGGAGTAGGGGAAATGGCTAAATCAATGTGGGGAGGAGACATGAGAGAGAATTTTTCCACTCACAGTTAGGCAAGGGAGAAATGGAAAGGGCACATTTCCCTTCAAGAATGTGCTTCACAGACCCTGTTTACAATATGGAGGGGAACACACAAAATGAGGAAAGTTTAAGGGCCCCAAAGTGGCTGTAATCTCCTGGCTGCTCTAGATAGCAGGGAAAGGTTCAGGGTCCCCCAGATCTTCTGATTGTCCTGTGATTAGCAGAGTGGAATGAGCAGTTTCCTAAAACCCTTCAATGGTTTAGATAAGGTATGTTTATATGTTTTTCTCTGCTAGGTTATAAACTACATCAAGCTTTATGTCCTAGCTAATAAATGATATAGTCTGGCAGTATTACATGTACTATATTGATGGAATAATAATTGAATTCACTAATACAGAGGTAATAATATTAAAAGGAAATTATAAGCTAGGCATGGTTGGACCAGGCATAGTGGAGAATGCCTTTATCTCAGCACTCAGAAGGCAGAAGTCTGAATTCCGGCCAAGGCCCTACCTCAAAAATAGAGGGGTTGGGAAGAAGAAAGCCAGCACTGTGGCCCTGGAGAGCCAGGGGTTAAAGGTTTGAGGCCAACCTGGGCTACATAGTGGACCTCTCGTCTCAAACACGATCAAACCCAAAGAACCAAGAATTAGAGAAACAAAAGAACATCTTAGCATGTTTATATGACTGAGGCATGTTCTCCTTTAATATCTGCGATGAGGTACTATCTCCCTGTCCCCAGATTAGGCCACCTGGGCCAGTGCAGGGCATTTTGCAGCTGAAGAACAGATTCCCTCATCCTGACGTAGAGAAGGGAAAAGTCACCCGGCCTCCCCTACAGTACATAACTAGGAGCCACTCTGCTCATAAGTAGGAAACACTCTGCCTCCTGGGAAGACAGCTGGGTCAAGAGGACGGGAGAGCCAGGGAAGCACTTCTTGTAATACTCCTCCGATTAGATAGCCTTGGGCCAGTTGGCATACTGTGGAGCCAGGGGAGACAAGACCAAGTGCTTTCACTTCCTGTGTCTGCCTGCAGCCTCGGAAGCAGCCCTTTCCCTGTCTTTGTACTAGAAAAACCCACTGGCCATGCTGAAAGTGACAATACACTTAAGCTTGAATGCTTGTTTCCTTGTCTTTCCACTTTCCAGATCCTCAGCTGTGATTTCTAGGAGAGCTCGTGAGTTCTATACTGGGATCACATCACAGCATTAAGACACTGCTACAGAGGCTGCCTTGCCCTATCCAAAGATGTGTGGTGCTAGTGGATAATGAGAAGAACCCTCAGACCTGCACAGTAATCATGGTTCTGGGTTATAGGAAGGTCAACTAACCTTTTTGTGCCTCAGTTCATTCATGAAGTGGTAGTGGTCCTTCCTGGATAGCTAATGATTAGATCAAGTAAAGAGCTTAGAACCAGTTCTTGACACAACAGCTAGAATTCATTCATCGCAACTTTAAAAACAGATTCTTGAATACAAGCCTTTTATCGAGCTCTCAGGGAAAATTTTCAAATTCAGGCTCAGTCTCCTGGCAAGACGTGAAAGTTGAAGGCTATAGACCCATATCAGATCATCTTGGCCATGAGTTCATAGACAAAGAATTTGAAGTCTTTCCTTATTTTCTTTATCTTGGCCAGAGAACTTCTCCATGTCTGTGTGCAGCTGGGGAGCCGTTGGAGGCTACATCCAGGGCTCCCTCCTACTAGACTGTGTGTGGCTTTTCCAGGGTCCCTGTACTAACAGATGTTTCAATTCTAATATTCTCCTGAGCCTGCCTTACATTTAAGGTTCAAATAAGATCCGCAAGAATATCACAGCATTAACCTTACACCCACTGGAACTAGAAAGCATGTTCCTCCCAGCTCTGTAGGCACTTAGTCCTAAGCATAATTGTTCCCAGTGCTTTTGACCTGTCAAACACAGAAGGGGGATAGAGACAGCACCTTGAGTTTGCTGGTTGTTCCAAGCCCAAGACCTTTGCATGTACTGCTTGGTGGGAAGGTATGACTGTTGGTCAAAAGGCTCAGTAGGTACTATGGAGTTGAGAGGAGCTGCCTGTCAAGGAGGTGGCAACTGAGACACTGGCCCCTCCTTTAGAGCTCAGCAGTATCCAGGAACAGCAGCTTAGTCCCTAGTCTTAGTTTCTGCTCCAGTGCTTTGTGGGTCTGTTAGTTCCTTGTGTCCTGTTGTTGATACTCAACTGAATGGTGTCCAACTCTGCAGAGTCCCTGCACTGAGATGTGGGGTGCATTGGACTTCCATCACCTCTCACTGCAGCCGGAGAGTTGCTCTCAGCAGCTTCCTGGATCGTGAGGGTGGGGGGTGGGTGGGGTCAGGAGGGCAGGAGTACTCTTCAGGCCGCAAGAGCCCAGATGGGGAGTCACCAGCCTCAAGCTCTGTTCCTTCTCAGTAGGGTTGAGAGAACTTACTTTATATAGGCAGTGCTTCGTCTCCTGGGCCCTTGCTGTCTACCATGCCTATTATGATCAAGGCTGTCAAGTGTCTGTCACTTAAACTAGCAGGTAAGCATGCTTGCTGCACCAACCTGAGCATCAGGGGTCAAGCCGGCAGCAATCCAGATGCCTGTAATGCTCCTGCTGTAGGGGTCGTGTTGTGGCAGCCAGCCTAGCTTCAGATTCCGTGTGAGACTGTAGGAATAACGTGGAGAGTGCTAGAGCAGGTGACCTGCTGTCTTCCTCTGGCTCCCATACGTGTGCCCCAGGCCTACACATGCACATGCATGCCCCCCCCTGCTTTTTAATATATTGAAAAGAAGAGGAAAGACTAACTGTGACTCATGTTTTCAGCCTATGAACACATGGTTTCCAACATGTTGAGCAAAGCAAGGCGGTGTCCATGGCCAGTGTGTGTTTGTGTGTGTGGTAGGGCAAAACAAAGCTGTTCACCTCATGGTGGCCAGGAAGCAAAGATAAGGGAGGCACAGCTGGTGGTCCCAGAAACCCCTTCAAATGGGAAAGCCAAATTATTTGCGTAATGTAGACGACTTGCATTTGGATTGATGCATTTCATTATCCAGTCTAGACTGCTTGCATCTGTCCTTCAAAGTTTTTGGAAAATTTGAGGGGGGGGGGCGGTAAATGGCATGTGGCCCCTCCCACTTTGGGTTCTGAACTAATTGTTACATTAGATGAAAAGAATTTTAAATATTTTATGAACAAAATATTTCCCTTAGAAACTGAAGGAGTGTGGAAAAGGTATTTCCTCCTCAGCTTTAATAAGGGAAAAAAGCCACTTTCCACAAACATCTAAATTATTTGTTGTGGAGTTAAACTAAGGAAATACATTAATTGTGAATGAGCAAATAGAAGCAAGCCGCCTCCCTCTCCTCTGCCCAGTAGTTTGCACATGTGTCTCTCTCTGCCCAGAGTGGAGTCTTAACACAGAGGATGGCTGGAGTCTGACCTTGAAATGATGTGGATTAACCCTCTTTAGAGGCGGCTCTCGGTTTTTGCGCATGTTTTGTGATTGGGTCTGGCAATGAGAATATAAGCTGATGGTGGGGGGGGGGTGAAACCGAATTGCTGTTTACTGCCAGGGAGAAACAGCCATGCTGCACGTCATAACAATTCAGCTAAGCCTGTCTCATACACTGAATGATTGTTGGCTGTAGGATCTGAGAGTTGTATGCAAGGGGCAGGGCTGGGATAGCGCTCATTTTCTGCAAGGCTGTTGCTCTGCAGACTCAGTTCTAACAGCCTCATGTGTCTGGGCTGGCAGCTGAGTGGCCCATGGCTTGTGCAGAACTTGTGTTCCTACTGATGGTCGTGTTGGCACAGAAGAGCGTTTGAAGCTGTGGAAAGTGTCTGAGAAACGTAGGTTGTAAAGTTGGGACTTTCCAGGGCAGCTTTCATTTGAGAGTCTCTTTCCGAGTGCCTTGTTCATGTGGTCTGGGTGACTGTAGCCCAGTTCATGTGTACGTTGTCATCATACTTTGTCGCCATTGTCAGCAGAAGTTGTCAGTGACTTTGGGCTTTACCACTTTGTTTCCTATTTTATTTCACCCTGTCTGAGAACTTTACACTTTGCTCCAAAATATCCTGCAAGTGCCACAAAACCATGGGGCTCTATACAAAGTGGTTTTAGCGTTTTTGCTTTCCTGAGTGCTGTATATATTGGAATGGCTTTTAAAGTCTTATGTCTTGTCTTTTATGTTCCTAGGAAGAATAGATTCATTCTATTCTGATTTCTTGCTGGTTTGCAAAAAGAACGTTCCTCACATTTTCCCACTAGTTGGCTCCAGGATCCTTAATAAGTCATTGACCCCTCCAAGCTTCCCCATGACTATAAAGGAATACTGCCATATTTTTTTTTCTTTTGGTAAAGATTTAGCATTTGTTATGCACTAACTTATTAAAACAAAATGGGAAGTTTCAAACACAGAGACTTGTTTGTTTGGTTTCTTTGTTAAGGTTAGGGTTGCAAAAATTTTGTTCTTTTGGGAAAGAAATATAAACTTTTCATTTGTCCCTTTGACAAATGCACTCAGATCACAGGCAGTATGGACTTGAAGCTCCACCTTGTGGGGTTCTGAAATACACGCTATGACAGATAAAACAGTTCAGTTTGAGTCTCCCTCCCTAAATCAGAGAATCTGAAATCCAGAGTGCTCTAAAATCTGAAAAATTTTGAGCCTCAATGGGACACCACAAATGTGATAGTTCAATGTATACACATTTTTTCACTGGCAAAATTACTTTAAAAATGCTGTGTAAAATTACATCCAGACCATATGTATAAAGCATATGAAACATAAGTGAATTTTGTGTTTAAACATGAGTCCCATCCTCAAAAAAGCTAATGATATATATAGAAATATTCCAAAATAAAAAATGTCTCTTTCAAGCCCCTAGAATAGAAAACACTCAATCTGTAGTTGTTTCTATTTGTTATGCTTCTACTAAGTACACGTGTCTTGCTTAAATTGGCAGATTATAAAAATGACCTATGCAAAAATTTACCAAGACTAACAGAACATTAACTTTGAAATCATATTAGGTCACTGTATTCTTAATCCTTAATCATGTGTATATTGTCATTCTGAACTCTAAACATTATTTCTTCATTTGGAGAAATGTTAAAGGAAAGAAAACTCTTTAAAACTTAAACCCACCTTTTTATAATGTGTACTTTGAAACTATATTGATAATGTTTTTTCCATTAAAATTGAAAATTTCAGATAAAAAATTCACACCAAGGTTTTGATTTATTTTATTTTGTAGGTTTTGTTTTTCCCTTTAGGGTATTGCCTATTTTATGCTTTCTCAGATCCTTGGCGTCTGTGACTGCATACCCTCTGTTAGTTTATCAGTAAAAGTTAGTTTACTTTTAAGTAGAAGTATGGAATTAAGTGCTTATGATCTGGATGGGTAGACTTTGACCAAATTGTTACAGTGTAAGTGAGGAACGTTAGACAAAGTTAGGCCACGTATCCATGTGTAAGTGATAGCTGGTTATTCAGATGTCGCTTCTGGGGGCATATAAGCCGGGGCATGAAGGGTAAATTAGCTAGTAAGTGGCAGGGCAGGCAGGCTAGGGTTAGGGTGGAGACACGGGCACAGGTTTAAGAGGGATTGAGGAGGCAGTGTAACTGACTCTTGAGATCATTTACTAGAGGGATGAGGCAGTTAGCTGAAGTTGGTGTCATGGGTTTTGACTTAAACAGCTGTGTCACTAATGGTGGAGCTGGTAGACAGTGGTGCTAAGGCGATGAGTGACTTCCGGACCTCCATGTGCACCAAAGCCTGCAATACAGGCATACATGCTGAAGGCCCAGCTTGTTGGAGAGCACCCTTGGGAGATAGGGGTGGGAAAGTACAAGAGACACAGCACCCAGAGCAACCATGTCTGATGGACAGGACACAGAAGCAGGAAAAAGAAGAGAGGGTAAAAACTGTTAAAAGAGTTCCTGTTGAACCAGTCTGCGTGGCTGTTACTCATGACTGCCCTTCACTTTGGACCAATGGTGGGCATTTTTGGCCTCTATCTTTGGTGGAGGGGTTTGTTCATACTTTTACTTTGAGAGGTTGTGTTGAGGTTCTAATGGTAACATGGAGACCCTATGCCCGTGACTGAAGAGCAATCCTGCTCTCTGTGGCCCACATCTTGACTGAGAAATGGTCCATGTCTATACAGCCCCACTCTGCAGCCTGTGCAGCTTTAGGAGGAGCATACACAGAGGGAGGGAGAAGCCACTCCTTAGCCAGCCAGATCGCAGTAGCCCTTGAAGATCAGTGGGGCAGATGTGGCAAGGAGGCTGCCCTCATATCCTCACATTATTGTTCTGTTTTAGACAGTGTAGAATATTAGTTCCAAGCAGTAATTTTATAAGTCTTTGTTTGATTTAACTTACATGCTCAAAGTACATCTCGAATATTTTGTACTGTATTTAAAAAGTTAATATAATTTATTAATTTTCTCTGTACTTTCATTGCATGAATGAGAGCTAAAGTAATTCTTTTTAGTATTGAGGGAGAAACCAAATGGACCCAGGCCTTCACAAATATCAAAAAAAGCTACACCTTGGCCAATATAATGTATTCTTTTGTGATGTACTCGAGCAAGGCTTATACTAGCAAATTAAACGTGATTTAACTGTGGCCCCACCTGGAATAGATGCTCACACATAATTAAGCAAGCCTTTTTTCTTTGTTGAGCTTTCCCAATACTCAGACTCTGGCTTCTGGGATGAATATGTTTCTTTTATAATGACTAGGATAGAGACCTCATGCAAGAGAACTTCTCATAGGCCACATTCTTGAGATTTACATGCTACGTTCACTAACCTCCCTGCCTTTTTTCCTGTCTGTAGACCCACCCCCCCAAAAAAAAGAAAAACCTGGACAGCTGTGTCTCTCCTGTCAAGAACTCATCCAATATGGTTGAGATCTTTGAACATGACAGAGTCTTGTATTCTTTCCTTATACTTTTGTTTTCCATTCATAGCTCTTTCACATCTTAAAAATGACTGGCAGTTGACATTTGGACATCTATTTTTGAAGTTTCTGTCAGACTCTAGGGCCGTGGCTTCTAGTGGGAAAACAAACAAAAATACCCCAGCAGATTGATTGTGTATAGTAGTACATATTTGTAACCTTAGCATTCAGGACACCGAGGCAGGAAAATCATAAATTATGAACAACCAGGACTATGCTGTGAGAATTTGTTTCCAAACCAAACAAGCATGGGGTTAGAAAGATGACTTGTTGGCTAAGAACACTTGTTGCTCTTGCAGAGAACCTCAGTTTGATTCCTAACACCATATTGTAAGGCTCACAACTACCTGTAACTCCAGCTCCAAAGAGCTTAATGTCCTCTTCTGGCCTCCTTAGGCATAAGGCATGAGTACACACACACACACACACACATACACATACACACACACACACACACACACACACACACACACACCACTACGTTAAAATAAAACAAGCAAAAAACGATAACCTTGTTATTACTGAGCAAACCCACTTTAAAATAAAAGTATACACTTTTGTTTGAATCCAGTGTTGAACACATCCCAGATATTATTCTATTGGTGTGTATGCTTGGGTCATCTCTACCTTCTTCCTGCATTACTAGGAACTTTCCGTTATTACTTCCTTTTTGAGTGTAAGCTTGTGACAGCAGAATATATTTCTAGTACAAAACAACATGTAGCATTTAGCAGCTACTCAGAATTTTTTGTCACTGTTAAGGCCAGATTATGCTTTTAGCCTCCTCTTTAAGTTCTTTTGCCTTTTTGTCTTTTAGGCAGAAACCACTAATACTACCCTTCTTCGTGTGCAACTGGAGTGCAGTTTACACAATAAAGTGTGTCAGCAATTAAAGGTAAAATAGTACTTAGCAGATCTCCCTGTTTTATTTCCTGCCTCTTAAAACTCAAACTCAAAATGGTGGTGCATTCTCACCATAAGCATGCCTTAAGTGTTCCTCCTTTTCAAAAATATGCAGTCACAAAGTTCAGATGCTTTGTTTGTTGATTGTTTGTTTCTGAGTTTTCTTGTTTCCCCACACCTTCCATTTCAGGGTTGCTATCTGGGGCCTGGTGATGCTTTGCCCTTGGAGATGAGCATAATTGTAGCTGTGGAAAACTCCTCAAGGCAACCTGAAGAGAACACTCAAGCCCTGTTAGATCACCTCTCTATTGTTTATGTAGTTACTGCTGAGTCTGAGACCACAGGTAAGGTGGGGTCTCTATGGTTTCTGTTGTGGGGCTATAGCTTAGTGGAGTGTGTACTGACTCCTGAACTGTCTATCTAGCTTTTCCAAAAACTGAAGCTTAAGCCCCTTTTCTTGCAGCAAGTCTAGGTTTCCCTACATCATTATTCAGGTAGATTGCAACAGGATCTAGTTCTTGGTCTGCAGCTACTCAGGCTGTGTTAGTTCAGGTAAGTTAGGTGACCACTATAAGCTGTTTGGAGTCTCTTTGGGAATTTTTCTTGGCAGTGTGCAGATGGCAAGCAAATGACATGGGCATAACTGCCTATAAATAAACATTTCCAAAGGGTTTGAAGTCCTGAGTCTCACTATAGTGGTTGGAGTTGCAGAATCTCCGTTGACCAGATCATGCTGTTTCAGGTTCTTAGTAGCTGATACCTGGTTGTTTCTGAATGTTTGACAACTTGAAGGAGAATTCCTCTTTGAAAACACGCATCCTTCTTACTAGAAATAGCCTATTTTGGCAGTTCAACTTTTGAAGAACACTTTCAGGAGATACATACTATATAATTCATGAAATTCATAATGTGGGATTTGCTGTTATATATTGGTTATAACAACTATTGGGGTGTGTGTGTGTGTGTGTGTGTGTGTCACGTGTGTGTGTGTGTGTGTGCGTGTGTGCGTGTGTGTATTTATTACTCATAGAAAGAAACAACACAGATGATATGAAAAGCATAGCTATTTATTAGCAGTCAGCAGTGCCATGTGTGTCTTGCCCTCTCCTTCCCTACCACCAATCTCATGCTGGGGACTGAGCCTATAGCTTCCCCTATGCATCACTGAGCTCTACAGCTTTAATTGTTGAACAAACATTGTTTACCTTCCAGTCTTTAGAATCAGATGCAGTAGCAATGTACAGAATCTTCTCCCCACTCCAGCTTGTAGTTTGTTGGTTTTGGTAATGGGCAGGTGGGCACCCACACTGAGAAGTCCCCTGTCCAATAGGGAACACATTTGGATGATAGATAAAGGGGAACCTGCCCTCTGGGGTGCTAGAATTTAATTCCTCCCAAGTGTATTGGTTTAAATGAGGAAACACATGGCTGTCCAGATAACTGGAAAGCATACTTTGCTTATAAGCTGTCTAGTTGGTTACTATCATTCAGACAGAGCATAGTATGTCACTTTGCTTATAAGCTGTCTAGTTGGTTACTATCATTCAGACAGAGCATAGTATGTCACTTTGCTTATAAGCTGTCTAGTTGGTTACTATCATTCAGACAGAGCATAGTATGTCAGTTTCGGCCTGCATGTTCTTCAGTGCAGTTGTTTGTTTGTTTGTTCTTGTTATGATAAGGTTCTCTCTTCCTGTGACTTAAAAGACCCATTCCATGTGTATGAAGCTCTAGCTTTGATCCCAATGATGGGACTCTCTTGTGCATGCACCCCACAAGGTGCCAGAGAAAATGGCTCTTCTGTTCAATTTCAGTGTTTAGCACCATTTTTTATCTTTTTAGAAATGTATACTGCATTTATGTGGAGAGTCTGTGACTCTTTGTTTTAACCTCATTGCTCTGATTCTTTTGGACAGACGAATCTGCAGTAAATATGTATGTGTTGCATTCAGGAAGCAGCCTTATTTGGATACAGGTAATTGCTGAAGCTTGTACATGAATAATTTGAAATTACAAGTGTGCCTTTTGCGTCAGTTCTTTGGGGTTTCCCAGAAGCAGATGCAGGGGACTTTGTGTCTATTTTCTTTTGCTTGTCATGTAAACCCACTCCCTTGCTTGAACACCCTGTTTATGTGGAGGTTGTCAGCACCCCCTTTCTGCTGTTGTAGACACAGCTGTTGAGAAGTTTCTGGGAGTCTTGCTCCATGTTGTTTACTGATGTCCTACTGACTGAGAGGAATGACTTGGACTTATTTCTTATTGTTGCAGGATATACATCATTTCTCACAGAAAAATACCCTCTCTCTGCAGTTTGAACCCGTACTGCTCCATACTTCCACAACCAACTTCACAAAAATTGCTTCATTCATTTGCAAAGGTACTCATTTAAACTGCTAGGATATTCCTATTTTTGAGTGGGTTAGTTGGCAATTTCATTCAGGGAAGTTCCAGCTACAGGTGAGGCACAATTTAAGAATTGTGGGGTTTGTTCCCATAAACCACAGCTTTTGATGTAATTAAAACTACCGAGGATGCCACCTGTGTTTTGCCATGCCTGTAGAATTTTGAGTTTCAAGTTTAACTTGGTGACTTGCAGTTCAGTGTGTTGCTTTCACCTGTAGCACAGTTTCAGTTTGATACAATGTGACGGTGAATGCCCATAGTGAGTTTAAATACAGTCCTGTGTTCAGATTCCTACTCATAGCTAGAAAAGATTCTAAATGAATTTCCATGGATGGGAATCCCAGGAAAATATACCCAACATCACTCATATTTAAAGAACTTTAAGGCAAAAAGGATTTTTTGAAAAGTTGCTCGTATTCTCTTTAATAACAAGCAAGGAACAATGTATATGTTTCAGCTGAGAATTGGCATGGGCTGTTGTGAAGGAAATTAATTCCTCTTTATGAAATTTTAAAATGTTTCAATACTCAACTCTAATTCAGCAATGTATTTTACAGATTTTTGTTTCCAAAACTGTACCTAGGCCAGGCAAGTGCTTGTAGTCAGTTATTGTAGAGGAGACAGGAGGATTGCTTGAGCCCAAGGACTTGGAGGCCAGATGTGACACCCCCTGCTCAAATAAATCAAGGCCTGTATGCAGAAACCCCATTTGATAGCAGAGCGGCCTCAGAACCCACTGACAGTGCTGGTTCAGACGAGTGCCTGTATAGACAGTATGCCCTGTAGCTGCTAGGAGGCCTCCAGACATACTCTGTAAGTGGAATGCTTCAAGAGCTCTGAGTGTCCCTGAACATGCATAGTATACCTGTAGCAAGGGTGTACAAGAAAGCACTGGGTTTTGTGTCTGAAATAACTGAGGACTGTGATAAAGGTAGGCTCTACATTGATGGCTTTTGTTAGTGTTTGAATTTGGTTTGGAACCACGTGTAATTTAAATAGAAGTAGTTTCAGTATGTAAGCTAAGAGTTCAACAGCAGTCACAGTCTGGATCCAAAAAACCCTGGAAGTATTGTCTGCTTCTGCACTGCTCACCAGGTGCTTCCCTGGGCCGCTTGGATTTCTCTGGCGGGCTCTTACTCCACCAAGTGAGCTGCTTTCTCCAGCCCAACTGAGGTCCGCCCTCTTATTTATAGTGAAGACAGATCTTTGTAAAGGAAAAGCTTCAAAGTCCTGACTTTGTTTTCTCTGAAAGAATTGGGAGACTGGCTTAAAAGAGGAAGGGAAGGGTGTAAATAATGTATTCCAGATGACTGTTACCAGCCAGCAAGGAGCAAAATGGAAACATAAAGGAATTACATTATTTCTGTACTGTTTAATGGAGGCAGCAGATGCAATCAAAAATGTATAAATAAATCCACCCCACTTTTGTTCAGGTTTAGCAGCAAGGAAGATACTAATGCTTATGCTTCACATTTATTTCTTTGTACCCATAGCAGGTACCTCCTGTGACAGTGGAATTGTGGATATGAGGAAAAGAAAGCACACCCCAGCACTAAGAGCGTGCCTTTCCTCTCCTGTGGTTCAGGGGTAGGTTTACTCTGCCTTTTCCTGAAATCCTGTGTGTGTGTGTGTGTGTGTGTGTGTGTGTGTGTGTGTGTGTGTTGTTTTATCATTTAGCAATTAGTTAAAATGCTGACTGTTATCTCTGCATGATTCTTTCTGAACTGGTGTCACCTTGTGTTAATATAACTACCTCAGATGGTTTTGTAGCAAGATAGAGAAGCAGGGCTAAATAGTTCAGTCTTATTAGAGTGGTTCCGACCAGACAATCAGAATAAACCACTGCTGTGGTATTTTTGAGCTGCATTTGCATCCTGGTTTTGCCATGGTCATGGCTGGGTCGCTTTAACCTTGCCTGTATTGCTCTATGGGTGAGCCAGAAGGCTAAAGTCTGAGATGCCTTTGATAGTCACTTCCCACAAAGATAATGTTTTTGTTTTTTGTTTTTTGTTTTTTTTTTTGCTCCTGTTTCCTTATATGGAGGATCTGTAGAGGACAGGCAGCTATGGTGACTCAGGGCTGACCACATTCATGTCTTCTGTTCACAGGTATTTCAGAGTGGATGCCTCTACAGCCCAGTTTCACATAGAGAGTCACGAGAACACAACAGGAGAGTGGTCAATATGGTACCGCAGCCATTTTGACCATAGCATTGTATTAAAAGATGTGTTTGTTTCCAAGGAGGCCAAGCACATTTTAAAGGTATACACAGTCCTTTTTCTTCAACTTTTAGCCTAACCTAAGCTTTGTTTAATATCATGCTATGGCACCAATACCTGAAACACCCAATTTTAACTTACAAGTTTTAAAGCAAATATAGTTTCTTTTTAACATTTCAGAGTTACTTTTAGAAGCTTTCTTGGTAGTTAGCTGTACTTTCTCTCTTTCAGAATAAGCCATGTTTATGATTAAAATATGTATTTTCACTAAGTATGTCAAGATTTCTGCTGTGATATCGAAAATAGTGTCCATTGAAAATGAAACTTGGTTTGAAGTCATAAATATTTGACTTTTAATCTGGAATGAGTAGATTAAAACTCTAATTTCTAGACTATAAAAGAAATTTAGCATTATAATGATTTTAGTCATAACGAATGTCAAGAAGTAACCTCTCTCCCTTCTTTTGTTTTTAGGTTCTGAGTTTCCCTGGCCCCTTATTTCTACCCCCAGGCTGTTGGAATATATTTTCTTTGAAACTTGCTGTTAAAGGCATTCTCTTAAATCTGCTCACCAATGTATTTCTGACGACGAACACAGGTGCCATTTTTGCAATACCTCTGCAGATTTTCTCAGCTCCAACCAAGGTATTGTGTACTACATCGTGTGCTGTATGTTGTCTAGCCTTGTATCCCCTTGTGGTGTTTTGCTCTTATTAATTCAGTTAAGTTTACCCTCGTTAAGGCTATCTATGACATTGAAGGACATCATCAAGCCAGTCTTAGATGGTAGGTGTGTTTAGACATGGAAATATTGACTTAGAAAGGTTAATTTTCATGAAGTAATGATTATTTAATAAACTAAATCATCACTAGTAAATTGACCAATTTCATTTTTCTCTTTGCTGCTGAGGAGCAGCCAAGGGGTCTTGTATTTGCTAGGCAGACACTCTGCTCTTGACTCCCAAAGGCTGGGAAGAAAGGAGTGTTTGCTTATTATAGAAACAAAGTGTAGTCATTGAACTTTCTTATGGGGTCCAGTGTAAAAGCCTAAGAGAGAGGTTCATGAGAGAATTCTTCCTAAAATCTGGGCAAATTATGTTCAGCTAAGATTATTTTAAGCATATCTCATTTTTTTCTTAATGTTTATTTTCATTTAATTATTGCTTCCTTTTGAGCTAAGCTATTCTGTACAACACTGAGTTCTGGTTTTTCACTATGAGACATTCATGCAACCATCCTTATGATTTTTTTCTTAATAGTGTTGATGTTTCATAGTTAGAAGTGCCTTGCCTTTAGCCAAGAGTGTGAAGATAAGAGTCTACACACCAAACTCAGAAAGAGTATGAGGTTCTTCATTTAGTCATATTTTGAGCAGGCAGGATTTCTTAGTATATACCCTTCCCCAATCAAGAGAAACATATAAAAACGGTGATTAAAGGGAGGAAGCAAGAGGCAGACTTCAGCAGCATGAGGATGAAGAGCACAAACACTCCCTAGACCTACAGAAGGAGGGTAGCTGCAGGTTAGTCGATATCAGCATACTGTGTCCAGAGGATTAATGTACAGTTCAAAACAAGCAGAACACAAAACCACCAGAAATGTTCCAAATCTAATTCATATGGCAGGTTGGTGTCTTGTGGGCCCAATAGCTGTATTTGTAGACATTGATGATTATATAGTTGTCATTGTGGGCATTGATGATGTGTAGAAGCCACTGTGGTGACCCTGTGAGATGACAAAGGAATAAAGAAATTGCTTCTTAGTTGTTTGGCTTCTGGTTAAAGGGGAGTCCATTGAGGTAGAGGCCAATATCTGTTTCCTCCTTTAGTGTGATAGGACTTTTTATGCTGAGTGTTGTGTTTTAAGTTATTCATATATTACTTTTCAATCTAGGAAGGGAGTCTGGGTTTTGAAGTGATAGCACATTGTGGCATGCATTATTTCATGGGAAAATCAAAACCAGGTAAGTATTGCCTTAGGATTCCTGTAGCTCTGCAGTGTGGGGGATGGACAACAGTGAGAGCATTAGCATTAGTAGATGGAATTCATAATAATTAATTCTCTTAAAGCAATTACAACCATACTCTATGCTTAAAGAGCATGATCATTGACAGAGTGACCTGAAATAGTTGATAATCCTCCAGACTCAGCCAGGCTATTTATGGAAATAAGAATGTCCATTTTTTGCTTATGTAGCTCGTGCTTTTGTGAGAGATTAAAAAGTAATATTGTTTGCTCTTAGCAGCTTTATCACCAGGAAAAACTGGGAAATTTAGGCTCAGTATTAAAGATGATAGAAGTTAGAGTCACTTGGAATTTCACGTGCAGACCTGGGTGTTATTTATATATCTGTATACACACACACATATACAGATAGGAGGTGCTAAGTGTCAGGTGAAACTGAAGGCCTTGGTAGTGATTTGGAAGTTGAGCTTGGGTTTTGGCTTATTTTTATCTTTGATCTTTACTAAGATTTCTGATGTAAAGAGAATTTTAACTTTAGGAGAACCCCCTTTTCTTCCCAGCACCCCCTTTAGAGGACACAGGACAGGGCAGATATGTAGAGGTGAGGTAACTCATAGACCAGTTAATGGATATGCATTATATAGGACCAACTGCTGGTCTGTGCTCTCCTTGAGAACTACTATTTGTCCCTCCACATCCCCAACCTACACAGTACCCGGAAAGATGAAGCTGGCAAAGGGTATTTCCATGGAGCAGCTCTGCATTTTCGATATGAAGCTGTTGAAAATGCTGCAAGCATAGTTTTAATTTGTCTCAGGCTGCATCATGAGCCATGTGTCTTTTACGTTATAACCTTCACATGATTCGCTTTAGTTTTGCTTTTTACATGTTTGTTTAATTTGATATATCATGTGCCATTGAGTTAGAAGGATTTCAGAGGAAAGCAACAGGATTTATTCATGCCACGGCCCTCTTAGTTTGTGAAGTCTAACAGTTAGCCCTTGACATTGTTTACTAATTCAGTTTACTTTGTAAATCTAAATTCTGAATCTTGTCTAACTTTTAGAAACTCCTATTTGGGATGGAAGCCTTTCTCTGGATCGGTCTACCTGGGATGTGGATTCTGGACTTGCAAATGAACTGTATGAAAGATGGAAGAAGTATAAAAATGGTGGTGTTTGCAGGTGTGTCCTCCTTGGATTGGTTTGAGTGTGTGTGTGTTGGGGGGGGTAACTTCCTAGTGCACCGTGCCCTGCACTTGTGGGTGATTGTGCAAACTCCAGCCTCAGAAGTAGCAGCACGGTAAATACTTCTTACCTGTACCTCAACTAGAGTTTACTCATTGACATCAAAATTTTCCCCTTTTGTGTATTGTTTCTGCCTTTATGAATATGCATATGTTCACTCACCACTTTCTACTGAGTTGTTTGAAAATGGACAGTGAATCTCATCCTTGAGCACTCAGTACTTGGTTGGGAAAATCGTTGCTAGCCATCATATTGAGGCTCTCATTAGAAGAAAATGATTGGAAAATATTCTTTTATATGCATTACAACTGCAACCAGAAAATTGACCAATAATGAATCACATATAGTTCATACTAAAGGTTCCCCAGTTGACCTATAATACCTGATACAGCCACCCCCCCTCCTTTAATTCAGGGTCATTCAGGGGCTATGCACTTTGCCTGGTTTCTGTAGTCTGTAGACTAGAGCCCCATCCGTCTTCGGTTTTCCCCAAGAGTTCTTATTCCTTTCAGAGCCAGTGGTATTTAGTATTTCCATTTTGTTTTAATGTCAGGGTTGTTTTTCATGTACATTTATTATTATTATTATTATTATCACCCTTTTGTCAATTTTCCAGGAGAAACGTTTTGGGAATGACTCAGTTTGCCTCTGCAAAGAAATCCAAGGAATCAGAACCTTTTGTGTCCTTTTTGCCTCGCTTGGTCCTGGAGCCTGGCCTTGTGTTGAACTTCAGTGCCACTGCCCTCAGGAGCAGTGCGGTAAGGATGCTGTGACTGTCTCCTTTGTCAGTGACACCCAAGCCTGGGCCTTTCAGACTACTAGGCTGTTTATTCCTGGAGATTGGTTTTAGAAGAAATTGATTGAAATTCACACACAAACATCATTAGGACATTGGGTGGGCATATCACAGGGACAAGAAGAGAAGCTAAGTTCAGAGCCCTTGAACAAAGAGATGTCAGTTAGATATGTACTTCCTAACTTAAGTGTTGGAGGTAAGTGAGTACTCAACAGCTGGCAGTAGGGAGAATCTTGGTCCACACTGGCTGAAACGGGTTTCTGTGTCACGGAGAGACCCTCAGCCAGTGGAAATCTGGAGGGAGCCAGGTTGCATTGGTTTTTCCCTTCGTGTACATCTCCTGCCTAGTCTGAGTGGCAGGAAGTGGCAAAGGGGAAAACTAACAACACTGCACTTTAAGTTAATGGCACTCTGTATGTTGTGCTCACTGAGGCTCCTAAAGTGCTATTTTGAATTAACTTCTAAGTTTTAAGAATAGTATGAGGAACTTCCACTGCCCCCTCCTAGGATTTGTCACTTCTTTATGTTTATTTATTTAATGGTGTGTGTGCAGGTGTACAGGGGACATCATTGCAAGTGTGCAGGGGATGTCAGAGGACTCCTGATTCTCTTTTTCACCACATGGGTTCCAGAGAGTAAATTCAGTTTCTGTGGCTTGATGACAAGCACCCTGGAGTCCCCAGTATTTAATATGCCACGCTTCCTGTCATTCTCTCTCCTTTAACATATGTATAGTTTTATGAACTACTGAATGTTAGATATCGAGCTTCCTCTAACTGACTGTGTGAATTATTAAAGAACAAGGGCATTCGCCTCTATAACCAGAATGTAAAGTGAAACTTCATGATGCTGTTACCTAATCTTTATGCTGTAGGTGAGAAGACTTTCTAGTGTCTTACCTGACAGGGATTTCCTTTTCCCCGTTGGCCTCAGATGCAACCCAGGATCTCAGTGCACTGTCTCCTTGGTCTGTTTTACTCTCCCTGGGTCTGGCCAGGAAATCATTCATGGTATTACCTCCCCACCTCAACACCTAGTGCTAGGGACTGAACCCTTGTTCAGCATCTGGTGTACTCCCACGTGGATTGGTTTGGAAATCTTCAAGCTGTTTCCTTCCTAAGGTGTGCGGTGGCTCTCCTGGTGAGATTCAGGTCATGTTCTTTTGGCAGGAATTCCTTGGGAGGATCCCGTGTGTTTTGCTATGTTAACCCTCCTCTCCTCAAATCCAGGTGAAATACTTTGTGGTGAGGAACCCGTCCCCTCGGCCAGTCTCCCTGCAGCTCCTGCCTCTCTCCCTATATCCGAAACCTGAAGCCGCAGTGCGCCTGCTGCACAAATGGTAGGAAGATCCCTGGACAGGCTTTGGGGGACTCCTGCACCTCTTTCTCCCAGGCTTTGTGTGCTGACACACAGCATGAGCCCTGGGGGCCTGGTCCCTTGATGCACGTGGCTCGATGGAAATCTTGGCATTGTTTTATGTGGCATTGTGTTACTGTGCCTGGTCTGTCCCCAGCAGAGCTTTCTTTTGTGGAGTTAGAGAAAGCTGTCCCAAAGTTTCATATACACTTCTCAAGTTGAGAATCTTTTAAATTGTGATGATCTTTGCTAACATGGGAAGTGAATTTAAAGACAGACACAGTGGTGCATGTCTGTAATCCTACAGAAAGATCATGCCTTTGAGACTAGCTTGGTCAACCTAGTGGTTCTCCTAGCTCAAGAATGAGAGATGAGTTGAGTGTAGTGTTAAACAGGATGCCTGCAGGTGCATACAGCCATCCTGCTGCCTTGGAGTTGCAGATTTACTCAAATGTCCCTCTTGGGTAGGAAGCTGTGTAGTAGACTTGATCTCAGGATTCTCAGCTTTTGTGCTGGTGGCATGTCACAGCAGCCACTGCCTTTAAGAGGGAGGAGGGCCTAGTACTAGAGGGCGCTCAGTTCTTTCAAGATGGTGTCTGCTCCCTTGAGGCCAGCAAGACTTCCCCAGTCATGTCAACCAGTGTCTCCAGGCATGAAGCTGCCATTGGTTGAGAGCAGCTTACTTTCAAGTTCCATAGAAAGCCACTTGGAGGAAAGCAGCATTGCTTTCTATGTAGATCTCTGTTGCAGTGTGTCTTTGTTCCATTGAGTAATACTCCCCTAGCACTTACAGTTGGTAGGTGGGTGTGTGGAGCGCTGAGGTAGAATGGCCATTGATGGGTTGGAAGGTGGTAGTGAGTGTGTGAGCACATATGTATTATTAATTCCTTATTGCCTAATCTCAATGCTGTTTTGAACATTAGAGTTTCTTGTTTGGCTCTTAGGTTTGGCACAGATATGCAGATGATTAATTTCACCACTGGTGAATTCCAGCTCACCAAAGCTTGCCCTTACCAGGTAGGAGGTCATCTTTAGACTCTGAAACTGCTGACTTGCTAGCTGTAGAAACAGGGGGCCTTGCTTCCTTGTATTCTGGTGTCCATATGCTCTGGGCTGGCCCTTGTTTTCACTCTCTGTACATGAAACATACATAGCAGGGTTTGTTTGTTTGTTTGTTTCTCATAGTGCTGCAGGATGAGTTTAGTCTGAGTCATTTTAACGCGATGGATTAGATTCATGCAAAAGAAGAAATAGCAACTTAATCAGAGCTATGTAAAAAAATAAAACTATGTAACTAGAGAACTAAGAATTAATTTATGATTCTCTTAGGATCCCTTGGCTCCTTCAAATACTTTTTTTAGTGTGCTGTAAGGGAAAAGTAGATACATTTTAAAAAATGTATTCCTATGTACCAGGTGTGGTGGTGCATACCTTTAATCTCAGCAGTTGGGAGGCAGAGGGAGGTAGGTCTCTGTGAATTCTAGGCCAGTCTGGTCTACTCAGTGAGTTCCTGGACAGCCAAAGCTGTCCTGTCTGAAAAAGCAAACAAACAATGAGCTCTCATATATCTTAGTGATTGGAATAGTCCATGGACTCCTGTGATACTCAGGTCCACTATTTAAAAGGGTTCTTTAGCATTCTTAGACCTCTAGGCAGCCATGGTACCTTTTCTAAACATTTAGAAGGAATTAAATTATTACATGGTGGGATTTTTGTTTGCCAGTGGCTTTAGCCATCTCGTTTCTCAGTTTCCGTTTAGTAGTGGAGGTTTGTGTGTTCAGGATCAAAGTTAAAGCAACTATAAAGAATGTACACAGACATAGGCATCCGTTTCCACCTCTGTCCCTCCAAAACTATACTCCATACAGTGTAAGTGGAAGTTAGGAGGGAGATGACAGAGAGCCTCAGCCTATCTGGAAGAGCAGGAGGGCGGAGGCAAGGCGCTTAAGTGCGCTTGCTGCAGAGACTTGTTTGCAATAATGGACCAATCATCCCTTCTCTGAGATCATTTGGGTGGCACTGGAGGAGTGGAGCCATGGGTCACATGGTCACTCATCTCCATGGTGACCCTGCCCTCTTCTCTGCTCCTCTGCTTCTGTTTCCCAGGTAGCATCCAGGGCGATGGAGATTATTAGTTCAAAATACTGAGAAATGCTTTGCCTACTTTTAGTAAGTCATTTATAATTTGAAATTGAGAAACAAAAGCAGATTATTTTATGTCTATTTTATCCAGATTTGAATACATTGGGTGACTCATCTAGATAGTGTTTATATTAGCAGCTAGAGAATTTCCCTTCTAAGAAATAACATCTTTGTGATTTGGGAATCTTTGTTGACCTACGATTGACATACACACATAAACAAACAAACAAACAAATAAGAGATGCTCGAACTTTAACTCAGAGCTGTTAAAGCTCTCTGTCATGGGGCTGGAGAGATGACTTAGTTGAGAGTATTTGTCCTCTCCTGCAGAGAACCCAGACTTAGATCACAGTAACTCAGTGGCTCACGGTTGCCTATAACTATAGTTCAGTGAGTTCTTCACACAAATAGTGCTTGAGAAGACAGGAGGGGAAATGTATGTGCACATAGATAAAAATATTTTGAAGAGCATGAAACTATTTTCCATATGAAAGAGGACTTTGACATTGTAATTTCATTGACTTGCTTGTAGAAATGTAGTTTTGGAGGGGGAGGAGTGAAGAATGTAAGGAACTGGGTAGTGCAGGTTTGACTCCATCTGCCTATATGATTTTGGGCAGTTTTTTCATCTCATCTTTGACCTTCATAACAACATTTGAAGATTCAATAAGGTTTATAAAACAGATTGCTTAATGTTTTATGTGGGTTAAATAATCTACTTCCTGGCATATGGGGGGAAAACATTTAATAGAAAGGTGCTATTGGTGTTATTACAGCTTTAAACTAAGATTGGCATCATTTTGGTTCAGTGTTTATATTATATTTATAAAGCAAAATTTTGTCTTGCAGAGTTTATAATTTTAATTGAAATGAATACGGTTTATCATTATTTGTCCTTCCACTTAGCACAGAAAATGTCATCAAGGCTTGAAGAATAAAACTAAAAAGAGAAATGTTACTGTACAGATTATATATCATATTTGACAAAAAACAATCATTTGTCATGAAGCAGCAGAAATAGTTTCATTAATAATAGTCAGTGGTAAAACAATAGTATTTATTCAGAGGAATACTGGAGGGGATAAAGGCAAATGTAAATAAATAGTGGTCTCTCTCCTAAAGAAAGAGAGAAACTCATTTAAAATTTTTTTTTGTAAAGCCTAAATTCATTATATTGAAGACAATCTATGCTTATCTGATGTGGGTAGGTGATCTTATTCAATTGCTATAGAGATAATCATAAAAGGTCCGTTTTCTGATCGTTTCACAGTGTTCGGTATTGCGGGCATCTAACTCCAACTCCCACTCAGACCGGGGGTCAAATCCATTTTGCAGTATTCTGCTTGACTATTCTGCAGTTACCCTGAAGTTTCTCATATCAGGCACAGGAAGTATTGAACACTTAAATGTTCAGGATAAACAAGTTCAGATAGATCGGCAAGAGAAGGGGGTGAGGTTTGGTGGTATAACATTTGCTTAGTATGCATAAGGTCTTGAATCCTGTCCCCAGTACAACAAATACGAGGAGAGAAAAGAAAATAGTTGGATGGTAGGGTGTATGCAGTCAAGCTTATAACGGGTATGCTTAGAGACTGGAAGCCTACTCTGCTGATTTGCTGTGGTTAATAGTGTCCTGTTACCTGTAGGGTGAACCTTCAGAGGAATCCAGTTTGGGCGGGCTCCATCTGTACTTGCATCCTCTGGAGATGAGAAGGGTTGGTGTTGTGTTCACACCAGTGGACTATGGAAAAGTCACCTCCCTTATACTAATCCGGTAGGTGTATGCCTGTCACAGACAGAGTCTGTGTAGGCAGAGTTTTTCGTCAGGACCACAATCATCTCTGTTTGGTCAGCCACTTTCCAAATAACCACTCAGAGACTTACTATTATAAATGCTCAGCCAATAGCTCAGGCTTGTTACTAACTAGCTCTTAAAACTTAAATTAACTCATGTCTATTAATCTATGTGCTTCTCCAAGGTTTATGACTTTTACATCTCCTGCATATCTTGCTTCCTTCCCATCTGCCTGGTGACATCTCTGACCCACCCTTCTTCTTCCCAGCATTCTCTCTGCCCCTAAAGTACTGCATAGCTTCCGGCCAATCAACTTTTTATTAGCAGTGAGAGCAACACATTTTCACAATGCACAGGATTGTTCCACAACAAGTCAGTCTCTTTCTCACTATCTCATCTTTTTCACTGCTCAGAGTGCAGTGGTGGGGCTGTGTTGTAGATTAGGAAGAGGTAGGGGCTAAATAAGCTAGTGTCTCCAGGGGGAGAACATATTTCACTCAGCCTCTAGTCAGATATGGGCCCAAAAGGTGGAAAAGACCCACACACACACACACCTTTGTCCTTGGCAATAAAGATAATTACAGTAGTGCTGTAGACCTTCCCATGGGTAGATTTGGGCCTCCAGCCTCTTGTGCTGTGCGGCCCGAAGGACAGTGGAAAAGTGCCTCACTGGGCAGGCCCACTGGCATGTCCCTTTCCTCTTGAATGGCAGCTACTGCTTGTTGATTTAAGTAGGAAAGATGCATTTTATTCTTTACTTTTTTCCATAGTGGATAGTCTTTCTGAAAGTCTTTTTGCAAAAGTACAGACCTGAATTGAAGCTGTTTGCAACTTTGAATAAATAACACTTTAATTACTTTTCAAAAGCTTTTCTAATCAGATCAATTGCACCAAGTTTATTGGAGTCTGCTTTGAATATGCCAGGATCAGTTCTTCTGCAACTGAGTGATACTAAAAAGGAAATGTGCTAAAATAAAGTCCGGAGCATCTGTCCTCCTAAGCCTTGGCCCAAGACTCTACAACTTCCTGTTGACGTGTGTGTTTCTTTTGAAACCTAGTCTTCCTAAAGACGGTTTCAGAAATTATATAAGTAAATGTTTCTTCCCTAGACTTAAAAATGAAGTTTTTAATGGTGTTTCATCTAGTTTTGATGGTTTCCTTACTGATTAACACAGTATTTTCTTCAGACATTTCAGTGTATTTGACATAATTAGAAATATAGATGAGTTCTCTCTGTACTTCTGTGGCATTGTCATCATGATGTCAGCTAATAAAAAGATGAACACCGCCCTGCACACACTGCATTAATAAGAATCTGACTACTTAATTGTAATTTGTGGGGTGATATTTTTGAGTATTTGATCCAATAAAAAATAAAACAAAACAAAAAAACAATTCTAATTCTAGAGATATCCCATCTCACCGAAATCACTATGAAAACCCCCTTACAAATCGGTTTTGTCATTTTGTCAATTTTTGTTAGCATCCATGTCTGCCACTTTATTTGATGTCTCGGGGTGTGGCCACCACCCTGGTGCTGTGCATCCATTTGTGGTAGGATGGTTGGAAAATGCTAGTCACTCACACCCTCTGCTGCCAGCCAGTTTGAGCATTCTGGACTATCAGTCTTTTCCCGGAGGCACTTTAGTCTGTAAGGTACATGAGGTGCCATACTTGTAAGAGATTGCTATGTTCTTAACTCACAGTATTCTGGCTATGTAGGAATAGTGCCATATAAACTTTGCAGCATGTAACACTGAAGCTAAGCTCCCCACCGTCCCGGGACATGGTTTAGCATGTGCTTTAGGACTGTGTTGATTTAGGCCTAGGGTGACGTTGCTGTGCTTCCCTTCATTGCAGGAATAACTTAACTGTCATCGACATGGTTGGTGTGGAAGGATTTGGAGCACAAGAGCTCTTGAAAGTGGGTGGAAGACTTCCTGGTGCAGGAGGGTCACTCCGATTTAAGGTGCCTGAGTCCACTCTGATGGATTGTCGTCGACGTGAGTTAACAGGCTTGACACCTGCAACATCTTTTTCTGGCTACTACATAGCAAGCTTGAGGCCAACCTGGGATATATGAGGCCCTGTCTCTTCCCTGGTCATGGGGTACATGATACCTTGCAGTAAATCCAAGCTATTTGTCTCCAGGACGAATAAAACATAGAGTTTCGCCTCTAGTGGGTGAAGGCAAAATCTTCACTCGAGAGGAATCTGGACTTGAGTATTTTTATTGTCTCCTCATTATATAGCAGAATCTAGAGGTGGTAGAGTAAGAAACTATTCTACAAACAAGGTAGAAATCAGGGTTTGACTGTGTTCAGCTTTTTCACATTTTTAATAATGTTTTGATTTCATTAATGACTAAAGTCAGTTTTGAAGTGTGTATATATTAAATAAAGCAACTTTTTTCTTATTAGAACTGAAAGACAGCAAGCAGATTTTATCTATTACAAAGAACTTCAAAGTTGAGAATATCGGCCCTCTTCCTATAACTGTGACGTCCTTGAAAATCAATGGATATAACTGCCAGGGTTATGGATTCCAAGTGCTAGATTGCCATCCGTTTTCATTAAACCCAAATACATCTCGTGACATCAGTATCGTGTAAGTGCTGGGGTTTAAATTCATTTCAGTTCATGGTGTACTGTTGGGGGAGGTACCCAGCCCGTTAGTTACTGATACCTGACCCTGCTTTCATATAAATATTTGGGTTTTTTTTATTAAAAACATTTTTTATAGGTGTTTTGGCTGCATTTATGTCTATGTTCCATGTGCGTGGTACCCAAGGAGGCTAGAAGAAGGTTTCTGGTCCCCTGGAACTAGAGTTAGAGATAGTTGTAAGCTGTCATGTGGATATTGGGAATTGAACCCAGGTCCTCTAGAAGAGGAGCCAGTGCTCTTAACCACTGAGCCATCTCTCCAGTCCTGAGTATTTTTATGTAGGTCAAAGTTTTGCTTCTATTGTTATTTTTGCTTTGTGGTAAGAATTAAAACCAGGAAATAATCATACTGATGAGCCCCTTACCCCTAAAAACAGTAAACAATCATACTGATGAGCCCCTTTCCCTAGGTTTACTCCTGACTTTACCTCTTCCTGGGTCATCCGTGAGCTGATGCTGGTAACTGCAGCAGACCTGGAGTTCCACTTCACACTCAACGTGACTCTCCCTCATCACATGCTGCCTGTGTGTGCAGAGGTAGTTCCGGGGCCCAGCTGGGAGGAGTCCTTTTGGAGGCTCACAGTCTTCTTTGTCAGGTAAACTGCCACCTTTCCCACCCTTCTCAGGCAGAGTACTAAAGCCTGATGGCATGGGAAGGCCAGGCGGTGGTGGAGTACACCGTTAATCCCAGCACTCAGGAGGCAGAGGCAGGCGGATCTCTGTGAGTTCGAGGCCAGCCTGGTCTACAAGAGCTAGTTCCAGGACAGGCTCCAAAGCCTGAGAAACCCTGTCCAAAGACAGAGAAACCCTGTCTTGAAAAACAAAAAACAAAACAAAACAAATGGAGTGAGAGTTTTGTTGCTTTGAGTCCTCTGATGTTTGATCAGGAGACAAGGCAGTCATGGAGCTGTGGTGAGTTTTTAGGAATCTGCCTGAGAGGCTGTAGGACTTGAAGTGTGACACACAGCTGTCTTCCACATTCATTCATTGCCAGTCACAGTGGCAGACTGAGGGTTGACATGCTCTGTGCAGTGACTATTTAACATTATAAGACCATAATGATCCTTTATTTTTTTATTTTTATGAGACAGGGTTTCTCGGTGTAGCCTTGGCTGTCCTGAACTCACTTTGTAGATCAGGTTGGTCTTGAACTCAAGAGAGCCGCCTATTCCTGCCTACCAAGTGCTGGGATTAAAGGTGTGTGCTGTCACTACCCGGCAAGACCACAGTGATCCTCTAACAGTAACTTTATTTAGAAAATACATTTAAAAAATGAATTGTCATGTCAACCTTATGAATGTACACATTTTTTTAAAAAAAACTGAGTGCTTTTTTTTTAACCTTTAAGAAACATTAGAAATTATGTTGTTCATTTAATGAAATGTAATACCATTTCTGTAGCTATTTTCTGTTTATTCACCACTCTTCTTTAATAGAAAAAAACTTGCTTTGAGGTCTTCTCATTGCGTTGCCTGTACCAGACTCAAGCAGTCCTCCTGCCTCAGCTCTTGAGTAGCTGGAACTGCGGCTGTATTCTAGTGGCCCTTCTTAATGCTGTTCAGAGCCAGGCAATAATGCGTGGTATTGTTTTCTCCCCAGTTTGTCCCTGTTGGGTGTGATTCTAATAGCCTTCCAACAAGCACAGTACATCTTGATAGAATTCATGAAAACCCGACAGAGGCAAAGTGGCAGCTTGTCTTCCCAGCAGAATGGTGGTTCAGTGGACGCGCTCAGCTCCCATCCTCACAAGTAAGATGTCTCCCTCCGTGCATTTGGGTGGGGTCATTTCTGATTTCCTTGCAAGGTAAAAGAAATTTAATTTTTTATCAAATTCTTTGTAAATTGTGTGAATAGCTTCAATATTTTTTTTTTAGATACTCTGTGTGAGGGCTTGGCTCATTGATGACCTCCCGGTAGAAAACTCACGGGGCTCAGAAAGAAGGGGGAGGCTGGGATTCCTCAGGGCACTGCACCAATTGATCCCCCCTTCTGTGGAAGTTTGCTTTGTATTCATACTAAATGTGTTTCTTTTTCAGAAGCAATTGCAAGAACTTTCTTGACACGTATAGCTCATCTGACAAAGGCAGAGGGAAGAGCTGCCTTCCAGTGGGCCCACCCCTGAGCAGGATCCAGAACGCTGCCAAGAGGAGTCCGGCCACCTATGGTCATTCTCAGAAGAAGCATAAGTGCTCCTTCTACTACAGCAAACAGAAGCCCAGTGCATCCATGGCCAGCAGTGTCAACGTTGCCACGGAGGAGAAGCAGACTTTGACCCTGGCAAGCTCCCTGTCTGCTGCCAAGGAAGACACTTCTACTGATGTCATGAGTGAGAACTGGGTCAGCCTCAGATATGCCAATGGTATGAATGTCAACTTGCAGAAGAATTTAACCCTCCCCAAAAATGTACTGAACAAAGAGGAAAACTCACTGAAAAACACAGTTGTCAATAATACTTCTTCAGAGTGTACTATGAAGGAGGGAATACAGACATGTATGTTTCCTAAGGAAACTGACATTAAAACTTCAGAAAATGTGGTTGAGCTCAAGGAACAAGAAGAGCCCTGCCCACAGAAGACTTCTAAGAAGCCACCCGAAAGTCCTTTGCCCAAAAGCCCACCTCAGTACCAGCAGTCAGACATGCCAGAAGTTTCCAGGAAACATGGTAATATTAGCCACCTCCTTGGTTGTTCTCCTTTGGTCTCTTGTCTATTTCCAGTGAGATTTGGCCTCACCTGTAACCTTGAGACAGATACTGTGCCATCCCCTCCTCTACTCTTTCTTTCAGATTCTTACACTATAGTACAGTGCAGTCTTGTCTGACTCAGCACTGGACTCTTCCCGCAGTCTCCCAAGGCAGGGGCTGCAGAGGAAGCTACCATGCCCAGATGCTGAGATCTTTGGTTTTAATTGTGGGAGCTGAGTGCATTTGCACACAATTTTAGCCAAGGCATAAATGTTGAAATTCAAAACAACAAGGGCACATGTTTTTAGAATGCTATGACTAAGAATTTCAAGTTTTAGAGTAAGTGAGGGTGTTAATGTTGTATATCATTATTAGAGGAATATTGATAGATTTCTAATTATTTGTTCTCAGCTTCAGGCTCGTTGTAAAAAAGTAGTCACCCCTTGCAAGGTTTCTCACTAAACAGATCTATACCAACTTTTGTTTCTCTGTGTAGCCCTTGTTGTCCTAGAACTCTCTCTGTAGACCAGCTGGCCTTGAACTCAGAGATCTGTCTGTGTCTGCCTCCCGAGTGCTAAAATCAAAGGCATGCTCCACCCTACCTGGCTACACCAACTTTTTACCCAGCTATATCAGCTTTTCTAACAGCTGCAGCACCTCCTGTTTCCTGGCCTTGCTTTTTTAATGGCATTTTTGGTTAAAGAAAGACAAATGCTCTTGTGACAGATGCTATTGACTAAAGAAATGGGCAACATGCCCTAGCTGATGCCTGTAGCCTCCACAGAGCAGCCTACACCACCTCTTCCCTACCCCCTCCTCTTTCTCCTTCTGACCAATATATATAAAGAGAAGATCTCATGAAGTAACGCTGGCTGTCCTGGAACCCACTATGTAGATCAAGCTGGCCACAAACTCACAGAGATCCACCTGGCTCAGCCTTCTGAATTAAAGGTGTGTGATACCATACTGGTCAAGCTTCAGTCTTAACATTTAGCTACTAGCACTTGTTGGCCAGCTTCATATTCCTGCAATGAAGAATCTCTTTAAACAATGCATTAGGGCAAAGTTCTGGGGTTCTGTTGTCTTAAGCTTCTGATTGGAGTTCAGCTGGCAAGGTGGTGTCAGAAGAATACACACATATTATGAGCCAGGAAAAAAACAGGCAAGTATAGGAGAAAGACACTAAAGTCTCACAACCCACTTTGAGGGCAAATTCCCAGTGACCTGAAAACCTCCTAAAAGGTTCACTGCACCTCCTGATAGAGCCATCTTGGGAACCAAGGCCTGTGTTCAAACCATAGAAATCTCATTACCGATCACTTGTTGATACTGAAGTGAAGGTATGGAAAGGCTCTGAATTAATTCTAAAGAGATTTATGCATTTGGCACAATCCTCAAATGGAAATTTGACTGTTCCGTAAAGAATATTATGATGTAAAGGGTAGTTGGGATTCTCTGAGAGGAATGTTTTTTATAATTTGAGTTGGTGGGCAAGCATGACCTCAGTCTATCATCAGGACTTTGTCACCAACCCAAACAATGTCTGCTCATCAGTAAACTAAACACCCGTCACTCCTTCCCCCAGCCCTTGGGAACCATCCTCTCTGTCTGTTTGAATGTGACTACATTCGGTCTCCCTCCAACTGAAATTGTAAAATATTTGTCCTCTTTTGTCTGGCTTATTTAATTTAATATATTGTCTTTAAGCTTCCTCACGCTCTATCTTTCAACCAGGATTTTAGTTCCATTTAGAAAAATAAAGTCATCTTAACTAATGTGCATATTGTTTTTGGCAGTGTTAAATGTAGCCCCATTATACAGATTTCCATTCATCCGTTGGTGGACAGCAGGTTATCTCCACCTTTGGGCTACTGTGAATTGTGTCGACACAGAAATGTTAGTGCCCTACCCTCACTTTGACATTTTCTAAAGATTGTAGAAGTATTATATATTTCCACTTGTAAGCAAAGCAAATTTCTGGGGAATCATGGTTATAAAAAGAAATTGTGCCTAAATCTCATTAAATTAAATGTGATTTACAAAGGAAAACACTTATGGGGAATATGAATGGAAAAAAGCTATAAATTGATTTTTTTTTAATGTATTCAAGGAAATAACCAGCAAGTGCCTACCAAGAATGAAGCGGACAGCTGTGAGACTGTGAAAGGGGTCGACACAAAGCTGTCTTCACTAAAGAAGAGTCAGAGAGCATCTCCAGAGAACACGTGTTCTGAGAGGCAGGACACGCCTTCACCAGAGGTCTGTGTTCCTTTCTCTCTACTATTAAAAAAGCAGCGCTCCACTTAAGGCAGAGTGCAGATCTCTCCCATATGTGTATTTCTTTCTCTGTAGATGATAGCAAAACTTTAATATGTTTGCTCAGAAAGTTTTATCTTTGGATTATGTAAGTGATAGTAAATGGTTTTTAGTGAACCCAGATAGCTTTTATTCTCTGGAGGCCCTGATCTTAAGCAGTGGGTTAACTCCTAGTGACAGTAGTGGACTAAAACCAGACCAAACCCACTCCATCTAGTTAGTACTGACAGCCCCATTCCAAGGCAGTCTTGATGAACTGCTGATCTTTCTCCGTCTTACATCTCTTATCATCTTTCCTCTAAAAGATCAGGAAAGTATTATTAATGTAATAGAAGAAAATTTTTCTGCAAAGAGGGAAGAATTCAATGTGTAGATGAAAGTGGTCCACTATGTAGGTCTGGAAAAGTTGATGCGTAATAACAGACATAGTAACATTCTTCATAATCCATGACACTTGAGAGTTGGTCACAGCAAAGAACATGTCATGTCAGAAAATACTGGTGCATTGTCATTGAGAGAGTGAAAACGTGAACAAAGAATATTGTACCCAGCAAACTGAGCCACACATACAGAGATAACAGCAGATATTTTTAAATGAAAATGAACTTGTCTTGAGAAAATCAAGTTAATAAAAACCCACCAAGCTAAAAGTAAAAATAAAGATCGAGGGTTGGGTTACAGAACCTACATTAGAGGTCTGTTAGTGACATTAGCTTATGTTATATCTAGGACTGAGACTGAATAGTCAGCAACAATAAGCCAGAGCCAGACTGCAAATACTGAAGTTTAACCACATAAAAATATAGTACTATATAAAATATGTAGAAGGTGAGGTTGATGAGAGAAGCAGGTGAAATAAATTTTTAACAGTGACCATTCCTGGTACAGGGCAATCTTGTGTTTGGTGTCTGTTTGTCTGTCCCTCTGGTACTGGGGATCAAATCCAGAACCTATCAATGATAAGTACTAGCCCACACTCTCACCCCCACAATCGTAATATTTTTTTTTCCTGTCCCCCCCCTCCCCCCCCCCAGGCAAGGTTTCTCAATGTAACAGCTCTGGCTGTGTTCATAGTCTTATTCTTAAAGAGATATTTGTTGTTTGTTACTTTGTTTTATTTTGTTCTTAGAGACAGGGTCTTTTTACACATCTCTGTCTGTCTTGAAACTCTTGTAGACCACACTAGCCTGGAAGTCAAAAGTGCTTCTCCTGTCTCTGATTCTCAAAGTCTGGGATTAAAGGCATTTGCCACAACATCTGGTCTTTAATGAATTAATATGTTATGCAGAAAACATGTGTAAAGGTTGGCATTTCCTTTGGTTCTACCATGGTTACTTAAGAAAAAAATTAGATTCCTATAAATTGGACCTTGACATTTGATTTAAAAGTAATTCATCATTGTCTTAGTGTTACATGTATTTCCATTAGCTGTTCTGTCACCCTTATGCATGTGTAGCTTCATGGAGAAATATTCAGAAGGAAGATTTGTGAAATACAGGGTGAGTCTGGTTATTTCTGAGTGGTTGCTTTGTTTTCTTTAAATTTGATATAACAAGCATGAATGACTCCTTTGTTTAAATTAAGGGGAGGTGCTACAAAGTAGGTATGGATAGACATTCTGAAGTGGGTTGAGAAAGGCACAGGCACTTGAATGTAATCGGACATCAAGACTAATACTGGCCTACAGGGTCCTGCAAAGCCCTAGAGGAGGTAGCAGCTGGTACAGGTACAGCACACAGAAGGTCTAGGCAGGCAGCATGACCTCCAAGGACTGGGCCCATCAACCGGGAGCAGTTAAGGTGTCATCTGCTTAAAAGGCAGCTGCCCACAGGGAAACAAGGGTGAGAGGGCTCACGGGCCCTCCAGATGAGGACCGCCAGCAGGAGTTAGGGATGGAGTTACCCCTGTGGAGGTGAGCCTGAAGCAGCCTGATTCTCAGGGTTCTCTAAAGTAGTAGTTCTCAGCCTTTCTAATGCTGTGACCCTTTAAAACAGTTCCTCATGTTGTGGTGACCCCCAACAACAAAATAATTTCATTGTTACTTCATAACTGTAATTTTGCTACAATTATGAATCACGATGTAAGTATGTGATCTGCAATCCCTGTGGGAATCACAATCCACAAGTTGAGAACTACTACTCTAAAGTTATTAAACTGTTAACACACGCAAACACAGAGTATATGTTTATATTAAAAGGGCATATGTTAAGCTGACTTGCTAGATGTGGTCTGGATAGTTCAGCAAGGGCTGTCTCACAGTGCAGAGGCTGAGAATCATGTAATTGTGCAGTCCACAAGATTGGATGTCTCTGCAGTCCCAGTCTGGTGCTGGAGTCCTGGAGGATTCTGGGAGAGCTGCTGGTTTTCAGACTGTGTTGGAATCCTGAAGAGTTAAACTTAATGCTGACTGCAGCAACAGGATAGATGAACTCACTAGCAAGATTGAGGACAAGCAAGTTAAAAGCAAAAGCTTTCATTTTCAGTGTCCTTTTATGTGGGCTGCCACTGGAAGGTATGGCCCAGATTTAAGGTGAATTTTCCTACCACACATGGTTCCATCAAGAAAATCCCCTACAACTTCTTAGATTTCAATTACTTCCAGTTGACAATCAAGATTACCTGTCACCCTTTCTCTACAGCAAGAGCAAAGAGAAGATGTGGCCTGAGTCTGAATGCTGGGCAGTGTTGTGGTAGAGGAACAATAAGCTAGGCCCAAAGGTGCAGGAGGGTACACTTCCATTGGCAGAAATAAAGTCACCACATTTAGGGTAGGGAATTAGTGAAGTTTGGAGCTGTGCATGGTGTCTTTTTGATATGGTCTTTGGAGAGTTGGCTGTTGCCTACAGTGACAGAGGAGTCCATATTGAGGTTGCGTTAGGAGGTAATGGAGCCAGTGACTCCAAGGTCCCCTCAGTCTCATGTGGTCCTAAGAAACAGGTGCTGCTGCTGGCTCCCTCTGCCACACACATGTACCAGAACCCCCAAGTTCTGCCTCCAGCCCCAAGTCTTCCCTACTCTTTGGGCCAGATGAGCCTAATATCTGTGGGTTCTTTACTATTAAGGTTTTGTTGTTGTTAACTATTTTTTTGCCATTCATCTTAACCATCATATCGTTGATCCCCCTGTCCTTGGAACTCCACCAGCCCCTGATCAAGGGTGACTGTATCCACCCACCACCCCCCACCACCCCCCACAGGTCTGTGTAGCTGTCCAGACGTCTGCACACAGTGTTGGCAGCTTGCTTAGCAGTATGGACTTTGGGACCCAAGGATGTCCCCTTGGTTGGAAAGTAGATATTGTGGTGCCACCAAGTGGCTGTCCTTGGTCATTTCCTTTGTTTCTGTGCCCCGCTGATTGTGTGGAGTTGTTCCTTAAGGCCTGTGGGAGCCCTGTCCACTGCATTGTCCATTATGAGAAAACCACTCTCGGCAACACACTCCCGGGTGCAGGCTGCAGCATTTGCTTTTCTAGCGCATTCTTGGGACCTGACTTTGTAGTTTGGAAGACTGTGTAAGCCTGTCGCACGCAGAGAATGTTCTCTATTGGCAAGGAAGAGTAAAGGCAGGTGTGGAAGCCATAGACTAAGTTTTAACCTTCGCTCTGGGTTTTTATTTTCTCCTAAGAGAATTTTTTTTCTTAAAAAGGCAATTCATGATTACAAAAGCATAAAAAAGAAGGGGAAAGGGATCCATCCACTAATGTTTTAATGTAATGTCTTTTGAATGAAATTTTGAGAACTTTTAGTATAAGATAGCTAAGAGAGTAATTGTTATCATTGTGTGTGTATGTCAATTATAATTCTGATTTTCTCATGTGATAGAAAATTGAGTGGAAACTGTGATACTCCATCTTCTCCTATAGGTGGACATTAAGGCTACAATAACTCCTTACACCATCAATAACTCTGACTTCTGGGCCTTGGTTCTGAAAAGGATGCTGAAATGGGCATCTTTGCTTTTTCATGAAACAAGTCTTAACCAATAGAAAGAACTTCCAGTCTGGGATATGCCTCTGGGTCCTTTGTGCCTGTGAAATGCATAAAGGAGGCAAGTCTCTCCAAGCTGCACAAGTGTTGTTAAATCTGAGCTCTGATTTTGAGGGGCAGAGAGTGAAAGAGGGAGAAGGCCCACCCCCTAGAAGAGGAGAAGATGCTTTACAATACAAGAGGCCAGGGACCCACTCCCCATCACCACCAACTGAGTCTCATATATGTGCAGCTGTTAGTATGTCACCCACTGGATTAAGTTCTTCATAACCACATTTACACAAGAACTTCACTCTGACTTTATTTACCCAAGAAGCTGTGGCTAGTTTGGCACATCCTGTGGCAGTCTGGCTGCCTGGTCACACAGAGTTCATCTGTAAACAAATAAGAACACGCACACATAGCTTGAGCCTTACGGGGCCTGTCTGATTTTGCTTCAGCAGTTGGTTCATTGAGTCACAGGCACTGATGAGCAGATGGAGGCTGAGGGGTTTACCGCAACCGCCTACATGTCACTGGCAGATCTTTCCCCCTCTCAGACCCTTGGGAGTGTCATAAGCAACAGTTACTTTTTTCTTTGTCTGCAGAGACTGAGAAAAAGTGGCCTCATGTCTCGACAGTGCTGAGAAGTTCTGCATGTAGATAGAATCGGTCCCCAAAAGTTAACAAAGGCACTCATGAGTTTTGTCTTCAGACAGTCTCTTGAAGCCACAAATGTTTCCTTTTTCCTCTTCAGCAGGAAGATTCTTACAGGAAGAGGAAGCTTCAGGAGAAGAGAGAAGGAAGCACGCAAAGCCTCAATTGGAATAAAAACCGAACATGTAGAAAAAACAAGAAAAGGGGCGCTGCTCAGACCTCCAGGTATGCAATGCCTGCAGCCCCTTACCGGTCTGATCCAGATTTCCATTCCACTCAACTTTTGTTTCTGTAAGGCTGGGTACCATTGTAGCATAGTGCAATGTATTCAGCCCAAAATGTAGTTACTAAATTAATATTTTTTTTTTGTAATTTTACTCCTTAAAAGTACTGTAACATGATCTTTTAAGACTTTTATTTTCATCTGTCCCTTATAAAATGATAAAAGCTATGGGAAATTTTAGAGGACAGACCTAAGCTGGCCCTCATAACAAGGCCTCATTCAGCTTATGCTTTTGGGGGTAGAGGGTTCGAGAAAGCCCTGGCACAGGCACACACCCACACACCCACCACCCAGCTGTGTAATAAGGTAGTATAGTCACTATTCTCCTGTCCTTCACTTTAACCCTGCAGAAAGGCTCCAGAAAGATGGTGTCCTGATAGTGAGGTGTTTGTGTTGGGCCACATGGTCAGTCAGGCTACAGTTTGGATGGATGGAACCTTTGAAGTTGGGCACTATGCCTTGGAAACCCTGCTGCTTGGAGGGGCTAGCTTCTCAGACTTGGATTTCTTTACTTGGAAGATTAGAGACTAAACTATGTCTGTGGAAGCTCTCTCTGTATTGCTGGGGTTCCAGAGATAATCTCCTAAATCTAGCACATTCAGAGTTTCTCAGCTTGGAGGGTGTTTGTTTGTTTGTTTGTTTGTTTGTTTGTAACCAGATCAGCAGTCACTCTTACACCACATCCAGCAACAGTGGCTTTTGAGTTCAGGTTTTTCATCTTAGACTCCCAGCATAGCACACATATATGTCAGGCCTCTAACACACATATCCCCCTTTCTTGCCTTAGCTACAAGCAGGATTTTCCTGTTCCCCAGTCCCCCCTTGTGAAGAGTGTCCCCTTGCAGTGAACTTGGTTAGGTGTTTGAGCATGCTGTTGTTGGGGTCTTGCATACTTAGTGGGAATGAGGTTCCACTGTGCTATAATTGAGCATCCTAAGGGCCCAGTGTACCCAGGAAGGCTGCTACAGAGTTCAGAGCCCAAGTGGGCAGCCACTGAGCTCAGAGACCTTAGTTCAGCATTGCCATAGCTCTTCAGGGTGTAGTTTATATTCCTGTAAAACAGTCAGGTGACAGTTCCAGGGTAGCTTTCTGGCTCCTTCTATACCTAATTCACAGGAACAGTCAGCACAGTGGAAATAAACTTGTTATGTACCACATCATTTGTTGATATTTATTAAAGAGTTGGAGTGCAATATCCTGTATAGAGGAAACATCAGGCCTTTCTGCATTCTCCTATATGTATTTTCATGACTCTAGGATCACACCAAAGATAGATAGATAGATAGATAGATAGATAGATAGATAGATAGATAGATAGATAGATAGACAGATAGATAGATAATGCATTTGTCGTCTGTAGTAGCCCCACCTTGTGATGCCAGTCTGTAGGAACCTGACTTAGGTGGGTTTCAGTCAGATCCAGCCTACTTGCTGGATGATACTAAGGAAAAGATAGAGACTTGCTGGATGATACTAAGGAAAAGATAGAGACACAGAATAGGCACAGGAGGGCAATCCAGTGAATACTGAGTGACTCGGGTTTATTCTTCAACATTCTAATATACCCCAACCAAAAGGGGGGAAATGGCAAAAGACTTCTTTATCGTGATACAAGAGACAAACAGACTTTCTTCCTTAATTCTCCAAACATTTTGTAATCATGCCTTAGACTAAATCTCTCATTATCTGGCCTTGAGGGTTAAGAGTGACTACACCTTAGACCAAGATTCTTGTTACTTAGATAAGGCATTCACAGCTAAGACCAAACATACTTCAGTAGCTATGCCTTAGACCTTTAGGTCTTATGACTTAACCTTGGAAAGGTAAGGACAGTTTTTAACTTTCTGACCTTAAGCCAAGATGAAGGGGAGCCACCTCTGTGGGCCCCGACAAACAGATAGTATAACATCACCAATTACATCTTAGGAAACTTGTCTGAGATCCAAGCAAATTATTAAATTGTTTGCAAGTAACTGGTGAGTAATCTGTAGCCTCCCACAATTGAGAACACGGGAGGCAGACAGATGCCGCTGGACTGTGTTTCTGGGTGCTTGCTTCTGTCCACATACTTTTTGTCTCAACCAGAAGATAGTGACTTCCCACTCTGCATCTCCCATGTCTAGGCTGCTTTCTTGCCACCTCACACACCTCACAAAGGCACTGCCAGGGCCCATGCAGAGAACCATGTCATTATTCACAGTGTTTCCACAGTTTTTCTTTAATTTAAATTGTTTTATTGGTGTGTGTGCACAAATGGGGGTGTGCAGTGGGAGTACATGTTAATGTAGGGGTCCAGAGGCTGGGATCCAGAGGCTGATGTTGGTTGGGTATCTTCCTCAACCACTTCACCTTATATATTGAGATTGTTTCTCACTGAATCTGGAGCACACAGATTAGCTCATCTGCCCATCCTGCGAGCCCCAGGGACCTCCCATCTCTGCCACTCCAGTTCTGGGTTTACAGGCTGCTGTGTCTGGCTTTTTACATGCATAGTAGAGCTCAAACTCTGTTCCCCATGCTTGCATACAAAGCACTTTAGCAAATGAGCAATCTTCCTAGCCCATGCATTTCCATATTTCTACTTAGAAAAGTGTGTTGTCATTATTTCCTTGAGGAGTTCATGGCCCTGTAGCACAGGTGTGGTTTAAGTTAGAACTAGGGAAGCTGCTGAGTTTTCACAGCAATTGTGCAGGGTATGGTGATCGCTAAGCAAATGTTTGCAAATGAGGAAGAACATATTTAAATGAACTCTCTGGCCTCCCACTGCTAAACAGCAGATTCACCCACTAAAAATCCAGGAAAACAGGCCAGGAGCCCTGGCTCTGCTCCTGACTGCCAGGCAACCTTGAGCAATACTGTAGTATCAGTTTTTCTCTTTATAAAACATAAAAATAGATTAAATATCCCTAAATTCATTCTAGTTCAAAATGGCAATCTGTTGAGGCTACAGGAGTGCAAATAGCAATAATAATAATTGAACCTATGACTTGTGTGTGCTAAACATATTTCTATCACTGAGCCATCCCTCATCTCCCACATCTTTTAGGGGCCTTACTTACTCATCATCCTCCCATGGGATGCAGAGAGGAGACCTAAACTTATCCCAGATTGCAATTCTCACCTGACAAATCTCAAGCAGAAAGTATATTTATGTAATGAGGTAGAGATGTGATCTTTCTTATGGCTCTCCCAGGCCTTCTGAACAGAGTGAACTGAAGCTTGTGTGCAGTGACTTTGAGAGGCCAGATCCAAGCACTGACATCAGAAGCTGGTGTGCACAGGACAGCACTGGGGAGGTGTGTAAAGCTGGCGTGGAGATCTCAGACAGCTCCCCTGCACAGAGAGAGGAGGGTACGTAGCACAGACCCGTGAATGGTTTCCTTGCAATCTGTTCTTTAAGAGTCTCAAGATTTCGAGAAATAGCACGTCAACTGTCTGTTTATAGATCACATAGCTGTTAGCAACTCCAGCAGAAAGTTGTAAGGGTTAGACGAGAAAGCACATGCTCTTCTGAACCTGAGCACAGCTGCTGTCCGCTTCCAACTGTCATTGTGCATACTGTTAAAGGAACAGGGCCAGTATGCAGGGCCAGGAGCCTTAGCCAGGGCTTCTTGGGGAAAGAGCAGAGCCAGGTAAGTGAGGTGTCCCACTTGTAAACAGGTAGCTTCTGCATGTGTAGCCTTGTAATTTCTGGATCAGAGAGCTGGGACACCAGTGCCAGAGCCAGTGTAGAAAAGAATAGTCTATTCAGTACAATAGACTCACTTTTCTTGATAGAAATATTGCTTATTTCCTGAACCATTTGCATGCAGTTCAGTTGTTTTGCATTTTGAGGCTCACATCCCATGTGCATGCTCAGCAAGCACTTCTCCACTGAGTCCCAGAGCCCTGGAGCCATTCTTAGATGAAGGTTCTACTTGGTCCTACTGTCTGTCCACAGGCAGAGTAGACTTACCCTGTGTTTCCTCACATCCCGAGGTCCCATTTTTTACTAGCTGAGCAGAGGTAGCTGTGAACCGACCCTGCCTTCCTATTTTCCTTCTCCACTTGCCATAACTGGCACTAGTGGGAACTGCCTTGGTGCAGCACGGCCCCTCTTCTGCCTCTCCAGACAGTTACTACCAGAAGTCTGAGAAGAAGCGTGCAGACAAGTTTTGCTCGGACTCCAGCTCTGACTGTGGCAGCTCCTCAGGCAGCGTGCGGGCCAGCCGGGGCAGCTGGGGCAGCTGGAGCAGCAGCAGCTCTGACTGTGACAGGAAGCCAGTGGTGGATGCCCAGCACTTTGTGCCACCCGGTGAGTACAGGGCGCTCATCCTACCTGCAGCCCGCACACAGTCCAGGGGTTCCTTACAGAGGACAGAGCAAATGGGCTGCAGCTTTGAAGCTTGGCTTGCCGCGGGACGCCAGCTTCCCTCTCCTCCTCTTCTCTCCTCCTGGTCACTATTGTTACTGATACTATTTCATTTACATCCTTGAAACACATCAAAGACCTGTATATTTGTACATAACTTTTTATCATTCCAAAATATTTCACAGAACTGACTATTTCTTAATTCATTTTTAAATGTTCTGAGTGGTGGCACAAAGCCGGGTTTATTCACATTGCTGTACAGCCACCCACCACCAGAACTTTCCATCCTTCCCTACTGAAACTCTGTACCCATAAATAGGAACTTCTGCTTACCTTCTCCTGTTCTCTAGCCATAAGCATTTGGCTGCTTGGTTATCTTAAATAAGTAAGTCCTGAATGAGTGTAGACATGCCTGGCTGTCTTCTGTGGAGTATAAGATTGAAGCTTATATGGTGGTTGTATGCACATCATGGATGGTTGTGACCTATGTATGATTATCATATGTGGAACAGAAATGGTTTTGGATCATGCATGTTTATTTCCTGTGGGTCAGACATGATTATTTTTTGGTGAATGGTGTATTTCACCCAGCCTGACATCCTCAGGACTCATTGTATTACAGAACGTATCAATTCCCTTCCTTGTCAAGGATTAATGGCATTCTGTTATTCATGTCTAATATGTTTATTTATTGGGTGTATTTATCAGTGGGTAGCTGGTTGTGTTTACCTTTTGGCTATTGTGAATAAGAACAATGCTTATCTTCCTCATTCTTGAGAATTTAGTGACAGGAGAGATCAGAGTCATGACTATATTCCTGTCCTTCAGAATTAACTTTTTTCTACATTTACTCTTGTGGAGTTTTTGTTTTGTTGTTGTTACATTTATCTGTTACTGTGTGTGTGTGTGTGTGTGTGTGTGTGTGTGTGTGTGTGTGTGTGAGTGTGAGTGTGTGCGCTCGCATGCATGCATGCATGCATGAGTACTTGGGCGTTTACATACATACACATACACATATCTTGTACATGTGGATGTCAGAAGATAGCTTGTGGAAGTTGATTCTCTGCTTCCACCCTGTGGGCCCCAAGAATTAGACCAAAGTCATCAGATATGAGATGTGACAGCAGGTATCCTCCCCCCCCCCACACACACACACCATTTTTTAAAAGGGAGGAAAACGGTTTGTCATCTACCCACTTTTCTCATGACCTTTTTTGCATGTTTTAAATACATTCTTTTTTGTTTTATGCTTACAGAAAGATGGGGAATTATTTGTTCTTAGTTTGTATAAATGAAACGCTAGCTTAAAATAGCATTTTGGTTTTCACTAACTCGTTTTACTAGTCCTGTGTGAGCAGTTGAGTTGTTTTCTACACAGTGAAAGGGGAATGCAGAGACTAGAGATGCTCATCGTGCTGTCCTGTGGGTGTGGGTGTGGGCATGTTCACCTTGGGCCATGAGTCCTGAGAAAATGCAGGCGAGCCCCTGCTCCCAGTCTAGATGTGTGCGCGAGGGCTCAAAGCAATCCTTGATTGCCCTGCAGTTGTGATGTGCTGGGTGGAAGTTCATGTTTGAGTCCAGGTTTCTCAGAAGTCCAGGGTACTTGCCACTGTCTCCTGTCTCCAATCCTCCCCTTTAGGGATGCCTACAGCAGAAGCTGGTAGACAGGTGTGGGGACCCAGCCCTGGAAGCCCAACACTGGCACTTGGGCAGCTGTTGGTAGGGAACATGACTTTCAGGCCATGGGTCAAGACCCTACCTGAAAATCCTAAAACAAGAAGCAGGGCTGTGGCTTAGCATGTGCAAGGCTTGGGGCTCAAGTCCAAATCCAAATGCCCAAAAGAACAGAAGGTTGTGAGATACCAGCCCTAGAGAGGGCCCAGGTCCTCAGCATTCTTTATGTTTCCGTCTTGTTCCCCATTCACCCTGTGTTTTCCCAGTGCTCCTAAAGTGTCAATCCTCAGATCAGTGCCGTGTGTTTGGTGGTGTGCGTTAGCTGTAAAAGGTAAGATTGTTCTCATCCTCCATGAACAGACAGGCCCTTCCTTGGAGAAAGTTGCAGCCTCAACGTTAGATAAGGGGCAGGCTTTTGGCATTTTGTTGGACAAGGAGGATTTTCATGGCTAGAGGCAACTTGGATTTGACACACTAGTTTTGTACTGTCTATCAAAGGACCAAGAGTTTGTCAGGCAGTACACGCATGGGACTTGAAAACTAAACTTTGAGAAAACAAAAAAGGGATGACATTCAAAGAACTATTAATAAATACCATTACTAGAACTATTCATGGAATCACCGTGCAGCAACATGGTACACTCTTCACGTTGTGTCTGAAGTTTATGGCATGGCAGGAAAACATCCCTGAGCTTGGATCCCAGCACCCATAGAAAAGCCAGGGGTGGTGATGGCTTGGAGGACAGGGCAAGGACAGATCTTTGGAGCTCATGGACTTAGTTCTGTCCATGACAGACAGGGGCAGGCCCTGTCTAAAACACCAAGATAGAAATGACAGAGGAAGACACCCAACATTGACCTTTGGCCTCCACATACATGTTGACGTGTACCTGCATACATACCTGCAAAATGCACAATAGAGAGAATGAGTGAATGTGTGTCAGTTTAATATGAGAAACAAGTCCTTCATTACAGGCTAACATGACACTTGCTGCTTGTTCTCAACCTGGAACATGCACAGTTGAATTGAGATATGATGACTCTGATAGTGTGTTGCTTTTAATGCAGGAGATGGTGTTTCCTCCCAGGATTTTCCTCTGGAAGCTTCCATCCCCTTGAGCCTCTCTCACCACATGTGCAGCCCCACGTAAGTCCAGGGTCCTCACTGCCACAGTGTGGATTTGCTTTGTCTGTCTGTGAGGTGCTTCTCAGTGTCTTGCTCTCTAGGCTGAATCATGGAAGCCTTTGTAAAGACCCAGGGAAGTAAAACCTGATTACATACAACTCAAAAGAATGATCGTGATCAGGGCTTTTGTGGGGAATCTCTGCTTTTGTTGTCTTCTCAGCGTTGTGACACACTGAGGAATGTGTCACCTCTCATCTCCCCCCCTGGGCTAGGACTTCAGTTCTGTCTGAGCACCAATGGTTGAGAAAGCCTCTAAGGCACTGGTGAACACATTTACAGTTCCTCTGTGTGATACTTCCTGCAGCATTATACAGTTGCCCCTTGGTAACTGTAGGCACTTACCAAGGTTCCTACAGATACTCAGTCCCCTCATATAACATGGAGAGTGGGATATACCTCAGAAGACTGAGGCAGGAGGATTTCCATGAAATTGAATAGCTTGGGCTTTGTAGTGCTAAGGCTGACCAGTACTATGTGGTGAAACCCTGCCTCAAAGTAACAACAAAAGGACAATATTTTCATAGAACTATATATGTTAAATCATGTCTAGATTACTGGCAGTGTTAATGCAATACAAATGACTTGTAAATTGATGTCAGACTACGTTGTTTAGGGAATAATGACAAGAGAAAATGTATGTGGTTTTGGGTACAGACCCGGCCTTTATAAGTCTGATTCCACAGTACATGGTAGCTGCTGTGCAATGCCTCCTCCAGATATTTTCAGGCCACTCACATGGAACCTGAGATGGCTGAGGGCCAGCTGTACCTTTCACAATGAGAGGAGTGCAGCATCAGCAGGAAGGACAGAGTTTTGCCTTGTGTGAGTGTATGAAGACTTGGCTACTGCATAGGAAAGCTCCCTGTGAACTGTCAGTCAGAGGCAGAAAGGCAGCCAGCAGTGAAGGTGCTTCTGTCTGTACACAGATTGGAAGCTGCAGCTGACCTTATGGAAGTCCAGATGGTTTGTTCAAGCAAGACATCGTAGTATTCCTCAACTCTCGCCTGGCTTTGTGAATCTGAACATCACTGTTTCTGACGTGGCTTCTGTGAACTCAAATGAGATTTGGTAATGTGGTATCTGGATTTCTTTGTGCGGGGAAGTCATGGTTTCCTGTCCTCCCTTTGCCCACAGAGATGTGAGTAGCCTGCCTGAGTTCACAGAGTCCTCCTGTCCCAGTCTTCCTGCTGCACCCTCAGATGCTGGAGAAGAGAAAGGTGAGTCTCACTATGGCAGGCACCAGCCAAGTGCTATACATGGCTTCCTGGCTGGGAGCTGGCACCTTGGGTGGGGACCTCTCCCCAACCATGTTTGCTGGCATTAGGAGGGCACCTGCTCTGTGGAGAGACACATCTACTGCCCCGGCTACCCATTCTGCATCATTGGGAACACCCTTGGGAACCAAGACACAGACAGACATTACACAGCCCTTGCCAGAGCCTCCCACTGTGCTGCACTCACATCCCCAGTAGGATAATAGAAAACAAGCAGATGCGTAGCTCAAGAGAAGCAAGCCGGGACAGTGGGCTTTCTGTCCTCACCTGACCCTCGTCTCCCCAAGTTAATGGGAGCCCATTAACTGGGCCCCAGCAGCCTGGGTGAACAGCTTGGCCTCTCAACCAGGATGGAGACAGAGAGTATGGAAGACAATGGCCCCAGACTGGAGACCTTGCTGGTCAGAAGGAACCCCTGCTTCTGCCTGGATCTCTAATGAGGAGTCCCTCTCTCCTTGTTTTGTTAGGGTTTCTATTGCTGTGAAGAGACACCAAGTTGACCACAGTGACTCTTATAAAGGAAAACATTTAATCAGAGCTGGCCTACAGTTCAGAGGTTTAGCCTCTTCAAGGTAGCATGCAGACAGTCATGGTGCTGGAGTAGGAGCCATGGGCAGCAGAAGCAGCTGTGTCACTGGGAGTGGCTTGAGCCCTCCTCCACAGTGACACATTTCCTCCAACAAGGCCACAGCCCCTAACAGTGCCATACATGAGTCCATAGGGGCCCTTCCACCACACTCCTCACCATCTTTCTGTTCCCAGCTTCTCCATTCTCTTCTTCTTAGCCTCCCCGTGACCTGTTTTATTATGGGACTTCTTCCAAATCAGAAATCATGGAAGGACATGCCTGGTGTTTACTCTTCGTGCTAGCATTAGATTTTTGCATGCATATTTATTTCTGTGCCTAGAAATTTGTGACAAACAGAACACTACTCAGATGGAAGTGGAGAGTTCCAGGTCAGCCTGAGCTATACAGCAAGGCAAAAGCTGTTGTATCCATTGGAGAATTGGGAGGAAAGCTCAAGGCACTGTGCTGTCTCACAGATGTGTTGTCAGATAGTCAGATCATTTATGGAAACTGATTGGTCCTGAGTTGGGTATCCATACAACACAATGTTTCCAATGGAAGAAGATACAAAATTCTATCTTTTCTACTTCTGCCAAGCTAGGGTTTGAGAAAGGTTTAACTGGTTCTACTGTCATTTCTGTGAGCTAATAGAGGGTGGGGTTTAATTAATGCCAGGGAACAGTTAAGAAACAACAACAAACTCCAAATGTCCAAGGCTGTCACAGCTTGGTAGAAGAACACAGCTTGGCATGTTCAAGGTTCTGGGTTCCAACCCCACCACCAAAAAGCTGGATCTCCATTGGTGTATGTTACTCTGCTTTTGTTTTGTCTCTTAGGGTTTTCGCAAAATCTGCTGTCCCAGTCTGGGCTTATGGGTGGGTTTCAGCTGCTTTACCTGGAACTTAGCATGAATCTGCAATTATTTATTATTTTTTTAAATCACCTCTTGCATTCCTTGGCTATGTCCTAAGTTGTAAGGAAATCATGTCTCCTGGTCTAGTGCGTATGGACATCATCCTGCCCGTTTTATTGTCCCTCACCTCTCCGATTTGTCCTGGTCCCTGGCAAGCAATTTCCTTGATATCTGTATGTAACTGCCTTCACCTTGCAAAGCTCCTGGTGGTGGTGTTAGTACTGCCTCGCCCCACCCCTTCTGAGGAGCAGCAGCACACACCTGTTGGCCAGGTCTGGTATCCCTAACTGCTTGCTCCTTAGGGCTCACAGTGGCGTCTGGTCCTTCTGGCCTAGCCGCCTTCTGCCTCATTCTAGTTGATCTTGCTTCCTTCTTTCTACAAAAGATAACATCTACTCCAGATCTCCAGAAATTCCCCTCACCCACACTGGCCCACCATGGAAGACCGTGTGTTTCTCCCCAGGGAGACGCCTACCCACTCCCTACCTCCTCCACCATCAGTTTCTCTACTGAGTCCTTCCCGTCCATACACAAGTGTGCTGTGACTCCTCCCATCTCTGCACCGTAGCAGCAGACATACGCTGCCCTTGGGCACCCTTCTCTGCCTTTGTTAGGTTTCTCAGCTCCTGTCCCGGAAGCCCCCTTAGAGAATCTGTGTTAGTGGGTGGCAGTCCCCTCTGCTGTGCATTCTGACTTTGCTACCTGGCATTTCCACATCGTTCCATGCTTAGTCCCTTTTGTCTGCAGTAGTTCCCGTGTAGTCCTGTTTCAGCTGTGGGTCCCTGAGTCAGTTTCTTATCACCCCAGTGTGACCCTGGTTCTCAGAGCCTGAGACTCGGTGTCTGCTCATCTTTCTTTCCTGCCATTGGCTTCAAGCCCTGTCAGTCTCATCCACATTGAAAACTTCAGGTCTCACCTTAAATTCTGACACCTCTCAGATTCGTATCTTCAGCTTGGGCCTCTCCTGACCCTTGGACGCATCTTACAGTCAACTTCTGTTTTACCACCTTTGCTTGGAGCTCTAGCAGCTCCTGTGCACCAAATTCTCAGTTTTTCATTCCCTCTTATTAACTAGGCCCCAAGCTCCTAAGTCAACCATGGCTGTTTTCTTTCTTGTGGCACGCAGGACCCACGGGCTTTTTCTGGTCCCCCTGGCCTTCTCAGTCTCTGTAGAGTGTAGCAGCCTGCTCACCACCTCCTCCCTGCTCCCGTAGTCCCACTCCTTAGTAACACTTGCCTTCAGTCACTTCCTGACAGGCATCCTGCTTCTGCTGTCCCCCTTTACCACGTGCCATTATGCATTAAGCATAAATGGGATCACATGACTCTCAGGGCCTAGAAGCCCCTGAGACAAGACTCACAGCACAGCCAGGGGCAAGAGCAGCATCCTGTCAGTTTTTCCTCCATTGCCCAGAGGTAGGATAGACCCAATGGACTCATGGTCTTAGGAAACCCAGGTCTTAACAATGGGTGGGAAGAATTGTCCTCCAGAGCCTGCCATGTGTTAGTGGTGTAGCCACGGGTGGACATGAGCCACGCCCTGTGTAGTGTGGCAGAGCCCCCGTCTGCCGTGACCCCATGTCAGAAGCAGTTCCCTTCTGCTGACTGTGAAACTTACACATGTCATATGCAGTGCAGAGATGGCTTGGCAGTAAAGGCGCAGTCCTCCTAAATTGGCAGCCTATGTGACCGGGGGCCAAGGTTTTCCCAGAGGAATGGCTGCCACTTTGTCTTAGACTTAGGGCCGTGCGGGCTCCATCAGTGTGAGCTTCATTATATCTGTTCCCTTTAGTGCCAGGTGTCCAGACACTTCAGGAGGGGAACCTTGAGCCTGGGGACTCGAGTCCAGAATAGGCCCCCAGCACCGCTGCTGGCAAGATGTTCAAAAACGGGCGTACCCATGGGAACTTGTGACCCGCACTCCCAGTGTTCACCATCCAGGGCTTTCTTGCCAAGGCGCAGTGCCAGTCCCAGTCAGTCTCTAGTCCCTCCCCCTCCCTCCCACCATTTAGTCAGTCACACCATTTGGGGCCTTCACAGACTCTTTCCAGCCTAGCAGGAGAGTCCCGGACACGTACTACTCATTCCCCATCGTCAGTCACATTTCCACAGCGTTCCCGCAGCGAGGCCTGGACCACCCACTTAAAATTGTCTCAAGGACTCTGCCACAGTGTGCTTCAGCTCACTTGAGCATCCCTGCTTGTTCTCCTCAGGTCTGTATCCACCTGGAGGCCTATGGCCTTCCCAGCCCGTGTGTCTGACCAGTAGCTTCAACTGTCCAGCGGAGAACAGTTCGCCGGGTGTGTCACAGGAGCCCGCGTCCCTCCCTGACAGGTAGGCCCTGCTGCTCTGACACAGCTCTGCTTGGCCTCAGGCCCTGCAGCTAGAGCTGTTAGGTCTTTCTCATGGATACAAGGACCGTGCATTCTGCCTTCTGGAGTTACGGTGTGCTGTTAAACAGCACAGCCGCTGTGAGAAACATGAAGTCAGATCAGTAAAGCTGGCGGCCCCTTCAGCTTCCCTCTGTAGGTGGAAAGGGTGATTTCATACATGGAACACATTTGAGAATGCTTGTGTTTAGTTTTTACATTGCAGTCCCAGTTCCCCCTCCCTCCTCTCCTCCCGCTCCCCCTATTTCTCCTCTGTCCCACCTCCCATCTGGTCCTCGGAGAGGGTAAGGCGTCCCCTAGGAAGTCTACTAAGTCTGTCCCATCATCTCATTGAGGCAGGAACAAGGCACCTCCATTTACACTTACAAACTAAATTGATCAGAGAGCCTGGTGTCAGAAGATTGATAGTATGTCATTCAGTCAAGAGACTTGGCAAACATGATGTCTCTGTTGTCACGGGATGCACTTGAAGACTTGGTTTAACTCATGGCAGCATTGTCCCTGCCTTATTTCTGTAATGAGCATCCAGTCTGTAGTGCTCAGTGTACCAGTCCCAGGCTAGAGTGGTGACGTTTCCAAGCTGAATGTTGCTTGTGTTCTGAGGGACAGCTGGGCATTTCATTGGCAGAACTAATATGGCGAAGCCCTTCGGCTATATCCTGAGACACTGAGGTATCTCCTTGTCATTCCATGGTGCCAATACAGCTGTCTGTGTTTGGCTAACCATGCGGTCAGGAAGGCTACTTGCCCTTAACCCAACCAGTTTTCCTGCAGGTGGATTGTCATTGGTGAGAAAATAAGCTTTTGGCTTTGACGTGACAAAACACATTACTTATTTCCCTAAATTGGGGGATTTGCAGATGAAAACGTAGGTAGTAAAGCCTGTCCTCTGTCGTTCCTTTCATTCTTGGTGTCCTGTTTTTGAAACTAGACCTTGTTTTCGTTTGATTGTTTTCTGTAGCAGTTTCATTGATTGGAGTGCGTCCTGTGAAGGCCAGTTTCCCAGTGTGTACTGTCCGCTGGAGCTGAACGATTACAACACCTTTCCGGAAGGTAAAGGGCTTGACCACTGCCAGAGGCACTCTTCCCTTCTTAGAGTCAAAGCAAGGGTCGTGTGCACTCACTGTAGCAACTCACGGTGAACAGACGAGATCCTTCCGGAGGCTGCCGCTTGGGTCTGCTTGTGCGCACCGAAAAAGGCAATTTTGAATGACCCCTCAGCAGCCCTCAGTCTGGTATCTGGGGGCTTCCGTGTGTGATTTTACCCCACTTAGTCCTGTCAGTTCGGTAGAACTGAGTCACCTAGCAGGTTGGCTTATCAATTGGGCAGCTCGGGCACTAACTCTTCATAATGCCCTGACTCTGCCCCAGGGGTGTGGGAAGCCCTGCAGAAGGAGGGAAAGGAGCCTAGAGCAGGACTAGTGGATATTAACAGATGCTAAGCTTCAAATCATATGCCATAATCAGTAACTTAAGAGTCAGGGAATTTCCATGACCATCTGGAAACGGCTGATACAGTTGGTTCAGGATGTCTTAGATTAGCACTACCTTGCCCAACAAGGACTAAGGACGTCCTGTGTCCAATGTTCTTGATTCTGACACATGCATTGCTGCAGACTTACCACAAGAGGGCACTTTGGTAACTTTCTTCCCAGGATTGTGAGGTTCTTATTTCTCATTTTTTTGGTGATATCTGGAAGTACTTGGTTTGTAATGACTTTATCAGGCCATGTGCAGGTTGCTGAGGTTGGAGGGACAGGTAATTAACAAAGTGGAAAGGAACACAGCTAGGTGGTATAGTCAAGAGTGTCTTGCATGAGACCCTGGGGTTCCATCACTAGCACAGAGTGTGTTGGGGGGCATTGCGAGTGGGTAAGAATTTTGGACTGTTTACTTGTATAGCAATGCTCTAAGTAAATTTTATGCATTAGAAATATCCCCATGAAATGAACACGTTCAGACACATTAGCCCTGCCAGGGAAGCACGTGAGCTCACATTTTAGGGCTTCCTTTCACTGCCCAGTACAGTAAATCCCAGAAAGCTTATCATCCATGAACACGGTCCTCTTCCCATTCCTCACAGAAAACATGAATTACGCCAACGGCTTCCCCTGCCCCTCAAAAGTTCAAACGGACTTCCTTGGCCACAGCGCTCACTCTACCTGGAACACTCCAGCCAGCACCCCCACTGCCTGGGAGCATGCCAGTTTCGTCAACTCTCCGGTGAGTGTTGCTTCCTTACTCTTGTTCCCTGCTGCCTTCAGCGGTGAGTTCCCACCAGGCAGGGCGGGTGGGCTGTTATACACAAGAGCAGTGGCAGCGTCATGAAGGATGCCATGTGTAGACAGATGGTGGGGACCTGCAGACATGGCAGGAAGTCTGTGTCACAGGCCTTAAGTGGCCTCCACAGATGGCTGCAGGTGAAACGGAAGTTCCATAGGTCAGTCAGGATTACCCAACAACATTCCTTCTCATGTCTCCACCACACATTTTTTTTTCCTGTGAAAGATATTTGGCTGAGTCCTCTGGACTCGTTCAATTACATGAAAGTTTCATAACCTCTTAAAACAGCCCAGAATGTTCAGAACAGTTAAACAGCTCTCAGGTGACCGGGTAGACACGCCATGGCTGTATCCCCTGGGATGTCAAGATAGTTGTAGGGTTACATCTTGAAAGCCCCTTGTCAGTTTGTAAACTTTTGCTCTTTTTTCCTTCCTCATCCCCACATCAGTCCTACCTCACCAGCACCCGAAGTTTGTCTCCCATGTCTGGACTTTTTGGTTCCATCTGGGCCCCACAAAGCGACGTGTATGAAAATTGCTGCCCCATGAGTCCCGCCACAGAACATTCGACCCACATGGAAAACCAGGTCATGTGCAAGGAGTACTACCCAGGGTTTAACCCGTTCCGTGCCTACATGAACCTGGACATATGGACTAGCACAGCAAACCGCAATGCAAACTTCCCCCTGTCCAGGGATTCCAGCTACTGTGGGAACGCGTGAGGGATTTGAGTCTGGAGCAATGTGAATAAAGGGCCTTGTGTTTTGATTCCTAGCGTAACTGGTTGTTGAGATAGAGTACAACATTGGTGGATATTTTGGCACTTTTATATAAAAAAATAAATGTGTTGTTTGTTTGTTTGTTTTTGTTTTTTTTAAATCTGGGTGCTTGTTTTTTGAATCCTTCATAAATGAGCGCCAGCGACTTGGCACCCCAGGATCATAGCTTCCACCATTGAGGAAGGGCACGGCTGTGGCTTCTGTGCAGGCATCAAACTCCCGGGGATGCTGCAGAGAATTAATCCAGCAATGTGTCTGGCAGTCAGTGTTGAAGAGAACCTTGTGGGCTGTCCCTGACAGAAGCCAGTAAGACACAGAATGGTGAGAAAAGCCTGCGTGGCAGGAGTCACCTCCCTGATGGGATCACTCTAGGAAAGGTGCTGTTTTCTGTTGTCCTTATGGTGGCAATTGTCCTTGCCTCTCTGCTGGGAAGTGGGCTCTTCTTTCCAGAAAGTGGGCTCCCCTCAGCACTAGTACCTAGGGGAGTTGGGTGCTAGTGGCAAAGCAGTTTGTCTGCTTGTCACTGATGTTAGAAGCCTCCTCTGAGGTGGCAGTATGTATCGCTAAGTATAAACTTTGGAAACATTTTCAACTTTAATAAAAGTTTCTTATTTTTATATTTCACTTTGTCTTTGTTGGAGACTCAGGTTGGGGCGGCTTTTGAGTAGAGTGGTGCTGTTCTTTGCTAGAGTTTATCCCCTTCCCTGTGGTTGAGTTGGGGCCTGAAGGGAAACAGATGTCCTATAAGCTATGTCCTATAAGCTCATAGCTGCCTTGTTGGTAAGGCAAAGCTTTCTGGGCATGGAGTTCTGGGAGTTACCTAGTCAGCACCACATCGGACCCTCCAAGACTGAATAATGTTCATTTATTTTTAATTTTGCTTCTAGAAAAACTAAAGGCAAGGACTTAGATACCTTAACACTGGTGTCCCTGTCATTATTCACAAAAATATCACACATATTTATTGGCACATGATGAACAATGGTACATCCAAGCAACAGAATACACCCTATCTTAGATAAGAACGGAACCGATACATGCTGCAAGGGTGAGGTTTGACATCGTTGTGCTAAGTGGATTAAGCCAGGTAAATGCTGGCTGGTCTGCCCATGAGGGTCCAAGGATAGCCATAGTGATTGGCAGCAGAACAGTAACTTCTTGGCTGAGAGGAAGGAGGGGAGGGTGTAGAATGGCATAGTGTTCTTGTTTTGGATGGCAGGTGGATAATGGTTACACAGCACCATGAACAAACAATGCCATGAGCTAAACACGTACAGTTAAAATGGTTTAAAATGGTGAATTTTATGTTATGCATATCCACTACAACAAAGCATCTTGGGGCAGAGGAAGAGCATTGGATTCATACTGGCTTCTAGAGTGTGAGATGATAGATATTAGCGCTGCCTCAGAACTGCTTTTCTGATTCAGTCTTTTGTGTTCATTATCTCAATTTCCTACCAGGAAAATGAGAAAACATATTACATTTTTTTTCTTTTGTTCTCTATACACGCAAAACAAAAATTTTCACTTTTACTGGAACATTATCTATAACCTTAAGACTAGAATAAAGAAACTAGAAGTTTTTATTGTCTTCAGAATTCTCTAAGGAAGCTTCTTAGGGTTGGGAGCAGTCTCTGGGGGTGCAAACAGGACAGACAGAGGCAGACCCAGCAAAGTATAAGAAGCAGGGCAGGGTTGGAAAACTCAAAGATTATTTGAGACAGTCAGTGCTCTGAGGCTCAGCAAGAGATGTGTAGGGATGAGAGGGGTGGGCAGTGGGCCCTTTGAAGTGATCAGAGAAAGTCCCTTCGTGCATTGGAGGTAAAAACTTTAGACACAAAAAAGCCGGTATGCCATGGTCAGTGGGCAAAGGTTTGCAGTGGAGACACGGTGAAAGCGAACCCCCTGAGGCAAGCCACTGGTGTAGCTGGGCTTATTGGCCTGGGGGTCAGAGCAGGACATAGAAGGCTACCTTCATAAATGCCTTAGAAACCAAAAGGAGGATGGGTTTTCTTCCAAGTGCAATGTTAGTCTTTGAAAATCATCCGGAAGTTGGCTGCTGTGGTCCACATGAAGGGCGGTGGATGGGAACTAGAGGGATGGGTACTAGGGGAAGATGTGAAGTAGGGCTGAGATCTGGGTTCATGTGGGGGAGCCGCTGAAGAGAAGGGAATGCCTGCAGCCACATGGACCCAAGTCCATGTGCAGGTGTGGCCTCGGAGCAAGTGTGGCACTGGCAGGCTTTGAGGTCTCTTTCGCTCAAGCTTCTTTTGAGGTGACCCTCAAACTATTTTCTGCTGCCTGCAAAACATAGGATTCTCAACTATTTCTCCAGCACCACATCTGCTAGCATGCATCCAGCTTCCCCTCCATGATGATAAATAAAGGGCTTTACCTCTGAAATGGTAAGCAAGTCCCCTCAATTAAATGTTTTCCTTATAAGAGTTGCCATGGCCATGGTGTGTCTCTTCACAGCAATAGAAACCATAAGACAGAAGTTGGTACCAGGAGTGGGGCATTACTGTGGTAGGTCAGACCATATATTGGTTTAGAGGAATTTGGATTTTGGTACTTTGGGTTAGAAAAGCATTAGAATGCTTTAAGCACTGCTTAATGGGCCATATCAGTAGGAGCATGGAAGACAATTGTGCTAAGAGTTACTTGAACTGGTGGGGGCTCAGTCAAGAGGTTTCAGAGAAGAACAATTTTAGTATGTTGCCTAGAGACCATTCTTGTGATATTTTGGTGAGTAAATCGGCTGCCTTTTGCCCTTGTCCTAAGACTGCCTGAGGCTAAAGTGAAGAGTTTTGGATTAATTCTGTTGGCAGAGTAAACCTCAAAACAGACTAGTCTATACTGTGATTTTTAGTGGTAGCTCTAATGAAGATTTATAACGAAAAGGAGCAAGCTGAGCAGGTTAAATTACAAAATGTAAATTTTGAGGAGAAAATGCGCACCAGGAAGTGGAGAGGGGCTCAGTGCTGTGTTCAAGGAGGTAAGTGGGTTGAGAAATGGAGTAGAGGGGGTGGTAACCTCAGGCTAAATGTCCAACTTGTGAGAAGAGCCTGGTATGGTGGGCACACCTCTCATTCCAGCCCTAGGAAAGCAGAGGCAGGTGAACCTATGATTTTGAGGGAAGCCAGTTTGAGGACAGCCAATCGTAGGCAGTGAAAGACGGAAAGCTGGTGAAGATGTAACAACAAGGGGCCTGTGCTCCAGCCCCCTGGAACAACCAGCAGACTCTGGCAGCTTTGGCCATGTGGTTCTGGCTTTAGAGTTAATGATAAAAGAAACAGAGTTTGCCTCTGTGCCTAAGGAAAGCCTCTGAGGCCAGGCATGTGTCAGGCTTGTCCCTGAATATAGGCCTAGAGAGGCCATTGTATGAAGCTGTGAACTTGAAACCTAGATTGCCTTGAAGACACTAAGATGTTGGAGAGGCCAGAGCTGTGGGAGATCTGCCTAGGAGAGCTGCTGCCTAACAGGCTGTGAACCAGCCCAATAGGAAGCAGTGTGCTCCAGTCAACAATGCTGAAAGCAGATGAGATCTGCAGAGCGCTTTGACATCAGACATAGAGATGCAGAGTTTGGAGTTTGCCCAGCTGGTTTTTAGTCTTGCTTTCCTCCAGCTATTTCCCCACTGTGCTCTCTTCTCTACATTATAGAATGGTAATGTATATCCTGTGTCCTTATATGTTAGAAGTATGTGATCTGCTTTTTTTTATTTTGGTTTTACAGGGGGTTACAGTCAAGAGCCTGAATGAATCTCGGAAAAGACTTTGAACTTTAGATTTTTAAATAAGTTTGAGAATGTTATAGACTATGGGGGCTTTTGAAGTTGAACTAAATGCATTTTGCATTATGAGACAATGTTACAAACTTATGGGAGCCAAGGAGTGAAATGCGGTAGTTTGAATGTAATTGCCCCCAGAATCTCATAGGGAGTGGCACTAAGGAGGTGTGGCCTTGTTAGAGTAGATATGGTCCTGTTGGGGGAAGTATGTAGGTGGCACCTTCTGTTCACAGCCAGGTGAAAAGAGGGCTAAGGGACAAACCTTCCTGCTTACCTTCATGTCTACCTACTCTCCTGTGCTGGTATGTTCTGCAGACTCCCAACACATAATGAAAACAAGCAGCTCTCCAGATGTCTTCCAGGCCTTCCGTTCCACGTTGGGACTGCCGAGACTTCCAGCCGTGTGTACTATGCAACCTCCAGTTCTTAACCTCTCCTCCAGGAAGCAGCCATCGCAGACCTGCTCAGCCAACACATTACTTCTGACTGTCTGGACACACATTTTGCATGGTTCCTCCTACTTCAAATAACCTAATTGTCTTAGTTAGGGTTTCTATTGCTGTGAAGAGACACCATGACAACCCTTCTCAGGCAAATATTTAATATACAATTTAAAAATTTCAACTGTTCCTCTGTAGAACACTAAGGAATGCGAAAGTCAAGGTTTTTCTTACCCCTTTGGTGTTTCAGTTTTTTTCATGGGAAAAGAACTTGTAAATTTGAAAATCATGATTTAAACACTTTCAAGTGAGTGCATTGAGGTTGATTGGTTTCGCGACCTTGGGAGAGAGAGATTGTATGATATGTGTATGTGTGTGTTGGTGCACAGGTATGTGCTGGGGCAGGTGCACGTGTGGAGGTCAACACTGGTGTCTTCAGTCACCCTCTGCCTTTTTTGACACAGGGTCTCTATTGAGCCTGGGGCTCACTGCTTTAGCTGGTTGGCTGGCAAGTCCCAGAGACCTTTTTGTCTCTGCCTCCTGGACACTAGGATTATAGACAGGCATGTGCCCATGCAGCTGGCTTTTCTTTGTGGGTGCAGGGAGGGGCTGGGCATCTAATTCAGAAGCTTATGCCCACATAGTAAGTATTTTCCCAATCGAGCCACCTCCCCAGCCAATGTTTTACTTTTAAAACATCTGCATTTTTGAGTCAGTATGTAGCAAGAAACTTGTCCATAGTAGTTCAAAGTGCCACCCATTTCTTTTAGACAGTTTGGTTGAAAATCACCTTTTTAATTAAAAAAAAAAAAAGATGACATTTTAAAATCCACGTTAGTTTTCTATATTACTGTTAAACACCCCCACAAACTATGTTTTCTTTGCAGCTTTGGAGGCCCTAATGCCAACCTGAACTAAATCCAAGGGACTAAAATAAAAGTCCTGGCAGTGTAAGTGGCGATGCCATGCAACCACCAAACTGAGCCCTCCCATGGGTAAAAAGAAAAGCTTATTGGGCATCAAATCGCCAAAGCTATTGCAAAGAGTGGGGTGGGGGTAGAGAAGCAAAATGTCAGGAAATCCATTTTAGGTGATAATCAGTAGGGTTAGGAGCTGATACCCACTGTTCAGATTGACCAGGACTAGATGTCTTTGTCTGAGGTTGTTGGGTTTGGGATATGGTTAAGGAAGGTCCTGGTGAACAGAAAATGGCCTTAGGAGATTCCTGAGGAATGCTGAATTCAGGCTTGTTTATCCAGTGTGATACTTTGAATAAGAATGCTCCCCTATTGGCTCATATCTGAGTGCTTAGTCACCAGGGAATGGCAATATTTGAAAGGAATAGAAGGATTAGGAGGTGTGGCCTTATTGGAGTAGCTGTGGCCTTGGAAGAGGAAGTGTGTCACTGGGGAGTAGGTTTTGAGGTTTCAAAAACCTATGCCAGGCCTAGGCACTCTTTTGCCTATGGATCAGTTATCACTCCAACATCTGTCTGCATGCCACCATGTTCTCTGCCACGATGATAGTAGACTACACCTCTGAAACTGTACGCCAGCCCCTTGTTAAATGCTTTCCTTCATAAGAGTTTCCCACAAAAAAAATACTGAAACACCAAAGGGGTAGGAAAAACTTCGACCTTTGCATTCCTTAGAGGAAGAGAACCCACAGAACAGACACATAGTCAAAGGGGGTGTGCTGGCTGGCTTGTTGTACAGTACAGGCTGAGCAGTCCAACAATGGCTGCCTCCCTCAGCAGAGGCTAAGAGTTGCACAGTCTGCAGGGCTGGGTGCCTCATGGTGACTCTTTACAGCAACAGAACAATGAGTAAGACAACAACAACAAATCCTTTTGTTTGCCCATTCAGAGTCCTGTTTATGACAGTCACCAGCACTGCCATTTGGGGGGTGCAACTTTGGGCACAATAGGTTGTATTCCTCTCTGGGGACCGAGAGGGTTCTGTTGCCTTGTCTGGCTCTCTAGCTTCCAAGATTACCATAGTGTGTGCCCCCCCCCCTTGCCTTGGATCTTTCTTCAGAGCCACGGGGTAGCATCTGTCTATCTCTGCTTCTGTGGCTGCATCTTTTACTCTTGACAACAGGCAGCCAAGGCTGTCCTGCTTTGGGACCCTGTGACTGGAGTGGGTCTCCCCTGGATCATCTGTAGTTCAAGTTCTTTATAAAGTCATAGGACCCAGGTACAAGGGGATGGGTCCCTGGCTCATCATTCTGCCTATGACAAATGCTATAAGAATGTGGACCCCCAACCATAAAATCATTTTGTCACTTTATAACTGTAATGTTACTACTGCTATGAATCATAATGTAAGTATCTGATATGCAAGATATCTGACATGACCCCCAAAGGGGTCATGACCCACAGGTTGAGAAACACCATTTTTAATGATGGTCATCCAGATGCTAGGGACACTGATCTTCCCTTATTCACAATCCTACTTTCTGTGTTTTCCATAAACTGGTGGTCAACTATGGTCAGGAAATATTTAATGAAAAATTCCAGAATACTGCACACTGTTTTGAGTAGCACAATGAACTCATGCCTTTCCCCTCCATCCTGCTGAGAACATGAATCATCCTGTTGTCCAAGGCGTCTTGGCCACCACCATTGGTCAGCAAGCACCATTCCTAGTTATCAGACTGGCCACTTCAGCATCACTCTGTGGTGGATGGCAGGTCCACATGTGGGCACTGAATGGATTCACTGAAGTCGGAACAGAGTGGGAAAAGCCAAGTGTGTTTGTTGGCTACAGTGCAGGAAAGCAAGAGCATGGCAGTGGAGAAGAGCCCGCTACCTCTAGACCGTGGGTTTGGCTAGTTTTATGTGGAATCTGCCCCCCCTTTTACTTCTTGCTATGCAATTGAGGGGCTGAAGTGTGGCCGTTCTGATCACTCGATGTTTAACTCTTGGGCAGAAGGGTCTGTAGTACAGATGATAGTTATTTTGTTGTTTCAGATGGTAAGATGGAGCCTTCAGAAGATTGTTCAACTCTCCTCATGACATAACAGTTTAGCAGATGGGAAAATAACATGTGATTCATCTGTGACCAAGCAAGTCCCTAGCTCTGGCCATGCCCAGCGGGCCCTGCAGTACAAATGTGGGACCTGCCTATCCTCCTATGTAACACTTGTTCTACTTAATGTCATCCACAAAGCACAAGAGGAGTTGTGATGTAAAGGAGTTCATAGGATCTGAGGTGTGGAAGGAGCCAGTGGCTCTGGTACTGATGCAATGCTGTGGAATAAGGAGGGAAAACTCTGTGTGTTTTGGTACCCTACCATTTCAGGCATCTATGGAGATCTCAGAATGGATCTCTTGAGAAAGGCTAGGGAAGCAGGTCGGGGGGGGGGAGGGAAGGGCTTGCCATGCAAGCCTGATGACCCAAGGTGGATCCCCAGAAGCCACATAAAAATCAGGAGGTAGACCAGAGATGTCTCAGTGAGTAAGGCCAAATGCTTCTAATCTCAATGTCTTGAGTTCAATTTCTGGGGAGAGAATGGAGTCCTGCAGTTTGTTCTCAGACCTCCACACATGGGCAATGACATACATGTCCATAAACGTGTGCGCGCGCGTGCACACACACACACACACACACACACACACACACACACACACACACACACGCAAGTTTTTCTTAAAATATACCTCTTGAGGTTAAGTAGGGGCCTCTAAAATTTACTGTGAAAACTAGCATGGTGGTAGTGGAGTTTTTCTGTAATCCCAGCACTAAAGAGATTGAGACAGGAAATTTTTAAGTTCAAGGCCAGGCTAGGTTAAGTAGTGAAGGTATGTCTCAGAGATCACAAAGCAAACAGATAGATAGATAGATAGATAGATAGATAGATAGATAGATAGATAGATAGATAGACAAAACCACCGCCAACAAAGTAGTTGTAAGGGAAAGTCATAGGCAATGCTGGAGGTGGACTAGGGCTCCTCCCAGTACACAGGGAGGTTGGAGTGCCCTTGTGATCAGGATTCCAAGAGATTCCTACTTTTGTGTGTGTGTTTTTCCCCCTCCTTTATGGGGAAGGAATCTCTATTATAAGCATGTTTATGGCTACTACCCCCCTGTTCCCTGAAACTTTTAATTAAATCTTAGGGGAATTTTATTTAACAATGGTGAAAAGTATCTTAAAAACAAATTTTAAGGTCCTCATAAAGTTTACATCATGCCGTAAAGCACATGATTTAAAGGCTGAGGGAAAGTGCAACTTCAGTCCGAGTTACCCAACAAAGTCCCATAAACTTAGGTATGTAGTAATGACTTGGCTGGGATTAAAGGCACACACAGCAAGGTCTTTAAACAGAGTGCAGCCAGCACACAAAACTTGTACAATCTAATTACAGCGTATCCAAAGGATGGACAAGTATTCCAAAAGCCACCTGGATAATACAGCTTTCAAATGTATCTCCCATGATTCTTGTGCAAACTCCAATTCTATATCCAAAGTTATTTCCTCATGACCCAGACATTTGAATATTTTCTTTGCAGTGCTGTAATTTTAGCCCAAGGCCTTGTGCATGCAGACAAGCTGTCCTGATGAGCTTTATTTACCCCAACCCTCTGACATTTGAACAAGTCACAGCTCCTGTTGGAATAAGATGCTGAGAGAACAAAACATACTTGGCTTTCAGCCAATTGTTTGTTTTAACTTCTTGACATTTTCATGTGTAAATGGGTATGGTATGTGTGCTTCTGTATATTCATAGAAGTATGTATATTTGCCTAAGTGTGGCTACGTGTGCATGCAAGTGTACATGCATGTGTCTGTGGAGGTCGGAAGTTGAGATGGGTAACTTCTTCCATCTCAGTTGCTTTCCAGCATATCTGCTGAGGCAGGGTCATTCAGTTGAACGCAGAGCTCATTGATCTAGCTAGTATAGCTGGCTCGTAGGGACCCCTCATCCCAGCTTCCCACGCACTGAGATTACAGTGCTACCGAACCTGCCTAGCATTTACATGGATTCAGGGGATCCAAACTCAGATCCTCACACTTGTACAGCCAACAGTTTACCCTCTGAGCTGTTTCCCCAGCCCCACGGACCAATTATTGGCAAAGGAAATCTCTTAGAAGTTAAAAAAAAAAAATGAAAGCAAAACTGCAAACACACCAATGTTTGTGCCCTGTGGCACTTCATCTGAGCACATTCTCCTTGCTAACTGCAGTGAAATGTGGCTGGTGAGATGACTCAGTAGGTAGAGATGCTGGACATACAGATCTTGTGAACTGAATTCAGCCCCCAGAGCCTACATAATGATGGAAGGGAGAACCGACTCTGAGCATGATCTTGTCCTCTGACCTCTGCATGCACACAGCCCACATTAGCCCCTCCCAGTAATGCTTTAAAAACGACTTAAAAATCTGAAAACTGACTGAAGGAGCAGACCTGGCACTGCGATCCTGGGATTAAATAGTGAGATGGGACCTTTCAGTTGACAGCTGGGGAATAAAACAAAGTCCTTCAACAAAACAATCCCACAGAGCTGGGGAAGCCAGGTTCAAGGGCAGCTTGTAGAGTCACGGTGCTGCTGAACGGAACCCAGCCACTCCTCTGCTGCTCTTATTTCACACTTTAAAAATCCACCGAATCAAATACTAGGCTCGCACAGTGGATTCTTCAGTAGTTGGATGAGCCAGATCCAGCAGTAGTTGTCATGCTTTTGTGTTGATGAAACAATACCAAAGAGTGTCGTTTATAATAAACAGCACTTTATTTTCACACTCCTGGAGGCTAGGAAGTCCAAGATCAGAGCGCTGGCACCGATGAGGGTCTTCTGCTGTGTCATCACATGGTGGGAGGTGGAAAGACTTGACTGTGGGAACGTGAACCCCCTGCCAGGGGCGTTTTCAACTGTTGCCTGATGTTGGGGTCTGGGGTGGGTGTTTCCAGGTTCTTGGCCTCTCATTGTCATCCAAAGCACTGAAAAGAAGGGCTCTCATGGGTTTGCAAGGGAAGCAAGTGGCTTTTTCTTCTTTTGCTTACTTTCTGAGCAAAGCAATAGTAAAGATTAGAAGGCATACACTATCAAGACTGACCGCAGGCCTTGTGGGTGGGAACACTCAAGAGCCCCAGGTTATAGCCTAGTGACTCTGTGAGGTTTACAGGAAAAAGAAGTTGCTTACTGGGAATGCCATTAAGATGGCTGTCTGTTTTGATGGATATTTAGGTCATATCCTTTTTTCCTATTGCCTATGTACCTTCCCATAAAACAACTGACGGTTATGCATCTTATGCATACACATAAGATGATAAATAGGAGATGTGATTCTTCCTAAAAATTTACCTGAAGGATATAGTTTGCCTTACTATGCCTGTATCCAAAACCAGTTCAGGCTGGATTGACCCTTCTGTCCTTTGCGCATCATTTAAATAGAAATTACCTAAATCTTATTGTTGTTAGGGACAAAGAAACCTACACTATTGTCTGGAGATGGATGTATGCACATGTAGTACAGCACAGGTTGCCATTCAAAGGGGTTTAGATGCATTGTTTGGAGAAGGGTGTGTGAGCATAGTATGTGCAGGGAAGGGACTAGGCAGGATTATTACAAGGGGAGGTATTGCAACATGCATAAATAACCCCAAACCAAACATAACCATTACCCCGGGCTAAACTATTTTCTGTGCTTGCCTGCCTCATGATACTGATCTGTTTCTAAGGATAGAGATCCCGGGTTCTAAACATCTCCTATTGGGTCCCATCTCACACCCCTACATTGGGGATTTCGTTGTCTCATGAATCCCTTGTGGACACATTCAAGTCACAGCACCAGAATATGATGCAATGACAAATGAGTCCCCAGAGAAGCTTAGATGGCGCTCCAAATCAGTTGTCTCCGTGTGACTCCACCTTTCAGGACACTGCTCTTATGACTGGCATCTCCTCAAGAAGCCTTCCTGTCTGCCCCTGTAGGAGAAAGGCCTGGAGCTCAGCCTGCTATTCTATGTTGTCCATGCAGTGACACTGTGTATCACCTATGTTCCCAGCCCACAGGTTGGAATGACCAAATGGCTCTGCTCGAGGGAGAAATGAATGGGAAAATGAAAGTATGCAAGCATCCTTCAAACAGGAGAGCCAGACACTAAGAACCAGCAGTGTTTAGCTTGCCTACTCTTGGAGATATCTTTTTATGCCTTTATATCTTTAGCTGGAGAGACTTTGGCCTCTAAGCCTCAGGACGACCACCTAGAGAAAGAGCCTCCACATTTCCAGAAGCAGTCTAGCTGGAAGCCCAGCCTCTTTGGTTGTGTCTTGGGAACTCCCTAAACCAAGCACTAAGTCCCTGTGACACTGAGCACCCAGCCAGCCATCCAAGCCTTCATCCAGGTCACACCACTGTAACACGAGTTCATATCCTCAGTGGAAACCTAACCAGGCTTTACAAACCAGTACGCTTTTAAATCAGGAAAACAGCATTTTAGATAAGAGACAAATAGGTGTCAGCTGGTGTTCAATTAGTCAAACATACCAACAGTTCACAAAGCAGCTCTCTGTCTGGCAGCTTTGTAGCCATTGGTGAACTGATTTCCAGGCAGAACTTAGTGGTAGTCTTAGTAGCTAAAACACTGGCTCCCTGTAGCGTAGTGTCAACCCCATCCAGGTGAAGATGCAGATGCAGACTCATCTGGGCAGTTCATGATTTACTGCATAGATGGAGGAGAGATGTTGGAAACATCTGTAGGGTAGCACTGTAGCTTTTGCACGAAGCCAACATCAGGGGTAGGGAAAACTGGATGATGAGTAGGTGTGAAAGAAACAGATTGGGACTGGACAACCTAAGAGTTCGGCGAAAACGCTGAAGATGAGGCCCAGAGATCTTGGTGGACATGCCAAGGACCAAAGGACCATGTATCCTACTCAGCCAGGTCTGGGGCTATAGAGATGATACTGGGGCCTCGCCTACAATGACCACTGGCCTCCTTTCCCTCTGGATTATCTCCCTCACCCCACTGTTTATTCTCCCTTCTGTGACACTCACTTTTAGACCCACTAGGGAATCTTTATCTACTTCTTATAAATAAATTAAGGGTTGGAGGGTGGATGTCAATGGTAGAGTGCTTGCTTTGCATTTGTAAGGTCTGGGGTTCAATCCTCAGTACTGACCCCCAAAAGAAGGCAAAAGTTGAAATACCTTATCACTCATTCCACTAGTTGTAGGAAATACAGTTAAGTAACAGAAAAATGCTAAACTCCTCTGTAAGCCGACCACTCTCAAGCACATAGCACGCACAGCCACAAATCACTCAACAACAAAGCTGAAACCTGAGAAAGACTGTTGCTATAAGGCACGTAAGCAAAACAGGAGGGTATGCAATAATCATGGGTATGGAGGCACAATCAAGAGACCAGGTAAACACCAGATGTGCGAGGGCGCTGCTGGTGTGACAGGGCACCCTGTGTTAACACTAACAGTAACTAAGCTGTTACAAAGCTGTTTCTTCCCATCACGAGTACTGTATGCAGTGCCCAAATGCATGTGCTAGACTTCCATACCACTATGTACAGTGGTCTGGTCTCCTGTATGAACAACTGCTCTGCGCTGTGATTACACAGCTATACTGTCACGTCACTAGGAGGCAGAACTCTCCAGCCCTGTTAGGATCTTTGTTTTTAAAATTACTTAACTTTGAGTGTGTCTCGGAGGATGCACACATGTCACTGTGTCCGTGTGGAGATCAGAGGACAACATACTGGACTTGGTTCTCTGTTCCACCAGGGGGATTCCAGGGATAGAGTTCACTTTGTTAGTCTTGGTAGCAAATGCGTTTGACCCCAACCCCAAAACTTGTCGTGGCAGTCCTCCGTTACAATCTTTAAAGACCATCTTACAGTGTGATGTAACAGCCATAAAGTGTGTGACTCTTTTCAGTTTGTGTGTGTGTGTGCAAAGGCTAAATGACTCCATATCGCATGAATATATTTCCTTGTAGGCTGTGCCTTACCTTGAGTGACTCCGTTTTATAAGGAGCTTTTGGTTCTGTTTTGAAAAAAGAGTGGGACTGCAGCCCTTGAGTGGACCCACAAACTACAAAGTCATCCAGCACAGACTAATGAATGACTTATTCCTGTGGGTAGAAAGAAGAAACCCTAATAAATTTATTGTGGCAGCTTGAAACTGTCAGAACATGTGGGCCCCAGACAAGAAAGTACACAATTCTCTCACAGGCATTCCATAAGCTGATGGACACCTAATACCATGATGATGTGGCTGCACACCAATCTATCGCTGGATGCCTGGTGTTTGTATCAAAGACTGACAAGTAGAGGGGCTCAACTGTCCCTGGAACTTCGGCTCAGTTCCTCCACTGTTGACAAGGCCTACACAACTACCTGTCTGTCTACATCTCACCTGAGTTGGTGAAAAGACAGGTTTATGTCATGGTCCTGTGATGGGGGACATCCTTCTGTATATATGTTTCTCTTATAAGTTGATGAATAAAACACTGGGGCAGGAAGATAGGTGGGACGAAGAGACAAGAACTCTGGGAAAGCTAGGCAGAGGAAGACCATGAAACAGTCATCATGTAGAGCCCAGGAAGGCAGAATACACCAGGAGTTCTCTGGTAAAGATAAGGCCATGTAGAAATAGTTACGGGTTACTAATTAAGACAGAGCTAGCCAATAAGAAGCCCTAGCCACCGGCCAAGTTTTATTCTTAGTAAAAGTCTCTGGGTGTTCATTTGGGGCTGTAACTGCAGGAACTTGGTGGGACAAGAAAACTTTGAGCAACAGTTCCAAACCCTCTGTTTGCTGCTCTTGAAGCCCTCCTCAGGCTTTCACCTTGTGGATGGAATCTGAAGCTTCACTCTTGTCTTGACTCCAGCAGCTCCTGCTCTGCACCGGTCTGGTTTATCGTCTCAACACAGACTCATTCAGCCACTTCTGAAGCCTTCTGAACTCTGCTGCAGGCTCTTTACCATAGGTATGCATACAGGTATACACACACACACACACACACACACACACACACACACACACACATACATATGTGTGCTGTGTGATAAGAGTTCATGTTACTAATTAAGACTGAAATAAAAGAACCTGTATTCTCGGTCAGGTTGTCAAGGTAGGTGGGATTATCTGTCACACTATTGTCAATGAAATGGCTGAACCTTGCAAATTTATTGTTATTCAATAAACCTTGACACTGTGGGAAGATATGAACATGTGTTTCTCGTATAGTTTATTTGGAATAGTGTGTTTGTTCAAAAACAGGATGTTTACACTCCTTTGCAAGTTACTTTTCTCACTATGTTCTAACAGCTAGGCTACTTCAGAATGTCTGCTAGACACTTTGCCAGTGGTTGGCCTCTCATTGTCAAAGCATCAACCCTACTTCATCCATTCTGATCTCTTCCTAACCCAAACCCAGGCCTAACTTGTAAATTTCCTTATTTCCTCAATATCTTTTCAAGTCAATATCATGGATCTAGACACCTGAGAGCCCAAATAAATAAATAGGTAAATAAGTCCAGACACACTCTTTTGTCTGAGGGTTAGGAGGCAAGGCATGGCTTCTGGGCTCCAAGTGGTGAGGTATCTTCCTATTGAGATCATCTAGGTTTCATAGGTGTGAGGGTGGAATGGAGATGGATTTGCCCCCCAGCTCCATTGTGTGGCTGCTGTTAGCAGCATCTGCTTCTGGCTGGATACTGGCTGCATGCTGCCTCCTGTGTATGCAACAGACACTTCTTTATTGGAACAGCATACATGCCATCAGAACAACCAATGGGAAAAGGAGGAGAGAGTAAGAGTGAGTAGAAGTAAAAAAGGAGGGGAGTCATAACCTTTCTAAGAAGTGACCCAGTCTTAGAAGAGATGTGACTAATTACTTTGTGCCTCATCTTCTTTGACACATAATCAAATTCAAAGTCCATATCAGCTAAGGTTGGAGGCCAAACTACAGGTTCTTTCTGGTTTTGTCCTTTGCCTACATGCTAGGGTTCTTGAGGACAGAAGTTGGTCTGTGATATGCAAAGAAGAACAAGAAGTGGGGTTCACCAGAACCTGCTTTAGAGGGTACCTACTGTAGTCAGCAAGGAAGCAAAGTGGATGAGGGTGTGTAGCAGAGTGTTTTCTGGTGTGTGTGTGTGTGTGTGTGTGTGTGTGTGTGTGTGTGTGTGTGTGTGTGTGTGTGTAACCTGGACACAGACATGAGTAGTAGGTTCTAGGTGTTGAAGCACAGTATGAGGTAAAGGAACCAAGCCTTCACAGTAACCTACAAAATATTTTATGGTAACTGGAAGGGATGAGCTGAAAGACCCCAAACACAATGCTATTACACTGATTTTGTCAGTACACACTGCATTCATGCACAGAAAACAACATGCTGTACCCCACACAAACATATAATTATTACATAGTAAGCAAATGATTTGTAAAATGTTGAAAGAAACAGGAACCTCCCTGATTTGATCATTGCACACTGTATAGATGCATCCAACTGCTGCACTGTGCTCCATATGTTTGTACAATTAAGATAATAATTCATATTTCAAAGAGAAAAATAAACAAGCCCAGATCTTTTTTTTTTTGTCCAGAAAGAAAACAGGAATGAGACAGAGCATCTGGAGACCTTGAGGGGACACTGCCCTGAGATGTGATGGGTAAACAGAGAGGGGTGTGAGAAAGGCTCACCTTGGAAGGCCACCCCCACAGCAAGTAAAATGAGAGATCAGAGAGGAAACGGAAATACTGACGGCACAAATGAACGTGCGGAATTGGGTGCCTGGTGAGGGAAGGAGGTGCTGACAGGCACATGTGGCGCACACTGTGTTTTGAAATATTGAGCAACTTCCCTAAGACCACACAGCATGTCAGAGACAACGCAGATGAGGATGTGAAACCTCAGTTTATCTAACGCTCAATCCATTCAGACCACACTGGTATCTGGAAAGTCGATGGCAGAACCAACCAGAAAGAATGAGGTAACACTGGCTTGTAACCAGCCACACATGTCTCAGGATATAAGACTTTCTGGCTAATACCAGGACAGTACTGGGGACATAAGGACAGTGAGTCACCCTGCAGTGACAATGTGACCATGAGCTCTTTGCTGTGATGTCAAACCCGGCTGAGTTATTGGCCTTACATCAGCCTGATAGAGACTTAGCTGTGTGTTTTGTTGCTGGCAGAATAAACTCTGGCCAGTCATGCACTGTTAGAACACTTCTGTTCGGATGCTTCTTTTCCTTTCCAGTTGTTTTCCTCCCCAGATTGTGCCTGTGAGAAACACTAGTCCTGGCTTGGGAGTGATCTGGGCTGGTCCTTATGAATCCTTAGTCTCCAAAAGCTTAGGGCCACAGGTATAGACAGGGTCCTGACATCACCATTACTCCCTGGCATCTGCTCACACTCCTTGAGTGTTGACCAGGCTCCTTGAGTTCCTTTCTGAATGATAGCTTTGTACTACCTATCTCATAAGTGCTAGCTGGTGAGAGGGTATTCATAAAAATTCCAACAAGATGGCTTAGCAGGTAAAGGCAGGCAAGATGGCTCAGTGAGGGAATGTGCTTGCTGTGCAAATCTGATAGCTTGAGTTCAATCCCACCATGAACCCACCATGGAAGAAGAGAATGGACATCTGAAATAGTTATCTAACCTCTACTTACACACACACACACACACACACACACACACACACACACACACACACACAAGGCATACATGCATGCACACATTCATGCACCCAATAATTAACAACAACAACAATAATAAATAAAATTAGGATGTTCCGTGGCTGAATAATGTGCATTGACACACAATCGAATTCAAAAGCCACATCAGCTAATGTCAGAGGCCAAGCTACAGGCCCCTTTCTGCTTTGTCCTTTGCCTACATGCTAGGGTGCTTGAAGAGAGAAGTTGGTTACTACAGTGCTCTCTCCTGAGAGTGGGTAGCCAAGCCTGAGCTCTACTAGGCTTTGTTTCTGTTCTTCCCTATAGGACTCAGCAGACTCAGCTATAACCTCTGACTCTGTGTCTTGGTCCCCTCCCTCGGAGGTCTCTGACTGTGGGGTCAAGTCACACTCCTTCCTGCACTCCTCTCTGTGTAGAATATATTCCTCACCCCATTGTCAGTCTTAATCCAGTTTCTTGCTTTGACCATGAAATGAGGGGCTGAGCGACAATCTGCCAGCCTCCAATCCCTTCTTCAGTGAGCCCTGTATAACCAACTCCTTTAATCTGTGACTCTTTCCATCTGCCCGAGTGGCAGGTTCAGATCTAGGCTGCTGTTTGAGCCTCAGACAATCCAACGTCTACAGGCTGCATCTCAAGTTGACAGCAGAAAGTCATTGTCCCTGTGGAGCTAGTTTTGTAGGCACTTAGCATGCAAGAAAAATGGGGTGTTGGGGCTCACATTTGATGAGGCCAGGAAATGTGCCGCTAGGGCAGATTTCCTGAATGAAAACCCTGAAGAGCTTCTGCATGAGTGGTGAGAATGAAGTCTATGTTGTAATGGAAGTTTCAGGATGCTGGAGAGGCTAGGAGCATGGAGCATCTACTGAGGAAACCTGTAGACACAGTGAAATTGACCCAAGAGAGAGCCCATGTGTCCTGAGGACAGCAGGCTGGCTACCTAAGTATGCTGGAGCTCAGATGATGCCACCACATACTTTGGATGATGAATATGGAGCATCCCTGCTGGGTGTCTGTCATACTTTAGTGTAAACTTTCCTTGTTATACCTTCATTTCTCCATTCTCGGCCCCTTTGGAATGAGAATATTACTCTTGCAACATTCTTTTTACTTTTTATTTTTATTTTACAGGGACTTTTAGTTTATCGTAGAAAAGACTTGAAAACATTGAAATTGTTAAGACTGTGGTAACTTTTAAAACTGGAATGAATGGGTTTTGCATTATGAGATGCCCATGAACCTATGGGGCAGGCATGGGGTGAATGGGTCTTGCATTACAAGATGCTCATGAGCCTATGTGGGGGGGGGGGGGAGAAATGTTATTTAAATGTAAAGTGTTTCCCATAGGCTCATGTGCCTGAACACTTTATCTCTACTAGCTAGTGGTGCTGTTCTGGGCATCTGTGGAACCTTCAAGACATAGGGTCTTCACTGGAAGACATAGGTGTTTGAAAAGGCATTTTGAGGATTATAGCTCAGTCCTAGTACTGGAATGACTGTTACTTCTTGGGTGGTCCTGAGAGAAACTTCTACTGCAAGCTTCTGCCTCTATGGACCAAGATGTTCTCCCGCACTTTCTTCATCATGATGGATGATGGACCAAAATAAACCTCCCCTCTCTAAGTTATTTCCCTCAGATATTTTTGTCACAACAATGAGAACATAACTGACACACCCAACAAAGTTTCTAGCATGGAGTAAAGAAGCTTTATGGTGAAAAACGGACTATTGGGATAGTCCATTCTTAAAAGAGCAGCTCTGATGGCAGTATTGGTTCACACCCTCCATCCAGGACTTGGGAGACAGAGTGAGGAGGATTGCTTGGTCTACATGGTAAGTTTTAGAGATGCTTGACCTACAAAGGGTGGTATTTCCTCAAAACCCAAAAGCAAACAAAAGCAAAAGAGCAATCATGAATGCCCTTTCCTAAATGTGGAACCATTTCATACTTCTGTCTTGACACCCTGTTGTAGCTTTCCAGTGACACTGAAGAGCTATAGTCCCAAGGGGCTCATGCTCCCCCTCCCACATCCTTATGTCCCTCAGTTGGTCATACTGCCCCCTTGGCATCTCATATATACACGAAGATGCTCTGACCTACAAGCCTTCATGAGTTCGGTTCTCTCTGAAGCACTCATTTCCTAGGTATCCACATGACACACCCTATATTCTGATTGCTACCTATTACCTTATCATGGGGCTTTTCTGGTCATGATCAACATAGAGATGCTGCTTCCCTGTATAATATTGCTTTAGACTACAAATTTGAGCAGAAGTCACATCTGTTACTTCCAGGTTGAAGCATATATAAAAGTAATAATCTTCCATGTTCCAGTTAGTGTTTTGGTTTTTTGTTTTGTTTTTGTGTGTTTTTTGTTTTTTCAACTTTGTTTTGTTTTGTTTTTGTCAACTCCATACATGCTAGAGTCATCTGGGAAGAGGGAATCTTAACTGAGAGTTTTCTTCTATCAGAGTGCCTGTAGGCAAGTCTGTAGGACATTTACTTGACTAATGATTGGTGTGGGAAGGCTCAGCATACTGTGGGTGGTGTCTGGGCAGGTGGTTCTGGATGATAGCAGAAAAAAAATCACAGCAAGCCAGTGTCATTCCTCCACATCCTCTGTTTCTGTTCCTACCTTGACTTCCCTTAGTGGTGAACTGTGATCTGGGTTGTAAGATGTAATAAACTCGTTCCTCTGCAAGCTGGTTTTGGTCAGTGTTTTATCACAGCAATGGAAAGCAGACAAGGACAGCCCTGTTGCACATACTGAGGTCATATGATTCAGGTGGCTGAATTGCATGACATCAGCAGGGATTACTGAGTGAAAGCCTAGACAAAAATTTCACTGGGGACCTGGCTGTAACCCCAGTATGCTCCGCAACTGTTCCTCCCCACCCCTGTACTACCTCCACGCTGCCCCTCCTTTCCTCCTGGCATCAGTGTTTTCTCCTTAGTACTTACTGTCACCTAACATGTGTTTGTTTGTTTGTTTATTTGGAGAGGTCATTAATGCTCTTACCAAACATTTCATCTCTCAGGACACACAGTAGGACTATGATAAGGACATATCATATGACTGTGTTAGGCTAGAGTATTTATTCAGCACAACTGGCCACTTGGGATCATATGGGGCACTGCGTGTGACTTCACTGGTCTCCATGACCTCTGCCTTTTGGTGGGTTTGACCTTGTAAAATCCCCTCCCCTTGAGAGCAGGAGTGCCTATAAGTTGCCTTTGCCCAATGGACTATCAAAAAGGTGGTAAGCTGTCTCCCCTGAGGCTATGCTACGAGATGCTGCCTTCTGAGATGACTGTGCTTCCATTGCAAGCTTTGAAGAAGCAGCTCTCAAGCAAGGCAGTCACCTGGGAGAAATCTGAGTGATGAGAAGAGAGCAGAGAGCTAAAACCACCTCAGGCAAGGAACTAAGCCCTTTGCCTGCGGCCTCAAGGAATGGGTGATGCTGTAAACTAAGGGCTTTCTGTGTGTACTTCAGCCCTGGATTAGAATGCAGCTCAGTACTAGAATAGCAACCTGATGAGGCTTGAGTAGTGGACCTGGCTGAGCCATGGCCACCATGGCTGCCTCCCATTTCTCTGACCAGAATGAGCCGTGTAAGAACAAAATACTTTGCTTGCTTCCACATTCCCAGGGCTTTAGTCAGTACCTGCTAAGCATTTACTAGAGGAATGAACACATGGGTATAAGCTTTGTTTTCCTTAAGAGAGATTATCTTAGTTCATTGTAGCCATGCATAATATGCATAATTCCTTTAATCACAATACTTGGGAGGCAGAGACAGAGGCAGGTGGATCTCTGTGAGTCTGAGGCCAGACTGGTCTACAGAGTGAATTCCAGGACATCTAGGAATACATAGTGAGACACTGTCTCTGGAGGAAGAGAGAGAAAGAGAGAGGGTTATTATGCCTAGTGAATTCACTAAATGTTACATAGTTTGCAGTATATATATATATATATATATGTATATATACATATACATATATATGTATATATGTGTGTGTTATATATATGTATATATGTGATACTCTAGATAATTATGGTATTATTTAAAAGACTATTGCAATTGAAAAAAGTCTGTTCTGCAGAGGCTGGAAGTATATGGTACAATGGTAGAAAGGTTCTAGCGTGTGAAAGGCTATGTTAGGTTCTCAGAATTTTAAAAAACACATTGGAATGGTACTGAGGAGATAGCTGCACAAGAATGAGGACCAGAGATTGAACCCCAGAACTTACATAGAGCCAGGTGGGAGTGGCAACTCACCATGTTCTACTGCAGGAGGCAGAGGCGAGGAGTGTTCAGGGTGAGCTGTCAGATTGACCTAAATAGTGAGCTTCAGGTCAGCAGGCCACCCTGCCTCAACATACAAGACAGAGAGGGGTCAAAGAGAGACTCCATATCAACCTTAGGCCTTTCTCGTGCATGTTCACACATATGCACATGTACCCACAGTGGAAACACGCTGTCCTGGCTAGTTTTATGTCAACTTGACACTAGCTAGAGTTATCTGAAAGGAAGGAAACTCAATTGAGAAAATTCCTCCATACAATCCGGCCATAGGGCATTTCCTTGGCTTGTGATTGATGGGGGATGGATCAGCCCATCGTGGGTGGTTCCACCCCTGGGCTGGTCATCCTGGGTTCTATAAGAAAGCAGGCTGAGCAAGTCATGATGAGTAAGCCAGTAAGCAGCTCTTGTCTCCAGGTTCCTTCCCTGTTTGAGTTCCTGTCCTGACTTCCTTCAGTGATGAAAAACGACAATGTTTCCTCCCCAACTTGTGTTTTGGTCATGGTGTTTCATCACAGCCGTAGAAACCCAGACTAAGACGCATGCATGTGTATGTCAGCCAGGGCCACACCATTTTGTAAGGTTCTTCCTTTTGTTGAATTATGCTATCACATGCTGGATACCTTTCACAGCACTTTCAGGGTAGGTACACTTATGGGCTCCCTTAGACATCCTCACCCAGTCCCTGGAACTTATACATGTATTGAGTAGTGTCTTAGTCCTCTGGTACCGCTATAACAAAACAGCAATGATGAGAGATGTCGTTCTGTAAAAGTGTTTCCCTTATTGGTTGATGAATAAAGCCCTTTTGGCCAATAGAAAAGCAAGATAGGCAGGACTAGGAGACCAGGAGGATTCTGGGAGATGTAGTAGTGCAGATTCAAGATGAAAAGACTTAAGAGAAGCGGTCAGGACCCTCTCTCTGGTAAGATAAGACCGCAAGGAAACACTTAGATTGATAGGAATGGGTTAATATTTAAGACAGAGCTAGCCAATAAGAAACGCTAGTAACAGGACAACAGCTTTATATCTAATACAGCATCTCTGGATGTATTTGGGGCTGACACTGTGCTGGGACCACGCTGGCAGAAAAACTGCTCATGACAAAATGGTGCCTGCAATGTGGGTACTAAGAACTTCCACTTAAAACTTGACAAAAGCCTAAAAAGGGATTTTAGAAACAAAAGAACAGAGACAAACAAATCGTCTTGGTAGCAGCATTTTTCTCGGTTGGGCTCTGTTTTGCTAGAGACAAACAGATTTGCACGGTTCCTTTAAGGGAGGTTTCCTGACTTGGCATGAGTGGCAAAAAAAATGAAGGGCTCTTTTTAAGAGACCTGAATGGTGTGTATGAGCAGCTGGCAGTGACCACATCTCCAAGCAGGCAGCATGCTGCTGGATGGCTGCATAGACCAAGGCAGTGAGCACAGCTCTCACTGCTGGTGGTAAACGTACTCCCACCATCTTGGATAGATCACGGCTAATACAGCTGTGGCTTTAATTTTAGCAATGTTGTTTAGCAGATAAAAGACTTGTGGCCAGAAAAAGATAAAGATTTACAGTAGAGACAGATTTAGACAAAGAAAAACCTCTAAAGGTTTACAGTGTGTTAAAAAAAAATATATGTAGGCTTGGGAGAGAAAAAGAAACAGGATAAAGTGGTTTTAAGAAATAAATAGAAAGAAAGTAGCTGAGTGTGGTGGCACACACCTTTAATTCCAACACTCGGGAGGTAGAGGCAAGCAGATCTCTGTGATTTCAAAGTAAACCTGTTATACAGAGTTAATTCCAGGACAGGCAAAAGTTACACAGAGAAACCCTTTCTCAAAAAAATGAAAAAATAGAAGTAGAAGAAATAGAGTAATTTTTAAAAAGCCACATGAAGATGGAAAGCACACAGAGAGTCTGGATACTGTATGCTATTGTGTAAATATGTTTCTCTTATTGGTTAATGAATAAAGCCTTGTTGGCCAATAGGAAAGCAAGATAGGCAGGACTAGGAGACAAGGAGGATTCTGGGAGATGTAGTAGTGGAGATTCAAGATGAAGAGACTTGAGAGAAGTGGTCCGGATCCCTCTCTCTGGTAAGATAAGACCACATGGAAACACTTAGATTGGTAGGAATGGGTTAATATTTAAGACAGAGCTAGCCAATAAGAAACGCTAGTAACAGGACAACAGCTTTATATCTAATAAAGCGTCTCTGGATGTTATTTGGGGCTGATGGTGCTCTGAGACCAGGCTGGCAGGAGAACTGCTTGTAACATAGCAAAGTCTGGGGAACTTATAAGAAGAAATGTACGTGCTAACCTGGAGGCTGGGCAATCCAGGTCAAGGTAGTGCAGCCTGGTGTCTGATGAGGGCCGCTCTGCATCTCCCATGATGCCTGATGCTTCATTCTCTAGAGCGGTGGTTCTCACCTTCCTAGAGCTACAACCCTTTAAGGCAGTTGCTCATTGTCGGTGCCCATAAAGATGGCTGCACTCCATCTTGGCCCTGGGACAGAGTTCAGAACTGTCCTTAGCAAGTCATAAGACCTAAAGGTCAAAGGTGTGGCTACAGCAGGATGTTTGGTTGTCTTGTTCTAAATAACAACAGGCCTGAATCTGAGGTGTGGCTACTCCTGATCCTCAAGGCTAGGGAACAAGAAGTTGGAGCTAAGGTGTGGTTACTGAACCTTTACAGTAAGTGAGGAAGAAAAGTCTATTTGTTCTGTGTACATGATACCGTTTCCCTTTTTGGAGAAGGTATATAAGAGTGGTGAAACATAAACTTGTGGCATTTCAGTATTGACTGATCTAACTTTTATTCTGTGTCTCTGTCATTTCTTTATCATCTATAGCTAGCCTTTCCCTCATCCACACTCCCTTACTGGGGCTGCTCGGCTGGTTCTGATTGTAGTCCCACAAAGACAGCTCCCGACAGCTCATGTTGCAGTAACCCCCAACCATAAAATAATTGTCACTGGTACTTACTTTGTAACCATAATTTTGCTATGTTATGAATTGTATTGTAAATATTATTGGAGATAGAGGTTTGCCAAAGGGGTGATAATCCACAGGTTGAGAACCACTGCTCCAGAGGGAGTAAATCTGTATCCTTACACTGCAGCAGAGAAAGAACCTATTTCCTGAAGCCCATCCCAGTGGAGATCCACCCTCACGACTTCCTAAGGACCACTCTTACTAAAATTGCCGTAGAAATTAAGTTTCAGGATGTGGTTTTCGGGATAACTCCTGCCTGTTTGCCTTCACTGGTGCTGGCAAGAGCATCTGGTCTGTTGCTGCATTACTTCGCTGATACTAGAACCAGCCCCGGATATAGCCTCTCCAGGACTCTTCTATGCCTTCAGCACCAGATTGCGACTGCTGGGATCTAGGCTGGGGGAAGGGCAACTACTGGATTCCTGGATGTTCTAGTTTGAGACAGCCATTCTTGGACCCTACCACATCTTGTATGCCGTTGTAGTTAATCCCCTTTTAATATATATTCATCCTATTAATTATGCTCGTTTAGAGAACCCTTACTAGCACAGATTGCACATGGAAAAGAGGCCTGAAGGGATGGGATGCAGATGAGATGACGGATGCTGTCAGCTGACTTTGAGATGGGGTCTTGTCCTGGTTTATCTGAGTAGGTCCAGGAAAGTCGGGGAGACCAAAGGTTTTGAATTGGGCAACATTTGAATGTATTACTCTGCTGGCTTTAAAAACAGAGAAAGGAGGCAAGAATGGAGGAATGTTGGTAGCTTCTGGTGGTCAGGGAAATCTCGAGACAGCAGTGAAGCCCTGCTGTATCCTGATAGTAGCCAACAAGGAAGACTCTAGACCTCTAGAACTGTAAGATAATGACCTGTTCTGTTTCAAGCTACTCCATTTGTGGTAAGTGGCTACAGAAATAACATGTTGGAGACTCATTAACTTCCACACTCATTAACCAGTCCACCGGTCAGCTTCCTGGTTACTGGCAGAAGACACTAGGTGAGTATTACTGCATAGCAATATCAGAAGCCAAGGGTTCAGCATTTTATACATGTCCCTTGAGCCCAGACACTCTCAGAGCAATTTAGAAAAGCCATATGATGTCTGCATACATAATAGATTATGTCATGGGAAAAGAATACGGAAGTAGGCAGATTTTTGAGAGTGAACAGTGAGAATGCCTGAAGGGATATTCTACAGCTGGCTCATGTGGTTTAACTGAATGACTTAATGAGCCTTCAACTTTAGATGATGTGGAAATGTCCCAACATAAACATTCCAGTCTCCCAGTGCCATTTTCAATAGATTACAGGAGACATGCAACAGTTTAGGATGGGTTTGTGTTCTGAGCAGGGTTAAGATGAACCAGGCTGAGCCATGGAGCTCAGTGTATTAGGGGTAATGATGCAGTTTTTACTTGGTACTTTCATCTTGTGATAAGTATGTTGGAGCACACTCTCATTGCCAATCAAGGGTCACTGATGCAAGTCTGTCTTCTGCTCTAAATGAACACTACTAAGCCAGAAGCCCAAATAAAGTGTCACTAAAGCTGTCACAAATCAGGCCTGTTATTGTGTAGACATGGAAATATCTAACCACAAGGGGAGTTGAATGTCATTCTTGTTTTTAACTGGGCTCATTGTCCAAGGTTTTATTTTTCAGCAGATGTGATACTGGGAGCCAACAAAGACAATATAGTGCAGAGTTTGCTTACCCACAGGTTCAAGGGAATATTTAGGCTGCATCTCCAAAGAAATGGTAAGACAGTCAGGCAGTTAATGCAAGTAATAATAGACACAATTGTGCCTTCTACCAGACTCAGTGAAATCCGGAACCTGGCCATGAATGCTGGTTGTTCTCTCTCTCTCTCTCTCTCTCTCTCTCTCTCTCTCTCTCTCTCAGTCTCTTACACACACAGAGAAACATACACTTGTACACACACTGCACTCATATATACATACATATGCACACATATACATATACACTCACATGTACACACATTCACATATATACAAATATACTTATATACACATATACATATATGCATAAACACAACCCTATGTGGAATAATGTTTAGATATGAAACTAACTCAGTTATACAGAACAGATGCTGTGGAATATTGCTTTAACTATGTAAAGGTTTGTTGCATTTATTTAATGATGTAAAAATGTGTTGCTTTGTCTGCCTAAGGCACCCGATTGGTCTAATAAAAAGCTGAACAGCCAGTAGCTAGGCAATAGAAGGATAGGCAGGGCTGAGGGGGGATCTAGCCTCTAAAGGGGGATAAGAGAGAATAAGGGAGAAAGACAGGAGATGCCTGGGACCAGCCAGCCAACCAGCCAGCCAGACAGCTGCCAGTTAGATAGACATGGAAGAAGCAGGAAAGTAGGGCATACAGAATGAAAGAAAGGTAAAAAGGCCCAAGGTGAAATGTACATGAAGAGAAACAGGTTAAGTTAAGTTATAAGAGCTAGTGGGACAAGCCTAAGCTAAGGCTGAACATTCATGACTGATAATAAGTCTCGGTGTCATGATTTGGGAGCTCGTTGGTGGTCCAAAGGTAAAGCTGGATACATTTGGTGTTCCAATGTGGGGCCCAAATTTCCACATAAGGCTTGAGATAGCTGAAAACAGAACAAAACAAAACAAAAAATCTGGATACAGCTCCTTTAAGAGTAGCTGGCACATTAAGTAGAAACAAAAAGCTAAGTAAAAATAGTCTGCCACAGGGCAGCCACTAGCTTTCTACATCTAGGGTGGTTAAATGCAGCTACCAGTTAACCACTTAAACTGGCTTAAGGCTCTTGGCTTTCATGGATAAAGAAGGTGAGACGCCAGCTGCCAGAGCAAAGCCACTTAGCAGTTTAAAGTTTGGCTCACATGGTTAGAAAAGGCTAGAGAATCGAATAAAGTCAGGTCCATTCGGAAAACAAACAAACAAACAAACAAACAAACCCCCCAAAAATCTCTAAACAAGTTACAGTGTTTTTAAAAAATGTGCTTAGGCTTAAGAAATAAAAGAAAAAGAGTATAGGCAGCCATTGGAAAAAACAGTTCAAAAATACATCTTTAAGAGAGAGTAAAGTAATATAAAGGAAAAAGATGGGAAATACACAGGGAGTATGAATCCTGTATGATGTAGTTGAATGTTTTTTTCTGTTCTGCTGGTCCCCTGGGCTGGTTTCTCTTCCACTCATGTGTCCCTACAGCCGCTTATGAAGTAATCCCTCAGAGACTAATATTAAATATAATTGTTTGGCCAATGGCTCAGACTTCTTACTGGCTAGCTCTCTCTTATGTATTAATCCATTTTTAATAATTTGTGTATCACCACATGGTCATGGCTTACCGTTAATGTTTCTGGCATCTTACCCCTTCAGTGGCTGCATAGCCTCTCTTTGACTCCACCTCCTTTCTCCCCCCATCTTTCTTTGAATTTCCTGTCTGGCTGTATTCTGTGCAGTCATTGGCCAAAACAGCTTTATTCATCAACCAATAAAAGTAACATATTCTTGCAGCACACAGGAGAACATCCCACATCAGTCTGGAATTCGAATGTTTTGAATGCTGGTGAGTGAATGACAGCCGCTGAGAAACACTGGATTGTAAAAGGGACTGCTGAATTAAACCAGCCTAGATACTTTAAAGCTGTCTTAATTCTAAAATGGAATTCAGGAAATGTAATGCTTTGGGGAAGTGGTTAGGCTTTTGTTTCCACAGTAAGAAAAAAGCTGTTACTCCTTTGAGGCTAGTAGAGATTGGGTTTGAAATCTTGGCTACAGACATAAAGAAATAAACCAAGAATAACTACAAGACAGGTAATATATATTCTGATCCCTCTGCATGGGAACAGTCCTGAGACTAGACAATAAATGTTACAATTAGGTTTCCTAGGACTTGTCCATTATTTCTCAGGACCCCCTAGGAGGCCATCACCCTCAGACAACAGGAAACAGTCTCAAAAATACAATACTCGCATTTCCAAAAGGTGGTATAAGTGGTTTTTGGTCATTCAATGGGTTATGGATGTTTGTCATAGTTTAGTGGAGGGATATAGGGATATAGGATAAAAAAGACAACTATTAACCTCAAATATTTTACATTGCTATAGATTTTGGTATATCAAGACAAATTTAAAGTTATTTTTGTTATACTGTATATATGTTCCTACCCTTGTTTGGGATATTGTGCTTATGCAGCTCATTTGAAAATGTAATGTATAATTAAGAAATGCAGGTTAGTCATCTATAATGATCAAACTTGCAGTAAGGGTAGGTGTATTTTCAAGGTTAAATAGATATATTTTAGGTAGGTAGGTGATCTTCAAACGCTTCAAAGCCTACCGAATATGGCATTTAAAATGTTTTGTTAACGTAGGTCTTTTCATGACAGTGAGACATGTGGCAGCCCCAATCTACTTCATAAAAGGATGATGGGCATCGAAGAACCTCCATATGAAGTTTGTTTTCAATGCAGCAAAGCTAGCCATTTGGACAAGAGACTGTCCTTGCCTCAAGTGGTGACGGTATGCTGTACAAACTGGACAAGCAGGACACGATGGAAAAAGACTGCTGAACTTTTTTCACCAAGACAAGGTGAAACAGTCCTTTAAAATTCCTGCTTCACAGAAAAGTCTGCTAGATATTCTAGGCCTGTAGACCAAATATGAATGTCCGAACCTTGTAGAGGAGTTTTGGGTGACTGTTCAGGCAGTCAGATGTCTCTGTTGTTTCCAGTTTCCATAGTTTTGGAAATGGCTTGTACTACACTTCCTATTTACTCAGGTAATATTATATCCTTCTGGGGTCTTTGATAGAGTTGATGACTAGATACGGTTACAATGTTCCTTATGACATAAGGTACAAAACTTTGGACTCACCAAGATAAGGTAGATAATGGAGTATTTTCTCTGAATTTGATAAATGTGAATGGACTGGATATTGTAAATATAATTCTTACTTGATAATTGTTCTTATAGCATATAGTTTTTACTATGTTAGAGTTAAAACCTTTTCTTTTTATTTAGACAAAAGGGGGAAATGTGGAATGTTACTTCGTTTCTGTTGCAGAATATTATTTTAACTATGTAAAGGTGTTTTACTGCATTTATTTAACAATGTAAAGATGGGCTGTTTTGCCTTTCTAAGGCACCTAATTGATCTAATAAAAAAGTTGAACAGCCATTAGCTAGGCATTAGAGGGACAGGTGGGGCTGGCAGACAGAATAAATAGGAGGAATCTAGGCTCAAGGAGGGAGACACCAGGGCCAGCCAGCCTGGCAGCCACCAGCCTGACATGGAAGAAACAGGAAAGCAGAACATATAAAAAGAAAGAAAGGTAAAAAGCCCCGAGGCAAAACATAGATGAAGAGAGACAGGTTAAATTCAGTTATAAGAGCTAGTGGGATGAGCATAAACCGAGGTCAAGCATTCATAATTAATAATAAGTCTCATGATTGATAATAAGCATCATGATCTGGGAGCTGGTTGGCCGCCCATAGAAAAAGCCTGTTACAAATAGATGTTGATGCTTTGACTTGGATGGAAGGAGAGCCGAGTGCCAGAGCTTCTGAACAACGGAAGTGTTCAGCTTTCTATCAATTCTGACTGGCCCATTCACCTGTCCGTCAACCTCCAGTGCTTCTTTTCATTGGTTTTAGTGTCACTAAAGTATGGCTGATGAAAATTACATATATTTAATGGTATAATGAGCTTTGATATCCATATATTCTGTGTAATGATGACCAGAATCAAGCTAATAAACACTCTATTACTTCCCACAGTGAACCACATGTGTGAGGAACGTTTATGACCTATTCTCCTAGCACGCCTTAAGTGCTCAATACAGCATTTTAAACTAAGGTTGCTATGAAGTATAACATGGTCCAGATTTTATCCCTCATAACTGTTGATCTGTGCCCTCTGCTCGGCCTCCTTACCTCCCCCCTTCCCCCGCCACATGCCCCTGCCTCAGACACTTTGATTCCTTTTCTGAGTCTCTTTCCAAGATTTCATACATGAGATTATGTATTATAGTCTGTTTTATGAGTGCCGCTTATTTCACAAGACATAAAATAGTCTAAGTTTACTCACGTTGTTTCAAACGGCAGGGTTTCTTTTCAAGGCTTCTGAATATCAATTTGCATGTCTACCGCCCTTTCTTTATTCATTCATCAGCCACGATTAGAGACAGGCCAGTTCCACATCCACTGTAAGTAATACTGCAGTGGGCTAGGTGTTATCATTTCCAGCATGTCCGGGGCTCACAGCTGAGCACATGGCTGTCAGCATTTAGGCAAAATGCTTTGTCATCCCAAGTGTTAGCATTCCCGGGGTCCAGGGCTCATGCGCCATCTCATTCAGCCAAAAATGCCTAGTCAACCCAGGGACTTATGTAACCTATGCAATGCTCAGAATGGCCACGTAGTCAATATGCATTTGTGGCATGGCTATATAAGCCCCCATAGGCAGGCACTGAGCAACCTTTAAAATCAGACACCCTGGCCCCACTCTCTCTCTGCCATGTTTCTTCCAGGCAGGTCTGCTCATTCCCTGTCTCCCCTTTCCCCACTTTTTAACTAATAATAAAATCTTCAAGTAGGGTTTGTTGTATATTTGTGGTTCGTTCTCACGCGTGGTAAATAATGCTAGGAGAGCAGGTGTCTCTTCATTGCACTGCTTTTTTTTCTTTGACTAAGTACCCAGCAGGGGAATTTGAGGCTCAGCTGGTAGTTACTTTTAGTTTTATGAGAAAATCCCCACAGAGTTTTCTGTAATAACTGAAAGGATTTACCATCTCAACAGTGGCTTCCTTCTCTCCGCACCCTGACCAACACCTGCTATCTTTCAGCCTTTTGATGCCAGCCACTCTAAGGGAAGGTATTATTCATTGTGGCTTGATTTGCATTTTCCGTTATGATTGGTCAGGTTAATCATGGTTTTGCATACCTACATGATGTATCTGTTGTCTCTAAGGCAATGCCAATCTAATTGCTTCAGCTTATTTGTTATTTAGACTTTTAAACTTTTTTATTATATGCATATGTGTGGGTTTGTGCCTGTAAGCGCTGGTGCCTACAGAGGGTATTAGAGGGCATCGGATCCCCTGGAGCTGGAGTTGCAGGCAATTGTAATCTGTCTGACACAGATGCTGGGAACCAAGCTGGTATCCCCTGCAAGAGCAGCAAGAGTCCTTAACCTCTGAGCAATTTCCCAGCCCCTCTTCACCCATGTTTAAAATCTAGTTATTTGTTCTTATTATATGAGATGCCTTTGCACACTAACCTTTATTGGATATATGGTTTGCAAATATTCTCCCATCTGTCATTCATTCTCTCACCTTTTTGATTGTTTTCCTTGCTGTGAAGAATACAATGCTTTCTTATTTTCTTGAGAGAATCTCTCATAGCTTGGGCTGCTGTGTCAATCTTCTGCTGGAATTACAGGCATGCACCATCAGATGTCATCCAAGACACTTGGCAGGGCAAACTGAAGCTGATCTCTACTTGGGTAGGAAGCAAACACATCAGAAATTAAGGGGATCCACCAGATAGAGGGCAATACTGACAGCTGGACAATTTGACGAACACTCTTTCTGCTTCCCCTCTCTGCAGCACTCTGAGCAGTGTTCAGCTGTGGAACAGAGTAACAAGCCTAATGATGGGTTTTCCTTTAGAAAGTATTTCACCTTTAGTCTGACAAGACCACTTCATCACACCATATTTTACCATTACCATGTAATTCAATCTTTGTAAAGAACACACACACACACACACACACACACACACACACACACACACACACACACACCGGGTGGGGTTTTTTTGGTATGCATTTTTCAATCTCCCTCTACCATGAGTACCCTGGGCTCTATGCTGTAAGCTTCCTAAGGGCAGGGCCCTGGCTTCCCTGTGCCACCCTCACTGCCTCCTAACACTGCTCCTGAGAGGGTACACATACTGCCTTTTAAGTACTTAGCATGTCTCTGGGGCCTGAGGGTTGCAGTTCTCCTAGTATTCCTCTGCTGACTGGAGGCCAGGCATGGGGAAAGGCTAAATCAGGCCGGAAATTCAGTGCTCACAGCCTGCCACTTTCGCTTCCTGAAACTGAAACCTGTATGAAGGGACTTGCGCAACAGTGGAATTTCAGCTGTCACTTACTGGAGCTCCAGGGCAGCAGGGAGCCGGTTCCACAGGAGCTCCTGATGCAGCCGGTCTTCTCTTGGTTATGCAAGGTTCTGAGGGCGTGCCAGCGTCCTCAGCTGACTTGTCCAAGTCAGTCCGTTATCCCTGGACAACCATGAAAATCCCCTGTATCTCCCCAGCCAAGTGCTGGATCCTCTCCCCTGAGACCCAAGTCCTCATTTGCTATTAGGCTGGCAGTTTCGGCCTGGAGCCCTGCCTTAAGGGAGGCAAAAGTCCTACCACAGACAAGCTTCAATTAACAGGTTGCCTCACTCATTTGTGGGCCGCTTCCATTTTCCAGACTCTATTTCTGTTCTTTCTATGTTATTTTTCTTGCACTATTCCAATTGATTCTCTGGGACGTGACCCTTCCTGCTCTATGTAAGTCACCAACACCGTCTTTTCCTGAGGGAAATGAGCCATTCACTTGGTGGAAGAAAATAGCTTGACCAAATTTATATTAAATATAAACGACGGAAAATCTGGTTGTAGCCACATTCCTTTTGTTGTCAGTTTGTGTGGGTTTTGTTTTGTTTTGTATAGAGTCTCATGCAGCCTCGGCTGGCTTCAAACTCCTGTTCTTCCTGCCTCCATCTCCCAAGTGCTAGGATCCTGTGTGTGAGCCACCACACATTGCCAAATGAGTACTTTCAATGATATAATTCTATAAGCGACCTTTGGCTCATTAGTTCTTTTGAGGTCCCTCAAATAATCACTGTTGATGAATGTGTCCTCAAGATCAAATGATGGATGGGAAGAGACCTGGACCACTGTTTGGTGTGCATTACAGATGCCCTCAGTAAAGGAGCTGTGAGGAATAGATATGGGGGTGTGGATATTGAGAGAGGAGAGGTAGGGATATTGTTTCCTGGTAATTTTCCTGGCAGCAGCCTATATTCTTAGAAACAAATGCTATTTAGCTATTGCCACCCATTCATACTGTTACAATTTTTTTCTATAGATTTTGTCCTTTGCCAACGTAACTTTGGAACATTGCAGTTTCATGAATTTAAATGTCCCTCTGCCAACTGACCTACAATTCCCTTTCTTAGCTCATTCATTCTATAACTATATACTTTCTGCCATATTACTATTAATTATTATGACTCACCTGCCTGGTGTTTTTGCGTGAGTATGGTGGGTGGTTTTGGTTTTTCACAAAATAAACATTATTTGACTATTCTTAACAGTCCAACTCATACCCAGCACTTACAAACACCAGGCACCATTTGTGCCTTGCACATATTTCCTTTTATATTTCTCACAGTGAGGATGAATTGGTTGAGATTTCACAATCAGCAAGATAGCTCAGAGTCCCTTCATAACGAGTACTGGACATTGCTTTTTGGTGCCCTTTATATGGCCAGATGTATCTCAACTCCCTTTGGAATAGTATTTTTTATAGTAGAGTCATGGTGTCCTAGCCTTTAAAAAGCCAGTCTGCACCACTTACCTAAACAAAGCAGGGGTGGGCCTCAGCCCTTTGCACTCAGGGATGGCTAAGTGGTACTGCTGAGCATCGTCACATTTAGTAGATTCTGATGTCTTTTCATAGCAGAGGCTGCTGAATCTGGAAATAGAAGCCTGAATGTAAACAGAGTGAGGGATTGATTGCATGATAGCTTTCTCTTCCCAGGACAAATGTCCCCATTGCTTTTATCCTGATCCTTCAACCGTTTGACCAGTCTGACTGGATGAACTTCCAACTAGAGATGAAACTAATACGTCATAAAGACTTTCTTGAAAACACTGTCTAACCTTGAGGATTTGCTCTGTTCTGGGCCTCATGTTGTGGACAAGGATGATTTCCACTTCCCAGATATGAAAGCGGAGTCTGTTCAGTGACTGAATAGCGGTCGTCTATTCAGCCACACAGCCAGTAGGTGGAACCTTCAAGATTTAAACTCTACCCGACAGAAGCACTTTCCGTTATGTGTCACACTACATCACCCCCACAATGCTGTGGAGGCTGGATTATAGGGGGGGCATTGTTCTGGTACCCAGCAGTCAGCTGACACATTCTGGATTAGAGGTCTGCTGGGCTACTGTGGTGATATATTATTCATGATTTATTAAAGCTTGACTGACAGTTCAGAAAGCAAAGTTAGTCACAAGCCAGAGAAGCCAGGCACACACCCTTAATCCTAGGACTCAGGATTAAGAGGTAGATGGATCTCTGTTAGTTCAAGGCCACACTGAGCTACACACAATTTATCCAGTCCTAAAGAGAAACAGCTCACACAAAGATGATCTCAGCATTTGGGATCACATGCCCAGGACTCATGAGAGGTATTTAAGAACAGGGTCTCAGAGCTGGCATTCATTGTCCAGACACATTGAGGATAGAGAGATATTGAAGTCTCAGGATTCTCCAGTCACGCTGAGCAGAGGCTACAGTCTGAGGTTTGGTGGAGCCAGGATAGCCTTTCAGAGGTAGAGTAATAGCTAGTGTCCAGCTGCTTTGCTTTTCTGATCTTCAGCTTGAAACTTGAACCCCTAGATCTGTCTTTGGGTCCTTTATTTTTCAAGTTCCAGGCTACTGCTAAAAGCTGCCCAGAGTCAGTCCAGGAGATGATTTAGAGCAGTGATCAACGCCATTGTAAAGGGCTTGCATTTTACATCTGCAATGAAGACTTACAGCCCACAGGTCAAGGATGATGATGACTTACCGTTATTGAGCTCCTTCTGTATACCCAGAATTTTTGTTGAGCACATTATATGCATAACTTGATTTAAGCATGGAGGAAATCTACCTGTTATTGGAATACAATCTCATACTTGAGATTCAATTACCACTAACTTCCATCTTAGATCTAAAATAATAAATGACGTTGTTTCAGGCATGGCTTATGGCTTAACATGTTCATGTGTGGCAATCGAAGTTGAATTGTGAAGAATGTATTGTGCAACGTTTCTGTAAAGAGAACCCATAACAAAATGGGAACACACACACACACACACACACACACACACACACACACATCTCAGCCTCTAGAACTACCTGAGTGTGTGACTACTTTTCGCTCACTGAGTAGGTTACAGAGGCTGGGACATTGGTCTTGGGAGAAGTCAGTGAAGTGCAGTGTGTGGGCTTTGTGATCAGATGGAAGAGCCCAAAGCAGACAAGTTCCCAAGTTTTCTGAGCATCCTTGGCTAAAAAGAAGATGACATGAAGAATAGCGTGAACACAGAAAGAAAAAAAATACATTTTTAGCTTTAGATAGGGTGTCAGTGGGAATTACTTTTCGCTCCCCTATCCCCATTTTGGATCTGTTTACGAAACTTTGTAGTTTTGAAGTCTGTTACTTTTTCATCTCTCCCTCATATTATGTTATTATGTGTGATGCTATTTACTGTTATTTTTCTACTTGCTTTGACTTTCATAACACAAGTAACTATGTCTATTAAATGATCTATCTATCTATCTATCTATCTATCTCCTGATGTGTTTACTGGACAGCTGTTATTCAGTTACTAGGGTTAGCTTGAGGAGATAGATATTGCTGTTTATGGCATAGTGCATGGTTACATTAGCATCAGGCTGGTCACAGAGGAGAAAACCACATGTGTAAATTGAAGAGTAAGGGCAGTGGAGAGCCCAAGGAGGATGCAGAGCTGTCTATGGCAAGAGGAGCTGGTGGAGGAAGTGTCAGTGGTGGTGATGATGGCAGAGAGTTGCTGATGAAGGTAGAGTTGATATTGATGGTAGTAGAGGTAGTGTAGGGGTGGTGATAGTGGTGAGAGGGCAGTGGAGGTCACGCGGTTGGTGATAAAGGAGGAGATAGCAATGATTGTGGAGTGAAGAGTAGTGCAGTTGATGGAGGTAATGGCAATAGTGGGGTTGATGTAATTATGGTGGTAAAAGTACTGGTGATAATAATGAGGCACATAGAGGTGTGGGGATGGTAGAATTGATGCTGATGATGGTGGAGAGAATGGGTGGAGATGATGGAGATAGTGTGTGTGTGTGTGTAGGGAGGGGGTTAAGGTGTACATTGTAATAATGAGGTGACTGAAACTAAGTGCTAGAAAACATATGAGACTGGCAGGGTGCACATGAGTAATAAGCAGAGAATACAGACAGCACCCAGCTCAGGATAGGGGTGCTATTGCTCCTAGTACAGGCTTGGTCTTTCACTGAGACAGGAAAAGATAGGATGGGTATGGGCAGTTCCTAGGACAGAATTGAAATTATTTCTTTGAATGGCTTTAAGCCAGAAGGTAGAGCCTGCCTGTGGCTGAGAGGGCATGGAGCAGGCTTGAGATGGCACTGTGGAGAAGGTAGAAATGTCTAAAGAAGCACAATGAAGTGGCTTGGGCAACTCAAAGAAAGTAGGCAGCAGGGTCATAAGGAAAAGCATGAGGGCTCCAGAATGTTCAGATTTTGAAGTGACAAGCTGATGTGGCAATAGAAATGACTGTGCACTGTCTGAGCTCAGAATAACTCATGGCTGCACCCAAGATGGGCTTTTCCCTTTTCTTAGGATGGGGGGGCAGGATTCATCTCATAGTCCAATTTAAAGTGTTGGGGGCAGGTATGACTCTCCATCTAATTCTAAGGGAATCAGAAACCAAGGAATCTGCAGAGCCATCCCCTGACACCAAGGGCTTGTCTGAGAAGAAAGGAGTTAGCAAGTGGGTTGAGGAAGATGGGAAGACTGGCAGGAACTAGGGAGGTGTATACCATACTACTGGGGCACATTTGTATCCATATTGTCGAAAGGAGTCTGCATATTCATGTTATTAATAGCCTATCATGAATACACTGTAAATGGCCTGCTTGTTCTAACTCAGTGCCTACTGAAGAAGTGCATGGTGGACACTGGCAGATAACTAACCAGACACAACATTTCAAAGGAATGCCTGAGCCCAGGGTCCAGAGATAGGTAAGTTCAGGGGGTGATCAGGATCATGGCACCAACATCACAAGTCTTGTGGACATGGCTGACCACTCCAGTAGCTTTAATTGGATACCTTTCCCTTCCCTGTAAAGCATGCTGACTGGAGTGGGTGTTATAAGGTGTTTTGTTTAGTGAAGTGTTAACCTGTTGCCTTCTGCTGGCTCTCTGAACAAAGCATAACTCAAATATCTGTGTCTCTGCTCAATGGTGTTTGCAATGGCAGGCAGCACGAGCTCTGGAGTCCGGTCATGTCTTTTGGTCATGCCATTGGAATGGCTTAAGGACTGCCTCTCCAGTCAGTCACTGAGTTAATGAGGAGTCCCCGGATGCTGAGTTGGCCCGCCCTCTTTAATTTCATTCTCTCTTTGAGGCTTCTAAAACTATCATGCTTTTACCTAGCCAATTCAATCAATGCCCCTTCTGGGTTCTTAGTTCATCTGGCCTCAAAGTGCTTTTGGTGATTTCTTCCCTCATCTGGGACACTTTCCCTACCACCTCCTTCCTGCGATAAAACCTGTTTAGTCTATAGGATCCTGTTTGTTCAACTCTGTCTGGCTTATTTCAGCGGTCTGACTCAGGTTGGTGACCATTTCTGGTGACAGCCTCTTGGAATGTGTTCTGGAAAATGTGGTCTGACTGTGGTTATGATCCATTGAAAAGGAAGAAAATGTGCTATCATAATACGGTTTGATTTCTCTACGTACTGGCTTCTTGAAGGAAATAGCCATTAAATGGATCTCAAACTTACTGTTTTGCCAGGGACTGAAATAAGAAAAGGTGTCACCCTAAGTCTCCCTGACAAACCCTGTCTTTGATCTCCTTTCACTTAAGGAAGTTCTGAGCTATAAGCTTTCTACCTCCTGTCCACTAAGAGTTCATTCTGAATTAATGTTACTGGGTTTTATTTGTCATTTTGTGTCTAAAACAGCATGGGACAAAGTTTGATGGAACTTCTGAAAATAATAGACTAGCAAATGTTTGGCTGCTTCAAGAATACATATAGATATACACTGTTCGTGGCTATAAATGCCTTTTCTAATTTATCAGAAAAATAAATACAAATTTATATGGGATTTGTGAAATAAATCCTATAGGGTTTATAAGGTTTATGTAGGATTAAGTTGATAATAACCAAAATACTGTGTATAATGGGTTTATGCTTTGCTTTCAAAGAACAAGTTTTTTTATTTTTATTTTTCCAGGACAGGGTTTCTCTGAGTAGCCCTTAATGTCCTGGAACTCATTCTGTAGATCAGGCTGGCCTTGAAGTCACAGAGATCTCCCTGCCTCTGCCTCCTGAGTGCTGGGATTAAAGGTGTGCACCACCACTGCCTGGCTTCAATTAGATGTTCTTAAATATCAACCTACTTTTAATAAAATTTAAAAAGGCCTAACATTAAATGATTTTATATTTCATTAAAATACTTACTCATTTTCTGTTGATTTTGTTAGATTTGCTTTATGAGAAAGGAACTGAATTTTTAAATACTTCATATATCACACATTAATTATACGTAATAATGGGTTTCATTGTGGCATTTTCAAATGTATATAATGATCACATTCACCCCAAATACCCTCTTTTGTCTCCTGTTCTCACTGACCTCTTCCTCTTCCTGTCTAGGCTCCCTCCACTCTCCTGTCTTTGATGTTGTTGTTATTGTTGCTCCTCAACCAACTCAGACCTTCTTATGGCAGCATGGGTCAGAGGTTATTGACAGGTGCATTGGCAACTTTGCAGCAGCTACACCACTGAAGAAAATTCCTCCTCCCCCCAAATATGGACAGCCTATGGGTCTCCAGGGACATGAGACACATATACCCCAGTATCATTTTACCACCACAAACCACACAGATGCCCAGGGGCTGCTTATGGGAACTCCTTGTGGGCTCTCCCTCCTCCCATGAGGAGGGTCCAACAACTTAAGGGTCCAACAACTCCTGTTCCTTGAATTTAATGGAAAAGCGGGAAGGGTGTTGGTTTCGGCTCCTTAAATCTGTATGTTTACCACTAACACGGGGATAGATAAGAGAAGTTGGAACAGATTTCATCTCTTTCTCGAGCAACAGTCAAGACCAAACCAACAGCAGTTACTTCTTAGCAGTGGCTACTGAACAATGACTTCAGAGCAAACTGTTCAGGGGCGGAGGGAAAAGTCAGAGTGGAAATAAAGTCACTCTGGGCATGGTGGCACACACCTGTAATCCTAGCACTTGGGAGGATAAGATAGTTGACTGTGGGTCTGAGGCCAGCCTGGCCTTTTTGGTGAAGCTCTGTCTCTAAGGGAATCATTTCTCAACAACAAGCACAGGAGAGGCCGTGGAGAAGCGGCTCTCATGTTTGCTCCCTGACACCAAGTCTTGTCTGACCCTGACTCACACCAGCATTCTCTTTAATGTATTTGTTTCAGGCATGAGCATATTTCAGGAATTTCATACCAAGTCTAGAAGATCACCCCCAAATCCCTCAAGGGTGAAGTCTAAAAGTAAAGAATTGGGGGCTGTAATTACACTTGTAGGAGACAGGACACTCACTCTACAGAGACACACTTGTGTCCACCCTCCCTGTGTAATGGTCAGACTGACCTCTCCTGCCCAGTGATCAGCCTGTCCACTCTCCTCTTCCAGTGATCAGACTATAGAAACAACAGACTCCCAAAGAATTAAAATTCCCCAGGAATCCCATGCTGTGGGGAAGGCAAGACTAAAATCCTGGTGCCAGCCAGAGGGAACACTTGTCTCCCTAGAAGAGATTACCCTTGGTTTTTACAACTGAAAGTGCCACCTTGCAGACAGACTACAGCTGAGACAACATTTGTGTGTCTGTTAATGGGGATGACTTTCTGTTCCTCCAGAGAGACATACCATCCAGCTGAGAAGAAACCATATGAGTGTACTTGGGGAAAAAATGTTTTAAAAATCTCTGACTTTTGCCTTATGGGGATGGGGTGTGCGCTAAGCAGGCGTTCACATCACACTGCATGAGTGTTTGCACACTCCTTGAGGGCCCATGAAACTGTACTAGATTGGGGACATTGATAAACCAATGCCTATAATGCCTGTACCTGGGCTGTGACTAGAAAAGTGACAGAATGTTCACCTTCAAATGTCCCAGTGTTTCTTCTGCTAAAGTGCTAAAGAATGTGTTGTAATTCATGTGTTAGAAATTGCTTCAATTTGGGTCTACTGAGTTGGCTCCACAGCAAAGGTGCTTGCCACCAAGCCTAATGACCTGAGTTCAATCCCTGAGATCCACACAGTGGAAGGAGAAAAGTCCTCTGGTCTCCTCAAGTGTGCTGTAGCATGCATGCATGTGTGCATACACACACAAAAATCAATCAATCAATCAATCAATCAATCAATCTGATGTTTTAAATTAAAAATTGTTTCAAGTTGGCAGACCAAAACAACATGGCCTATCATCTACTGCTGGGCTAGTTCCTACAAACAGCACTGGGGCCGGTCTGCAGTTTACGAAGACTCAAAGTACGGGTGATTACTCCCTGCCACCTCAAAAGGGGGTTTTGCCTGCTGTCAGCTTGTGATGACTAAGTGTGTCATGGAGCACTGTGGAGTATGTGACTATAACTCTGTGATGTCAGCGATGGTAGGACTCTTAAATGTGCTTGTAAATCAGTTGCTGGAAGAAGACCAGGGTGGCTGGAACACAGGACAGCAGGCTCCACCCAGGTCTAATGGAAGCTGCCATAGCAGCAGTAGAGCTTAGCAATGGAGAATTTTCCAGGGTGGGAGCTGCTTATATGCAAACTATGGAGCCTCACAGTTGAAAGTGTCAAGACTATTGGAGAGTTTATCACACACACACACACACACACACACACACACACACACACCTTGGGGTCTTGGTGCAACTTTGTGGGTTGAGAACTGAAGCGTTCGCTCCAAAGAGATGCCTGACATTCAGTAAATGCCTTGAATTTGGTGCAAAATATTGTGATGCTCTGGCGATGTGACTTGGTGTAGAAACACTGGAGATATAGACTGTATGGAGACACATCTGCACATTTTTTTTTTAACTAAACACTCACCAGTGGCCAGAAGGAGTGTGTGATGTTAACTTTCATCACCAGCTCTACTGATTTAGAAGTATATAGGAAACTCACTTCTGGGTACATCCCAAGGATATTTCTAGAGAGGCTTAACTGAAGAGAACAGACCTAACCCAGGTGATTATGGGATCAAAGACTGAATACCAAGGAGATGTGCCGTTGGCCAAGGCAGAGGAGCCACAAGTTGTAATTGAAGCTCCAGGTGAGTCAGCCCATCAGCATGAAATCCTCTGATCAGCCAATCACGTTTAGGCAAGGCCCTGGAGTGTCTTTTGCTTCCGCTGTGCTTTACATGTTTGCTGCAGCTCTCTTTCTCTGGTATCTAACACGGTGTGAGTGGACATGGAGAGGTCTCCACTGCCTGTAATGTAGTGTGTGCTTATCTCTTGGAAACATCCCATTCTACTGGGCATTTTTATCTGTGCATTATCAAAGAGAGGACACCTCCTTAATCTGTACTTTCTAATTTGATAATAATAGTGATAGTTTATACAGATTTTTGATGAATGAAAACAAATAGAAGGATATGTTTCAGAGCCAGGATCTGTGAGTTTCACTTAAGGAGCAGCATGGATTGTAGACCAACTTAAGGATTAACAATTGAGTCTCAGTAGCCCAGCTGGTTTAAATTCATTTAACCTTAATGGTGGGAGATGTGCTCACAGGTCTCAGAGTGAATCACAGCTGAAACAAAACTGAAAATAACAAAGTTAGAGTAAAGTATTTTTGTTAGATAACTTTGAGGTGAAAAGCCCAAGAAGACAATCTAATGTTTTTAGAAAGGCACATAGTTGAATGTGCCTTTAAAGTCACATTAATGAACTCTTTAAGGTCAGCGAACAAGAACAAAGCAGCCCAATTATTACTGGCTGTTGTACTCTCCTTGCTGGGTTTGGTTGATGATCAAAGGTGATGATTAATCCCGTATACCCACTTCTGCCCTCAAACTCCTGATACACATACATACATACATACATACATACACACACACACACACACACACACACACACACACACACACATACATATATGAATGGATATATACCCTAAAATTTTAAAGTAGAGCTTTCATATATGAAAGTTTAGGTTTGTGATTCCTTATAAGATTATCTTTCAGGATAAGTAAATAAAGTAATTGGCCCTTTCCTTTTCACTGCACAATGCAGCCTGCCAGTAAAAGACCTGACGGGAACACCTTCCTTGCCCACATGGTTAATCTATAACAAGTTACTTGGGTATGAATGTATGTGGGTTCTTGTTTTTCATTTGTAATACATAGAATGTTTACTCATGCGAGGGAGATGAAAACATGGTTTTAGCTATAATCATTTACCTGAGAAATGGAATGTTAACTGTTTTGACTCATACTATTGGGGTATAAACGCTGTGAAAAAAACCTGAGAGAGAGAGAGAGAGAGAGAGAGAGAGAGAGAGAGAGAGAGAGAGAGAGAGAGAATAAAGAATCAAGAGAATAAAGAAGGAACTCATCAAGAGAGTTTGTGAGTGTCTTTTTCTCCCATAGAAAAGTTTAGCCTTCCTCCTGACTCCATGGATTCTTGTTGAAGCCCTGCTGTGGGAGACTGCCCCTTCCCCCCCCAGCAGTAGAGAAGTGAATGGAGCAACTGCATTCCCCTCTTTCCCCCTGCCTATGGACACAGTGCGACTAGCACCTCACCCTCCCGTTGCCACAGTCTCGAACTGTGAGCCAAAGGAAACCTTCCCTTCATTAAGTTCCATTTGTCACAGCAATGGTAAAGATTATTAATGATAAGTTGAACACCATCCAGCTGAATTTAACTCAGCGTTTTGCAGATGCCACAGCTTAATCTTTCATTCAGCCACAATTTGCACAATCACAACTTGAACAATACATTTTTAGATGCACTCTTAAGATTCTGTTTAAGATTGAAAAGTACCTTTCTCTAAGGAGCTGGCTAAGGGTTAAGGGTGGGGTGGGGTTATGTCACCATTTCTACAGATTGGGACAAGAGACTGGTGTGGGTATGGCTCCAGGACAAGAGGAAGTCCAGGAGAGCTCTGGGTCAGCAAGTTCATGGTGCATTGAAGCTGGCATTTTTAGCTGAGTTGAGCACCCTACTGCAAAAATTCTAGCAAGAAAGAGGTATTGTAATGAAACACTTATACTCTCTCTTTGGTTAATGGATTGTTGCAACAATGAGGCCCCAAGAAATTGGAATTTCCCCACTGCAAGAAGTTAACAGTTCTGCCTGTCAATCACATGATGTTTTTGTCAGCTCACCATGTGGGGGGAGAGACTGAAAGACTGGACAATGACAGCTGAATGACTGGGGGTACTACATACACCTTGGCCAAGACTGCCTACTTATGGATGCTTCTTGCCATACCTAAACTTAAACCTGTGACAGGATGATGGCTTTAGGATGGGGATGTCATGCACTTCTTAATTTAATCATCCTCCTGATGTGGCTACACCAAATAGCTATTTCTCCCACATGTCAATCCTCTCTTGAACAGGCTTAGAGATATACCTGAGGTATATTTTGTTGGTGATTGGCACCTATCAGTGTAGGTAATAGTCAAGGCTCACCATCACTGTTAAGATCTGCAGTTACACTGTGACAAATGTTGCCAGTAGGGATTTATGGATAAAAGAATGGCTTTGTTTGCTTGTTTTGAGACAGAAGCTCATGTAGCCCAGGCTGGCCCAATACTCCCTGCACCCTCTTCCCTTGGCCTCCCAAATCATGGGCTTTTAAGTGTGAGCGACCACACCAGGCAGAAATCAATGGCTGTTACTCAGCTTTGCTTTTAGGATTACAAAGCAGTAAACTTAGTTAACCTGGGAAATTCAATGAGAGAAGCACAATGAAGAGCAGTTTGCTGTGTTGGGGACTCAGGCTGAAAGACTATTGCTCAAGTGTCTGAGAAAGCCAGGGGAAGGAAGGTAGCTGCTGCAGCCCTGGGATGCTTATTCACATGGTAAAACCATAGAACTTCAGAACACAGTTCACTCTCCAGTTTGCAGCTTACTGATCGAGCGTCACTGAATTTTAAATGGCCACGTGGTCAGAAAATGATACTCCACAAGTAGTCAGTTTGGAATCCAAACTCACAGCTTTTGTGACAACAAAAGCTTTATCTACATGACATCTGGATCTGCCAAAGAGGAAGATTATTGTCACCGACTCTTTCAAAGACTAAACTCACAGGGAAAGAGAGTGGAAAACCAAATCATGCAAGAGCCCAGTAGTCGATTCTCAGGGTGCATTCTCTCTCCTAGAAGCAAATCCCTCTCAAATATATCCTCTCTCACATGAAGAGATTTTTGGGAGTGGGCATTTGAGACATGGCTTCTCTGTGTTCCTGGAACTCACTCTAGAGACCATGCTGGCCTTGAACTCACAGAGATCCCCTGTCTCTGCCTCCTTTATTACTGGAATTAAAGGTGTGCCCCACACTCAGGGTGAAGAGGTTCTTTAAGCACCAACACACTGGCCCTTCTCCCCTTCTCTGAGTCTCCTCTTCTTATATGATTCCAAGGCATCTGTGTTTGTGATGAAATCTTCTTTTCTCTTGTTTCCAGTTTGTTTCAGCAGGTTCAAGATGTAATTGAGAGAGAGAGAGAGAGAGAGAGAGAGAGAGAGAGAGAGAGAGAGAGAGAGAGAGAGAGAACAGAGACAGACAGACAAGTGATATACACAGAGAGATAGGGACAGACAAAGGGTGTGGTCACTCTCTATAGAGTCTTAAGATGAAAAAGAGGTAGGACTGAGGCTAGAGAGAACCCTGAGTTTAAGGAAACATTCTGGCTTCAAATCTAACTTAGATTTACAGGACATTTTCTTAGGGAGTGAGGATGCCTGCTCTGCATCCAAGCACACTTTGCCAAGGTCAACTGGATTCATAGGCACAAAGGAGGGAAGGCTTATTAACTTGTTTAAAAGTAAGAGGTTTTCCCCTTATAATTATTCCTTGCTGAGGAAGATGGAGCCACTCTCTGTCATGAAGCAAACCAACCTAGGATGTTTTTAGAATCACTTTGAGATGCAGATGTGGGCTACAAAAGCGGAAGTACTTAGCTTCCAAGAGGCAGGTCTGGGAGGAAGGATGGATTGCTCTCAGCACACCAGCAGGGACCCATCAGGTTGGAGGAAAGAAAGAAAGAAGGACAGAAAGAAAGAAAGAAAGAAAGAAAGAAAGAAAGAAAGAAAGGAAGGAAGGAAGGAAGGAAGGAAGGAAGGAAGGAAGGTGTGCTGTCCTTGCCCATTCGTGTCCTGGACAAAATGCAGGTCTGGATGGTGGCTTGTAGACTCTTAATAGATGTTGAGCAGAAACGGATTGTAGAGACATGCTGGCAGCGGATACAGTGTTACAGCTTTTGAGAATGGAGAAAACCAGAAAGAGTTCAAAAGGTGTGTTCCACGGCAAAGTGAGGTTTTGTGATTGGAGTAGTGAGGGTTAGAACCTAGTTAGGTCTTGGAAGCCCTGGTTAGACTCTCCCACTGGGCCCCCATAAGCTACTTCAATGATTATTAGTCGATGCCAGAGTAATATCTATTAGGTATATGCCACATGGGGAAGGCGACTAAATAAAGAGGTGCATGACACCTCCATCCTAAGTCCATCATCCTGTCACAGGTTTAAGTTTAGGTATGGCAAGGTGTCTTGGTCAAAGTGTGGTACCCCAGTCATTCAGCCATCATTGCCCAAGTGTCTTCCCCATGGCGAGCTGACAAAAACTTACTGTGACTGCCACGCGGTTGCAACCTTTAACTTCTCAAAGTGAGGAAATTCCAATTCCTTGGAGCCTTATTGTTGCAGTAATCCATTAACTAAAGAGAGAGTGTAAGCGTTTCTTTAAAATGTCTTCTTCCTGCCAGATCTCTGGCTCAGGGTGCTTAACTCAGCTAAAATGCAGCGGGAACGCTGCGCTCTCTTCCTTAGCCCAGTCTAGGGCTCTCAGGGAAATCCCACACACAGCCACTGGCCTCTCTCAGTTCTGGGTTTCCTGACCTGCTGCTTCTGCCAAGTTCTGGTGCCAAGCTTAGCTCCCCGTACAGACCCCGTGGGCGGTGCCAGCCGCATGGGGCGGTGCTGGCGACCGGGAAGTGCCTGCCCTAGGCTGGGGACAGCCCCTTCCCTCACTTCCCGGTCCTCCCCTACCGGGGCCTAGACAGTCAGAACGCGCAGGCGAGAGAAGGCCGGTGGTCTCCCAGGTAGGTCGGTCGCTCCGCTACAGGGTGTCTGCACCCCTTCGCGGGCAGGCAGGACCAGAGGCGACGGGGTGCCCCGCAGCGCGGGCATCCGGTTCTCACAGTGATGCACCTGCGCCCCCAGCCAGGCAGTTCAGTTTTGGAAACAGATGTATCTAGCTGTGGTACCTGCGGGAAGAGGGACACCTAGAGAGGGGAGGAGCCGGGTAGAGGTGCAGCGACTGCCAAGCCTGGCAGTGTGAAGGCATCCTGTCAGTCTCTCTGACTCCTGGCTCCGGAGTCGCTGAAGGGGAGCGTTTGCGGTACCCCTGAACTCTGGAACTCTCATGGTGACCGTGGCGCTGTTTCCAGCATCGCTCCAGTCCAGCCCTCTCTTGGCCACCGGCTCCGAATCTGGTGCAGAGTCGGTAAAGACATCACTTGTAGGGGGGTGTGTCCGCAATCACTGTTTCTGACTAGCAAGCAGCGAAGGTTGTACTGCGAACTGCGACTAGAAGTGGAAAAGCACTGGCGCGAGACGGCGCAGAGTATTCCTTCCTAACTGGGATGTTTGCTTCTGCGTGTGGGGACTTCACTTCTCTGTGTTCCTTTATCTTCCGAACATCCGAGTTGCATCTCTGGTCAGAAAACAGCTAACTGAAACAGCACGGAAACAGAGCGTGTGGAGTTCTTTCTGAGGGTCTGCTTATGGCTTCTTCAGTTCCAAAAATGAGAGTCTTGTGTTTACATCTTAGACGCCAGGAAAAGGCTATTCTGTTTTCAAAAAAGGAGAAATTGCTTCGGGTGTAAAAAAAAAAAAACGTCAGCTAGCTGGGATGATTCTGATTGACACAAGGTCTTGCCTAAAGGAAGAACAAACGGTGGGTGGGGCGGCTTGGCTTAGATATAGAGACCCTCTTCCTCCCACAAAGGGAACTAGCGAACATCGTGACTATAGGAGATGTCTTATTTCACCATATTCCACGTTTCTTGCTGTTCCAAGAACAGAGTAGAATATTTACGCCTTAAACTTATAATTTTTACCAAAATTGCCAGATGTTGGCAGTATGTTTTGGAAGTTTCTAAGCTCTATCAGTTCATCTTTTTTGCATTTCTACATTTATAAGCAAGTTAACATTTAACTGGATAAATGCCCAATGAGATCACATAAAAATGGGGAAAAATACAAAAAGTGCATAGTGCAACGATTGGAACCTCAAACTATTAATTATACTGACTAAGAGGGACTTTATTTAAATGATCAGGTTAATGGTGTCAGAAAAGACTTAACATCTAAGACCTAGAAATTTCCTGCTGGTTTGTCTTTTTGAGATGGTCTGATGCATTATGGGTTGGCCTTGATCTCACCCTGTGACAGTGGATGACTTGAACTGCTGGTCCTCCTGCCTCCACCTCAGCAATCCCAGTGTTTATTACTGGGCTCCATTTATTCGATGTTAGAAATCAAGCAAAAGCGTCTATGTATAGTAGCAAAGTGCTCTACTGATGGGCCTGTCACTTGCTGATTCCAAGAGATAATCCCCCCCCCTTTTTATTCCAGACAAGGTTTTTCTAGCGTTGGAGCCTGTCCTAGAACACCCTCTGTGGACCAGGTTGGCCTCGAACTCACAGAGATCTGCCTGGCTCTGCCTCCCCACTGCTGGGATTAAAGGTGTCACACTGCCCTGTGAGATTCCTCTCTCTCTCTCTCTCTCTCTCTCTCTCTCTCTCTCTCTCTCTCTCTCTCTGAGACAGGGTTTCTATGTGGCTTTGGAGGATGTCCTGGAACTAGCTCTTGTAGACCAGGCTGGTTTTAAACTCACAGGATCCTCCTGCTTCTGCCTCCCGAGTGCTGGGATTGAAGGTGTGCGCCACTACAGCCTGGCTGAGATACATTGCTTAAGGAAACTAAACATGGAAAGGAAAAATGCATAGGGGCTGGAATGATGGATTGTCAGTAAGGTGCACTTGCTGCACTGCCAGATGACCTGGATGTTCAGTTCCCAGCATCCACATGGCTATAGGGAATCTGATCCTTCTTTTGGCTTCCTAGGGCGCTGTACACTCAAGGTGCCCATGTATACATTCAGAAAAATACTCATACATACACAACAAAGTGACGCTTGCCATTTGCCACCAGACCTGATGACCTGAGTTCAATGTCCAGAACCCACATGGTAGAAACAAAGACCAGGTTTCCTCAAATTGTTCTCTGACCTCCACACATGTGTTCTGGCACATGTATCTCTCCCTGCCTCCAAATAAATAAGTGCAGAAAGTATTTTTGGAAAATTGTAGTGTTGCTTAACTGAGCAAATATGACAGTGGCACACGGATGCACAGAACAACTACAGGGTATAGAGCCCAGAAAGTGAATTGGGAGAAAAGTGTTGGATTCTCCCACGAAAGCATGAAACAAACTACGATATTTCATTCACATTCATCTAAGTAACCCATCTGGGTTTGGGCACAGCTTCCTGGACTTTACTCTGCAGAAAGAGAAGGTTTTGAGGGTCTGATAACCCCTCATCTCAGCAAGCCATTCACTCCATCTGCCTAGGGTTCCAAGCCATCTCCCTGTCTGCTAGTAGTAGGAGCAAGGCAGACTTAGTGGGCATGAAATTGTTCTTTTGGTCAGAGAATGGGCTGCTTCCCTCATTTGGTTTATGTGCCCAGTGAGAGAGGTGGTTTAGTCCAGTGGGATCATGAGCCATGGGGGCAATGAATCCAGGAACTAAGAGCCCATACGGCCATGTCTAGTTCATTTCTTTATCTATTTGCGTATTCATTCCTCCATGTATTTGTTTATTGTTCAATCCATGTTAACTGAGTCCTGTTTTCCCCTGCTCAGATGATTGTATTTTTAAGTTTCTTCACTGGCAGAAAAATATCTGCCAGAGCTATTGTATATATCAGGAAGTTAATTTTGAATTGTCATTCATGGATTGTATTTGCCTCTAACTTATTGCTTGTGCACATGCATTTGCAAGGGGGGGATGCACATAAGAGTGAGAATCATGATATGCTGTCAGACACACACAGTCACATGTGCTTCGTTCATTTTTAAGGTCAACTCGTGGAGGATGTTACATGCTCTGTGGACTTTCTGGATCTTGGTGGCCATGACAGGTCTCTTCAGGGAGGGCTGTTCTGCTCAGGCATCTCTGTCATGTGATGCTGCTGGTGTGTGTGATGGCCGCTCCAGGTCTTTTACCTCCATTCCCTCAGGACTCACAGCATCCATGAAGAGCCTTGACCTGTCTAAGAACAGGATCACCTCCATTGGCCATGGTGACCTGCAGGGGTGTGCGAACCTCCGAGCCCTGATATTGCAGACCAATGGGATCAATACCATAGAGGAAGGCGCCTTTTCTTCCCTGGGCAACCTTGAACATTTAGATTTATCTGATAATCACTTATCCAACTTATCTTCCTCCTGGTTCAGGCCTCTTTCCTCTTTGAAATACCTAAATTTGCTGGGAAATCCTTATAGGATACTGGGGAAAACACCACTGTTTCTCAACCTCACAAATTTACAAACCCTTAGGGTAGGAAATGTTGCCACCCTCAGTGAGATCCGGAGAACAGATTTTGCTAGACTGACTTCTCTTGATGAACTTGAAATCAAAGCGCTAAGTCTCCAGAATTATGAGCCCCGAAGTCTGCAGTCTATTCAAAACATCCATCACCTGACCTTTCACCTGAGCCAGTCTGCTTTCCTGCTGGGGATTTTTGAAGATATTCTGAGTTCTGTGGAATATTTAGAACTGAGAGATGTTAACTTGGACAGGTTCCACTTTTCAGAACTGTCCACGGATGAAATGAATTCACCGATGAAAAAGCTGGCATTCCGAAATGCAGATCTCACTGACGAAAGTTTTCATGAACTTCTGAAGCTGCTGCGTTATACTCCAGAACTGTCAGAGGTAGAATTTGATGACTGCACCCTCAATGGAGTGGGTGATTTTTACCCATCTGAGTCAGACGTAGTCAGAGAGCTAGGCAAAGTAGAAACGCTAATAATACGGAGGTTGCACATCCCCAAATTCTACTCATTTTATGATCTGAGTACAGTATATTCCCTCCTAGAGAAAGTTAAGAGAATCACAGTAGTGAACAGCAAGGTCTTTCTGGTCCCTTGTCTGTTTTCACAGCATTTAAAATCGTTAGAATTCTTGGATCTCAGTGAAAATTTGATGGTTGAAGAATATTTGAAAAATTCAGCCTGTGAGGGCGCCTGGCCTTCCCTACAAACTTTAATTTTGAGGCAGAATCATTTGAAATCAATAGAAAGAACTGGAAAGATTTTACTGACTCTGAAAAACCTGACTGCCCTTGACATCAGCAGGAACAGCTTTCAATCTATGCCTGACACTTGTCAGTGGCCAGAAAAGTTGCGTTTCCTGAACTTGTCCAGTGCAGGGATCCAGGCGGTAAAAACGTGCATCCCTCGGACGCTGGAGGTGTTGGATGTTAGTAACAACAATCTCAATTCGTTTTCCTTGTTATTGCCTCGGCTACAAGAGCTCTATATTTCCAGGAACAAGCTTCACACTCTCCCGGATGCCTCCTTGTTTCCCGTGCTACTGGTCATGAAGATCAGAGAGAATGCCATAAGTACTTTCTCTAAAGACCAACTTGGTTCTTTTCCCAAACTGGCGAGTCTGGAAGCAGGTGGCAACCACTTTATCTGCTCCTGTGAACTCTTGTCCTTCACCCTGGAGCAGCCAGCACTGGTCCAGGTCCTGGACGACTGGCCAGACAACTACCTGTGTGACTCTCCGCCCCGCCTGCGTGGCCAGAGGGTTCAGGATGCCCGGCCCTCAGTCTTGGAGTGCCACCAGGCTCTCCTAGTGTCTGGCGTCTGCTGTGCCCTAGTCCTGGTGCTCCTGCTCATAGGCGGCCTGTGCTATCATTTCCATGGGCTGTGGTACCTGAGAATGATGTGGGCGTGGCTCCAGGCCAAGAGGAAGCCCAAGAAAGCCCCGTGCAGGGACATTTGCTATGATGCCTTTGTCTCCTACAGCGAGCAGGATTCCTACTGGGTGGAGAACCTCATGGTCCAGCAGCTGGAGAATTCGGACCCGCCCTTCAAGCTATGTCTCCATAAGCGGGACTTTGTTCCTGGCAAGTGGATCATTGACAACATCATCGACTCTATTGAGAAGAGCCACAAAACCGTATTTGTGCTTTCTGAGAACTTTGTGCGGAGCGAGTGGTGCAAGTATGAACTGGACTTCTCCCACTTCAGGCTCTTTGATGAGAACAATGATGCCGGCATCCTGGTTTTACTGGAGCCCATTGAGAAGAAAGCCATCCCCCAGCGCTTCTGCAAGCTTCGCAAGATAATGAACACCAAGACCTACCTGGAGTGGCCCTTGGATGAAGCCCAGCAGGAAGTGTTTTGGGTAAATCTGAGAACTGCAATAAAGTCCTAGTTTCTCCACCCAGTTCCTGTCATGCACTAACCATGGGTCTTTATGACACGAACTGTAACAAAGTGTATTCTGACTTAATTATTTAAGTACCATAGAATTGTACCCTTGAAGATTTAAGTGTAACTAATAATTGTGAGCTTTATCTTGAATGCTGTTATATAAATATTTTATATTAGAAGAATGGTTTTTCTGTTTCTCTTTATTGTATAGATAGCCAAGGCCTCTCTCCAGTATTGATATTTGAATAACCTGTTCCCTTAGCACATCTGGAAATGGCACATGTAGACTGGAGATTTAATACTTGTGTGGAGTCAGTGTGCTTGCTGCACAGAAGCACATGGGTTGGCTACAGAGTATCTACTCACCTGTCATCCCTTTGTAACATCTCAAGGGAAAGGAGTCAGGATATCCGGGGTATCCAGGCAAATTTGTTACTATTACTAGAGAGAGTGTTGTGTCCTCCTTATCAGATCTCTCAGTATAAATGGCGCAGGCTGCATTTTCATGTAAACTGAATTTGTTTTGCTGAAATTTGATAGGTTTACTCTAGACATAATTCTTTGAAGTAATGTATGTAACACAAGATACAGTAAGTCTTGTTTTGCCATGAGAACAGAACTAGTGGGTATGAATAAAATATTGATTTGGGAGGCTCTGAAGAAAGTTTGTTCTGGTGCAGAACTCCATCAGATTTCAGCTGCTCATTCCCAGTGTCTGGGTACTCTCAGACAATCTGTTGCTTTTTCTCCTGTGGAAAGTCTAGTTCCCAATTCTATAAAGCTTTCCTTTTTCTGTCTAAAAAACATGTGAACATAATATTTTAAAAATAATTATATACCCAGAGGTTTCTTATGACTCAAAATAACTCCACATGCAGTAATCTGAAGACAGAGACCCCTGCCTCCAATCTTATCAGTAAGATTTGATAGTGCATCAAAGTTCAGTGGAATATTCTTTGCTAAGAGTTCTTCACTGATTCTCAGCAACTTTTGCCTTGTGCTGGTAGCCATGAACAAAAAGGAGTGAATTTCCTTTGACCCATGTTAAATTCTTGGTCAGAGCTAAGTTTATGTAATTAATTTAGTTTTGGATTCAGAGACACTTGAATGATTAACAAATATGCAATCTTGGGCAAGTCACTTGACCTAACCCAAAATGTTTTTCTGTCCTTCAAATGGGCAGTATGATCTGTACATGCTGCATTATTGAGGATTTACGATACAGCAATATTAGAAAACCATATTCCCTGGTTGCTGTCACTGCCGGAAGGATTATGGGGACAAAGGTATCAGCTCTGCCTAATGGGACCTATGCATACCTGTGCAGCTAGAGGGATGCCTGCTGTGCATATTTGCTACTGATCCTAGTATTTTTATAGGAAATCATTCACTTTTGTATATTACTACTCATAGGTAGATATGTTCCTATCATGTACACTAGCAGAAAGATTAGTGACTTTGTTGTCCATAGAAAAATGCCCTCAAGGAAAAAGTTCATTCGTACATAATGAACTTTATTGTGGGAACTCATACAATGTTTGCTTTCACAAACTCCCAGGAAAGTCCTGGAAAGAAAGCCTAGGCCAGCCTGTGAACTAAGTGAACAACTCAGAAGAGGGAGTCTCAGAAGAGGAGATGCCACAAAATCCAACACAGTAATGAACTTGCTTTTTACTTTCCCAGTTCCTACAGTGATCACCTTGTTACTGGGAGAACCAGAAAGACCAAACATAGACTTAATCTATGTTTTTCGTCAGACTATTGTGAACTTGATCCTTTACAGAATTTTTTTCAAGAATTTAAATAGCAATAGAAAAATTTCACAGTTTGATAGATTTAAACTTACCTTTCATCTTTATTACTCATATAGCTGAAAATTACTTTCCGCAAAGTAGCAGGAAGCAAAGTTAACACACACACACACACACACACACACACACACACACACACACACACACTTCCATAACCCTTCCATAAACCAGTGACAGACATATTGAGAAAGAAATCAGGAATATAATCCCATTGATAATAGTTTAAAGAAATGTCTTGGGGTAAAATTAACTAATGAACTGAAAGACCTCTACAATAAAAACTTTAAAACACTAAAGAAAGAAATTGAAGAAGACACTAAAAGAAGGAAAGATATGCTATGTTCACAGATCCAAAGAATTTCTATTGTGAAAATGGCCATCCCATCAAAAGTGGTTCACAGATTCAGTGTGATGCCAATGAAAGTTAATACACCATTCTTCACAAAAATAGAAAAAAGTCTTAAAATTCATATGGAAACACAAAAGCTCCCAGATGGCCAAAGCAATCCTAAGTAAAAGGAATACTGTTAGAAGTGTCACCACACCTGACTTCAAATTATACAAGAGACCCACAGTAATAAAAGAGTATGATACTAGCATGGAAACAGACATGTGAATTAAGGGACTAAAGTAGAGGTTCCAGATGTAATACAGACCAAAGAAAAAACTGAATCTTTAACAAAAGATGCTAGGAAAACTGGGGTATCTACACATAGAAGAATATCGCTACACTCTATCTTTCACTCTGCACAGATATCAACTACAAATAGACCAAGGACCCCAATATAAGAAACTCTGAACCTGACAGAGGATAAGGTACCAGGAAGTAGGTTCTTTGTAAAAGTATTTCTACTATGCAGTTTGTAGGTCTTTGAAACTGGTTTGTGGGAGGAATGCTGAAGAATGAATTTGGAACTGTAGGTGTGACAAGTCCTTGAATGCTATACTCAGAGATTACTGGCCATTCCACTAGGAGTCTGGAAGACTAGAATGGCAATAGAAATGCACACAGTAAATAGCAGCTCGTGAAGTTTCATGAGAAAAAGGAGGTGCCACCCAATGTTACAATCTAGCAAAGTCTATAGTCTGCCTCTGTCATGGAAGTTTGAATGGCTGACTTCAGAAGTAATGGATTAATTTATTTGGTGGAGGAAATATCAAGACGGTATAACCTGTAGTCTGGGAAATGGTTTTTGCTTGCTGTAGTTAGCAAGAAAGAGAAAGAGAGCAGACCAGATCTGAAAGCTGTAATGCGGCAAGGAAGATAATGGGAACATGTTGCAAGCTGTGAACAAGGCAAGTGCTATAGGAAAAATGACATCTGTTAAATAGAAGAGGAAGCCATACACTTTCAATTGGTAGAATAAGAAATGCAACTTAAGGGCAAGATCCCATCCATTGAAGGCTCCATGTTGTCAAAAAGAAGGACTTGCACAGAGAAGAGTTTCATATGGAGGACTAGTGAGAACCAGCTGCCCAAGGAGGATCAGCCATGGAGGCTTCTCTAGTCATAGTCCAAGGGAGCTTGGATACTTGCTAAGCTGGCAGTAGAACTTGTATCATCCATATGGTGCTTGGCTTATAGGCAGGAAGAATACAAGAATCATTGGTGACAAATCTTTCACCAGGTTTCTAGAAACAACAACAACAACAACAACAACAAAGCAAAACAAAACCCAAAAACAGAGGAGGTGTAGATGGGTTGGATTCCCTGCAAGGAAGTCCTGAGAGGCCTTTGTGTGGATCACTGAGGGTGAGGTGTAAGTTGCAGTAAAACCTAAGATTTGTGACAGTCAACAAGTGGCGCTAGCCCCAGAAGTCATTTGTACTGCAAGGGGCAGGGGTATAGGGGCAGCGCTGAGAGGCCCTGCTGGTCAGAGGTTGCAGTCTACCATGGTCTGGCAACTCTCTCTGAGTGCAGCAACATGGAGCGCTCCTTCCCCACCCCCACCCCTCCCTGGCAGAAGGTTCCCTGTTTTCTTCCTGACCTTATTTGGAGACTGTCTCCACGTCAGGATACCTGACTTATCTCTAGTATAACTCTTGACACAGTTCCCTGCAGACACTTCCCCCTGCTGCCCATATGGTATTTAAGCATTGTGCTAGGAGCTATGTGATAGGATGCACTTACACAGATGATAACTAAGACTCGTACTAGGAGACTTTTGTTAGACTTTTGTTCATGCTGTTTCATGAAAACTAGGTGATTCCTCAGCTACCATCCCCAATCCTATATATTCCCTATACTCCAAAAGCTGAGCTGTCTCACTGAAGCAGGCTCCTGGAAGGCTATTTCTGTTGTGTTCACTGGCTGTCCAAGGCTTTCTGTTGTCACTTCTGTCCCTTTGTCTTCATGGACTGGTGGCCAATGGACTGAGAGGAAAAAGGGGATAGCACTGGGTAAGGCTGCCAAGCTTGTAGGCCCTCAGGTGATGCTACAATGTGCCTCAGATGCCACAAAGTTGCACGGTTTGTTGCTGGCCCTGATAGGATTTGATTGTGTTACTATTCCCATGCTTCCTATTTGGGAATGGGAATGTGTGTGCTGTTGCATATTAGAAATATGTAACCAGTGTTTACACTTTTAGGAGCTCCTAATCATGAGTTTGCCTTGAATCTATGGAGAGACTTTGGACTTTTGTGAAGCGGTGGAACCCTTAGGAAATGGATAGGACCTAGTGGAAGGAAGCTAATTTATATGGGGTATGCCTCTTTCTTTTTGCTTACTGGCCACCATGAAGCAAGCCACTTCCTTCCTATGCACTGCCTGCCATGGTTTACTACTTTCCCACAGACCTTACAACAACAGGGTCAACTAACCAGGAACTAAAACCTTTAAAACTGTGAGCCAAAAGAATTTGGTTATCTCAATTACTAGTTACACTAACAGAGAGCTAATGTACTGATTATATGACATTTCTTAAATGTGTGCGTCATTTTGGATTCCATTCAAGTAAATATTTATTTACCTACTCAGAGTTCCAGAGCACTAGTGAAGCTACTTTTCGTGTAACTGTCCACAAAAGCTAAGTGGCACATTCATTTTAGTGATCAACGAGATAAAACTGACTTTCAGTGCTTCTCCAAAACGTGAGAGAAACAGGCCTAAGAACCTTGTTTTGCAACATAGGCCATTGCCTTTGCTCTTGCTTGCCCTCCATAACTTTACAGTAAAATCCTGTGGCTGAAGACACCATATTATTGAGTCATAAGACACAGAGAATTCAAGCTAGTACTGACCTTGAAGCTTGTTTTTCACTGGATAGTTTTCACAGTACCAGAAGGTGCTGTGTATGTTACTGTATGAGAAAAGTTAGTAGCAGCCTTACACAACTAGAAACCTTATGAGCTCAGTAACAACCAGACTGACAAGATGCACCAATTGATGACAGAGTGGCATGAATCTTTGATTGTATTTAAGACCTGTTCCACACACCATAGTGTTATCTAGGCCAAGATCCTGCAGCTGGGTAGGGTATAGGCTCTAGGGAAGAACCAATCACTATTATTGAACTAACTGGATATGGTATTAAACTGCACCATATATTTAACTTTATGCCTATAGGTTAGTGCAGCTCTCAACCTTTGTCAGAGAACCTTCTTTTTGTAGTAGATGGTGATTAATACAAAGACAACTGGTGAGAGGAATAGGAGGGGAGAGAGTGGGGAGAAGATTTGACCTAGACACATGTATGTGCACTCCTAGCTGAAGCTTAAGCTTAGTTGGGGATTTGTTGTCTGTAGAGTCAAGCAGAAGAAATGCCCATCAATATCACTTGTAAATATAATAAACAGTGTCCCAAAGGGGCACTTCCTCTTGTAAATTCTATGTGCTCTATTTAAAGAGTTTTGCATAGTGGGTTCCATGAGGTGTGTGCTCCCAGCTGCAAGAAAGACTGAGGCAGGAGGAACACGAGCCTGGGAGACTGGAGCTAGTCTGGGTAACATATTGAGAGCCTGCTTCTTGAATAATAAAAAAGTAATCATCTAAATAAAGCATTTCCAAACACTTGCAGCATTATGGCTATTACTGTTTACATTACACTCATTTTCTGAAAGCAAACTGAAATCACTCATGGTTAAGTCCAAACAGTACTGAACAAAGGACAGGGGAAAGCCATGTATGGAAAGTCAAGGAACACAGGAGGCGCTTGATGTGAGCAAAACCTGAGCTCTGGATTCCCCTGCAGGGGACACACCATAGAGTATTCGGTACAGTACGAAGAGTAGCATCGTTGTATTCCATAGGACACCTCTTTTGTTTTTTCTAGTGTCACTAATAAATTGTGCCAAGAGATTGATGGCCAGTGTCACTGAAAGCAATATTACAAAGGCCAGCATTTTCACACAAGCTTTTCCTTGTATAAATCTCAATAAGAGAATATGTTGCATCCAGTGGTTTGTTCTTTCTATGCAACATAAGGATAGAGATCCCTCTTGGTATTTAAGTTGTTATTTAACTTGATAAATTGTCTTCTAACAGATGGACTTACCACAGTTTTGTAAGTTTTTAACTGAAAGTTGTTGAATGCAGTCATCTCACATTAGAAGGGGACTTCAGAAACAGTAGATAAGGAAGTAGAGGGGACATCATGCACACAGTGCACTTCCAGACTCCATCTGAACCAAGCCTGTTGGTGGAGATGGTGTTCTTACTCACAGCCTGGCCCTGAGATCTAAAGACCCACTCTTCTGATGTCCTAGTTGAAATAGTACTTGTCTGTAGGAGACAGAGATGAGACAATTGTTAATAGCCACCACAAAGCCACATGCTTTGGGCTGGTGAGGAAGAGTGGAGAGGAAGGAAGCTGCTTCCTTTGTACTGTGAAGTTCCTGACTGGCCACAAGCACAGAAGGGCAGCCCCCATGAGCAGGTGTACAATGGCCTGATGCTACCTTCTCAGTGTCCTGCTTAAAAGGCAATGTGCCAAGTCCCTTTAATCCTTAGAAGAAACATGGTCTTGGGACAGAGATATGAAGGATTACGTCTTTCTAGTTAGTTCTGGTTGAGGGCTATTACTCTCTTGAGATCTTAATGGGACTCGTGCTTATTCTGTTGGTTATCCTATAAAAGTCTTAGTTGCTGGGCCTGGAGAGACGGCTCAGTGGTAAAGAACTTTGGCTGCTCTTCCTGAGGGTCCCTCCCAGTTTGCTTCCCCGCACCTACATGGCGATTATAACCACTTGTAATTCCAATTCTAAGGTATCCAATGCCCCTTTCTGGCCCATAGACAAACATGAACAAAAAATGCTAAAACACGTATTTTGTTTTTTGAAAGTTCTAGTTGCTGTCATGAGCTTCCTGGGCCTATGGATCTTTGGTTCATTTCAATATCAATATTATGCTGGAATTTAGGCATAACAAGAAATTTTAAAAAGCTGAGATGAAAGACAAGAAGAAATCTAGTTATTTCTGGGAAAAATAAAAATTTGTTCTGCCTCTAAACAGCTAGTTCACAGTCTGAACTTTTAAAGTTTCAAAATTTAAAAATTTACATATGATTTTAATCTATCTATGACTTACTCACAAACTCATATACCTCAACTACTTATCCACCCATCCATTCATCGTCTCCATTATTCTTCCTCACATTGTGCCCACTTTTTGAACTACACAACACATTCCCACTAAATCTCTTAACACGGAAAGTGTGATCCATAAAGGGTGGAATGGTCTTGGGTATTTAATTTCCTAGCCAGAATAGGAATACAGACACAGGAAATAAAAAAAAGAGTCATGTTGAAATAGGTTGTTAGAGACAACAAATATTTTCTTCCATAGCTAAATGGAGACAGTGGTGGTTCAGGATGCACAGCACATTCCTGGACATATTTAAGCTAGTATTTTGTGCCTTTCTAGAAGGATAGGGTTGCCAATCACCCTCTTCAGGTCTACTTTCTCTTTGCAGTAAGGACATGTCTAATTTTCTTGACAGTACGCCAGCCTCAGGTGCAGAATTCCTCAAAGCTGAAGCACCTTGTCAGGCAAGGTCAGTAGAGAGCAATGCCCCGATGGTGGTGACCTGGAAACGATCTTTCTGCTTAGGAAGAGAGAGCTGAGAACAGCAGTCTGCCTGCCGCCATCACTCACTCTAAGAGTGCATATCCTCACTTTATGGAGAGCCAAGAACAGTTAAGATGGAATGGGGGAATGCGTGCGTGCGTGCGTGCGTGTGTGCACGCGCGCGCACGTGTGTGTGTGTGTGTGTGTGTGTGTGTGTGTGTGCGTTTGTGCATGTGTGTGAGCATGTGCTACATCAGCTTCCTGACCCTCTTGAATTTACTGAACAATTTGGCCTTGTTTTTTTTCTCACTGTACTTGGCTGTAATAAGAATTAGATGAAGAACACTAGGATTTTTTTGTGAGCCAATCATGTGGTTGCTGGAAATTGAACTCAGCCTTGTGAAAGACCAGCTAGTGTTCTTAACCACTGAGCCATCTCTCCAGCCCCCAGGACTCTTGTATGAGTTTCTTATGCAAATACATCTTTGCACTTTCCTGTCTCTTACATTGTGCATTTCCCATGTATATGCTCTGACATTCCCAATTCTAGGTTCTTTGTGTTGTTTGCTATCTTGTATTAGTCCTACTAGCAGGCACTAGGTTTGTGTGTGTTCTTAATCTTATAGCTCCTTTCTCCCCACCACTGTCCCCCTCCTGATTGAACCCAGGACCTCATGCATGCTAAACATTACCACTAAATTACAAATATTTCTAATAACTTCTCTAATGTTTTCCTCAATTTATAAAAATTACTGATAAAGGGCCAATTATTTTCATATAATGTAAATATCTCATCTTTTAGCATGTACAAATCCATTTATATACACCATCTCTAGGAAGTCTGCCCACTGACCTCCATTGGGCATGACTCCTGTTTTTCTGACAGGACCAGGGATGGATTCCAAGACACCAGACCCTGCTGTGAAAACTCACAGCCTCTTAGGTTACAGGGGTCCACATGACCACGTGCTACTACTCATCTTTTTCCCTGGTTGCCTTAAGCAGGTATCTAGGAAATGTTTATCACATGAATATTTGAATGGCTCTTTCAAAACTAATTATTTTTAGAAATCATTATTTTCATGCTCTCCAGTATTTCAGATTTGGGAAAAAGATTAGCTGTAACTACTGATTGATTTACAGTCCTTGATCTCAATGTGGTTGGGGGGGGGCAAAAGCACATGGTTTTCCAGCTAGCCGGCTACCAATCTGTGTTGACAGCAATGATATAGAACTTCCCTCCCTAAGAAACTGAGGGCTGTGGAGGTGGGACTCTGTCGAGGCCATCGATCTAATTCCTCCTGACTAGCTCTCTATGCAGCTAAGAGTTTCCACTATTTTATGTTCTTGGAATCTGGGACATTTTTGCAATGTACTTGGATTAACATAAATTGGTATATTATAAGAAGGATCATGAGCTCAAAACCCATACAGCCAGTCTTTTGTTTATAAAGGCTGGCATAGAGCCACACCTTCCAGACAGGTACAGAGTTCTGGGGTCATGGAGCCAGTGCCAACCATTCCCATCTTCTATATTCTGCTCTTTCATCTTCGAAGTTTCTATGCTGAAAGCTTGCAAACTTACAGAACTGCCTCAGTGAAACTCAGTCTCTCCTGGCTAATATGACTCATGTTTGCTCACTCCTCACTAATATGACTCATGCTAAACTGGGCCATTAATAATACTCCCTGCACAGCATATTTAAAGGTGACTACATTTTAGATTACATATGCACACATGTATAGCAATCCCTAAGGGCTTTTAAAGATGGAGAGAGAAAATATTTTTCACTTGAAAATGGCAGAGGGGGCTCTGTTCCAACATTTGAAAAGTAAATCATACTTAAAACTAGGGCCAGAGTTGGAAAATTTCTACTAAGAATGATGGTTTCTTGGGAGGGGGTGTATCACACTAAGAAAAGAAAAAAAAAAAAAACCTAAAAAACAACCCAACGTTGTAGAATTCCATATGGGATATCTCTGTGTTTCTTCCCTTAAAATTTTAAGGCTTAAATGTTGAAGAAAGACTCGTATTACACTTGAGATGCATCTGGACCCGTTTTTGACTCATAATTGAATCAGTGGAAAGTATCCAGATTAAACAGGACTGGATCATTGGCCATGCGCATCGAAGGCATTAGGTATTATTGACTTGATTAGGTGGGCTGCAGTGGCAAAGGGTAGCTGGTTCAAGCATCTCACCACACCAGAGCTTAGGTCTGACCAGGCATAAGGAGTCAGTGCTACAAAACCAGTGCTGTCATGTAAAGATGAGCGATGCTTTGCTGTATACTTGGGAACAAATGAAAATACAGACCAAACAAAACTTTGGTGTCTACTATCTCAGTCTTGGACAGCACGGGCTGATTTGTTCATGAATCCTAAGACAGAATTTTCTTGTTGGGGGCTATTCTCACAGTTTATAGGTCCAGGCTCATCCAGTGTGGTTTGAAAGCGAAACATCTCTCATGGGTTCATGTGTTTGGACACTTGTTCTCGAGGTGGTGGCACCAAACTGGAAGCTGTAGAATCCTGAAGGGGTAAGTGAGGCCCACATGGCGAAAGCATGTTACTGGGGGTGGACCACTGAACGTTATAGTCAGCCTTTGATTTGCCCTCTGTATTATGGTCAGCCATGATGTGAACAACACCCACCATATGCTTCTGCCACCATGCCTACCTTGCCACAACGATCTGAAACTGTGACCCAGAATCAGTGTTTCTCCCCTCAGGTTGTTGCTGTGAAGCAGTTTGGTCACAGCTAAGTGAAGGTAACCAATACAGACTCCTATCATTCCAGATCCTTCAGCCAGCAGAGAGCTGCTGGAGCATGACCTCATAGGTAGAAGTGCAGGGTGACCAAAAACAAGATGCTAAACTCCATTCCCTCCTTTTGTGGCCCTAAAGCATGGGGCTGCCTATGGTGTCACCCTTTTTAAAGACCCCATCCTAGAAGCATTACAAGAGGTTTGGTTTTCTCCTCCCCTACTCTGTTGCTACAAGTGGCTTCCTAAGACTATTTCCAGTGAAAGTGGACTTTGTATGTGTCATTCTTCCAAGATTTAGACACCAGGCTCTATATCAGAGGTTCTCAACCCATGGTTCTTGACTGCTTAGGGTTGAATGACCCTTTCACAAGAGTCACCTAAGACCATCAGGAAACACAGATGTTTACATTATGATCCACAACAGTATAAAAACTACGTTAGAAGTTAGCAACAAAGATAATTTTATGGTTGGAGTCACCACAACACGAGGAACTGTATTAAAGGGTGGCATCATTAGGAAGGTGGAGAACACTGCACTGTATGAACAGTCTTGCATTCTCCCCCGCCCCTGATACACTCCACAGGGTATTATAGTGCTGGGAGGTACTCTGGCACTATGTGACACCCTAGTACTATACTTGGCTCTTTTTCTCACTCTCATCACCCTTTTCTCTCTGCTCCTTTTTTGTCGATATGCCCTCTTAATGGCTTCTACCAGGTTCTCAAAGCTGCACCCTGCTCAAATGCAGCAGCCTTTCTGCCCATGTGAGATGAAAAATCTTCTTCTAAAAGGAAATTACTATAAAGGAGGAGGCATATTTTAATCAGCCATCATTATTCAGCAAGGATCATAAGAAAGTCTCAAGGAAAGACAGGGCCAGAGGACACAGGTCTGAGGCTTGATGGTGGGAGTTAAGCAAGGTAGAGGAGATGGGGAGAGAAGGGAAAGATGGGAAGCCAAAAGCTTTAGGAAAGCTAATACGGGTTTCTGTGGAAAGGATACATGTGGCTACATGACAACTGGTAGGTGTTTACAACGAGCCCTTCTTTGTCAAGTGCCACAAAGATCTGCCCACAGACTGCACACACAGATATTGCTGGACAGACTCCTGGTGGGCATCCCGCTCACACTGTGGAACTACCAGGGGAAGAAAAAGAATGCCATTGGAAAGAGTGCCCGCCACTGAGTGCCACTGTAGATACTGTACCAGACAGACAGTCCTTGGGACCTGGATTCTTCATTGCTTATGAATAGAACTAGTATCTGAGATTCCTTTTCCTGTAGGAACAATGTTCAGAGGTGCTAAGCATCCCCGGTAGGGCCCATTAGCACAAACATACCCAGAGTGCATTGTGCTTATAGCCATCCATCAAACCTCTGCACTTAGTCTGCCTCTGAGTGGCGATTACGGTCCGCGGTGGCGATGAGCTCATCCAGTCCCTGGACCCTTCCTCCCAGTGTTCTCTTGGAGAGTCCCATTCAGAGACCTGGATCAAATCCAAGCGTTTATTTCCTTTTCAAGACCCCCACGTTATTATATGCTCACTCAGCCTCATGAGACCCTGAAAACAACACATTTAGGATTGAACTCGGGAAACTTTCATTTTCCAGAGCCACAGATGAGGCTTTGATCAACAGTGGTAACGCATCTGAATCCTCACAAAGTGAAAATTTCCCTTTTGAACATAGCATTTATCTTATGATGGTTTTAGGTTAAAAGAAAATATTCAGAGATAGGGCAGAGAGTGCCACCCAAGGCTTTGTCTGCTGTCATTAGATCTATTTGAAGGAACTCAATGACCCATAAGTCTGTAGGGCTAAGCCAGAAACCTGCAGGGCAGACTGGCTAAGACTGGGGTGAAGATGGAGGATCCATCTGGAGGCAGGCTTCCTTCTCTGGCTGCTTCTGGTTTTGCTCTTCAGGTGTTTGCTTGAGGGTCAACCCACACTATGGAGGCACTTTTCGCATAGTCCCCCTTGAAGGCCTTCATGTCAGCCTGCCTTTACTTTTCTTCTTCCTGTCTGTGCTCCAGGCGTGTCCCCCACCCCTCGCTCCCCAGTCACGCTGGGCTTCTTCACTGTTTCCCCAATGCCTCCTTCCCCTGTCACACTGATGCGTGTTCACCAGCAGACGACCTTCATGCTATCTTACTCAGAATGGCACAGCTCTTTTTCTCTTCTCATTCTTTTTCCCACTCTCTCTGGACAGCTGCCAAGATTTACAACTTGCATGCCTTGGGGGCTTTCTTTTAGACACTAATAAAATTGTCCTCAAGCTTATAAAACAACAACAACAACAACAACAACAACAACAACAAAGACCTTCATAGCTACATTTAGACTAGTGTTTCAACAAGCAGATGGGCTCCACAGCCCACAGAAAATCCAACTCTTGCAACCTCCATGAGAGCGTGTGTCTATTACCAGTCTATTATTCCACGAGAATCTGTCTACTGTCATGAATTTGTTGATTTTATTCATTTTTATATCAATGCGAACTCCGAGCTATTTATTTTGTACTCCAGGTAATAACCTAATGTTGCTTCTGTGACTAGCAGTGTACGTTGCAGGATCTTTCCTTTGAGCTCCCTGTCACTGTGGGTTTGATTTTGTTTACAGTGCCTTCTTACCTTTGGGTGCTAGTAGGCACCAAGCTCATCCCAACTATTTCTTATGCAGATCTATATTCAGCTATCTCTCTAAGAAGCCCTGAGTCCTTTTATTGTGGGATGACATGAAAAACCAGGATCTGGCATTGGGGGTGCCTTGCTTCCAGGCTCTCTTAGCTAAGAAAACAAGGAAATGTATCTGTACAAACTAACTTGTGCACATACACATGCCTATAAATATTGTTTATGTATTTTTCTGCATCTTTACTAAACAAAATGGGGATTTGTACTGATAGCTCCTATTCTAGCCCTTTGCTAATGTGAAGTAATCTCACCATTTCTTTTTGGTTATCTGTAATCTTTCATTCTGGCAAAGAGAAATTCAGATTTCACTCTCAGCTATCCATTTATTTAATGGTTCCCTTACAGAATGTGCACATAAAAAGGTAAGATTCAGTAGTCCATAGCTCTGGGGATGATGAACAATTATCAGTGAGAGTACACTGCTATGGAATCTCTTTCTACTTTCAGATCTAGAATCTCCACTCAGTTTAAAGTCAGCATAAGACCCCTCCCACCCAACACACAGGCACACCACACCACACACACACACACACACACACACACACACACCATCCTCAGTGAGGTGATTTTATACATTTGCAATACAATTAGATTCCTTCTGTCACACTATTTTTTATCCTGGGATTCTCTGACCTCCTAAATAGTTTTTTAAAATTTTCATGAATAAAGATATATTCCTTCTGCTACATGTTTCTGTGAATTTTTGAAAATGCAAGGTCATGTATCCATCAGTCTAGTATCAAACAACAATTCCATGACTATAAAGTCCCCCCATGCTCCATCCCACCAACCCTCTCAGTTCCTAACCCCTTGGCAAGCACTGATCTGCTTAGCATCTCTATTGTGGTGCCCTTTCCAAAAACGTCAAATGAGTGGAATCAGATCATGTGTAGGCTTTTTGGACCAGCTCCTCTCACTCAGAAATATGCATTTAAGGCCCATCCATTTGTGGATGGGTTAAGAGCTTACTCCTTTTTCTTAGGAGGTTTTTTAAAACAAAGCAGATGCATTGGCTTCTCTCCCAGTGATTCTGACTTAATTGATCTGGTGTGGGGCTCAGATACTGGCATAGGAATAGAGGTTTGCTCCTCCCTCACCTCTACCTCAGTCACAAACATATGTACAAGTGTGAGCCTTTGTGTGTACATAAAAGCACTCATATGCATACACCAACTTGCTGGTGACTATAAAAATATTTTTTAAAATAGATTTTGGAGCTGGAATGAAGATAATAACAATAATGAGGACAATAACATATAGGACTGTGGGATGGGATCAATTGACTAGTCTAGAGAGTTGGTGCTTCGTGACTGGGCTGTTCCTTCGTTGAAGCTGTTCTTCCTGGCTCATGGTGGGGGACAGAAACACACAAGAGACATCAATGATCATCTTAGAGACAGGATGTCTGGTTTTTGTTGGAACTAGGAGTGAGAATGTGCCTTCCCCTATATACCTGGGTTATTATAAGAAGTGCAGTTTCCTGCAATTCTTCCATCTTAAATGGTTTCAAACAAAGAAAACACCACATACTCCTATAGTAAATGCCATGTAATCTGAGCAGATCTCAGCAAAGTATCACTCCATTATCCCATACTAAAGGCCATAGAACAAGGATCCAAGGTCAAACCCACGGAATCTCTAGATTTGGCTCTATGAAAAATATAGACACAAGTAAGAGTGTAGTATTTGGATCAGGTGGGAAGGACTGGACCTTGGGAACACTAATATTGCCATAATATTTAACAGAACTCTGTGGCTACACATTTTTTTCAATAACTTTTTTGTTTTACATTTTTAAAAATTAAAAATTGTAAATTTCTCTTTCTCAGATTGTATCACTCAGTGCCAGTGGACAAAGGAATTCTTGATGTCCTTGGGTGACATGCCCCAAACCCACCATGGATGCATGGACTATTAGATAGTACTGAGCCCTATGTATGATGTGTTTTTTCCCATGCATCCACACACATATGTATCTATTATTTAGTTTAATTTACAAATTAAGCACAGTATGAAGTTAAAATGACATTAACAGTGAAACAACACAGTGTAGTAAACATCTGTGCTTTGAGAATGAAGTTTATGAAAATTTGGGTTACTTAAAAATAAGTATTGTGAGTCAGTGATAGCTGATCTACTAGCTGAGTTGGCTACTAAGTGATTAATATGTGGGCAGTGTATACATGGGTGGACAAATACTGGACAAAGGGTGATTCATGTTTCAGGAAAGACGGAGCAGACTGGTGAAGGATTTCATTAGGCTGCTGAGCCAAGAATGGTATGAAAGTCAGTGTTACTATTTATTGACAGACTTTTTCTCTTAATGAATGAATCTTTGTAGATTATGAGTAACTGAAGCCAGAGAAAGTGAAACTACAGATGAAGAGGGACAGCTCCAGTCATGAAAAGCTTCTTTGTAATGTAGTGCTTGGAAAAGCCTGTTCTAACCACTTTCAAGGTTTGGCTGCGCATAGAAAAGCCTGGACAGCTTATAGAAACCATCTCCAGATGACATTGTATCCCAGTTACATCGTAAGTCTGGGATGGGATCACAGGTCTTGGGACAAGAGCTGTGTAGCAAAAATTTTTGAAGGTCCCTTGACCCCGAGGGATTCTAAGGGCAGCTGACATTAGTAGCCACTAGGGGACTAGTTCCTAGACCTAAACATAGATTAGAACCACCTGGGGGAGATCTTTTTGATGCCTCCCTTGAATGCTCCTGAGTCCATGTGTGCTGGAGTTGGGAAGGAAGCCCCATTGGGACAGCTGTCAGGTCCATCAAAGGCTGAAGAAGATCTCTGTCATAGACTTTGGGTTCTGTAGAATGTTTGCCAATATTCCAACTTGCCTGAAAGGTGTCTGGAACAGCTATCATCCCTTCTTTGAATGTTAAAGCATGGAAGCTAGGCAGACAATAGCTAACGGTCAAGAACGAAGCTCACAGGTTTCTCTGTGACAGTTCCCTCCCATATTAAAGCAAACATCTTTAACAAACAAGCCATACAGTTAGCCCAAATCTTGATTTATCAACTTTAACACTTGCATATTTGATGTGTTTTAACTGTAAAACATTCTCTGATGCCAGCAGTGACCTGCCGGCCTTCACTGATTCCAGGAAGGGAGTGAAGTGTAGATAGTTGCTGTGTTATCTTTTTAATATGTATTTATTTATTTATTTGAGACAGTGGCTCATTCTGCTGCCCACGCTGACCTAGAACTCGTTTTTTTGTTGTTTTTGTTTTGTTTTTTCTTTTTTCCACTTTATCTGGTTGTCTGGCTTAAAATCTGTTTTTGAGAATTTCTGACATAAACACTTGTTTTTTTAAAAAAAAAATATAATTTTCACTCCACACTCTTTTTCTCTGTTGATTTTTCTTGCCTCCCTCACTCTTACACAGTACCAGGTTTTTTTAGTGTTGCTCATACCAATTTATGTTTGATTGACCACTTGGGTTTGGATAACCTATCAGGGGCTGGTCCCTGGAGAGGACTGACCTGTCAGTAGCCATTGATTGCCTGTAGTTCTTCATCTGGGAGTGGAAACTTGTGAGACTTCTTTCATCCACACCGGCCTGCCAACAGTATCATCATGCAGGTTATGTTTAGGGACATTGTTGAGATTTCATGGGTGCAGCTCCCTGTCATAATAGAAGACACCATCCCACAGCAGGCCTCTGCTTCTTCGTCTTTCTGCTCCCTCTTCTAAGGTCTTCCTGAGCTTCAGTGTAGATGTTGTGTTGTAGATACATGAATTAGGTTGGGCACCCTACAGTCAGGTGTTCTCTGCATTTTGACCAGTTATGGATTTCTGTGATAGTTTCCATCTGATGCAAAAAAAAAATATTGATGAGCAGGGAGAGCTACACTTATCAGGCAAGACTAGTACATGAGCTGAGTGACCAGAGTTAGGCCTGGCTTAGAACTCTCAATCCTCCTGCCTCAGGCTCCCAAGCGCTGAGATTACAGGTGCTCATTTCCAGGCCCAGCTTTTCTGATCAACTTTATTGTCATTTAAAGAGGGCCTAGTAAAGACTTTTCATGTCTAGAAAAAACAGGTAGGTGTGTGTGTGTGTGTGTGTGTGTGTGTGTGTGTGTGTGTGTGTGTCTAAATAAAAAGAAAATGTTTAAATTCTAATACAGTAAAATGACATACAATAAGTATATTACCCAAGTTGGAGAGGAAATGCAGAGGAAACAACTTCCAAAACTATAGAAATGATAGAGACATCTAGCTGCCTGGACAGTCACACAAGGTTTCTCTGTAACACTGGGCACCCATCTTTGGCCCACAGGCCTAGAATATCTGACAGATTTTTTTTTGTGAAGCAGGAAATTTTTGAAGGACTGTCCTACTCTGTCTCCTTTTTTGGTGTTCTGCTTGTCTGGTTTGGACAGCATACTGCCAGCAGTTGAGGCAAGGGCAGTTTCTTTCCCAAATTTCTAGCTTTGCCACATTGAAAGCAAACTCCATTTGGAGATTTTTTCGATGCCTATCATCATTTTCTGAATTAAATTGGCTGCCAGGAACAGACGTGCCTCACTGTCATGAAAAGCCTTATGTTATTAAAATATTTAAAATGTCGTATTCTGTAGGTCTTTGAAGTGTTTGAATATCATCTATCCATTTAAAGTATATCTCTGACATCTTGATGGGGACCATTCTGGGTGAGGGAGTAACCTGGTGCCAGGGAAACTCCCAGGAATCCACAAGGATGACCCCAGCTATGATTCCTAGCAATAGTGGAGAGAGTGCCTGAACTGGCCATCTACTGTAATCAGATTGATGACTACCTAAATAGTCATCAGAGAACCTTTATCCAGTAACTGATGGAAGCAGATAAAAAAAAAAATCCACAGCCAAGTATTGGGCTGAGCTCCGGGAGTCCTTCTGAAGAAAGGGAGGTGTTGTATGAGCTAGGGAGGGTCAAGGTCATAATGGAGAAACCCACAGAGACAGCTGACCTGAGCTCTTGGGAACATATGAACTCTAGAACAACAGTTAGGGAGCCTGCCAGGGATTGACTTAGGTCCTCTAAATATGTGTAACAGTTGTGTAGTTTGGTCAGTTTGTAAGGACAATGCAGCCTTCAGACTACAGCCAGGATTTCTGTGTCTTCTTAGGATCCCCATGACAGCGCCCCCTACCAGCAGGAAGCAGTTTGGAAAGAACGACACCAAAATTTCCAAATATTGTTTATAAATTTTTGTTTTCATTTAAGTGGGCTTGGTTATAAAGGGCTAATGACCACAAGCAATCTTTTTTAAAGGTAAAGAGGGAATTATGGTATAGATATGAATGCTTTGTTTTGGAATGGATTGTCATTTATTGATACAAATTTAAGGTCAATTTTGTGATATGCATTTTTATCCTCTTGTTTAGGTATTGTGTTTATATAACTCATTGAAAAATGTAATGTATAATTTAGTACAGATTATAGAGAGTTGTCTGTAATAGTCAAAACTTAGGTGAGTTATGTGTTCTAGATATATAGAGATGTATTTGAGATGGATAGGCATTCTTCAAACCTTTCAAAGACCTACAGAATATGGCATTTAAAATGGTTTAGGGTTTTTCTTGACAATGAGACACAACTGCTCCTGGTAACACCACCTTCATCAGAAAGGAAGATGGACATCGAAGAAACACATTATGGAATTTGTTTCTAATATGGCAAGACTAGCCATTTGGGCAAGGTACTGCTCTTCTGGACTGTTTGACTTTATGCTGTAGAAACTGGACATGCAGGACCCACAAAAAAGTGACTGCTGATACAAGATGGACATTACTACAGGGTTCCTGCTTCATGAAAAACTCTTCCAGATATTCTGCAAGACACAGAGAAAAATGACTGACAAACTGCCAATAGAGGCGAACAGTTTAAAGTTTCCTGCTTTGCTGAGGAGTCTGCCAGACACACTATGGCCTATGGGCTGAAGACGGAACATTACAGAAGAACTTCGGGTGACTGACCAGGCAGTGAGTTGTCTCTGCCATTCTAGAGTTTATATATTATCCTTCTGTGGTTTTTGAAGGAGTTGAAGAAAAATAGTTATGGTTATAGTTTTCCTTAGTTAGGATTAAAGATAAGTTACATATAGGACTTTAGACTCACAAAGATAGGATAGATGATAGAATATTTTTTTTTAAATCTTACAAAATGTTAATGGATTAAATATTGTTAACTGTGATTCTTATTTGATAACTGGTGTGTGATATATTTTGCTATGTTAAGGTTAAAACCCTTCTTTTTATTTTAGACAGAAAAGAGGAGATGATGGGAGATGTTATTCTGTAAATATATTTCTCATACTGGTTAATGAATAAAGCATTGTGGCCAATGGGAAAGCAAGATAGGTGGGGCTAGGAGACAAGGAGGAAAGAGGAAGTAGTTGGGAAAAGTCAGCATGTAGAACATAGAGAAAGCAAGATGCGGGCCGCCGCTCTCCGGTAAGATGAGCCACGTGGAAATACTTAGAATAGTAGAAATGGGTTAATCATTAAGACAGAGCTAGCCCATAAGCAATGATAGTAACTGGCCAACAGCATTGTATCAAATACAGAGTCTCTGCGTGTTATTGGGGCACACATGGCGGGCAACCAGCGAGGAGGAACAAAGAATGGGACCAGGTGGCCTACGGAAAAAAACCTACTCTTAACAAGAGCCATGTGTCCTGGCACTTCCTACCCAGTGCACTTATGCCCATGGAGGGACAGGCAACTGTAGGGTCTGTGGAACAGACAGTTGCAAGGATGCATAGACTGGCTTGCATTGCCATGAGACTGTGGTGTATCTAAAGATACAGAAGGTCAGAGAAGGTGGCGGGCTCTTTCTGCTGAGAGATACTCAAGTAATCAGTTCTTCTGATCTGCCTGCACTGAGAAGTTCTCATTATGGCAAGAGCAGCCAGTCCAAAGTGGAGGTGTTATATAAGGGTTGATGCTAGGGATAGGAACAAGGGCTAAGAGAGTCCTCCTGACCCAGTCCCAGATAGAATCAGAGAGTAGGTTCTTTGGACACTACACACATTCAAGGTCTCTCTTAGGCATGGGCCTGCATAGGAGATGCTCCCAGGTAATAGCATTTTGAACTGCCATGTGGCTTGCAGATTCAAGGAAGCCACATAATGGTGTTAGAGGCAGAGCCTTGCATACTCTCATCTTTGGATTGACCATGGCTTGACACTGTGAACCTTGGTCAACTTCCTTGGCAGTTCTTGTGAAGTGATGATGATGGGGCTGGCTCCTAACACTGGTCTGGAAAGTATATGATATAATGGACACATTAGGTCCCCAACATGCTGCATCAGTGTCACAGATGCATTAGATTATCCCTAGGCTCATCTCCCTGGCACAGTGGAACCCAGAGCTTCCTGGCTGCTTGAACCTACTCCAGAAAAGGAACTGTGCAGCATCCATGAAAATACTATCCCACTGTCATTCCTCAGCTTGCAAATAGCCACTTAGTAATTTTGAATTGTGCCATGTTAGAAAAACACATCCATCTCAGCATGAACATTTGTGTTCATCTTTAGTAAAGATGTAGGTGCACTGAATGATCGTTTTAAAATAAATTTTATGGTTTATCAACAGTAAAAATGTGATTCATACACATATTTCATAAACCTGTATATCTGGGGGATATGTGAATATTGGGCAAAAATGTTTAAGACACTCTGCTTTAGAACAATGGAAACCTTGGCTCTTGGGCTGTACTTGGGGGGTGTGAGATATAAATGATATGATGATGCCCTGGCCATCTGAGATATATGGGCCATGAAGAGTAGCAAGGCGCGTTTAGGTAATTTCTGCAGTGAAGGGTCTCTGCTATGGTGAGATGATTTGCTTAGGAGTTTATATTAAACAAGTTATATTATGCCAGTTAAAAGGAAAACTTCCTCTTTTATCTTTCCCAGTATGTAACAGGAGAAAACCAAACATACAAATGGAGAAATGATCACAAAAATATTTCCCTCAGCCCTATGATTATTTTCTCCAACAAGGTAAAAGTTTGCCATTTTCTCATGACTGCTGCACACTACATCTTGGTGGGGGTACCTTGGTGAGGATTTGCACTCTACTCACAGTCAAGGGAGCAAGAGTGAGCTCCTGTGAAAGATCTGTGAGGATCCCTTGGGACCGTGTATATCTCAAGAGGATGATAGCCAGCCAGCGGTGGTACAACCCTACTTGCTCTACCAGCGCCCCATAGCCTGGTGTGTTAGATGTGGTCAGGCCCAACCATAAACTGTCAGTCCTTGCCCTGTTTTAATGAGTATGTGATACAACCATTGGGATAATAAAGCAAAAAGCCGAGCTAAAAATGAACATGCAAATAGTGCTCTAGAGATTTAAAATAAAAGTAGCTTCACTTCCTTTCCCCGTCTGCTTCTGCTGATTGAAATCTGCAGTTATGGACTATACAGAAGGCAGGTCTGAGTCACCATCACAGGGTATGGGAATTAACAGTGTGAGGGCACGTCTCTAGATGGTTTTGCTGCAAAAGTAAAAAAGGACTAAAGAATGAGTGGAAACCTGTAGATACTTCAAGACATAAGGAAATTAAATATACTTTTTAATGTTTACAAGAAAGAGACCAAGCCAGGCACGGTCGTGTAAGTCTGTGAAATATTCTCAAGATCATTTCCCCACGTAAACATTTAGTTTTATCACCTAAAAATCCTAGGGAAGATAAAATGTTAATTCCAGCTTTGGGAGAGGCTAAGGCAGAAAGAGTGTGAGTTCTAGGCATGTCTCAGAAGAACACAGGAACAACAAACAAAAGTCAAGAGCAACCAAATAAAAACTTCAACCCAAATTAAAAATGAAGTAAGAGGGACCCTGAAGGAAGAGACTAGAAGGCACAGGGCGTGCTTGCCCTGAAAGTGGGTTACTTGTAGCTCTGAAGAGCATGTTGCTACCAGCAATGTAGAACATTGCCCACATAGACAGAAACCGCCACCAGCAGAGCTTTTTGTAACATACAAAACTCACCTCTGCAGCAAGGTCAGCAGCTATCAGAGAAACGAACAGGAAGTCTTCTTCAATGACAATGCTGTGTGATGCTGGCTATCGCTGAACGAGGCCTCGGCCCTGGGACTTCCATCCGTCGCGAAATGATTCGGATTCTTTCTGGTGGAAAACACCCTTGCCGTCATTTCTGTTTCGTAACACTGGCTCACCTATCACCTGGGAGTTAATTCTATAGATAAGTTGTAGAGAGTTGGTACTTTTGAGATGGGTCCACGAGAGAATGCTCCAGAATACCCATGCCTTGCGCTTTCTTTCGCCTGACTACTTCAGACATCAGCTGTGTAGGGCCATTACAGTGAAGGGGGGCTTTTGGACAGGCAAGCATCAACCTAGTTGTAAAACTGGGACTAGTGATGTCTGTGCAGCCTGTCTTGCAGGGTGATGTAGAGTTCAAACACAACCCGGAGAAGAAGGCACTCTGGAAACCACACTGTTCCACGGAGCCCAGGGACTACTGTTAGCAAGCAGCATGTGCCAGGTGAAAGGGCATAGTGCTGACAAAGGAGGGAGCTGTGGTCAGTGACTCAGAGCAGCTTCCGTGACTTCTACCTGGAGCCCTTGATTTTTTGCAACCCGGCTCTCACCTCTATAGGTTCTCCCATTTTTCTTCTCTCTCTTCAGCTACTGGTGCCCTTTCCAGAAAGTATGATGTATGGGCCTCACCCATTTATAGTCCTCTGTGTCTGTACCACTGACCAGAGTCCAAGTGGCCTCCAGAGGTAAATTTAATCTGGCTGGACCCAACCCTACATGACAGAGAACAAGACAGATTACATTGGTGGGCTGTAGGTCTCTGGTTGCTAGGGTTATTTTTAGCAACAGCTGTACTTTCAGAGCAGCCTCGTCAGCTAACCACTTCTCTTGTAAAAGGCAGACTTGGAAAAAGTAAGTCCATTTTACCTCATTGGTACTTCTTAGCTGCTCAGAAGTTACAAAGTTACAAAGGATGGCCAATGAGGTTTCATCTCCAAGTGGGAACAACAAAGACGGCCAATGAGGTTTCATCTCCAAGTGGGAACAACAAAGACGGCTAATGAGGTTTCATCTCCAAGTGGGAACAACAAAGACGGCCAATGAGGTTTCATCTCCAAGTGGGAACAACAAAGACGGCCAATGAGGTTTCATCTCCAAGTGGGAACTACACTTTTCGATTACCTTGTAGGTCCCTGTTGAAGATTCTGGTCCTGGACTCTGACTTAACAGTGAAGACCCCTCAGCCTGTTTGCTTCTAGCTAGGTGGGAAGGCAGGTAGAATATATTACATATTTATTATTCTGAGAACAAAAGAAGACTTGGGGGGAAATGGCTGTCTGCATTTGTGTCTCCTCTAAATAAGATCTCACCGTGATGGTCTGAGGTTGATAAACAAAACAGAAGGGCGGGACAAGACATCAAAGATGTGAGAGAAAAATGATGAGGAATCTCTCTGGCTTTTGAGTCTCTCCCCCCCCTCTAGTTTCAGAAACAGAATTGCTCTAAATCACTTTTCAGAAAATGCTAAGGATGTATTCCTTCACATGCACTTGGGGAAAAAAGTGCCTATAGGGCAAAAAATATCTGGAGAGTTTTGGTGAAAATATTCGGCTATGATTCTCAGAAAATATTTCAGGAAAGAAAAATTATCCTTTATTCTTGCCCAATTAGTCAGATAACTGCACTTTCTACTTTATTTGTGGGTATGGTCATTGTGTGTGTGTGTGTGTGTGTGTGTGTGTGTGCATATGTGTATGTGTGCATATGTAGGAGTGTATGTGTGTGTTGAGGAGGAGGAAACAGGCCTTACTTGAGGAAATAGAACTGTTTTCATATGGGCCTGAGATCGCTTGCTAGATAATCAAGATTCAACACAGACAGATATTAGCACTCACCATTGGTGACTTGCAGAATTCTGACATTAACAATAAAAAATGATCAGCTTCTAAAAAAATTCATCTATATTTTTGGTCATTTTTTTATGTATCATGAACTACATGTTTTCTGGCTTTTAAGGTTTATTACTTCTGATATTAAAGGAGATCAATATCATTCAAAATCTTATCATCTGTTTTTTTATATTCTTCATCCTTCTGAGAACATATTTGCCTTTTACATTTTACAAAATCCATAAAATAAAAACCCGAGTCTGTTTATTTAAAAATTTTAAACATTTATTATTTTATGTGCATGAGTATTTTGCCTGTATACATGTTTATACACCATGTAGATGCCTTGGAGATCAGAAGTAGGCATTAGCTCTCCTGGGACTGGAGTTACTGATGGTCTTGAGCTACCATGTGAGCACTGGGCACCTAACCTGGCTTCTCTGTGAGGTCGTTAAGTGGGTCCTATGGACTCACATACTCACATGCACATAGCCCCTTCCACTACACATAGTTAAAAGTCATAAAAATGAATTTAAAAAATTAAGGAACCACTTTCAGAAGACCCGAATTTTCTGTTTCCTTAATGCCTGGATTTAATCAGCAACAAACATCAACATTCTATGTACAGACACAGTTCTTAAGAAGAGGCTTCAGAGATAAGAAATGAAAACAGAACAAAGGTGTCATCATAACGTGCAAGTATGAAAATAGCGGTGTTTTACATCCAGCACCGTATCTTCTCAAGAGGAAGGCAAAAACTCACAATTTGAATTGAATAAGTGTATGAGGAGGTGTTTCAAAATGAGGATCATATTTCATAGCAATTTGAAAGATTCTTTATCAATTTCCAGAGCAGTTAAAACTCCTCATTTTTAATAGTTACTGCCACATATGAAATGTTGGAATGCTGTGTCTCATAAATAAACACATGCACTAAGTGAGATCAAGGCATGCACATGCAAAGAAGGAACCCTGGCATGTGGGACGTATTAACAATGCCAGAGGGGTCACCATTTGGGCGTGTCAGGAGAGTGCACATCTGCATTCCTGGCTTGAGCATCTGGATCATATCACCGTGTTCTCCCCACCCACACACATCACAGCATGAGGGATTTCCTGACCAATCAGACGTTGCCCAAAGGTACCATGGTTTTTTTTTTTTCTTTCTTGTTGTCATGCACATAAATGGATGGCAAAAGAATCACAGATTAAATCAAATCAAATTTGTATTTCATTTGTCTAACTGAACAAAATGATAAATGGGCCAAGAGTATTAAAGGAAAGGAACTGTGTGATTCTTGTTTTCCTCACATTGCAAGCTTCCATCTATTTACAGCTATTTGTATGTGCGGACGGCATAGAAGCAGGGCAGAAGGATATGCAGACGTAAGGAGAGAAATGTAATGGAAATAAACAACTTCAGGAAACACTGATGCTGTCAGTACCGAGGCACTTACAGAAAGTGTGGACATAAATCTGAGCAAGAAGCGTGCGTGGAACCCTGGCATGTGATGGCTCTGAGAATGGCAGCTGCCCACAGGTCTGTTTCCCAGTCAATCCAGGTAGTTGATTTTGCCACTTAACTCTTAAAGGAGATCCTGAGATGGTACCCACATAACCATGTCTGGGTTTGCATCTTGTTTCATTTTCAAAAGATTTGAGCAGACACATGCATTATTAGCATGATAATCATTTCTAGTGCTTCATGCCTGTTGCTAGGCAGAAAGTTTGATTGAAACAGAACAACTTTGGTCTGCTGTAAATTAGTTGTCTTTGTATTAAGGTAAGTTAATGGTGTCTCTGAACCCTGAATTCTGTATAGGTGGTTTTCAGGCCCTATTAATTTGCGGCGTTATTGAAGGATTGTTTTTCAGGGGAGACATCTCCCTATTCTATGAACATATGAAAAATAGCTTCACATTAAAACAGGTAGAGATAACAGCATTGAAAGGTTTTATGTTTTAATTAAGGGCTGTTAAGAGCACTTGGAAGTGATTTAACCTTGAAGTTCTGCCAATGTCTAATCTTTATCAAGATTATTATCTTGAGAAAAAAAGTTATGGACTGGAAAGAAAAATTTCAACTTTCAAATGGTCAGCCTATGCCATGCTGAAAATGGGGATAGAACCCTCTGCATATATGTCAAGCAAAGCAGGAGATTCCCACCCATCTCTACTTCTGATACCACATAAGTCCGCTAATTATATCTTTAGACCCTATTTGACAAACAGATCATTTTTTTGCTTTACATATTTATAATAACTTGCTCTGGATTCTATAAACCACAGAGCATAATCTGTTTAGACAAATTAAATGACAATTTCATAACTTTCTCTTTTGTGTGTGTGTGTGTGTGAGAGAGAGAGGGGGGGGAATAGAGAGGGAGAGGAAGAAAGAGAGATACAGATGTGTGTAAGGCAGGGTCTCATACAGCTCAAGGTAGTCTCAGACTTGCTATACAGCAGACTCTGACCATGACCTCCTAGACTCTTGGCTTCTAGTTCTGCAGTATTGGGATTAAAGGCATGAATCATTACACCTCGCTCAGAAAGTGTTCTGAGATTTGTGAATTCTCCGTCCACTTAAGTACATGCCATGAGTTATGCTTGAAGAAAAGAACTGTGAAAATAATGATACCATGAGAGTATAAACAGCACATATAAAGAGTAGTCTCTTCTGTATATGAAGTCATTCACCCACATTAGCTTGTACTTCAGTTACATCCCCACCCATTTCTTTCTCTCACATAGTATCTGTAAGCTTGACACAAGCCTCAAGAAACCCAGCTCCCACTAGAAACCTGTTTCCCTAATTGCACACTCCTATAGAGCAGGGCAGACTGCTAATCACTACCCATGGGGGAAGTTAGAGTTCTGAGCTCACTTGCAGTCTCTGATGCCTTCATCTTCAGACTCCACTAATTCCTGACATGATTGCAAGCACACAACCTCCTTCAGTGTTGTTTCCCACATCTGCAATTTACTCAGACCCTTTCACTAGACTGCATTCTTCTCGGGATCCCCAATCTTATTTGACCTTGAAAACTTTCTATCTCGTAAGGTTCACTTTCTGCAACATCCAGTTCTATGGAATTTGACAAATGAGTGTTTTGTATTCATGAATACAGTATAACACAGATAAATTTTACTGATCTTAAAAAAAAAACTCATTCCATCTGTTTATTTCTCCTCTTCTCTCTGAAGCACTGGCGGCCACTCAGTGTTTTACTGAATAGGTTCATGTTTCTGCATATTCCATATAATTAGAACCATACAATATGCAGCCTTCACGAGGCTTCTCCATGTCTTTCCATGGCTTGGACACTCTTTTTTGTTGAATAGTAAATCATTGCATGGATATATTCATTAGATAATTTATTCAGAGGTTAAAGAGCACCTGGGTTGCTTCCAGTTGGAAGGATTGTGGATAAAGCTGATATCTATCCATGTATCTAACTATGTATGCATGCATGTATGTATGATCTCTCTCTCCCTTCTCCCTCCCTCTCCCCCACCTCTCACTCTCCCTCTTCCCCCTGCTCTCTCACATACACACACACACAGCAGAGTTTTTAGTGAATGCAGCTTTTAAACTCAACCAAACAAACACCCAGTAGAATGATCGTTGACCATGTGACAAACCATGACCAGCCTTTGTTGGAGACTACCAAATAGCTTCAAACATGGCTTTCAGATTTTGCCTTCTTAGCAATGAGAGCTCCTGCTCCTTCTGCCTTCTCAGCTGCATTTAACACTGCCAGTTTCTTGTACTTGAGCCTTTTAAACAGCCTGCACTTACATTTTATTATCGGCCCACTTTGTAGTCCCCTATGACATGCGACAATGAGGATGACGAGTGTCTTTGCATCTGCTTGCTTGCCATCTTCACATCTGATTGGGTGTCCTTCCAGATATCTTGTTACTTTTTAAATTAGTTGCTTTTAAAAAATATTTAAAAATTGTGTGCACCTGCATGGGATTATGTGCATGATATGCTTGCAGGAGCCCAGAGAGGTCAGAAGAGGGCGCCAGATTCCATTGACCTGGAGTTGCAGGCCATCGTGAATCACCTGACTTGGGTAGTAGGAATCAGACTCAGGTCCTCTGTAGGAGCAATACATGTTCTTACCTGCTGAGCCACCTCTCTAGCCCAAAATTAGATACTTTTTATAGTTGAGTTTTAAGTATATTTTAGATTCAGGTTCATTTCCAAGTATGCACTACTGTAAATATTTTCTCTCAGTCTGAGACCTATTTGTTATTTGGTTTTTCATTTTCTTTATAGTATCTTTAACAGGATAGCTTTTAATTTTTGTAAATTAAAATTCACCGATATTTTCACCCATGGGTCAGACTTTTTGGCATCAGGCCTAACAATTTGCCACCAAATCCAAGTGCGCTGAAATATTTTTTTGTCTATGTTATCTTATAAAAGTCTTGTATTTTATATTTAAGTGTAAGATATTTGACTTTTTGTGGAAATTATAGGTTTTACACCCAGATTAACTTTTGTTTTGCATATGGAAGTTGAAGGGATCCATCACATACGTTGGAAGCCTAGCCCTTCTGAATTGTCCGCCTTTCATTGGGACGCCTATACTTGTGTGGTCCTGCTGGGACTGTCCATTCTGGCCTGTAACTGTGTGTTCATTCCCTTTGCTAACACCACACTGCTGATGACTGAAGCTGGTTAGCAAGTCTTGAAGTTGGATGGTGCCAATCCTTTCACCTCATTCTCCTTCACTGTTCTTTAGCCTTCCTATACTAACTGGAATCATTTTTGTACAATACACAAAACAGCTCGCTGGAATTTTGATTTGGTTTCTATTGGCCCTATAGGTCAAAGTGGGGACAATTAGCATCTTAACAATATGTAATTTGAACATGAGATATCTTTCTTCTTATTTTAGAGCTTTTCTGTTGTCTGCATAGAGATCCTGCATATTTTCTTTGCTTTTTTTTAAAGTAAAACTAATAACTTTTATTATATTTGTGTTTTCAAGCAGCCACTTTATTAACACTTAAGGTTGAAGTATTATAGGTAACTATACTCACCTTAGTGGACCAACGAATGGCTATACCCATTAACCCATTAACTACCACTATCAACATCAAAACATTTCACCTCAAGAGACTTCCAGATCCAGACCATCTATGCTTCTCATTTCTGGCCTCAGGGAACTACTGGTCTGATAACTGTCACTCTAGACTAAATCTGTCTTCTTTGTGGTATGACTACACATGCTGCCTCTTTTTTCTTGCGGGTTATGGATGGATTGTCTGCACATGTTTTCTTAGGTATGTGCTCAAGTTTTCCTGCTGCTACATTTATGGTAGACCTCACTTGGGATTACCCCCATTCACCTACCTCTGTGATTTTTAAGGTGGTGGGTTCCTGTGTCTCCAAATTCTCTGACAGGTTCAGTAGTTTTTGATGCTGTTTGCTCAAGTGGGTTTTGGTTCCCCCCCTCCCCCGTTATTATACAATGGGAGCAATGATTTCTATAGTTTTTATGTGCTGGAGTAGAAACTGGCTGACTTTCTTATTTCTTTACAGTCTGTTATCTTAAATATCAGGAAAATGAAGTTCACTGTGATTCCATGAGTGGAATCTTTCAGCTCCTTAGCAAGCCAGTGGTCTTCCTCTTCATCACCCTCCCTCCAGTTCTAATGAGTACACCTCACAAAATTAGTCCAGGAAAATGTAAACAAGGATGCTGAAGTAGAAGGGTGTGGCAAGAGGGGGCACATGTACACGTGTATTTATTTTAAAAAAAACCACACACACACATCAAAATGCTCTAATGCAAAATGCAGATCAATGACCAATTGAGTCACTTTAGCTTTATAAAAACATCTAGAGAAGAATTCTTCTGTTAGCAGACTGCTTTAGTAGTATATGTTTATGTATGTGTATAAATGTTAGACAAATTATCTGTTGCACATGTTCAAAGTCAACTAATGACTCCGAACCATTTAGTCCCCATGCTAGAAATTCTGGTAGAAATGTTTCTGAGCCACAGCTCTGTGAGACGGGTCCTTAGTGTGTCTGCTGTATAGAGAAGAGAAGCATGACTTATGGATATTTAAGGAGCTTGCTCTTAATGTGTAAATGACTAGTGAGGGACGCTGGATCCTAGTTTTCTTTCTAATTATTTATAATGAATTAATTATACAGCTTTGGCCAATATGTTTAAACTCTATGAATGACATTGAACAAAATGGAATTAAAGATTAAGTATCATCCCCATATAACTGGACTAATGTTCAAAAGGCTCATATTATAGCTATAATAGTAATTCAGGAAGTTTATATCATTATTAAAGTGATTATAATAATTATTATAGTGTGATATAGCAATTATAATCATATATGTGGTATATTGATGTACTACTAATATATTGGTGGTGATTATAGCAGCAAATCATGGCAATAAACTTTACTATGTGGACCTTTATTATATTACATTGTAGAGTATGTGGCCCTTTGTTATATTATACTGTAGGTGATGTGACCCTTGCAATGTTGTGGAAGAGCTAGAAACCTCACAAATCTTATAAATGAGTTCAAGGCTCTCAATAGCTGATGGGAGATGTTATTCTGTGTATGTTTCTCTTATTGGTTGATGCATAAAACATTGTTGGCCAAAATAGGCAGATCTAGGAGATGAGGAGAATTCTGGGAAACATAGTCAGAGCCAGACTCCATGTGAGACTGTAAGGGATTAAGAGGTCTCATCCTTCTCTGCTATTAGATTAATAGAAACGGGTTAATAATTAAGATAGAGATAGCCAATAAGAAGCCCAAGACACCAGCTAACAGTTTCATAATTAATATAGTGTCTATGTGTGATGCTGCTGTGGGACCAGGCTGGTGGGAAATTTTGTAACAAGTAGCCCTGGCAGATACCACATGATTTCAGGTGTCCATAGAAAATATGCAGAAACTAGGCTCTCTCTGGGTAGTTATTTAGGACACCAAACTGTAGCCTCAAGATATTAACTTGAGTAAAATACTCAGTCAGCCCTGGTTTTCCCAACATAGTTCACTTAATGCATAATTTAAAAAGCAGAGTCTCAACAAGATATGGGTGCTCCATGAAGTACTTCCAGTTTGGGTGGTGACACATGTCACCAGAGTCATGCTGCCTCGTGCTCTGAAAATGAATTTCCAAGATAAGATGTAAAGCACAGAGTAATCAGGGCTACATGTGGAAAAGCCAGGCCTCACCACTCAATGTTCCCATGAGTGACAGCATCATTGGAGACATGCAGGGGAAACAGCTACTTGAGTTGCTCCTTTGGAACAATGCCATTAAGGGACCAATGGCCTACTTAGCTTCTAAGCTAACTCAATAGACAAAGGCCACAAAGAGACCTGGCTCTGCACATTATCACTGTCAGGGCCCCTTTAATCAAGGCCCCAGCTCTGTGAAGAGTAAGACAGAACTGCCCCAAGAGAGGTCATGGTCTCAGCCTCCTGGTCATCTCCATGGTGAGCCTTAGAACTTCAGAGCCCCTTTGGGTTGCCATAAAGTAAGAGAGCTGTGTGAAAGAAATCAGAAATCCTCAACCTTAGGGAGCAAAAGTGGGGTGTCTGAGGGGCTCTAAGATCATCCCAGAGCACAAGTGTCCAAGTCAGCAACACGAATGAGAGAAGCTAGCTCAGAGCTGCTGCCGAGACAGCAGGCTTGCAAAGCCCACCTTGACCCAGAGAAGGCCAGAAGTGCCAGTGGACACAAGTCCCCCAAGAGATGCGGACTGCTAGGTAGCCATACCTGGGTCATGACATCAGTAAGAGCTCCATACTTGCTGCTGTACTGACATACATTCTCAGAGATGACAGAGTTCTTGGCATTTGCCACCACAAAACTCAATGGATAAAACCATCAAAGGAAACAGAGCAACAGACAATTGGCTCATATCACATGTTTCCACTCAAGGGCAGGGAACTAACACCCCACTGGTGCAGAAACAAAATCACTTCGTGTAACTAATTCAGAGATAGTTGTCAAGTACAGAGAAAGGACAGAGAGGGCTCGGTGGTTTGGAGCACCTGATTTTGCAGAGAACCCAGGTTTGATTTCCAGCACTCACAAGGCAGCTCACAATCATCTATAACTCCAGTGCCAGAGAATATGATGCCCTCTTCTGGCTTCTTCTGGCACTGCATTCATGTGATGTACAGGAAAACACGCAGGACACGAAAAATGAGTTAATTTTTTTTTTTTTTTAACAAAACAAAGATGGAATGGAGCACTGAGTGATTATTTTAGGTCTTCAGGCTCCTTTTTGCATGAGAATTCAGAAGTGCCATCTTGGGTTTTTCCATTTTACCTGGCGTGTGGGGGGGCAAGATAGAGTTCTCTTTGTGATGCAGACAGTGGATAACTAGTGATATTTGATTCTAGTTTCATCTATTTAAAACTTATTCAAGTGCAGTTCAAGGGGTGGTTTTTGTTAGTATGTTTTTATTTACTCTTGAGAAGTTCACAGAGGTATACAATGCTATCTCCACTTCCCTCTAACTCCTCTGAGTCTCCTCCCATACCCCTATTTCATGTCCTTTATTAAAAAGAAAATACAAAAACCCAAACCAACTGGGTCCATTTAGAACAGTCCATATCCTCACAGTGGAAAGCCATTCACAGGAGCATGGCTAATCTACCAGAGGCCAAGGAGGTGAGCTTTTTTTAATTAACAAGAAAACGATGCCAAGCTATGCTGATGGGTTTGTTTATATAGCAAAATAAAACAAGAATTTCTTCTCTTATTAAAATATTAAAAATTGCTTAAACTTAAATAGTATACTATACTGAAAATTCCTCTAGACCTTGACTTCACAGGAAGTAACGTTTATGGTGGGAAAATAAATAAAACACTGGTCTAAGACAACTCTGTATCTTTCACAGGCAAGTCTTTTATAAAAGGCAGTGCAAGGCTCATTCCCATAGAGAGCATCCACAGAGGATCTGCCCTTCCCCTCCCCCACCCCCCGAATCTGCATTCGGGCCACGTCTGAATGTAAACCAGGGGTTTTCTAAGTGTGGTCTCAGGAAAGCCAGCACCAGAAACACCTTTGAACTTGGTTCCAGTTGAATCAGAGACTTTGACAGTGGGGTCTGGGGATCTGACCAACAAAGCCACCCCCAGAGAATTCTGACGTACCTTAGGCCACAGGGATGTCCAGGTTTGGTGGGCATGCTCCAGTGGGATTGGTCTGCAGGAAGGATATCCTGGTCTGTGTTACATACATCCATGGAAATGCAAACCATTTGCGGCAAGATGACTGCCAGCAATGTCTGTTGCTATTACTTACCTTTGGCAAAACAACACGAAACAGCTTCAACTATTGATTTCTGCTCTCCTAAGCCTCATTTTCTAAGCTTTTGGCAGAGGAGGAAAATGGTGGTTAAGTTAGGGATTCTCACCTTGGCCTTAGAGACATTTAAGTTAGGTAATTTTTGTTGTAGGAGTTGGCCCGCGTGGTGGAAATTTACCAGCATCCCTGACTTCTTCCCACTGGACACAGGGAGCAGTCCCTCTCCTTCCACACTGTCACCTTAGCCAGGTTTGGACAAACAGAAGCCTTTCTAGATACTGCCTCTGCAGAGCAAAAGTGTAGTTGGCTGGGAAACACTGACCTAAGCCATTGTAGTTCTAGTTCACATAAGAGGAACGTGGCAGCCAGAGGATAGTGGAGCTGGCCGCCTGGGGGACTCACACTGTACAGGCCGCTGTGCCTCTGTCTCCCCTACACCAGCATCACCTGCATGGTGATCAGGGCAGAGAAGATCAAGATCATCTCCACTTTGATGACCCTGTGGTCCTGGTGCATCTGAATCATCTTCTCCTGCTTCAGGCTGCATCTGACAAACAGGCCATGAAAAAGGCACTAACTAGCCTTTGTGTCTGGCAAAACATCAACACCACCCTGGCCCATAAGAGAATGAGGATCTCAAATGTAGATGGTAGTAAGCTTTGGTCAGAGTTTTTCTTGATTTCTTCCTTTCCTTTGGGATTGGGGGAAGGAGCAACAAAACTAACCCCCACCCCAGTCCTTTGCTTTCGTGTGTGACTTTGACCAAGTAGGCAGAAAAGATTTGGGCTCCTGTTGGCTCCAGATCAACCACTTCATTGTCTCATAACACTGAGAACGTCATCTGTCTTCTTTGTAGTAATCCCTTAGTAACTCATCAGACATAAGGCTATAAAAGGACTCATGAGTTGACTTTAGTTTCTACTGTTTTTAAGCAAGACAGTTGCCCGGCAGATAGATGGTGCCTGTGCCAATGGCAGTAATATGACCAGCAACTGAGAGTCTGGTTGCATAAACTATTATATTAATGCAAACATTATAGGGAGGAAAACGGGTCCAAGGGTTTTCTTGGACAGGCACAGTCAGATGATAAATGGGCTTCAGTTTTAGCTGGACACTCTGTTTGCACCATGATAAATGACATCACTAAACTAGTATGCCATCTGATGTGTGACCTTGAAAATACTCTAGAGCAATTGTTCTTAACCTTGACTGGAAGTTGGTTTATTAGAGAGCTTTGGAAAGTTCTGGTGCTTAAGCTGTGTCCCAGATGACTTAAGTGACAAATAAGGGGCACTGAGAGCTGAATCATACATAGAAAGCCCAACCCCTAGTTCTTCAGCCAGCCAGAAGTCAAGCTTTGGAGATACAACCCATGCCACCTCCACTTGTCAGCCCAGCCTTGACAACATTTTGATCTTGGCCCTTTAGCCTCTAGAAATACCGGGAAATCGGTGTTTGCTGCTTAAATCCTCTCATCTGTTATTTTTATTACAGTAGTCCTAGCAAAGTAATGTAGATTACCAGGATAGAAATTTATCTTTTAAAAATTTAATCATCATAAGTTTCTTTTTAATGGTTACATAAAACTAACTGTATTTTAATGGGGGTATGTTGTGATCTTTACATACATGCATAGACTGCATAATGTTCAAAGTAGCAGTAATTTTAAAAAGTTTCCACATGATTATTTTTTAAAACGTGATTTTAAGGGTGGTCAAGACTGGGAACCACTTGTCCAAAGGGGTGAGGGACAGACAGAGGGACAATGTGCTGGTGGTGAGACAAAGAGTCAGGGAGTGGAGAGGGAAGGAGGAAGGGAAGAAAGGGGAGGGGGCAGGCAGACAGACAGACAGGCAGGCAGGCAGACAGACAGGCATATAGACGAGTGTCAGTCAGAACTTAAAGTCAAATCAATCAGGCAAGAGGAAAATGTAAATACAGGACAGCACAATGTCAATAACAGTGGGACATGCTCAGTCAGGGTACTTTCTGCTCTGGCTGATTACCACATGCAGCTGGCTAGCAGTGCAGTCAGAAGCCTGTAACCTTTGAAAGGTTCTTGTTGGGTATGCCAACCATCTAGGGTCTCTCCTTTTCCAGCATTTCTACAGAACCTGGAAGTATCCAGGACTTCAGAAAAGGGCCCCATCTAAACCCCAGGGGTGCCCCCTGCTGGAGAAGGCATAGAAATTACCTTTCTGAGATAATGGAGCTAGTGGGAGTGGAGCTTGGAGATGGGCTTAGGATATCAGTACTGCAAGGGACACATACGGACTAGAACCTTCCATTTGTCAAGTGAAGAAACTGGAGTTAAATCGGGGAAATAGCATGAACAAGGTTACATGGATCTGATGGAAGCCGACCACAGAAGACAAGAACGATTTCTAAAAGCTTATGAGATACACTCGCTCCTCAGAAGAAATGGGAGCAAGAAGAGAAATGACAAGAGGCTAAGAACGTATGCCTTTTACAGACCTAACTCTAAAATGAGCACTAAATATCCTGTGAAATGAATGGCCTTTCCACATAGGCCATGCGGGAAGGACACAGGACATATAGATTCATCATCAATCTAAGATGGGACTTCCATAGATAGAAAATAAAATCTGCCTTATATATAGTAATCGTGTGTGTGTGTGTGTGTGTGTGTGTGTGTGTGTGTGTGTACACCTACATGCATACCCACCACATACCCCATGTTTATGTAATGAAAATGCACCTCAAGTGGGAAAACCTATACAGAAGTACTATGAAGAGCATACATTAATATACACATGTAAGTCGCATTTCCTATTCTGAATAGGGGTACATTCATAATTGATTACTATAATGCAAAAAGGGAGGAGCTTTTTATTTTTATTTCTTTCATGTGGTACTCTCAATACCCAATGGCCCCACTATAGGTCCCAGAACACAGAGGAAACAGCGTGTAAAGAAAACCAGATGTGTCATGTGCCTAAAATAAACGAGAACTTCATAGTGCCACATTTTTAAGAACACACAAATCTAACTTGGTGGTACTGCATGGGTCACATGGGAGAAGACACATAGAATCCATACTCTCTGGGTCTAAAATATCTGTGCTACATACACACGGTATCTTATTCCAACTCTATGTTAGGACATTTACAAATACAACCATGACCTCATCCAGTTTCTCAAGTTTATTGTTAATAAAACATACATAAAATACTAATAACTTACTTTCATGCATCATCTGTGGAAAGCTTGGAGAGTTGGAAAACATAGAAAGGACACTTATTAAAATTTCTTTATTTTCTCAACATGTAGTTTAAAACGTTACATGAGAAATCCAAACTAGGAAAAAAAAAGCTAATACCAAAAACCAGTAACATCTCCAGCACTGGAATCATTTAGGATGAAAGCAATTATAAAATAATTTGCTTACAGAATGAAAACAAAACAAACAAACGGAGGGCACAACAAAACATCAGCAATCAGGTCACTATTAATAAATATTTGATTCTTTTCCTAGGTCAGAAAACCAGATGCATCTCTAATTCCTGTCCTTTTGTTTTAGCAAATCAGTCAAGACTGTAGAGAGTGACCTCGCCAGGCAGTGCCCCTTAAGCTTCAGGGACATTGTAAATCCAGCACTTCTAAAACCCATCTGCTTGATGGTGTTTGGAATGTCGCCAGTGAGTAAACAGGATCTCCAAGTTCAAGGCTTTAGAGTCAGAGCTAACTAGAAGTTGGATTTGTTTGGAGTATCGTGGTGCCTTCTAGGTAAGGAAGCATTACTGTGCAGTCTAAATCCTTGCAGTTGAACTGGCAAGCACAGTTGTTCCCAGAGCAGAACCCACCAAACACTGCTCCCAGTTACTTAAAACCTTCAAAGCAACCAGTAGAAAAGCAACCTTACAGAAGCTGACTTTCTAGGCCAGCAGTGTTAGAAGATCCTGTTATAAAAGCTTAAATTCCTGAAGATGGCAGACAAGAGAAGGTAAATAGGACATTTGTTACACCATACTACCCACATATTCATTCTCCTCTACAGTTCCTTCAAATGGTGCAGCCAATTCTGACATGGTTCAGTCTGGGATTTCCAACTCAAACGGACTCTGTATGAATGTATGCTTCTGTGTGAAGCACCAGCCAGTCCCCCAGAGGAGAGATTGAGGTGCTGGATGACTCTGTTCCATTTCTTAGATAGGTTTGTACAACATTTTGCTGGATGGTATCAGGAGACAAGAGGTGTTTGGTGCAATGCTTGATATTGACATCCATCCTGTGGCTTCCACGGGTGGGACCTAGATGGAGGTCATGGCAGTTGGGCTCAGGTGCCAGGTTCTAGGAATGTAGAAACTCTCAAGTAATAGCAGTGCCTATGTGTGGTGGCTTGAATAAGAATGAACCCTGAATGAGCTGGAGAGATGGCTCAGCAGTTAAGAGCACTGACTGTTCTTCCAGAGGACCTAGGTTCAATTCCAAGCACTCACATGGCAGCTCATAACTGTTATGTGATTCCAATTCCAGGGGACTGGACACCCATGGCAAAACACCAGTGCACATAAAATATAAAGTATGCCCCCCTGTGGGCACATGTTACAATGTTTGGTTCCCAGTTGGCAGACTATTTAGGAAGCATTAGGAGCTGTGACCTTGTGGAGTAGGTGTTTCAAAAGCCCACACCAGGCCCCATCTATCATTCTCTGCCTGCAACAAGCAGCTCTTAGCTACTGCTCCTGTGCTTGTTTGCGTGCTGCCACCATGCTCCTGCCACGATGGCCATGGACTCACCCTCTGAAACTGTAAGCAAGTCCCCAGTTGAATGCTTTCTTTTATAAGCTCCCTTGGTCATGGTGCTTCTTCATAGCTACAATACTGTTCACAGACATGAAAGCACCAGGTTTCCTTTCTTTGATAAATCCCTCTCTGCAGGTTCCTGTTTTGGAGGAGAAAACATTGAATGGGTTGAATGGGTTTAGAGCCCAGAGCCCTGTGTCCATCCAGCACTGCTTACCACCAAACAGCAAGTTTCTAGTTCTCCGGATAAAGATCTCAAATGAACCGCTAACCTGGTGTCTGTCCCAGTTTCCTTCTCATTAGATAATGGAGTGATACAACAATTGCTTGTGTCCACTTCCTTAGAATAGAGTGAGCCTCAGTGAGATATTCTATGAGAGGTTTATGGGAAGGAGCTTAACCCAAAAACCAATTAGCTCAGCAAAAGTAGTCTCTAAAGGACTCTCCTCCTTTTGCTGTTAGAGATCTTTTGGGTTAATGGTGCTTGATGCTAAAATTAAACTCAAATAGGGAACTGGGTATTCAATGGGGGGAACAATATATTTTCCAGTTACTAGTAATAGAGCACTGGGCATAAATGTCTGTAACCACCCACTAGACTCTGTCACTTTTTAAATGGAGGGTGATAAATTGTTCTTCTGAAGCCTAAGCAAGTTGAGGGTGTAGAATTATATTTCAGACATTTTTCTGTTAACTACCAGTGATGATTCCCTTAGGTAATATGATACTGAAACTATCATCTCTTAATAAAAGGCAACGGTGATGATATAACAATAATATTCTTAGAGACACTTTTGAAAAGTTGTTTGCTATAGTTCTCAATAGTACAACTTCCACCCACCCCCCCAACCAGGTGCCTATTCGAAGTTCTAAGAGGCAGGAAGGGTGAGCATACCAAGAATGAAGACTGATGCTGGATCACCAGACTCTGAAATCCAAGACATATCCTCAGAGGCCACCTAAAAACACAGAGGGTGGGCCACCAGACTCTGAAATCCATGGTACAGCCTCAGTGGCCATCTGAAAACTACTGGCTGAGGGTCAGGAAGACAGATGAGGGACCGGAGCAGTCCAGGAGTCGACCCAAATGCCTATGATAAGTGAGCCACTTTGAATCAGTTTGGAAAAAGAAGGGATTGTTCAATAAATGGTACTGCACCAACTATAAAGGTTTTGGAAATCAATGCTCATTCTGTATTTCAAAATAAATCATATGTGGATCAAGTATTTACATGTAAGGATGAAACTCTTAAAAGCATTAGATGAAAATGTGGGTAAATATTTTATACATTGTGTGGTGGATCAGACATTTAGAAGTGTGACACAGAACCTCAAAATGATAAATAAAGCAAAACAGCTGGTGTTTTCTGAGCACATAAGAATCCGATATATTACAGTTGTCTTTACTGAAAGACAAACTGGGAAAAAGCAGTAGTTTAAGAGGTATTAAGCTGGAAACCTAAATGTAAAAAAGGGCTTTGTAGTTGATATATATTAAAAGGACACAAAATTCCAAAGGATGCAGTATGTGAGCAAGAGATTCACAAAGGAAATATAAATGTCTAATATATTTGTGGAAAGATGTCCAAACTCACTAATAATAACCATAATTTTTTTAAAAAAGGAAAATCAAGTAAAAATAAGGTCTTCCAGTGAAACAGGAGAAATCAAATGTATGTATGCACTTGCCTCCTCTTCTTCACACGTGGCTGGGGGGACATCAGAAGAAGAGAAGGGGATGCAAGCAACAATTACAGGGTTGAAAGCAGATCGACTCTGGGAAGGTAATATGGAGACAGGACACTGAGGGGGCCCCCGCACAGGAAGGGAACTCGCTCAAGGGAAGGGGCCGCTGGAGGAGTTCCGGGAGTTCTGGGGTAGGCGTGCACCGGGGATTGATAACAACTGGTTCAGCTCAGAGTTAGTCAAGGGCACCCATGCTGGCACAACAGAAAGAACACAACCCCTCCAGTTTACAAGCCTAGCAGGCTGTGCAGAGCTGGGCTGAGTGGGTAGATTTCTAGTAATTAGGAGTTTAGCATGTGGGCTGTAGCTTGTTCTGACACCATTATGTTACTGGCAGGTTTTTCCCGCAGGCCCGCCTGCCGCCAGTCTGGGCCCACAGCCGCACCAGCCCCAAATAACACTCAGAGACTCTGTATTTGATACAATCCTGTTGGCCAGTTACCATTATTGTTTATGGGCTAGCTCTGTCTTGATTATTACCCCATTTCTACTTATCTAAGTATTTTCACGTGGTCATCTTATCAGGGAGCCTCGGCCGGTGTCTTCCTTCCTCCTACATCCTGACTCCTCCTAACCACTTTCTCTTTCCTCCTTGTCTCCTAGCCCCGCCTATCTTGCTTTCTCATTGGCCAAAGTGCTTTATTAATTAACCAGTATAAGAAACATATTTACAGAATAACATCTCCCATCAGTGGGCCTCTGTTGTATTCTTGGCCTTGGTTTTGGGAAAACAGACCTGCCCACTTGACTCAGTATTGGTGACAAGACACACTTTCTACATAAAAGATGAGAAGATTTCATTCTGTGGAAACAATCTAACCCAAGAGAAAGGACCTATAGCTGTCTACAGTTCTTATTCACCCTGAGAAAATGTTTAGCAAGTCAGCTACCAGCACAGGTCAACAGAGGTCTCTGCTGCAAGAGAGCATCCAAAGTCTGTGTGTAGTGAACAGTCAAAGGCATACTGTTTGAGATAGAAGGTTTTGCACCCATAATGACAAGAATCACGTAGAGGTACAAACAAAATAAGATAAAGTAACAGAAATAAAACTAAATGGAAGGACTGAATACAAATGAAGAAACTCAAAGAATTTAAGAAATCTTAAGAGAACAAATGTAGGGCAGAAAATAATATCAGAGAACTTGCCCAGTTTCTAGCAGAGGCAGAAAAACTTAATTTACACAAGAAAGTTGCCAGAGCCTGAAAGGTCCTCTTTTGAAAAATGAAATACTTACCAAGTGGATGTAAATATCCATACATTTGTCTTTCTTTGAAAAGAAGTTGGTAGGATCTTTAGAATAACACAGGTTGCTGTTCCATGGCATATTAAGAGGAAAGCATACATCAAAAATAGCTGTGCCTAATATGAACCTATTTATGTATATACATGCTCATATAAAAAGACATCCAGATGACCAAGACACTCAGGATGGTTACAATAAAGATCAAGAACATCCCACAGGTGGGGATGTATCTTGGGACAGCTGTTCTCCTTTTGTATGTGTCTTTATTAACTGTCTTCTACATGAATAATGCTGCCTAGAAAGTTGTTTCCATTCCCCCATCTTTGTTCCCTCTGTCTGAGCAGGACCTCTTCTTCCTGTCTTTCTACCATTGTTTGAATCTACCTCTTGCCTTCTTTGTAGCCTGGCAAATCTCACATTTGTGCTTCAGAATCTTCTCACTGCTTCAATCACATCTCTATTCATCTGTCACTCCTACTGTGAAAAAATCTGACTCCAAAGGACATTCCCTGCCTCCTTCCCCCCACCCCACCCCAGCACAGTCACCTATTTCAGTGTCTTCAATTTTGTGTCATAGACCCATGCCCAACCTATCTAACTGCTGAAAGCAGAAACCCAGAGCCCCATTCTGCATCCTATCCTCTTGTTGACCCTATCTCAAGCATTACCTCATACATGCATCCACTCCTTTCCATCCCTTATGGTTGTTAACCATCTTCTCATTTATTGGGCCCATCCATTCAGCAGCCAAGTCTTGGCTGTGCTAGGTACTAGGTTAAGAGATGGCACACAATGGTGAAGGAAGATAGATGTTACAGAGGAAATTATCAACTATAGAGAAGCTAGCAGTTTTCAACCCGTGAGTCACGACCCTTTTAGAGGAGAATGACCCTTTCACAGAGGTCAACTAAGACCATCAGAAAATACAGATGTTTACATTATGACTCATAACAGTAGCAAAATTACAGTTATGAAGTAGCAACAAAATAATTTTATGGCTGGGGTCACCACAACACGAGGAACAAAGGGTCACTGAAATAAGCTATCAAAACAGGCACCTAATGTAGTAAGCACTATGAAGAAAATAAACAGAATTTGCCGTAGATAATAAACAACAGGAGTGAGGTACTGTCACACTTGAGCTAGGATGCCTAGGAAACAACCTGAGGACAAGATAGAGAAGGACAGTCCCAAGCTTGTCCCCACTCCCTGGAATCACTTCTGCATCCAAGTTTAAGTGTGATCATATGAAAAGTAAACAGATAGTGACAGCAGAAAGAGTTCCATGGCACTTTAGGAGAAAAGTATGCTTCAAACCCGTTCTATACACTACCTATGTGCGGTATACCACGTGCTCAATCAACACACTTGAAAAGAAGCTACTGTCTTCAAAAAGAAACTTAAAAGTCAAAGGGTAATTAATGTTAGCCACAGTTCCAAGGACAATCGGTCATGGTGAGAAGTGAAGGCACCCAGGGCTTGAATCAGCTGCTCACATCACATCCAAAGTCAGAAACTGACAGGAAGGTGTACCTTGTATTCTCTGCTTTATACAGTCCAGGATCCCCTGTGTGGGGGAAACTGTTTCTCTCATAATTAAGATGGGTCTTCCCGTAGCAATTGGCATAGTCAAGATAACCCTCAACAGGTCCATATGCCAGGTGATTTTAGATTCTGTCAAATTGACAATGAATTCTAGCCATCTTTCCAAGTGACAGAGCCAGAACAATTAACTCAGAAATTACAGATGTTTCCTGACTGCATTAGAGTCCATGGTGAGTCCCTGGTAATGAATGTATGCTATAGGGCATTAAAAAATCAGACAGAGAAGAGCAGATTGGGTTGCTCTAAAATGCCAGACAGAACAGGAGACGATGCTTCAGTCATGCCTGCCTCCAAGTGTGTGTTTGAGGCCATGCAAGTTGTCATGTTCTGTAGGTCCATGTGGAGAGCTACAGTTTTCATTAGACATTTCAGAGCTGGGGACAGTGACCAGGACCATCTTACCTCTTCCCAAGACCGCCTCTTCCCAAGAATTTCTCTTCCTTCTTACCATTTCTTCCTTCTTTTCTGGGATACTTTATTTAGTTTTTGATTTTTGTTTTCCTACTTTTTGTCATGGAACCCAGGGCCTCCTCACACATGCCAGACAAGTAGTCTGCAGCTGAGTTGTGTGATCAGTCTTGCTCTCCAGCATCCAACCCTCCTCTTGTAAGACAGCTTGCTGTGCTATCTGCACTGACCAAAATCCTTGAGAGAAGACGTTATGATCCCTGTTTCGGCACAGATGCTTCCTGCCTTTAAAAATTGTTTGAAATCAATAGAGATTAGATGAGTCACACATATCTGAATGGCAACTTTGCTGGCCTGTTAGACTGTAGTGCCCATGGTTTGTTGCCTAGGAAAGAAGGCTAGAAGCTGATGTCCTAGACCATGACACTCCTGTTCATTCAGTCACTGACTTATTCACTTAAGAAGTATGTGCCAGACTCAGTTCTGGATACCGGAAAGCCAGTAACTAGCAAAGGCGACCAGGAGCTGGATCTCTTGAAACTTGAAGGAAATGCACAAGCAGGCATGCTAACTAAAGGATGTAGGAAAAGAAAATGGGGTAAGGTTTAGAGTGGCGGGGTTTGTCACCTACAGTCTTGTCCATAGCTGCTCCAGTCTTCCCTCGTGTCTCCAGCTCTTGTGAAGTCTAACTGAAACCAACACTTAGTTCTGTAAGACCTGCTTAAATGCACACCCTCTAGTCACGCCCCCAGCCTCCTCCACCTTCTTCCCACATCAGGAGCAGTCCTTGTGTCAAGTCTTCCACTCTCAGTGGGTTATTTTTGTTCTTATTTTAAGGATGCAGGCTCCAGAAGAAAAGCCCACCTCTGATGGTATGCCTGCATCCAACCCAGTATGCATAGCGCCAGTGCCAGCCAGAACCGAAGAACTGTCCCATGAGCAAACATAAAAAAAGACTGGATTTTCAATTCCCACCAGTGGGAGGTAAAAACTAGTACAGCAGAACTCCAAACCTGAGCATCAGCAACTTCCTGGGGGTAGACAAACTAATTAATAACCAGGTCCCAACACACAGGTTTGAATCAGAACCTTGAGGGAGAGCCCAGCAAGGTGCCCTTTAAGGAGTCATCAAGTAATCCAGATGCACACCCTAGATCAGATGTTCAGGGCCACCCTGGGCCACTGGGGGCTGCGGCAAGCAGGGAGGAGGAGGAAGAGGCAGCCTCCCTGGTGGGTGGGAATAGATCAGGGACAGCCTGGGAGAAAGGACCGAGAGTAGGAAGAAGGCCTGGAGAAAAAGAAGAAAGAAAGGGGGCATCTTCCAGAAGGGCCCGTGACCCAGCCTCCATTCTGGGCAGGCTCACATCCCCGTGGGCGGAGTCTTGGAGACCAGACCGCGCCTAGCGCTAACTAGGCAACATCCTCAGGACCCTAGAAGGTCCCTGGCCTACGCCCTGCCTGTATCTGCTCCTTGCTCGAGCAGCTGGGGCACCTCCAGCTCGGCTGCCGCCCTGAGGGCCGCCATGATCATCGCGGCGGGCGCTGGATCCCCGCAGAGAGCATATGGCAGAGACTGCACGGGCCGTGCCCTTGGGTCATTCGTGGGAGCCAAGCCGGTGGTGGTGGGAAGGGCGACCTGGCAGTGGCAGCTCAAGGCAGTGCCTCCTCCGGAGCGCAGGGCCATCGTGTCCCTCTCCAGAGCAGTGCGCGCCCCCTCGGCCTCAGAACCTACGCTGTGTGAGTCCTCCTAGGCGACCGAGCGTCCTGCGCCCCGCCTCGTGCTCTCCTCTGGAACCAGAGGTCACTGGGCTGGAAGAGGGTCCCGAACAGGTAGGAAGAGACGTGGGGAGTTCAGGACAAATGGATCAGAGCCCGTAGGGGGAGGAGGACGGGGACATGAGGAGAGTAAAGGAGGAGGAAGTAGGAAGGGGGAGAAAGATGTGGCAAGGGGAAGGCTGGGGAAGAGCTGGGAGAGGTAGAAGAGGGGAGGAGAGGGAGTGAGAAAGGAAGAAGGGGTGGAGGAAGGATAAGAGGAAAAGGAAGGAGGGAAAGAGGACAAGGAGAGGAAAGGAAGAGAGGAGAGGTGAAAGCAGGAAAGGGAGGGAGGGAGAGAGGGAAGGAGGAGGGAGCAAATGATGAGAGAGGGGGAAGAATGGGGAGGGGGAAGAGGAAGAGGAGAAAAGAGAGAAGCTTAGAAGACTGGAAGAAGCTGAGGGGAGGGGAGAGGGAGGCAGGAAGAGGCTTCTTCCTTAGGTGGTTCCCTGAGCAGTCTGCGTGGCTGTCCACATACTGAACTTGGACCCCCATCTTGGACCTCATATCTTGTTTCCTCCATATCACTGTTCCTCCATCTTTGGTACCTCCAAAGATGACAAAGTGGAGAAATTGCACAATGAAGAGTATGCAGAAATGCATGGTCCTTGGGGTAGTGTTCCAGTACCTGCAAGATCCTTTGGAAAATCACTCACCTTCAGAGGGCACCTTTCTCCTGACACTTAGTCCTGCTCCCTACACACACTTGCTGTAAATTTACAAAAACAACAGAGAAACACAGGTAAACCATCAAGTCTAAAGAATGTGGCTCTCTTGATCACCTACAAGTAGTTACTAGTGTAGATTAAATGGCCAACTAGATGGGTACATCTCTGCCATTGGGGAACTTATACCTAACAAGAGGTAGGGGCATATAAACATCCAGGGACAACTTGTGAAGGTCAATGCATATGCTTGCAGCTTAGCTCTTTTAGAAAGACTATGACAATTCCCATTCTCCACTCATTCTAGTATAAGGGGTCTTGGCTGGGGCATGAGAATTTTCTGGTGATGCAGCTGCTGTTGACTACCTCCAGAGATTTCCCTGGGATAATCAAGGTACCAACAGTGTTCCAGGTGAAGGGAAGAGGTTTGTGAAGGTTCGGAGGCTGGAGAAGTGCAGAGAAGTGCAGAAAATAAAAGCAATGGTTGACATAGACTGCTGTCTGCCAGGTGCTACACCAAGATGTCTGTATGCATGAAGTCATCCTACCCTCCTAGACAGGCATATTCTTCCCAGTTCCAAAAGAAAGGATAGAGGCTCAGAAGCTTGTTAAAATGTCTTAGGGCATACCTCAGTGATATAGCACGTGACTAGCATGCAAAGCCCTTGGGTTCTGTTCCCAGTACTGGGGGAAAAGGTTCCTGAAACTTTAAAGTTAGTAGGAATTTGGAGCCTGAGAATCTTGAATCCATTGCCCAGGCTCTTAACCACTCAAGGGAGTAGCAGTGAGAGTCTGTATAAGTCGTATGAAACAGTATGGATTGTGGCCTCCAGTTTTAAGTGAGGGAATTTGCTAGATTTGTCTCTTGGCTCCAAGGATGGGAAGGAACAGTTAATGCTGTGACTCGGGGCAGAAAGAATAATCGGAAATCACTGTAGTTTCTACAACAGATAACAATAGCCACCAGGTGTCTGTCAGGGAATGTGTTATGGGGAGGGGATAGAATGATTCGAGCAAAACTCAGAGGTTTAGGTGATGGGATCTACAAGGCCTGGCCTGTTGCTAGTGCAGCTTAGTATTTAGTTAGGGAAGTGCTGCTGTCATTACTGAGAATGGGCAAGGCAGATGTGGGGCAACTGAGTCCATTAGAGCAGGTTGCATCCCTGTCCTAACTTATGGTCTGCCTTCTTGGGGCAAAGGTCAGTCATATTTAATGTCCTCATATTTAATTTTTCTGGATTTTCCCAAGTCAGTCAAATAAATAAGGCAATAAGACATTTCTAGATGAAAACAGGATTTTCTTTTCCTATGACGTTCTGTTCAATTATCATTACTGGGCTCTGGCTTTCTGATTTGAGACTCCTGGTTGGTGTCATAAAGGTCCAAATACTGCACTGAAAACACGGGGAGACGTAAAGACGGCATCTTCTTTCTCGTTTCATTTCAACAGCCATATCATAATAAAACCCCGAAATAACCTCCCATGGTACTTCTCTGAACCATGGTATATGGTTTGCAAAAACCTTAGTCTTCGATAACACAAGGGGTGGTTTTGGGCTGGTGTGACCCGATGGAAGTTCACTGGGACATGGAGATTTAATGTAGTACTTCCAGTCCACTGGTTAATTTTTGTGAGAGGAATTGTAGTGGTTTGAATAATATGGCCCCCATAGGCTTAAATACTTGAGAACTTAGTCTGCAGGGCGTAGCAATATTTGAAAGGATTAGAAGGATGAGGAGGTGTGCCATTGTCAGAGTAGATGTGACCTTGTTGGCGAAAATGAGAAAATGTATCACTGGGAGTGGGCTTTGAGGTTTGAAAAACCCAAGCCAGGCCAATCCCTCTCCCTCCCCTCTCCATACTTTGCCTGAGATGCATAGCTCTCAAGGACTCCACCAGCATCACGCCTGCCATGCCTGTGGACACACTCCGTGCTATGATGATAACAGACTAAACCTCTGAAACTGTAAGCAAGCTCCCAATTAAATGCCTTCTTTTATAAGAGTTGCCATGGTCATGGTGTCTCTTCACAGCAACAGACTGGTGACTGAGATAGCTGGTCATTATAGAAAAAGTAAGGTTGGGCCCTGAATCTCTCTGGCTTCTGGTCTCACCATTGTGATGCCACTCACCTGAAGCCACCTGAAGGTCCTCCCCAGAGGGCTGAACAAACTGTTATAGATAGCCTCCTTTCTCTAAAAAGTATTTAGGTAGTTTGTTAAAAAAAAAAAAGGGAAGAGATGGGTATAGAAGATGAATGCAGTGCTGTTTCCAAATCAAGTAGTTTGCACTAGACAGCATATTAAACTCTGGACTAGATGAACAATTTTTATGTTGCTTGGTGCTAGTATCTTTAAAATATTAGATTGTCTGTATACCCTCCTGCCATCCAGAGTGTGATTATAATGATGTAATGGAAGAAATGAGTGAATGTGGTAGAGGTGTTGGAAAACACAGTGGAGATTAAGAATAGCTAGCTAATTTTACTCACCGTGTTTGGTGCAGGAATAGTCAGGCAGACCCATGGAACAGAACAGAACCACATGTATTTTTGGGGAACTAGTTTATGGGGAGGGGAAGACCTATCCATGTGAGTGGTTATGTCACAGCAGTAAAGTTTACTATGAGTGTGAGGAATTAGAGCTCTGGATGGGAAAGGTCACTAAATATGACTCAAGAACAGACATCTCACCTTTGAGTGAAGGGCCTAGCCAGATGGCTTAGTAGGTTAAGATACATACATGGCTCCCAGCATGATGACCTGAGTTCAATCTCAGTGATTCGCAGGGCTAAAGAAGAGGCCTGACTCACACAGGCTCTCCCCTGACTCAAGGTGTGCCTCATAAATAAATTAATAAATGAATAGATAAACCTAGCAATCATTTTTAAAGACACAAGCTGTCTTGCCTCTTTAAGGCAATTTTTTATATATCTATCTGATAAACGTGCTAAAAATCTGCTCGAAAGTCTGTCATCCCAGCTGCAAAGAAGGCTGAGGCAGGAGGATAACAAGTTCGAGTCTCTGGGGGATACACAGTGAGTTGACACCAGCCTGGCCAACTTCCTGAGACCCTGTATCACAACAGAAAGTTCACAGAGGACTGGGGGTGTGGAGTAGAACCCTTGCTTGCTTAGCACTGTAGGCTCAAGTACTTTAAAAAAACAAAACAAAACAAAACAAACAAACAAAACCCACTAACCAAAACCAAGACAAATGTAGTTTTAAAAATGTCTGAGTTGGTAGGAATTGGGAGAGGACACAAGCCAGTTGGTAGAAATGGAAGGTTTTGTAATTTCAAGGGCACAGTTGCATTATTATGGATGTGTACTAGTCGGGAAAACACTTGAGGAATCAATCATTAGACTTTAAACTACTTATTCCAGCTCCTTCCTACCCATTCTCTGCCTGTTAATTCTCCTTTCCCCTGCCTTTCTGGGGTCAATCCAACTGCCTTGGGCTGACAGGTCCCTTGATGGTTAGATTTTGCAAAAGCCTTTCGTGTTGTTCTACAAATAAAATTTCCTTCCATTTATTCCTTTCCTTTTTCTTTCTCACAGTGATGCAAAATGTGTAACTGATTAGCATTAAGCTAATCAAGCAGTTCCAAATGAGCCAGGTTCAGCACCGGGCACTTGGAAAAGCAGAGGTGAAGTACAGACATCTGGTGGGGCCCCTCTGTGAACAGGAGATTTGGTGTCTGTCAGGGTGGGAGCATGTCATCCAAAGTCATCTAGGCAGTTGGAGTTGAAATAGCTTGTCTGGTCTCAGTTACCAGTGTGGAAGAGCACTTAGGGTTCTCGACTCTGATTCCTGGGGACCAGGGGCCAGCTTTGTGCTTCAGTGGGATTAATTGCCTACAGGATGGGACTCTGAAGCAAATCTCCAGTTTACGTGAAGGAACAGCTGTGTAGTCCTGATCAGGTGCAGTCCTCCATTCTGATCTCCCTCCCCGCCTCCCCCAGGCTGCTGTGTGGATTTAGATTGTGGATACCGCCTCCTCTTTTGGGGTAGACATTGGGCGCTTAAGAATTGGTCTGACCCCAACCCCCTGATTCTTCATTAGAGTCCCAGTTTGTCCTGAGCCCTGAGCCTGACTGTACAGACCCAGACCCATTGGTGCTGGTGCTGTATTTTTTTTTTTTTTTTTTTTAGGAAGTCTGCTTTTGTTTAAATGTTGAGAGCCAGTGCAAAGGGAAGATACTCAACTCTTTTCCTTATCTCATTCTTTAGTTATTGGTATTGTTTTTTTTCTCCCTAGCTAAAATGTACATATAGTACCTCACATAGTCGTGTGTGTGTGTGTGTGTGTGTGTGTGTGTGTGTGTGCTCGTGCACATGAACACATGCCCTTGTGTGCTCCCATATGCTGGCCTGTAGCCCTCAATTGTCATTTATAACCTTGCATCTATGGAGAAAATGCATTCTGCCTTTCAAACCACAGCCTTGCAAATGCACTTTTGGAACACAGTCTGTTTGTAAGCTGGGGCCCGACAGTATTAACAAACAGCTCTTGGCCTAGGGCAGCCTCACAACCAAATGACATGTGGTTTAAGGTTCATGTAACAGCCAGTTCATTTAAATAATGCTAGCTAGACCCTGGGCTTTCAGGTTCTCCAGTTTCTGGGTAGTTTAGAGTAGAGGGCAGCAGTGTCTTTACTGTGACAAGGGCGGGTGTGGTGTGCCCACTCCCCAGGAGAAATGCCACATTCCTGCTTTTAATGGCTTGCCCTGCAGGTTTTTAGGACCCAGGCTCTTCCGAGGGCAAGCTTTTCAGTTGTGCTGAACAATTGATCTTGAGAAAGAAGAACTCCTTTTAAAAGGCAGTCGTTTCAAGCTTGGAAGTTCAGCCAGGGTCATTCTAGTTTACGGAGTGCAGGGGCCCCTCGGTGGGAGGGAAAACCACATTTCAGCCCTCCCTGGGGCTCCCGTCCCTCCCCTCACCCTGTTTTCTTTTTGCCAGCGCCTTTAACATGCCTCCTCTTCACTAAGTTAGAAGCCAGACAGCCCATCCCAGGCAAACCAGACCATTGACCTAGCCATAAAAAGGGTTGATCTTTCTCAAACACTCACAGTTTGCCCAGGCATTGGGCTAAGCATAGGTGTGTCTGATGTCATTTCATCTTTGGAATCGTCCCTCCTGGTAATTGTCACTACTTTACAGCAAGATCAAAAGAGAATGCATAGCCACATTCAGGCTGTCCCAGCTTTCTGCCCCAAAGGCTGTGGTGTGGGGGTCCTGTATTTGGGTCTTGCCTGTGCTTCAGGATTAATTGCCAGAATCACTGTCCCCCCCCAAATTCATACTCTCATAAAATAAAAATAAAAATGTCCTTAAACAAGGCCAGCTATAGACTCACCAACAGGAGGCTGCCATTCATTTTGACTACTAACACACATTTGATCTCCTACTCTGCTTCCTACCAATGAAAATAGCTGAAAATTATCACCATCATCATCATAATCATCATCGATATCATCATTTTCACACTAAGGGGAGATCCAGGGCTGCCTGTGTGCTAGCAAGCTCATTGCCACTGAGCTAATCCCTACTCCAGGTAACAGAAACTTCCTGTAGTGCCCACACCTAAGGGCTCCCGGGCCACCGCTCTGCTTGCAGAACATTCCTCATTCCTTATTTAAGTCTGGGGAAGTGCCACCCATCATTCCAGGGCCTGGCTGCCTCTGTTCCCTCACTGGTCTTTCCATATCCCGGTGGCAATACACTACTCAAACCATTTCTTTCCCAGTACTTTGCATCTGCTTCAATTCTAGATTGCTAAGTATTCAAGGTGCTGGTGTGTAGAACATCCCCCTTTGGGCTTGAGGTGGGCATTCCGAAACAGTAGATTCCTGAAGCTGTGGGTATCACCTAAGTGCATAGGGTATCTTCAGTGGATCTAATAACTAAAATAACTAAAGGAATTAGTAAGGGTCTAGCAAATGGGTAGTGTATACAGTGTGGACACGGTGGACAAAGGGGTGGTTTATGTCCTTGGAAAGACAATCCACAAAAGATTGCATTTATGTGCTTTAATGAAAAAAGATTTCAGATGGTTTATGATTTTTAAACTGGTAAATTGTTTAACTCCAGAATTGCCACAGTTGACTGTAGGTGATTGAAACTAATCAAAACAAAACTCTCTCTCTGTGTGTGTGTGTGTGTGTGTGTGTGTGTGTGGTGCATGTGCGTGTGTGACAGAGAGACAGAGACAGAGACAGAGAGAGAGGATGTGAAAAGTAGAGGCTATCTTCCAGTTAGCTTTCATTGGCTCTGTCCATTTGGAGCCAAATCAAATTGGTGCTGCTTCTGGTCCAGGCCTCTTACTGGCATTTGGAGGGGGAGGAAGCACAGATGGTCCCGCTCAGCCCATCACCTGCAGAGAGTCCTCTTAGAATGAGAGAGGGCTGTTGTTACTATGGCCACAGCCTTTCCATATTTACCCATTCCAGAACCACTGAGGACCTCACAGGGTTATGGACTGCAAATAAGAAAAGGGGCTCCCGATGTGCCCTCCGCACAACCCCATGAAGTTCAAAACGAGCTACTTAGTGTACAGTGACCCTGCATCATACATCTGTGTGGGCAGGTTCTTATTTTATGTGAGACTATTAATGTTTTGTAATGGGCATTGCTGCAGCCATGCTCCATGTATAACCATGTATAACAGTGGATTCTGAACTATTGCGGTTCCATAAGATTCTGTGGATTCAGCTACTGTCACTGTAGCTGTCTTGGTTTGTGTGGGTTCACTGGGTGATAAACATCGATAAAGTCACCTGGTGATGGTTTTCTTGAAATGCATCCCCGCTGCTGAATAGCATGTTACTGTACTTCTTAGATCATAACTTGTTGATTAGAATATATGTTTTTGCCCTCACTGGGAGGTGCTCTCTGACATGGTTGGGAGAAGGAGTGTTCTGACTTCAGAACACTTTCATTACCCCTCAAAGAAACCCTGAGTTTGTTTAGCTGTCAGGATTTATTCCCTCCTGCCCTCCTATGGCAACCACCAAGCCACTTTCTATCTCTGTGGTTTGTCTATAATGGATGTTACATATAAATGTAAGTCTATAGGATGTGGGCTTTTGCCTGCCTTCTTAGTGCTGCACTTCCAGTGTTCATACATGTAGTATGCCTCAGCATTCCATTCCTTTTTGTGGATGAATACTATTCCATTTCAGGAACAACACCACATTCTGCTCACAAATCCAGACTTTGAGGTTGTTTATACTTTGGGGCTAGCATCAATAATGATACCATGGAAAATTGGTAGGGAAATATAGGTCAAAGCCACAGTGAAATGCTGCTTCACACCCACCAGAATGACTGGCAAGAAAAAGCCAGATAATGACAAGTTCTGGGGAAGATGTGAAATTCCTCACACATTGCAAGCAGAACTGTAAAACACAGCCACTTTGGAAAAATGGTTTGACAGATCTTCAAAATTCTAAACACAACAGTTACTGTATGAATCACCAGCTGTGCCTGTTGATACATATTCAAGAGAATGGAAATTTATGTTCACAAAGAGCACACTTGTTTACAATCTCAAACACATCTAGGAGTGTAGGAATTCCCGCATTTTTGTGAGTTTCTCAAGCTTCCTCTGTCTTTCATTTCTACTCCCACACCCATTGCTGTTTCAGGTAATCTTTTTAGGTTTTCTGGGGTTGGCCATGTCTCCTGTATTATCTGAGCTGGAGATGCTCTACTGCTCTTGTGTAGTGAGTTCACCAATTTCAGAGCAAAGCAGAAAAAGATCGGAGCCTAAGTTGATACTATCTTAGTGGACCCAGCAGTTTCGGTAGGTGGTGTACAGGCATTGTTAGAGGCCTTCCAGGCACAGTAACCATCATTTAGAAAAGGAAAGTGGCTTCTGTGTCCAGATGGCATCACAGAGTAGCAAGCCTTTGGGTCAGATAGCCCCAGAAGGGGCAATACTGTGCTAGTCAGCCTTCTCATTGTTGTTACAAAATGCCTGACATAAACAACTTAAAAGGAAAAAAACCCAAAGGTTTATATTTGCTCACAGTTTTAGAGGGTTCAGTCTGTCACAATGGGGAGCACTTGGTGGTTTAGAGCAGTTCACATCATGGCAGCCAGGAAGCAGGAGAAGGAAATCCAGGAAGAGACCAAGCAAGATGCAGCCCTGAAGACACCTTCCCTATGTCTTATACTGCTCTCTTCCAACTCAGTTCCACCTCCTACCCCTCACCACTTCCTAATAATGCTATCATGTTATATACCCATCAAGGATTAGATCAGAACACACAAGATGCCACTCTCTCCACGATGCCCAGGGCTGGGTTTTGCTAATGCAGCACACATTTCCCCACGCAGTCAAGTTGAGAGCTGAAATTAACTGCCATAGGCAATGCAGCCTCTCTTCAGTGTTTTAATAGATGACATTCTGCTGTGAGTCACTGATATTCCTTGAGTGATCCTAAACTTGACCTGAGCCAAGCATTCTGTTTTCTACCCTGGGCATCCCTGAAGATGATGTCCCTTTGACAGTATGCTGATGGTTGTACCTCTCTTCTTTAGTGGGTTCTGAGTCCCTTTGGAATGCCCACTCTCATATTACCAGAATCTGGTACAATTCCTTTAGAATAAAGGTGGAGTGAGGCAGATATATATTTATTGATGAATGAGCCATTGTCAGATAATAGTTTGTACATACATAATGTGTTTCATAGGCAGAAATCACACAATTCAATCCTGCATACTCAGTAATTGCATAAGGGAAATATAGGGCAAAGGGTAGTGGTGAGGGTTTATGCCTGCCTTTGGTTTTCAATGTTGACACTGCCCCCCACCCAAGAACACTGAAGACCTGATAGTTAGTGAGCTGTCAGGCAAAATACTCAGACATTATTGTTCGATGAGAAAATAGGGAAAGGGAGATGGAGAATATTTTTGGGTAACTGAGCCTTTTGTACTCTGAAGTTCAGTCTATTGAACTGTATTTATAAGCAGTGCTTTTTATACTTTGTGGAACTGGGAAAATCCTATCTTAAGTTATTTAGTAAAGGGAAGAGGAACAAGCTGCCTAGGGATATATATATACTTTCAATATTCTTTAGCTTTTCGGTTGAGGCTAATCTTCTACTTTAAGTGTTTAAGCTTCTACACAAGTCACAAATCCTTGAAAGGAACTCAGAAGTTCAAAGCCCTTTCTGATTCCATTCACGGAGGCACAGTCATGTTTCCCTTTGCCTACAAAAGAAATCTGGTGGTTGAAGATGTAATTAAGACTACAGTCACAACCATTTCAAGAATAAATAAGCTACATTTACAAAATAAAACAACAGCCATAAAATCAAACGCAAGCCTATCTGCACTACTTCAAACACACCCTGTTGTTTGTGACTGTATCAAATATGAGAGCAAGAAGAGTACTGGGCAGAGCTGGGAAGTCCACAAAAAGATGTCCATGACAAGAAGCACACAGAGGCATGGGCTAGAGTGACTGAGGGAGTCCCAGTGTGGAGTCCAAGACTGTGCATCCTATTATGTAAGTATGTAACTTGTGGCTTGTTTGGAGAGAGAACATTCAAATAGGTTGCTTTCTTCCAAGTTTGTTTGCTTGTTGGTTTTGATGTTCTCCATTGTGTCCCAGGCTGGCTTTGAACTTTCTGTGTCGTTGAGGATTACTTAGAATTCTCGATCTTCCAGCCTTCACCTCCCAAGTGCTGAGATTATATCCTTTGCTGTGGCACCTTTCTTCTATCCAAGTAGTCTCTTTTCACCACTTCTGCTGAATTGTGTCTATCTCCCCTCTGAGTCTTGATTTATGATGAAGTGAATTTTTTATTCACTATTTCCTTCCTTTGTTTTTTCTTTATTTTTGTTCTTTTCCTGATCCCCAAGTCTCCCAGTTTAACTATGTGATCATAATTCTGTTAGAGGGCATGAGGTCCTCATGTTCACAAAAAGCACCAGAGAAACCAAAATTGTTAAAAGTATATCCTTTTTTTGTTTTCCCAATGGAAAGGTATATACCTGTTTCTGCCCAGAAAGCTGGGAATGTATTTAATAACCTAATGGCCTTTTGCTATCTGTAGGGCCAGGCCTCACACAAGTCCCCCAGACTACTATGTTTATTTCAGACCCTTCCCAGCCTTCTGAGCATTGTTTACTAGTGAATAGAATCCACTTTTATGGAAGAGGTAACAGGTACTTTGCAAGGGAGTTTCAATGTAGTCATGTCTTAAACTTTATTGTGATGAATGTCTCAAGGACACTTTTTGACAAAGTTGAATTATATTTAAACATGTCAAAAATAAACCGCTTGGGATTAGACTCTAGACTGAACCAACACTGGCCAATAAAGTTGTGTTGAATTGGGTTTCCTTCTTGTTTCATTCATATTGTTACTTTGCCGGCCACATAGCATTTGCAGGGAGCAGCCCCCCACACAAAGTTCCCTGGTACTTCTGCTCATCGTTTGTAGATATCTATCCTTGAATTTGGGGACCAGATGAGAAGTGGAATCAAATGTTAGTGCAGAGGAAAATGAAGGGGACCAGATAAACTGTGCAGCCTGGGCAGTGGGCCAGAGCTCGTAGGGTGAGAGGAGTGCTAAAACTGTTAGGTGAAATCCTCACATGGCCACCACTAAACATGTCAGCACAGGGGCTGGAGAGATGACGCAGCTAAGAGCCTGAGCTGCTCCCGCAGACAACTCAAGTTCACTCCCCAGTACCCACATTGGGTGACTAGCAACTGCCTGCAACTCCAGCTTCAGGGTATCTGACACCATCTTGTGGACTTCTCAGGCACTGCACTCTTATGTAGGCATAGACACACACACACACACACACACACACACACACACTGTGAGAAACAAAAATCTAGAAAGTCAGAATAGACAAAGAACTTCTGTGCTTTCATTACCTGAACTTCATCTCTGACACGTCACCAGTTTTGTAGATAGAATCCTGGGGCTATTTCTTCTTCTTCATTTCCTCACATGATCTCTATAAGGAAAAATGCCTGTGTCCTCAGTACCTAAAGCATGCCTGGCACATTGTCAGCAAATATTTGCTCACAGGACTTGTGCAAAGGCAAGCCCCTCATGTTTCCACAGTGCACTCGCACCCTGAGCAGATGGCAGGATCTGTTATCTCACTGGCTTGAGTGTGGTTTTTGGGCCTCAGTGTCATGTGTTGGCTAGAATTTCAAAGTAAATTTTATAATGAAATACTGAAGATATTGCTAAGGACTGTTGTGTCTCTCCAAGATTCACCTTAAGATCCCCAGTAAGTTGGTATTAGGGGGTGGAGCCTAGGTCATGTTGGCAGAAATGAGACTACTGCTCTTATTGAGGAGACCCAGGCAAGTGTTTTTCACCCGCGTTGCCATTTTAGGAGACAATGAGAAGGAACCATCTATGAAGCAGAGAGGCTTCCCCAGATACTGAATCTGCTGGCTCCTTGACCTTAGCCTTTCCAGCTGCTAGAGCTGTGAGGAACAGATTTCTGTTGTTTAATTGCCCAGTCTAAGCTACTTTGATATAGTGGTCTATGGGGATGGAGACAGGCATTTATGACTGTTTGAGTCTTATCCTGTTTTTCAGCACCCTCTCTCTTTATCCTGCTTCCAGTGGTGTTTTCCAAGCCCTGGCTTTCTGGGCCAGAGCTTAAGTGGGGAAGGAAAAGTTCACAATGGCTGCTCTTTCTCACTATAAGAATCTCCTGCAGTGAACAGCAGGATTGTGAAACACGTGTCCCTGCAGTTCAGAGTCACATTGCACATAACTGAACTGCTGAGGAAGATCAATGGGAGCCTTCACGTCTCTGCCGGTTACAGGAGCAGCAGTGATGGAATCTGACTGAAATGTGAGGTACATGCTAATGTAGGAGGAGGCAATTCCTAATAAAACACTAGAGTAGCTGGTAACTTCAACCTCCTGAGAGAGAAGTAACAGAGGGCCAAAGGAGACATGACAGAAGACAAAGAATAGGTATAACAGGATGTAAAGTTTATATACAAAGAATATAAGGTTTATCTGAAATATTTACAGTGTTGGTTAAAGCAATATTTTTACAACTTTTCCGGGTAAACTACTAATGTATATTACAGGTAAGCTACAATGATTTAATTTGCAAAAATGGGGAAAAAATAGAGTAAAAAATGTTTTAAACAAAGTTTAAAATACTCAAGTCAATTTATAAACTGTATTTACTCTGCCCTTTATTTGAAGGCATCATGCAATGAGGAATGGTTAATTGTGCTCCTATAAATTGAAGTCTGTAGCTGGGCTGGGATGCATGCAACAGTCAACGTTAATGAGAGTGTAAATGAGCAATGAAATGTCTTAAGACCTAGACACCGAGGCTGGAGCTGAGGAAGATGTTGAGATAACAGCCAGCTTTATCTCAACCCACAAGTGTAGTCTGGGACCCACAAGGGTAGACCACAGAGAAAAATGAAACAATTTGCCCGACACGGCAACCTTAGTGCACAGAACAAAACCAACGGACTGACCAAAGAGGAAAAAAATGTCTCGCAGGTCACAGCACTACTTACTCAAAACTAACCTTAAAATGAGCTGTTTTAAAACTCCATAAAAATAGTCACGATTTTATTAGTTTGAATATTTCTACAAGATCTGCATGGGCTTTCGCTTTATGTGAAAACAGCTATCCATTTCTGAGGCCTCCTAAGGCCTCATAACTCAGGAAATGTTTGGGACATACGCATGCAAGAGGCAGGGCAAGCTGCTCCAAGTTGGGGCTGGAGCTTTCGGGACTGTGCTTGGGAAACCGGAAGTGAGTTCGCAGAGCGGAAGTGGTCCACGGAGCCCAGGGCCTGGCCAGTCAGAAGCCACCCCACTAGCATTGCAGCTTGCGGATGCTGCGAGAGATGCGCTTGAACTCTCTCTGGCCCTTCTGCCACCGCTTCACCGAGGTGATCACCAGCTCCCCACCCTGTTTCTGTCCCATGACCAGATAAGGTGCGTTGATGTCGTTCATCTCCTCACAGGTGCACTGCAGGCTGTCTTTGAGCCACAGCACCGATTTCTTCAGGTCCCTTTCAGACACACCGTTCAGCTTGTAAATGGTCTTGCTCTTGGTCTCCAGGATGATTTTGGTGTCTCTGTTGATGTAGGTTATTTCCTTCACTTTGATTTTCAGTGCTATCAAGACAAGAGAGGCAGGAACAACACAAAACATGAGGTACGACGAGGGGAACTATGTAGATTGTTAGCTTTGCTGCCTATTCTGTGCTTGGTCTGTGGGAGGAAGAGGAGTCTCCCATAACCAGAAATACTGTCACGCTTTGGTCCTGGGAGCAGTAGGTGGCTCCATTTCTAAAGTCCCGACGCACTGGCTGGGCATTTTGTTTCAAATCAGCTCAGCAAATGACTCCCTTAACTGGAGGAGACTTCAGCACGAGGAGAAATGCCTAACTCTGAGGTGAAACATGAGCCTCCCAGGCTGCAAACGTTAAACTGGGTTTATTGTGTCACTGAGGTTTCTGGACAAACCTGTGAGGAAATGGTATCACAGTCCGTTTTCTGAGGGACAGATTATAGGGGAAGGAGAATGGATCTTGCAGCTGCTTTTGATTTGGTAAAGTAACAAGGAGAAAAAAAATATGCAAGCCTCCTTTTTAAGAGCACAACATGTTTAGCTATAAAAGTGTTTTTCTGCAGACTTCATCCTCATGTGTTCTCGTTTGCCTGGCCAAGGCTAAGGCATTTATAGATCATGTATGTATTGTTTCCAAAATGTGTATGTAGGGTCATTAGAACATGAAGACCAAAAAGTAGGTTGTTTACTATAAAAGACACGTTTTATAGCCATGAACACTATGATTTGGGAAATACACACACTGGGATTAAATTTCAGGACCCTGCACAGGCAGGAAGAGGATAGAATTTTCAGGTTAGCAAGGGTCATCCCATTAAAAGCTCATTAGTATACGAAGATGCAAATTGAGAGAAGTGTCCGTGACTTGTACCAGGCCACCCAGGTAGCTTGTGTCCTAAGCTTAGTCCCCAAACCTCTTTCTGCACTACCACTGTGTTCTTTCGAGGCAATGTCAAATTCCTGTCCTTGTGAAGCATTAAGTTGCTCAACCCCAGTGTGTCCTAAGACTCTTGGTGCCACCGACAGCTGTAATAGATGACACGCATGTATGACTTCCCAACTTTGATGGGGTTTAATGCATTGTTTAAATTAGTAATAGTGGAGAATTTTGTGTGTGTATGTCTTTGAGGTTTTCTTTCCCTTAAAAAAAAAAATTCAGACAGTGAACTCAACTGAGCTGGCTTTCTAGCCAAAAGGAAAATGATGGGTACTTAACCCAGTAAAGCAAGGGTGCTGTGACTTGGTGAATGGCAGTTTTGTCTGATTTGGTACTCATCTGAACCACAGTACTGACTGCTCAGAGTTTAAGGATTAAGCCATGTAGAAATATCACATGTTCTTGTAACTCTAACAGGGATGAGAGGCCACTATAGGGGGTGAATCAAACTGACTGTACATTAGCATAGTGTAGTCTCTAACATAGACGAGGCCAGTGCAAGGCTTTATCTGGTCATTGGAACACTCTTGAGCTTCACACAGCAGAAAACTCATCACTTTGAGCTGAAAGGAGGTGTGTTGATTACCCTAGGTGTGTTAATTGCCCTTCTTTAGCTCTAAAATATATACCACTGGGAAAGTGGGATTTTTCCTTAGACTTGAGGCTGAAACAAAACATAGGGAGCTAAAGACTCACAACAACATTCCTGCTCTGGAAGGTGTGACTGGGGATATGGGGTTGGTAGGAAGGGTGGGTGGCAGGCCCAGGCCTAGAGGCACACAGTTTAACCTGCACTGTGCAGGTAAGGAGGGGTTTTCATCTCTGTTTCAAGTGTGTGGTTGGGGTGAGGAGTGCTGTGTCTGTTGATGATGCAAGTTAAATATGCTCCGTTGCTCATCCTGTCCCATCTCCTCCCCAAAGAGCAGAGGCAAAATGGAATAGTCCTTCACTGTCCCCACGTGGGGACAGAAGCAGAGCTCCTGGTCGCTACACTGCACAGCATGTTCACACTCCTTCTTTGGCTCAGACCTACATATGGCATTTTTAGTAAGTGTGTCTTCTGTGAGGTAAGCCACAAGGCACACAAGTGGTGCTTATGTGTGCGTGTGTGCCTGCGGTCTCCTAAATGTACCTGCTCTGGAGTCCCATGGAAGTCAGAAGAGAAACCTTCTGTGTAGTAGTACAAAGAGAGTAAGCTCCGTAGAATGGTCAGTTTTACTAAATAATAATCTGACTTGTGGCAGTAAGGGACGGAGGTTTGGTAAGACTCTGAAAATTGCCCACTTTTGACATGCCCACTGGCCCTGAGACAGTTTGAAGTCTGTGTGTTTGAAGGCAGGCAAATGAAGCTTTATGGGTGCCCCTGTGCGGCTCCTTCTACCAGGAAAAGTTGTCGGTTAGGACTTGGAGCTCTTACTCTGTCTTTTCTCAACAGTCTTTCCTTGTCTGGGGGGAGGGGTACAGTTCAGGACCTAGTCAAGGTTCAACTCAGGACACTTCCTGCAAGGATCTAAAGCTGATGAAGAAAGGTGACCAGGACGGTTCACAGTGTTAGAAAAGTGACTCAGCCTGAGATTTCAAAGTGGCAAGGTGACTGTCAACAGTGGCAGCCTGGACCAGCTTCCTCAGTCAGTCCTAAGGGTTTAGTGTGCAGAAATGTTAACATGGATTTGTTAGACTCTGTGTTGTTTGGTAGACCAGTAGCCTTCTCTACCCACCAATACCTTCCAACTTTTAACTGAATAATACCCTTCAGGGATGCCAGCCCCTCTAATACAAACACAGGTGCCTATCCTTAGAGTGGGATTAAAACTACAGTGCATTCTGGGCGAGGCAGCTATCTGGGTAAAGTCCCTGGCCATTGTTGATTCTGATTTTGACTTCGTCTCTGTGCCTAGCTAGCCTCCCTGATTCACCTGGGGGCTTGAGGATGGCTGGTAGGTGCAGGTAGAGTTCTTTGCAGATACAGTCTCTGTGTTTCCTCCTGTGACCCCCTAGGGGGAGTGACTTACTGTTTGTGCTCCTTGGCTAACATCACTCAAGCAATACTTTGTATGTCACAAGCACCACGGCATTAAGTTCACCTAACTTGGAAAGCTTTCTTCTTTTCTGACTATTTATAGAACGGTGACAAATGTGTCACTCTGTGTTACCAACAGAGTGAAAACATCTTTATTTGATGCTAGTGTAAGTGTTTATTCTGGGCCAGTTTAAGGGCTTGAATCCGTTTTGCTGAGGGTTATATGTGCTTTCCTGTACTTGGAGCACATGTCAAGGGATTGAAAAAGATACATGGCACAGGATTCTGTGTGTTGGCACAAAAAAAAAAAAAAAAAAAAAAAAAGCCAAAGAGAGATTAGAAGTTAGCCATTGTGCACTGGTAATCTGAGAAATCACCACTTGATTATGGTTTAAGGAAACAGTGAATGTCATCTGGTGTAGCTCAGTATGAGATAGTTACATATGAGGAGAACTAAGAACCAGTCTGCTAGACAACGTTAGGGAACAGGAGATGTGATCATGTCTCACCTCGCTTCATGCAGAGACCTACTTACACTTTTAACTTTTCCTGGTAAATAAAACTTGGACGAATGTGAAATCTGTTGGTGGTGGCAGTTACTTACCAAAATCATTTTTACAAAGAGTTTCCATTATGTCATTGTCGTCCTCGTTTTTAGTTTTGCAGGCTTCACACACCTTTGGGGCTGGAAATGTGAAAGACATCTTTAGTGAGTTTGCTTCAACAGGACCAGCAGGTGACGTTTGTAAACAACTCAGAAGGATGAAGCCAGACCAGAGCAGCCATTGTCCTGTATGACCCCTGCTTCTGTGGCCTCTGTCAAAATAGGACCCCTCGCTCCTAAGTGCCTCACTTCCCGTTTCTGGTTGGGTGAAATGGGAATGGCTGTACGTCCTGCTTTATTAGCACTGACACCCAAACAAAAAGGGTGTTGTGGGCAGTGGATAGGTGTGTACTGCAAGATGACCCAGAGAGGCTGCAGTTTTCAGTTCATCATCCTCACTGCTCAGATGAATTCAATCACTCTCGGGTATCTTAAGGAGAAAATGCTAAAAATTCCAAACCCCGGAGGAGCTTGGGAACATGGCTGACCATAAAGTACAGTGGAGAGATGGTTTTCACCTGCAGGACATGCAGAAACCCCTTCTGCTCAGCAAAGGGGTAGGTGGTGGCAAGGCTCTTTTGCATGTATTTTCCCATCTGAGCTGGGAAGGATGGCTAGTGCTGTGGCCTCGGGAACCTACAGGGCCCGTTTGCATCCTGGGATCATATCTCAGTAATTCCCACAGCCAGTTCTAACTGGCTCTCCTTTACCTTCCACTTCCTGCCAAATTTGTGTTTGACTTACAGTTTATTTCATTATCCCCCTAGAACTCCTTGGCACAGGTGTTTGATGCCTATCCTGTGCAAGCAAACAAACCTGGAGACAAGCTGATGCAGATGAAGGAAAACTTTCTATGGACTCTGTCTGAGCAGACTCGGGTTCTGTGTGCTCACACAGCTATCAGTCTAACACTGGTGTGAAAGAAGAAATGTTCATGAGGAAAAGAACATTTTCCCTCTAATTTATAAATATGCCCAATGCTATCTTTAACATTTAAGTACAATTATATATGTTTTTACTAGTAAGAGATTGAATTTTCACACACACACACACACACACACACACACACACATCATCCCTTCGTGACTCATAATAGAAAATCATCTGATTTTTTTAAAATAACAAAGAGCAAAATTTGCAGGCAAACAGGCTTATTTTGAAGAAGGAAAGCGAAATTTGAGAAAACACTCAGTGTATATTTGGTTGACAGTAGGAAGAAAAACAAAAGCAACCCATACAAAACTGCCTCAGCTCTACCCAGCCTGGGAGAGACACTTACAAGAGGAGGCTCAGAATGCATATGAAATGCTACCAACCTGTATTGGTTACTCCATGGTATATGTTGGACAAATGTCTGAAAAATGCCAAACATTTGCAATAAATTAGAAACCTAACCAATAAGATGATTGCAGACTCATGGTGCCTGCCAGGAAAGATTGCTAAACAACTTTGCATTTTCTTTAACTAATGATGTCTGCAGGAAAACAATTAGAGATTGAAAGGGAGATGCTGCTGAGGCCCTGAGCTGGATTAGGAAACCCCCTTTCTATCTCAGGGGGCCTAAATCAGCTCAGACACTTTGTGTACTTTTTCCTTTCAGGGAAAATATCAAGAGCCCATGAGGTTTTCATTGCTTTGATGGTTTTTGTTTTTGCCTATGAACTTCTCTGTTTTCTAAAAACTTGAGGGGACTCTTTTGCATGATTTTCTCCAGCTAATTAAAACCACTCCTAAGATAAAAGCTGACAGTGAGTGACATAAAGATGGTTCCTGGAGATTCCCTTTATCCCCTCTTCCTCAGACACCTGGGCAGTTAGAACGGATATCCAGTGTTCCCACTCAATCCCACCCAGTTTTCGTTTTAGCTACAAAACCTAAATTGGCAAAGGACAAAAAGTAGCTCAAAGGGCGATAGTGTGTAGTGTGTGTTTTGTCCAGGGGGACAAGAACGTGCATAGAAGGGTTAAGCCTTTGGCCTGGGTGCTCATCTCCAGGACCCGGCCATGGTAAACGCTTTCAGAAGCGTGGCTGCAGAGCAAGCAACTCCAAACAATAATTGGCACTATTGTTTGGAGTTCTTAACTCCCTAAGGGGAGCTGCTATAACCAGGGAGGGGTCTTGGCACAGGGGTGGATATCTCAAGTTTGATACACGGTATGGCAACAGACTAGGGCAGGGAGAGCTTCTGCCATATCTAAGGCTGGAACCCCCCCCCCCCCCGCCAGGATGAACCAAGATGTGGAGTGGAGGCTACGGTGTCCCCCGACCCCAATCCTAGCACCTCTGGCTAGTTGGGAGTGGGTGGAACGAAGAGGGAAGGCTTACCTTCCTCTGTTGCCGGCAGAAGGTGGTCACTGCTAGCGAGAGGGATGCAGAGGTCGTTGTCCTGCGGGAAACGGTCGCATTCCAGCATGTCGGGCCAGGGGAAGCCAAAGGCGGACATGACCGGGGCGCAGCGATCCTTCACCTGCACGCAGAGCGAGTGGCACGGCTGGATAGTCTCATCTAGGTCGTCGAGACAGACAGGGGCGAAGAGCGAGCACAGGAACTTCTTGGTGTCCGGGTGGCACTGCTTCATGACCAGCGGAATCCAGGCGCCCGCCTGCTCCAGCACCTCCTTCATAGTCTCGTGGCCCAGCAGGTTGGGCAGCCGCATGTTCTGGTACTCGATACCGTGGCAGAGCTGCAGGTTGGCCGGGATGGGCTTGCAGTTGCTGCGCTTGTAGGAGAAGTCGGGCTGGCCGAAGAGGAAGAGCCCACGCGCCGAGCCCAGGCAGCAGTGCGAGGCGAGGACTAGCAGCAGCAACGAGCCAGGGCCCCGAGGCATCGTGGACTAGCGACCCCCGGGGGGGGGGGGGGCGGAGGCAGTCGAGTCGGGGAAGCTCGAGGTTGCCGGAGCCGGAGCTCGTCCCGGACCCGCTCGTTCTGCTCGTGGGCTCTGCAAAGCCGGCGGCACAGAGCGCGAAGTCGGGCACTGTGAAGTCTGCGCGGGCAAGGCGCTGGAAGCCCGCGCGCAGCTCCGGGGGGCTCGACCCGGGGGGAGCAGAGTGAGCAGCGGCTGGGGCCCAGCCAGAGTTTTCTTGGTCTTTTTTATGCAAATCTGGAGGTGGAGGGGGGAGCAAAGGAGGAGCCAGCCCGGAGAAATCTGAGGAGGCAGGTCACTACTTTCTGGAGCTGGTTTTGAGTTGAGAATGCCCCTCACGCGCTAGCTGGCAGGAATTCGGGCTGCGCCCCCACCCCGATGCAGCAGCCGCTGCGCGCGCGCTCTGGCAACCTCCTTGCAAAGCCGAATAGGGAGGCCGCTGCATCTCACTGTGCGCGAGGGAAGAGCGATGCTGAGCCGCCTAAAGTTGAGGACACGCGTGGAGCAAAGCTAGGAGCCTCGCGGCTGGGTCTGGGCGGGAACCTGTTTCACGCCTCGCGTGGCCTGCACCCTTACTGATGTGCTGCAACCCTTGCGTCCCCGGGCAACCACGAGCCGGCAGTTCTGGGCTCTTTGTGCCCCAGGGTTCCAGTTCAGGACTGCATGCTCAAGGCTGCCCGGGAGAACTTTGTTTCCTCTGAGTCTCCAGCCGAAGTTGAGCAGGCTGGCTCGTGTAGTGTGTTTGCAGTGCCTTTCGACTCATTCTGAATTATAAAACGTAATATGATGATGCATCGAGGCGCTATTTTGCTGGGGTGTCTATAGGATTCTGTCATCGTAGAGAATTTGTCAGACTCACAAGAGTTTGCCCGCCATTTCTCCTTTTTTGGAGAAGAGATTTTGCCTTCTGAAGGGATGTCCATCCTTGAAGGCAGCTCGGGCTGTAGCTCAGGATTGCCTCGGGATAGGCCACCAAAGCAATAAATGGTGTTTATGAGTACCAGGGACAGGAGGCTAACAGGTTGGGAAGGAATGGGGCGAACCTCCTGCCTAGAGGTTCACAAGAGCGTGTCCTCAGCACAGTTGGCTCATTCATTCTATAATAACTGGGGACACCGTTCTGGTCACCGAATGTGAGAAGTGAACCAGCTGCTCTGTATGAATAGGGAACCTAGTGCAGGAGGACTGTAAACGGTAAGAGGATGGAGGCCAGACTTGAATGGTAGGGTGCTAGACCAGGGGACGAGATTAAAGGAGGACTGAGAGACTGTGTGGGCTTGCACGCGCACAGGGGGAAGGGAGCTCCTTTCCCCAAACCCACCCCTTGTCTTAAGAGTCAGCTTCCTTTTCAGTAGGACCTTGTAGGTCCTGGGAAGTGACCCCCCCGCCCCCGGAAAGCGATCCTTTTTCATATGTAAGATGGGTACATTGTTATAGCTTCCTGGACACTTAGAGCCTTCATCAGGCTCTGATCATTGTTGCCCGATTTACATTTCCATCCTTCTGGACGATGCACTGGGGGCTCAGTGGCAATCACATTTTGTGGATCCTCAGTTTATAAGAGGTTAAGGAGTGATGAATGCCAACAAAATACTATTTCCTACCCACTCCTGGTAATGGACAACGCAAGCAAACATCTGGAGCGAGCGCACCTTCTGATTCTCTAAAGGTCCAGCGTCCATTTCCTGCTCTGCTGAAGAAAGGCCGGGGCAGCTTCCATCCAATTGGCTAGGCCTTCCCGTGTCTAACTGAAGCAGTCAAAGTCTTAAAAGTCCTTCATTCCAGATACAAACTAGCTTGAAAATGAGACACATAAACACAGACAGGTAAAATCAAGCAGCTATGCAGAGCCTGGATGCTGCAACGCTAGGACTTGGACCCTGGGGTGGGATTCAGGGCTCTCTAGTAGCCACTGCTCGTGGCCCCAAAGCACTCTCTTAGGGTCACCTCCCGCCTGCAGATCCCTTGAGTGGGAGTTCAAGAAGCCCAAAGCCAATCCGCTTAGTTTGAGTCACTGGCTTTTGTGTTCCAGCGAGCAGCAGGCTATTCATGCGCCTGGCGCACTCCCGCGAGTCCAGGCATTGTTTGGGGATCCCGCGCCCGTCCCGCTCGTCGCCAGGGGGCGCCCGAAGTCGTACAAGAGTTTCTCGCGCCACGGAGAGCAAGGTCTAGCTCCCGCCCGCCTGCTTGCCTGGCCAGCAGAAACCCAGGAGGCCTGCCTCAGACCCTCCCATCGTTGGTGCCACTTGGCCTGGACCCCAGCCGGCTCCAGTCGCATCCCCTCTGCCTCAAGTCGTGCACCTTCCTTTCGTTCGCGACCAGCCAGCCAAGTGTGTCTCTTTGTGTGTGTGTGTGTGTGTGTGTGTGTGTGTGTGTGTGTGTGTGTGTGTGTGTGTGTTAGGAGCGCCCGCGAGGACAGCCGGAAAGCTAGGCATTAGCCTCCGGCAGAGTGGACCACTGTAAGGCACGGCCCATGAACACTAGATGACCGTCCCTAAGGGGATTGCTATCTTTACGTAGCCTGGAGGCGCGAACTCCTGGAGAGGCACACACTTGACCTGCCTGGGTAAGCCCAGGATCTTCAATGCTCCCTGGAGGCTCCCTGGTTCATTCTTCTCACTATTTCTCCAAAAACATCAGGCCTTTGCCTCGGGGAGTCCGCGTTGAGCCTCCTGCCTATTTCCAGCAAGAGAGGCTTTACTCATTCTCGCCTAGTTAGTAAACAGTGACTGTACTGTGATCCCTAGTGCCAGGCCAAAGCATTCTGCAGAGAAGGCTGCAGCCAGAGATAGGTAGGTCCCTTCCTGCCACTTCCCCACCCCAGGGAACAGTGAACACCCCCCCCCCCGACTTAAACGCTGCAGGCCCGAAGAAGAGTCTCCACAACTCCTGCATTTGGCCCTGCCGCTCCATTTGGTGTTTTCTGTCCTCAGCGCACTGAAGAATCTTGACGGACAAAGAAAGTCTCCCCCATCTCTCTGTTGCTTGGTTAATCCTTTGCTGATTGCTAGATATTTGGAAAAGGCCTTCGCTCTCACACTTGGGACCTCCAAGCTCCTGAGGTTGCCAACCCCAGTTTTGCCCAGGATCCGCAAAGAGGTGGGCTGGGTGCAGGGAAAGTGAGCTTCCTCCTGCGCTTGGGAATGGGACCCTGAAAGCCTGCCGAAACCCTGCTAAGGAGCGAAAGTTTCCTAATTTCCACTATGCAGCTCCCGGCTGCGCAGGAGGCAAACTTGAAATGGAAACTAATTCCTCCAGTGTTCACATCACTGAATTGTCATTCCTTTAGATGAAAAACGTGGGTGCTAACTTTGCAGTTCCCTTGTTAAAATGCACGGTGGGTGAGGCGGGGTGGGGGTTGGGGGGTGGGGTTTGGGGGTTAGGCTCTACAGCAGCTCCGGAGCCAAGAGTAATAGTGGAGCAGCAGCACATAGTAGGACAAACCTGCGAGGAAGATAAAAAGATGCAGCAACTGTCTAACCAATGTCATCTTGTCCTTAGCAGGTGGCCGTGATTAGTATCTTTAACAAACATCCCCCCACCAACGCACATTGATTTGAGGGATGATGGACCGCAGCATGCGTTTGGAGAGGACAGTAGTCGGTTCTGTCCTTGCACTCCGTGGGGCCCGGAGATAAAGCTCAGATGGTCAGGTTTGGCGGCAAGCGGACTTACCTTGCTTGTTACTGGTAAGGCAAACTGGTGCCTTGATTGTTATTCTTTTGGGTTTTCTTAATTATAAGGAAACTGAGGCACAGCGGGGTTAAGTATGAACCAGGTCACACAATAAGGAGTATCACTGTCTGCTTTAGGGTCCCGTCCTTTTGTTTGTCCCCAGCAGTGTTGTTACTTGGCTTTTATCCACAAGTGCGTGCTGTCTTTTTTTCTCCAGGGAGCCAGGTCTTCCCAGGCTCCTGGCAAGGCTGCCAGGTGCCTGGGCGTAGTCTTTCTCTATGATTCGCAGCAGCCCTCTGGGGGCGCCATTTCCCAAACCAGAGATTGTCTCTAGTACAGCGAATGTTGCTTCCTTCTCTCTGGAAACTTGGAGGACTTTTACATTTCTTGCCGGTTGCTCAAGAGGATGGCTTTTGATGCTCAGAGGAACAAAGACTTCATTCTTAGACTCCCTTTCGTCTTGTCACTATAGAGTACGCGGGTCCCCACTCCCGGGAGAGCTTCCTGCGCGGGTACAGGGAGGACAGGTGCTAGTGACCAGAAGAGGCTCTTCTCACCCTAGGAATTTTTGCAGGGTGACCTCAGGGCCGGCCATTCCAGCGCTTCAAATTTTCATTTTAAGAACTGGCTAGCCTGAGGACAAAGACTATGTTAAGACCCTAACCGAGCTTTTGCGCTCATTTCCTTATTTAAGATGTCAATGGCCTCAGCTCCAACCTGGGAAAACCAGCCAAGGGTCCAGACCAGGGAAGCTGACCGCCCGGAGGGGACCTATTGGGGTGACGGTTAGGCTCACATCCAATTTTTAACAGGAGGGACAGCAGAGGCTTGGGCAGCAGTCAGGGACATCTGAGGCAATGATCCATCCTTATAGGACTTGATCCGCTGATTTGATGGCTACGTCACCACCAGAAGGAGCCTGTACAGGAAGAACTATAATTGCCAGGGTCTCAGTGAATCCTGTGGCTGACAGATTCTAACCACCTAAGGATACCTGAGTCCCCGCTGTCCCAAGACAGGGAACGTGCTTGTTGACAAAGGTCAAAAAGTCAATGAATGGATACTTTGGAGGTTTTGTAATAACTGGTTAAAGAGGTAGAGACCGCTCAGTGGTTAAAAGAAATTGCTCTTGCAGAGGAGCTAGGGTCAGTATCCACTTTAAGAGTGGTTCACAATCCTCTGTAACTCCAGTGTTAGGATATCTGCAGACCTCTGTCCTCCCCTGAACTTGTGTGTGTGTGTGTGTGTGTGTGTGTGTGTGTGTGTGTGTGTATTCAAGTAAACATAAAAAAAAAAAAGGCTAAAAGAAGCCAGACACCGTGGGGCTCTCCTAAAGTTCCAGCATTGGGGAGATTGAGGCAGGAGGGTTGCCACCAGTTTCAGGAAAGCTTTGGCTACATAATGAGTTGTAGGCCTGTCTGGACTTTATAGCCAAACAGCGTTTCAAATTCAAGAACAAAAATAGCAATAGAATAAGTTGCTCTAGCAGATGAAAACAGTTTCACCCATAATCGAAATCTGCAGTGGCCACGGTGCTTTCCCTGGCCATGGGAAAATTTGTCGCCCACAGACTGGAGATGGATGAGAGAATTGCTGTAGAGAAACCTCTGGGAGCGGGGTTGGATTGATGGCAGTAGGGCTGTGCCCGGCATCTTGAAGGATCTAGTTTCCATTCCATTCGTTCTTTCAAGAAGAGGATGGCCCTTAGAATCTTGGAAAAAAGAGTGAGGCATGTCTTGGTCTCCCTGCACTGCTTTTGCTTAAAAAAAAACCAAATAAATAAACAAAGAATGATAGCAGCAGAGAGCCCAGCAGATGGAACCTGAGCTCCCCCATGTGTCAAGGCTCTTCCCGGGGACGAACTTCTGAACAGAAATCTCTTCATCCTTACTGTATTATCTGTTTAGGGAAGCTGCTCCATATTTTGTAATTTGCTGTTTTTGGGTCTTTGTAATTGGTCGATTTTTTTTCCACAGCCCAAATAAAGACATTTGTCAGATTCATTCAATTGACTCATCAGCTTATGGCATGCTCAACTTTAGTAGACTGCAGGATTTGGGCTGGTCTAAGGGTAAGCGTGTAACGTATGATTTCAGACTGTGGTGTCCAGCCCAGCAGACTTAGCACCCTGGCTGAGTTCACTGGCACTAAGTATTTATGAAGTTTTCATTAGTAAGCCCAATGTTCCTTAATAGTTTATAAATCTCCAGTTGTACAGGGAGGAGTCAAATATTTCACAGAAACATTTGCAAAAGTTAAATTGGGTTCCTGGTCCTTGGCCAGTCTGTGAAGTGTCTAGTGATCATCTTGGCCGCTTTGTGCCAAGTTTTCTGTTTTCCCCTTGTTTCTGTGACGTTTTAATTAGCTAGAGAGGTTCTCAACAAGTCCCACCCTGGGAGAAAGTCAGTTGAAGAGTGCTTTGAGTATGACAGTGTGTTATCCACAGGGGCTCAGAAACCCTCCTCTGATTTCACATTTCTGGATTTAAGCTGGAGATGAACAAGATGGTCTATTCTTTTCCCAGTACAGATTTTCCTCGGTAGCAAATGCTAAAAGCATGTTCAAGTCCTTTCTGCTTGGTGGTAAAGTTAACCCATTTGATTTCTGCAAGTTCTTTTTCTACTAGGGAGATGGCGCAGGAGGGACCACAAAATGGGGTAAAGGAGAGAGGGTAATGTTTTCTCAAAATTAGATCGTGTCTCTCTATATTTTCAGTTTGAAAGTTTTGAAAAGCAGTGTTGCTCTGTAGCATATTCATTCCCCATGAGAGCTGAAGAAATTTGCAGATAGTGTATACACAACAGTGATTGTTGTAAGATGTTGCTAAGTCACCAGAGGCTGGACAGTTTAGCCTGCTTCCCTTCTCACTGATGACACTGCCTAACACCTTGAAAGGAACCCCATCAGGTTCCTCGGGGGTTAATTCCATCCACCCAGTCAAAAACTTTTATCATGTTCTGTAACATCCATTTAAAACTGTTCCCAACATTGTGAGATTTTTTTTTTTTGTGTGTGTGTAATATGGCAGATAAAAGTAAAATTTCTTCTCTTCTGGATTTAGCTTTCTAAATCCAGCTTTCTGAGGATAAAGAATTTTCTAGTCGAAACAGATAATGGGGGCAGATCTTCATAGGGGAGGAATATGTGTCACCCTGGAAAGCAACAACAAAGTCAAGACAGATCATTGCCGGCCTACTTGAGTAGTAATGCGTTCAGTTTTATGGAATGCCAGAGAAACCTCCAGAGACACTCTTCAGAGGCCCATTCCTTGTTTTCATGTAAGACCAGATTAACCTGCCAAAGGGAGGTTGTTCTTTGCCTGCTTTATAAGCAGCTTTCAGAGAGGAACGTGTCTGCCTTAAAAGTCCTAAGTTGTTTGAGTTTCCTCAACAAAAAGAAATTATGAGTATTTGTGGTCACTGTCTGATCTGTCTTCATGTATATATGTCTGGGAATGTCACACCTCTCCACACATGTGTACAATTACAGTGTCACTGAAAAGTGAGAATGTTTTTGAATGCCCTAAATTATAATAAATGCACAAGGAATTTACATGGCCCACGGGATAAATGAGGTATGCTGAGAAATTTCGATTTCCCTAAGCAATAGGTAACTATGTAGAAAGTACAAGAAGGAATCCATTCGGACCCAAGTCAAATGCTTTTGAAGTTTAAAAATTCATACAACACACGATTACAAAGGAATTAGTAGAACTCTCTTTAACTATCCTGATCTATAAAAAAAAGTGTGAAAAACAACGATATCCTTTTCATTTAAGAGTGAGCATGGAGACATAGCTCAGAGGTTAAGAGCACTGGCTGCTCTTCCAGAGGTTCCGGGTTCAACTCCCAGCAACCACAAGGTGGCTCACAACCATCTGTAGTGAGATCTAGTGCCCTCTTCTGGCCTGCAGGTGTACATGCATGCAGAATACTGTGTACACAATAAATAAATCTTTTTTAAAAAAATAAACACACACCAAGTATTATTTTAAAAACATAAGTAAGGGGCGTGGGAGACGGCTTAGTTCATAAAGTGCTTGCTACACAGAGTGTGGATTCTTAGCACCTGCTTAAAAATCTGACCATGGTGATGCCAAGGCACAGTCCCAGCGCTAAGGAGGCACAGGCCGGGGAGTGGCTGGGGCTAGCTGGTTAGCTAGTCTGGTTCAATAAATGAGCTCCAGGTTCAGTGAGAGACCCTGCTTCAAAAAATAATGCGGAGAGTGATTGAGAAAAGAAAGCAGATGTCAATCTTCGGTCTCCACATGTGCACATGTAAAGGCAGCACACACACACACACACACACACACACACACACACACGAATAAATAAAAAAATATGAGCAAATGATACATTATGATTTGTAAGGACTTTGTATATTGGATGGATGGAGACTTATGTCGTAATGAATTACTGTTATGTATCTACACTAATCATATCTGCCTCAACCATGTGCTGCCGTCATGACAGCTGCACTCTTGCTTATGTTTCCAAGAGTGCTGCCGTTAGAGTGCCCAGGATCCATGTACCGTGACTGGGATATCTCTGAATAAGTACCCAGTTGTCTCTATTTCTTCTGATCCAGCAATTTAATCATAATATTTTCTGGCATTTGGACAGATTTGCCAAATCTCAAAAGGAATTTTTCTTGTTTTCCTCAATATGACATTTCTCATACCAACTTGGTTGAAAAGAGGAATTTCTGATTTTTAAATTAAAATTTAAAAAGCCAATAGAACTTTTCTCTTAACCTCAAAAATGGTGTGGTTAAAATTTGAGAAGGGTTAGTCCTTATTTTTCTGAATCACTTTTCCCATTCATGTATTTCAAGTATCCCTTTGTGCAGACAGGAATGTGCTCTGGGGAGCAGGGCTCTTCCTGGTGCCTGAAGAGTGCTGTAACACAAATTAATAAATGACCCAGAGACAGATATTGGGGTTCTAACTTCAAGCTGAATATGAGAAAAGAAAAGCAGCCAGCCACTAGCCCCCACTTCTAGCTCAGACTTAAAGGGATGATCCATGAGCTCTTCACCAAGCCTCAAACTGCTGCCTCTCAGTGTGGCTGGAGCATGAATGCCTTCTACTGACTACTGAAGACCCTGCTTCTATCTTTTATATCCCTCTAGTGCTGGGATTAAAGGCACTCGATCTGTTACTCTTTTAGACTGATTCAATCTTGCATATCCCTGGGTGGCTTTGAACTCAGAAAGAACCATCTACCTCTCAACCCCAATTCCTAGGATTAAAGGTGTGAACCACCACCTCCTAGCTTCTGGCTGCTGGGATTGAAGGTGTGTGTCACCACTGCCTGACTGCTTTTCTGAACCCTTAGGCAAGCTTTAATAAATCATACATAATATATCACTACTGAGTGCCCTTGGGAAGCCTAATTTGCTCAGCAGGAGGGTAATGAGGCTGAGTGTATGCAAGCATCACTTTGACAATGGTGGGGGTGGAAATCCTTTTCCTCACAAGGTGTTACCCATAAGCCCTTTGGTAAACATCTTCATGCTGGAAGAAATGCTGTTTACATGTTATGCCTATCTGTGTTCTGCTTTCAGAATTAGTTTAACTAAATAAGGTTCTGGCTTTTAAGATATAATGGGCTTTTCTTTATGTTGGAGGATGATCCTGTAGATCACTGGGCTGCTTGCCATCATTCTCTTTTATAGGATTAAAGAGATACATTGTGAGTTAGGGTTTACATAAACAATCTATATTAGTTGCTTTTCTAGTGCTGTGACAAAGCATCATGACCAAGGCAATGTGCAAAAGGAAGCTTTTAATTGGGCTTACAGTTTCAGAGAGTTAGAGCCCATGGTGTCAGAACAAAGGCATGGTGGCAGGGACAGCTGAGAAAACACATCTTAAGGAGCAGAGAGAAGAATACTGATTTTCTGATTTTTTTTTTTTTTATTTTTTGGATAAAGGATCTCATTATACAGCTGTCCTGGAACTCGCTATGTAGTGTAGACTAGGCTGGGCTAGAACACATAGAGATCTGCCTGCTTCTGCCTCCCAAGTGTTGGGATTAAAGGCATGTTTTTCTATAACTGGCTATAAGGAACACTGGAGATGGTATGGGTCATTTGAAACCTCAAAGCTTGCCTGAAGTGACACACCTCCTTCAACAGGGCCACACCTCCTAATCCTTCCCAAACAGTTTGAACAACAAGGAACCAAGTATCCAATCATATAAGCCTATGGGGGCCATTCTCATTCAAACCACCACTAATCTCCCCAACTGCCCCCGGAACTATGTATTAGTAACCATTTTCACAATGCTACCTCAAAATGATGCTGAGGCTTTGATAGGGCAAGATGGTTATTATAAGTCATAGGTCACATAAAATATTAGTCAGGTTGGGCAAGGCTATGCTGCTGTAATGACTGGCATGAAACAATAGCAATGTGTTTCTCAGTGCAAAGATTTCTGTGGGCTGTTTTCAGGCTCAGAGTTCTCAGCTGCTTTATGTTTTGCTGCTGCTATAATAAGATCTGCACACACAATTGCTGAATAGGCAGAGAGAGCCCAAGAGCCCTTCACTGGATGATAAATACTTCCATTTGAAAGTGCTGCATGTCAATTTCACTTGCATCTATTGGACAAATCCGTAAGAAGTCCCTCTAATGCAGACAGGTACAATGTGAATCCTACCTTGTGGCTGTAGGTGGAAAGAAGTTATATATAGGAGGCAGCACCAAGGGCCACTACATATATATGTACACTTCACAACAGTAGTTTTGAATAGTGCTTAAGACACTATTGTTGGGCTGGAGAGGTGGCTTCACCACGTTCCAAAAGAATCATTGACTGAGAACCAAAACTTTAATATGTGGGCCTCCATGGACACTTATTTAAATCATAGTAAATAAAGCACTTAGACAAAGTACACAGTAAGTACTTTATGTGTGTGCTATTTGGTGTTTTCATTTTACCAGACAGTCAGTAGTGTCTTATGGTAGCCAGCTCCACCCACAGAAGCTGCCTCTGGGAACTTTGCACATGGATGCAATGAGGTGTTGGGAGACTGACCCAGCTCACTAGCAGAGCTGGACTGTTACTCAACTGTTAAGGATTGGGTCACTACCAAAGGCCATGCTAACATCACAGGAAAGAAAGGAAACTGTCCCAACTCACACATTGAAAAGAAAGTCAAGCTCACTAAATTAGAGGGAGATCCAATTATTTTTGAAAATGTTGCTGTCATTGGAATTTGGATTGCAAGTCAAAATTACATTACAAAATAGATGACAAGTAGTTGAAATATTAACTGAGGGAAACAGTTTGGGCATGCCAAGAAGAATCCTTGTAATTAATCTTCCCTGGTAATCTCATCAGGGTAACCATTGCTAATTAGAAACATGTTTTGTCAACCCATCCAGAGTCTAAGCCTGGAGATGGCAGAAGTTCACCACAACCCCAAGACGATGGCATGTTTTGCATACAGCAAGAATATAATCAGTGTAGTCTGTTACAATTCTGCATTGAAAGCTAAATAAGAAATCACACACTTAAGGCAGATGCAGAACAGGAGATTTTTCCTGGAACGGGGCCATTGTCTTTTCCAGTTACAATCCATGTGGAAAGAGTGAGTTTGGTTCTGACAATATGAGCAGCAACATCTGGAGTCTGGCCTTCTACCCTGGGCCTTGACCTCCTGTTTCAAAAACAGTAGATGAACACCTTATAGAAAATTCTAAACAGTGAAAGGGTGTGACCCTCAGAGATCCACCAGGGCAATGTGATTAGCACTTTCCACATTAGGTCACTAGATCAGTCTAAACAAAATAAATTGACTTCTCTTTGGGAATGTATAATACACTACCAACCACTTTTCTGCCCATCATGCTGTCTGACATGGTTCTCTTAATTGTTCATTGAGAAGACAGGCAATCTCTTATGCAATTCAGATTTTGTGTAGTTTTTTTAATTGCATTAAAATATTCATAACATAACCTGCCATTTAAACCATTTTTAATTGTATACATGGTTCAGAGATATCTGCAGCATATGTTAAGTTTTTAAATAAAATCACCATTCACCTGGGAGATGGATACTTTTGACCATGTTAGTCAGCTATTGGTTGTGGTGACAAAACACCTTACACAATAGCTTAAGGAAGAAAGAGTTATTTTTGTCTTCTGGTTTCATCCACCACAGATGGGAGGATGAGGTTGGGCAGCTCATTGCAGGAAGCCGGGTAGGGGGAAGATGTTGTTAGCTGGCTTTCTCTTTTTCTTCTCTCATTTCATTGGGGCCACCACAATGTAGAATGGTGACATACACATGTAGGGTGGGTCTTCCAGCCTTTCTGGAAACTCACAGACAAACCTAGATGTGTGATTTTCTGATCCTCAGATACTTCTCAGGCTTGTCAAATCATTAAGATTAACTGTCACGACTCATTATCACATTTATCAAAGAAAAGCACGGGGTGAAAAAGGATAGACAGCCCCATTATATAACAAGTTCTCTCAGTAACAGTTTTGTAGATGATTGGACAGCACGAGAAGTAGAATTTATTGACCAAAATGAAAATGTGCTGTTAGCAGGGACCATTATTCTTGCTACATTTTTCTCTTAGCAGAATCAGAATTACTCATAACCTAGTATAGATTATATTTCCCAAAGCTGAATGCTCATTCAGAACCCACCACTGTGGGGCAGGCTTGGTGGTTCTCCAGCCTGGCAGAGGATGCTAAAATATGGTTACCTCATGGTAACTGCAGCTTTGCAAAGACCATCTCCCCTCTTGGTGACCCTGATGGGGTAGATGGGGCTATCACCTTCCTTCTCACTGGAAGAGACACCCCAAGTCCTTTCCCTCCCATTGGGTAGGATCCTATCTGCCTCTCAAAGCCAATTTCAAATACTCATGTCCCCAAAGTAGGAAGAAGATGGTGCTGGTAGCAAGAGACCATGTGTTTCAGAAATTAAAAAGGAAAGGGAAGAGGAGGCAGGGGAGCCAAATGAAAGCCAACATGTTTCAAATTTCTAGATAGAAAAGCCAACCATGTTTGATGATGAAGGTGACAATTCTTTTTCCATAGGGAAATTCGTGTTTTTAGTGTGAAATCTAAGCACTGGGAAAGACTCTGGAGGCCAGCTGGTCTTTTTCCCCCCACCCAGTATTATGCTCCTGACACAGACTCTGAATTCTCCTGGGCATGGACACTCCCTCCTGAACTATTTCTTAAGATATTCTCTCCTTACTGTGTCCTGAGCTTGCCAAGCAACCCTCAAGTGGGGCAGCAGGTTGTACTTGTTTGCTAGGACTGGATAATAAAATACCCAGATGGGGGTCTTCAACCAGACATTTGCCTTCCCACCAGCCTAGGATCAGGACTCTGCAGGGCTGGTGTCTTCTGAGACTGCTCTCTTTGTCTTGCTAATGGTAGGCCTCTTTCTGTTTTTCTATCACAAGATAACCTGTCTGTGTATAAACATCTGATTCTTACTAGGACAACAGTTATATGTAGATGACTTTCTGAAGTACTAGGAGTTGGGGCTTCAACATCAGATGGCAGGATATGGAAGTGAAAAGGCCAGTACTGTACTTCAGTTTATTGCAGGTATTCTGGGAAGACTGAGGGCGGACAACCAAAGAACACCAATGGGCTTCACAGGTCTCATGCTGAGATAGGGATTCTCTTAGCCTTTTGGGATCCTTATTCAATAGGAGGTAAAGGAATGGGGACACATCTCTAGGAGAGAAAGAAGGCCATGGAACAGCAGTGTGCCTTAAAGCTCTTACACCATGCTGAGGCATGGCTTCTCTTAGTCTTCAGCGTACAGTGGTGAGCAAGAGGCCGATGGGCATGAAGAACAGCTTTGTCTCATTTAAACTGCATTTTCGATGGATTTTCTTTGTATTAGTGCCAAGATGTACAACATGCTGTCAGGTAATAGAGGATAACCATCAACCTCAGTTAGTAAAAACGCTCTGTTCATCAGTCCAGGCTAGTATGCTGTCTTGTAAAATGGACATGAATGTTCTTCACCACTGTAAATGCAGTAGAAACATGAAACAGGATTTACTGTGGGAATTAAGGTGAGATCAGGGAAACCAAGCAATAGGGTGAATAGGAACTCTAAACTCTCATTATCCCACCAAGAGATGCACTTAAGCTGAGTTTGCTAGGTCACTCTCGTGCATACTGAGAGGGACACCCATTTGTGATACTACTCAGTGTACTTCACCAGCTGGTTGTTGCCAATCCACAAGGACACATGACATGGCACCAGCATGTCAATCTACAATGTCCCTAAGCACAGTGCTAGTTTAGCTGGCAAGTTTTAGTTTTTCCGATTGTCAGACTTTCTCAGGAGAGGAAGCATTCTGTTGATTGACAATGTGATGCAGCCTTCACATCACCATCAGAACATTTAAGATCTGAGCTCTGAGACCAGGAACACGTGGATAGAGAGCTATCTCTGCCCCTATGTCCTCGTAGTCACACAAGCTCCTAGTGTTGGGACTGGCCTCATTATGGAGGAACATCTTTGAGGCTCAGCATCTGGAATTATTCCTGTGAGACTTGCTGAATCAACTTCTTCCTAAGCTCCCAGAAGTTGGAAGAAATGAGTCCCTAGAGACATCAGCTTCATTTCTTTTCATACGTTATTGTGCTGTAGCTTATTACCAATGTCTTTGGTATGTGAATATCATCCGATTAGTTCTCTGTACAGACTCAATGATGTTTCTGGATTTGCAGTGCTGAAGACGATGCTTTGGACTCTGCTTACTAACAAGCTAGTTGGTCATCTTCACTGACACCTTTACCCTGGGAAATCCCACCTTTACTCAATGTCCACTGTGTCTGGGTTCATTTGCCACCACTTTGATTTATTCTGTTACAATATTGTCTTACATACCATACTTGATTCTTACGTTCTCTTAAAATGTTATTTGAGATTTTTATGAGGGGACCCTGCAAGAATTTTGGTAGGCAGCGAAATGAACCATGAAGAGATGAGAATGAAAACTTGGTTCAGCTTGACTTCATCAGGCAGAATCAAACTTGTAGAAAGCAGGATGCAAGGTTGTTTATTGCCAGAATATTTAAACACAGTACGATTTGGTAAAAAAATTCCTGGGGTAATACAGACTCTGGTGCTCAAGGAGGCATAATTACATCGAAACTCTACTCAAAGCACATACCATTTCTTCCAAGAAGATGGGTTCTGGAGATAAGCTACCTTTACTAGCTTAAGGACCTAAGGAAAAATCTGGCATGATCTTGGCCATACAGATCGCAAAGAGGTCTTCTGAGCTACCAACGGTCTCCAGTCCTGGTTGTGGGAGCTTGGGGGAGCCCCTGGTTATAACAGATCATTTAAGGGTCATTTAGATTGTTAGGACCTCTGGACCTGTTGTAGAAGCTTGATATGGCCTGGCCCAACAGCTAATGTAGATCACCAAGCTATTTATCTCCTTCACTTCCCAGCTTTTTGAATGGAAAAATAGGTTATATGTCTTCCTCTTTGAAAGGGCAATCCTGCATGCTTAACATTCCTGGTTTCTCTGGCGATCTGTTCATGCTCCCAACAATTTTCAGTTGCACTGGTTGATTGTGTGGGGTAGACATGAGGACTGGGAGTAGGTAGGTGTAGATATGCATGTGCTGTGTATGAGTATGAGGGTCAGAAGAAAACTGGCCGGAGTTGTTTTTTTTTTTTTTTACCCTCTACAACATGGGTCCCGAGGATCAAATCTGGTTTGTGGGAAGTGTCTTAGCCCAGGTACTTTCAATATAGCACTTGTAGTTTTAGTTACAACAGGACAGCAAGATAAATAAAGGGAGTACAAAAAGAAAATGAAGTAGTTCCTTCACTAGAAAACCCTGGTGATAATTTCAATAAAGTAGAAAAAAACCAAAGTACAAAATTTAGTAGCTTTTTATATACAAACAGTAGAACCTCTGACAATATTTGAACTTTTAAAATGTCTCAAGAAAAACAGGTAAAAGGTTTCAAGAGATAGGTACAAGCAAGGGTGCCCTGAAAAGGACTTAGGTCTTTCAGGAAGCAATGTCATGAGCTGGCAGTGGAATTGGGTGGGATTCAAAAGTTTCTGCACAGCCAAGGAAACCATTGTGCAAAGAGACAGCCTACAGAATAGGAGAAAATCTTTCCCAACATACATCTGAGAAAGGATTAATATCTAAAATCCATAAAATACTAAAAACGTAAACATCAAATTCCCAAGTCATCCATTCAAAAAGTGAACAAATAAAATAGACAGTGCTAAAAAAAAAATACAAACAGCCAACATATCCATAAACAACGCTAAGCACCCTTAGCTGTCAGGGATATGCATGTTCAAACTATATTGTGACCTTATCACCAGGAAAACCGACAGCAAATGCTGGTGAGGGCATAGAGGAGAGGAATTCAGATAGGAACATAAATTAGCAATCACGGAAGCGAAGCTACAACTACCACCACAATAGAACCCAGCTCTACTATTCATAGCCATTTCTCTGAAGAAACCTAAGTCAGGACACCATAGTGACACTTGCAAACTGGTGTTCATTGCTGCACTATTCACTAACATCCATCAAGGACTGATGGCTAAATAAAATTGGTATGTATAAAATAAGGGAGTTAGGCAATAATAAAGAAGAGTGAAGCTATGTCATTTACAGGACAATGGGTAGAACTGGAGTCCACCATTTTATGCAAAATAAGTCAGACTCAATTTGGTGGTTTAAATAAAAATGTCTCCATAGGGTCAGAAGGAGTGGCCCTATTAGGAGGTGTGGCCTTGTTGGAGTAGATGTGTGGCCTGGTTGGAGGAAGAGTGTCACTGGGCGTGGGCTTTGAGGTCTCTGAAGCTCAAACCACACCCAGTGTTTCATTCTCTTTCTGCTGTCTGTGGATCCAGATGTAGAGCTCTCAGCTCCTTCTCCAGCACCATGTCTTCCTGCATCCTGCCATGCTTTCCACGATGGTGATAATGAACTAAACCTGTGAAACTATAAACCAGTCCCAATTAAGTATTTTCCTTTACAAGAGTTGCTGTGGTCACAGTGTCTCTTCACAGCAATAGGAACTCTAATTAAGATGCTCAGAAAGATAGATCTCACATATTTTTTTCATATAGGGAATATACTTGTTATATATTCCTTACATATATACCTTATGTATTATATATATGCACATATATATCATGCATATATTCTCTCTGTGTGTATGTTTGTGTGTATGTGTGTTTGAAAGTAGAAGGGATTATTTGAGAGGAAGATGGAAAGGACAGAGGGGAGGGTAATGCGGTTAATATGAATAAAGCTCAATTATATATATATATATATATATATATATATATATATATATATATGAAAATACAATGAAACCATTATTTCATATTATAACTTAAACACACTCTACTTTAAACCAGACAGGGCTTAGCATGAATAGTTAGAATATTTTGTGACCACAAGCAGAATTCTGCTTTTTAGATCGTGATTTTTTTTTATACTGCCCAAGTACATCACATTATGAAAAAAATACAAATCACAGCCTATAAAAATAGCAGGACAATGTCTTAAGAATATGGGTGACTGTGGAGGGCATGGGGTCTTTGTGCTCATAGGTAAGTATGAGGGTAACCAAGCCTGGAAAGCACACAGACTTGACTCTTGAAGGAAAAAGATGTGTGCCTATTTTCTACCCAGAAGGCTGGGAGTGGATCTGCAGTGCCAGGTCATACCCAAATCCTCCAGACCATTAGGTTTCTCTCAGACACTTCCTCCCTAGATCTTTATCTTGATAATTATTTCTCAGTCAATAGAACCCATCCTTAGGGGTAGACGTTACTTTGTAGCTTGGTGACCTCTTCCCAATCCTCCCCTAGGCCCTTAAAATGCTTTAAGTTTTATTGTGCACATGGGATTGCAATAATTGTTACCAGGAAACTTTTCCCCCAAAATTGTACTGTACTTAAATATGTCTAAAATAAAGTGCCCAGTGTCAGACTCCTTCTAATGAAACTATGCTGAACTGGATTTCTTTCTTGCTTCTCATAGATCATTCCTCTGCTAGCCACAATCACAGATGACTATGTGATTTAGTTTCAAATTAGAAAATTCACAGAAGTACGTGATTTTAAAGCTAGCTATGGACTAATCAGCTCTTTTTTCATAGGAATGCTGGCTGAGAGTCAGAAGATGAAAAGTGGCCGTGGTCACACAGGTTAGTTGAAGACCTGGTCCATAGCTGAATTCATTCAGCCATAGGACTCAAGTGTAAGCTGAAGTAGTCTGTGAGGCTGGAACATCTCAGCTAACTGCTTTGAAGTTGTTCACTGTGTAGCTCTGGCTGGCCTGGAACTCCCTATGCAGGCTGGCCTCAAATTCAGAGATCTGCCTGCCTCTGCTTCCCAAGTACTGGGATTAAACGTGTGAGCCACTATGCCTGGCAGTGGGATTTAGTTTTTAAGGTAGATATTTCTCTTTTCTTCCCTCCTTGATTTTTCTGCCTTTCTCTCTGTATGTTTGAAAAGCAGACTCACTCAAAGCTTTGAAAACATCTCATGGTGCCCCCGAGGCAGGAATCCTTCCTCTCTGTGACCTGTCACTGTCTAGCCAGGTATCTGGCTGTATTTGCTCAGTATCTATGTACTGAGTACCCATAGGGAAGTCATCTGCAAAACATCCCTCTATGCCTAGGGGTCTTTTTTAAAAAGCTAAGCAGAGCCAGACCCAAAAGGTTGGGCAGAAGTGAGAGAATACCCTCAGGATGGTGCCTTGGCACTTGGGCTGTTTCCCTATTTGAAACCAAGATGCGCTATGCATGTTCCATGTAGCTGAATATATGACCATACCAGTGATGTCTAAGCATGTCCTGGCTTTTGAAGTTTCATTCTTACCAGTAATACACAGTAAGTTTTCACTGCATCCAAAAGGCATTCCCCTGAGAAACCACTGATGACAAGTTCTCATTTCCAATCAGCTAGGGGAAGATAATTGCAGATAGATAGCTAAACCACCAGGTTCACTCTATGTGCCTCAATGAACTACTCATTTGTTCTGTGTAGACAAATTTTGCCACCTCTCATTTGTGACTTATGTGTGTGCTTCACCTGTCAGTGATGACTCAGCCCAGTGGTACCTGCGTCTAGCTTCCTGACTGCAGTCGTAGAATGTTGAGAGCTTATTATGCTCAGCAGTACAGCTGTCTGAAGCAGAGGTGGGTATATATGGCTGGCTGGTGCTGGTGGGCAGTGAGTCTTCAAGAGATACTAACACATAATTTTTTTTCTCCTACAATTGTTCTTTTAAATATTACTTTCCTTCTAAGACTGAACCCTAACATTTAACCCATGTGTTCCCGAGACTCTGACCATTTGTCCAGAATATTTGAGTCTTCTAGATGGCTAGATTTGGTGTTGTGATAGTTAAATCATGACATCAATAATTGCAACAGAAATGCCTGCCCCTCCCCATGTACCCAGCAGGCATCTGTAAGAACCACTGGCTCTCTCCTGGGGCCAGATGAACACTCTGTCCCATGGAAAGGAGATCTGGAAACATTTTCAAAAGGAGTAGAGAGCGAAGCTCAGGCCTCCCAGTATGTTTCTTCACTTCTGAGAAATTTCAGCAAATTATTAATCAATTATATTTTTAAAAAGGAAAATTTCAAATTTCTGTTCCTGGACTATATGTAATGCACATCTTACTTGGGTGCATAGATTTTTGTTTAGGACATTGTACTTGTGACAGGCCCACTGGGCAACAATTACAGCACACAGACAGTTCCAACTACAGCTGGCCCCAAGATCTTTAAAACAAATTGTTGACACTGGTTCCAAATGGAGCAAATATCCCATTAATGTGATAAATATCAGCAGTGCTTTGTACTGTCTCTTCATGGCCTTTAGACTGGGCTGGCCAGTGGGAAGAGGACCCAGGTGGTCATATTATGTGAAGCATTTATGCTGTTCCTTGCCAACCACCTCGCCCCTGTGCTCCTGGGAGCAATTTCCAGTGGGATAGAGAGCGAAGAGAACCATAATTACATTTCAGTCCCGGTTCATCACCCAATAGGGTCTTGTATTTCTACATGTGTCCTTATAAATTTTCTAGCTAAGTCAGGGTCTCAGATGTGAAATCCAGCTCCCCTGGGAACTTTTTAGTAGAAACAAAAGTCTGGTTTAGGTTATTATTTTTTTTAAATAAGCTTTGTGAGCTGTTTACTTATAATTGTAGATTTAGAACAAAGTTGTTTTATTTTTTATTTTGTCTTATCTTAAAGATTTATTTATTTTTTAATGTACATTGTGCTTTTTGCCTGCATGTTTGTCTGTGTGAGGATGCCAGTAGCAAGCAGTTGTGAGCTGCCATGTGGTTGCTGGGAATTGAACCCAGGTCCTTTGGAAGAGCAGCCAGTGTTCTTAATTGCGGAGTCATCTTTCCAGCTGCAAAGTTATTTTATATAACGCTAAAAACAAAATTTTAAATGAACTAAAATAGAAACACCTCAAACATACCTTATGTTACACAGAGCATGACACATCATATTTAGGTATCACTTTTGCTGTGTGTGTGTGTGTGTGTGTGTGTGTGTGTGTGTGTGTGTATTTGTGGTTTGTGTGTATGTTGTGGACCAAACATGTTGCCTTGTGCATATTGGACAAGTGTTTTTTATCACTGACTTATATCTCATTCCTGTTTTCCAATGAAATAATTTGGTAGCTATAATGTAATAAAGTAGTGAAAACAGGACAAACTTATCCACTCTGGTTATTTATGTCCTAGAACAACCTTTAAACTTGATAAAAACCAGTTAGCCATCATAATCAGTGGGTTTGGTGCTGACTACATCCTGATCCCATTTCCTGAGCAGCACCCTGACTATCCTCAAAGGAAGGGATCATGTGTGCTCAGCCCTGCAGGAGCCAAGCATTCTTTCAAATTCTGGCTGCCTGATGCTAACTGTCAAAATCCAGACAGAGTGATGAATTTCTCTTAAAGAAAGAAAACTGTTGCTGGTGTTATTATACCAGCAACTATGATCTTAGTAGTTACAGTTCCATAGCTGTTCTTTTAGCTACAGATGTAAACACACACACACACACACACACACACACACACACACACACACACACACACACACAGGACTATTGACTTTGAATTCAAGATCAAGTCACTAGACACTATTAGTGAAAACTGAGCATATGAGGCCCTAAAGAAACTCTAGAATTTGGAAAAAATTGGTTTGAATGAGATGTGTCTCCCATAGGCTCATGCATTTGAACTCTTGTAATCATGTTGATGGCTTTGTTTGGGGAGGCTGAGGTGGTACCATTTCCCGGAAGGCTGTGTGAGTTTATAGACTTCCAGGTCTCTTTCTGCTTCATGTTAGAAGTTAAAAATGTGGTTTCTCCTCTGCTCCCTCTACGGAGATTCCTCTTTCCTTGTTCTCCCGCCCCATCCCTCCCCAAACTCAACCATCCCATTCCCTTGTGTTCTCACCCCCCCATCCCTTCCCCCCCACCCCTCTGCCCCAAGTTTACCAAAGAGATCTCATCTATTTCCCCTCCCAGGGAAATCCATGTGTTCCTCATAGCATCCTCCTTGTTACTTAGCTTCTCTGTAGCTGTGTATTGTAGTCTGGTTATCCTTTCCTTTACAACTAATACCCACTTATGAGTGAGTACTTACTGTGTTTGTCTTTCTGCATCTGGGCTACCTCACTCAGAATGATTTTTTTTTCTAGTTCCATCCATTTGCCTGCAAATTTCATGATGCCATTGATTTTTACAGCTGAGTAAGGAATCCACAAGGATGACCCAAGCTAAGACCCCTAGCAATAGTGGAGAGGGTACCTAAACTGGACATCCCCTGTAATCAGATTGGTGACTACCCTAATTGTTATCTTATAACCTTCAATCAGTAACTGATGGAAGAAGATACAGAGATCCACATCCAAACACCGGGTTCAGCTGTGGGAGTTCAGTTGAAGAGAGGGAGGGGGATTATATGAGCAAGTGTGTGTGTGTGTGTGTGTGTGTGTGTGTGTGTGTGTGTGTGTGGGTCAAGAGTATGATGGGGGAGACCCATAGGGACAGTTGACCTGAACTTCATTGACTATAAACCAACAGCTGGGGATCCTTTATGGGACTGGATCAGGCCCTCTGCATATGGATGACAGTTTTGTAGCCTGGTCTCTTCGTGGGATCCCTGGAAGTGGGTCCAGGATCTATCCCTAATGAATGAGCTGTCTTTTTGAAGCCCATTCAATATGGTGGGATGCCTTGCTTAGCCTTGATTCAGGGAGTGGGGTGGGGTGGGGTGAGGATAGGGGCTTGATCTTACCTCAACTAAATTTGCCAGGTTTTGTTGACTTTGTTGCTTCTGAGGAGTGGTTGGGGATGGGATGGGTGTTGGGGGAAGAGGAAGGAGAAGAGAATTGTGGTTGGTATGTAAAATAAATTAAAAAATAAAATTTCATATATACATGAAGTTAAAAATGTGAGTCTCAGGTTTCTTTTTCAGCTGTCTGTTTCCATGCCTCTTCAGCCTTTATGGAATCTCTCTCTGGAACTATGTCTTAGTTAGGGTTTCTATTGCTGTATAAAACACCATGACCAAAAACAACCTGTGGGTGGGGAAGATTTATTTCACCTTTTAGCTTGTAGTTCATTATCCAGGAAAGTCAGGGCAGGAACTCGGGCCAGGAACCTGGAGACATGAACTGATGCCATGGAAGAATGTTGCTTGTTGTCTTGCTCCTGGCTTGCTCAGACTGCTCTTTATAGTAGCCAGGATCCCTGGGCAAGGAATGACACCACCCACAGTGACCTGGGCCCTCCCACAACTTTCATTAATCAAGAAAATGTCCCACAGTCCAGTCTGGTTGGGACAGTTTCTCAATTGAATTCTCTTTTCCAAACTACTGTAGCTTGTGTTTAGTTGACAAAATCAGGCAGTCAGCCAGTCAGTCAGTCAGTCAGTCAGTCAGTCAGTCAGTCAGTCAATCAACCAAACAACAACAACAACAACAAAAACCAATTAACCAGGACAAACCATAAGCAAACACTTTTTTCTTTATATTGCTTTTGGTCATTTTTTTTTTTAAATCACTGCAATGAAAAGTAACAAATAGAGGAATGGCAGACAACCTGGAGATCAAAGCATGGCAGGTAGAGGGCAGAGGGAGCATTTACATTTTTCTGGGAAAAGTGAATGTCTTTATCATTTAATCATTTCTCATTATCTTTACACCTCAGCAGTTGTAAGGTTCAAAAGAACCCTCCCAAAGATGGATATATTAAGTCCATAGAAGAAGCTGATATATTTTCAGAATTAAGGACTTATTGGGGTATCTCATGCTAGTTTTTGTAGAGGGCAATGGCTTTTGGGACATTCACTTTTGCCCTCCATATGCCCCTAACCCCAACGTTTTTTTAAGCTAGAGAGGTATGTGATTCACTCCCCTAATGAGGAAAGCATCTCAGCACTCAGTTTGCAGCATTGGTGACTCATGTTTGTAGTTGAAGAACACTACTTATATCGGAGCACTTTATCTTGCTTACATTATTTGCATTCATTAGTTTTGAAATCCTAGCTTTTAATTCAATCCAATTCTTAATTTACTTCCTTTTCTTTCTTTCTTTCTTTCTTTCTCTTTTTATGCAAGAGGAGCCATCTAAAAAGACTGCAGCAGATGATGCATATGAGGAAGACAGAAAAAGCATGAAGAAATAATTAGCACGTGAGAGTTTCTATCTCAGGACTAATAACTAACTAGACACTGAAGTAGGACTTTTTTCTTATTAAATTATCCAAGATTAAACAAAAAGAAAGGTATTGTGAAGTCTGGTGCTAGAGAACATTGGCTGTTGCTGCTCTGGCAATATAGATGACATATATGCATACATATATATGTACATATATATATATGTAAAGTGTATGTTTTATATTTATCTTTATAGATCATGACAAATATGGACAGAAATCAGAATCTCTTTGGGGGACTAGAGCAAGACTAGAAGCAGTGGGAAAAATTTCCAGTGGTATGGGTGCATCAGGAAGGATCTGAAGGAGCCAAGTGTGGTGGTACACACCTTTTATCCCGCAGTCAGGAAGCATAGGCAGGCTGATCTCGATTTCTGTGAGGCTAGCCTGGTTTACATAGTGAACTCCAGGACAGCCAGGATTGCAAACAGAGACCATGTCCAAAATCCCTCCCAAAAAAGCCAAACCAACAATAACAACAACAACAACAAACAAAAAAACAAAACAAAACAAAAACCCAACCGCCCAACCAACCAAACAAAAACAAAGACAAAACTTTAAAGAAAGAACTGAGGGAGGGGTGTTTTGAATAGGATAGAGGGTGGAGGCCAAGGGGCTTTATCCATGTAGGGACACTATCTTATTTATTTTCACTGTTTATTTTTGTTTTTCATTTTCATACCTTTGTATGAGTAATTAGCAATTTTTCTTCTGAATTCTTCTTTTAGATCACTTCTAAGTTTTCATTATTACCAACAAAGCTACATTGTACATCTTTGTATATGCTTTCTGGTGCTTATTTGAAAGACTTTTTCAGGGAACTATGAGGAATAGATGCTCGGAGCCCACAGGGTCAGCCCACATAGTCCATCATAACCACTCCAACAGAAACTCTCTCTAACATCGAAAGTATCATTTTCCTACATCCTTACATGTTGGTACCAACAGATGTACCATACAATCTTTCCAGTTTGATGGGTGTGAATAAGCATCATATGGATTGCTTCAGTTCATTGATTACATGTGAGGTTTACAATGTTCTTTGCATATTTATGGGCCTTCCAATGTCTCCTCCAGCAACTTGAATATTTTTCTCTATTCCCTCATTTTATTGATTTATAGATTTTTTAAAAATATATTCTTGAATTCATGTTTTAAAAAAATCAACCAAGGGAATTTTGAGTACCTTTCCTACATTGGAGTCTTGCCCTTATAGCTTTATTGTAGTCTTCTTTTCATTCAGTACTAATTATAATTTAGACACAGTTATCAGTAGTTGTCTTTATGGAGTCTGCTCCTATAGTTCGTTTAAGTGTTCCTAAAGAATTTCATAGAATATCCCAACATTCTTTCTACATTTTTGATTTTTGTATTTAAACCTTTCATTGGCCTGCAGTTATTTTTGTGTATAGAGTGTCATAGCTGATTCTCTGAGTTACTATTTTTTAGGTTGCTTGTATATGTGCATCACACACCAGGACAGTTTACACAGACTCCAGCTAATTTAGAGTGAATTCTGGAATCCTTCCAGTGGCAGTGTGTATCTGAGGTCCCCAGTGTCAGAGGTGCCACAGAAGCACCTAAAAATGCTGAATATAGATGTGATTTGAATCTGAGCTCAGACTTCTTTATTTTAAACACAGCAAAGTAGTAGGATTACTAAAATCTGGTGTGGAAATGATTACAACTGGAGAGAAATTCGAGGTTGGAACAGGAGCTGTTCACTTCAACTTCAAATAGTTTGCAAGGGCCGGAAGACAAGGTCCCCTTACTACTGGGCTCTGAAAATATGAGTATGAAGTGAAGAGGTCACAATAGCAGCCAACCCAAGAGCCTATGATAACCACATGACTCAAACTGAACAGCACAGAGTTAGGGAAACCGAAGGCATGTGAAGTGAAAGTCACTTATTTTGGGTAAAGGAGCTGTTTGCACCCAGAACTCAGAGTTGCCCTTTTACTCCCACACTGAACCAGTTTTCTCTAGCCTTCTTTCATGAAGGCTAAAAAGACTAAACGCTTGATCAGCTTCTAACTTTGCTGGTCCTATGGCTCAGCTCTAGCCAGTGAGACAAGTGAATGACCTGCCCCCCATACAAGAACACACCTTGCCATGTGGATGACCTGTCTCTCTACACAAGAATACACCTTGCCATGTGAATGACCTGTCTCTCCACACAAGAACACACCTTGCCATGTGAATGACATGCCTCCCCATGCAATAATACTATGTCACCTCAGGACAAGGCTTTTAGGTTTTCCACATTCTTTCTTCCTGAAAATATGGGGCATGAAGACAGGTGCAGACACTTTCCTAAGACACTAAGGAGTGAGTCATGTGAATTAATGAGGTAACCTGCAGTCATGCTGTTTTTGCAACTTAGACTTCTTGTTGACAGAGACAAAAATACTATACATTTCTGCATGTTTTTGCAGTGAAAGGCTTTTATTTCCTAAATTCATTTATGGCTAAACATATGCCTACTTGATATGACCTAGATGTCTCTTCCATTTTTGCATTGCATGCTATTTATCACCAAAAGAAAACACAGTAATGAATGTGTGTTAGTGAAGTTTATAGGAATGATCAGAGCAACGCATGAAGATGGAGTGTGTACCTTTGTATATCCAGATTTTTAACTTATAATAGGAGAAATGAAATGGGATCATTGCTAGAATCAGTTTGTGACAGGTACCCCACGTGCCAACATTTGGCCTCATTTTGTAGAATGGTCTTTTATAAGCATGTAAGACTTACAGTACAGTTTTGGTCCATATTCATGCATTCATTTTCCAACTTAGGGCATAATCTATGTGTTTTTAAGATCACATTAAGACCATTTGTATTATGAGATGCTAATGGCATATTTTCTTTTGTAAAGTAGCCCATAGACTATTCCCTTTGAAGCTACTTATCATAGATACAGAATGATCCCTTTACCGCTGTGGCTTTGAAAGACACAACAGCTATCTTTTTGTGCTGCCTTCCCCTGTAGTCTTTGAACAATACAGCCAAGGGTCTGAGTTAGGGGAGCTATCTCTCTCTCTCCCTCTCCCTCTCTCTCTCCCTCTCCCTCTCCCTCTCCCTCTCTCTCCCTCTCCCTCTCCCTCTCCCTCTCTCTCTCCCTCTCCCTCTCCCTCTCCCTCTCCCTCTCCCTCTCCCTCTCCCTCTCCCTTTCCTTCTCTCCCTCTCCCTCCCTCCCTTTCTCTCTCTCTCTCCCCCCTCTCTCTCTCTCCCCCCTCTCTCTCTCGCTCTCTCTCTCTCTCCCTCCTCTCATACTGGTATCCCTCATCTTAACTGAATTTTAAAAATTACATTTTTTTTGATACATGTGCAGAATGCCTTCGGACTACATTCACTCTATATACTGTCTTATCTCCCTCCCACTCCTGTCATCATTCCCTCTACCCTACAAATATCCTTTATACACTCATGGTCTTTTGTAGTCCACCGTACTTAACAAGGGCCATCCGTTTGACCGGAGCAGGGTTGGAACTATCCAATGGATCCTGGTATAAGATCTTGCTTATGTATTATCTTAAGAAGTAATTGATTTTTGCTATGGTTTGACCCTCCCCTCCATCCCTGGTATTCATGTGTTTAAACTTATTCACTGGTGTGACAAGATTGAGGGTGAAGCCTTTAGGTGGTGATTATATAATGAAGGCATAACTCCCATGAGTGGATCTGGGTTCTTTATGAAGGGCTAAGGAGGGGCTCATTCTCTTCTGCCCTTCCTCTCACATGAAGACACATCTGCTCTTTCTGAAGGATGCAGGATCAAAGCACCATCCTAGAAGCAGAACAACTTCCACACCAGCCCTGCTGATCCTGAACTTCCAGCTTTCAAAACATGTGAGAAATAAATCTCCGTTACTTATGAATGACCTCCCAAGGACTAAGAAGACCCTCCTATTTCTGTGGTTCTAGGGGTGAAACCTAGGTATCCACACATGCTTTGCTAGCACTGTACCATTGAGCTACATTTTCAATCCATAGTTCTAGATTTAAACTCAGCGGTGAACATTATCCAGTTTCTAGTTCCCTGACTCATAGGAATTAAGTCTACAACAAAGATGTGGGAAATGCCAAGTCATTTCTAACAATGCTTCCTTTGGTTGTGGTCAACCTGATGACAGAATGGTGATGGCAGGGAGAGGGCAAGATGAAATTCTGGCTACAGGAGCCACACCCAGGTTGTCCTTGGCCTAGAGAAATCCCCAAGAGGATGGGTTGGGAGACACCCAGGATTGTCCATTTTCCTTGGATTGTGTTCTTCCCAAGAGGCAATTGTCAAGAGTTTTGCAGTGACCCTCATCTTGACTTTAATTGTGTGGTGTGTGATTCAGGCTGTCCCATGGTCTATCCCTGGTACTTCTAATCTGAGCAGACTTGGCCTGAGGCTCAAGAAGAAACAATTGCAAGTGTCACAGCACAGGGCTGAGGTTGGGGAAAACTGGCCAACTCATTATTATGGTGCTGAAAATCTCCATCTGGAGAACCCGGTACTTAAGCCTTCCATGACATACTTTGTTAAATCCTTAGATGAAGACAGATTATGTCTGAGAATAAGAAGTCCCAACTCTTTAAACTTCAATCTGTAGCTCATTACACACACACAAGGTGATGAGGATTCTGCCTGTTTATCTTCCTCTACCTTTGTTGGATGTCATTCTTCTTGACTAAAAAACGCCACGCATATGAGATAGAAAGTCCATGGTAATGATTTTCACTCCACATGAAGGCATTTGCTTGTTTCAGAGATTGTTTACAGTCCTCTGTGATTACCCAAGTTCAATTTTCTTTTACATAAACAGAAGGGCTTTCAAAAAAATCTGATGAATCCCAATGTTGGCGAATGCTGAGAGTCATCTTGACCTCAGAGTGGAAGTTTATCTTTTGAGGTTGTTTTGACTCAGGGAAGGATAGATATTGGAACTTTCCATGGAGAACACTACACTGCTTGGTTGGCTTGTGTTCCTTCTCCATGATGTTAGAAGGGAACCCTTCCCTGACTAGAAGGCTGGCTCAACCAAAGTGGCAGTCTACATACAGTATCACTGTCTTTGCAGGACAGAGAATCTCAGGGGGTGAATTCATGCAGACTCTACTCCTGGGATGGGAAATTTGTATTACTCATGCTTTATTGGTAAAGAGCCTGAGATCCCAGGAGTGCTGAGCATCTTAGATAAGTCACTAAGAAATGATGCTGATGACTGAGGCGGGGGTGGGGAGAATGCAGTAGACATAAGGGAAATTAGTGGGTGCAGTGGTGAGGCACTGAGTATGTCCTAGGAATTCTTAATTCCCAGCTCCAGCCCATGAATCTGTATTGAAAACCGGCCCTTGACAGCTTGTTGAATGTTCTGATGCTGATCTATGGAACTCTGTGATTAAGGACCTGGCTGTATGGTGAGGGGAAAAACTTATTTTGTTACTTTCTAGGCTTGAGAAATGGCAAGACCTTTAAGAGCTGAGACAGTGGGGAAAAAGTTGGGTCACTGGGGGTGTGCCCTTGAAGGGCCTAATGGGATCTCGGTTCTTTCTCATCTCTATCATTTCCCAGTTGGCATGACATGAGCAGCTTCCTATATTCCCACTGTGATGTCCTATTTTACCATAGGCTCAAAGGCAGAAAGGCCAAGTGGCCATGGATTAAGTGTATGAGTCAACATGACCTTTTCCCCATACACATGGACTATCTCAGGTGTGTTACTACAGTACCACAAAACTAACCCACTGTTTTGTGTTGGTAGTGGCTTACTGTACCTTGTCTTTTAAATTTTCTTTTTTGTTTTTAGTCTATTTGCTTTTCTAATTTGAGAATTTCATTTATGAGTACATTCTATTTGCATTCTTCTCACTCCTTCTGACTCCCCCAATTCCTTTTGTGTGTCCCTAAACACCTCTCCTGGGTTTATTTCCTCTTCTTTGATATTTATATATATCTATATATTTATATATACATACACATACACACACATATATATATATGCATATGTCTCCTGGTGAATATATAATATAATATAATATATACTTATATAGTGTATGCATATATCTCCTAGGGAATCCAATTAGTTACCCTTATTTGCACATGTTTAGTCGTGACCCCCTTGGGGGAATATTGTCCCTGAATAGAAAATAAAGAAAGCCTGGATGTTCTTCTTGGAGTAGCCATTGCCTACCTTAGCACATCATGTAGTGGTGGGGCCTTGTGAAGTTTCCTTCATCTATGTTGGCATGTCAGCTGGTGTGGTCTTTGCAAGTCTTGTGCAGGCAGCCACATTGTTGAGGGTTCATGGGAGCAACATCCTTGTTTTGTCCAGAAGAAACTATCATGCATCAGGCTTCCTGGTTCTCATGTCCCTACACTCTTTCCACACCTTTTTCTATGAGGTTGCCTGAGTCGTAGGTGTAGTGGTTGTGGTATAATTGTCCAATATGGGGTTGGGGACTCCAAGGTCAGTTCCATATTTTCTGCCTTTTGGCCTATCATGGATCTTTGTGACCATCTCCATATGCTGAGAAAGAAGCTTCTTTGGTGACATGTGAGAGCCTTACCAAGAGAGCTCACAGAGGTGGCTTCCACTTGTGCCTGGAGGGGTGGCATGGAGTGAGGGTCCTGTGTTGCGTTGGTCACCAAATCTTCTTTATTATAATGTAAAAATAATCTGTGTTTTCCTCTGAGGCCTGGGTCCATTCTCTGCCTTGGCCTCTTCATTGACCATGTTCTGTTTCTGCCCTCTGCTATCTCTCAAATCTCTCCTTTCCTAACAGGTCTTTCCTTCAGTTTACAAACAGAGCCAACATTTGTTTATGTTAAGAAAAATATGTCTGCATCCCTCATTAACTTCTTTTATTTGTTCACAACTTACGTTCCTTTTTAAAAGTGCATGTGCGTGTGCGTGTGTGTGTGTGTGTGTGTGTGTGTGTGTGTGTGTGTGTGTGTGTGTGCGTGTGCGCATGTGTTAACTGTGCAGGTCAGAATAAGGCATAAGAGCCCCCCTGGAGCAGTTACAGGCAGTTGTGGGCTGCCTGATTTGGGTGCTGGGAACCGAATTTGCAATAGCTATGTGCGCTGATCATTGGTATGTCTTCTCTCTAGCTGCTCTACTCAGATTCTTGGTACAATCCTCTCTACTTACCTTTTCCATATTATCACTTTTAATTTAAAATTAGGTGGGAAGTGTCCCGGCTTTATTCATTTCAACTGTCACTTTTGTCAAAGGCCTCTGTGGCTGTGTGGCATGTTAGTCATCAGCAGACATGGATTTAGTTTGGGTTCGTTTTATATTTATTTTTGTTTGTTTTAGATATTTGTTTGTTTATTTAGATTTGTCATGTAGCCCTGGTCAGACTGAACTCCTGGTCCTCCTGCCTCAGAAACCCAAGTACAGAGATTAGAGACACAAACCAAGACATATGTTTGACTTCTCTGTGGCGTTCAAGTGAATGAATTTTTAGGGTAATTTTGAAGAGGAATGACAACATTTAAGATAAAATATAGCTTTCTTTTCCTCATACTTTCCTATTTTATGGGTAGTAATTTAAATATTTAAACTCTAAACTCTTACAAACCATTATTAGATTTCCCTGCTTAGGGAAGTGTTGGGACTTACAGAGATTTTGGGTAGAAGGCACAGAGGATTCCCTGAAACTCCTGTGATTTGTGCATATGTTACAATTGATACTGATAACATTATTAGTTCAGGTTTGCCGGGTAGGTCTATGAGTGTTTACAAGTGCATAACACCAAGCACAACTTTACCCTTGTATAGATCCCCATGCTCTACGCTCTACCCTCCTCCCTCCTTAACGTCTCACTTTCCTACTGTTCCCATCTATTTGATATGGCCCCTTTCTGTTTTCATTGCTGTTTCGCTAAGCTCTTCTGTGGTGCCGTATCTTTGGGCTTGTCCAGCTGTTTTCCTTTCCCAGAGCTTCAGTTGCATTTCACAATTGTGCTCACAGTCCTGTTTCATTGTGGACATTTTCTTTGACTTGGACCATGTCTGTGTTTGCTAACAACAAACAAACAAGCAAACAAACAACTTACTTGATTTTATGTGCATGAATGTTTTGCTCGCATGCCTATCTGTGTACCAATTGTGTGTCTAGTGCCCTTAGAGAGCAGAAGAGGCTGCTGGATTCCCTAGAAAGAAGTTATAGATGGTTAGATCGTCTGCGTGGGTGCTGGCAACTGAATCTGGGTCCTCCATAAGAACAATGGCTCTTAACCTCTGAGGTGTCTGTCCAGCCCCTGCCTTTGCTCCTTGAACATCCTTAACATGAAGATTTGGGAAACTTCCAAGACAGACAGGACATTCAATTCTAAAACAAAAAAAAAAAAAAACAAAAACAAAAAAAAAACCCCAAAAAGCCCCACTGTGGTTGTTTTTTAGATAAGTGTGCGTGAACAGCAAGGCTTTATGACCAACTCTTATATAGGTGGGGATTTCTCAACCTCAGTGTCGTGGACATTTTAGGCCTGATAGCTTGTTGTTGCGGGGGGTGGGGGGCTGTGTTGTTCACAGTAAAATGTTTTAGCTGCATGGTCGTCTTTTGCCCACCAATGTCATTAGACCCTTTCCCTTCCATTCCTTATACCAGGTTTTACCAACAAAAAAGCCCCAGACATTGCCAAATGTCATGCCAAGACACCAAATCATGGCACTGAGAACTACTGTGCCAATATGAGGTGCTTTTTGATCCCCAGAGGGACCTGAGAAACCATCGTGCATCATTTAAGGCTCTCTCAGCCATCTCCCTTACAAGGCCCCTCACATCTTCTCCTTTCGTTTCTGCAGGGACACTTCATCCTTCATTCCTTACTGCCTTCTATGATGCCACCATACTTTCATTTATAACATAGCTCTCTTTCTTCCCCAAAGATTGTTACCATGTGTCAGTCTTACAATCCTGGTAATGTTCCAGGGTGTGGCCATTACTGTGTCCAATCTACTGTTGAGTAGATGAGCCACAGTGGCCTCTGCTGGTCAATGTCCCCTGTGAGACTTTCTTATCACAATGTCCCTCTCCTTCAAAGCCCTTCAGACAGTTAATCAATCACTGTTGTTCCTTATCTCTACACAGACCATTCTAAACTCCACGAAGGCTGACGCTGTGTTTGCTTTTCATCCTCACTTATGCACAATGTGCTTGGCTTTATTCGATGTCTGGTTTTGTAGAATGAATGAGCGATCCTGGGAATGAATGGCTTTAGAATTCAGGCTGGGCTTGACAACAATATCTGCAGCTACCATTATTGTCCAAGTGTTCTCATAGGCAATGCATTCTCATAGCACTACTAAAACAGGACTGTTTTTTTTTTATCATGCAGCTTTAAAAAAAATCAAAACAAAACAAATCAAAATAAAAAATCAAGACAAAACTAAAAAAAAAAACAAGGAAGATGAGCGAGGTTGAGCATTTTAAGGCCTTTTATAGCATCATGACAGCATTTGGGCCTCAATTTATTATTTTTTTCTATTCAGTCAGATTCTGAAATGTTAGGAAATGGTTTAGTGGCACGAGAAACAAATGAGAGAACATGTGATTATTTTGTATTTTTATGAACTGTTTTAGATCACAAAACCATTTATAGTTATATGAGAAATGATTACTCTTTGCTGGCTTTGTCCAAACACAAAGGCTGTCTTTCATTTGTACTCCAGGGGCCAGCCAGGGAGATCAGTGCAGAAGGCCTCATAGACCAGCTGATGCCAACAGTTAGTAACAAGAGAAAAACACTGACACTTTGAAGAATACTTTGTGTTAATTTACAGCACAGGCATTGGTAGTGTGATACAGCCAGGAAAGCGTGGGGCATGGGGCTGTAAATATTGAGATTCCTACAGTCATTTGAAGGGCAGGGACTAATATAGACACTTTCACCCCATCTTAGAGTAGGAGCCTTTGATGCCCATGACCTGGAAGAGATAGAAGAATTTACAAATGTAAGAGGATAGTGTGGGTAAATTGTCAATATATTCCTGAAATTCATTAGAGAAGAGGGTGCTGATGAATGAAAGATGCTTCATCAGAATGGTGGACTTTTCAAGACAGAGCTGGGTACCACTCACACATCACTTCAGGCTCTCTCTCTCTCTCTCTCTCTCTCTCTCTCTCTCTCTCTCTCTCTCTCTCTCTCTCTCCTCTCTGTGTGTGTGTGTGTGAGCTCAAGCACATTTAGAGACCAGGGGACAATCTTGGGTGTTATCCTCAGGAGTGTTGTCTACCTCCTTTGGGAGAAGCTCTCTCACTGGCCTGAAGCTTACAATTAGGCTAGGCCAGCTTTCCAGCACGCCTTACGAATCTTACCATTGTTACTTTCCCAGCACCAGGGCTGTGAGTGTGTGCACCACCACACCTGTCATTCTTACATAGTTTCCAGCTTAGGTCCTCACACTTGGAAGGTGAGAACTTCACTGGTGGAGCCATCCCCTCAGCCCCACCTGACTTTAACTCTGAAACAATGATGGTTTGAATCTTAGAAATCTACGCACATAGAAAAGGAGGAGATGCCAAGTATGTATGGTCTTTGCTTTAAGATGCACTGCAGATGAAGACAGAGCTTCCATAGGTGAAGCTTATTGTGACCTTCCAAGTTAAGGAAGGTACCTTCTAGTTACATGTGGAATAAGATGATAACTCCCTTTACCATGAGAGTCTAACAAGACTAACGACTTCCTGTACCAAGGAAATAGCCTTTACCTCAATTAGCATTTTCTGGCTTATAGGGAAATTCTACTCTTGGGTGATACCATGTACAGGCAATTCCCATGGATGGGCAATACACAGGGATGGATGAGACAACAGGGTTGGGTTATATCCAGAATGGGGGATACCCAGGGATGGATGATACCTAGGGATGGCTTGTATACTTTATTTTATATCTGACATAAAAAAATCTAGCATCAAAAAGGATGCGGGAAGATACAAGGAGTTCCCACAGAATATTCTTGATATAGAGGTGGAGACAAGCCTTTGATGCCAGTGAAAGGCCTGAAGATAAATGTGGGCAGTAGGAGGGGATTCCAATAATAACATGAAGGCCTGAGTTATGAATCTCTGCCTTAAAGATCATTGATTGAGTTCTTAGTAAGAGGTCCACCAAAGGTTAATATTATTGCCTAAAATTACAGTATGGTGTGCAGCAGGTGTTGGGAGCTGACACAGCTTGGCTCTGTGGGAATGGGTGGGTTAGTTGGGGACATTGTTACTTTAGCAAGGCCCCAAATCCTCAGAATTCAACAGAAACACCCCAGTCAATTTCTGTTTAGCTAGAAGAATCCTTCTTTCATCTTTGCTGACCCTCACATCGATACACTTGATCATCATAGGCAAAAGCAGAGACTATATCCACGGGCAGGGGGTCCAAAATGAATCTGGGTGTTTCCATTTAAAAGTTTCTCTGCAGGGGAGTCAACACTGGAAGGCTATGAAGTGGTCATTCATTCACAAAGTGCTGGCACGGTCTACTGTTCACAAGAGCGATCACCTGTGAATATTCTGCAGAAGCAAAGCAGATTTGCTCCCAGCAGAAGGAGCCCAGTGGTGGGAAGCAGCTCTCTGAGAAGGGGTGATCCAGTTTTCTGGGCATTACCTTCAGGCTGCTTACTCTGAGTCTAGGGGCCTTCCGCTGGGACTTGGTTTTATGGAGTTTAATGTAAGGTGCTGTATTTCATGAGATGAAATCATAACACAGTGGGCTGTAAGAATTTTGAGAGATTATTTCTTCAGAGTGTTGGCAAGCATCGTCCTCCAGAGAATGTCTTTGCCTTAAACAGAAATATAGACCTTTCATAGAACTGGAAGGATAGCAAATTCTTAATCCTTTCTAGACAGCTAGGGTTTGGATGGTTGGGCTGATGTGGAGTGCACATGGCTGATCTGAGCTCTCCAGATGAGCTGTTTTTAAATCTGTAACATTGACTGTATCCTGAACCCCAGGGCATGTGGGAAGTGCATTTTGGGGTGTCCTTACTTCTAAGTCATCATTAAAGCTTGTTTCTATTTATAGATTGTTCAATTCTCAACACATTTTGACAATGCAAATAAACACTTGGCTCAAAACTGGAGAATACTATCAAGCACTATCTCAAGTTTCCTTCCTCTGCTGTTACAGTTTCAGCAGCAAGTTCACTGTGTTGTGTGGAAAGCTGAGCTATTCCCTCACCTCAGGGTCGACCCTTTTCCTTTTGCACCAAAACACATATCCCTGTCCTTAGGTTAAACTCTTCACTTTGTGATCGTTTCATCTTCAATTTCCCTGCAATGCAACATCTTGGGCCAGGTTCCTCATGAATGGCAGAAAAGAAACAGTATCCCATGAGAGGGTCTGGTGCCTCTTCTGATTTTGATGTCTGTGTGTAAGGGGTTTGTGTCCTATGCAGCCCAGAGCCTTCCTGAATCTTGGTTCAGGCAAGAATGTTTTGGAAATGCAATTAATTCAGCATGGGAATCTAGCAAAGCCAAAGTGGGACCCACTGTACATAGCTCTTTTCCCAGGGTGATTTCATCCTCCCTTCTTTCAGAAGTAATAGTTAAAATCTTACAACTTTCAAGAGGCCTGCCTCAGCTGCCATTTCCTCTCTAATGATAAAAAGATGTGTACACTGGGACAGATGTGTTTGTATCAAATTGTGTGCTTGACATATCTCATGTGGAGCCTCCAGTGAATTCTTATGGCAACTTGGATGAAATGCTTATTACTGAGGAAGGGAGACAGGGGTTGTGAGTTATTAGCATCAAGTAACAAATGTTACATTCCTTATCATCCTCAAATACTTTCTCAGAATATGTCAGGGAAGGCTGTCCTCTGAGACAGTCCAGGATGCAGGATGCTGAAATCAAGCCCAAGGAGGTGACACTACCAGGTGTAGTCAACAGAGAGGGGCACCTGTAGACAGTAACCCAATTTTCACCTTGCTTCTCCAAAGAGTCTTCCCACCTGAAGAGAGTGGAAACAGGGTGACAGGGGGTTTGTGGAAATGGTTTAGTCAGTAAGGTGCCTGTCGTGCAAGCACTGTGTTTGGATTACCAGAATGCTCATCAGAGGCCAGACATGTTTTGGGTGCCTGTGACCTAAGTGGTGGTCAGACAACTTGATTCCTGATGGTCATTAATTAGTCAGCCTAGCCTAATTGATGATGATCAGGTTCATAGAGTAACCCTGTATCAAAAATTGAAGGCAGAGCACAGTTGAGGAAAGACTCCTACTGTTGGCCTCTCCTCACACCACATGCATGCTCACACCACATACATGCTCACATCACATGCATGCTCACACCACATGCATGCTCACACCACATGCATGCTCACACCACATGCATGCTCACACCACATGCATGCTCACACCACATGCATGCTCACACCACATGCATGCTCACACCACATGCATGCTCACACCACATGCATGCTCACACCACATGCATGCTCACACCACATGCATGCTCACACCACATGCATGCTCACACCACATGCATGCTCACACCACATGCATGCTCATGCACAGCAGCAATGGTAACTTGCAGACTTTTCAAGTCAGAATCTCCAGAGCTCAGACCAAGAAGTAGATGTTTTAATGTGCTGAACAGTCAGTTATTAGGATCAGGAAAGTGTGCAAGCCTGTTGGCATGAGGATAGGCACTTAAGTGAGAGCGCTTGCTGAGTGTGTCTGCTGATTAGTGAGATATCCAAAGGCATGGTTCTTAGTCCCGTTTGCTGAGAGGACCATTACCCTGTATCCCAGTGCCATTCTGTAGATTGTTTATCCCAAGCGTATTTCTCTCCAAATTGGTTTTAAGAAAGACTTGTGCTCTTTTGCTAGAGAAAGTGGCCTGTTTTCTTTCATGAGATGAGAATTTTGTGGTTCACTGAATTGCCTCAGTTGCCGGGAAATATATTTATTTAGTGTGCATGTGTGTACACACATGCATTTATGTACCTGTCATGACATGCATGTGGATGACAGAGGACAACTTTCAGGAGTGTATTCTCTCTTTCCTACAACTGGATCCCAAACCCAAGGTTGGAACTCAGGTCACCCGGCTGAGACAGGCACTATCCTGCTGTGCCACTTGTTCTTGCCCATGACCTAATGTAGATGCTGGAAGGAACCAAAGAGGCCTGCATGCTTTCTGCAAGGAGTTCATTGGTTATCTGAGAGTGGAAAATCTGGACCAGTTACTGTGACAATCTGAAGTCAATGCATGTCATTTGTTTTTGCAAATAACCGTTCTGCTAAAGTGGGGTAATAACTCCTTCCTATATGCAATTCCCAATTGCAGGTTTGTTTGGAGATGTAAGTTGTAGTTTTACTTCTTTTGTTTTCAACTTAAAAAGCACATCAAGGCAATGATGAAAGCAAATAGCATAAAGCACAGAGGATTTAGAACAAAAAGCACACCACCCATGAGCAGGCCCACATACTGAGAAGCCTGGCTTCTGAAGTTCTGGGAATATTTGATCATTATTTTTCTAGTGGTTTCCTGTGTCCATTTTCTCTTTATTCTCCGTGGGAATCCTATTTTCTCCCAATGCTTCTGCAGTCCTTTCCTTGCTGTTGAGGAGTTTTTCCCCTCTCAGAAGGCAGACATTACTTTCAGAATAACTGGTCTAAGTTTTCCATCTACAGACAACAAAACAGTTCCTTATCTTAAGCGCTGTTGCTCATACCTTTTCTCCTTCTTGACGTCATTTCTCCTTCTTGACGCTTGCAGCTTCATCCTGCACCACTTGGGGATGCAGTTCTCTGTGCTCTGTTCCTGTCATCCAATTACCTTTTTCTTTTCTTGATTTAAAGTGAGTCTGAGCTGATGTCTGTACTTTCCACAGGACCTTAGTGAGTTAGTCACTGTAAGTGCAGCCATGCCTTCATCCTCACACCAAGTCTGGTCTATCGATAGTCTGCTTTTGGTGACCCATTTGGTTGTGTTAGGTGCTTCAACTCTTTTGTTGCAGGAGAGAGTATATATATATATATATATATATATATATATATATATATATATATATATTGTGTGTGTGTGTGTGTGTGTGTGTGTGTGTGTGTAGACTATGACATATTAAGTCATGTCTACCTGATGGACTCAAGATGGACCAAAACAAACAAACAAGAAAGTCAAGCTCAGCTGGGCACCCAGGACAGGAGGAGAACCTGAGGGGGTGTGCTCCCATTTCCTCAGCAGGAAGGCAGGCCTGCGCATGGGCACAACCAATCACTCATTATCCTCTAAATTGCTTTTTAATTGTTTCTAGCTCAGGCTGTCCTTGAACTGCTGTTAGCTGAGGACCTTGCATTTCTGATCCTCAGAACCTCACCTGCTAAGGCTTATTGAATGCTCTCAGTCTATGCAGAGCTTCAGGCATGCTAAGTACTTCACCAACTGAGCTACAGACCCTGCCCCGAAAGGGACTTTTTGTTGTTCCACTAGGAACTGGAGAGGCTTTATGACATAGCTGAGGACGAACATGATAAGTGGAATTTTTTGGCCACACATTTTTAGATTTCTAGGTTCATCAGATTGAAGACAATAGCTTACCGATGCTTTCGATATAGGTTTGGAAAACAATCAAATATAATATTTATCCATTATGGAAAATGTCAGACCCCCCAAATTACAATTACCTTGAATCCCCAAATTAGAATTACCTTGATCTAACAGAGAAAGGGAAGCTAACAGCTTCTTTATTTAATTTAGATTTTCATAGCATCTATCATGCATTTGTATAATCTGAAGGTTTTTTTTTATTTTTGTTTTTTTTTTCCTGCTCACTAGTTCATTTTTGTGGCTGGTATTGTATTTCACCGAAGCATTTCCTTCTCTCTAGACCCTTACGTCACCCTGATGTTTTGCTGTTAGAACTGCTGCTATGAAGTTTGTACCTAGAATTTTACTTCAAGGTAACTATTGGAGAACATACATTGTAGAAGCTATTACTTTAGTGAACTGCTCTTCAGAAGTATCCATCCGCCTTTCTATTCTCACACTAGATGCTCATTTCCCCTAATTTTGTACTTGAAAATGTTTATTTCACTGAAGTGTCAATTGTATTGAGCATGGTAGGGTTTCCTCTTTTGGGAACCAGTTGTATTTCTTCCTTTTGTGTTGTTTTTCCACGTCAAGTCCTATTGGAAGCCACCAACATTAAAAATGAACTGTCCATGTGTTAAACTTAGTAATTCTTCAGCCAACCAGAATTACCATGGGCTTCCCATGTGCATTGGACACAGACCTGGGATGATCAAGAATCTCTGGTCACTTGAGGGTTAATTTTGATGGCCAACTGGACACAGTGTGTAGTCATCTGGGAAAAGGGTCTTGATGAGGAGCTGCCCGGATTAAGTTGTCTTGTGGGCATGCCTGTGAGGGATTTTCTGAATTGGGTTAATTGAGGTGAAGGACTGGGCCATGGACTGAATGAAAAGGAGGGAAAGTGCTGAGCTGGTGTAGGCATGCATGCATCGGTGCATGCATCGGTGCATTGCTGTCTTCTCTTGACTGTGAGTGTAAGGTGACTAACTCCTTCCCCTTCCCAGTGCCATGACTCCCCCACTGATGCACTGTACTCTAGGATTGTGAGCCAAAAAGTCCTCTCTCCTTCAAAATTGCTGTTGTCAGGGAATTTTACCAAAGTAAGAGGAAAGGAAATTAACTACGGCACGTTGCCTTTTCTCCTTTGCTTTCCTCAGTGATAGAAGAACGAGCTATGCACTCACTTTGGAGCATGTAGTCTCTTCCAAGAGGTTATGAATGGGAGCTTAATGAGAAGCTTTTGCTGTAAGTTAATGGAGGGAGCTCAGAGTAGAGTTATGGACAGAAGGCAGTGTTCAGACAGAGAAGGGTGGAGGAAAAGTTGAGATGCTGGCAGAGGATAAAAGGTGGCTCTACTTAGATTTTCAGAAGTAAAATGTCCAGGCTGGCAGTGTGATGGGCCAGAGCTTGAGGCTTAGCAAGTGATGAAGAAGGGTGTTGGTGACTGTGTATCACAGAAAGGCTGCTGGTGTCTGCCACAGTCAGCTTCAGCTAAAGGTCAACACTGGCTTCACTTTTTAACACATGGAGACCAGTGAGACCCTGTTAATGTCTCCCAATTCCATCCTATCCTGTTAGTGACTCACCAACACATTCCCAGGATGCAGTTTCACAGGAGGAGGAAGCAAAGATGAAGCCCTCAGAACCTGCTAAGAGAAAACACCGAGACGAAGATGGCAGAGCAAGGAATGGAAGGAATTTCAAAGACACATTACTCCTATTTGGTTGGACTAGGGTGCATTCTGGATAATGGATTGGGGGCTAGCAGGAAATGGGAAATGCAAAGGACAGATGGTAACCCGAGGCCATTAGCTGGGGTGGTACTGCTACAGGTGGCAAGATGCTGAGAGAATGAGTGGTCCTTAGGCAGGTAGGATGAGGGAGGATGGCAGCGGGGGCAGGCACTTGAATGGCTGCTGAGGGCAACACTGTTTAAGCAATGCCTGTGACTAGCCGACATTTTAGAGGAGAAAGCTTCAGGGATGCATCTACTGTGGGACTGTCAGGCGCCTCCCCTCCCAAATCTCTGTCAAAACTTGCCAACTCTGCAAAAAAGATCCAGAGTAAAAGATACAGTTGATTTACTGTGTCTATGTTCTGCATTGAAGTTTATGTAAAATATTGGTCAAAGATAGAGAAAGAGCCAAAAATATGACAGCAGGGATTACATGTCAAGCCAGATGTATCTTGTGTGACCATTTCTGGATGCTGCAAACTAACACACTATCTCTGATTTGGAAGCATATTCATCTACTTGGAATTTTTTTACTTGAGAGATTTGAGGATGCCATTAAAAATGATAGTTCTGGCTGGGGTGGAGCTCAGTGACAGAACATTTACTTAGTCTGAGAGAGGTCCTGGGTCCAATTACAAGCACATATACACACACAAAAATTCAACTACTAGATGTTATAGTTATCCTTTCCTTACATTTTAATGTCAGAGAACAAAGAAACTGGTAATTTCCCGATTTTCAATTTCTGAAAATCTCTAGAGCAATCAAAACAATTACTATTTAAAATAAAAATTGCAGGCAAAAATATGAATTTCAAATGAGAGGAGTAATTGTTATGAAGCACTGCCATGATGAAAAGTCTTTCCTATTCTTTTGACTCTCTGGTAGCTCTTTAAAAATTATTTTATTTTTATTTGTGTGTGTGTGTGTGTGTGTGTGTGTGTGGTTGCCTATGGAAGCTAAACGAGGGCATTGCATCCCTTAGAGTTGGAGTTTCAGGCAATTGTGTGCCTCATGTCATCAAACACACTCTTAGGAACCTAGGAAGAGGGAAATTGGAAGATTGCAATGTAGGGGACAGAGGACACTCAGCCAATTTAGACAAATAGCATCATAGTGTTCTGTTAGGGTCTTGTGATGGTTAATCTTCATTGCCAACTTGACTGGATTTAGAATCATTAGGAGATGTATATCTGGGTATGCCTGTGGGGGTGTTTCTAGAGAGGGTTGACTAAGGGAAGACCCACCCTGAACGTAGGCAGCATCATGAGGTTCCTAGTTGAATAAGAAGGAGGAAACAAGAGAGGAGCCAGCATTTATCTCTGCTTCCTGAGTGTGGACCCAGTGTGAACAGCCACCTCATGCTTCTGCTGCCATGATTTCCTGTGCCCTCTAACTGTTAGCCAGAACAAACTCATTAAGCGTTTTTGAAAGGTATTTTGCCATGACAGGAAAAGTAAATAATACAGCCCTTCAAACTGGACTGACATTTGGGGTTCCTTGGATTATGCTATAAATGTGAGCATGATCCATTTAAAGAGTGTATTTCTTCAGAAGCTCACCACTACTCCTGAGCTAGCCTCACAGAGATGTGAAGAAGATGGATTGGTATGGCCACTTTTAGCATCCAGGAGGTGCATTTTTCTCTCTAATTGTGATAAAATACCTGGCAGAAGCAGCTTAAGCCCCAGACCATGAGTAAAATGAGTACTCAGAAGACCAGAATGAGAATGGCTAGTCCCAGCAAAGAAGACATAGACCTGGCATAGGTCAAGGAGAACTTTTGGCTGAGACTCCTCACATACTAGTGACAGACTGACAGCAGAGACAGACTTGGGAACAGCACTGACATCACCCTCAAGGCCTGGCATTAGCTGCCTGTCTTCCACTGAGGCTCCACATGTAAAAGGTTAACAGTGCAATCAGCAAAGATACCACCAGCTGGAAGCCAGGGCATTCAAGCCTGTAGGGGGCATTTCCCATTCAAATTGTAACAGTAGGCAATTGAAGAAAATTTGTGCAGACTGTTATCTAAGACTAAAACCTCCAAAACTGATACTGAACTTAACATGGAGTGGGTCTGTAGCTGAGAAGCACACTCATGACCCATGTTCCTGCTTTGGGGGTACTTTTTAAAAACTCCATGCTGGAGGAAATTGCTTGCAAAATATAGTCCCTCAGAGAGGCCTTACAGTAGGACTGCAGCCAGTCTTATTGGAGAGAAGGGACACCAATGTGTATGTTTGTGACTGTCTCTCTTTCCGTAAGCTAAATTTTCTAGATGGCCTAAGGTCAATGGGCAGCCTTCAATGTGTGTGCACTTGCCTATGGTAACCCAGAGAGAAAGTTGATCTGTCTAGGGGAACTTCAGCAGGGTGACTGCTTCACTTCCTTACCCCTTTTTTTCTCCATACTCTCTTGCTGCCTTACTTTGTTGAGGAATTTTCTTTTGTCTTCTGCTTCTGCTTCATTTGGCCAGCTCTGGTCTCTGGGCCTGAATACGCATTTGTGTTTGTTGAACTGTGCTGTGCCCAGCCAGGCAGGGATGATCATGGCGCCTTGCTGTAGCTTCTTCCCGAAAATTGCTCAGTCATTTGTTGCTTAATCCTCGAGAGTTCTTTGTCCTGGTGGCAACTCCACCTCACTGGGACCCTTGGTTTTCCGGTTGAGAAAGCAACATTACAGGGCTTGTTGGAGGACACAGGTTGAGTTGAGAGTCTGTCTGCTCTGCCCAGGCAGACTTGTAAGTGAAAATAATAGTAGTAGAGTCAAGTAGGGACAGCGGGTTGAGCAGAAATGGGGCTGGGGTTTTCAGGCTGACACCTTAGACTTCTTGGGGGCGGGGATCGCCGAAAGGAGTCTGTAGACTCAGGTTGTTTAGGGAGTGGAGGTGATTTTAAAGAGGTGAGTTTAAGCATCACCTAGGTCCTTTGTTTCAAGTGGTCAGCTTACATAGTGAGTCAATACTAGAATCTCAGTCTGATCTCCTGCCCTGTGAACTTTTCATCTCTGCTCGAATTACATCTCCCACACTTTGAATAAAAGTGCCTTTGTTTTATGATTTGCTAATAAAACATAGGTCATCTGGCTTTGGTGATTCCTTACGTTTCTCCCTTTTACCCTTTCCTGAAATTCTCTTCTGTCATAGTGGTTGTCAAAGAATTAGTAGACCACACCTCTGGGCACAAGTGTGCTGGTATTTCTAGAGAGGGTTAGCTAAGAGGGACAGGGTCTGCCTTGAGTGAGTGGGGTAGCCCATCTCATAGGTTGGAGACCTGGACGGCACGTAAGGAGAAAAAGGAAAATATTAGAGCAGGCATTCTTTTGCTCTCATTGCATCAGAGCCACCATGATGTAAATTATTCAGCTCTTCCATGCTCCCTCCACCAGGATGGACTGAACTCTCTGAAGCACGAGTCAATGTATTCTTTATATTGCCCTTTTGAGTATTTGGTCACAACAACTAAAAGTCTAACACAGAAAACTGACCCCAGAGCGTCAGGCTCCTGGCAGTGACAAATCCAGACCAAGCATCTCTGGAGGCTTTGGTGCTGGTTTGCAGGAGGGATTTGGGGAAACTAGGAGGTGTGGTCTGGAGAAGCCCTAAAGTGTGGTAAGCAGAGCCCAGTGGACAGATCTGGCTGAGCCCAGAAGAATGTCAGCTGATAGGAAGGAGGACAGAAAAGACTATGAACAAATGGGAAGGAGAACTCTACTGGGAATTGAGTAGGGCCACACTGTCCATGTGCGTGAGGCTGAATTTAAACCTGATAAAGTAACTGATCTGATAGGAAATTTCAAGGCTGTCCAGCATTGGGTCACTCATGGTTATTGTGGGCTGGGTTTAGCACCGAGTTTACAGTGAAAACAAAAAGCAGAAACCAGAGAGGAAAGGTTAAATAAAATTATAGTTATATAAAGTTGGGGCCAAGACAAGTGGCTACTGAAGAGAGTAGGGCCATTAGAGAAGAAGCCATGTGCAGTGTTTCAGGGCAACATGCCAGTCGCTTTGAGGGCATCTTGAGGCCTGGGGAGGGAGAGGGGAGGAGAGGGGAGGGGAGGGGAGTCCTATGCATTTTTACTCATCCTTTTAGTGATTACTCCATCTCTCCCCGGCATTTTCCTCTCTGGCATGGAAAGGCCCCTGTTCGTTATCTGTGGCACTGTTTTACCATCATGCCCGATCTGAATATGCTTTCCTTCTCTGAAGCCAGGGGACCGCACCTCTTGTCTCTGTTTCCCCTACGTCCACCTTCCACACACCGAGCCTCACTCTTGTATCCCGTGTCCAGACATTGCACTTGCTGGCAGTGGTTTTTGCTTACTGTCCTAGTTCTTTTTAATTTTTATGAAGAGACACCATAACTCAAGCAACTTATAGTAGGACAAGTTTATTAGGAGTTACAGTTTCAGAGGGTTAGTAGAGCCCATGGTTATCATTGCTGGGAGTATGACTTCATGCTGGCAGGCAGGCCTGGCACTAGGAATACCTCCTGATCCTCCCAAATAGATCCACCAACTTGGGGATAAAGCATTCAAAATTATAAGTCTATAGGGAACATTCTTATTCCAACCACCACAGTAACCAATGCCCGTTAATTGGGCATAGCCAGTTTTGACACCCCTTCCACATACACACACTGCTTGTCTTTGTACATGGTTATTTCCAGATTGTCACATGCCCTCAGGAGTTTTTTCTATAATAGTCCTTTGCTCCTTGTGTTTTGTCCCTATACCATTGTCCGAAGGTGTGCCCTTATCTTCTTTATGACCCCAAAGGACCCACTTGCAGCCTTTCTTCTGCATTGACTTAAAGTTGTGACACAGCATCAAGGTTTCTTCCTTCATCTTGAAGACTCCCACTGTACTCCAGTCTCCAACTTCAGACATGTGACTCAAGTCACATCAGCGGCTGAAGCTGAACGAACGTGAGATGGAATTCACCATCTGCCTTCTGAGCTGGTTCCTGTTGATGACGTCACTGAGTGCTATACCAAAGCTACCCTGGAGCCTTTGTTCTTCCAGTGTCCTACCATCTAGGTCCTGTCATTTCTTCCATCACCGTGTGGTAGAGATTCATCCTTCACTGCACTAGTCCCCGTGTGGCGTGTGCCTTTGACCTCTCCTTCCTCAGCCCCACCCCCAGCCCGGTCCGCAAAGCCCCTTCTCCAGCCTCTGCTTCGTTCCACCATTGCCTTTTCTGGTGGAATTTTCCACATTTCCAGATGCAGGGATGACAGCTCCTTGGATTCTTCCACTTCCTGGCTCAGAAATTGTCAGTTTTTAAAAATTGCTTCTGAAATCCCCTCCAAATGTTACAGCCTTTGATCCTCTGCCTCGGCTCTCTCATGGCTAGCTCACCTTCTTTTCCATGTCCAGAGTCCCTGCTCCGTTCAGACATGAGGTCCCTTGGATGCTTCTTGTTCTTTCCCACACCCTTTCCTTTCTGTCTGGCATTTTCTTTGTTAACACTATTCTCTATTCTCCATTCCCAATGTTTAACCTCCCTCCCCTTTTTAATTCATGACACTATCTGTATGCTATCCAGTGCAAGGGTTCCCCTGATGAAAGCAAGGGGGGAAGTGATCTCTACCCTTTCCCAGCAGCCATTGCCTTTGCACCGGTCATCATGTACTGTGTGTCTGTCTCTCTGGTGGGTTCCCAGCCGTGCTGTTCAGACTCAGCTGAACAATAGGGCCACCTGGGAGCTCTTAAAAACACGAGTGCACAGGCTTCGCCCCAGACCAATTCAATCGACGTCTTGGGGGTTGTGAATCAGTTATGAGTATTTTTTTAAAAAGCTGGCCAAGTGGTTCCTGTATGGAACTAAAGACTTGTGTTTACCAGTACTGGGCGTTTTTGTAGAATTGTTTTTGGTGGTGCTGCAATTGTTTCCTTTGTTCTGGTAGGATTTTGTTTTTGTTTTTAGATTCCAAGATGCCTACAATTTGTTTCTTTGAAAACATTTTGCATTACTTTTAATTATATGTGTGTATTTATGTATGGGGTATGCATACATGTGAGTGCAGAGGCCAAAGAAGTCCAGAGGAGGGCATCTGATCCCCTAAAGCTGGAATTTCAGGAGATTGTGAGCCTCCTAACCTGGGTTCGGTAGTTAATTCAGGTCTTCTGCAAGAGCTATACCCATTCTTAACCTTGGTGCCATCTCTTCAGCCTTTTATGAGTGTGTCTTATGCTCAGGACTTTAAAAGAAAACAAAAACCTTTACACGAGTTTACAAAAGGAAATAAAAAGCAAATTTTAAGAGGAATTCAAATGAGGCCAATGGCTAGCCCACACTGGAAATGATGAATTCAGAGTCTCATTGCATATAAACATGTTTGGGTGTTTGAGAGAATCCATGTATGTTCAAGCACCAAATTAACACCAACTAAGCATTTATTTAGTGAGGTTATACCTTGCCTATATGTTGTAGCAATTAGCATAGTGCTAACTGAGTTCTTACTGTACTTCCCAGGGTGTTATTAAGGTTAAATAAATAGTTGGAAGGAGAATGGGGAGTGGGGGTGAGGGATATAATGAAAATACATTTTATACATGTATAAATTTCTCAAATAATTAATAAGAGTATTATTTTAAAATGGATTACTCCAATAAAATGGGATTGAAAATATAATGTGTATCAGGCACTTAGTAGGACTTCCATGGTACTTAGTAGGACCTAATGGAAGTTCTGTTTTCCTTAACAGACAGACCTTCAGTATCAAATGGCCGCATTAGATACAGTAGACATCTTCTTGGTATTGTCTAGAGAATTTCACTGGAATGTCTGTGGACAGGAATGTATCATTTTCAGTTTGGCACCAGAGTTGTTCATTTGTCTCAATCCACGTGTTATATTCCTTTATCTTCTCCTGTAAATTCATTGTTTTTAATATCTGCTGCAGTGTCTTTGCAATGCAATTTGCTCACTATGTTTAAATCCAGCAGGGGATGGGCACACTCAGACTGTCCCTGGAAGGATGACATGGGACCAGCACTGTTAACAGTCTTCCAAGGAAGTCACAGAGCCATTTGAAAGCGTTTTGAAATGGACCCCCAGCTGCAGATGTTCCTGGAAACCCAGCTTGAGAAGCCGAATGCTTGCGTGTGTGTGCATCTGCGTATGTGTGGGCGCTTCTGTTTGTTTTGCTTCTTTCTTACATGTAGATCACTTGGATTCTTCACAGTGGTCTCATTCCATACACAATCCTCTACACCAGACTTCATATCTTATCAAAGGTCTTCCTAGATATCCCGAAGCCACAAGAACGACAACAACCAACTGGCAGACTCTCCTGCCCACCGGTTTACGAATAGTATAGTTTATATAGCATACTTTTTCAGTTGCCTTTATTATTATTTTTTTTTTAAATTAGCTGAAGTTCAAAGTGTAAGACTGGGTCATCTGCTTCTCCATACAGAAGTGCCCCAAGTGCAGCTGAACAGAGCTGAAATGCACCAGTTGATGGCAAGGGCTTTTTACACACTGGAGTAAAATTACATTTATGGACTGAGAAGGAAGCTTAGCTTTTTATGTGTTTCCTAGAAGCCAGCTGAAATTTTGAGGGAAGGCTGTGTGAGCATTGTTAACCACACAACGCATGCCGCTCCTGAAACTGGTTTGTTCATTCAGAGGACTGAAGGCAGAGACTAAATCATGTGGGGTCAAGAATGACCCTGGTTGCTTAACACTAAAATATGAATGTATTGAAATTTAAAAACATTTTGTGTGTATTAGAAATGTTGTATGTAGGATATTTGTTAGTATGTGTGTGTGTGTGTATGTGTATAGGCCTGAGGTTGAGTGTCTTTTCTCTATCATTCTACATTTTTTTTTTCCCAGACAGCATCCTCAGTGAACTGAAGCTCACTGGTTCTACTGACTGACTAGCTAATGAGCCCCCAAATCCTCTTGTCTCTGCACCATCAATGCTAAGATTACAGGTTTGGGTGGCAATGCTCAGATTTTATTTTATTTTTACATGGGTGCTGGAGATTGGATCTTAGCAAGTCATGATTTTTTTTGTGTGTGCGCACTTCCTCAACTGAGCCATCTCCTAGCTTTATGAACTGACATATTTTAGCACCCTGTCTAAATAGCTAACTCTTGAAAAAAAATGGGCTTTTAAAAATTAATAAATTCATTTTATCTCATCTCAACTCTAGTTCTCTGATGTTTTACTTGCTGTTTCCTGTTTGAGATTCTGGGTAGCTTTTCCAGTCTTTTGTTCCTTCTTTTTCTAACTTCTGTTACAGAGCTCTTCCCCTTGCAGGACCTCTTCTGTGGGTTTCCAGCACGTGGGATTTTGTTTCCCAGATCTAGAGCTAAGAAACCAATTTACATTCCTCTCTCTCCTCAACGCCCTTCTCCTATTTTGCATACCTCTTCTTGTGTACATTTATTGAAGGGGAATAGGAATGTATTACTTTCACCTAAAATATTCTTACTGAGTTTCCATTATAAAACACAGTATTTGAAGAAATGGTCCCATCCTAATTCCTACCTGGGAAGACCAGGTGATTTCATACAATTATTATTTTGTGCCTGTTCACTGCGGGAAACCAATGATTGGATCCCAAAGCCTCTACTTGCTTCAGGTGCAAGTTTCACTGTAGGGGGATCTCTCATTAGATGAGGAGTTCCAACTGCTAACCCAGGGAGGGTTTGTTTGAGGATCTCTGAAACCTTCATTTTTTCCCTGTAATCCTCAGTTTTTGTCAATGTTCTTTAAGAGAGATATCTTATGTTGTTTCTGATAATATGTATTAATTGTAGATGTTAATGTGGTCAGCATGTTATTTCACATCCCAATTAAATCCTCTTCCTTAATTTCCCCACCCAGCTTTCCCAGTTTCTACTGAGGACTAGTCTTCATTTGGGTGGTCTGAACTTCTGTTTAGGACAGGACATGTGGCCCTAGTTTTTTTTTGTGACTTAGGTAATTTGATACAAAGCCTTTCAGCTCTATTTGCATCAGGATTTTATTCTCTTTGTAATCAAGTAATATCCATGTATCTGCATCTCTATATAGTCCATTTTCTTCTTCCACACATCTGCTGCTGGTCCCCTAGGCCGATTCCGTGTTAACTGTTAGGAAGAGTTCCTTGATGTACATGGACTTCTAGGTACTCTGTTGACATGAAGATCTGATCCCATTGGATATGTACTCAGGAGCAGTGAAGCTGCAACATAAACAGTTCTAGCGTTGGGAAGAAACTCCATACTATTCTCTAGAGCGACTAATTTACTTCCCCACCAACCATGTGTAAAAATACTGCTCTTTCCCACATTCTTTCCAGCATTTGTGATTTTTTGATAATAGTTATTAAAACTGGAGTGAGATAGTATCTTATTATAATTTTAATTCAATTTCCCAATGCTAATGACACTTCTCATAGATTTATTTTATGCCTTTAAGTCTGTGATGCAGTCTTAATATTTTGGAATTAGGGAGAAGTTTAGATGTGTGTAGTTACCTGCCTCTACATCCTGCAAGAAGGAAGATGGGTTTTATATGAGGTGTTACAGAAGAATAAATTCTTTCTCACAGAATCTTTTCCTCAATATTTGGTAAATTAGATCAGATGTGTTTTTTTTTTTCTGCCCTTGACACCATCTTCCTTTGAAGGGTGTGAACCAAAACTCCATAAACTACCACTTAACTTAAAATCTAGTGCAAGAGTTTATCCTAAGTGGAGAAAAAAAAAAGAGCAACTATTATTGGCAGAATTCAAAGTGCTCTTGATGGGTGTTGCTCTGGCTAGACTTATGTCAACTTAACACAAAATATGGTCATCTGAGAGGAGGGAGTATGCATTAAGAAAAATGCCTCCATAAGATCAGGCTGTAGGCAACTTGTTGGGCATTTTCTTAATTAATGATTGATGCGGGAGGGCCCAGCCCATGGTGGGTGGTGTCATCCCCGGGCTGGTAGTCCTGGGTCTATAAGAAAGCAGACTGAGCAAGCCATGAAGTAGCAAGCCAGTAAGCAGCTCCCCTCCGTGGCCCCTGCTTCAGCTCCTGCCTTCAGGTTCCTGCCCTGTTTGAGTTCCTGCTCTGGCTTCTTTCAGTGATGGGCTATAATATGGTAGTGTAGGCCCAACAAACACTCCCAAACTTGCTTTTTGGTCATGATGTTTCTCTGAAGTAAGAGAAACCGTAACTAAGACAAGTATTGTGTCTGTCACCTTCTTGATTTGTTTTTCCAAGGAGCAAGCAAGCAGAATCTACCACTTGCATTAATTTCTTTGCTCACTCCCATTCCCCTGTAAAAAAGTGTGTAAATGACAGGCACTTTGATGATGATTTTTTTTTTTAATGAAATAAATCACACACCAAACAGTCCACTCACTTCAAACATGAAGTTTAGTGGTTTTAGTACATACCTACGTTGTGCAACCATTAAACCACAATCTGTTTTAAAACACCCCACTATCCTCAAAGGAAGCCTGATGCTCTCTAGCCACCACTCCCTCCCTTCAGCAGCCACTGATCTCCTTTCTGCTTTTGCAGACTTAGCTGTTTTTAGATATTTCATGTAAAAGGAAAAATACAACATGTGGTCTATTGTGCCTGGTTTTATTTTCTCTTAGTATAAGTTTTAGCATTTATCCATGTATACCATGTATCAAGTACTTCATTTATTTTTTGTGGATGTTTACTATTTTATTGTTTATGTATACCATGGTTTGTTTATCCGTTCATCAGTTTTTGACTATGTAATGTGGGTATGAAAGCTTGTATACAGCTTTTTGTTGTTGTTTGTAGAGCTAAGTATATATACATATGTAATGTATACATACATTTCTATTGGATACAGACGTAAGAACAGAATTGCTAGGACAAATGACAGCTATATGGTCAGCTGTCTGAAGTATTAATCACATTGTTTTTAGAAATGGTGGCATCATTATAGGCCTGCCAATAGCATAGAGAAAGGGTTTTAGTTTTTCCACAGTCTTGTGGTGGTTTGAATGAAAAATGTTCCCCGTAAGTTCAACTTGGTTACCATTTGGTAGTGCTGTTTGGGGAGTCTATGAACCTTTAGAAGGCCCAGTCTTGCTGGAGGAAGCCCACCACTGGAGATGGGCTTTGAATGTTTATAGCCTTATTGCACTTGCAAATCACTCTCTACTTCGTATTTGTGGTTGGAAATGTGACCTCTCAGCTCTCTGCTTTGGCTTCCTGTTGCCCTTCCTTCCCTTCCATCACTGACTTTCCCTCTAGAACAGTAAACCCAAATAAACTTCTTCCATATGATACTTTTTGTTGTGGCGTTTTGCCATGAAAACAGTTGGTATTCTTGCCAACACTTGTTATTGTTTTCCTTTTCCATTAAACCACCTACAGGATGGGAAATATATTGTAGGACTCACCTGAATTACTGTAGTTTGCATCACCAGTAATTTTTGGCATCTTTCAGTATGTTCAGTGCCCATTTACAAAATTTTTGCTTGAGAGCTAGCTTTAGGGAAAGTATTCTTATTAGTAAATCTGATAGATAAAAGATGGTAAGGATTGTTATTAGAAGATTAACACTTCAATAGAGAATCCAAAGAAATAATTTCATTCTTTGTTTATATATTTATATTTGTGTATTATTTAAATATATATTTAAATACTATATAAACATATAGTATATTTATATACCACTTTATATATTATATACATTTATATATTATTACTTTACTTAATTTAAAATGTTAGAGGAAACAAGAATATATGCACAAGTTTACATACATGATTACTCACAATTCTGCATATATCATTATGTATCTAAAATACATATATGCAAGTAAATGTATATACATACACGCATACATACATACATATGTATGTATATATGTATATACATACACACACACACACACACACACACACACACACACACATCTGTTTAGATTCCTTACTTTCTCAAAAAATATTTGCTCTAATTGAAGATTAATTTGAACATGTGAGCCTGTTCTGTCAGTAGCTGCAGGGGATAAAATCATTATATATAGGGTCTTAGGATATACAAAATGAAAAAGACAGACTAAACAACTTTAGGACAACCACCACTATGGGCAGTGCCACTCCCTAGGCGGGTTGGTACTGGGTGGTATAAGAAAAGAGGTTGAACAAACCATAGAGAGCAAGCTAGTAAGCTGCATCCTTCCATGACCTCTGCTTCAGTTCCTGTCTTCAGGCTCCTGCCTTGGCTTCCTTTGATGGTGGACTACAAACTCTACGCTGAAATAAACCCTTCCCTCCCCACGTTGTTTTAGTCATGGTGTGTATTGCAGCAGCAAGCTAGCACATGTAGTGAATGGTAGATGTAGTATGAGTTATACCACCAATGTACTTTCATTAATGTTATCATGCTGATTTACCTGTTTGGTGCTTGGCTCTGCTAACCAGGGTTATACAGTGTGGAAAAGCAGGGAAAATAGTTTTATCCAGAGCTGGGCCCCTGAGGAGATAGAAAGGCAGGTGGACAAAAGAGGCAAAGATTCTGATGAATGGTCAATGGGAGGACAAAAGCTGGGTGTGTAAGAGCACAGCCAGGGCTGATAGGTAGGTGTATGATGGGAGATGTTATTCTGTAAATATGTTTCTCATACTGGTTAATGAATAAAGCCCTGTTGGCCAATGGGAAAGCAAGATAGGTGGGGCTAGGAGACAAGGAGGAAAGAGGAAGTAGGAGGGAGGAATCAACATGGAGAGCCCGGAGAGGCAGCACTCCAGTGCCGCTCTGGCTGGTAAGATGAGCCACATGGAAATACTTAGAATAGTAGAAATGGGTTAATCATTAAGACAGAGCTAGCCGATAAGGAATTAGGAACTGGCCAACAGTATTTATATCAAATACAGAGTCTCTGCGTGTTATTGGGGGCCTGTGTGGTGGCAGGACCAGATGGGCTGGTGGAAAAGTACTAGCTACAGGTGTACTGAAGAAAATTCAGTGAGAGAAGGAAGTTATAGGAAGGCAGTAGAAAATTTGCATGAAATATTTCAGAGGTAGAAAGCATTCTGGAGAAGAAAATCAAAATGATCATCTGATCTTGATGCCATCCCTGAGTCCTTCCTCTTACTTCTCTCTTCATTTTTGTCCCTTGTACTTCTGCTTCCAAAGTTTGATTGAATCAACTTTGATATTACTTGCTACTATTTTTCTGCTTGAAAACAACAAGCAAGTTATAGGTTTGACAGATGGCTTCTTGTCTTGTATTGTGTGCTAAGATGAGTAAGTCATCTGAATTACTCTCTGTGACGACTATTGTTATAACTTTGTTGTGTATGGAAGGAAATCAGGCCACCTGAATATGGTGAGCTCCAGAGTGTGGGAAGAGCAATGCTGAAATCCCTGCCAGAAGCTACTTGAGGCTTGCAATGATGCTCCCAACACTCAACTTTTTTTCAAGTTCATATCCCTAATTGCAAACTTTTCTAGAACTTCCTATTGTAGGACCCACTTCTGATCTCCATGCCTTCAACAATCCCTACCCACAAGTCACCTATTGACCACAGGGTGCCCAGCCACATGTCTCCTGGTTTCTTTATTACAGGCAGACATCTCCACAATTCTTAGAAACAGTGTGCTAACTGCTCCATCCTGTGCTCTGTCCCTTGGTTCTTCAGGCTGAGGAGTACCCTGGATGGTTTTCTGATGAACTTTCTTTCTCTTTATGGCTGTTTTCATCCAGATGTCTCAACCACTTACAGGCTCAGCCAATGAAGAGGACCTTGTGTTGGGGCAGGCAGAATTTCTACTTCCTTTTCATGTATGTGGACTGAGCTATTGGTTTGACATGGCTTGTTTGCTAAGTAGCCATGACATTACTTTGCTTGCTAGAAGATTTCATATGGCAAGCTCTAGATATTCATGAGATTTGAAACCTTCCTTGACAGCCCTGAGTGTATAAGTGGCTCTCTATACCTTGGCATTCTGCATCCTTAGGTTCAACAACTGTTAATGAAAAATATTTGAAAAAACATGTGTCTTTTTAAATCATTATTGACTAAGCAATGTAGTCTAGCAATCATTAAAGTAGCAGCCACAATGTATTAAACATTCTAAGTGCCATTTAAAGTGTATGAGTGTATATGCACAGGTCATATCTTGTGTAAAGATCCTGAGAGTACCCTTGGGTTTTAATATGTGTGGAACATTCTGGAACCAATCTCTGTGGTTTCTGAGTGGTGACTATAATGGGTGCTGAGGTTACTCACTGAAGTTTTTAACATGTCAGCCAAGAGATGCTTAAGGTGAGACCTTCCATTGTTTATTTTCTGATCAGTCCACATTAGTCAATGTTTTTTATCCTCTTTCTTATTTTATACTGAGGTCCAATCATAATCTTTAGTGAGACCTAATTTATAAAATTGAAGCAAATCTCCTTGAAATTTCTCAGTGACCATGGGAGATTCACACACACAGCAACAGAACACGTTTCTTTCTTTTTCTTCTTTTATTTGCATATGATAGTTACACACAATAATGGCTTTCATCATGTCGTTTTCAAACTTGTATACAATTTATTTTATCATATTCACCCTTCACTCCCCTCTGTTGTCCCCCTCAATCCTGCTGATTTCTTTCCTCTTCTCAACTGGCCCTTCTTTTTGGTTGTTAGTAGGACATGCTCATTGTGGACAATGCAGACATATTCTGTAGAGGGGTCTGTCAACTGCAAGTCTAAGGGGGTTCTTTCTGAAAATTTGTTTAGAAGTTCCCTTCATGCAAGTCTTTGCACCTCGTTCAAATCAGCAGACACTAAACTGACTACAAAATCAGACTACAGATTGCATTCAGAGCAGCAACTGGGGGGCCCTGCTTGGGTTGAATTGTGTGGTAAAAGCTGTTCAGGAGAAGGTCAAAAGTGCAACCCAGAGCTCCCAGCCCAAAAAAGGCAGAGAGGCCCCTGGAGGAGTGTGATCAGGCTGCCCCAGACTTCTCTCTCCGTGAGCCACACCATCTCCAGAAATAACATGTGTGGGTTAAAGCAATAAACAGCACTCAGATCTGGAATTCCAGACAGCCACAAACATATCAGCCTAAATGTAAAGTGGCACTGCTCACAGTACATCTATAATTACATCTTATTTTATTAGTTGCAAAGGGTAATTGCATCCAGAAATTTCCCAAATGTAAATGTGTGCTGCAGAGATAGTGTGTGTTAGCCTTAGAAACCGACGGTGTGGAGGAGTTTGAGTGATGCTGAGCAATCTCCTAGCACACCACAGATGAAGTGATATTTGAACTGTAGGAGAGCAGGGTCAGAAGCAGTTGCCAGCACACAGAATGGCAGAATCTCTTGTGAACATTCGTTAATTTCTCCATTCTCTGTCTCTGAGTGTGTTAAGGAGGGGCATGGCTTTGAGGAACTCAAGGAGGCAGTTGCACTTTTGGAACTGATGCCGAGGCAGCTGGCTTGGGTTGCACTGAGGATTCTACCAGCTCTGGTGCTCACTATAGCAAACTGATGATCCTAACTCTTCTTGCTGCCTTTTGTAGGATAACAAAGAACATTGTAGTTCTTTTATTTATTTATTTATTTATTTATTTATTTATTTATTTATTTATTTATTTATTTATTTTTAGCTAAGCTACAGAGGACAAACCTAATGGATCATTGTCTTTTAGTATCTAAGAGACAGCAAAAATCAAACTCCATATCTATGAACATTATAATTTTCTTGTAGTAGGATCCAGCTGAAATGTCACTACTGCAGTAGAAAATCACATTGAAGGTAGAGGGAGGGGATAGTTCATTGAATAGGGATGCCCAGAAAAGGCTTATTGCCAGTAATGGAACCATCCAGAAATGCATAGAGAGGCTGAGAAGTAACAGCAGAGTAGCATGCCTACTTCACTCTTGGTTACTCTTGTATTGTTGCTTCTGTGCCCACCCCCAGGTGACTTACTAAAGGGCTTTGGGGACATACTTGTTTCATTAGTACCTTATCACTCTTTAGAATGTCTCTCCTACCCTAAGTCCCTGGACTGATTATTGGAGGGATTTTCCTCTATTTGATATACAGAGACTTTCTGAGTCCTCCCACTATTGTGTAATTGGAGCTGTAAAACAGTTGGGGACAGTCTCTTTAAAAAGGGCAGTAAATGCTGAAGGACATTATTAACCCCAACTCTTGTAAACATCTAGTGAGAAAGGGAGAAAAGGACAGATTTTTACCAGCTCCATATAATTTTCATTATGTAATAATAGATAAAGCTAATATTTGGGGACCAAAAAAAATTAGATAAACTTTTGTAAGACTTTTGGTTACTTTTGTTCCTTCTACTTTAAAAGTTAATTATTGGTTCACATACTCAGGCATCCATCCGTTTCCTTAGCATTTATAAAATGCCCACCACAGACCCGCCACTATACACACTGTATATACAAAGGAGATTGAGTCTCTGTCACTGGTGAAAATGGATTCAGGAGTGGGAGCTGTGATGCTGTGTATAGTGGGGACAAGAACAGGATGTCATGCAAAGACTGTACAAAAGCTTGCTACTTTACAAGACTCCTGGGAATGTTCAGAACAGATAATGAAACCCAAGCTGACATTTGAAATATGGGGAAGGTTTCAGCAGTCTGATAGGGCCCAGACAAATTAAAAAAAAAGCAGTGTTCATTAGACTTGATAATAAGGGGACATTTATGTTATCAGCTCCAATTTCAGTGGGGTGTTGAACATAGGAGCTAGACCCCGGATGACTAGTAAATGACAGAGAGTGAGTAGAGATGAAAAGGTGGGGACAGTCTGGATGCTGGCTTCAAGTAGTATTAGGGTTAAAGGAAGTCTTTGAATTTTAATTTAAATACATTTTTTACAAGGTTTGAAAACTCTGTACAGTGTTCCAACAGCAAAGAAAAGGATGACAGGTTGTGTCGGATGGGAGGGAGCTGGGCAGGAGATGAAAGACAAGGGTTCACATGAGTAAGCTGGTCATTCATAGAGGGTGGGAGTCGCCTAGGGAAGTAGGCAAGGGCAAGTCTGCTCTGTGGAGCTACATTTTGTTTTGTGGCCAATTTGGGATGGATGAGACACCCTCCTTTTAGTCTAGAAGCCCTTCAGTCAGGATGTAAGGCAAGCATCATTAACTGTGGTGTCAGTAAAGGGTGACAGACATGGACTCCAGAAGCCCGACAAATCCACAGTCTTCTAAGTGGACAATTACTATTTTGCTCCATGTTTATCAAAGAAAATTGAAGAACCAGTGTTTCTGTATCAAATAACATAACACAACAAACAAATCCAAGCCACCCAGAATCTGAATTTTTATGTAAAACTCCCAAAGTTTGAAATGTTGGAAAATATTAATGACAAGTCAATAGAGAGGGGAGCAGCTCATGAGTCCCCATCCCTAACCAAGGAGCATTGACACTTAACAGCCTTTAGGGAAAGGAGGGTAAGTTCCTCAAGGCAAGGTTCCACTCTAATGGATGGTTCCCAGCACAGGAGTATGTGGGTAGCATAAATTGGAGCTGAAGGATTATTACAAAAATTTTAAAACTGGGAGATGGTGGAGGTGGATCTGAGAGGAGTTAGGGGGAAGAGTAGAAGGTGAATATGATGAAAAAATGCATAACATGCAATCTCCAGAGAATTATAAATATATCAAACAAAATAAATAAACATGAAATCCAAGACCAAAAATACCCTTAACATTGTAATAAAACCTTTTATAAGTATTTCAGAAAAATGTAAGCTCACAGACTTAATAAAACAAACAAGCAAAGGAGCAGCTTCTTAAGATTTCACCAAAATGTGTCTGTGGACCTTGTCCAGCCCTGGACACCAACTCGCCACATCTGATTTAGAATATCTCTTTTCCGGAATGTGTGATTTGTTTCCTACCCTTCCACCTTGTCCCTTTTGTGCGACCACAGAGGGAAATGTTAACATGGAAAACAACACAGAGAGCTGGAGGAAGACAAAGCACAATAATGCATTTAGCCTTCCCAAATCAGGTTACAGGCTATGGCCTGCCAGGACTTTAGTTTTCATAAGCAGATTCTCTCAAGTCCATGTGTAATCATGGAACTATCTTTTTTCATGTTAAAGCTTTCTGAAGTGTCGCATTGCTGTTGGAACCAGAAAGGATTTAATCACTGCTTACTAAAAAAAAAGTCAAGTAAGTAACTGTAACATAAAATGAATGGGTCCTTGTACCACAGGACAGGCCTGGAACAGGGAAGATGACTGCATGTGCCAAGGGTGACGATGGAGGTTTCTGTCCCACCTGGTTCCACTTTGCCCCAAATTATTCTTCTTCTTCTTCTTCTTCTTCTTCTTCTTCTTCTTCTTCTTCTTCTTCTTCTTCTTCTTCTTCTTCTTCTTCTTCTTCTTCTTCTTCTTTTTCTTTTTCTTCTTCTCCTCTTCCTCCTCCTCCTTCTCCTCCTCCTCCTCTCCTTCTCCTTCTCCCTCTCCCTCCTCCTCCTCCTCTTCTTCTTCTCCTTCTCCCTCTCCTTCTCCCACTCCCTCCTCCTCCTCCTTCTCTCTCCTTTTCTTTCTCCCTCTCCCGCTCTCTCCTCCTCCTCCTGCTCTTCTTCTTCTTCTTCTTCTTCTTCTTCTTCTTCTTCTTCTTCTTCTTCTTCTTCTTCTTCTTCTTCTTCTCCTTCTTCTTCTTCGGTTCTTTGAGACAGGGTTTCTCTGTATTACTTTGGAGCCTGCCCTGCCCTAGAACTAGCTCTGTAGACCAGGCTTGCCTCAAACTCACAGAGATCTGCCTGCCTCTGCCTCCTGAGTGTTGGGACTAAAGGTGTACACCACCAACACCCCTGCTTGGTTAGGGCTTCTTATTGGCTAGCTCTGTCTTAATTATTAGCACATTTCTATTAATCTAAGTATTTCCATGTGGTCTTGTCTGTAGGAGTAAGGTTTTTCTCCTGGTGGTCTGGTCTCGGTGTGGTGCCAGCCCCAAATAACACGCAGAGACTCTGTATTTGATACAATGCTGTTGGCCAGTTACTAATTTCTTATCAGCTAGCTCTGTCTTAATGATTAACCCATTTCTATTAATCTAAGTATTTCCACGTGGTCTCATCTTACCGGGCAGCGGGCCCGGACCTCTGTTCTCTCCAGTCTCTACATGCTGACTTCTCTCAACTACTTCCTTGAATCCTCCTTGTCTCCTAGTCCTGTCTATCTTGCTTTCCTATTGGCCAACAATGCTTTACTCATTAACCAATACAAGAAACATACTTACAGAATGACATCTCCCATCATCTCCTCTTTTCTGTCTAAAATAAAAGAAGGGTTTTAACCTTAACATAGCAAAATATATCACACAACAGTTATCAAGTAAGAATCACAGTTAACAATATTTAGTCCATTAACATTTAGTAAGATTTAAAGAAAATAAATCTATCATCTATCTTATCTTTGTGAGTCTAAAGTCTTATATGTAACTTATCTTTAATTTTTTCTAAGGAAAACTATAACCATAACTATCTTGTCTTTAACTCCATCAAAGACCATAGAAGGATAATATATAAACTCTAGAAATGATAGAGACAACTCACTACCTTGTCAGTCACCCGAAGTTCTTTTGTAATGTTCCATCATCAGCCTATAGGCCATAGTGTGTCTGGCAGACTCTTCCATGAAGCAGGAACCCTATAGCACTGTCCATCTTGTTTCAGCAGTCACTTTCCTGTGGGTCCTGCATGTCCAGTTTATGCAGCATAAAGTCAAACAGTCCAGACAAGAACAGTATCTTGTCCAAATGGCCAGTCTTTTCATATTGGAAGCAAACTCCATAATGCATTTCTTCAAGGTCCATCTTACTTTCTGATGTAGGTGGTGTTGCCAGGAGCAGTTATGCCTGTCAAGAAAAACCCTAAACCATTTTAAATGCCATGTTCTTTGAAAGGTTTGAGGAATGCTTATTCATCTCAAATATATCTCTGTATGTCAAGAAATCCTAACTCGCTTAACTATAGTTTTGACTATTATAGGTAACTATCTATAGTCTGTACTAAATTATACATTACATTTCTAAATGAGCTAATAAACACAATACCTTAACAAGAGGAGAAATATACATCTCACAAAATTGACCATAAATTGTATCAATAAATGAAAATCCATTCCAAAACAAAGTATTCATATCTATACCATAATTCCCTTTTTACTTTTAAAAAGATTGGTTGTGGCCATTAACCATTTATAACCAACCCCATTTAAATGAAACTAAACATTTATAGACAATATTTGGGAATTTGGGAGTCGTTTTTTTCCAAACTACTTTCTGTTGGTAGGGGGTGCTGTCATGGGGATCCTAAGAAGATGCAGAAATCTTGATTGTAGTCTGCAAGGCTGCCTTGTCCCAACTGTTTTGAATGGTGGATCACCTGGGACACAGTTTTAGGGGTTTTGTTTGATTCAAACCACATTAGTCTGGAAGGAATCCACAGCTTTTTATTTTTTGTGGAAACAAAAATAGAAATCCTTTTCCCAGTAACTTGTCCTTGAACTTAAATTTTGGAGTCAAAGCATTTTTAAAATATATAAATTGAATTAATCTAGCAGCATTTTTTAAACGGTTTTTGTTATTTCCTTAGCAGTCAAACAATTTAAAGATAACAGAACAGCGTACAATATTCAAAGTTTTTCTGTGCTTTTTATCTTTATGTGGCTTTTTTTATTTCTTTATTTCTTTTATTTTTATTTTTACATATTTTGAGACAGGGTTTCTCTGTGTAACTTTTATCTGTCCTAGAATTCACTCTGCATACCAGGTTCACTTTGAAATCATAGAGACCTGTTGCCTCTGCCTCCCGAGTGCTAGGATTAAAGACTTGTGCCAACACACCCAGCCACACTCTGTCTTTTTAAAACCATTTTATTCTTTTTCTCTCCCAAGCCTAAGTATATTTTAAAACACACTGTAAACCTTTAGCAGTTTTTCTTAATGTGAATCTGTCTTTACTGTAAATCTTTATCTTTTTCTGGCCATGAGTCTTTATCTGTTAAACAACAACATTGCTAAAATGAAAGCCACAGTTGTTTTAGCTGTGGCCTATCTATTCAAGATGGCAGCGGCTACCTTTATCGCCAGAACTGAGAGCTGTGCTCATTGCCTTGGTCAAAGCTGCTATCCTGAAGCATGCTGCTGGCTTGGAGATGTGGTCACTGGTTTTCCCCCCGCTGGTCTGGTCTCGGTGCAGTGCCAGCCCCAAGTAACATGCAGAGACTCTGTATTTGATACAATGCTGTTGGCCAGTTACTAATTTCTTATTGGCTAGCTCTGTCTTAATGATTAACCCATTTCTATTAATCTAAGTATTTCCACGTGGTCTCATCTTACTGGACAGCGGTCCCAGACCTCTGTTCTCTCCGGTCTCTACATGCTGACTCCTCCCAACTACATCCTCAAATTCTCCTTGTCTCCTAATCCCGCCTATCTTGCTTTCCTATTGGCCAACAGTGCTTTATTCATTAACCAATACAAGAAACATATTTACAGAATGACATCTCCCATCACTTATCTTACTGGAGAAGGGTCTGGACCTGTTACTCCTTCCTCCACTACATGGCATCTCCTTCAGCTTCCCTCTTTCCCTTTCTCCTCCTTCTTCTCATAGCCATCCCTATACTTCCTGCCTGGCTAATCAGTGTTTTATTCATCAACCAAAATGAGAAACATATATACAGAAGAAACCTTCCCCCCCCCATCACAAGGGAGAGAGAGTACCTTTATAATTTTGCCTCGGCTTGCTTATGACTATTAGTCATTGGTTTGTGGGATAGTAAGGATGGGTGGGTATATGTGAAAATAAGAGAAGATACATGTATGGACCTTGGAGGATGGAGGGCTCACTTCAGAGAGCAGATGAATTATGCTCCTGACATACAGCTAGAAACATGGCAGGCTCCTCAGCTAGCACACTGAGTGCTAGGATGTGCCATGAAGTTTCAGATTTAGTAGGCTTGGGAAGCAAATTCCTAGGTTGTATGGATGTTACCTGTCCAGGAATACCCTCTAAAAAACAGCTGTTCTAGAATGTTTTCAGGCTTTACTTTGTCAACAATCAGACCATATTAAGCATACATTTATTTAAATTCACCACATTTTCCCCATTTTTTAATTTTTATTTTACATATTGATCCAAGTTCCATCTTCCTCTCTCCTTCCCCCCTCTTTCTCTCTCTCTCACCCTCCCATGCTCCCTCCCACCCTCCCCTCCCACCCATCTCCACTCCACGTGTAGGGTGATGCCTTCCAGGAGGGGTCATCAAAATCTGTCCAGTCATTTGAAGTAGGGACTAGGCCTTCCCTTCTGCCTCTAGGTTAAGGGAGTATTCCTCCATGGGGGATGTGTCTGCAAGGTCCTTTTGTGTACCAGAGATACATCCTGGTTCCACTGTCCCAGGTCCCTTAGACTGCCCAGGCCTTCTAACTGAGACCCATGTTCAGTGGGTCTGAGTCAGTCCATTGCTGGTTTCCCAGCTATCAATCTGGAAGCCCATTAGCTCCTCCTTGTTCAGGTCAGTTACTCTATGTGTTTCTGTAGCCTGGTCTTGTCCTCCCTCTATGCATTTGGATTCCAGTTTAGCTCAGTGTTTAGTTGAGGGTGTCTGCTTCTGTTTCCCTCAGCTACTAGATGAGGGCTCCATGATAGTAGATAAGTTAGTCGTTGATCTCATTATCAGGGAAGGACATTTATGGTAGCCTTTCCACTGTTGCTCAAATTGTTATTTGGGGTCAGCCTCATAGGTCTCCAGACAGTTCTCTAGGTTCAGTTTTCTCTTCAAACCTATAATGGCTCTCTCTTTTATGTCTCTCTCTCTCTCTCTCTCTCTCTCTCTCTCTCTCTCTCTCTCTCTCTCTCTCTCATATTCTTCCCCTGAATCAATCTTCCTAGTCCCACGTGCTTTCCCCTCCTCCCCTTCTCTTTCTCCTAGCTCCTTTTCCACTCACTGCCCCCCCACTACCAATATGCTCAGGAGATCTTGTCCCTTTCCCCTTCTGTGAGGGAGAGGGACCTTATATGAGTCTCTTAGAATCCTCCTTGTATCCTAGTTTCTCTGGCAGTGTGAATTATAGGCTAGAGATCCTTTATGTCTAAAACCCATATATAAGTAAGTACATACAATGTTCCTTTTTTTTGTGCCTCATTGAGGATGGTTTCTTCAAGTTCCATCCACTTGCCTGCGAATTTCAAGATTTCATTGTTTTCTTCTGCAGAGTAGTATTCCATTGTATAAATGTGCCACATCTTCTTTATCCATTCTTCAGTTGAGGGGCATCTAGGTTGCTTCCAGGTTCTTGCTATTACAAATAATGCTGCCATGACCATAGTTGAACACATGTCTTTGTTGCATGGATGTGGATCATTTGGGTATATGCTTAAGTGAGGGATTGCCGGGTCCTGTGGTAGATTGATTCCCATTTTCCTGTGGAACCGCCATACTAATCTCCAACATGGCTGTACAAGTTTGCACTCCCACCAGCAGTGGAGGAGTATTCCCCTTTCTCCACATCCTCTCCAGCGTAAGTTTTCATAGGTGTTTCTAATTTTAGCCATTCTGATAGGAGTAAGATGGTATCTCAGAGTCGTTTTGATTTGCATTTCCCTGGTAGCTAAGAATGTTGAGCACTTAAGTGTCTTTCAGCCTTTTTGATTTCCTCTATTGAGAATTCTCTGTACCCCATTTTAAAAATATAGTTATTTGGTATTTTGGTGACTAATTTCTTAAGTTCTTTGTATATTTGGAGATCAGCTCTCTGTAGGATTGGTGAAGATCTTTTCCCAGTCTGTGGGCTGCCGTTTGGTCTTGTCGATGGTGCCCTTTGCCTTACAGAAGCTTCACAGTTTCAGGAGGTCCCATTTATTAATTGTTGATCTCAGTGTCTGTGCTACTGCAGTTATGTTCAGGAAGTGGTCTTCTGTACCAATTTTTTAAGGTTACCTCCCACTTTCTCTTCTAAGAGGTTCAGTGTGGCTGGATTTATGTTGAGGTCTTTGATCCATTTGGACTTGAGTCTGGTGCATGGTGATAGACATGGGTCTATTTGCAGTCTTCTACAGACCAGCATCCAGTTGTGCCAGCATCATTTATTGAAGATGCTTTTCTCCTCCCATTGTATACTTTTAGCTGTTTTGTCAAAAATCTGGTGTTTGTATGCGTGGGTTAATGTCAGGATTTTTAATTCAATTCCATTGGTCTACCTGCCTATTTTTGTGCTAATACCAGGCTGTTTTCAGGATATAGTTCTGTAGTAGAGCTTAAAGTTGGGAATGGTGATGCCTCCTGAAGTTCCTTTATTGTACAGGGTTGTTTTGGCTATCCTGGGTGTTTTGTTTTTCCATATAAAGTTGATTATTATCCTTTCAAGGACAGTGAAGAATTGTGCTGGGATTTTAATGGTGATTGCATTGTATCTGTAGATTGCTTTTGGCAAGATTGCCATTTTTACTATGTTTATCCTACCTACCCAAGAGCATGGGAGATCTTTCCATTTTCTGGTATCTTCTTTAATTTCTTTCTTAAAAGATACAAAGTTTCTGTTATATAGGTCTTTCACTTGTTTGGTAAGTGTTACCCCAAGATACTTTATGTTGTTTGTGGCTATTGTAAAGGGTGATGTTTCTCTGATTTCTTTCTCAGCCCCTTTGTCCTCTGTATATAGTAGGACTACTGATTTTTTTGAGTTTATTTTATATCCTGTTAGTTTGCTGAAGGTGTTTATCAGCTGTAGGAGTTCCCTGGTAGAGTATTTTGGGTCGCTTATGTAAACTATCATATTATCTGCAAATAGTGACAGTTTGACTTCTTCCTTTCCATTTTGTATCCCCTTGATCTCCTTTTGTTTTTTTATTGCTTTAGCTAGAACTTAAAGTATAATGTCGAAGGGAATATGGAGATACAGGGAAGCCTTGTCTTGTTCCTGATTTTAGAGGAATCGCCTAAGCTTCTCTTTATTCAGTTTCATGTTGGCTGTTGGTTTACTGTATATTGCTTTTATTATTAGGTATGTTCCTGTTATCCCTGATCTCTCCAAGACTTTTATCATGAAAGGGTTTTGAATTTTGTCAAAGGCTTTTTCAGCATCTAGTGAGATGATCATGTGGTTTTTCTGTTTCAGTTTGTTTATATGGTGGATCATGGTGATAGATTTTCGTATGTTGAACCATCCCTGAAACCCAGGGATGAATCCTACTTGGTCATGGAAGATTATTTTTCTGATGTGTTCTTGGATTCGGGTTTGCCAGTATTTTTGAGTGTTTTTGTATCAATGTTCATGAGGGATATGAGTCTGTAGTTTTTTTTCTTAGTTGTGTCTTTGTGTGGCTTGGGTACCAAAGAGATTGTGGCCTCATAAAAAGAGTTTGGTAATGAACCTTCTGTTTCTGTTGTGTGGAACAATTTGAGGAGGATTGGTATTAGCTCTTCTTGAATTTCTGGTAGAATTCTGCAATGAGGCCATCTGGCCCTGGGCTTATTTTTGGTTGGGAGGCTTTTGATGACTGCTTCTATTTTATTAGAGCTTATAGGTCTATTTAAGTTGTTTGTCTGTTCTTGATTTAATTTTGGTGATAGTTATCCAGAAATTTGTCCATTTCCTTTGAATTTTCAATTTTTTTTTTGTGGAGTACAGGTTTTCAAAGTATGACCTGAAAATTGTCTGGATTTCCTCAGTGTCTGTTGTTATGTCCCCCTTTTCATGTCTGATTTTGTCAATTTGCATGCTATATCTCTGCTTTTTGGTTAGTTTGGATAAAGGTTTGTTTATATTGTGATTTTCTCAAAAAAACCCAACTTTTTGTTGCATTGATTTTTTGAACTGTTGTCCTGGTTTCTACTTTATTGATTTCAGCCCTCAAATTGATTATTTCCTAGCGTCTACTCCTCCTAGGTGAGTTTGCTTCTTTTTGTTCTAAGGCTTTCAGTTGCACTGTCAATTCTCTAATGTGACCATTGTTTTCATATGGGCACTCAGTGCAATGAACTTCTCTTGTATCACTGCTTTCAAGGTGTCCCATGAGTTCAGGTATGTTGTGTCCTCATTCTTATTGAATTTTAGGAAGTCCTTAATTTTTTCTTTATTTCTTCTTTGACCCAGGTATGGTGTTATTGTGCATTGTTCAGTTTCCATGAGTAGGGTTTCTGCGATTTGTGTTGTTGTTGAATTCCAACTTTAAAGTATGGTGGTCTGATAAGATACAGGGGACTATTCCATTTTTTTCGTATCTGTTGAGGTTTGTTATGTCACCTAGTATGTGGTCGATTTTAGAGAAAGTTCCATGTGGAGCAGAGAAGAAGGTATATTCTTTTGTATTTGGATGGAATGTTCTATAGATGTCTGATAAACACAATTGAGATATAACTTCTGTTAATTCTTTTGTTTCTTCGTTAAGTTTCTGACTGGTGGTCCTGTCTAGCAGTGAGAGTGGGGTATTGAAGTCTCCCATCATAAGTGTGTGAGGTTTTATGTGAGCTTTGAGTTTTAGTAGAGTTTTTCTTTTTTCGAATGTGGTGCCTTTGTGTTTGGGGCATAGTTGTTCAGAATTGAGACTTTGTGCTGATGGATTTCTCCTGTGATGAATACGAAATGACCATCTTCATCTCTTTTGATTGATTTCGGTTTGATGTTTAACTTGTTAGATATTAGGATAGCCAAACCTGGTTGCTTCTTGGGTCCATTTGATTGGGAAATCTTTTCCCAACCCTTAATTCTGAGATAATGTCTGTCTTTGAAGCTTAGATGTGTTTCTTGTATGCAGCAGAAGGATGGATTCTGTCTTCATATCCATTCTGTTAGCCTGTGTCTTTTTATAGGCAAGTTAAGACCATTAATGTTTAGGCAAAGTAAGGATCATTGATTGTTAATGCTTGTTTGTTTTAGATTTGTTGTTGGCGATGGTATTGTGAATTTATTTGCCCTGCTTTATCCTTGGATTCTGGTGAAGTGGGGTTATCTATTGCCTATGTCTTTGTGAGTGTAGTTAACTTCCTTGGGTTGGATTTTTCCTTCCAGAACTTTCTGTAAGGCTGGATTTGTAGATATGTATTGCAGATTTGTAGATATGTATTGTGAAAGTCTGGCTTTGTCATTAAATATCTTGTTTTCTCCATCTATAGTGATTGAGCATTTTGCTGGGTATAGTAGCCTGGGCTGGCATCCGTGGACTCTTAGTACTTGTATAACATCTCTCAAGGACCTTCTGGCCTTGAGAGTTTCCATGGAGAAGTCAGGTATAATTTTGATAGATCTGCCTTTATATGTTACCTGACCTTTTTCCTTCACTGCTCCTAATATTCTTTCTTTATTCTATATGTTAGGTGTTTTGATTATTATGTGTTGAGGGGTCTTTTTTTTTTTGGTCCAGTCTATTTGGTGTTTGGTATACTTCTTGTACTTCCATGGGCATGTCCTTCTTCAGATTGGGAAAGTTTTCTTCAATGATTTTGTTGAATATGTTTTATGCACCTTTGAGCTGGGCTTCTTCACCTTCCTTTATGCCTATCATTTTTAGGTTTGGCCTTTTCACGATGTCCCACATTTCCTGGATGTTTTGTGTTAAGGATTTGTTGGCTTTAAGATTTTCTTTGGTCAATGAGTCTATTTCCTCTAGTTTATCTTCAGACCCTGAGGTTCTCTCTTCCATCTCTTGTGTTCTGTTGGTTATGCTTGCATCTGTAGTTCCTGATCATTTGCCCAGTTTTTCTGTTTACAGCATTCCTTAAGTTTGTGTTTTCTTTATTGTCTCTATTTCAGTTTTCATGTCTTTAACTGTTTCCTTCACCTGTTTAATGGTTTTTTCTTTTCTTGGCTTTCCTTACTTTCTTTAAGAGATTTGTTCATTTCTTCCAATTTTTTTGTTTGGTTTTTCTTACATTTCTTTAAGGGATTTTCTCACATCGTCCTTGAAAGCCTCTATAATTTTTATGAAGATATTTTTAAAGTCATTCTCTTCTGCTTCATATGCTTTGGGGTGTTCAGGTCTAGTTGGTGTAGAGTCCCTAGATTCTGGTGGTGTTATGCTTGTTTTTTTATTGTTAGGTGTTTTCTTGTATTCATATCTTCCCATCGGTTCTTCCAGTGGGAGCAGGTGGGGGTCTCTCTCTATGCCACTCCCCCATAGGGTTAGGTGGGTCAGAAGTTTGATGTCTGTAGTTCTGGGTGGTCCAAGCTCTGTAGGAGATCTCTCCTCAGGCAGGGGCAGGAGCTCCAGCAGAGGACAGGCGGTGGGGGTCACAGATCAGGCAGGTGGGGACTCAGAGTGTTCCTGTGTGGATACTTGGGTCTAGTGTGCTCCAGTGAGCAGCTCCAGGAAGTTCCTCAAAGGTGGCTGGGTTGTTGGATCCTCCTTCTGTTTCAGTGCTCAACCAGAGCAGTCGGACAGTGGGGTAGGTAGGGCACAGGGCAGGGGGAGGGTCAATTCACCACATTTTTTAGTACAAAATGTTGATCTATGGTCTGGACTACTGGACCTAAGGTCTAGCAATACTTTGTGAAAACAGGAGGTGTGTTGTTTAGAGGTGGTCCAGATTGTCTGCTCTCTATTGGGTGTTGCTGTTTCATCTGTGTGGGACTGAGTTGTGTTCCCTCACTGATACCAGCATCTTGTTTATTAAAGTGTGGACTCCCTGCTCCATGCTTTGGTTGCTAGAACTGCAAAAGCGTTTCTGTTTCGCTTTTCCTGTTGGAACTTTGCTGGGCTCTGCCAGTAGAGGGCAGTAGAAGGAGTCCGAAGGAATGGAGAACCTGTTCCTTCATGTCTACTTCCTGTCTATTGCCTTGTTCCTAAGAAGGACACTTCCTCTGTCCTTGTTCCTAAGACGGTTGCCCCAGAAATGGAAGTGATCATTCATGTTGGCAGTGTCTTCCTGTGCTGTTGGCTTCAGCACCCACCTCCCAGACCGCTTTATTGTTGCTCTAGGCAGCACATTTCCTTAGGGCCTTGGTCTTCACTCTGTGGTGTCCACATCACAGGCTTCCAGGTTCTAATTTGAAAACAATTCCAGTTGCTGTCTGTGTTCCTGCAACTTGAGAAATGGTGAGTCTCCTTTGGTAACTGCTACCTTGGAGCTCTACTTTGTTTTTTCAGTATCTGTTTAGAGAACTCCTGTTTTAATTTGTCTCTGTTAAAAAGCATCCAGTGCATTCACTTTTCTGATATGTGTCTTCCTGTCATCCTGGGCTGAACTTCATGCCACAGTCCTCTAGCATGTGGAAATAGATGCTTTAAAAACTACAAAGTAGTATGTGACCCCCACCCCCACCCACCACCATACTATAGCTCTAATTACATGGAATTTCTTCATTGCTTCTTCTCCTCCTTCTCCTTCTCCTTCTCCTATTTCTTCTTCTTCTTCTTCTTCTTCTTCTTCTTCTTCTTCTTCTTCTTCTTCTTCTTCTTCTTCTTCTTCTTCTTTGTGTTTTTGATTTTTTTTTTAACTTAAATTTGAAACATGCTTGTTTTACATGTCAATCCCAGTTCTCTCATCCTCCCCTCCTCCCCTGTCACCTGCAACCACCATCCCATCCCTTTCTGCTCCCGGGGGGGGGGAGGGATTTTGATAGTCTGTCACATCATTTGGAGCAGAGCCTAGGTATCTAGGCTGAGAGAGTATCCCTCTATGTGGAATGGGCTTCAAAGTCTATTCGGATACTAGGGATAAACACTGATCCACTACCAGAGGCCCATAGACTGCCCAGTGCTCCTAACTAACACCCACATTCAGGGGGTCTGGGTTGGTCATATGCTGGTTTCCCAGCTAGCAGACTGGGATCCATGAGCTTCCCCTTGTTCATGTCAGCTGTTTTTGTGGGTTTCTCCAGCCTGGTTTTGACCTCTTTGCTCATCATTCCTCCATGTCTGCAACTGGATTCCAGGGATTCAGCTCAGTGTTTAGCTGTGGGTTTCTCATTATGCTTCCATCAGCTACTGGATAAAGGCTCTAGGATATCAGATAAGATAGTCATCAATCTTATTATTGGGGAAGGGCATTTAAGGTAGTCTCTCCACTATTGTTTAGATTGTTAGTTGGGGTCATCTTTGTAAATCTCTGGACATTTCTTTAGTGCCAGATTTCTCTTTAAACCTATAATGATTCTATTATGCTATCTCTTTTGCTCTCCTCTATTCTTCCCCTGACTCAATCTTCCTGTTCCCTCAGGTCCTCCTCTCCCCTTATGTTCTTCCCTTCTCTTTCTCTTAACATCTTCTCTCTTTCTCCCATGCTCCCAAATTGCTTGGGAGATCTTGTCACTTTCCCCTTCTCAGAGGGACCATGTGTGTTCTCTTAGGGTCCTTCTTGTTTCCTAGCTTTTCTGGCAGTGTGGATTGTAGGCCGGTGATCCTTAGCAGTATATCCTCTCCAGCATATACTGTCTTTGGTGTTTTTTTATTTTAGCCATTCTGAAAGGAGTAAGATGATATCCCACAGTCGTTTTGATTTGCATTTCTTTGATGACTAAGGATTTTGAACACTTTCTTAAGTGTCTTTCAGCTACTTTGGATTTCTGTATTGCGAATTCTCTATTCAGTTCTGTACCCCAATTTTAATTGGATTTTTTGGTGTTATGGTGACTTGCTTCTTGAGTTCTTTGTATATTTTGGAGATCAGTCCTCTGTCAGATGTAGGGTTGGTGAACATCTTTTCCCAGTCTGTGGGCTGCCATTTTGTCTTGTTGACTGTGTCCTTTGCCTTACAGATGCTTCTCAGTTTCAAGAGGTCCCATTTATTAATTGTTGATCTCAGTGTTATGTTCAGAAAGTGGTCTCCTGTATCAATTCCTTCAAGAGTACCTCCCACTTTCTCTTCTAAGAGGTTCAATGTGGCTGGATTTATGTTGAAGTCTTTGATCTATTTGAACTTAAATTTTGTGCATGGTGATAGATATGGATCTATCTGCAATGTTCTACATATCCACATCCAGTTATGCCAGCACCATTTGTTGAAGATGCTTTTTTCCCCATTGTATAATTTTAGCTTCTTTGTCAAAAAATCAGGCATTCATATATGTGTCTGTTAATATCAGGGTCTTCAATTATAATCCATTGGTCTTCCTGTCTATTTTTGTGCCAATGCCAAGCTGTTTTCAGGACTACAGCTCTATAATAGAGCTTGAATTCAGGGGTGGTAATGCCTCTGGAAGTTTTTATTGTACAGTGTTGTTTTGGCTAGTCTTGTTTTTTTTCCCATATAAAGTAGTCCTTTCAAGGTCTGTGCAGAATTATGCTGCGATTTTGATGGGGATTGCATTAAATTTGTAGATTGCTTTTGGTAAGATTGCCATTTTTACTATGTTGATCCTATCTATCCAAGTGCATGGGAGATCTTTATATTTTCTGGTATCTTCTTTAATTTCTTTCTTGAAACACTCAAAATTTTTGCTGTTCAGATCATTCACTTGTTTGGTTAGCAATACCCTAAGATATTTCATGATGTTTGTGGCTATTATAAAAGGTGATGTTTCTCTAAGTTTTTTTCTTAACCCCTTTATCATTTGTATATAGTAGGGCTACTTATTTTTTTGAGTTAATATTGTATTCTGTCACTTTGCTGAAGGTGTTTATTAGCTGAAGGAGTTCCCTGGGCCACTTATGTAAACTATCATATCATCTGCAAAAAGTGAGCGTTTGGCTTCTTCCTTTCCAATTTGTATCCCCTTGATCTCCTTTTGTTGTCTTATTGCTCTAGCTAGAACTTCAAGTACAATATTGAAGAGACATGGAGAGAGTGGACAGCCTTGTCTTTTTCCTGATTTTAGAGGAATTACATTGAGTTTCTTTCCATTTAGTTTGATATTGGCTATTGGTTTGCTATATATTGCTTTCATTATGTTTAAGTATGTTCCTGTTATTCCTTATCTCTCCAATACCTTAATCATGAAGGGATGTTGGATTTTGTCATAGGTTTTTTTCAGCATCTAGTGAGATGATCATGTGATTTTTCTGTTTCAGTTTGTTTATATGGTGAATTACATTGATGAATTTTCGTATGTTGAACCATTCCTGCACCCCTGGGATGAAGCCTAGTTGGATATGGTGGATGATTTCTCTGATGTGTTCTTGGATTTGATTTGCCAGTATTTTATTAAGTATTTTTGCACCAATGTTCATGAGGTATATTGGTCTGTAGTTCTCTTTCTTAGTTGTGTCTTTGTGTGGCTTGGATACTAAGGTAACTGTAGCTTCATAAAATAGTTTGCCAATGACCCTTTTGCTTCTGTTGTGTGGAACACTTTGAGTAGAATTTATATTAGCTTTTTTAAAAAATGAATTTCTCATAGAATTCTGCACTGAAACCATCTGGCCCTGGGCATTTTTGGTCGGGAGACTTTTGATGACTACTTCTATTTTATTAGGGTTTATAGGTCTATTTAAATTGCTTATTTGTTCTTGATTTAGTTTTGGTAAGTGATATATATCCAGAAAATTGTCCATTTCCATTGCATTTTCTAATTTTATAAAGTACATGTTTTCAAAGTATGACTTGAAGATTTTCTGGATTTCTTCAGTGTCGGTTGTTATGTTCCCCTTTTCTTTTCTGATTTTGTTTATTTGCATGTTGTCTCTCTGCCTCTTGGTTAGTTTGGATAAAGGTTTAACTATCTTGATTTTCTTGAAGAACCAACTCTTTGTTACATTGATTCTTTGTATTGTTTTCCTAGCTTCTACTTTATTGATTTCAGCTCTCAGTGTGATTATTTCCTGGTGGTTGAATTTGCTTCTTTTTGTTCTAGAGCTTTCAGTTGTGCTATTAATTCTCTATAGCAATTATTCTCCAGTTTGTTCATGTGGGCACTGAGTGCTATGAACTTTCCTCTTAGTAGTGTTTTCACATTGTCCCATAAGCTTGGGCATGTTGTGTCTTCATTCTCATTGAATTCTAGGAAGCCTTTAATTTCTCTCTTTATTTTTTTGTTGACCCAGGAATGGTGAAATTGCACATTGTTAAATTTCCATGAGTTTGTAGGGTTTCTGCAATTTGTGTTGTTTTTGAATTCTAACTTTAGAGTATGGTGGTCATATAAGATACAGGGGTTACTCCAATTGTGCCTATTGAGGTTTACTATGTTGCTAGTAATGGTTGATTTTAGAGAAGGTTCCATATGGAGCAGAGAAGAAGGTATATTCTGTTGTGTTTGGATAGATGGATGTTAAACCCAATTGGGTCATAATCTGTTAGTTCCTTTGTTTGATAAATTTCTGTCTGGTGGACCTGTCTAGTGCTGAGAGTGGGGTGTTGAAATCTCCCATTATAAGTTTGTGAGGTTTTATGTGCAATTTGAGTTTTAGTAATGTTTCTTTTACAAATGTGGGTGCCTTTGTATTTGGTGCATAGATATTCAGAATTGAGACTTCATCTTGATGGATTTCTCCTGTGATGAATAAGAAATGCCCTTTTTCATCTCTTTTGATTGATTTTAGTTTAAAGTCTAATTTGTTAGATATTAGGACAGCTACACTAGCTTTCTTCTTAAGGCCATTTGATTGGAAAATCTTTTCCCAACCCTTAACTCTGAGGTAGCTTCTATCTTTGAAGTTGAGGTGTGTTTCTTTTATGCGGCAGAAGGATGTATTCTGTCTTCATATCCATTTTGTTAGCCTGTGTCTTTTTATACGCGAGTTAAGGCCATTAATATTGAGGGAGATTAATGACCTTTGATTGTTAATTCTTGTTTGTTTTGGATTTGTTTTTGTTGTTGGTATTATGTGTGGATTTCCCCCCAATTTTTGTTTTTTGCCTATGTTTTTGTGGGTATAGTTGACTTCCTTGGGTTGGAGCTTTTGTTCCAGAACTTTCTATAGGGCTGGATTATTTGATAAGTATTGTTTAATTCTGGTTTTGTCATGGAATATCTTCGTTTATCTATCTATAGTGATTGAGAGTTTTGCTGGGTATTGTAGTCTGGGCTGGCATCTGTGGTCTCTTATTATTGGTAGAATATCTATCCAGAGTTTCCATGGAGAAGTCAGGTGTAATTCTGATATATGTTATTTGGCCTTTTTCCTTTGGTGCTCTTAATATTCTTTCTTTATTCTGTACATTTGGTGTTTTGATTATTATGTGGCAAGGGAACACTACTCAATTTGGTGTTCTGTAAGCTTCTTGTACTTTCATTGGCATGACTTTCTTTAGGTTGGGAAAATTTTCTTCTATGATTTTGTTGAATATATTTTCTGCACCTTTTAGGTGGGTTTCTTCACCTTCTTCTAGACCTATTATTCTTAAGTTTGGCCTTTTCATGGTGTTACATATTTCCTGGATATTTTGTGTTACGGATTTGTTGGACTTAAGATTTTCTTTGGTCGATGAATCTATTTCTCCTAGTGTATCTTCAACGCCCGAGATTGTCTCTTCCATCTCTTGTATTCTGTTGGTTATGCTAGCATCTGTAGTTCCTGATCATTTAACCAGCTTTTCTATTTCCAACATTTCCTCAGAGTGTTTCTTTTGTTTGTTTGTTTCTATTTCAGCTTTCAAACCTTGCACTGTTTGACTTGTTTCTTACAATTTTTGGGTTGTCTTTCCTTCCATTTCTTTAAAGGATTTTCTCGTTTCCTCTTTTAAGGTCTCTATCATCATCATGAAATTGTTTTTAGTGTCATTCTCTTCTGCTTCATCTGTGTTGGGAAGTTCAGGTTTTGCTGGTGTGGAGTCCCTAGCCTCTGGTTGTGTCATATTGATTTTCTGTTGTTTACTGTGTTTTTATAATGTCATCTACCCATCCCTTCTTCCAGTGTATACTGGTGGGGTCTTTCCCTCTCCAGGTGGGTACAGGACCAAGGTTCTCCCTTTCAGTGGGTGGTGGTGGGACTAGGTCACTGGCAGACTCTGGGTGGGCTGGTCTGCTGGGACAGGTTACTCTGTGCACAGTCCCAGTCCTCAGGAGGCTCCAAGCAGAGCACCAGAATGGGGGGCCATTTTTTTTTTTGATAATTTTTTAAATTTAAATTTGAAACAAGCTTTTTTTACATATCAATTCCAGTTCCCACATCCTCCTATCCTCCCTTGTTCCCCCCACCAACCCCCATCCCATTTCCTTTATGCTCCCCAGGGAGAGTGATACCTTCCATGGGGAGTCTTCAAAATCTGACATATCATTTGGAGCAGAGTCTAAGCCCTCTCCCATCTGTCAAGGCTGAAAGAGTATTCCTCTATGTGGAATGGCTCCCAAAGTCCATTCATTTATTATTATTATTATTATTATTATTATTATTATTATTATTACTATTTTACATGTTGATCCCTCTCCCTGCCTCCCTTCCTCCATTCCTCCCTCCCTTCCTTTTACCCTTTCTCCCCCCTCACATGCACCCTGACCACCCTCACCTCCCATCCCCCCACCCCCATTCCACTTGTAGGGCTATGCCATCCAAGTGGGGTCATGTAAATCTGTCAAGTCATTTGAAGTAGGGTCTAGGACTTCTGTCCTGTCTCTAGGTTAAGGGAGTATCCCTCCATGGGGGATGTGTCTGCAAGGTCCTTTTGTGCACCAGGAATACATCCTGGCTCCACTGTCTGAGGTCCCTTAGACTGCTCAGTCCTTCTAGCTGAGACCCATATTCAGGGGGTCTGAGTCAGTCCCATGCTGGATTCCCAGCTATCAGACTGAGGGCCCATTAGCTCCTCCTTGTTCAGGTCAGCTGATATGTTTCTGTAAGCTGGTCTTGCCCTCTCTCTCTGCAAAAGTCCATTCATATAGCCAGAACTCAGAAGCAAACTAAATGCCTCTCAACTGGAGAATTGATGGAGAAAATATGGTGCATTTACGCAATGAAGTACTACTCAGTGGGGGAAAAAAACTAAAAAACAAAACAAACAAAAAACAATGGAATCTTGAGATGCACATGCAAATGGATGGAACTAGAAGAAATTATCCTGAGTGAGGTAGCCGAGTCACAAAAAGACAAACATGGTATGTACTCACTCATATATGGATTTTAGACATAGAGCAAAGGATTACCAGCTTACAGTCCACACAACCAGAAAAGCTAGGAAACATGGAGGACCCTAAGAGAGACATACATGATTCCCCATATAAGGGGAAAAAGACAAGATCTCCCAAGAAAATTTGGAGCATGAGGGGAGGTGAGAGAGAGTTAGGAAGAAGAGGAGGGGATAGGTGGGCATGAGGGAGGGGGAAGATTGAGTCAGGGAAAAAATAGAGGAGTGCAACAAAAGAAATACAATAATAGAGGGATCCATGATAGGTTTAAAGAGAAATCTAGCACTAGGAAATGTCCACAGATCTACAAGGATGGCCCAAACTAGCAACCTAAATAATACTGGCGAGGCTACCCTAAGTGCCCTCCCCCAATAGTGAGACTGATGACTACTTTATGTGCCATCCTAGATCTCTCATCCAGCAGCTGATGGAAGCAGAAGCAGACACCCACAGCTATGTGACATGTAAAACATTGTCTTGTGATCATGTGGCTGTGATTTCTGGCATTTGGCATCCACCTAGAATTGTGTAACAGTACTGTATTGTGCTATAGTTTGAATGCTAAATATCCTACCAAGATGCATGCATTAAAGACTTGGTCCCTAGGGTAACATCAGTGGGAGCTGTCAGAACTTTTTGGAGTTGGGGCCTGGTGGGAGACTCCTAGGTCACTGGAGAAATGACTTTGAGGTGGGTATGGGTCTCTTGTATCATGGGTGCTGCAGTAAGCTTTTAGCTTTGTCACATGGTCCTCCCATAATAGGTTGCCTCACTATAGGCCCAAAGTAATGGGGCCAAGCAAGCATGTTAGCATCTTCAAACCTGAAAGGCAAAACAACCCTTTGTACTGTAGCATCAAGAAGCCAACTATGCATGCTGAGCAGTCCTAGCATAGAAAATCATCAAAGTGTATTCCTTCTGAATGCAACTACCTCACACCATTTGAAGTAGAAAAACCAAACCATTACAAATTGAAGACCATCTGCAGATACTGCTGCAAAGATATTTTTAGATGTGGTCAACATTTCCATTAGTAGACTCTGAGTAAGCAGATTTTCCGTGATGTAGACATGCTGTTCTGATCCAGTCAGATCCATCCGATTAGACCCACTGGAGCAAGATCTGACATTTGGGGAAGAGGAGTAATTTGACCTCCTGAATGCAACATGGATACCCTGCCCGATTTTCCAGTCTTCTGGAATCACCCTTCAGAGTCAACTCTTTTGTCAATGTCTACTCTGGTGGCTTTCCATATGGAGTTTTGATTTGCTGACTCTGAACTCTTTCATTGTTCTGTTTATCTGAAGAATCCTATTATCACAGTGAATGTGGAGCTCTGGCCAAGTGTTTTAACGAGTACCCACGTGATTACAATGAGTTAACCAACATATGAGGCTTTCAGGTGAGGGACAGCAGAGCAAAGGATGTAGTAGAAATGGGCATGCAATACTTTGAACAGTTGGTTCATTAGTGTTTACTTTAATCACCATTCCCCATGTGCCTGCCCTGAGTCTGGGATACACCCTTGCAGTGGGAGTATTGTAGCCCTTGAGATAATCCAAGCAGCTCTTTCTAGAGAACTAAGGTGTCATTTAAAGATTTGTAAGATGTAACTTCTTGAACAATGAAACAAAAAACATTGTATCCATTTTAAAGTCCTACCACCACCTCCTTCTTTCACAATGTCATTCGGCTCTAATAATAACAGCATACTTCTGTGCAGAGATTCCCCACACTGAGAACACAGTTTTGACAAAGTCAGGTTTCAATTTTTTAAATTTTAGACTTTTTCTCTTATTCAGTAAAAGTATTTTACTAAATCAATTCAAGAAGCACTTAGTCCTTGCTGCTCGTTGTGTTAAGTAACTCTTTTCAGAAGTTAGCAATTCAGGGAAGAAAAGTTTGATAGTTACCTAACCACAAAAGAGCAGACAATAAAGGACTATGGCACCTGGGAGGCAAAAGCATGCAGCTCTGTGCATTCCAGGCCAGCTGAGGCTACAGAGTAAGACCCTGACTCATGCAAACAATCAAAGAGGCTGAAGATGCTTAGGCCTAAATAGAACATGTATAGTGCACCCCCTCCTCCAAAGGGTCAGAGGTCATTGAGGAAAAGGACGTGGAAAAAGCATAAGAGCCAGAGGCTGTGCATGAATGCAGTGTCTCTGGACATGGCAGGACAATTGCACATATGAACTCACAGAGTGTGACATCATGTGCAAGACCTGTGCAAGCCCAAGTCAGACTAAATTCTAGCATGGATGGGGGAGCCTGGCACAAATTCTACCCTCAGTGAAGGAGCTATTTGGCAGTCTTTCACTGCTTGGAGAAGGAGGGTCAGTTTTCTCTAAGAGTGTACTCCTTCATAATTATATGTAATGCTTACTTCAGCAATCAAATTGGCCTTGATGGGGGAAAAAGGTGGGATGAAAAGAGGGAATAGATCTGGGAGGAGTTAGAGGTAGGGGGTATGATCAAATTACACTGTATGAAATTATCAAAGAACTAACAACAACAACAACAACAAAATCATGGCAGAAATGTTCAAGAGGTATAGACGTGGTGTTCATATTTGTCGATGTGGTGTTTATGGATATGGTGTCTAGGAATATAGAATAAGCACTACTCCAAACTTGGTGCTAGAAAGCAACTCTTCTTTATTATTATTAATAATATAATTTAAAAATTTTACATGTGGATCCCAGTTTCCTCTCCCTTCCTCCCTCTAGCCCTCCTTCCCTCCCTCCGTCCCTCCGTCCCTCCGTCCCTCCGTCCCTCCGTCCCTCCGTCCCTCCGTCCCTCCCTCTCCCTCCCTCCCTCCCTCCCCCCTCCCTCCCTCTCTCCTTCCGTTTCTCCCTCCCTCCTTCTTTCTCCTGTGACATGCACCCTGACCAACCTCCCTCCCATCCCCCCACCCCCATTCCACTTGTAGGGCTATGCTATCCAGATTGGGTCATATAAATCTGTCAAGTCATTTGAAGTAGGGACTAGGACTTCTCTCCTGTCTCTAGGTTAAGGGGGTATCCCATCATGGGTGATGTGTCTGCAAGGTCCTTTTGTGCACAAGGAATAGATCCTGTTTCTACTGTCTGAGGTCCCCCAGACTGCTCAGTCCTTCTAGCTGAGACCCATATTCAGGGGGTCTGAGTGAGTCCCATGCTGGGTTCCCAGCTATCAGTCTTGGGGGGAGGCATTAGCTCCTCCTTGTTCAGGTCAGCTGTCTTCCTGTGTTTCTGCAACCTGGTCTTGTCTCCTCTCTTTGCATCTGGTTTCTAGTTCGACTCAGTGTTTGGTTATGGGTGTTTGCTTCTGTTTCCAACAGGTACTAGATGAGGGCTCCATGATGGTGGATAATTTAGTTGATCTCACTATCAGGAAAGGACATTTATGGTAGTCTTTCCATGGTTGCTTGAATTATTAGTTGGAGTAGGTCTTGTAGCTCTCTAGACAGAAAGCAACTCTTCTAATGGACACTACTCCATATCAGACTTCGCTTGGGTTGATATGTATACTGACTAGTATTTTTTTAAATTAATACATTTTATTTAAATTAGAAACAATCTTATTTTACAGATTAATCCCAGTTCCCTCTCCCTCCCATGGGTCCCACCAACCTCCCCACCCATTACCCCATCCACTCCATAGGGAGCATGAGGCCTTCCATGAGGGATCATCAAAATCTGTCAAGTTATTTGGGGTAGGGCCTAGGCCCTCCCTCCCCTGTGTCTCTAGGCTAAGGAAGTAACCCTCCATGGGAAATAGGCTTCCTAAATGCGTTTGTGAACTAGGGATACATCCTGATTCCACTGCCAGAGGCTCCATAGACTGCATAGTCTTCCTAGCTAGCACCCACATTCAGGGGGCCTGGTTTGGTCTCATGTTGGTTCTCCAGCTGTCAGACTGAGGTCCAAAAGTTCCCACTTTTTCAGGTCAGCTGTTTCTGTGGGTTTTTCCAGCATGATCTTGTCCTCTTTGTTCATCACTCCCCACTCTCTGAAGCTGGATTCCAGGAGTTTGGCTCAGTGCTTAGTTGTGGATCTCTTCTGCTTCCATCAGCTACTGGATGAAGGCTCTAGGATGGCATTTAAGGTAGTCATCATTCTTATTACAGGGGAAGAGCATTTAAAGTAACCTGTCCACTATTGCTTAGATTCCTAGTTGGAGTCATCCTTGTGAATCTCTGTATAGTTCCCTAGTGCCAGATTTCTCTTAAACTTATAATGGCTCCCTGTATTGATGTGTCTCTTTAATTGCTCTCTTCTCTATTCATTTCCCCATTCAATCTTCTCGATTCCTCATGTTCTCCTCTCCCACATCTTTTCCCCTCCTCTTTCTCCTACCTCTTTTCCCCCATCCCCCATACTCCCAATTTGTTCAGGGGTTCTTGTCCCTTTCCCCTCCACCTGGGGACCATGTATGTCTCTATTACTGTCCCCCTTGTTTCCTAGCTTCTCTGGAGGTATAGATTGTAGTCTGATAAACCTTTGCTTAATGTCTAATATCCATATATGAGAGAAAACATGCCATGTTTGTCTTTCTGTTGACTGGGTTACCTCACTCAGGATGGTTTGTTTCTTCTAGTTTCACCCATTTGCCTGTGAGTTTCAGGATTTCATTTTTTTTCCCACTGAGTAGTACTCCATTGTGTAAATGTACCACATTTTCTCCATCCGTTCTTCAGTTAAGGGCATCTAGGTTGCTTCCAAGATCTGGTTATTACAAGTAATGCTTCTATGGACACAGATAAACAGATGTCCTTGTTGCATGAAATGTGCATCACTTGGGTACACACTCAAGAGTGAGGTAGACTGGTTCCAATTTTCCAGAGTAACTGCCATACTGATTTCTAAAGTGGCTGTACAAGTTTGCACTCCCACCAGCAGTGGAGAAGTTTTCCCTTTTCTCCACATCCTCTCTAGCATAAGCTGTCATTGGTGTTTTTCATTTTAGCCATGCTGATGGAAATAAAATGATATTTAAGAGTTGTTTTGATTTGCATTTCCCTGATGGCTAAGGATGTAGTGAGTATGTTTTCCCGCCAGCATGTAGTTAGTTGTTTTCCGCCAGCCTACCTGGTCCCACTGCTGCACCAGCCCCAAATAACATGCAGAGACTCTGTATTTGATACAATGCTGTTGGCCAGTTAGCTATCATTATTTATTGGCTACCTCTGTTTTAATGATTAACCCATTTCTACTATTCTAAGTATTTCCACGTGGCTCATCTTACCGGCCAGAGCGTCTGGCATGCTACCTCTCTGGGCTCTCCATGTTGACTCCTCCCTCCTACTTCCTCTTTCCTCCTTCTAATCTCCTAGCCGCACCTATCTTGCTTTCCTATTGGCCAACAGGGCTTTATTCATTAACCAGTATGAGAACATATTTACAGAATAACATCTTCCATCATAAGGATGTTGAACAATTTCTTAAGTGTCTTTCAACAATTTTAGAATCCTCTATTGAGAATTTTCTATTTAGTTCTGTACCCCAACTTTTAATTGAATTATTTGTTGTTTTGGTGACTTGATTCTTGAGTTCTTTGTATACTTTGGAAATCAGCCCTCTGTCAGATGTGGAGTTGGTGAATATCATTTCCTGTTCTGTGGGCTGCCATTTTGTCTTGTTGACTGTGTCTTTTGCCTTCAGAGAAAGCTTTTCAGTCTCAGGAGGTCCCATTTATTAATTGTTGATCTCAGTGTCTGAGCTACTGGTGTTACCAATTTGTTCAAGGGTACCTCCCACTTTCTCTTCTAAGAAGTTCAGTGTGGCTGGATTTATGTTGAGGTCTCTGATCCATTTGGAATTAAGTTTTATGCATGGCCATAAACATGTGTCTATTTGCAGTCTTCTACACACCAATATCCAGTTGTGCCAGCACCATTTGTTGAAGACATTTTTTCCCCATTGTATAATATCAGCTTCTTTGTCAAAAACCAGGTGTTCATAGGTGTGCAGGTTAATATCAGGTCTTCAATTTGATTCCATTGGTCTACCTGTCTGTTTTTGTACCAGTACCAAGCTGTTTCTATTACTATAGCTCTATAATAATAAAGTCAGAAGTGGTGATGCCTCCAGAAGTTTCTTTATTGTACAGTGTTGTTTTGGTTACCCTGGGTCTTTTGTTTTTTCACATAAAGTTGAATATTGTCCTTTCTAGATTTGTGAAGAATTGTGCTGGGATGTTGATGGGGATTGAATTGAATTTGGAGATTGCTTTTCGTAAGATTGCTGTTTTTACTGTGTTGATTCTACCTATCCAAGAACATAGGAGATCTTCCCGTTTTCTGTTTATCTTCTTTAATTTCTTTCTTTAGTGACTCATAGTTCTTGTCATATAGGTCTTTCACCTGTTTGGTTAGAGCTACCCCAAGATATTTTATGTTGTTTGTTGCTATTGTAAAGGGTCATGTTTCTCTGATTTCTTCCTCAGCCCCTTTAATGTTTATATATAGTAGGGCTACTGATTTTTTTTGAGTTAATCATGTATCCTGCCTCTTTGTTGAAGGTGTTTATCTGCTGTAGGAGTTCCTTGGTAGAATTCTTTGGGTTACTTATGTAAACTATCATGTCATCTGCAAATAATGAAAATTTGACTTATTCTTTTCCAATTTGTATCCCCTTGATCACAGTTTGTTGTCTTATTTCTCTAGCAAGAACTTCCAGTATAACATTGAAGAGATATGGAGAGTCTGGACAACCTTGTCTTGTTCCTGATTTTAGAGGAATCGCATTTAATTTCTCTCTCTTTTACTTGATTTTGGCTGTCAGTTTGCTGTAAATTGCCTTTATTATGTTTAGGTATGTTCCTGTTATCCCTAATCTTTCTAAGACTTTTATCATGAAGGGGTGTTGAATTTTGTCAAAAGCTTTTTCAGCATCTAGTGAGATGATCATGTGATTTTTCTTTTTCAGTTTGTTTATGTGGTGGATTACATTGATGGATTTTTGTATGTTGAACCATCCCTGCTTCTCTGGGATGAAGACTTTTTGATCATGGTGGATGATTTCTCTGATGTGTTCTTGGATTCAATTTGCTAGTATTTTAGCATTAATGTTCATGAGGGAGATTGGCCTATAGTTCTCTATCTTAGTTGTGTATTTGTGTGGTTTTGGTACTAAAGGTAATTGTGGAACAATTGGAGGAGTATTGGTATAAGCTCTTCTTTGAATTTCTGGTAGAATTCTGCACTAAAACCGTCTGTGGGCTTTTTTTTGTTGGTTGGGAGACTTTTGATGAATGCTTCTATTTCATTAGGGGTTATAAGTCTATTTAAATTGCTTATCTGTTCTTGATTTAATTTTGGTAAGTGATATATATCTAGAAAATTGTCCATTCCCTTTACATTTTTGAATTTTGTGGAGTATAGAGTTTCAAAGTATGACCTGATGATTTTCTGGATTTCCTTGGTGTCTGTTGTTATGCCCCCTTTTCATTTCTGATTTTGTCAATTTGCATGCTCTCTTTCTCTCTGCTTTTTGGTTAGTTTGGATAGGGGTTTGCCTATCTTGTTATTTTTCTCAAAGGACCAACTCTTTATTTCATTGATTCTTCATATTGTTTTCTTTCTTTATTGATTTTAGTTCTCAATTTGATTATTTCCTGGAGTCTACTCCTCCTGGGTGAGTTTGCTTCTTTTTGTTCTAGAGCTTTCAGGTGTGCTGTTAATTCTCTAGTGTGGCAATTCCCCAGTTTCTCCATGTGGGTGGGCACTGAGTGCTATGAACTTTCCTCTTTCTGCTTTTAGAGTGTCCCATATGTTTGGGTATGTTGTGCCTTCATTTTCATTGAATTTTATGAAGTCTTTGATTTCTTTCTTTATTTCCTCCTTTACCCAAGAGTAGTGAAGGTGAGCACTGTCCAATTTCTATGAGTTTGTAGGATTTTTTGCAATTTGTGTTGTTGCTGAATTCTAATTTTAAGGCATGGTGGTCTGATAAGATACAGGGGGTTATTCAATTTTTTTTTGTATCTCTTGAGATTTGCTTCATTGCTGTGTATGTGGTTGATTTTCGAGAAGGTTCCATGTGGTGCTAAAAGAAGGTATATTCTTTTGTGTTTTGGTGCAATGTTCTATAGATGTCTGATAAGCCCAATTGGGTCATAACTTCTGTCAGTTACTTTGTTTCTTTGTTAAGTTTCTGTCTGGTAGTCTTGTCTAGTGGTGAGAGTGTGGTGTTGAAGTCTCCTACCATAAGTGTATGGGGTTTAATATGTGATTTGAATTTTAGTAATTTTTTTTATGAATGTGGGTACATAGCTGTTCAGAAATGAGACTTCATCTTGATAAATTTTTCCTGTGATGAATATGAAATGTCCTTATTCATTTCTTTTGATTGATTTTAGTTTAAAGTCTAATTTGTTAGATATTAGGACAGCTACACTAGTCTTCTTCTTAGGGCCATTTGATTGGAAAAATCTTTTCTCAACCTTTAACTCTGAGGTAGCTTCTATCTTTGAAGTTGAGGTGTGTTTCTTGTATGCAGCAGAAGGATGGATTCTGTCTTCATATCCATTTTGTTAGCCTGTGTCTTTTTATACACGAGCTAAGGCCATTAATATTGAGGGAGATTCATGGCCTGTGATTGTTGATTCTTGTTTGTTTTAGATTTGTTTTTGGTCATGATACTGTGTTTCCCCCTTTTCTGGCTTTTGGTAAGGTGGGATTATCTATTGCTTATGTTTTTGTGACTGTAGTTAACTTTCTTGGGTTGTAGTTTTCCTTCCAGAACTTTGTGTAGGTCTTGATTTGTGGCTATGTATTGTATAAATATAGTTTGTCATGGAATGTCCTTCTCCATCTATAGTGATTGAGAGTTTTGCTGGTTATAATAGTCTGGGCTGCCATCCATGATCTCTTAGTGTTTGTAGAATATTTATCCAGGCTTTCAGAGTTTCCATGGAGAAGTCAGGTGTAATTATGATAGGTCTGCCTTTATATGTTCCTTGGCCCTTTTCCTTTGCTGCTCTTAATATTCTTTCTTTATTCTGTATTATTCTGTATTGTTTTGATTATTATGTGGTGTGGGAACTTTTTTTTTTTGTCCAGTCTATTTGGTGTTCTGTAAGTTTCTTGTACTTTCATAGGCACGTACTTCTTTAGGTTAGGAGATTTTTCTTCTATGATTTTATTGAGTACGTTTTCTGCACTTTTGAGTTGGGTTTCTTCACCTTCTTCTATACCTGTTATTCTTAGGTTTGATCTTTCATGGTGTCACATATTTCCTGGATATTTTGTGTTAAGGCTTTGTTGGATGAATCTATTTCCTCTAGTTTATCTTCAGCACTCAAGATTCTCTTTTCCATCTCTTGTATTTTGTTGGTTATGCTTGCATCTGTAGTTCCTGATTGTTTACCCAGCCTTTCTGTTTTCAGCATTCCCTCAGTTTGTGTTTTGTTTATTGTCTATTTCAGGTTTCAGGTCTTGAACTGTTTGAATTATTTTCTTCATCTGCTTGATTGTTTTTTCTTGGCTCCCCTTGCTTTCTTTAAGAGATTTGTTTATTTTTGCATTTTTGGCTTGTTTGTTCTCCAATTTCTTTAAGGGATTTTCTCTTTGAGGGCCTCTATCATTTTCATGAAGTTGTTTACAAAGCTAGAGTTATCTGAAAGAAGGAATCCTTAGTTGAGAAAATGCCTTCATAATATCTGGCTTTAGGGCATTTTCTTTATTAGTGATTGATGGGGGGTCCAGCCAATTTTGAGTGGGAACATCCCTGGCCTGGTAGTCCTGAGTTCTAAAAGAATGCAGGCTGAGCAAGCCATGTGTAGCACACCATTGTGCAGTACCCCCTCATCGCTTCTGCATCAGCTTCTGCTTTCAGGTTCCTGCCCTGTTTGGGTTTCAGTCATGACTTCCTTCAATGCTGAACTGTGATATGGAAGCATAAGCCAAATAAGCCCTTGCCTCCCCAAGTTTCTTTGGTCAGAGTGTTCATACCACAACTAAGACAATGGTTTTTGTGTAAGATTATAGGATGAGCTCACAAAATGACCTGTTGTCCAGGCCTCACTACAGGTCCTACATTTGGTCTTTACTGTCTGCAGTTTTACTTGGTGGCAGACTTATTGCTGATAAGTAGTAATAAAGTCATTTGAGGGAGATACCATTGAATATTATTTTTAAAGATTTGTTTTGTTTTTATTTATGTGTACATCTGTGTGCCTGTATAAGTACATTAATCAAGGTGTCCATAGAGGCCAGAAGAGAGTGTCAGACCTTTGTAGCCAGAGTTCAAGGTGTTTGTTAGCTGTCTGGAGTGGGTGATGGCAACCAGACTTGCATCTTCTGGAAGGACAGCAAGAACTCTTAATTTGGGGCCTCCTCTCTAGCCCCATCTCTGAGTCTGGATCCCATACTTACTGAAGCTTCAAAGGATCCTAATGTTTTCTATTCACCCCAAGTTAGCTTTTGAAAAAAAATTAAAAAGTGCATTTTATGTGTATGGGTGTTTTGCCTACATATATGTCTGTGAACCATGTGTATGTAGAGACCAGAAGAGGGCATCAACTCTCCAAGGACTGAGGTTACAGGTGGTCGTGAGCTGCCATGTTGGTGCTAAGTGTTGAACCCAGATCCTCTGGAGGGCAGCAGCTAGTGGTCATAATCTTTGAGTCGTTCCTCCAGCTCTAACCCCAGTTAGTTTTACTACACATGGCTTTCCTCATATATAAATCACATTAGCTTTATCAGAGGTATACTCAGAGGTTTGTTTCCTCCTAAAAACTCACCTACTCACAGGAGAGGAGAAAGTGCTGTGAGGAGTCTGGGAAGGCCACACAGTGGTGGAGGAATCCATTAACCTTATTGGTTACAAAGGAGACCAGCAAAGATCTCATCATTTCAGCCTTAATTAAACACCCAAGTTAGCAGAAAGGGCACATGTTGTACATTTTCTAAGCTTGAGTGACTCTTTTCGATGATCCCTTCCTACCATTCCAAGTCTTCCCATTGCAGTTACCCTCAAGCATTGTTGTCAATACTGGCAGATGCGCTTCCTTCATCTTCGGTGATGATGGATGATGAGTTTCACTTAAGAGGATGCCCTTATTTCCCCTCAATGGTCCTGTGACTCTCTTGTTATTATTTGGAGACACAAAAGTGAAACATAGCCTTCTACTTATGTGGTGACCTAACTCCTTTTTTCCTGTTTATATGTTGTTTTGTTAGTTCTTTCCCAACCTCCTATCAGATCTTCCCCTCTTTAGTTCCCTCTCTGCCATAGACATATTCATATAGTAACATAAATATGTTACATAAATGGTATATAACATGTAATAACATGAATATATCTATAGGCAAGGGGGAAGCTACTTTTAAACCACCATTTGGTAGAACACAGGGAGCTTGCATCACCAGGATCCCAACCTTCTCCTTATTCCCTTTCTGTTCTGTAGAATTCGGGAGATGAGAACTACATTTCCCAGAGTACCCGGCAGTCACAAACTTGAATGTAATTTAGTCCTGTCATTGAGGCACTTCAATGTGATTTGGAGATTGTGAATAAAATGAAATACCATGAAACCAAACTGACATGATCTGACAGCCACGGAGCTCCATGCTTTCTTTGTGGTAGGGCTGTGGCTTGCTTCTGCTTTTATCCACAGGCTTCCTGCTTTTACAGCACCTTGGTCATGGTAAGGCCACGTAGCTTCCTTGGTGGCCTGATTCTGTTATGGCCTTGGGAGCCATTCCTGAAAGCTGAGCCTTGAGTCTGTCTTTTTTAAACTTCCCATTTATTTGCAAGCCATTTTATAACTTGTCATAAAAAATTCTCTTTCCCCTTAAACTGGCTAACAAATGTGGGCATAGCATTGAGAGGATTCTGTACCATGAACTGGCATCAGGTGAACATGGGTGGTGACAGAACATGACCCCACTCATGAGTGGCTTGGAGGGGCAGTGATTGGAGGAGTGTATCATTGGGCAGGATTCTGACCATTGTGTTTGTGCTTGTGTTCACTGGGCTTGCAGAAACAGATGTCCCGACCCATAGACAAGGGCAAATGATTTGACCAGACTCTCAAAGATTTAGAAGGAACATATTTGATTTTCAGTGACAAGGAAGTCTGAGGCAGAGATGTGTGGATTAACCTCTCCAAATGTGTGTGTCCTATGTGAATGCTAACCAGAGAGTGGCATCAGTGAGGATGATCTAATTACTCAGGAGGATATTGGATCAGTTCTATACAATTCTGTTGGTGTTTTCATTAGCATCCGTCCTTGCTGAATGGGTTCATGCACCAAGTCACCATAGCAGTAGGGTAAGAGATAGTTGTAAACACTGGCTTTCATGTACCAAAGGGAATGGGGGCTACAGCATAGCTGATTTCCCAACCTGCCAACAGTAAGGCTAATTCTCAGTCTTTAATATTCTATTACCTCTCAAGAGAACCAGCTGGTGACTGTCAGCAGATTGATGACATTGGATCACTTCATCTGTGGACAGGGCAACACTTATTCTCACGTTTACTTTGGATTCAGCTTCCCTATTTCTGCCAAAATCATCATCTGTGAGCTCTTGGAATGTTTTGTTCCATTCAGTATTGCTTCTGACCAATGGACTTATTATAGCCAGTGAAGAGTAGCAGGTGGTTCCTGCTCATGTAGTTTACTGATCCTCAGAGTTTCCCCAACACCCAGAAGAAGCTGGCCAGAAACGATGGTGGAATGGCCTTTTGAGGGCCAGCTGGTTGAGAACACCAGGCAAGGTCCTTAGAATCACAATGTTGCTGTAAATCCTCAAATAATGTTTATAGAATTTTTGTTCTTTTAGTTGGGGTTCCAGTATCCAAGAGATGAAGGGAAATGCCCCAGTTCACTTTAGTCCTGAAATCTTTGTTTCCCGCCCCAGTGATTTTGAATTCTCTTAGTTTAGAAGATTTAGTCTCACCAGGTGTCCCAGGAATGGTTCTGAGAAGCTGGGCTTCGATGTTGCTCTCTGGATACTTGAGTTTCGCATGCTGGAGAATAAATAAGCTGTGGTGGGCATGGGGTGGAGGCAAGAAGCACTGAACTGGTTAAGGTAACTTTGTGAGCCACTTATTGAGGGTTGTTACTAAACAGCAGGTGCAGCAAGGAGTACCTCTGAGGTGAAGTGCATGCTGAAGCCAAGGGAACTTGGGCTTAGTAATGAAAGAAGGAAGTTACCAGCCTCAACTTTGACTACTTGACTAGTTGCAGTAAAAAGAATTGTATTATTATTAGTATTTCCTCCTTACTTTAATATTCTTTCTCCCTTCTACTTTCCTACCATCTTAACCTCTTATCATATTAGCTAAGTTGCAGGACACAAAAAGAGATACTATAGTTTATCCCAGGATGGTATCCACAATACCTATTCTCTGCTTACTCCACTTCTTAGGGAGATAAAATAGCTTTGTGTGTTTTAGAGGAAGGGTCACCTGTGTCGGTTTGAACAGCAGTTGAGCGTAGTTAGATAGATCCATGACTTGGTCACTGCTTTATTGGAACACAGACCCATCTAAGAAGGCTGAATGCCCCAGGGAGGACTTCAAAGCTTTGTTATGGATTGCCTAGGCTTTCCTTGTCTGTGGTTTGGGATTAGGATGATGCTAGGATTGGCTACAAAACAAATGTGTGTAGGGTTTGGAAGTAGGTGCAGTAGGCGATAAGGTCTGAAGGTTGGTGGAGGGCACAGCTCCCATTGCCCTGTGTGGTAGCTGCCCTGTTTTTACGTCTCATTAACATGACAGACTCCATCCTTCTCCATCTCCTATTGATTATACCCCTTTGGTTTCTTTGAATCTCAGGTCATCTATGTGTGTAGCTCCCTAGTAAAGGATGCTAGTGTTTTCTGCATATCCAGTGAGGGCAGCTTCCAGTTATCCTCATGGGTTCTCTGCTACACACTCACCTCCTTTTTGCCAATGAGTTTTGAAACGTCCAGAAAATTCAGACCTTCACCAGAAATAGAAGGCACAACCTCTTGCTAAATTCTTTACCAGTTCTATAATTGCATAAAGTCAGTGCCTATACTAATTTTTTTATTCCACATTGATTTTCTGTTAAAACCCAGCCTAACATAAATTAATTCTTTAGAAAAAAACCAAACCAAAAAAAAAAAAAAAAAAACCCAAACCCGGATTAGTGTAATTTACAGCCTTCTACAAATGAACAAACATTCAGTGAGTGGAATTTAGCAGTTTAAGATTTCATTCTGGGTTGCCTCAGCAAACACTTGTTCCCTAAACCCTTGTCACTCATTCATGAGTACAGCTATTGTATGTGGGCAGCAGCAGAGAGTTTATGGGGAAAACAGACATGCATAGCAAATGTGGCTTGTATTGCTGCTGTCCCACTAAAATGTCATCTCGAGGTTCCCGAGTAATAGCAACTGGGGACTGTAGTTGCTTAAGCCAGGCAACACTTGTTCTCATCCTATCAAATATCTCCGTAGGTAGTGGACATTGGCATTGCTATGTATCACCAAGAAAGTGAGCCTGTAGAAGTGTGGTTCTGGTTTTATGTGTGTGCTTCCCTCTAGCTCTCTTCAATAGCCAGACTATTATTATTATTATTATTATTATTACTACTACTACTACTACTACTACTACTACACATGGAGGTATTGATAAATATTTGCTAAATAACTGGGTGTTTTGGTTCATTTTAAGATATTTGTTGATTTTTGAGATTATTTCACATTTATATCTCTTTTAATTTTTTTCTTCCCTTCACTGGCATTTTGTTCAAGACCACCAGCTTTCCACGATACATGTTCTCTGCTTACTCCCTCTCTTAGGGTTATGTTTATTTTTAAAATCAATATGGAAAGCATACTTAAAATACCCAGGGAATACTGCAGTTACTTGTGAACTGACATTGAAAAAGTGAAGCTCACGTCTATTCTTCTGTCATTTCCTTCAAGTACCACCATTGTCACGAAGACACCTTTCAAAGTTTTGGCTACCTCTTTTGCCTTCCAAAGTGAGCATCGTTGCTCAAGCTCCACATGCCCACAACAGAACTTGAGAACACCCTCAAACCTTTCTTCACAGGCTCCATCAGCCTTTCATTCCTAAGTCTTCTGGTCCACATGTAACTGCTCTTCACTGGTTTATATCCTCCTTGGTTGTGTATCTTTGGTACTCCACTAGCAGCTGGTGCTGTCTCTGCAGTCTAGAATGTCCTCATTCTTTCTGTAATTGGAATTTCTTGGTCAGCAGATCTTTACACTGGAAGGGCCAAAGTTCACCCAGTAATGATAAATTGCTGATTTTTTCTTGTTTCTTCCTTGCACATTCTGTGTCTCACATCATGTCAGTTGTCGCCTTTTCCAGTAGACTGTCATCTATTACTCAATAGACTGTCATCTATTTCCCTGTAGACTGTCATCTGTTTCTCAGTAGACTTTCATCTATTTCCCTGTAGACTGTCATATATTTCTCAGTAGTCTGTAATCTATTTCCCAATAGACTGTCATCTATTTCTCAGTAGACTCTCATCTATTTCCCTATAGACTGTCATCTGTTTCCCTGTAGACTATTATATGTTTCTCAGTAGACTATTATCTATTTCCCTGTAGACTGTCATCTATTTCCCTGTAGACTGTTATATGTTTCTCAGTAGACTCTTATCTATTTCCCTGTAGACTGTCATCTGTTTCTCAGTAGACTGGCATCTATTTCCCTGTAGACTACCATCTCATTCAGATGCTTATCCATCATTGTGTTTCTGATGGATAAGAAACACAATGAGTGGCACATAACACAGTAAATGATCACTGAAGGTGCTAAGGAAATCTTTCTTTAAAATTACCCAGGATGACCAAGGAAGCACTTACCCAGAGAACAGTCTGAATACAAAGCAAGGGAGAAAGAGAACCTGTCAGCTGGGACACAAAACCTAGGGTGCCAGGCATACTTGCTCAAGATCCAGGCTGGTAAGAATAGGGGAGTCAAGGAGATTTATGCAAAGAGGGCATAGCCCTCAGCTAGCAGGATGTGTGGGACACTGATTCTCACGCTGGAACTGAAGAAAGTAAGTGCCTGTCACGTTTTGAAAGAGTCTAGTGTTGACTTGTCCCAGCACTGGACATAGCTGTATTCTGTCTTGAAGTCTCCTTTATGCCACAGTCTCTCAGGTGTAAATGACAAGAGTAGATGAAAGATTACAAAAGTTGGAAGGACTTACTGGACACTTCACTTTCTCTCTATGGTCCTCCCTCTCTCATGACTCAATGGCCATGTTTCTACAGTATCCCATGGTATCCCATGAAAGGGAACTTGTAGCAGCTGTTCCCTTATGACTCTGAGTCACTGGAGAGAGGCCTTGGGCTTGTATACATGAGCAGGCCCCTTTGATCTGGTGACTCTGTTATTTTGAAAAACTTTTTATTTTTTTTTTTCCAAAACAGAGAGGAAATGAAGTTTACTTTTTTGAGCAGAGATAGTGGTGAAGTGAGTTATTTGTGACTTACTGTAAAATACCGCCAGGAGCAACAAGGACAGCGGTAGGAAAGTGTGTTCCAGTGAGAGCTGGGACTGACACTGGCTAAAACCACATCCTCCATGGAAAATACTAACTTGTGAGTAGAAGCGAATTCACCTCTCTGTCCAGACCTCAGGATTTAAACACTGGGAAACAGGATGATTTTGATGAAGTGTTTCGTAGAAGGTGGGTTATTTTTCATGATGCTCGCTTGTCTTGCTCAGGCATTTTAATTTAGGGTTATCAGCAGTAGGATACTTTCTCTACAAAAATATGTCCTCTGTACCTTACATTTTCAGATTTTCATACTCAGAACTGCGCATTTAACTGTCAGGTACATCCTGTTGTCAGTTAAAAAAAAAAACAAAAAACCAATGATTCTGTATAAAGTTTCCACACAGCTAGACAGGCTGCTTGTTGCCCACACTTTCTCTCAGAATGTTAAGCTTTACTGTAGGTGTCACGATGTTGCAGGGCTGAGTGGATAAATTTTGGTGCTGTTTTTTTGACCCAATCTAGCTACAGTCTGTTTAGATTTAGCTTGCATGTCTGCTGTCGTTGGCACCTTTATTTTTTCGCTTGGCACTGTTCTATGTATGTGCATGGCTTGTGAGGTGTTGGTCTAGGTTGCTTCTTAACTAGTGGACAACAATCCTCAGTCATGAGACTGTACCCCGACAGGAACCCAGCCTTGTCCTCTGTAGCCTTGCATCCTTCCTTAGCAATGTTTAGCAATCGGCTCTTTCTCACTTACATCATATCTGCCTCCACAACTCTTGTCTTGAGTAGACCATTCATAAAGAAGTAGGAAGGGAAAGTTCATCTTGAGACGTTTGTTTAGCTAGTAACATTTGTGAAGGTCTTGGTTTGTGGTTTACCTTCATCCTGTGGCTGTACAAGGAATGATTCAATGTGTCTTCACTTTAGTGATGGGACCTTCTTAACTCACAGAAGGTACAGCCTTTGGCTGGAGGAAGGATAAGGCTTCCTGACAGTTGGGTGCCTCCATTCACGTTATTAACCATTGCCTTCCAGATTTCTTTCAGCTCAAACATCACCCAGGGAACAAAAGTCAGAATTCAGATCTGAGAGTTTTATATAAAATGCTTAAAAATATCCTGAGCAACAAATGTGTTTAAAGATGAACAGTGTAAGAAATTCTTTGTGAAAAAAGACAATGAGGGAAAGACGCAGCAAGGTTTGATTGTGTGACCCTGTCTCAGCAGAGCGATATGTAAAGCAAGCAAGCTGGGAGCCCATTTCTAATGGTTTTGTCTTTCTTATTCTTTTTCTTCATATTGTTTTAAATTTAAATTTGAAACAAGCTTCTTTTACATGTCAATCCCAGTTCCCTCACTCTCCCCTCCTCCCCTGTACCCCCAAATAACCCCCATCCCATCCCTTTTCTGCTCTCCAGGGAGGGTGAGGCCTTCCATGGGGAGTTTTCAAAGTCTGTCATATCATTTGGAGCAGGGCCTAGGCTCTCTCTAATGTGTCTAGGCTGAGAGAGTATCCCTCTATGTGAGATGGGTTCCCAAAGTCCATTTGTATCCTAGGGATAAATACTGATCCACTACCAGAGGACCCATAGACTGCTCAGTCCTCCTAACTAACACCATGTTCAGGGAGTCTGGGTCAGTCCTAAGCTGGTTTCCCAGCTATCAGACTGGGGTCCATGAGCTTCCCTTTGTCCAGGTCAGCTGTTTCTGTAGGTTTCTCCAGCCTGGTCTTGACCCCTTTGTTCATCACTCCTCCCTGTTTGCAACTGGATTCCAAGAGTCCAGCTCAGTGTTTAGCTGTGGGTGTCTGCTTCTGCTTCCTAGATGAAGGATGCATCAGCATGCATGCACCCTAGTGTGTTGTGGAGGTCAGAGGACCTTGACTCTCAGTTCTTATCTCTTAACTTGTGTGGAGCAGGTCCTTTTTATTCCAGCCTAGCTGCCCACAGGATTTCAGTCTTTTGTCTCTTTGAGGTCTTCCTGTCTCTGCTCTCATCTTGCTACAGGAGCAGTGGATTGCAGATGCCTCTGCACCCAGCTCATCACTTCTGAGGATTCAAACTAAGGTCCTCAGGCTCTCATGGCAGGCAAGCATTTTATCAATGGAGCCAACTCATGGCTCAAAGTGGACTCTTTCACAACTCAAGAAGAACCAGTTTCCTCTTGTTGTGAGTGTTCCTCTCATTCCATTCAGGAACAACATCAATGTCACTCTATTTTTTGAAATGTCTAATTTGTCTGGATAAGAGTAGGAAGTTATTTGCCACATGGAACTGCAAAGAAATTTAACTTTTCTGGAATTCACTGTCTTCAGCTGTAAAAGAGAGATGCAATAAGCATCTTCCCATCACTGGGTTGGAGGAGTCCTTCTTTGGAGTGTTACTCATCCAAACGAATGTGGAGCTTTTCTCTTGGGAATCGGTAGGTGATTCTGCCATTGATGGGTATCCATTCATTGTGCAACCACAACTACTGTATGTGGAGCCTGCTTCTGAGCTACCTGCTGCCTCTGTCGTGTGCGTGTAAGTGCGGAGGTGTGAGAAGTCTGTTCTAGGTACTGGAACACCATTAATGCTACTGCTCCTGTTAAGTGTTGGAGGACATCATGAGATACTCCTAAAATTCCGATGTTTAGAGAAAATGCTGAAGCAGTGTAAGTTGTGCTTATCTCTAGCACTGGCTGCTCACAGATCTGGGCCCAGGGCACCATTCTGAGTGTGAGAGAAACAGAATGAGTTACTTCTCAGTGTATTTTTCCCAGACTGTGCACTTTGTGGTTGTTTCTTGGAAGAATGAAATATGAAATCTGTCTCATGACCAATGAGGTTCTGCTGGAACTGGTATGGGCTGATGTAACCTCCTGCCACCATCAACAGCTTTCTCCTGTCTCCTGGATGCCCAGGTGCTAGGGCATTTTGTCTGGGTTGTTTCGTTCCTGGATGTTCATGGCTGCTTTTTTCTTGTCTTTTGAGTCTCTCCTTCAGTGTGACCTCCTGAGAAGGGTGGTGGCTGGGAGTGGAGGCAGTGGTTTCATTTAAAAGCAGCCTTCATCTACACACCATCCTTAATCCTGTCTATGCTTACCTGTTCTTGGTGTTTGCCTCCCTCCCTCCCTCCCTCCCTCCCTCCCTCCCTCCCTCCCTCCCTCCCTCCCTCCCTCCCTCCTTCCCTCCCTCTCCTTCCCTTCTCTCACTCCCTTCCTCCCTCCTTCCCTCCTTCCCTCTTTCTTTCTTCCTTTCTTTCTTTCTTTCTTTCTTTCTTTCTTTCTTTCTTTCTTTCTTTCTTTCTTTCTTTCTTTCTTTCTTTCTTTCTAACAGAGCCTCCAGTATTGCAGGTGGGCTATGAGCTCCCTATGTACCTGCAGATGACCTTGATCTCCTGATTCTCCTGAGTGGCAGGATTACAGGTGTGTGCCACCACACCTGGTTTGTTCCACACAGACTTGGTTTCAGTGATGGTTGTATTAAGCAAGCCATGACTGTATGGGTAAATGAACACACTCTCTCCATGGGTGCTGCCCAACCAGAATGGCGAGACTGTTCTGTCATTTGCACATTTCAAATGGCAGCTACTTGTCACCTGTGCAGTCTTCTAACCAAGAAGCTGTCTGTAGTGGATACCTGCTTACAAAATAATAATTAGTTTTCTCCAATGGAGTCTCACTGGGTATATTAACCACACTTCAGGTTAGGCCCCATACCAAGCAGTAGATGGCCAACACAAAATGAACTCAAAGGTATCTTTGTAGACTTTTGGCCTTATACTGTTTAGTTTGGCCATTTCCTCCTTTGGTCTTCCTGGTCTTTTGTCTATATTTTATGGTTTGGATCTTGTGTTTTATGGGTTTTTGTTTGTGTGTGTTTCTAGTAATTTTTTATTCTGGTGTTATTATACATATTATATACATTGCCTATTTTCTTTCTAGAGAGAGAGGGGGGGACATAAAATTGGTGAATGAGGAGGTAGGATGATCTGGAAGGAGTTGAGGGAGAAGAAACCACAATAAGACTATATTGCATAAAAATCTTTTGTTCATTAAAAAAGAACACACACACACACATACATACATACATACATTGCTATTCATGTGGAGTTATTGATCCAAGAGCATCTTCCTGGGTAGGGGACCAAATGGTTTTAACTTAGAAAGCACTACTGCATGCCTGAGCTTAAAGTCTTCCTCGCTATTTCTGGAGGAAGGCATCACTGTTGTGAGGAACTCCCACTCCAATCTGTAGCTTATTTGAGGAGGAAAGCAAACAGAAACAACACCCACTGCACAGCTCAGTCCAAACAAAGCTCTTTTGTAAAGAAACTGCTTATGTGCCCCCAACGCTCCCGAGGCGTCATTTGGGGCCATATGACCTCACAGGTGATTTACATTTTCTGTTTAGTATCACTTCTTTCTCCTAATATGTGAGAGGAGGTTGAATGCAGAATGTTTTCCAGGTTTGCAGCCTGTGGTTGTCTGAGCTGTGGAAGCGCTCCATGCCTTTGGATGTTGGCTGCTCAGGGAATAATGCTTTTTAGGGAGGCTGACTCGTCCATCATTTATCATCATTATATGGTGTCTGTCAACAGAAAACCATTTCCCAGAATTCTGTGAGGGATTTCTCTGTAGAGAAGTATGGAGTCTTGTGACAAGAAAAAGGCACTGCGATGAAGAGTAATAGAGAGGGGGTAGGGCTGAAACAGAGGCCCTTAGTGCTAATTCATGGCTGGCGTCACCTCCATTAGCATTGGGAATGTTTGACTTTGAGATCAGAGAACGTGACCAGGGCTGCTTTCCATCTGCCACGGTGATTAATGGGAATATTGTTAGGCAATAATAGTTTAATAACGTAGTTGGGGCCTCAGGGGTGCACCTAAATGTACATGGAATCCTAAAACCAAGAGAAACTGTGGAGAAAAGTACACGAGCCAGGAAAATGGGGTCCTGTTCTTAGCCCCACCATTTAGGAAGGTGCAGCTGGGGGAGGAAGAGTCCCCAAAGCTGGTGGAGGTCAGAAGGCTCTCTCAATGGGGTGATGAGAGCTGACTGATTCTCAGGAAGGGTGGCATTTGGTGACGTAAATGAACTCAAAACCCCAAGGACTGAAAGGTTTGTAATATATGACTGATGCACACTAGTCAAAAAGCAAAGCCATGCAGTTATAGGATGCTGTTCTGTCCACCTGGGATGGATGGGAGTGAACTTGCCAAAGCAACATCACTTTCTCCTTGACCCAGATGCGGTTTACTGTGAGCATGAAACCTAAATAGTTACCTTTTGACTCTCTCTCCTGGGTGTCAAAGACGCAGACTATGTTAATTCGTAATAATATAACCCAGGGAAGTTGTACCTTTTCCCATGAGGCAGTGGTTGTTGGTAGGTCTCAGACACAGCCTGACTCGAACAAACTCAGAACCCAGAGTGTATGAGCTTTCACACCTGAGGGGTGGAAGTTTTCCCAGATGTTTCTTTCTGTGCAGAAAATTGGCAAGGAGAAACTGTCTATATGTTTGATTCTTTTCCTGCCAAGCAAGAAGCTACCTGACCTAACAAAAACACTGTCTGGTTTTTACTCAGAACATTTCCACCTAATGGAGCTGAGCATGGTGGAAAAGGATTTCAGAAAGCGAGAGTGGGCTTATGTGAGAAGAGAGGGTGCACCCGGGTGAAGTCTCTTCCTCAACAGTGATATGCTCTGGCCTTGTGAGCCCATTGCTGTGTCTATTGTGGCATTGTGGGAACTTGAGGCTGGTGGGCTGACATCACCCAAGCTGGCTGGCAAGGCAGGACTGTGGTTCTTTTCACCTTCTTGGCTTTTGTTTCTTCCCAGTGGCTTCACCTATATTTCTTTTACTTCATGACTGGGACTACATCCCTTCCTCCTTTTCATCCCTCTTATCCCTTCCTCCTTCCTTCCTTCCCTTCATTCATCTCCCCTCCTCTCTCCCTCCCTGCTTTCTTTTCTATTCTCTGTCATCTGTCTGTTTGCCTGTCAGTTGGGCCAGTCGTTGCTCTGCCCTGGTTTGACTACGGCTTATGACTTCAGTCGAAATCCCGAAGTGAGCACAGTGAATGGATCTGACCCAATCTGTCACCTCTGTTGCTTGTTATGATGGGCCAGTCAGAGGAGGAAAGCTGCGGTGAGCATAAGGAAATCTGAGTGTGTGCCCGGGGAAATCATGGTGGCATCTGCCGAGAGCGGAATCACATGTAGAAGGCAGTGAAGAGGAAGTAATTGAGATGAGTTCTCTGAGTTCCACGACCTCGTTCCTTCGAGGCCACAGAAACAGCAGCAGGCTTTCACGGCTGGATGACTGATGGCTTGCCAGTCTTGTTTGTTTGCAGTTATCCTGTGTAGTGGTGCTGCCCGCCTCTGTCCTACAGGTGTTGCCTTTGTTTCATAGCTCCATTTCTCCCCTGTTCTACAGGACTGACACATCTCAGCAGAGGAATTCTCTCTCATGTACCTGTGGTAAGTATTTGTAGGGTCACTGAAGAGTTCTGATTGATATTGTTTCTGGGTAAAGATTTCTTTAGGCTTTTGAATTAAGGTGTTCCAATGAAAATTTGGTAGGGGAATCCTGGAAAACTATCATGACTTGTTGTAAGAGAAGCTTCTTGCCCCTACCCATTGGCATCTTTTCCAAGAGGAAAAGGAAAAAGGATGAGTGAACAAGGGAGAAAATGGCCAAGCACTTATAAAGAGCTGGAAGCTTGGACGTGAGTGATTGGAGGCCGTCCTTCCTGCTTGGCGTGTGACTTCAGTCAAGCCACTGTTCAATTTCTCTTTGGTCATCCCGCTCCCCCCCCCCCCCCATTAAAGCAGAGAATTGAGGGAACAATTGTATCCTTATCAGAAAGTTAGAAGGAGATTTATTTTTATGTATATGGGGTTTTTGCCTGCATATATGCATGCTTGCCATGTGTTTGCCTGGTGCTGGAGGAGGTCAAAAGAGGGTATCAGATAACCTGGAAATGGGGTTATAGATAGTTGTAAACCACAATGTGCATGCTGGAAATAGAACCTGGGCTCTCCCCTGGAGAAACAAGTGCTCTAAACCACTGAGACACCTCTCCAACCCCAGGAACTTTTCATTTTTTAAAACTAAGGCTTAGATTCTCTAAGACCATGTTGGAGAGCACATTGTTTCAGCACGGACATTAATGTAGCATGAACACTAGGAATTTTCCCAGCCCTGCATTTCAGTCATTTTTGTTGTTGATTACATATACCAATTATTGTTATGCAGAATAGAGACACACTGTAACACATGCAGCATGTATAACCTGGCTGAGGAGCAATGCTTTTCAGAACACTAATAAAAGGGAGAGTTTTTAACTCTGTTTGTTTTTGTATGATCTGTGGAAAAAATCCAAACCAAGAACCAAAACAGCAACATTTAGCTGGGCTACCTCTGCTCTTGATGAACTCTTCTGTCATAGAGACCGTAGCTTTTCCTCTATGGCAGGCTTTCACGACCTGGATCAAAAATAGGCAAAGAACTCACAGAAACCCTTTCTCACTGGAGCCTGAGTTTCAATTTAGGATGGCTATAGAACACGGTGAGGATGGAAACTCGACTAATGTAAAAGACACACTGGGAGAGTTACTGTGGAAGGAAAGTCAGAATCCATGAGGCCAGGTTTTTATGTAGTCATCTAATCCCTAATAGTACAGAAAAGAGCTATGAATCTGACAAAGTATGTCAAATGATGAAATGATCACATGCTTTGTAAAACTCTAGTAACAATAAAAGCATGCATAGTTTTATGGCTCTGAAGCAAATTGGTGGCATCACCTGCAGCCAGATTAGGTTGAAACAACTGAACTAATTAGATAAGAAATAATACATGCAATACATGGAAATAAATGTAAAGGTGTACATTAACTGAAGAAAGCTGTATGCAAAATCTACATGGCGTGTTTGTATTAAGGTCTTGCTTTAAGGTACGTGAGAGAGGAAATTGCAAATTAAGTCTGCTGTTGCATGTACTGAAGGCCAATGTTCTTAAACTGTACAGTGTTGTTCAGCATAAAACATTTTCCATTCCCTGTCTCCCCAACACATAATTGGTACTGTCTTTTCTCCTTCCAGCTGAGCAAATGAAAAAAGTAAGTCATTGATTAGACCCTTGCTGGTGGCTATTTTCAGAAAAATAATGACTTATCATTCATGCATAGTTTACATCTCTCTTAAAATGCTTTTAAAAATTACTGGGTGTAACTTTACAAATGGTGGTGGTATGCACTTACGCTTCCAGCAGCACTCAGGTTAAACTCATGCAGTACAATTTACTTAAAATGTCCTCTGCCATTTCTATTTAACATGTTTCTGGGTTGGAGTGACCACGACGGTTTTAGATTACAGAACAGTCTTATCACCCACAGGATGCCCTTGTGCTGTTTCATTACAACTGGGCACTGCCTCTATCTGGGTGGAAACTTTATACGGTTTTGTTTGGAGACATGTCCCAGAGTCCTCTCTTTGTGTTTCTGTGCAGAATCATGTCTTGGAGTTCTCTCCTGAGGCTGTTATAAAGTGTGTTCTCTCTCTCCCTCTCCTACATCTGCTCATACACCAAGTCCTTCCTGAGAATCATACAACTGCAAATTTCTTCTAAACTAAATGGAGTTGCGTTGAGTTGCGTATGCTCATCTGTGCTAGTAGAGGGGGTTCAGAAAATCTAAAGGGCAGGGCTTCTAACCACATCAGGGGCTCAAGATGATTGAATCTGGTGACATTCCAGGGACAGGTTTGCATCTTACAGAGAAGGGCGAAGTGTAGAGGCCTGAAATAATTTGATATTACTTGAGTAAAGATGTTAAAAAAAATAGCGGCGGAAGATGGAAATGAAAACCGCTATTCAAAGCTCAGCCAGGGGTCTGGAATGAATTAGAGTAGGGGTGCAAAGTGTGCCTCAGTTGAGTAATGTCAGAGAAGAACCAGGAAGGCCATCTGAGGCCAGACAAGGGAAGGGTTTAAACTCATTAAAGACAAATAGGAAATGACTCTCCAGGCTGGAGAACTGCTTGCAAAATGGTGTGTGAGTGACTCGTGGCCTGGTGGGAAAGGTAGGTGGGACAGAGTGGGATGGCTGAAGGCATGCCAGTGCAGTGCTTCCCTTTAATTGGTGGTGGGGAATGATAATTTTATTTCATACTGACAGGATATTTGATGTGTGTGTAAGAAGGATTGCATAAGACAAACAAGGCTTTGTGGGGCAGGAATATGTGTTACACCACATAGGAATTGGAGCCTGAGGTGTGGCTTTGTGCTTGGCATGATGAAGCATATCTGGCAAATGGATGGCATACTGTCCTGCAAACATCACTGGGTCACCTGTGACAAGTTTATTGTTAAAGGACACTTCCAGGTCTATGGAAAAGTCATACCAGATGGAACCAGGTCAATAACGTATTATCTTTTCGATACTTTCCTGAGATACCTTTACATTTTACATATACACTGAAAAGTTAAGAGCAGAGAGACAGATCATACATGCAGTAACTCATTTGTTCACTTGCTCATCCACTCAATTGTCCATCCATCAATTCATCCAGCCATTGAACATCTTAGCAGTATGTGCTACATGCAGAATCCATGTATCCCTGGGAAGCCTTAGTGGATCAGGTTAGCTCACTCCAGAGAACTGTGGCTGCCATATCCTGGCTATTTTGCCCAGGTTTGTTTGACTAGACCAGTCATATTTCATCTTTTCTGTAACCAGGGGGCTTTTTTGGTATTATCAATGGCACTTGGATACTGTTCTTTCTCTTTCACTTTGTTCTCTTTCCCCAGTAACCTCCAGGATACAGACCCAGACCTCCAAGCCTGTCTCAGTTGACCCTCTGCATGATGAACCCAGTTTCCCCTGCTTACCAGGTCCATTGCTTATCATTGCTGCTGCCTCTGTCTGGCATGGGATGACTAGCATACCTGATGTTGGTGACCTTTTCTAACATACTCAACATGGGGACAGTGCTACTTTGGACTCAGTCTGATTTATTCCAGACCATTGACTCAACTTTTGACTAGTGGCTTTAAATTTCATCTTCCATCACTTCTTGAACTTTTCACACAAGTAATATCAAATTATTTTCAGACTTCTATGCTCTACTCTGTTCCAAAAGAAGCATGTGACATGAAGATGTTTCACAACTGGTTTGCTCAAATGACACAAAGAGTTGGGTTTTGGCACATTTAACCCAGAGAACAGTTTTTTTTTTCTTTAATTTTTTTTTTTTTAAATTTAGTTCCAGATTAGTCATTAGAAAACTCGATTTGGTTCTGTTTTTAGGAAGGTTCAAGAGGAAACAACACTGATTCAAAATTGAGTTTAAAACACATTAGTTCTGGGGTCAGAAACTTAAAATGGTTTCTTCTTTTAGATACATAATGCTATTTGAGTTTTTGCTTGAAATTGAGAGGACAAAGCAAGAAGGGTGTGTTAACTGCACTAAATGATGAGATTTCAGGCTTGTGGGTGAAGTCAGAGTAGAGTTCAATTCCTAAATGACTGGCCATGACACTCTGGAATACAGCTGTCTCCCAACCTGTTAGTCTCAGATCCAGACACAGGGAAGGGGCTTTCACATGCAGTTTGACACCACAAGCTTCCATTCCCCCTTGGGATACAGAAGACAGCTGACCTTTGTGGTCCCACAAGGGAAAGGCTGAGTTCCAGAAATCTGTGGACCATGTGTCTTGCTTGCACCTCTGAGAATTCTGAGGAAAGCAAAACTTGCTTACAAATACACTGAGGGCTCAGTGCTGGGCTCAGTTGGTCTCTGGAAAAGTATCTGTCCTGCCTTCTATGTGTCATCTTCAAAGCTGCCTCCTGACAACCTTTGAGACCCTCTCCATCCAGGCTCCATCCCATTCCTTGGCATGGTTCGGAAACCTTGCTTCCTTCTCCTTGAGTAAATGATTGATCTGAGGGGATTTGGTTCGCTGGAGAGATGTTGTCAGTGTGGGTATCAGTTCCACAACTTTAGCAGTTCCAGGCTTGTTCTGTAGATCTTGGGGTGAAAGGAAAGTAGAATTATTTGTGGTTGACTTGCCTCATGTCCCTGGGATCCTAAGGATACTTTTACTCAATGGGCATATGAATTCACTCAGATTCATTACTTGTGGGCACGCAAACACACACACACACACACACACACACACACACACACACACACACACACACACAGACATATATATTCATCCACATACACACATAACAGATACACACATGTACACACAAATATACACACAGACATACATACACATGCATCCACATAACACATACACAGATAAACACACATACACACGAATACACACACACACATATATACACAAACATATACATATGTGTTGCAGAATATCTGTTTAACTATGAAAAGTCGTGTTGCATTTGTTTAATTATCTAAAGATGTTTGCTGCTTTACCTTGTCTGCCTAAGGCACCTGATTGCTCTAATTAAAAAAAAAAAAAGCTGAACAGCTAATAGTGAGATAGAGGGTATAGGCGGAATTTCTAGTCAGGAAGAATAAATAGAAGGAAGACTTTAGGCTGGAAAAAGAAAAAAAGAGAAGGATACTGCAGGGAGATGGATGTCAAGGTCCAGCCAGACATACATAGAGGACATTTAGAATGAAAAGAAGTTAAAAAGCCCCAAGGTAAAACATGTATGAATAGAGCCAGGTTAAATTATATTAAAAGAGCTAGTAGGGCAAGCGTAATCTTAGATTGAGCATTCATAATTAATAATAAGTCTCTGTGTCTTTATTTGGGAGCTGGTTGGAGGCCCAAAGAAAATGCCAACTATAGAAAAACACACATAAAAATGCATCTACACACCTACACGTGTATACACATATGAGTACACATTCAAACATATTAAAACATACATATGTACACAATGCTGATACACGTATACATATATATATATATACCCACACACATACACACATATGCACGCACACAAACAAACATGCATACATAAAACATACATATACACATAAATGCACAGTATACTATAATACACACACATATGCACACATATACACACATGCACACATACAAACATGAACACATGCACAAACATGACTATGCAGATGCACAAGCACACTTGCATGCGTATATACACACACACACACACACACACACACACACACACACACACACACCTATGCACAGTGGATTATAGGAACTGGAAAACAGAGGTAGGGTCTCCCAGGAGGAAAGGGGTATGGGATAGTAAAGATGAGTACATCATACAGCAGGAGCTGTTGGAAATGTCTCTACATAGTGTGGTGTCATAGATTTGCTCACAGAGTTGAGAAAAAGCAATTGTATGGGAGCAGAGCTGATGGCAGACAGAGGGAGGTGGCTGGCATTCAGTGCTGCATGAGACCCTAATCAAGGCTGTGTTCCTTCCTTCAGCACAGCAACCATCAAGAGGCAGGCACACTATCCTCACTCTGGGCTCTGGGTGAAGGTTTTGGTGTCACCTGTACTTAGAGTGGGAAAATGAAACTTAGTGTTGATAGGTAGACTGAGATTATGTAGGTAATACATAGACTACAACTAAGTCCAGTAGATGTTGGTTACAGAACCTTAGTTTGTAGATTCCGAGATTAAGGGATTAAATTCCCTTGTATCTGAAATTAAAATGAGGAGGGAAGTGGTCACTATGGTAACAGAAATACACATTGACCTGCTGCTGAAGGATTAGGTAAATTAAGTCAGTCAAGTCTGTAATATTTCCTGCCCCAACTTTCTGCTCCTCCTAAGCACTTCCTAGAACCATCTAGGTCCCTGTTCTTTCTCCTGTTTCAATGTTTATGGTTCAATGGACACTTCTTCTGCTTCTAAATGTTTTCTAAGTTGTATAAGGAAGAAAGATTAGAGCTGAGTGGGAAGTGTGTGTGTGTGTGTGTGTTTGCACATGTGTGTAAGTGTGCGTGCATGCATGTACTGTGGGAAACATTTATTACTACTCAACTCTATGGCGACCTCTTTGGTAGAGGTTGTGTGCTTATGTAACTTGGTATTCTATTTATTATGTTTATAGTAGGCACCTGAGACACGTTTATTGAATTTAGCACATAACAGATTTAGTAAATTGCTACCAGGAGTGAATTAGACATGCATGGCTAGTGGGATGATTTATTTTCTTTTATGAGCGTCTCCTTCTCAATAAATAATGTATATGTTCTTCTTTTCTCAGGCCACAGAGGTAGCATGTGCTTCTGTAGAAAACCATGATATGGACATAAAGAAGAAAATATAAATGACTCTTAATTCTAACTCTCAACATCTCAGTTTAACCACTCTCAATACACTTTCCATACAGTCACTGGTATATATTTTGTCATTTTCTCTTTTACACACACACCCCACTTCTTCCACCCCTTTGTTACAGAAATTAGGCATATTCATTGGCAATACCAATAAAATGGAATGACTTGTACAATACATCATGAACCCACTACAACCCCTTGATTACTTGATAATAAGGATGGTGAGGAAACCAAGAGAAGGGCAGGACACGTGGAACAATCATTTACCTGGACTAGTCCAGGCTGACTGACTAGTTCACCATGAGTGACCTGGGTGTTCTGTATGCCACTTTAGTGCTTTCTTTATCTGACATAATGCAACCACATTGTCACACGTATTTTTAACTGAATTTGTGATTTTAGCAATAGTTTTATTCTGTTTTTCATTGTATTCTTCAGTATTTTAATACTATTTTAGGAGTTCCACTTTGCTTTTTGTTTCTGTTTTCTTGTGAGATTTATTAATTTGTGATTTTACTGAGACAGTAATATATAATGTTTAATTATGTCATGTGGAGATCTGTTTGATTTATTGATTAGTATCATTCACTTTTCCCTTTAAAGTTTACTTGTAGCAAATGTTTACATTGCTAAAGCAGATAAGTTTGATGATGAACTTCATATATCAAGTGCTGCAAATACAAGGTGGTGCTCTGATAGTTGCTAAGGGCAGTGTGACTGTGATTGTACTTGCATGAATGCAATCAGACGATGGCAAAACTGTTTAAATAAATTGCTTTGTTCTGTTTTATTTGAATTGAACTGTGCTAGCCAAAATGGCAATAAAATATTCTTTTCTATGTTAAAAAATAGTTTTATTCTGGAGTTTTAGTTGTAGGATTGTATGTATCAATGAAAGTATCTAAATGCTTTTAATGTCTCATATCTTGGGCAAAGCAAATGAAACGAGCCTACCTTTTTTGTTGTCTCTTGGGTCTTTGCAGATAGAGGATCTTGTGTCTTCCACGGTTAGGCTTGCTTTAGCCCAATGGTATGTGAGGACTGTGAAGTAGAGGGAGGAAGAGAAGGCAAGGACAAAGGAATCAGAAGTGAAAAGCTATGGTTCTTGCTTGTTCTCAGTCGGGGCTGCAGGGCATGTTGGTACACATGTCATGATGCTGGTCCAGGGAGTGGTGGTGACTGGTGTCTTCACCCTCTGCTTTATTTCTGTGTAATAGCTGTCTCATTGCATCAGCTGCTGCTGCTGGAAAGCAGCCTGCTGAAGGGAGAGCCGAAGGCTGGCATAAGTCTTGGAAGCACACTCTATAAGAAAACTAGGTCCTCAGTGAGCAGAATAGAGGAACAGACAATGCCCTGCTGGGGCTACATGCATTTCTAACAATTAGAAACATTTGTGGTCACAGAAAGAAACATGGGATATGGAACATGGCTCTGGCTTATTATGTGGGTTTTTGAAATTAAAACAGTTGTTTACAACAGAGGCACTGAAGTTGAGCAGATTGAAAGAGTGAGTTGAATTTTAGTCAACGAATATTTCTTGATCATCTGCTAGAAGCCAGGTACTGGGCCAGGTGCCAAAGACAGACAGAGGTTATACAGTCACAAGGGTCTCATACTTCAACAGGGGTTTATTAATGGGTGGGGGTGGACAGAAAATGATTATGCATTTTTATATTATATAAATGTGAATAAGACTATGTAGCCTTTTTCATTGTCACATTCATTTTATTTAAGTATTTAATTATTTACAGAAGATGCTTTCTTTCCCCCAAATTTGCATTATGATAATTGCAACATGCCACTATGCTATTAATTCTCTGGAAGAAAAAAATGATATACTGAGTTATATACAAAGAAAAGAGGTTCAGGAATCCATGCACCAACAAATGCTTTATCCTATGTGAAAAACAATAAACCAGCATCCTGAATCAGGGACGCATATGCCAATTCAACTCTTTCCTTCCTCACATGGGAGGAGCCTGAGGTATTAAGATAGATATCAGAGCTGCAACTCTGGATCCAGGGAAAGATCTCTTAAGGGTTTCTTTAGTAGGGGAAACTCCTCACTGTGAGATAGATACTCATCCTCTGCCAGAATCAAGTGTAGGATGGAGATGGAGTTGGGGAAGGAGTGATACCTTTATCACCAAAGGTATTAGGTATGGGCAGTATATAGTCATAGCAACTTCATCATTGGCTAAAGGAAGGAATGGAGATAGGTAGTATGTGTGTACTTGCTCACATGTACATGATTCCCACCCCCATTTTTATTTCTAGCTAGAGCTTCCATATGATAGTGTAGATGGAAGAAAGATACCTTTACTTATATAGAGGCTTCTGATAATTAACATCTCCTGCACAGTTAGAGATTTCTTTAGACAAAAGTCAACTTGAGCATTTATTTCATGCATCATTGTAGCCTTTGAAACGATGGATTACATCTTAATCCTGCACACATTCTTAAGATGAGGACTCCATCTGGGAGAAAAAAACTTTCCATGGAAAAGGCTGGGTCCCACATGTCTAAGCATTTTTGCCAAGTGCTTAACAGAGCACGCAATTGTTGGTACAAGACACTGGGGTCTTCTGGAGAGACTAAAAGGACACCACTAGGGCCTCATAGCAGCCTGGTATGCACATTGACCGGCTCAGCTTGCATTGCTCAAGCCATTTGCTTTAAATAATCACAGTTCAACACTCTTTTTTATGTGTTGCTCATTTCCATTTTTAATTCCATTAAATCTGAAATAATTGAGGATGCTTTACTCTCTACTTTACAGTTTTTCTTCGGTTTGGTTCCTATTATTGAACTTGAGAGGCCTAGAGTCTTTTCCTTTTATATTTTCATCTATTTGTTATTTTAATTGTACATTTTTATGAGGCACAGTGTCATATTTGACATATGTATACAATGTGTACTGACCAAATCAGGGAGTTGACATTACCCTTTCCTTGGCATTTTTGTATTAATAGATGATAATTGTACATATTTATAGGGTACAGTGTGATACTTCTATACATGTAAACAATGTGTGCTGATTAAATCAGATAATGTTTCTAGCTCCTCATCATTACTTTGTGCTTGGAGTCTTCAAACTTCTCTCTTCTAGTTATTCAGGAAATAAATCATAGATAATTGCAAGCTGTAGTCACCTCATTTGATGTAGAGCTTCAGAACATATTACTTCTTTTCTTTGTGGTACAGAGAATTGAACCCAAAGCTTTGCACATGCTAGGAAATTACTCTACTTTTGACCTCTAACCTCAGCCATTTTATTGTACTTACTATTTACAAAACTCTATTACATTTATTTATATATCTTTTGTGTGTCTATGTGTGTGGATGTGCACATTATGCTATGCAAGTGGAAGCCAGACAAGAACGTGTAGAGTTGGTTTTCTTTTCCCACAATGTAGTTCCCAGGTATTTAACTCAGATGAGCAGTCTTGGCAGCAAGCATCTTTATCCATTGATCCATCATGCTGGTCTTGTACTTCCTACTTTTGAGGCAGGGTCTCACCAAGTTGTCCAAGCTGGCCTTGAACTTTCAATCTTTCTGTATCAACTTCTAAAGAAACTGTGATTATAGGCTTGTGCCACCAGGTAGAACTTATTACTCCTAATAGTGTTATATAGCTGTGTCAGAAAAATGACCCTCCCTATGAACCAGTCTCTCAAAATCTTTAAATCGATAGTCTAATGAATATGTCTGGGAACACAATGAATAGAAAGAGTTCTTTTTTTTTTTCATGAGACTCAACTTGTTCAAAAGCCATAACCTATAGCAAACCATCTCTTGCCTTGGGACTGACTACAGAATCTCGGACTGCCAGCACAAATGGCGATTTGATACCAGGGTCCTGTGGGGTCACTGTCCCACTTTGTAAGTGAAAAGGACCTAGAGGAGAGAAATGCTTTTTCAAAGTATTAGAACAAATATAGGGCAGGCCATGACCCTGACTCCATGGTGCTTTGAAAAGGAGCTGGAAGGGTCTTTTCCACTTTTAGTTTCTGGAATGAGGTCAATGATTGGATATATTAAAAAGAAAGTCTATGTAGCAGCTTGTGTGCCAGCCAAGCTTAGTGAGTGTGACTGTCCTAGATCCTGGGCCACTAGAGCTGTTCTCACACTCCTAGGCATAGCTTAAGTAGCACAGCTTGTATATCAGCTCAGGCAGACTCAGCCAGAAACCCCATTTGCATCATTTATTGATTACCACTGAATTAGACACACTCCATCCTTCCAATCAAAATAACACTATCTGAAGGACTGACATACCAACGCATCATACATACTCTGAAATCAACCAAACTTGGGCAACAACAAAACCAAAATTAGCTTTATCTTTAACTTAACAGAGGCAGGCTAGAATCTCACATCACACACTCAACCAAGGAAAGATGTTCAAATGCCAAAGTCACAGCATAAAACTTAAACTACATAAAAAGCTAAGAGTATTTGCCCCTGCCCCAAAACCCACCAGTCCTACAGGACTGTTCTCTGGTGAGAATTTCCAGATCAACGGTGGGATATAGAACTTAAAAGAACAATCACTACAGTCAAGCAATAAAAATATCAGGCTTTGTCTTCTCTGAGCACACTAGACCCATGTATCCATGCGGAACCATGCTGAGTCCCCATCTGCCTGATCTCTGACCCCCACTGCCTGTCCTCACCAGAGCTCTGGGCCCTGACGAGAGATCTGCCTTGCCCCATGGGACCATCCTGAGTCCCTGCCTGCTGGATCTTTGACCCCCATCGCCTGGTCCCTGCCTGAGGAGAGACCTCCTAGAGAGCTTGGACCACCCAGAGCTACAGATATTGAACTTCTGACCCACCTAAGCCCGCTGGGAGAGTAGGAGAGAGAGAGAGAGACAGGGACACACACACACACACACACACACACACACACACACACACACACACACCAGAGAGAGAGAGAGAGAGAGAGAGAGAGAGAGAGAGAGAGAGAGAACCCTACCTGCACCCATTAAAAGAAGTGATGGGAAGACGGCAATACAAGAAAATACCTAACAAGCATGACACCACCAGAATTTAGGGAATCTACACCAACTAGAGTTGAACACCCCAAAGCAGATGAAGCAGAAGAGAACAACTTAAAAATTATCGTCATAAAAATGATAGAGGCCTTCAATGTAACAAAGAGTTGGTTTTTTGAGAAAAATCAACAAGATAGACAAACCTTTATCCAAACTAACCAAAAAGCAGAGAGAGAACATATAAATTAACAAAATCAGAAATGAAAAGGGGGACATAATAACGGATACTGAGGAAATCCAGATAATTTTCAGGGCATACTTTGAAAACCTGTATTCTACAAAATTTGAAAATTCAAAGGAAATGGATAAATTTCTGGATAACTATCACTTACCAAAATTAAATCAAGAATACACAAACAACTTAAATAGACCTATAACTCCTAATTGAATAGAAGCAGTCATCAAAACCCTTCCACCAAAAACAGTCCAGGGCCAGATGGGTTCAGTGCAGAATTCTACCAGAAATTAAAGGAAGAGCTAATAACAATACTCCTCAAATTGTTCCACACAATAGAAATAGAAGGTTCATAACCAAACTCTTTTTACAAGGCCACAATCACCTTGGTACTCAAGGCACACAAAGACACAACTAAGAAAAAAAACTACAGACTCATATCCCTCATGAACATTGATGCAAAAGTACTCAATAAAATACTGGCAAACCGAATCCAAGAACACATCATAGAAATCACCATGACCAAGTAGGCTTCATCCCTGGGTTGCAGGGATGGTTCAACATATGGAAATCTATCAACATGATCCACTATATAAGCAAACTGAAACAGAAAAACCACATAATCATCTCACTAGATGCTGAAAAAGCCTTCCACAAAATTCAACACCCTTTCATGATAAAGGTCTTGGAGAGATGAGGGATAACAGGAACATACCTAAACATAATAAAAGCAATATACAGTAAACCAACAGCCAACATCAAACTGAATGGAGAGAAGCTTAAGGTGATTCCTCCAAAATCAGGAATAAGACAAGGCTGCCCTCTGTCTTCATATCTTTTCAATATTGTACTTGAAGTTCTAGATAAAGCTATAAGACAACAAAAGGCAATCAAGGGGATACAAATTGAAAAGGAAGAAGTCAAACTGTCACTATTTGCAGATGATATGATAATTTACATAAGCAACCCAAAAAATTCTACCAGGGAACTCCTATAGCTGATAAACACCTTCAGCAAACTAGCAGGATACAAGATAAACTAAAAAAGAAATCAGTAGCTCTACTATATAGAGATGACAAAGGGACTGAGAAAGAAATCAGAGAAATATCACTCTTTATAATAGCCACAAACAACATAAAGTATCTTGGGGTAATGCTTACAAAACAAGTGAAAGACCTATATAGTAGAAACTTTGTGTCTTTTAAGAAAGAAATTAAAGAAGATACCAGAAAATGGAAAGATCTCCCATGCTCTTGGATGGGTAGGACAAACATAATAAAAAATAGCAATCTTGTCAAAAGCAATCTACAGATTCAATACAATCCCCATTAAAATCCTAGCACAATTCTTCACTGACTTTGAAAGGATAATAATCATCTTCATATGGAAACAACAACAACAACAAAAAACTCAGGATAGTCAAAACAACCCTGTAAAATAAAGGAACTTTAGGAGGCACCACCATCCCTGACTTTAAGCTCTACTACAGAGCTATAGTCCTGAAAACAGCCTGGTATTGGCACAAAAATAGACAGGTAGACCAATGGAATCTAATAGAAAATCCTGACATTAACCCACACACTTACAAACACCTGATTTTGACAAAACAGCTAAAAGTATACAATGGGAGGAGGAAAGCATCTTCAACAAATGGTGCTGGCACAATTGGATGATGGTGTGTAGAAGACTGCAGATAGAACCATGTCTATTGCCATGCACCAGACTTAAGTCCAAATGGATTAAAGACCTCAACAATAAATCCAGCCACACTGAACCTCTTAGAAGAGAAAATGGGAGTTAATCTTGAACAAAATTGTATAGGAGACAGCTTCCTGAACATAACTCCAGTAGCACAGACACTGAGATCAACAATTAATAAATGGTACCTCCTCAAACTTAGAAGCTTCTTTAAGGCGAAAGACACAGTTGACCAAATGGCAGACCACAGACTGGGAATAGATTATCTTCAGTCCTACATCTGACAGAGGGATAATCTCCAAAATATACAAAGAAATCAAGAAACTAGTCACCAAAACAGCAAATAACCATATTACAAAATGGGGTATAGAGCTGAATAGAGAATTCTCAATAGAGGAAATCAAAAAGGCTGAAAGACACTTAAGAAAGTGCTCAACATACTTAGCCTTCAGGGAAATGCAAATCAAAACAACTCTGAAATACCATCTTACTGCTACTAGAATGGCTAAAATTAGAAACACTAATGACAACTCATGCTGGAGAGGATGTGGAGAAAAGGGAACACTCCTACACTGCTGGTGGGAGTGCAAACTCCATGTTGGAGATCAGTATGGTGGTTCCTCATTAAAATGGGAATCAGCAATCCCCCTCTTAGGCATATACCCAAGTGATACACATCCCTGCAAAAAAGACATCTGTTCAACTATGTTCATAGCAGTATTATTTGTAATAGCAATAACCTGAAAGTAACCTAGATGCCTCTCAACTGAAGAATGGATAAAGAAGATGTGGCACATTTAAACAATGGAGTACTACTCTGCAGAAAAAAACTTATGGAATCTTGAAATTCGCAGGCAAATGGATGTAACTTGAAGAAACGCTGCTGAATGAGGTAACCCAGTCACAAAAAGAGAAACATGGTGTGTACTCACTCATATATAGATTTTAGACATAGAGCAAAGGATCACCAGCCTGTAATTCACATCATCAGAGAAACTAGGATACAAGGAGGATTCTAAGAGATTCATATAAGGTCCCTCACAGAAGGGTAAAGGGACAAGATCTCCTGAGCATTTGGGAGTCGGGGGGACAGTGAGTGGAGAGGGAGCTAGGAGAAAGAGAAGGGGATGAGAGGAAAGCACGTGAAACTAGGAAGATTGAGTCAGGGGAGTAATAAATGAGAGGAGAGAGAGAGAGTGAGAGAGAGAGAGAGAGAGAGAGAGAGAGAGAGAGAGAGAGAGAGAGAGAGAGAGAGAGAGAGAAAGAAAGAGAGCATAAAAGAGGGAGCCATTATAGGCTTGAACAGAAATGTCCAGAGACCTACAAGACTGACCCCAACTAACAATTTGAGCAACAATGGAAAGGCTACCTTAAATGCCCTTCCCTGATAATGAGATTGATGACTAACTTATCCACTATCATAGAGCCCTCATCTAGTAACTAATGGAAACAGAATCAGACACCCACAACTAAACACTGAGCTGAACTGGAATCCAGATGCATAGAGGGAGGACAAGACCAGGCTACAGAAAAACATAGAGACAGCTAATCTGAACAAGGGAGCTAACGGGCTCTCAGACTGATAGCTGGGAATCCAGCATGGGACTGACTCTGATCCCCTGAACATGGGTCTCAGTTAGAAGGCATAAGTCTAAGGGATCTCGGACAGTGGAACCAGGATGTATCCTTGGTGTACAAAAGGACTTTCTCTATGGAGGGATATTCCCTTAACCTAAAGGCAAGAGGAAGGCCTAGTCCCTACTCCAAATGACTTGGCAGATTTAGATGACCTCTCCTGGAAGGCATTAGCCTACATGAGGAGTGGGAGGGGAGGGTGGGAGGGAGGCATGGGAGGATGGGAGAGAAGTAAAGAAGGAGAGAGGGAGGGGGAACTGGGATCGATATGTAAAATTAAAATATAAAAGAAATGTAGAAGAACTAGAAAAAATATCAGGTTTTGAAGATATAGTAGAGGGCTTGACCCACTCAAGCAAAGCATATAATAAAGTAAAAACAACAATAACATGTGAAGGGAATATACAGGAAATCTGAGATAACAAAGATCAAATATATGAATTATAGGCACAGAAGAAAGAAGAGAACCTCAAGGCAATGACATAAACCAGATATTCAAGAGTATCATAGAAGAAAACTTCTCTGAATTAAATAAAGAATTTCCATACAGAAACAAGAAGCACATAGAACATAAAATAGAGAGAACTGGAAAAAAAAAACTACCTACAGAACATTGTATTTAAACAGCGAATAAACTGAACAAGAGAGAGTATAGGAAGTTCCAAGAGAAGCATCACAAGTCACACATAAAGGAAACCCACTAGAATAATGTTTGGATTCTCAATTGAAGCTTTAAAATCCAGAAACACCTAGAGCAATATATTTCAAGGTCTAACCTACAGATACCAACCCAGCAAAACCATAGCCATAGTTGAAGGAGAAAGAAACACTTGACATGATATAAAAAGACAAAAAGAACCCTACAGAAAGTACTGGAATCAATACTTCAGTCTAAAGAGAGGATAAATAGAGCCAAAAGGTATAATTACTGAAACACAAAATAGGACTAAGAACACAAACATCACAAACAAAACACAGAGAAAAATAACAGCAAAGGACACACACCTTTCAACAGTAACTCTAAGTACTAATGGCCTCTATGCTCCAGTCAAAAGACTGACCAAATGCACAAGTCAAATACATCCTTTTGTTTTGTATAAGAAGTTTGTCTTACCTTCAAGAGTAGGAGATGTGTTAGAGTGAAATGTTATTCCAGGCAAATGAAGAGCAGCTACAGATATTCTAATACTTGCCAAAATGGCCTTGAAACTAAAACTAGTCAGAAGAGATAAAATGAACAAATCATTTTGATGAAGGGAAAAATTAACCAAGAGCACATTACAACTCTGAATATAATGCATCAAACTCTGACACACACAATTTCATAGAAAGCATGCCACTGGACTTAAAGACACAGATTAACCCAACTCAGTAATTGTAGGCAATTTCTCCAAAAGATGGGCCATCTGGACAAATATGAACAGAGAAATAACATAATTATGATACCAAGCTTGAAATGAACTTAACAGATATTTACAAAATATTACACCCAAGCACTAAAGAATATAATTCTATTCAACAGCCTATGGACATTTCTCCAAAAATAGACAACATACTAGGACAGAAAACAAATTTCAAAAATAAAATATGAAATAACTCTGTGCATCTTATCTGAATGCAATAAAGCTAAAAGTCAAGGACAAAAGAACCTTTAGTAACTACATGAAATCAGGGAGATTCAATAACTCATTACTGCTTGATGAATGGGTCAAAGAACAAATCACCAAAGAACTAAAAAATTCCTGGAATGAAGTGAAAATGAAAACACAATCCATAAAATCCCTGGGACATATTGAAAGCGGCCCCAAGAGGAAACTTATAACTCTATGTGCCTACACTAAAATTTTAGAAAGAGCACAAATAAATGACTTAACAGTACAACTCGGGAATTTGGAAAAATTATGAGCAACCCAAACACAAATCTTGTACACAAGAAGGAATATCAAAAATCAGAGCAGAAATGAATGAAATAGAAACAAAAAGACAACACAAAAAATTAATAAATCTAAGAGCTGGTTTCTTGAAAAGAGAAGCAAGTTAGACAGACCCTCTGTTCAGTTTACAAAAGAAAGAGATTATCTAACTTAACTGTATCATAAATAAACAGGAAACATTACAACAGTTGCTAAAGAATTTCAGAATATTATAAAGGAATATTCTAAGAACCTATACTCAATTAAGTTAGAAAATCTAAAAGTAATGGATAAATTTTTAGATTAATCTAAACTACCACCTAAATAGATCCATAAACCTAGGGAGATTGAAACAGTAATTAAACACACACACATACACACACACACACAAACACACACACACACACACACACACACACACACACACACACACACACACACACACACACAAAACTTCAGACTTGGAAAAAAAATAACAAAATCCCAAAATTAGGCTCAGATGAATTCACAGTAGAATTCTATCAGGATCACAAAGATTTACAACCAAAACTTAAGTCATTAAAGCAAGAAAAGAGAGAGAAGGAGAGGAAGAGAAAGAGAAAAAAGGGAGGGAGAGGAGAAGGGAGGGAAGGAGGAAGGAAGGAAGGAAAGAGAGAGAAAGGGAAGGAAGAAATAAAGAAGGAGTATCCTTAGCAATTAGAGAAGCACAGATTAAAACTACTCTGAAATTCTGTCTTAACCCAGTCAGAATGGCTAATATCAAGAAAATAATTTGCAGTAAATCTGGTGAGGGTGTGGGAAGATGGAAACTTATCCTTGTGAATGGGATTGCAAATTGGTGCAGCCACTGTGGAAGTAAGTGTGGAGATTTCTCAAAAACACTAAAAATAGGTCTACCATTTGACCCAGCTATACCACTTCTTGGCATATGCCCAACGTACTTGCCATCGTATTTCATAGTTACTTACTAGGCCATATTCATTACTGCTCTATTCACAGTAGCTAGGAAACGAAAACAACCTAAATGCCCTTCAACTGATGAATGGATACTGAAAATATGATGCACACACTACAATGCAATTCTATTGTGCTATAAAAAAAAAGTGAAACATGAACTTGCCAGGTAAGTGGATGGAACTGGGAAATATGCTAAGTGAGTTGACTGAGACCCAGAAAGGCAAATGCCACATATTATCTAATATGTGTGGACCCCAGCTCCAAATATTTAGATTTGGGTATGTAAGCTGAAGTAACTGAAGAAGCCAGGAAGTAGAAAAGGAGTATGGGCCCAGGGGTGGGGGGTGGGGGAGGAGCTCAAGCTGGGAGGTCACATAGCAGGAGGCATAAGTTGCAAAGAGGATGATGGAAAAAAACAAGGGGGCCTAGCTGGGGAGGGGAAGAAAGAGATAATAACTCTGAGGATGATTGGAAAAACCACAGGGAAATTAATTTATACTCTAAAAAATACATAAATACATACACACAAACGTGCGTGTGTTTGTGATAAGAGTTGGTTACTTTTTGGAACAAATTGAGAATATAGGGGAGAGGAGAGGGAGGTAGGAGTAAGAGGAGGGTAGAAGGGGAGAGGAAGGAGGACATGAGGGATGAGGAAGATTGAATGGGGAGATGAATGGAGGGGAGCAAGAAAAGAGACTTTGTCAATTTGAGACAAACTAGAGATTCCTGGGAAAGGGAACCTCAGCTGAGGAACTGTTTCTATCAGTTTGACCTGTGGGGCCTTTTCTTGGCTAGTGATTGATGTAGAAGAGCCCTTGCCACTGTAGGCAGTGTTACTTCTGGTGAGGTAGTCTGGGATGTATACGAAAGCAAACTGGGTGAGCTGTGGAAAATAAGTTAGTAAGCAGCTTTCCACCATGGTCTGTTTTCATTCCTGTCTCCAGATTTCTGCTTGAATTTCTACTTTGGCTTCCCTGTATGGACTATAAGCTGTAAAATGAATTAAGCTCATTCATTCCTAGGTTGGTTTTGGTTGGTCTTTTATCACAGTAACAAAGACTAACTAGGACAATGTGATATATGTATGGGGATATGCTCCATGGGTTGATGGTGCTTCCATGAAAAGCCATGCTCTATCTAGCAAAAATTCTAGTGTCAGGTATAGGAAACCTCCTCTTGAGTGTTAGTTGAGAGAAATACAAGAGATTTCCAAAATAATATGGAATACTGGCATTGCCCTTGGTTGCCTTCCTAAACTTGGACCTTATTTAAGGACACTTATTTAAGGACACTATACCATTTGAACAGAGAGGTTGGAGGAATTGAATGAGATCTGGAGGCCTTCTTCCTGAGAATAGATTTCATATTACTGGAAGATGCTATGCCAGCTGCAAAGGGGGAGGAATCAGTAGCTCTACACGTGTAAAGCCCATGAATGACAACAACTGTTGCCACATTTTTGTCTTTGGAGTAACCAACAGCTGTCTAATTGGACTTAAGGCTTGATCAATGTGAGGGAATTCATAACTGGTAGTGTAAACTTTGCCTGTGGTTGGAGAGATCATAGACCCTAAAGGAGAGCTTCCTACTGCCATTTTCTTAAATGAATTTAATTTCTAACTGTGCTATAAAGACCTATACCCACAGATGAGTGTAGTTCTCACCCATCATCAAAGAAGCTCCTTTTTGCTATAGATGGTAGTGACTATTACAGAGATAAGTAGTGTGTCAAAACGTGGAGAACAAGTGACTATTGGGTACTCAATATCAACAGATGCATTTGAAATGCATCCCCTACACCCAAGGATCAGAGAATATTGCATAGGAAGAGCAAAAAAAAAAAAATTAAGAGCCAGAGGACTTGGACACCAGCTGTTAGATATTATCCCTTAGATACCTTAGACATGATGGGGGAAAATCCCTCATGAAATCTTACCACTATGCTTGTCTGAACAATATTGGCATAGTAACACCAACTGTCATACCAATAAGGTCAGGGGACACTCAGAATGTCCCGTCCCTACATGAAGAGCTATGGGTGGTCAGTGACTACTGAGAGTGGTAGAATCAGTTTCCTTCATAAATGAATCCCACACATATGCTGTGTAATCCCAAGTGGTCAGCTGTGGTACATGTATATATGAGCAATGCTAGATGACCTCATAGACTATTCTCTCTCTCTCTCTCTCTCTCTCTCTCTCTCTCTCTCTCTCTCTCTCTCTCTCTTGTGTGTGTGTGTGTATGTATGTATGTATATGTTTTTTTTTCATGAATTTTGGGAGGAAGGGAGATGTGGGAGAAGTTGGAGGGAAGGAAAGGAGGGGCAGGAGTTGTATAAATGCAGTGCTCATATATGGCAGTCTACAAAAACATTTTAAAAGGAACAAACAAAGTGTTTATGTATATTTTTGGACAGAGGAACCCTAATGAAAATTCTTTCTTTTAGTCCTTATGTATTTAGGAAAGAGAATGAAGAAGAAGTTAGAATTTCATTTAAATCTAATGTGGCTCTCAGCTTGTTGCAGTCTTCTATTCTGCCCATTCTCATTATTTGCTGTAATTGTTCTCAGTACAGTGCTGTAGATACTGGGCATTGATTGTAGAGAAAAGCTCAGGATCAGCTCTTGTAAGACCACAGTCAGGACTGAGTATGCATATTGTATATGTGTTTCTGTGTGTATGTGATTCATTAGCATCGAGCTCATGACCAAGAAGAGTCTAATCATGCCTGAATGAAGCTTGTCACACATGCATTTCTTGAGACTACATGTAATGGTTAATTTTGATTCTTAGCTTGGTTGAACTGAGTAGTGCTTGGAAGACAGGTAAGTGAGGTGATTTCAGACAGGGATAGCTAAGGAGGAAATATCTACTGAGAATGTGAATGGTGCCATCACTAAAGCTATGGTCCCAGGCATAATATAAGGAATAGAGAAAGAACCTCTTCTTGCCACCTCTATGAGCTGCTGCTGTGCTCAGCTGCCCCCTCCTCACTAATATTAACTGAGGCCTCTCATAGTGTGAGGTAGTGTTGTTATGTTAGGAACTTTGTCACAGTGATGGACATTCTGTTCAATACAGCATATCACAACTTTTTAGTGCTTAGGAACTAAAGTAGCATTTCAGTACTATGTATTTTAAAAGCAAAATCATCAACTGAAGCATGGAGATGTGAGGGACCTTGTATGCTCTTAGGTTCCTCCTTGTATCCTAGTTTTTCTGGTGGTGTGGATTATAGGCTGGTGATCCTTTGCTCTATGTCTAAAATCCATATATGAGTGAGTACATACCATGTTCCTCTTTTGTGACTGGGTTACCTCACTCAGGATGGTTTCTTCAAGTTCTATCCATTTGCCTGAAAATTTCAAGTTTCCATTGTTTTTCTCCATAGAGTAGTATTACATTGTTTAAATGTGCCACATCTTCTTTATCCATTCTTCAGTTGAGGGGCATCTAGGTTGCTTTCCGGTTCTTGCCATTACAAATAATGCTGCTATGAACATGGTTGAACAGATGTCTTTTTTTGCATGGATGTGGATCATTTGGGTATATGCCTAAGAGTGGGATTGCTGGGCCCTGTGATAGACTGATTCCCATTTTCCTGAGGAACTGCCATACTGATCTCCAAAATGGCTGAACAAGTTTGCGCTCCCACCAGCAGTGTAGGAGTGTTCCCCTCTCTCCACATCCTCTCTAGCATAAGCTGTCATTCATTGGTGTTTCTAATTTATCCATTATGACAGGAGTAAGATGTTATCTCAGAGTTGTTTTGACTTGCATTTCCCTGAAGGCTAAGGATGTTGAGCATTTTCTTAAGTGTCTTTCAGCCATTTTGGATTCTTCTATTGAGAATTCTCTATTCAATTAAAGCAGAGACTAACTCTTTTGACCAGCTGTGACTTCCAGGATCCCTTCCTTGTTCAGCAAGCACCTGCTCCAGAGATGCCAGAGAAACTCGGTTTGAAGTAGCCTAGTCTCCCGGAGCCTGGTGTCACTGGGTTGTTCTTTGTTGAACTGCTTAGTTAGTCCATGTTCTTGTGACCAAATGGCTTTCTGTTTTAAAATTTGTGAAAACTGTTATCTCTCAGGATTTCTCCAAGAAACCAACCTTGCAAATGAAGATTCCCATCAAAACGGAATGGACTCACGTCTTAAATAACACAAAAAAATTGTGCCCATTTGTAATTAGAGTATGGGGCAATTTCTCACTTTTTTCAATCCCAATTTATGTTTGATTACTAAAGCACCCTTCCACTAATGTACATATATATATATATATATATACATATATGTATATATTACATTCCATAGGGAAGATATATTAGTCATATCCATGACAACCAAAGCCATCTTCTGGGGCTGTGCTCTCCATTTTTCTGCTCTATTTAAGACTCTGGCAGGCCCGCAGAATGGCTCCCTTGCCATTCACCATTCCCTTCCTCTCTAGTGTCCTTTTCTCTATATCTTAGGTAACACTTGAAAAGATTCCTGTAATCCATCATCCCTTCAGTTAGTGCTGTTCATTCAGCAAAATTTCAAAGTAAAGTGAAATTAAATAAAAATCTACAGGCACTGCCAAATTCCAATCCTACTAACCTGGCCAGATGGACTTAAGACAATGTTCTTTAGTAGAAACTTGAATATTTTCCGGTTGGTTAAACATTCTTTCCAGGGGATGTCAGAAGAGGAAGGCAGAGGAAGCAGTTTTAGGTTTAACTAATTAATACTTTAGACAAATTGAGGCTCTTAGGATAGAAACCACTGTGGCCTTGAGGGAAAAGGCAGAAGAATGGATGTCAAATGAGCTGCACATAATACATGAAGGATTTATAATGACCAATCAATACATTCTGCCAGGATCACGTTTTGTAGTTTTGTAAACCAAAGGCAGACAGACACTGCTTGTGAGTTGATAGGCTAAGCTGAAGTGGGAGTGTACCATATGCCTTGTACTCCTTGTTTGTAAGTGTTAAACCTTAGGCTGAACACTCAGTAGGACATCCTGACCCATCAAAGAGCCTGACAGGCAGCCAGAAGAGTTCCTTCCCTGCCAATGCTTCAGTCTGTGTTTGCTTTTAAGCCCTGTTGGATTTCTGTCAGATATTTGTCGAGTTCTTTCTATTAAGATCAATTAACTTGTGCTTTGGTTTAGCCATAAGGCAAAAGAAATACATTTATTTCTTCTCAAGTCAATGTTGGCCAGCCGTCTCAGTTAATTATAATAGGAAGTGGTGAGTTTCAGGTTGCCCATAATGCCCATCAGGTATTCTGTTCGGCTGCAAGGGAAACAGGGGCCTAGACCAATAACTGGTTAGGATGATAAGAAAGGTTCATGAGGACACAGATCTAGTAAATGTAGCTTGTAGCAGGGCCTGGGACAGTCCTGGTCTGCTCTGCTCATGGTGACATGGTGAAGTGGGACAGCCTCAACAATGAGCTTGGTGTTGAAATAAAGTTTATATTCTAGTAACATTTCAAATTGTCTTTTAAAATCATCTGGACCCCTTGCTGGGGCCAGGTCATATTCCTTACTGGATGCTATTCTCTGAAGTTCAGCGTTACCCTTTTCTTATCCTGTTAGAGAATTATGAAAAGAAGAATGGAGAGGGAAACACAATGCAAACACTGTGTCCTCATATGTGAAATGAGATGGCTTACAAAGTTCCTCTCTGCTTTGTGAGTTTAGTAATGGAGCACACTTCAGTGAAAAGACCAATAACATCCACAGGAATGTGGTATTTAAAAGGCTATTTCACTTCTTGGGTGATAAGTGGAAGCATTAAACTATTGGGCAGATTAAAGGGGTTACATGCAAAAAATCATTAAAGAAATAACGTGTATAGAGTTCTTTTAGCCAACCTTTCACTATCAAGTCACATAGGACTGAAAGGCAGGCTGAAGTTGGTTTTTGTCATGGTTCAACATAGCAAATGGTTTACAGCTCACTGTATTACCTTGACTTGCCTACATGGCAATGACCACATCTTTTGTTTAAATACTCCAGCTGATAGAGACACAGCCTCTTTCAATCAACAGATAATTAAAGTATACTGCCAATTAAAAGAGACAGAACGTGCATGCACTCCAGGAGGAGTCATATGAGTGCATGTTATTGAAGAGATGTGGAGAGTCCCTCCACCCCAAAACAGTGGGAGCAGCTAGCTGCCCAGAGGGAGTTAGAGGACTTTTCCGCTTAACCTCATTAATTAGAAAGAAGAGCCGAGTCTGGACCAATGACTACGGTTCATATTAAGAGGAAGAATCCTAGTTTTTTCCATCTTTAATTTCTATGATTGTGCAAATCTAAATTAAAAACATGAGAATGTTCAAAATGTTTGACATGTATTTTTTCAAGTCACAACAAGAGCTCAATATAGTACATTATGTACAGAAGGGACAAAAAAAAAAGAGAGACAAACTTAACACCAGCTTTATGAAATTATATAACTAGGAAACTAGCCACCAGCTCAGGTTTCAAGCTTTTGTCTTAAATACTAATATTAAAGAAAAAGAAAAAAAAACTAAACCAAAACAAAAACCCAGTTCTTGGACAGTTTAAGGAAATAAATGGTTCTTCAAGCACATGCATATTTTATGACTAAAATCATAGACAATTTAGTTCTCACAACATGAAAATAATTTTACATATGTCTGTTTAATGAAATAAGCTCTTTGGAACCATCTATGTCTTTTCCAGTACCTCACTGTTGTCAAAGCTATCCTCAAGTACATTTTTTTTCTCTCTTTGTAATATGCCATTTCCTGTTTTTCCTATCTGAATCTTTGTACTTAATCTGGGTATGTGTTTAGAAATTCCAAAGTACTTTTTTATCTTATGAGAAGTGATGAATAGACAATAAGACCAAAAGGCATTAAAGAAACCCAAATGTCAAGAAATTTAAGAATGAAACAAATAAAGTTTCCATTTACGTAGTCACTCTTGGAGACATGATGCTTGAGTGGTTTGGTCTCTGCTCTAAATGATGTTGGGGCTTACCTTTTGGAAAGAAGTTTTTATCTACAAAAATGATTCCTGAGATTGTATAGTCTGTCCTTTAAGGTAATTGTCTGCCTGACTGAATCATCTATGCTCCGCAGACTTGACTTCCCTATAAGTCAAGATTTTGGCAAGAGACAACTCTCTCTCTCTCTCTCTCTCTCTCTCTCTCTCTCTCTCTCTCTCTCTCTCTCTCTCTCTCCCTCCCTCCCTCCCTCCCTCCTCCCCTCCTCCTCCCTCCTCCCTCCCTCCCTCCCTCCCTCCCTCCCTCCCTCCTCCTCTCTCTCTCTCTCTCTCTCTCTCTCTCTCTCTCTCTCTCTCTCTGTGTGTGTGTGTGTGTGTGTGTGTGTGTATGTGCGCGTGCACGTGTATGTAAGTTGGAGAAGCATGGAGAGTGATTTGAAGAGTTAAATGAAGAACTTCAAGCCTGGCCTTTGATGCAATTGATATGTTTATGGCAACCCAAGCCATCCTTTGAGGACTACATGTGAGTGTGAGTGTAGATACTCAAGGCAATTCCAAGAGAAGGGTCTCTTACATCAGCTGAAATGGTAAACTCTCTGCAACAAGCATCTAGTCAGAGAAGAAATGAATGTATTAGTTACTTCATTAAAATCCAGCCTTATTTATGTATTATATCCATGCCTTTAAAATGTCATTAACTGGAGAAAGTGTGATGCTGCCCAGTGCCTTTATGACAAAGCCAGAGGAGACCCATGTGTCTTCCCAGGGTGGCATGTCCCTGGTAGCAAGGAGAAAGCACTGGGTGATGGGCACTATTTTGGTGAGCAAATATTTGGTGGGGAGAGAGAGAGAGAGAGAGAGAGAGAGAGAGAGAGAGAGAGAGAGAGAGAGAGAGAGAGAGAGAGAGAGAGAGAGAGGTTCATGTCCTGTGGAGAGAGGCAGATCTGAAGAGGTGAAAGCAGAGTAGCAATGAAGAGAGGGCTGAAGTAGGTAGATTGCTTGCCACACTGGGCCTTGGTGATGTCCAGACCTGGGCTGCAGCCAAAGCCCGTGTCGGAGCCCTTGGACTTGCTGCAGCAGCCTCTGATCTGTGTTGATGTCTGTGGCTCCTGTTACCACTGAAGGCCAGGAGGATAGGGCTGCACAGAGTTGGCTCCATCCCTCACTCACTGGCTGCAACACTAGGGAGAACAAGCCCTACCCTCCTACCCCCACTGGCTGCAGCCCTAGAGAGAGCTGGTCCTTGAAGCACAATAGAGCTGACTGTTCACAGGAACAAAGGAGAGAGGGCCCTTAGAGCGTGAGAGTGGGAGAATTTGTCCTGCCTCTCTTGTCTACCGTGAGGTGGCATGGATGATGGAAAGATGCTTTCCTGCAGGTGTAATAATAAGTCATGAAGACTCTGTAGTCAACAACAGAGTTGTTTCCATGTCAAGGGATCAACTTGTCTGTCACCTATATTGTAGTCTTTCTTGGCTTTTTCCCACATGTCTTCTGCCAAGATTCTCAGGAGGTCTTCCCCAATAAAATCTGATCTTTATTAATTTTGAAGAGAAACATAACTTTTTTTTCCCTTGTGGAAAAAAAGGCATAACCTCTCCCAGAATGCAACATATTTTCTGACGTCTACTTTGAAGTTAAAATATTCTTAAAATATATAGGTTGTTTTAATTTAGCAGTTTCCATACCAGGGCTTTGAGTTGGTCTACTCCAACACTTGTCCCATTTATGATCTGATGAGTACATGAAGGGACTAGGCCTACAGATCCAAATCTTCAGGATCTCCATGACACACTAACAACAGCGTATCCAAGAGAAGTTGTGGTGAGGTCCCAGTATTGATAGTGTAGCAGAAGCCAGAAACCTTGAACCAGACCAAGGACTCTTTGTGATGAACACTTGCAAGTAAAGACATATGGACTCACTGTGTCACACTACAGCTTCTATGATGGGATTTTTATTTTTGTCATTTTTTTTATTCACTCTTAAAGTTTATTTTATTTTGTGTGTGTTGGGGAGAAATTGCAAGGGATGAGGGGATTAATGGGTTTAGGATGCACGATGTAAAAGTCACAAAGGATAAATAAAGATTTTAAACGTTATTAACTTATGCAATTATATAAGGCTGGATTTCACTGTGATGTTTTCAAACCTCCATATAATGTATTTTTTAAAATAAAATTCACCACCGTTACCCTCTCTTGTTCCTTCCTCCCTCCTGGAAATCCTCTTCACCTTCACAATCAGCCCTCCCTTCTACCTGAATGTCTTTAGCATAAATACTTTTGTGAATCAGTGAGTTTCATGAGGGTTGTTTACAGGAGCATGGGTAAGCATGGGTAAGGGTTCATGCCTTGGGTTTTTCCTTTTCCTTCCTTCCTTTCTTCCTTCCTTCATTTCTTCCTTCCTTCCTTTCTTTTTTTTAAATAGGTTCTGTTTGTGCTGGATAGCTGTATGTCAATTTGACACAAGATAGGGTTGTTTGAAAGGAGGGAACTACAATTGAAAAATGCTTCCACCTGATCTGGTTGTAGGCCATTTTCTTAGTTAGGGTTGATGTGGGAGAGCCCAGCCTATTCTGGGTAGGGTGGTGGTCTTGGATGCTATAAGAAAGTAGACTGAGTAAGCTATAAGGAGCAAAGTAAGCTAGTAAGCAGTACCCCTTACATTGCCTGTCATTAGTTCATGTCTTCAAGTTCATGTCCTGTTTGAGTTCCTGCCCTGACTTCTTTCAGTGATTGACTATGATGTGGAAATGTAAGCCAAATGAATCTTTTACATCCCCATTTGCTTTTGGTTATGGTGTTTTATCATAGCAATTGTAATCCTGACTAAAACATTTTTTATATCTAAATTTTTATTTAAACATTCATGCATATGTACTTATTATTTACATGTTGATATTTACTTATATATATATACATATATATATATATAAAATGCCATTTTTTCTTGTTTTAAAATTAACTTTTTTAGCATATAAAGTAGTAGGATTCATTATGGTATTGCCATTATACTTTGTTCTTTTAAAATGCTTTAGTTATCTCTACTATTTTTTATGTGCATGGGTATTTTGTCTGCATGTAGATCTGTGCACCATGTATATGCAGTCCCTGTGGAGGTCAGAAGAAGGCATTGGATTTCCTGGAACTACAGTTACATATGGTTGTGAAATGCCTGCCATGGAGGTGCTGACAATGAGCTCATTCCTCTTGCAGCTTTTAATATTCATTATTCTATAAGTTTAGTGTTTTGATTAATATGTGTCATGGAGAATTTCTTTTCTGTCTTCTCTATGTGGTTTTCTGTTTGTTTCTTATACCTTGATACATCCTTTAGGATAGAGAAATTTCCTTTTTTGATTTTGTTGAAAATATTTTCTAGGCCTTTAACCTGGGTTTCTTCACCTTCCTTTATTCCTATTTGTAGTGAAATATCCACCCCTCGCACACCTGTTGCTCTGACCATACCCATTGGGGTGTGGGGACAGGTGTGGAAGTGACCTGTGGGATCTAGGTCTGGGGTCCTGGACCCCAGCTTGCTCTCTTACTTCCTGGTCGGAGACAGAAAGCATCCAGGGGCATCCTTGGAGCAGAAACCCACAGCATTCATCTGTATCTGGTGTAAGTGATTTCTCCCCGAATAAACATCCATCAGCTTATATTGTGTTCCAGAATCTTATTTCCCATGCAATATTTTATTATTTATAGATTTAGCCTTTATGTAGTGTCCCAAATTTCCTGGATGTTTTGTGCTATAAGTTGTCTACCTTTTTTTTTTTATTGAGGTAACCACTTTCTCTACCCTTTCCTTAACACCTAAAATTCTTTTCTTTCATGTCTTGTACTCTGTTGACAAGGCTTACTTCTTATATTTTTGTTTAACTTCCTAATTTTTTTTTCAGTTTTTTTTTTTTAATTATTCTATTTCTCTGTAAAATTCAACTTTCAGGTCATTACACTGTTCTTGTGTTTTCACACACTTGCATCAAGGGATTTATTCATATCCTCTTTTAATGGTCTTTTAACATATTCATAATAGACATTTGGAAGTCCTTGTCTTGAGCTTTAGCTTAGTTGTATCCCCCAAAGCCTACTGTAATAGAGTTTCTGGATTCTGATGGAGGTACATTGTCTTGACTGTCCACGTTGGTGCTTTGGCACTGGCATGTGAGGTTGGGATGATTGTTATCCTAGGTGTTGATACCTTGTCTTATCTATTTTAGGTAAATACTCTGTTTCTTGATTCTTGCTGCCATCTCTGGATCTTAGGAAAGTGTGGTGACATTGGGTTGCCTGCGATGGAGTGATTCTATAGTTCAGTGGGTGACCTAGAGAAATGGAGGTGGTCTTAGAGAAGACTGAGAATGCCTTCAGGAAGGAGCTAAGAGGATCCTGTTCACACCTAGAGTTGTGTCCACAAGGAACTGGAGATGTAGTAAGAGGGGATCCTGCAAGTAGGCTGCAGTAATGTAACAAATCATTTGTAGAGCCAGGGATGGAAGGGCTAGGGGGATCCTGGGTGTGAATCATCACTTGGAGTCTCCAGTGGATGGGACTGATGAGGGAGGGAGGAGGGGCACTGTAAGTAGTTTGTTACTGGGCTGAGGGTGAGAACAGAAAGATCATAAAGGAGAGCTGCAAGGATACTGTGATTCACCTACCTGAGTTCAGGTCCACTGTAGCTCCTGAGGACTCCAGGTATAAGTGTTTCTGGGTATCAATCACTGACACAAAGAAACTGGAATGGGCTGGGTGGGAACTGAGAGCTTTCCCAGGAAGGAGGAAAACTGGGTCCACTGCAAGGCTCATCAGAATGTACAGAAAGTAGAGGCAGAATGGGAAGACAGGCTGCTACAAGGAGTCTGCTACAGGGTTGGGGATGAGGCTCTCTTTTGCCTTTTATTGTATCAAAGGATTTGCAGAAGCTGTTATTACATGGATTTTTTTCTTTAAATTTTTTTAATCTTTATTCTATATGAATGAATGTTTTCCTGCATGTTTGTCTGTATATCATGTATGCATTGCCTTTGGAGGCCAGGAAAGGGCATTAAGTCTCCTGGAATTGGAGTTACAGATGTTTGTGACCTGCCATGTGGGTCCTAGGAATTGAACCTGGGTCCTCTTCAAGAACAACCAGTGATCATAACCACTGAACAGTCTCTCCAGAGCTGGTTTCCTTTTCTTTTTACTATAAACATTTCCCTAAAAAAAATCCAACAAAAACAACAACAACAACAACAACAACAACAACAAAAAATATGTGATATTTTCAATGTATTTCCACATGCAGAAACTTAGTTCCCAAATGTTATGGTAATGGCTTTTTGAGTTGGTCCTTTGGAAAGCAATCAGAACTGATGAGATAGGATGAAATCCCTGTGATAGTATTAGTGTCTTTATAAGATTAGGAAAAGACTATCAAGCTAGTATACTGGCTTTGTCTCATCATGTGAAGCTGTCTGGCATGTTCTGATGTGGATAGAGTTATTCATAAGGTACCAGTGTTGTGTTTAGACATGAAACCATCGAAAAGAACTCTTAAAATTTGATTTCTGAAGCCTGGTGTTGTTGGTACACGCCTTTAGTCCCAGCACTAGGGAGGCAAAGGCAGGTGGATCTCTGTGAGTTCAAGGCCAGCCTGGTCTACAGGGCTAGTTCCAGGGCAGTCTCCAAAGCAATTCAGGGAAACCCTATCTGGAAAAACCAAAAAAGAAAAAAAAAAAAGAAAGAAAGAAAAGAAAAATAAAAATTGACTTCTGGTGGGTGGTGGGGTGAGGAAAAACTCATTTTTTTTTTTATGGGTGGGGGACTAGCCACTGGGAATTTGACAATGCTCAGTGAGTATATTTTCACTTTTTTTTGGAGGGGTGGTTTACAAGGGTGGGAGTTGTACCTGGGAGAACTGAGAAATAAATGTGATCATGGTACATTATGTGAAATTTACAAATAATCAATACAAATATTACATTTAAAAAGTGAAATGATACTAGTAGCACACTTTAGGACCCAGCAGCCTCCAGAACCATTAATTAAATAAGCTTCTATTATTCACAAACTTCATAGTTTTAACAATTCCATGTAACAGAATAAACTAAGATAACCTCCCAGCTAATTTTTGAGTTGTCATTTCTCCCATGGTCTGGTAGCATGTTTTCTCAAACGATTGGCTAGTTTTTTCCCCACTCATCTTCAGCTGCAATTGTATCCCTAGACAGTATTCTAGAATTTCTATCACTTGGGAATAGTCTTCAATATTTGATTCTGTTCTTCACATTACTGTGATTCTCACAGAGTAGAAGTTAGGTTGAAAATAAGTTGAAGCGAAAGGTTTTAACTTCTAACTAAGAAATTTTTATCTACTGCCTGGGAGAATGAAAGATTCAGGAAATTCCTATTGGCAAGTGCAAAGAGTGGTCTAGTTCTTACCTTGACTATGGGATAGCACTTGATGCTCACCACGTAGGTTCAGGTCATTCTTGCCATGGTTCTTAGTCCTGAATTCATATACACACATATACATAGTGCACACACACACATACACATAAAACATATACACATACACACATATATCCACACACATATATGTATGTATATATATATATATATATATATGTATATATGTACTTTAAAATTATATTTCTTTATTTTTGTGTACCTGTGCATGTGTGTGTTGGTCAGAAGACAAGTTGCAAGAATGGGCTCTCTCCTTCCACCATGTGGACTCTGAGGACTAAACTCGGCTTTTCAGGTCTTGTGGAAGACACCTTTACCTGCTGGGAAATCTGAATTCTTATATTTATTTTTAGTCTTAACCTCTTTGCCTGTATCTGAGAAACTTTTAAGTTAGTTGCCTATAACTCACCTCTGTAGTTTTTGATTTTTCACTATTTCTGGAAGCTGGAAATTTTCCATTCTTATTTCATTCTCAGCTTATTGTTATTCTTTTGCATTTACTGATGTATTCGGTGTTTCTCTGTCTTTGGTGTGGGATAGAAGTATTGTGTGTATTAATTTAGTTCTCTATGTTGATTGTAGATTTCTGAGTACTGAATATGTAAAATCTTTATTCTATTTTAAATATTCAAATTAATTGTTGACTTTCCGAACATTTAATTATTCTAACCTTTTAGCTACACTTCAAACATATATATACATTCATGTATATTTTATGATTTCTACAGTGGGGGAAAACTATGTGTATAATGTATTGGCTAATTTAGAAATAACTTATTTAATCGCTATTGTGGTTAAATGTATATTGATTCAGAAACCATTTGGGCATAGAAAGCGATGGGAATATATTTAAACTCAGAATTTACAAGAAGGCTCTTGGAAAGGTTGAAAGCACAATTTGCAGAGTGCCTGAGGGTTCAATGTTACATTCCCTCTTTTGAGCAATGAAACTTTGGCAAAGGATATGTTTTAATGAGACCTTCCCCCCCTCTTCCTAGAGAGTGAGGACTCGTTGTACATAAAATCTCCCATAACTTCTTAACAGGTGTTCCAAGAATAAAGAAAACTACTGTTCAGCTCTCTCATGTCACATGGTTCAGATCCAACCACAAGGACAAAGGAGGAGAATGTACAGTTAAATCAGTCCTTTGCAGCAGCTTCAGAATAAATGAGAAGGTAAATGCTCATTTGGGTCAGGAAGCAAGTAGCTTTAAAAAGACTTTTTAATTATATCTGTATGTTGTTATCAGTATTTATTACCTGTATGCTGGATTATTTATTATATTTATTGTGTCTTATCTGTGTCCTTGGTCCTGTGACCTGTGGTCCCAGAGGAAAGGATACAGTATCCCATAGATATTATTCAAGACAACTATTTTCAAGTCAATTTTGTTCTACTTTTTGAAGTTTAACTATTGAGAAGTTTTTTATGGGTAAAATTTCTAGAAGTAAAATGTGGGCAAAAGGAAATCAAAGTGCTGTCATCCATTGGAAAGTATTATTTCACAAAGAGGAGAAACAATGGTCCAAGTAAAGTGTATCTGAACTAAACTGATATGACATTTGTCCCATCTCAAATTTTAATGTCATTGATAGAGAAATCAGGGCTTAAAAACTTTCAAATCTCATTGAGAGTCTTGACCTGCTAATAATTTCTTTTAAGTTTCAGGGAATGAGATTATCATCTCTTTGGAGGGGTCAACACCAGGGGAAGGGTTAGAAGAGTGTGTGGCAATTAAAATAAAAACAAAATGAAAACATAACACACTCCTTCTTCTGCCTCAACACCTCATAAACATAAAATCTTAACCCAAACAAAGAAAACACAAGAGCCCTGAACCAAGCCTAGCATACTGAAAGAGCTCAATAAAAATATGTGGTTTTATATGTATAGTATATATTATCAGGATGTTTTGAAAGCTGTGGAACAGCTGGCCAGGTGTGGAGAGAGTGTAAAAATGCAGAAAGGGTAAGATCTTATTGCAACCTTAAGTTGTTCTGAATCTCTGGAAAAATCCTTTAGGGTAGGGTCCTCATCCACTCCATACACTGCAGAAGCCTGCACAGTCTGGGTTTCTCAGTTTGCAGTGTCTGTTGTCAATCTACTGCATACTAAGACCTTAAGGTAAAGCACCTCCTTGTACATGGAAGTCCGGGTCAACTTTGTTCAATGCTGCAGAGCAAAGAGCTTCCCTTAGCTTGGCTGGATATTTTTCTTCACTCTGTTGTTTCCAGGGAATCTAGGTAGTGAGTTCTTTAGCTCCCATTTTACAGTTTTAGTCCAAGGAAAGATAGGAACTCACCCCTTTGGATGAAACTACAGTGATATGTATTTGGATATACTCACAGGGTTTAAACATTTGCAACAGTACTGGCCTAGCTTGCCAAAAAACTCATCAGTGTCAGCAGAGAGTCCAGTGTGAACTTCTAGGTCCTAGTTCAAGAGACCTCTTCCTTCAGTGAGCACATTGTTTCTGTTCTGCCTCCTATGCAATGACACATTACCAGATACATCCAGTTTACCTCTTAATAGTATGTCACCAGATGTTTATCAAATTATTATTCACATAACAATGAAGCTCTATTTTTCTTGGAGGGCAGTTTGGAGAATTGGATCCCCTTTTTATTGCTGATCTTATTTCCATACCTCTCCATATAGACTCCTGAGATATCCCTTTCTCTACATTTCATTCTTGTTTTCCTAGTGATGACAAAATCATGGCCTTGCCATAAAGGAATAGAGGGCATTCTCTCTTCACTATGATAGAGAACACTCTATGGCCCAGCCATACCATGGAAATACTGCTGTCTTCTTTGCAACAACCATTTTCTCTAACAAATAATTTTATGCTGTCAACATTACTATGCCAATACTTCTAAGATCGAGAAATCTACAGTTCTTTAATTTTTTCTTGGAATTTTGACACTTTGTATGATTCATGAAGAGTGGATAACCCAGATTTATATACCATGACTTTGTTGAAGGCTAGTCTGTGATAAACCTATGCCTTAAGCATTCATCAAAATTCAGTATCACAGATAGTTGAGGGAGTGTTGGTCAAATCCTCTTGTCTCCTTTTGTATCTTCAAAATAGTTTGCTGTGGGTTTAGAACCCCTACAAGTATTTTGCAAACATTGAAACTGTATTCCAGGCAACTACATACGCCAAATAAAACAATCATACAAGCCATCTAGGACACAAGAATTTCTTAAGTAGCAAAAGAAAATGGCAGAGCCATTTCCCACTTCCCTGTCCTTATAGATGTGCCAGAGCCAGCCTATATCACCACCAGCATTTTAGTCCTTAAAATACTCAAGAGGAAGAAGGAAACAGCCTCTGCTCTCTTCCTTGTGCTGTTAGTAAAACTGATGTACATTTGGGACACAGTAGTCTATTTTGTATTATCACTTTAAAGAAAGTAAAAGCTCCATAAGAAAAACATCAAACATCTTTATCTAATTTATTAAGTTGTACATTATCCAGATTTGGCTGAAAGCTAGAGAATATTTGCTTTCCCATACATTTGAAAGGAAAAGGAGTATAAGCAGTTACACCTTCAGATTCTAAATGTACATTTGTGCTTGTTATGCTAGTACCAGTTTCATAGTTCAGTACTGTTCTTGTTTCCATAGTAACATACAGTGTGGTAACTTCCTCAAAAAACACTCTGCTATTTCTCAGTACATTGTATATCCCTTTCCATTGCACTCTGTTTTCATCTTTCCTCCCTTATCCCCTCCCTCCTTTCTCCTTCCTCTTTCCCTCCCTTCTGTTCTCTTTCCACTCTTTCCTTTCTTTCCCCATACCTCCATCCTCTTCTCTCCCTTCCCCTCCCTTTCCTTCCTCTCCCCCTCCCTCTTTCTTCCACACTGTTCTTCCTTTATTTCTCCCTGCTTCACGCCTTTCCTCTGTCTCTCCTTCTTTGTTTGGCAATGGGAAGTAGAGAGTTAAGAGGATGCTACATCAAATGGGTGTTGGGAGCCCATTCCACAAAGATGCAAACTCTCCCAGCCTAGACACAAGGGGAGGGCCTAGGCCCTGCTCCAAATGATATGACAGACTTTGAAGATTCCCCCATGGAAGGCCTCACCCACCATGGAGACCAGAAATGGAATGAGATAGTGGGTTGGTAGGGGGCAGGGGAGGAGGGGAGGGACAGGGAACTGGGATTGACATGTAAAACAAGATTGTTTCTAATTTAAATTAAAAAATTGTGTATAAAAAGAGGATGCTGCATATATTGGCCAGTGCATGTTTAAGCATAATAAGTGTGTGGGGAGGCATACTTCAGATTTGAAATTGTCTTCTTGCCCTAGGTCCATATGTTGAAGGGTTGGTATTCAGTCTTTGGTACTGTTGGGAAATAGTGGAATCCCTAAGTGGTTAGGTTTATTGAAGGAAGTTGAGTTATTTGTGGATATGTCCTTAAAGCAGGTATTGAGACCTAGCTCCCTTTCCCCCTGTCTTTGAGTCTTGATTAGCAAGAGGTGAGCATCTTCCTCTACTATGTCTGCTTGCCAAGATGGCTGACTTGTCACAGGCTGAGAAGTAGTAAGATCAATTGATAATGAGCTGAGTTGTCTAAAACCGTGAGACAAAAAAAGTCATCTTTTTAAAATTTGAAATATTTTGCTACAATTACTAAAAGATGACTAACGCCTATGGGTACACTCTATATGGTGTGGTTCTTCTCCAAGATTGTTTCTTTTTGAGATGGGGGCTTATCTCACTATGTTTCCCTGGCTGCTTCTGACCTTGATCATCTGCTCCTGTCTTCCAAAGAGCTGGCACAACAGGTAAGTATCACAATATCCAACTTTTAAACTGCATATTATGTTAAGCTACACCAATACTGCTGAATACTTTATGAGACCAGGAACAGTTTTGCTCCCTGCCTTTTGAATATGTGTCTAGATGACTGAACAGTGTACTCGATGCCTGCAAACCACCCTGGCAGTCTCTCCCCCATTTCTAGAACTTTGGGTAGCCCCTCTGGTGTCAGCATTGATATATGGAAACTATTTCAGGTTGTCACTCTCTGAAAGCACCTTTTGTGAGGTTGGCAAAACCATTTTAATACCCACCACACACCAATGACTTTTCAGTGTTGGATGGGTAATTCCAGAACGTACTCCGGTCAGTCCTGGCTTCTCTTAGGGAGGGAACTTTGAGCCAGTCTTCAAAGAAAGATGAGTATTTGGTTGAGGCCAGGAGAGGCTGAAATTTATGAGCATATGGTTGTAAATGTTTGCATGTGTCTGCACACACATTTAGACACTGATTGGTCTTACAACAAAGTCAGAGAGTAAAACATGCACGTATAGTTACAAGGTACATTATTTATTTGAGGGTTTGTAACTATTGCTGATTGACAGTACCTTTCTGAGAAAGAGTGCAATCATCTTTGACTATGGAATGAGCACAGCAGGCACTACATCACTGGGTTAGTAGGAGGAGCCAGAGGCCTCCAGTTCTGGCTCTTCTGTTTCCTAATGGTCAAGTATAAGTAATTTAGCTTCTCCCCTGCCTCAGTTTCTTTTCTGTAAAATGAGGGTAATAACAAATGCCTGCTTAAGTTGCTTTAAGAATTCAGTGAGTCAGTGCATGTGTGGTGTTAGAGCAGGGACTGCATGCTGTCAGTGCCCTGCAGAGGTTGGTTATTGTTGGTGGTTATGATAATGACCTTACCCATTCCTACATGGAGACTAAGTATGGTGTTAGTGAAAGTGATCTGTCATATTGCATTTGAGGTATATGCAAGGAATTCTGATTGCATGTACACATTGAAAGCTATGTGTTTTGTCCTTACCACAGCATTAAACGTGGTTAAATGCATGGGTTACGGAGTCACATTGCCCAGAATCAAATCTTGAGTTCATTCTGTACCAGCTGTGTTCAATGCAAGTTACTAAAGACCTCTGCTCCTAAATGCCATTATTTATAGAAAGAGATTAATAGTAACCAATGCCACCAACAATGATACTATAACAGTAGCCCCCTCTGTGGCTCAGATGCAATCAAACATACCAAGTGTTTCCCCCTATGGCTCCATGTAGAACGTTCTCGGCTTACTACATAAACTGTCATTATTAAGTCTTATTTGTGATGGATCTGTGTCCCTGGGACCTTATGTTGCAGCTCCACTAATCCCCCCAGTTTTATAGCACAGTGTGACATTTTATGTCCCTGCTGGCTAGTAAAGCAGTTGGTGAGGAGGTAAATTATAAGGCCCGGTCTTGGGCTTAGCTAATTCTCCCTCATAACATGCAAAAGCTTAATACTAATCTGGATTTTTCCCACCCTGGGTAATTATTACTTCTCAAAAAATGCTGACCAAATCTGAAAATAATCTTCAGTTCTGTCATTAATTTAAAAAGTAATGTTTTCCAGTGTGGCTAGCTTTCTCAAACCATGTCTCAGTGAATGGCATTCATTACTGTGGTGGGTGTTCATTTTTGTAAAATTAATCTTTTAAGAGTGAGTAATGACCATAAGAGCCTGAATATTTTTTCCTCTGTGGATGGGATGTGGCTTAGAAACCCAACCTGGCCTGGCCACAGCTGCGGGGATGTGTGGTGCCACTTATGTGACTCCCCATGGGTCGTGGCCGTGGCCTTGTGTTTCAAAGCAGCTGTTAAGCTATCTGGTGTGCTTCACATACATTTTCCAGGAGATGCAGTGACGTAATGACAGGTATGGGCAGCGAACTGTCTTTCTTTGGATCTTTACTATAAGGTTGGACAAACTATGTTTTGTGTGTGTTTGTGTGTGTGTGTGTGTGTGTGTGTGAGAGAGAGAAGAGAGAGAGAGAGAGAGAGAGGGAGAGGGAGAGAGAGAGAGACAGCATACATGTGTGATACACATGTATGTATAATGAAGGATGAATCAACCCAAACCCCAAACTTTGTTTCCAGTCGTTACACAAAGTAGCTCATCGTTTTACAACAATACATTCATACATAAGCAACTTTGTTTTCTCTAGAAAGATAGCTCTAACCCCTGCACTAATTTTTATATGGGAATACTTCATTTTATGTCTATGGCTCTAAGTTTTACTTTTACTCCCATAATGTAGCCAGGTACTCATGTCCCCTCAGCTTGTAGGTTTGGGAACTGAGACCAAAACTTTGAAACTGCCAAGTATTCCAGAGACAACCACCCAGCCCATCACTGGCTTCTAAAAGCCTGGGTTTTCTAAAAGCCTGGGTTTACGAGAAAACGTTACGTAGGAGACGATGAAAGAGAAGGGATAGAGGAGAGTGAATCTGAAGCAGTAGGTTTGTCTCACAAAAGAGACAAAGATTAGATTGGCTGATGTGAGAACAAGGGTAGGCTTGGGATGGAGGGTGCCTATGCTGGGTCCAGAAAGCCCCCTATGGGGGCAGGAAGGTCTGTTAAGGATGAATCTTGTGATCTTCAACCATGAAAGTAGGGTCAGATTGACGGAGGCTGTGGGCAAAGTGTTGGTTCCGTAAGGCATGACTGGGTCTCCTGGGAGAAGGAAGAACAGAGCAGAGAGAGAACACTGGGAACCATGTCCTTCGGGATTCCTGAAACAGGAGAGCCCCCAGTTGAAGTATGGCCCTGGAGTAGATATCAATTCTCGGCACTGACTCAAGTGTGCTACCAGCCTCATTGGGCAAGAGGTGAAGACAAATTTCATTTTTTTATTTTTTTCCGGAAGAATAATTGGCTCTGAGGTTTTCAAGTTCCAAACTTCCCGCATTTATGTCTGTCCGAGGAAGAAGTAGTCAGCCATGTTACCCTAGAGCTGAAGTAGCCCTGAGGTTTATGGCTGTTTATTGTGATCCTGGACCCATGTAGGAAGAATCTGCTCCCTGTGAGAGGGCAGTTCTGACCATCTGTGTGTGGCTGTATACCCAGGAAAAGAGTCTTCAGTGACGTGAACCAGGAGGTACCAGGGCACTTTAGCTCTAGGTGAGAGCTGTCTGCTTCTGCTCTTTAAGTCTGAAGGCATGTGTAAGGTGATTGCCAGAGCCAGGGTCCTCTCAGTGCTTTCTCTAAGAAAACCTTTTCTTATTCCCAAAACTGAAATAAGATTTTTCTTTTGTTTGTGACTTTAAGCAGAAAAAGAGGGATATTGTAGACTTGAATAGAAACTGAAGCATTCATGGATCTTGAAGAAAAAGATAGAAACCAGCTTCCCTTACTTTATAAAAATCTGTTTAAATCATGAGCAAGCTGTGGTCAAATATCTTGATGCTGTATGTTGATTGTATATGATTTTTGGTTTGTGTACATTGGCCTGCAACCCTTTGGCAGTCTGGCAAACCCCTTCTCAGGCCACCATTTAAAACTCACACAGCAAAACGGATAATCAACAAAAGGACGAGTTGTTTCGAAAGAGAATTATTCAAATATCTTTAGAACAAAGTTTGTGCTTTCTGTGACCTTTCTTCTGTGTCAAGGCATCAGATAATGTTTAGCAACAGATACAGCAATTACCCAATGTTCAAAATAGTGACAAGCAAAAATTACATTTTTGAGAAATGTGGAAATATTTGAGCTTGCTATTATTGACCAAGCCAAACAAGTCTAATAATTAAGGGAAGTACTAATTTCTGTTAGAAAGTAGTAAAGACAATGATTATTTTTTTTTCTTGATCAAATTAATGGAGCTCCTCAAGTGTTTCAGATTACGAATTTGGTGACAAAAGTTCACTCTGATATGTGCAACTCTCTCTCTCTCTCTCTCTCTCTCTCTCTCTCTCTCTCTCTCTCTCTCTCTCTCTCTCTCTCTCCCTCCCTCTCTGTATGCACTCACACTAACACACTCTGATATGTGTATACAAAGGGATTTCATCAAACCATATTTTTTGAGATATATATTTTCTTCTATGGTTGAACTGTATCTCATGGGTTGTTTCCTTGGGTCCTTAGAAAACCTTTCAATGGTTATGAATTAAATAATAGATCATAAAATCTTTTATGGGAAAAGGTGTTGGGGATGGTAATGCTCCACAAAGGCATGGCTATGGTATAATCCTTGAAGCCCAGGACCACTCCCCTGTATTCAAAGAAAGCTCAGCCAAGCTGGAGTCAGAAAGAAAGGAAAGCAGTGAGCCAGAAAACAGTGAAAAGAAATGTTAAAAGGTTTTTGGTTGAGAGAAGGAAATGGGTCAGTGATCAGGCTGCCAAAGAGAAAAGACGTGTATCTCTGATTTGTTCACTTTAGGGGGCTAGTCTCTTGCTCAGGGACGGCAGGCTCTCAGTTCATTCACACTCAGCATAGGCATGCTCAGGTACTCTTCCACAGAATTCATTTTAGGAGAAGCGAGTCTCCCCATGTGCTTCTTTAAGTTCCCCCAGGGAGTGACCCTACTCATCTTGTCTTTTGCCCAAGCAACATGGCTTAACTATTTTTCCAGAACTGTAAGAATTCTACCTTGAATCTGCAGATGGTCTCACCTGCTCTGTGAATTCTCCAGGTGAGCTTCAGGGGAAGTGCTTCTGAAGGACCCTGGCTATGGGAAACCCTGCAAATGCCACAGCTGCCAGAGCAATGATCTGTGTGAGGGAAGAAGGAAATCCAGTTCAATATGACTTAGTTGGCCAGGATTGCTTCAAACTTCCAAAGTCTGACCCTGAGCAATTTCTTTTTGACGTACAACTTTAGAAAAGTTCCTTCGAGACAATTTTCATCAAGTTTAAGGCATGACTCCATGGAGAAACTGCTTTGCATAGTGCATGTCTTTTGCAAAGCACATGTGGATTTTCCACAAGAATAGGTTCTATTGACTGAGAAACAGTGCCCGGGCTAAGGGTCTGAGGAAGAAGGCTCAGGGATAGCCTAATAGTTAACTCTTCTGCAAAGTACCTGTGCCATCTGTAAGAATGGGAAATAACAACTGAGAAACAATGTTTCTGAGTCTGGGATAAACATAGTCTGAGTGATTTAAATAAAGCCTGACCCTACAGATAGCAAGAATGGCGAGGTTATTAATTACATCCATCCCCAGCTTTCCAGGTGAAAAACAGTATAAATTCTTCCACTGAAGAGAAGAGCATTCATATTTAACATTCCTGGTTTCCCTAGTACCATCTGTGAGCACAAGGACCTTGTGACTGCTACACCTGTCCAAGGGATTTCTCCCCTCTCTTCCTCCCCCCCCAATGATCAGAAGACCTTTCATTTGGCCTACCTCTTAAAGCTTCCACCCTGTCTCTGCAATGCCAAGACAGCAAGACAGTGACTAAGCCTACAACGAAGTCAACACACTTCCAGACACATTCCAGTGCAGAGCTAGCCTTGCTGTTTTAGAATTAAATGAGCAGATGACTGAAAAACAGTCAATGCTGAACTGTCTATAGGCAATGTCCATTCAATTTATTAAACTGTCTTCTGAATTTAACATCAAGAACCAAGCATGAATACGTGTGCAGGGAGATTCCCTCTTAAAACAACAGTCCATGTGGCCACAAACTTGAAAATTATTATGCAAGGGATACAGCCTGATGTAGCTTAGGTTTTAATAACCCCCATTGCCTTACAGCTTCTGGTTCAAGCAGTCTGCTTCTAGCACAGTTAAGACTTTGAACATGCCAAAGAAGCACCCCCTTCCAGCCAACTCTGACAAGACGGTGAGGACTTGTGTAGTGTGTTAGGGTCCTGGGAAGAGGTTGGATGGCTTTGTGGGGTCACTGAAGGTCTCACTTTGAAGGCATAATTTCCTACTCTCTCTGGGAAAGCTATTTCAGGTTAGTGTCAGCTTCAATTTAATCACTTTAAAGACAAACTCTTCACAACATTTTATTTTGCCAAGAATATATTGATTGGCAACAAAGTGGTCCTTTGTATTTTAAGTTGCCCATTTGAAAGATTAAAATTGTTCTGTTTAATTAAGTCTGGATAGTCCATTCTTCTCTGGCTAATTCACATTGTAGGCAATAGAAGTGATTTCTTTTTCTCTTTGACTTTTGTTTTGGCTGTCTGGGTATTTGACATAAAACAAACAAAACAAAAGATCAACCAATTGTTCACTTTAACCACAGAGTCACATCCTTATATTAGCTACTAATCTGTCCAGTGGGAATTTGAACCACTGCTTCCTACCCTTCTATGGGAATATAAAGAGTAAGCTAACTTCTACTTCTTTGAAAGAAGACCATTTTAGTTACTCTTTTATTGTCATGACAGGACACTATGACCAAAGCAGCTTATAGAAGGAAGTGTTTATTGAGGTCTCAGAGTTGCAGAGTGTGAGTCTGTAACCATCATAGCAAGGAGCATGACACAGGGCAGGCAGGCATGGTGGAGTAGTAGCTTACATCTTTAATGCAAGTAGAAGGTAAAGGGATGAGCTAACTGAGAATGGTATGGGTGTTTGAAACCTTAAAGAAGGTCCCAGTGACACACCTCCTCCAGCAAAACCATAACCCCTAATCCTTTCCAAATAGTTCCAACCACCATCTGGGGATCAAACAATCAAACACATGAGCCTATGGGGACCATTCTCATTCAAACCGCCAGAGACATCCAACACAACTTTAATAGAAACATGCAGATATACTCACATAGGCATTTACAGGTTGATTCACCCAAGGCTTTGAGTTAACAGTATGCTAGAAGGGATTACTCTACTATTATATTTCCTGTACACACATTAGCAGGAAGGAAAACAATTTTCTGATTCACAAAGATGCCTATTTACAGACTTCCAAAGATCATGTGCTTTTTCAGTTATGATCTCAGATATACTGATCTTCTGGGAGCAAAATAGATGTCTAAAAAATTCTCTCCCACCCTACTTCAGGGACAAGACTAATGAGCTGGGGACTACACAAAGCTAAGCAGAGTTCAGGGACTACAATACAAATGTAAATTGTATTTTATGGTGATATCTTTCAGTTGCTTGAAAAACAGTTGGGCACATTCCTTTAGAACAGAGCTCTGTTACTCACGTTTGATTGATTGGATGGCCACTTTGGGTGAATGTGTGTGTGTGTGTGTGTGTGTGTGTGTGTGGAAAGTTTATCAATGCCACTACCATTTTATTTTTTATTATGTAACTTAGTGGTAATCTTAACACAGCCATAATTCCCAGGGTTGCTGAGGCGTTGGCCTCACACAGTTAAACACAGAAAGAAGGCAGTGCTGACACTAGATGGGAACCTCTCTGCTCTGTGTAACAGCTGGTATGTGCTGAGGCAGGCACTTAGAAATGGATACATTTCTGGGACACTTTGATACTTTTCTTCTTAGACATTATAAAAATTTCCCCAGTTTTTATTTATTTTGCATTAAAATTTTGATGAACCCTGTGGCCATTTTTGGGAGCAATGAAACAGAAAAGTCATATACTGGGTTTCTCTGGGTAGGTTGTCCATTACTGTCTTTTAAACAAGTAATATTTTAATTTTCTTATCCTAAAGATGATGCCTACTCATTGTAGAGATTTTACGATCTTTAGAGTAATATATGCATATAATCTTTATATTCTATATTTCAAAACAAAATTGGACCACACTATATATATTGTTTTTTGGATACTTTTTTTTCCTTATGGCAAAATATGGGGGGGCATACCTCCACATCTTTTAAATAGTTTTAATTGTGATGTAATTTGAAAGTGATATTTGTTACTTTAATGCATGTAGTCTCCATAACTTAGTATTCTCTTCATTTTTTGACACTTCAGAGATTTGAGTCTTCAACTCATTTAAACAATACACCATGGATTTATGTTTGATTTTCCTGTCCCGCAAGCTACATCTTTGAGTGATTTCACACTGATCTCTTCAGGATAAATTTCTAAAAGTAATGTTATCATTAGTATTTTCTGTGTATGAGGTAAATCATCTTCCTGAAAAGCTGAAACAAGGGTCCCAACTAGTCAGGGATTTCCTTCATTATATCTTCATGTGGTAAACTGCTTCTCTCTTTCAGTATGGCATTTCTCTAGTGACTAATATCTTAGTGCATACCATACTTTCTACTTCCTTTCCCTAACACCCTTAGTGAATAAAGTGCAGAGCCGGTATGTAGTGTCTCTCCTGGGCTCATGTGCTGGGGCAGCTTCTCTGTAGTCCTTTATGTGGAGCAGAGGCAGGAGTGCAGAACTGTTTCTGTTTGGAGCACTTCAGCTCAGACCAGATTCCTACTTCACAGAGCACTGTCTGGCTCCTAATAAAGTTTCTTCCCTGTGATACTTGTTCTACATTGCACATAGCTGTGGATTCAGCGGGTATCTTTTTGAAAATGGCCTCTTGCCCCTGCTAGTAGAATACCAGAAAGATTTAGGATTTCCCCAGTCCTGCTGGGGTGCCCCTTTCCTCTATCCCTCCCCTTTTCTTCTCTCTAAGTGTGCTAACTAATGCCCAGAGAAGCTGGCCTGGTAACCTTTGCCCTGATCCCTCTCTTGCCGAGCATGTTCCTATGGACACTCTCTTGCCTCTGATTAGGCCTTTACATTGCTAAGCAGGATGAGGTGGGGATGTGAGGTGTAGCTCACAGTTTAGAGCAAACCATCCATCTTTGCAAATCATTTTTTAACCTCCTTGGCGCCTGCTTTGTAAAAGACTTCTCAGTGACTTTCTTTACCATAACATTGAGTGTTACTCTTGCCAACCTTTCAACACCCTTTTAATTAATGATTTGCTTCATTTTTTAAAAAATAATAAAACTATGTACACATAATAAGTAAGGTGAAAAGAAAATCATGGATGCTTTAGATTTCTTCAGTGGATTCTGGCAGACTATCAGAGATTTTTAAAAAAATTACAAGAAGGGTTCTCCAGGTAACCTTTCACCTTCTGACTCCCTGTTCACTCTGTGTTCAGTGAGGATGCTGTCTACACACAGCTGTTTTGTCTCCCACCTCTCTTCTCCCTTCACCATTCCACTACCTGAATCTCTTTCCTACCTTCGTCATCGCTTACCTTTTAGTTTTCATTGCTTTGGTTGCCTAACGTTATGACTTCATGCTTCTTGATAATATTAAAATTTTAGTCATTGAAAACAAGTATATATAGCAGGTTTTCTCTGTGTATCAGTAAGGTTTTCATTACTATAACAAGTGTCTTGGTTAGGGTTTTATTATTGTGAAGAGACACCATTAACTCTTTTTTTTTTTTTTTTTTAACATGGACCCTATATGGGTCTATGGTATCTTCTGTACCTATGCTATGGCTGTGTGGCTTGGTGTTCTTGTGGGACTTCTAACGGTGGTGAGCCTGTCTCTGACTCTTTCACTTGTTCTTGGGACACTTTCCCTCCCACTGAGATACCTTGTCCAGCCTTGATGTGAGTGTTTGTGCCGTTCGCATTGTAACATGTCATGTCTGTTGATGTTCCTGGGAGGCATGTTGTTTCCTGAAGGGAAAATGAGGAGCAATGCATCTGGGCGAGAGGTTAAGTGAGAGGGGCTTGGGAAGAATGGAGGGGATGGAAATTGTTTAAGATGTTTGTATGAGAAAATAATTGAAGAAGGAAATCCCTTTAAACTTGCTAATGAAGGTTAAAAGTCACACCTTGGAACACTACATAGCAATTTAAAAAGAGCAATCTATTGGAATGAATCTGAGTTTGAAGACTTCTCCAGTGGATATGATCTTGCCATTAAAAAATTACATATGCTGCTATTTTATTATGTAGTATTCTAGACCATCAAACATGGAGAAAAAAAAAGAGATTTAACAGCTGCCTAGGCTGAGGAATAGGGAGTGTGGGGCTGAATGTGAGGTTAAGCTTTTTTTTTTCTTTTTATAAAACATTTTTTTAAAATTTTTGTTTATTTTACATGTCAATCCCAGTTCCCTCTCCCACCCTCCCTCTTACCCTCTCCCCCCTCACATGTTCCCTGACCACCCTCCCCTCTCATCCCCTCACCCCAATTCCACATGTAGAGCTATGCCATCCAGGTGGGGTCATGTAAATCTGTCAAGTCATTTGAAGCAGGGACTAGGACTTCTCTCCTGTCTCTAGGTTAAGGGAGTATCCCTCCGTGGGGGATGTGTCTGCAAGGTCCCTTTGTGCACCAGGAATAGATCCTGTTTGTACTGTATGAGGTCCCTTAGACTACTCAGTCCTTCTAGCTGAGACCCATATTCAGGGGGTCTGAGTCAGTCCCATGCTGGATTCCCAGCTATCAGTCTGGGGTGTCCATTAGCTCCTCCTTGTTCAGATCAGCTGTCTATGTGTTTCTGCAACCTGGTCTTGTCCTCTCTCTGTGTATCTGGATTCTATTTAGTCTCAGTGTTTAGTTATGGGTGGCTGCTCCTGTTTCCAACAGGTACTAGATGAGGGCTCCATGATGGTGAATAAGTTAGTTGTTGATCTCACTGTCAGAGAAGGACATTTATGGTAGCCTTTCCACAGTTGCTCAAATTCTTAGTTAGTCTTGTAGGTCTTTAGACATTTCTTTAGGTTCAGCTTTCTCTTCAAACCAATAATGGCTCCCTCTTTTATGTTCTCTCTGTCTCTCTGTCTGTCCTGTCGGTCGGTCTGTCTGTCTGTCTGTCTGTCTGTCTCTCTACCTTTCTCTCTCTCTCTCTCTCTCTCTCTCTCTCTCTCTCTCTCTCTCTCTCTCTCTCTCTCTCTCTCTCTCTCCTGTCTTCTATTCCTACCCTGACCCAATCTGCCTAGTCCCACGTGCTTTCGTCTCCTCCCCTTCTCTTTCTCCTAGTTCTCTCTCCATTCACTGCCCCCCTAATTCCCATGTACTCAGGGGGACTTGTCCCTTCCCCCTTCTGTGAGGAACCTTATACGAATCTCTTAGAATCCTCCTTGTATCCTAGTTCCTCTGGTGGTGTGAATTATAAATTGGTGACCCTTTGCTCTAGGTTTAAAGTCCATATATGGGCGAGTACATACCCTGTTCCTCTTTTTGTGACTGGGTTACCTCATTCAGGATGGTTTCTTCAAGTTTCATCCACTTGCCTGAAAATTTCAAGATTTCATTATTTTTTTTTCTGCAGAGTAGTATTCCATTGTGTAAATGTGCCACATCTTCTTTATCCATTCGTCTGTTGAAGGGTGTCTAGGTTGCCTCGAGGTTCTTGCTATTACAAATAATGCTTCTATGAACATAGTTGAGCACATGTCTTTGTTGCATGGATGTAAACCATTTGGGTATTGACTAAGAGGGGGGTTGTCTGGTGCCAATTCCTATGAGCCTATGGGGGCCACTTTTATTCAAACCACCACATTCTGTTCCCTTGTCCCAATAGGCTTGTAGCCTTATCATAATGCAAAGATTCAGTCTAACTTCAACAGTCCCCATAGTCTATCAATCCCGAACCTGTTTAAAAGTTCAAAGTCTCCTCTGAGACTAATGCCAATTTCTTAACTGTAATTCTTTATAAAATCAGAGTAAAAATACTTCTAACCTATAATGGCATGGGATATACATTGTTGTTCCAAAGAGAGAAAAGAGAGCCTAGTGAGGAAACACTGGACTGAAGCATGCTGTAAACCTGCTGGGTAAGCTCTGCATCTCCATGTGTGATATCAAAGTGTTCTTCAGATCTTTCAGCCTGGTTAACTGCAACAGGCTTCTCTCCCTCGGGCTGGTTCCACTCCCTCTTAGGAGCTTTCTTTGGCAGTTACAGCTCTGGCATCTCCTGCATCTTAGGGTCACCAAGACAATCCAGCTTTCACCTTCACAGTTTCATGCACAGGCTTCTGATGGGAGATGTTATTCTGTAAATATGTTTCTCATACTGGTTAATTAATAAAGCACTGTGGCCAATGAGAAAGCAAGATAGGCGGGGCTAGGAGACAAGGAGGAAAGAGGAAGGGGTAAGGAGGAGTCAAGATGGAGACCGGGGGAGGAAGGAAGATGCCAGCCGCGGCTCCTGATATGATGACCACGTGGAAATACCTAGATAAGTAGAAATGGGTTAATAATTAAGACAGAGCTAGCCCATTAACAATGATAGTCATTGGCCAACATGATTGTATCAAATACAGAGTCTCTGAGTGTTATTTGGGGCTCACGTGGCGGTGGGACCATGGTGGCAGGACCAGCAGCAGCCAGCGGGAAAAACCTGCCGGTAACAGGCTTCTCTGGGCCTCTATGCAGGGACATCTTGACATGCATCTAGCCTCATTGAATACAACTTCCTTTCTTGTATCCTTGACTTTAAAACCAGAACCATGTGGAAAAAAGCTTTAAGTTCTGCTGTTTGCTATGTCTAGAACATGACCCCTCATTCAAATACATTTCACCAGCTTTCTGGTTTTGATGGATTTTTCACAGCCTAAAACTAAGCTGTCCTAGAACTTGCTTTACAAACTAGTCTAACATTGAACTCAGAGATCCACCTGAGTCTGTCTCCTAAGGGCTGGAATTAAAGGCATGTGCCACCACACCACACCCAGCCCTATTTTTTTTTTTTTGTCTAATTTATTTCCACAAATTGAAAGCTTAGCTGGGTAGGGTCTTGGCCTGAGGTCACCACTCTCTTTATTCCATTTAGCAAGAGACTTTTATTTAATGTGTTTGTCTCCTTGAAGAGAATATGTAGCTTCATTAAATTTCATGGGATTTCATGGGGCTCCCTTTCTCCTCAAACTCTATATTTGTGTTTTTCCTTGCTCAGCTTGCTACTTCTCATTATAGATCTGCAGAAGACTGGCCACTAACAGCCAAGCAATGCAATCGACACTAGGATATCTGGAAATTTTCTCTACCAAAACTGTTAACCCATAACTCTCCAATTGTGCCCCAGGAAGACTTTCTGGGATGAGAGCAGAAAGCAGCCACACTCTTTCTCAAAATATCACAAGAATGGTCGCTAGGTCACATACTAAAATGCTTCTTTGAAACATTTGAGCCAGGCCCCCACAGCTCAATTCACCCTCAGCAGCACTGGCTCCCATGTTCCTACTAACATGGCCAATTAAGCCCCACTTAAAGAATTCAGCTGCTAATCCAAAGTCCCCACATTCCTCTAAATGGACCTACAACAGCAATACCCGAGTCCCTGGTAATAACTTGTCTTAGTTAGGGTTTCTATTAGTGTGATAAAATACAAAGACCAATACAACTTGGAGAGGAAAGGGTTTACTCTGCTTACAGATCCATATAACAATTAATCATCAAAAGTTGTGAGGGTAGGAGCTAACACAGGGCAGGAACCTGGAGCTAGGAGCTGATGCAGAGGCCATGGAGGGGTGCTACTCACTGTCTTGCTCCTCATGGCTTGCTCAGACTACTTTTTTTTAAAAATAGAAACTAAGACCACCTTCCAAGGGATGGCATATGACATCCCTGCAATGAGCTAATCAATCACTAATTAAGAAAATGCCTTACATGCTTTCCTACATCCCAGTCTTACAGAGGTATTTTATTAATCTAGTCTCCCTCCTCTCAAGTTGACATAAAACTAGCCAATACAACAAGGTACTTGAAACTCACTATTTTTATTAAAAGGTTGTATCTTTAGTATATGTATGTAGTAGTCTAAATGGCATCCTATCATCTATGGAAAGGTCCATCCTCGTCTGCATCCTACCTTGGGGGGGTTGTGTCTATACCTCCCTCTCTTTGTATAGATACTAAGGTTCAATCAGGAGAATGCATATTAATCACCTCCTTTAGGGACAAACTCTAAGCATCAAAGTTGGATTAAGTTTCCACTCAGTACCACTGACATGACTTTGAAGATTAAATTCCTGCATGAGTATGGGGGGGCAAGCATAGTAATAAGGACAGCAGTACATTGTCCTGAGTCCCCTCTCTATGAGCCTGTTGTAGGGACCAATCGCTGAAATATGGGGAAGAAAAATTTCATGTGGGTGGGCTTCTTCCTTAAGGCCAAACACTGATTTCTTTTCAGAATTACAGGAGAAAACTCTTGAGAGGCGAGTTTCCGTAGGGGACTTTTGGTACATATTTTTGTCCTCACTTTCTTTGTTTTTGTTTTTCCTCTAAAAGGCTTGTACACCAGGCAAGCCTGCTTTTATAAATCATGCAACCAAGAGACACAATGATTCTGTGCACATCACCTAGGGGCATGTCTGGTTTTCATGCTACTAACTATTGTCCGGAAAAACAAGTGTTGGAGGCCGTTAAGCTTGAATTCAGAGTTGAGAACTGGGCCAGAGGTAGAGACTGTTAATCATTTTTGTATGTGAATTAAGACCATCGCCATGTTAGGGTGTGGATAAGCATTCTCCAAAGGTTTATGTTTTATAGGCTTAGTTCGCAGAATACAGTACTCTTGGAAGGCAGTGGACCTTTAGGAATTGAGACCTAGCAGAAAGAAGGCAGGCCACTGTGAGAATGCCCTTCATGATAATTAATATTGGTTGTCAATTGTTGGGACCTAGAACCATCTGGGAGGCAGACATTCAGGCATGGCTGTGAGGGGTTTACCTGTACTAGGTTAGCCCCTAGGGGATTATCTAGATTAGGTTAACTGAGGTGGAAAGAGCAGTTCTAACTGTGAACAGCTCTATGTAGCTGGGATAATAGACTAGATAAAAAGGAGAAAGTGAGTTGAGAATCAGCATCCATCTCTCTCTGCTTCATGACTGTAAACACAGCAAAGCCATCACCTCGAGCTCCTGCCTGCATGGCTTCTTTGCCAGGATAGACGGTACTCTCAGACTGTGAGCCAGATATACCCTTTCTTCTTAAGTTGACTTTCTTAGGTATTTTATGACAGCAATGGGGGAAGTGACTAGTACCCCTTTAAAGGGGATATTGGAACACACCTCTGTACACACACACACACACACACACACACACACACACACACACACACACACACACACACACACACACACACACACACACTGTTTCCTTTGTTTCCCAGATGTCATAGGAGAAGCAGCTAGGTCTCTGAGGTGCTCCTTGGCCAGTATGCTGACTCACCTCATCCCTAAAGATCCTGGGGCTAAGCAACCATCCACTGAAACCACTAAAACTCTGAGCAGAATTGACCCCTTTCTTCCCTAAAATCTGATTAACTCAGCATTTGTCATAGCGCCGTAAAAGTGGCTAATGGTCTCTGTCTCCAATCTCATCCTCAACTCTAAATTCAAGTTTACAGGTCTTGGTTGCTTATTTCTGGCACAATAGTGAGATGAAAGCCAGGCACCTCCCCATTCAATATGCAGTTATTTGTCCTGTAGCTGCTGGTTTCATGGGAGCCAGTGGGTGTATCAACTGTCCCTCATTCTCCCACATACACTGCCAAGAAGAAGAGTCATTTGCTCAGAAGAAATACTGCAGAGATTAATTAGGGAAGCAGCACTTGAGTATGCATATTAGTTTGTCTAAAATGTGGTCATAGCCTTGTATGTGTGTTGTCTGTGGAAGCTTTAAAAAAATCAAACAGTGAACAGAAGGTAAAGAGAGCAGTTCTTTTTACTGAAGATAACATTTTTAGCAGGTCAGAAACAACAATTTGTTTGCAAATAACTGAAAATAATTATAATCTTTATACTGTATAACCTTACAGTAAATCATATTTATTTAAAACATATAAATAATGATCTATTAATCAATGTAAGCTACGTGGACAATTATTTGTTTCAGCATTTTTACTTGTGTTTCATAGTTATGTGACAGGGCAGTCATTTTTATCTCTCTGCACTATTTTTGTTATTAACACGAGCTGTCAGAGCAGTTAAACCCTGAAGTTGCAATGGCATCCTACAGCCGTGGCTTCTTTATCATTTAGGAGAAATGTCAATCTAGTTGGGCCACCTTCTCAGCCTTGCTGTCCAGTGAGCTACTGGGACATGTGTCATTCACGGCTGCATTAGGAGAGAGAGAGTGGAGACAGTGGCTTATGGTGCTCCGACCTAGATGAGCCTGAGGCTTGTTTTTTCACACATGACAGCCTTCAGGTGTCAAATGATCTCACAGCAACCACAACAAGGTTGTATAATTTATCTGGACAGCATTGCCAAGTGACTTTAGAAATAGAAAAGCCATAGACACTGTAGACAACAAGTAACTTGAGTAAAGTATAGATGCTAAATAGAGATGCTGAGTTAGTTGTTTTCACTCAATTCTGTTAACCACAATTTCAACTAATTTACACAATCTATCTCTCTGTGCCATCTAATCACATAGACAGGCTGTTAGTTTAAACAGACCGTCATTTAATCCTTAAGTCATTAAGAAAGTTGTACACACCCAGGGGAAAGTATAAGCAAGTATCTGGATTATTCTTGTTTTAAATATTATGTCAGTTCCTCTCTTATGATGATATTTAGTGTGTTGTAAGTTTACTGTTTTATACATCTCTGGTAGACACAGCTCTGTGGTGAGGGGCAAGGATCACTAGCTGTTCTCAGGTGGGTGTGTATTCCTATCCCTACATTATCACATATGAGTGGATCCATAAGATAACTTCTGCTGCTTTTGCTGTCTTCATCTGTGCTACTCTGGTAACAGTACCTATCCTTTGTGCATGGAGCACCATCCCCAGTTCATCAGGCTTCTTAAAGATACAGATACCACAACATTTCCAAAAAGCTTAGAGATATTAGGTATTCAGCAAATGTTATATTTTCCATACATTTCTCAGAAAAGCATCAAGTTCAAGAGATCTTGGATGGAAATGCAAATCTGCTCGAAGGCAAGGAAATTTTATTAAACACACACACAAATACTTAAACACTGGGGAAACCTGCCTATGTCAGCAACAAAGAAGAAATGTGATATGATGAAGAAAGTCAGAATGATAGCCATCAGCTGGTTGTGAAGTTGGATTGATGAGATACAGGCTGATCTGTGTTTATTGGAGTTGGTAAGGATACGTTTTGATGGGCCATATGGTACTGTTTGTCTCTGTACCACCCTGTGTTTCCATGTCAGTGATTATCTATATTACCCAGGAAGAAACAAAGGGATGATAAATCCGAATTGTGACAGCGATGACCTCTCCATATGAAAGCCCAGAGCTGTTGTCAGCTGGGTACCCAGAGGACTCTGGGGAATGTGAGAGCTGAGCTGGGAAAAGCCTGGCAAAGAAACCCTCTGTATATTTTACTTGCAAGCCATGTCCCGGGATCATTATCATGCCAGGATAAAGATCTGCTTTCCCTGAACAGTGAAAATAATGTCAGCATTCAAGAGCTCTGTCAGAATCTCCTCAGAGCCACATTGAAAATGCACGTGTGGACATGTGGAATCTGGCAGACCCACACACATCAGAATTTCCTGATTTGAACACATTGGAAGGCCAAGTCTAATACAAAGCTCTTCTCACAAGGGCATTTTTACTTTACAATTTTTTTCTTGTGGACATCTTGATGTGTTTTTATTACAAATTGAACAGCGGGGGTGGGGTGGAGAGAAGACACAGCACTTAAATGTTGCTTGATCTTTCAGGGGACCTGGGTTCAATTCCCAGCACTCACATGGAGGATCACAACTCTATCTTTCTCTAGTTTCAGGGAATCTGATACCCTCTTCTGGCCTCTGGGGGCACCAGGCATGCATGCAGTACGCATACATAATTGCGGGCAAAACAACTATGCACATAAGATAAAATAAAACAAAACTGAACAGTGTAAACAATTTTGAGATTATATAGCAGCTGGAATTCGGCAACTTCTGTATGATTTTTCAAAAAAAAATTATCAAGAACAGATTTTTAACTAAAAATCATTTGAGTGGAAGAGCCTGAGATGTAACAGATGAGGAAAGTGTCTTAGTGAGGTATGACCCAGACTGGACATAAACTGGATAGTATACGTTCAGAATACGTCCCTTCCATAGGGAAGGAAATAGTGTCTCAGAAAGATCAGTACTCTCATTCATGACAGATAAGAGATGTGAATAGTATAAATATTTACTAAGAGGCAAAAAGACAAAGAAAAGAAAACAGCAAGTCCAGTCATTTAAAGCACCATGGTTGAATTGGGGGGTGTTAAGTCAGATACTGCAGGCACAGATGGACAAAGATTACACATTTTTTAAAAATATATGTGGCATCTAAAACTTTTGCATTCACAGAGGCAGAGAGTAGCATGGTGGCATAGAGGAGGAAATGAGGAACAGTGGGCAAGTGTACAAAGTTTCAGATTTTCAGGATGAACAAGTTTAGAGATTTAATGTACCGTGTGGTGGCTATAGCAAACCATGCTGATTGTGGGCTTAAAATACACCAGAGAATGGATCTTAAATTGTCTCACTGAAACAAAAGGAAAAGGTGGCTATGCCCAGTAGTGGCCATATTAGTTCACCTGGATCACAGTACTCACTTCATAATGAGTATATAAGTATATAAATAAATCAATAAAGCTGGAAAGAAATGAAAGAGCAGGACACAGGTCAATCAAAAGTCAGGATGGATGAAGAAGCCTTTGAAAACTAACTAGTTTGCATACTAATTGACATTATAATTTACAAAAGGAGTTTAACAGAGGTACCCTGAGTACCCTGAGTAATAATAGGACAGTGAAAATATGAGTTGTTAAACGAAAATCTTAGTGCCAAGCATGGGTTATGTCCTATGATTTATTGGTCAGGGTGGTTCCAGAGGGACCAAAATAGTACTGGTTATTGCCATGGCTATTGGTTGCCCACCAAAACCAGACAGTTAAGACCCTGTTGTTTGGTAGACATCACACACTTTGGCTTCAGGTTATAAAGAAATCAATCTCAAACTGTCCAAGAAAATCTTTCCCTGATGACTAGCTTTATAGTGCTGAAAGGTGCTATGCAGTCTACTGGGAGAAAAAAGATGTCAATGTTCTTATGTTGTGTTGGATTCTGCATGCTACACTATACAGTACTGCTAGTCAAGATACATCCACTGGTGCAATCATCACATAACAATTACAGGAGTAGCCAACTTCTTTCTGATGGGTTTGAGGTTTGCTTCACAGGAGGGAAGTCATGTCTGGTCTGTAAACCTAGTCAGTAACTTACGGCTAGAGAGGAGACATGCAGAGGTATAACTGGTATGCGGGTGATATTGTTTTGATAAATGATCATGTTGTTGAACTGTTTTCCAAGTATTTATGTTTGTACTCAAGGATTTGTGCGTGGCTTTCAACATTGATTAGAGGAGCATTTTTGAAGTGGGTAATGGTGCTGTGATATTTTGTTTGTGTTCTGACAAATAAAACTTCCCTAGAGATCAGAGACTGAAGCTAGCCACTAGTTAGCCATAGAGGTCTGGAAGTCTGTACAGAGAGGAGACAGGAAGTGACATCAGAGGGTGGAGACAGAAAGTGATAAGGCCAGACACAGGCAGGATCTTGGTGGTCCCTTTTCGGTCTGACCATGGGGAGAGGTAAGAAGTGAACGTGGCTGCTCCTTTGCTCCTCTGATCTTTCAGCATTTACCTCAATATATGACTTCAAGGTTTTACTGATGAGACAAATTAGGATCTCACAACATAGTGGTTAATGCAGAGACTTATAGCTGTTCAAATTGCTGGGAATAAGTGACTGTGAATGGTTAGCCATAGATGGAACATCTCTATTAATGAGCATCCCTCTCCACTGAGGTTCAGATGGCATCACAGAAGACAGGTAGGAAGAAAAGGACCAAAGGATGTGGAGGAATTCTGTGAACTGTCTTCTGGTTACAACATGGTTATTATACAATAAACTCAATAACAGCTGTGGTTGTTTGTACAAGACTTTCACAAGATTAAGCCACATAAAAGTTCTAGCACAGATGGAAGAGGATATACCGAGGCCTGGCAGAGGTGCAATTTGTAATGGATGGTTGTGGGAGAGTCATTTGTGTGTGTGTGTGTGTGTGTGTGTGTGTGTGTGTGTGTGTGTGTGTGTGAATAGTTACAGGTAGGCTGCTCAAGCCACAGTGGATGACCCTCCATCCATGTGCATATACAGCACTAACAGGACACAATTATAACAAAAGGGGGATGTTTTAGAGGGTTAGGGGAAAGTTGGAGTGGGGGAGTGGGGAATGGATAAGATTAAGATACATTGCATTTTAATATGTATATATTATACATATTATAATATACATATTATATATGTATAACATTTTCAAAGAATAAAAATATTATTTTTAAAAATTGAAATGAAAAAATTCAATCTGTTTACAGATATTCCAAACATTAAAATTTCCAGCTTTTATAAAAGATATAGCCTGAGCAGGCTGGATATGTAAAAAAAGATTTTGTGGGTTGGTATGGATTTGCTGTTTTTTTCTCAACTTGGTCCCCCTAGAGCATCAAATCATAATCACATTTTTACTTTGTACTTTAGCTTGTTGAACCCTAGCTCTCTCTAGGCCGTGTCTTAGGTCTTAGAACATAGGAGTGAAATGGTAGACGCGTCCTCTGCCTCTTGGAAGCCGTGTTCAGCACTCTGTATAAGGATCTCTGGGACTGCCATCACTTGATCTTTTCATCAGGTCTTGGCTTTCTTCATGTTATTGATCACTTACTCACTCTTTTCCTTCTTCTGTTCATTAGTTTATTTATTTATCTTCCTGGAATTTACAGAAGGAATATATATATATATATATATATATCATATACATATATATTTATTTTTCTTAGACAGGGTCTTCCTGTGCAGGCCACGCTGGCTTCAAACTTTTCCTCCACTGCCTTGTTCTCCTGAGTATTGGATTCAGAACGACACTTTTACCCACGGTTCTAGCATAGAGATTCTGGAACCTGGAGGTGATAAAAGCTTGTAGACAACCCCAAAACCCAAGTTCATTGTTCTGAGGGTCACTGCATTATGAGAAGTTTGAAATTTGGAAAATGGCTTTACAGAAAATAAAAATCACAGTCCAAGTGGATACATGTTATTGAAGATGACTTAACCAGAATATATTCAAATTACTAAGCTTGGAGACGGGAACACGAGAGGCCTCCTTTGCTTCCAATGTTCCAATGGCTCTCTCTCTCAATGTGTTCCAAAGCACAATAAAGAGAAAACCCCGCTGGCTAAGAAAAATATTGCCTTGCTGTGCTGTAATTCAAAGCAGGTTTCTAAGGTCTCCTTTTGAGAAATTTTTGAGAGTCAGAGCTCCAGGAACAACCACAGGTTCTGAGTGTGAATGGTACCGCCAGGGCGAGGGCTGGGAATCCTGCACCCTTTAACGAACACCACGTTCAAGGCACAGGCAATAAAAACCAAACCAGATGCTTCTCTTGGACCCTCTTGTGGGCCAGTGCCTATGTATTTCGATTTTAAAGGGCTTTGTGCTAAATGACTTCACAAACAGAAACTGTAGAGTGGTTTAACAAGTGGGACAGAAATTGATGTCCTTCCATATGGCCCTGGCTTTTCAACTTCTGCTCAATGTCTTACTTTGACTTCCCTGGGATTTTTTTTTGGCAAGGGACTGCCTCTGAATTTTCTTCTCATGTCCTCTGTACAACATCTTTGTGAAGGGGCTGGACAGATGGCTCAGCAGTTAAGGTCACTTGCTGCTCTTACAGAGGAGTTGGGTTTAGTTCCCCACATTCACATGATGGTGTAAGACCACCTGTAACCCAAGTCCCAGAAGATACAATGTCCTCTTCTAGTCTCTATGAATGCAGCATGCAGACATATTTGTAGGCAAACACATACATAAAGTAAAATAAAATTTCATAATCATTTTATTCTACCACTGAATTTTCTTCTTCTTCTTCTTCTTCTTCTTCTTCTTCTTCTTCTTCTTCTTCTTCTTCTTCTTCTTCTTCTTCTTCTTCTTCTTCTCCTCCTCCTCCTCCTCCTCCTCCTCCTCCTCCTCCTCCTCCTCCTCCTTTTCCTTCTCCTTCTTCTCCTCCTCCTCCTTCTTTTCCTTCTTCTCCTTCTTCTTCTTTCCCATCCTCAATTCCCAACTCTGTTGAACTGCTTTAAGTCAAAGTCACTGATGGCCTCCAGCTATCTAAGCTCAAAGCCACTGTCCCTGAGCAACATTTCCCCTCTCAGTGTTTGGTTGTGCTGAAAGCAGCCTCACCCTCTGAACATACACAGCCTCTAAAACACTACCCTGTCTCGGGTGTTCTGATTCTTCCTTCTTTGTCCAGACCCCAGTTCTGCACTTCTTCAAAGCTTCAAACCAGGCTCTAGGTGATCTCATGCATCACAAGACATCCACTGTTGAGACACAGTCATGTGTCAGAATGTGTTAAATCCAAGAAATCAAAATTTAAAACCAAAAGTTTCCCTTCTCCCATCATTTATTCCCCAGACTCCACTACTTTAGCCATTTCTGCCTTTAATTCCTTCACTTTGCCTTTGGTATGCTCAGTGGATATATCTTTATCTCTGTCAGGAGATATGTTATCTTTATGTAGGTATATTCATTCCTAGTATGAAAGAAAGCTTGCTCCTCTCATCTCCAGCTTTACCATCATGCTTTCCTGTGCTGGGATGGTTTGTGGTGATCCTCAGTTTACCTTTAGAAAATGCTTGAACCTCTGTTAGACACAAGGGCAACTTTAGATGCTATTGCTTTCCTTTCTGGGAAAGGCTGGGGAGTAACCACGCCTGTGCTTTCCACTTCAACTCCTTCACTTAAATTCTCTGAACTAGGAATTGATTTCTTCTTGATTACTTTTCTTCTTCCTGCCTCTGATTAGAGTGATCCAACTTTTTCTATTCCAGGTCCATTCTTTGATCAGTTGTGGACATTAGAGTTCCTGTGTGTGTTTCACATTCTTGTCAGTGATTACCTGAAGATTCCAGTGTGCACACTTCCTGCCACCCTACATCAGTGAATGTCACTATCCCTTTCAAAAGACTGAATCAGCCTTCCTCTTCTGTTTTCTATGGTGTGATTACTTGATGTTTCAACTTCTCCAAACAGGCAATAGATTTGTCTCTTTTGTGTTATGCAGCAAGTGAGTTTTTTGTTTTTGTTTGATTAATTCCCTGCTGTGGACTCAGACCTTAGCATAGAACCCAAACTAAAACAAATGCTTATGCAAGATTCTTTTTCAGTAAATAATATTTTTTTTTCATTTTCCATGATGCCATTATCACTTTCTGTCTGAATCTTTGCTACCTCAGCAGCCTCACCATTTAACACAGTCTGACTCATCTTCCTGGTGTATAGATTATTATTTGGTATTTGATGTGTATTTCTGCTCTCAAAATCCCCAAGGCCTGCCCGTTACTGATGGCAATTGTAGACTACTCAGCCTGACTCTTGGGGGAGACACAGTCTCCACTCTTCCAGGCCCATCTCCCTGCACTAGCCCACTCCTAGTCTCTGTACATTAGCCAGTTGATGCTCAAATCAAACTAGTCACAGATACTTTAGACATTCCTTTGGTCCACACTGGATGATCACTGGGATTCTGGAATCTCTCTCCATCTCACTTAATTTTCAATTTCTTTTGGGGGATAGTCAAAATTTATATGGCCCTTCCCAGTTCAAATTCTTCAATGTTGTCCTAATCGATGACAATGCTCTGAAATCCTGCAGTCCCCTGAGGTTTGGGGCATTTCTAGTTTCTGTACTAAAGCACAATTTCCTTGCCTTTCCTTCCCTTACTGGTCCAAGATCTCTCAGGATAGACACTCTACTTTTTTAGTGCTTCCTATCTTCTTAGGAAGGCATTTTTATCTTAAACATTTTATTTTTACATAATAGTTAATACTGATTCCACTTAATTTTATTGATAAAATATTTTATTTGGCAATTTTAAACATACGTTCTGATTACTTTTACCTCCTACCCTCTCTACTCTTCCTCCTACTCCAGTCATCCCCACTGTCTTCTCTGCAATTCCTTTTTCCATGTCTAGCTTTTTTTTTTGTTTGTTTTACGATTCTCCTTCTCTGTATTCATGCAAAATGTTGATATCCACAGAATACTGAGTCTGTAAATGTTTGCATTTTTATCAAATTTAGGAAATGTTTGGCTGGTGCTTCTTGAGGCAGATGTCTTCTCTCTCTCTCTCTCTTTTTTTTTTAACTTCCTCTGTTTCCAGGTCCCAACTGATTACACGCATGCAGATAGGTCTAACCAGTCACCAAGGCCCTGTTCATTTTCACCACTTGCTTTTCCACTTCTCATCTGGGTGCCAGTTGGGCTTCACATCCAGAAACACTCCAGGTAATAGCACTTAGGAGTGCTAATAGGAAACAGAGTGTTTCCTAAGGAAGGCAAAGCCTTATGACTGTTGTAGTAGTTTGAATGTAATTGGCTCCCATGATCTCATAAGGAGTGGCATCACTAGGAGGTGGCTTTGTTGGAGGAAGTGTGTCACTGAGGGGATGGACTCTCAGGTCTCTTTTTGCTCAGGCTTCTTTCAGAGTGACTGTCAGTAAACTTCCTGTTGCCTACAAGATGTAGGACACTCAGTTCCAGTGACATGTCTGCCTTCATGTTGCCATGCTCCCCAATATGATCATAATGGACAGAACCTCTGAACTGTAAGTGAGCCACCCTCAATTAAATGTTTTCCTTTGTAAGAGTTGCCATGGTCATGGTGTCTCTTCACAGATATAGAAACCCTAACTAAGATAATTGTAGCATATAGAATGAAAGTATGGAGATAGACGAGAAAAGGCCAGTCCTACCAAGGTATCCACAAAATGCCCAAAAGGACATATTCTTACAATGAACAGAAACAAGAGTTAGCATTCAACTAGTAACATGTTAAGTAAATTGTGTAGAATTTGTTGTATATACCATAATTGTATAGGTCTGGAGGACATGTAAATCAGAATTTTCATCATTAGAGAAACTAGGAAGAAAATATCTGAATTCTGTTTTATGAGGCCACCTAAGAATAACATCCATTAGTGTTCTCTCCTCACCTTCATCCTCCTACATTTGAATGCTAATGTCATTGTCACAGAGAATATTTCAGTTGGTGCCCCTCATTGGAAATTACTGAGGTGTGAGAGGTGGGGGGAGGTTGGAGAACACAAAGTCATAATCCACAGATAAATCAGAGGGCAGAAAAAAATAAAAAGGCACTCCACTGTGGCTAACATTAGAAAAAAAAAGAGAAAAATAACATAGAAAGATGATTCTATTTGTGTGGCAATCAAAGACCATGTGTCAGGATTTTAATTAGGTATAGTTATTATAATTAGAAATCATGTTTAAAGATTTTCTTTTCTCCTTTTGAAATGTTATAGATTCATTTTCACATCATGGATCTGAGTGGCCAGAGGCAAAGTGCTGATGCTTGAACATGCTTGAACAGATTCAAATACTCCCATGGTAATCCTCACATGACATGCTTTTATTCAATGGGGTCAATAAATGACTTTCTGTGTCTCAAGGGAAAATGTTGCTATACATGTTTTAAACATTTTTGGCAAAACAGATTAATTTTTAATTAAGTATATTGGTTGTAGCATATAAATAAACAAAGCTGCCTTCTACCTCATCCATTAATGGTCAATTTAAATGTAAGAATTTCAAGATAAACTAATGCAGAGCAGTTTTTCTCAAATCAAGCCAACCATCAAACTCTTTATGGAAACTAGATTTCCCTTTCTTCTTTAAGAGTGACCATTGATCTTTGTTTCTGTTTTGTAGGCACATAGAAGCATCAAATGATGCCAGCAAGCCCATAGAGTGCTGTCATCTTTCAAGTTCAAGCCTACAGGTGGGGTGGTGGTCCTCCAAGTGGGTTCAGAACATTGAGAAGAATATCTCTTTGCTAATTCTTGGAATTCTGACCCCTAAAATTGGATGTGACTAGAGGCAAAGCCAACAGAGATGTGATTAGGACATCACGGCATCTTACGGAGTCCATCCTGGTTACCTTTAAGAGTACTGGCAGCCTCAGTCCTTTTAGCAATCCCAGTAGAAGGCCTCCTGTATAGTGAGGTGTGGCTTGGGCAGGACCAGAGCTGCTGAGGGGAGGGTGGTGTCACACAATGGCTAGATCACTTGCTGAGTTTCCAACATTTGGTTCTTGTTCATTCTCCTGGCTGACCTGGCGATGGTCATTGGCAGAAATTTAGCAAAGAAGGAATGCTTGGACATTGACATGTCCCTTCTGTAGCTTCCCTGGCTACAGGTGAGCAGGTCTTCTCTCCATTTCCTGGATCTCTTGGTATTACATCTCTTCTCTCCTCTTAATATTTATTTTCTCAATTCTCAGTCTGTAGGGCATCTCCTCCTATACTCTGTGGGTTACCAGGAGATGGTTCTCAAGTTCCTAATGCTGCGACCCTTTAATTCAGTTCTTCATGTTGTGGTGACCCCCAACCATAAAATAATTTTTGTTGCTACTTCATAACTGTAATTTTGCATGAGTCCTTATGAATAATATTTCTTTATGGTCTTAGACAACCTCTGTGAAAGGGGTGTTTGATCCCTCCCCATAGTGATTGCAATCCACAGGTTGAGAAACACTGACCTAATTACCAAACATTTGTCTTTGCTGGCAAGTGCAGACTGTGGGTGGCTCCTCTGTTTTATGACTAATTGGACTATTGAACACATACATTTTTGCTATTGACTAAAGTATTCAGGGAAGAAAAAAGTTCACTTTGTTCAGGTGATTTCAGAGTGAGGATGCAATCTAAAATGTTTAGAATGTGGTATTGAGGGTACCTGTGACATTCTGGATGAACTGCTAGGGACACTGAGTCATTGGCTAACTGAAATTTCCTATGTAGAACAGAAAAATCTCAAATCTCAGTGTAGCATTTCTTCATCTGTTTCCCCTAGCCAGACTAGACATTGCTTGCTCAGAAGATGAATGAGTCAATCTTTATTCGTTAAGCAAATCCAGTCCCTCAGGGAAGTTCTCAGGGACTGTCTGGAGACTGAGGGTGACTCACCAGAGTCCCAAGGTCATCTGTGGACTATCAGGACTTCTGGGAAATCCTTCAGGTAGTCAGTCCTGTTCCCACTGCCTTCTGCAATTGCAACCCCAGCAGCCGTTCACAGCTGGACTGTTACTCACTCACTCACTCACTCACTCACTCACTCACTCACTCACTCACTCACTCACTCAAACATCATATACTTAATGGCTATCAACTCATGTTGCCGTGTTGAACTCAGGGAGTGGAAATATGAGTGAAGCCTCATATTTCACAAGGTTTGAGGACCTACGACACCATAAGACAATCAGGCTAAAAAAAAAATTTCTGCATTAAAAATTGGCCTTTCTGTTCAACAGAGTTAAGAAGCCAAGGATAATTCTTGGTGTCGATTTGATAGACTTTCACAGCTTCACAGCAGTGCCATAAGATTTTGTCGTGGTTCAGTGGTCTCTGCTGTTTGTGTTACAGTGAAGGTCAGCTTTGTTGGGAAACATGCAACAGATGGGTGACCTCAGAAGCAGCCTCCTTCCTGCCTGCCCCCTACCTACCCACCCAACTACACACATCCAGGATCTGTAAAGTGAAGACTGCGTATTTTGATGTCCTTAGAAACCCCAAATGATCTCAAAGTGGTAACACAAACATAAATCCTAAAGGGGTGTTAATCACTAAACTTGGGCAGTTTCTTTTGGGAAAGAGTGCTGAGAAACACTGATAGTTCAGATGAATGGTTCCTATTCAGCAAACAACAAAACAATAGGAGGCATTTGGGGAACACTGATAGTTTGGCTCAAGAGCTGTAAGTCCATTGCAAAGAAATGTAGTTTAAGTTTGTGTTAAGACAGTGAAACATGGGTTTTTATGCATACTTCAAATCTCTCATTAGATTTGTGAGCCTGTGAGCCGTTGTTTAGACTGAGCATTATGGGATGCCTCAGAAAATGTAAATGGTCCTGTATCTACAGGGAATGGTTTTGGGCACAGAAAACACTCGGCAGTAGGAGATCCTCCTGTGGTTTCATCTGCTCATCTATCTTCCCTTTTTAGGACCTGATGAAGGATAGTCTTAGTTCCCTTGGAATTTGCAAACAAAATATTTCTTCTCTCTAGTATTCTTCCCAGACACTCATATTCCTTCTCTCTCCTCTCCTCTCCTCTCCTCTCCTCTCCTCTCCTCTCCTCTCCTCTCCTCTCCTCTCCTCTCCTCTCCTCTCCTCTCCTCTCCTCTCCTCTCCTCTCCTCTCCTCTCCTCTCCTCTCCTCTCCTCTCCCTCTCCCTCCTCCTCCCCCTCCCCCTCCCTCCCCTCCCCTCTCCTCTCCTCTCCTCTCCTCTCCTCTCCTGTCCTCTCCTTCTCTCCTCTCCCCTTCCCTCATCTCTCCTCCCCTCCCCTCCCCTCCCCTCATCTCTCATCTCGTCCCCTCCCCTCCCCTCTGCTCCTCTCCTGTCCTTTTCTTTCTTGTCTTCTTCCCTCCTCCCCTTCCTCCCTCCTCTCCCCTCCCCTCTACTCTCCTCCTCTCTCCCATTCCCTTTTATAATTCAGGTTTCTGAACACGTTTATTTAGGCTATTTTCTCTCACAACACTAAAATGAATTATATATTATTTTTAATGAAAGAGAAGGGGAACTTGGAAAGGTACAACATCTGCTGGAAATGCAATCTAAATTGAAAACTTGTGCAGATCTAGGGAGTGAGGGAGGAAATGCCAGGACAGGAAGTGTGGCAAGAAGTTAGTGCAAAAGTGGGCTTTAAAAACATCATGCATGATAGAAAGTACATAAATGAAATATTTTTGGAGGAAAAACGCCAACCCTAATCTTATCGGAAGATTGGCAGCAGTGTTTATTTGCTCTAGGCATAATTAATCTTGTAATATAGTCCCACTGAGTTTTGAAAACTTAAATAATGAAACGGTCGTCCTCATGACCATTGGAGGACTTATGTTTTCCTTAAAAATCACTAGTCCTTTGCAGGGAATCAAGAAGCACTGTTTATCAATGTTTTTCACGTCAATCATCTAAAGAATGTTTCAACTGATGAGAACCTTACATGGCCAGCATCAGACCCTCTCTATTTCTGTAAGAGACCTTCTGCTTGCTACGGAAAAGAGGAAAGAAAAGAGAAAGAGCCTTGCTTTAGCTAACAAGCCATGCTAAAAGCATCGTGTGCGAACACAGTACTGATAAATGATAAATAAAGAGGTGCAAGGTAAAATGGCAATGCTAGACTGGCAGAGCCACGGTGAGCTAAAACAATGTGGACACTCACAGCTTCATGGCTGGACTTGTAAGCATGTGCATTGGGCAGCCACCAATGTGGCATCATTTCAATGGTGCCAAGAGCTTTGCTCACTTCCTTAACCATGGAGCTGCCTCTGGAAAATGTCTTCTGAGTAGAGATAACAAATTAACTTGTATATGGGGTTAACCAAGTTTTCCCTAAAGATGGTTCTTCAAAGAGAAGAGAAAGAAATGTGGAGGGGATTTCTGAAGGTGGTGAGTCAGGACAGGATGCAAGTCATCAGCTGTGTGACAGCGGGAAGAGGGTAGAGGAGGATCCATACAGAAAGTGAGCTCTGCATATCTTGCCTGTGACACAGGTTAGCTGCATTCTGGCTCTGCAGGCTGCACAAGGCTCACTTGGAGCAAGCGTGTCCACACTCCTTATAATACGTCTTTGTTTTCTGCCCAGCACACAAACATCACGACCCGTGTCTGAGAATGTTGGGAATTTTATTAGGTCCATAAAGTTTTAGCCGTGGTCTAGTCCACCAAGGCCAAAGTAAATAAATAGAGAGAGTGTAAGGGTAACTTTAAAAAAGAGAAACCTGGCTTAAAGAAAGAAAAACTAACTACCAAAGCTCTGAAATAACTCTGTCACAGTGATTTCAGGAGGGTTCTCCGCCCCAGCTCAGGACTCTGTGAAGAGAGGGCTGGGAACTGCACTCCAAATGCAACCAGAGAGCTCACTTTCCAAGGTTCTCTGAGGAATAGTCTGTACAGTGAAGCTAGGCTAAGGGGGGAGGGATGATTGACAGCTGATTGGCTACAGGACTGGTAGCAACTGAGCACAACAGCAAAATAGATAGGCTATATGTGCCTAAAGGGTACATATTAATAATAAAATTAATTAACATTGAGAAGGTGGCAAATTTGTTAATGAATGTTTTCATTTCTCTGCTTGCCCAGGGCTCAAATTCCACTTTATACAAAGCTTCCTAGCTCACAGTCTCAGTGTATTATGATGATAATATTAATTATTATCACCAAAAAACACAATAATATTCTCAGTGTTTTGTTGTGTGCCAGGAGGAAGTCTAAGACCTTGAAATGTGGTAATGTATTTCTTACCCTGAACTAGTTGTTGATGTGATCATTCACTTTGCAGGAGAGGAACATGGGGGCATATCAGCTAAGTACCTTGCTTGGAATTACACAACTGACAAGAATTTAAGATCTATAAAAAGATAGCTTGTATTCAGTTCTTAGAGCCATGCAAAGCATATATATGACTTTCTAGCTATCTCTTCATTAAGGGTGTCTTGTGCCAGCATTATCACTATGAGCAACATTTTGGGGTGTTGAGTATGTACTGTAGAAATGCAAATGATTTGTGCTGGAGGACAATGTATGATCAGTATAAAAATCTTGATTCAGACAAATAGAACACATGCTGCTCCCTATGAGGAATTTATATTCAGGTGGAAAGCTTAGAGTATCCTTTAGAGCGCCATGAAAGGTTAAGTGAGACTGATGCAGCCAGGTAAAACATGAATAAAATTTATTAAGGCAGTACTACAAGTGAGGCCCAGCCTACTCTCATTTCACCACCCCAGTGGCTTACCAAAGTCAGTCACATGAAGGTGTGTCCATCATCTGGAGACTCAAAAGACTTATGAAAAATTCAAGGATTTTTTTTTGTTTATAAAGATAAAGCACCATTTATGAAAGATGGATCATTGTTAAAATAGCCGTTGTATAGTCTGTTCTGTCTCTGCAGTCAGCCCAGAGAACCTTGAGAAAGAGCACTGCATGAGCATAAGTAAAGGCTAATGTTTTCACCCATTCATTGAATTCCAACCACAGAAAAGTGAGCACACACACACACACACACACACACACACACACACACACACACACGTGTGTGTGCATGCAAGCGTGCACATACACACACATACACTGACATACAGTCACACACTCACATTCACTTTCTCACACACACACACACTCACTCATTCACTCACAATACATTCATAACACTCTCACATACACACTCACACCCACTACACTCACACACACTCACATACTCACTCACTCACTCAGACACACACTCATATACTCACATACTCACTCACATACACACTCACATACACTCTATCTGACACACAATATGAGGTGGAAAAGGGTAGTTTAAAGCTGTGTGAGAGTTGAGGAAAGCAATGACAGCTTCATTGAGTAATCTTTGAAACGATTAGTGTGGTGGTCCCTTGGCCTTCTAACCAGGCCACTAGTTGGATTTTCAGCTTTGAGTTGGCCAGTTTCCTTTTAGAATAGATGTGGCAGGCAATGGGGGTATGGCTTCGACAGTAAATGGCATTTCATGAAAGCGTGAGGACCTGAGTTAGAACCAAGTGTGTGTGTGTTCTCTTAGTGATGCTGAGATGAGAAAGGCTGATCCTGGAGCCTTCTGGCAATCTGTTTAGCCAAATTGGTGAGATCCAGATTCAGTCTCAGAAAATAAGGTGGAGGATTATTGAGAAAGACATCTGATGTTGAGTTCTGACTTTTACATGCACACATATGCATCTATCATATTTGAATTTGTATGCACATGAAAACACGCACACACACACACACACACACACACACACACACACACACACACACACACAGAGAGAGAGAGAGAGAGCAGGCAACAGACCAGGGTGCAAGTGCCAACTGGACTACAACATGAGAAATGTCCATTTGGCAGCTGGTCCGATTCTGAGAGAAGGTCAGTGCTTGGGGGAGGGTCTCCACACCTCACTGACACACCCTGCCCTTCCTCTACCATAGCATTTCCCTAAGTATGACTTAGTTGACTGTGAGCAATGTTCCCAACTGCTTTGTGTTCCATTTCGTGAGTTCAGCTTGTCACTTTTCCTTACCAAGACTGCTGTGTTCAGAGTGATGTATTATCTGTAATTGGCTTGTTTTCGTTGGAGAGGAAGTATTGTGTTAAACCCCTTATGTTTTCAGAAGGGTATAGTGAGCGTCCCTGATGAATGATAACATTTTTCTGTGACCCATTGTCTTTCTGTTTATCCAAGTCAATCCACCAAACAATACATCCAGCGGACATAAGGATAGGATTTTAACTTCCCAATTTTCTAAGATGAGGTAATCAAAATAATTCTGCTCAAAGAGTTCCTCCAGGTATTTGCCCACAATTAGTTTTATTTATTTATTTTTGTAGGTTCCCTTCTTGAGATGGCCTGATGGAGCTGGCTCTTAAAAGAAAGCCCTCAGAGACATGTGGTAATAAAACTGAACAGAATAATATAAGAACAAACAATAGAAGGGCCATGAGGGATGTTTTTAGTCCCTGTTCACAGCTCTGAAACTGAAGGATTTTAAATGCTTTTGAAGTTTTAGAGGGAAAGAGGTCGGTGTCTCTCACATGCTGTTAGACAGAATAGCACAGTGTCTCAAAAGCGTGAGCCATGGAGCAGGCATCCTGGCTGACTTGCAACTGCACTGCCACTGCTCTTAACCTCCTGACTCTGTAATATGTGTGCTCTCGGCTGGGCTCTGTCGAAGCAGACACAGGAGAGCCCAGTGCAAGGAGGGTACTGCAGTCTAGCATTGTAAAAGGAAGACACTGAATTTCAGACAGTTATGTGGGCCCCAGAAGGTGGGCACTCACTCAGCAGAGAGTTTTGGAATGGATATTGACCATCCATTGACCATTGGGATATTGACCCATTGTTCTGGGTCAGGCTGCAATGCCAGGCCATACCTTACCAACTCCCTCCTCTGGTGCTGCCTGGAGGAAGAACATGACCCTGAGTAAAGCAGTTCTGCAGCTGTGACCAACCTTCATGGAGATAAAGGCTGCTAGAAGTGCCATCCTAGTGAAGAACATCATCATTGTTGTCATCATCATTGTCATCATAATTATTATCATTATCATCATCATCATACCTACTATTGTTAAAACTGGGATAGATAGAGGTTTTTTAGGATGCTTGCTTCTAGTAAATGCTTGCACACACAATGTTTTTGTCCTGGGACTAGCAACTTGGATGATGACTTTTAGAATAAGTTGTGTTAACAAAGTAGATCTCTGTATTGATAAGACTTCTCCAATCCTTCATTGTATCTACATGACTGAGACAATCAACTTATAAGGATAAAAGGGTAAAGAGTTTATGTTTTGTTTTCATTTTTGACTTATGGTTTCAGAGACTTCAGCCCATGGTCTCCTGGGTCCTGTTGTTTAGAATCTAGAGTGTTGAATGTTATGGGGAGCTCAACAGAGATGATCACTTAGACACAAGTAAAATTCTTTATTCTAGTCAGCTGGGACCATAACCAAGATTTCTGGGACCTAGATTGGCCTTGAACTTCTAAGCAACCAAGATGATTTTGAACTTACAATTCTCCTACCTCTACCTTCTATTGTTTGGATGCTTGAGTATAATACATCATAGTGGGAGATGTTGGCAGATAGGCTATATATTAAAAGCAACTGGATAGTGAACAAGAGAGGAAGGTGTCAGGGTTCAGATCCCAGTGTCTCCTTCACAGGCACTCATCAAGTGACCTAACTTCCCACTAGATTCTGCCTTCCAATGGTTCCAGCACCTCCCAGTTGGTGTCATAGTATAGAGACCAATCACTGACCATATGGGCCTAAGGAAACACTCAAGATCTAAACTACAGATACCTCATTTTGTCATTGCACATTTCCTTGCTGGAAGTTCATGGGTCATTCATACATTATTTTGTTAGGCAATTCAGATAGTCCTGACCTCTTTCTTTTATGCACATTATAGATGTTAGCAGATCTTTTGACTCATACTGGGTAACTATGTGGGAATTGGTCCATTTTTTCCTACTAGATGATAAAATGTAGTTATAAGAGGATATAGGGACCAGAGTGGAGATAACCAAAAGTATAACTCAGGTTGGGGACCCATAGAAAGGTTGAACAAACTTCAAAAGGAAGTAACATTTCACTGGCCTTAACTCTTCCACTTAACATCTTGGAGAAGCAGGGGTTCATTATCAGTTAGCATTTAGGGTTTGCAGGACACAGAAAAGGCAGCTTAGCTATCTAGGGTAGATAGCTTCTAATTTTAGACTTTCATCTGGGTCTGTCTCAGACTGGTGTAGAATCCTGTGGACCCCAGGAGAAAGACATTTATCCTTTGAAACTAATAGGGCTTGACTTTCAGATTGAATTGTGTAGCAAGAGCTTACACTGGACTTTGAAGAATATAGGAGAAGATATTTGCTTCTCGAGAATTTATATCTTGATTCTGAGAGTTCAGAGTTGACTCTGTGGCTAGCTGCATTACTTAAGGATTTCTTAGGAATGGAATCCCCAAAAAGGAGTCTGGAAAGTCATCAAGGAACATAAATATTTTGAGAAGGTGAGATTAGAAGAGAAGAGAGAATGGGAGTGGTTGGAAAAGTGTGAGAAAGGAGCTTACAGGCTGGTGCTAAAGATTGCTTCTTGATAATACAAGAAATCATGTAGTTGTCTCTTCTATATTCCTAGAACTTTACATAGCACTCAGCACACAGTGTATCAGAAACGTTCAGGTTGAACTGAAACAGCCAATTAGGAAATGGATCAAATGGATGGAGGCAAAGGTAAGGAGTAAAGATGTGACTAAGGCAGGGATGGGAGAACCAGGGAAAAGAACAAGTGGAACACCAGTAGTAACCCTAGGAAATCGGAGGCATGCTCTATCACTTTCTATATATAGATCACCATATCTGTTACATAGAGTTGTGTATGGAGTGTGTATTTTCAGAACGAGCCTAGTGAGTTCTTCCTAAGACTTTTAAAGCACTGCCTCTCCTCTGCTCTCCTTTATTCTTTCATTTCTTTCTTACATTCTTCAGTGACGCTGTTGGATTAAACTCATTGGACCTCACACATGCTAGGCTAATGCACTACATGTATTCTATCCTTATCCTGCCCTTTCATTCTGGTCATCTGGATAACCACAGTGTAACTGAACCATGCGGTGTGAACCCAGCTGTGTTTTCTTTGTATTTGTGGTTGAGAATTTGCACCACATAATCCCCAAAATGGTGGCACTTAACTTTAATATGCTGAAAAGTGTGTCCGGCTGCTGTCACCCACTCCTAATATAAAAATTATAGTAATTATTTTTCACCCACTGCTGTTAACAGAGGACTCTATCCAGGAGTCTCCACTGAAAATTCCCAAGGAACAAAACTGTCCTACATGATTTAAAAATAACTCTAAACTGGCATCTTTATGGTAATAATGTTAGGCTTGGATCTCAATCCCTCCCCATCTCTCTCACTTTCTTCATAAAGGTTTGAGTTGTGTTAGTTCTGAGATATTTGGGATTTGGCAGTAACAGTTAGGTCTAAGTATTAAAATGTCAATTGACATATGAAGAATATATTTTTCTATAGCCATTTATTAATGCTTACTGGAGTAACAGACAAGGGTGTCCATTTATTAAATGTTGGGGTAACACATTTTTCTTCTAGAACAGTGTGGGAGTTAAAGACACATTAATATACAGAATCCTGGATTAGTTTGTGGTGGGGCACAGAACAAGCAAGCAAACATGTACTCACAGTGTGCACGCCAAATTACTTTAGCCAGTTTCCACGATGTCTGTAGTGAAGTTTACTCTCAAAAGGAGATGTCACAGAACGATATTGCCATTTTCTTTTGATAGGCAAGAAAATAAAATGATATTATACCACCAAATTGTTTAATTTCTAAGAATCAATGAGAAACAAAAACATTGAGATTGATCTACAAGTGAGGCAAGTGTCAAATGATTTGGAGTTCGCGTTGCTGGGGAAATGCTTGTAGTTGCTAGAACAGAGGAAAAAAAGGAGACTCAGTCAATCATGTGAACAGTGGCATGGTACCCTGAGCTACTGTTACTTTCTGGGGAGGGGTCATCATAGGGTTACTTTTTCCCCCTGTCAGCTAAAAAACTAAGATACAAGGAAAGTCTCCAGCATAACAGGTAGTGGTGTGGGGATTCTCAGACACAGTGAACACAATCAGCCTGTGAAAAAAGGCTTTCATTAGGGGTGAGGAAACCCCCCCCCCCAGGCACATGGAAAAAAGACCCTCTGGAAACCTGAGGAAGGTTAGGGGAGCTGTAGGCCAGGCTTGTTTTGAGGGCTGGAGGTTTTCAAAGATTTTGAGGGGTCTTCCTCCAGTTTAGGGTTGGTGAGTTTGGACAAAGGCAGGGAGGCTGATAGGTCCACAGTTTTGGGTAAACAAATTCATGATCTGTCCTTGAACTTGCCTGTTGGGTCAACAGGAAGGAAAAAAGGTCAGCAGGCCTTTGTCTTAGGTCAGGAAGATAAGGAAGAAGCCAGCCATCTTGGAAGTTCACCACCTTTATTATTTAGTCTTGGCTCTTCTCCCCATCCATCTGCCTCTTGGGGACTCTCTCTAACTCCTAGTCCCTCAGTATTGCCTAGGAACAGTGAGTGCTGTAGAATCCTTTTGTGTGTTTTGTTTGCAGATATTAATGTTCTGTGGTCCTTTCCACCAGAATTAATGATATAAGATATATAAATGTAAACCACAAAGCCAGCTGCTTGTCTGGTTGATTCATCATTGTGCCCTTGCACTTTTTATAGAATGTGTCACAGAAAAGATGCACAATAAAAACCCTTTGGAGCAAATACATTTGAATTTTATTGCATTTGTGCTTTTGTTGTATGTAACTTGTATGGATTTTTTGATTGTTTTATGACTGCATGGGAACTTAATACTGAAGAATGTCAAGAGTAGTTTTGTGTTTTGCCTGCTTAAATGGGATGAGAATAGGTCAACAAGATTCTAATGGTGTTCCTTTTCATTGGTGTAATTCTGTCCCAGTTGGCTCAATGTTGTCATGGGTCAGATGTAGTCATGTTGCAAGCTCAGACTTATATGTTTGCTGTTGGAGAAGAGAAAGAAGATCAGAAAATAGAGAGTGACAAAAGGAGAGAGACTGGAAATGAAGCTAAGATTATGAACTTCATGAATTGGTGGATCTCATACCATTTTCACTAGAGTGGGTTGAAACTGGCCCTTTGGAAAGCCTGTGCCTGTGGAATTGTCAGTACAACTTTATTAGGAAGAAAGGTCTCAAGGATCTGGGAAGATGGCATATGAGAGCTTATTCTGTACGCTTGGCAATCTGTGGTGGTATATTATTTATGATTAATTAAAGTTTGCCTGAGGATTCAGAAAGAAAAGTCTGCCTCAAGCTATAGAAACCAGGCAGTGGTGATACATACACACCTTTAATCCCAGTAGCCAGAAGCTAAGAGGTGGTGGTACACACCTTTAATCCTAGGATTCAGGATTAAGAGGTAGACGGATCTCTGTTAGTCCAAGGCCACCCAGGTCTGCACAAGATTAATCCAGTCCCAAAGAAAAACAGCTCACACAAAGATGATCTCAGCACCTGGGATCACAGGCCTTTAATCCCAGCATTAGGGAAGTATGTAAAACAGGAGCAAGATCTCAGTAGGAGGCATTCATTCTGCAGTCATATTGAAGATAGGGGGCTTTCATTCTCTAGTCACATTGAGGAGGGCAAAGCATTCAGTCTCAGGATTCTGTAATCACACAGAGGAGAAGCAGCAGGATCAACCCATTCACCCTGAGGTAGTGGTAAGAGCTAGTGGCCCTCTACTTTGATTTTCTAATCTTCAGCTTGAAGTTTGAACCCCAGTATCTGTCTCTGGGTCTTTTATTTTTTGTGTTACAGCAATCTGAATCCAAATCCTTAGCACTCATTCTAGAAGTCTTATGTGACTGTGTGCATGCTTTTAATCCCGGTACTGTTAAGAGTGGGGACAGACAGGAGGATCACCAGGACTTGCTGGCTGTAAGCATAGCTCCAATCTGTGAGAGACCCTTCTCAAGGGAAGAAGACAGATAGAGCAGGGAACCCAACATTCTAAATCATTTTGGATCTGGATGGTCTTGAATTTGTGGAGAGACATCCTTCTGAGATGTAAAAGACACACAGTGCCTCAGAGGGAAGGCCATGTGCAGAAGGAATAGACTGCAGTGCTGCATTCACAAGCCAAGAAAAACCAAGATTGAGGGCAGTGTCCTGAAGTGAGAGCATGCTGCAAATCCTCTTGAGAGTCTCCAGAAGGAGCCAGGCATGCTGACGCTTTGATTTCAGTGTCTGGCCTCCAGCTTTGCCAGAGTGGACATATCTGTTGGTTTTAAGCCCTAAGTCTGTGGTAGGGTTTCACAGCCATAGAAAATAAATACAGATAAACAGCTTTAGACCCATGGGACATGGACTCCTCACTTGTGGGTAGTTGCTTGGCTCTCTCTCTCCCTCTCTTCATCCACGCCCCCTCCCTCCCTTTCTTCCTCCTTTCTTCCCTCCCTCCCTCTGTCCCCTAAATGGGTTAACATTCTGTAAAATGCACTCAACACAAAGACCCTAGAAAGCTAAGTGTACTGATGTGTCCCCTCTCACAAAGCACATTCCAAACTCTTGGGACTTCCTTCTGTCCAGATTATTGGCTTGGTTACCACCACATACTCTTTTCTCTTCCCACAAAACACACATGTGCTGATGTGTGTGTGCACACTGCAGTCAGGGTTCTCTTTTCACTGTCTACTGAAGATTAAAGAAGGACAAAATGAGCCAACTCCACAGGAAGCTTCTTCAAATTGTTGCAAACACCAAAAGCCACTGCTAGATTTGGTACCACAGTCACTCACTGACTGACAGGATACTGTGCACTTAGCCTTGCTGATGGTCACTTGACTGTATGCTGCCCCATGGCTATGGATATCCTGCCCAGAAGTTAATGGTGAAAAGGAATGCATTTTCTCCTAATAGGTAGTTTAAAATCCCAATTTAGAAATCTTTCCAAATATGTACAGAGCATGTAAAATATCAAATAGTCATTGAGTAAGTGCTGCATCTATGGAGTTTTATTCCTGGTGGAAGATTCATAAGTCAGCTCAGCGTGAACTCTTGCAATCTTCTCTTGAGAGACCTGCACATTCTTTCCCTGTCACAATGGTTAGAAGAGGCACTTTATATTCCTCATCCCAAACAAAGCCTTGGGTTGAGAAACACTAGCGTTCTCATGTACTTAAGTCCAAGTGGCCTCTGAAGGGTGGAGCGGGGTATTACTTTTCATTTCAACCATTCAAAAGAATTAGTTTTGCAGAAGAGCATTTGTTCCTGCAGTAAACTGAACTAGACCTACTTATTCACTTGAGAGGAAAAAAAAGAGAAAGAGTGTGGAAGAGCCAGGAATCTGTCAGTTCAATAATAGTGGTGGACCAAGTCCTGGCACTGAACTTGGAGTTTTCTGAAGGGCCCACGGACTTTGTGGCTGGAGGTAAGTCTTGTAAGAAGCAAGTCTGGCATGCAGAGTTATCAGCCTGGTGGTGGCGCCTTGTGCTCTGTGTCCAGGGCCAGGGGCTTTCAGCTCCGAACTTCAATCATCACTTGGGTGAATTTCTAAGGTCACAGTGCTTGCTCCTCTACCAAGGGAAATGCAGACTGTCTTACCATTAGCCAGTCCTCTGCAGAGGATAGGCCTTTTGGAGGCATTTTAAGGAGCCTTCTTGAAGTTGGGTATGCATTGATTTAACAATGTAAATAAGGTTTTCAATGGATTGGAAAAGCTGGTACTTGGACAACTTTGGTGTTTTGCCATTGGTGAGAGGGTATTTTCCTGTGATAGTTTCATGTTTTGTTCATATACAGTAAGGCCTTGGATGAATGAAGAGCTCTGGAGATACATCTACATAGGCTCAGATCATGTTCTATCCTGTCCCATCCCAGCAGTATGACTTAAGGAAAAGATTTCTTGCATAGGATTAAGGTCCCTTTACCCCAAATGCTTGAGATCAGAAGTGTTTCAGAATTCTTTTAAATGCTGGAATGTTGGAACAGGGTTTACTTATTGAATTGCTTATTTTTAAACAAACAAACAAACAAACAAACACATAAATAAGTGATGCCTAAAATCCTCCCAGGTTTTGGATTTGGGGATAGGAGTGCTCAACCTGCATTCTAACCTCTTATCCTTTTAGCTGTAGATGACTGAATTTATGCATCTGGAGGGTTAGTGCATGGGATTAAGGAGATAACATGACTCAGATATCCAACTTGGGTTTTGACTACTAGTAGGCTTAGCATTTGATGTTTACTAAGTCCCACTGTGGATCCTGGCACGCTTAAATAGCACTTTTGTTTTAGACTCAGTTAAGACTTGTTTGATTGTTAAGTACTAGGGGTCCCAAATATTAAACAACTTAAGCAAGATAGAAATTTCTTTCTAGGAGAATATTGATGCAATATAGCTAAGGCAATCTTTTGCTTATGAGTCCCATGACTTAGCAAAGTCCTGAATTGCTTCTCTGTCATACACCTTTGATCTCAAGTTACCTTGGTACCCCCATGTCTCCTCTAGCTCCAGCTAGAATAGAATAGGGAGGCAGCATGTTCCAGTTCTAACAGGGATAAAGGAATGATAAATAAAAAACTAAATAAAGCTTTTCACAGTACATGAAAATACTTTCCTGCTCTCCTCATTGGCTAGGTCTGAAACTTGTGACTACTTCTAGCTGTAAGATGGGTTGGTGTGCACTCAGCTGACATCTGAGGTCTATGTCGTTATGGAAGAAGGTGGAATGATGCTTAGGCACAACCCTCTGTGACTTGTGCTAGTTCCTACTGTCTGTACAGATGGTTTCCACTCCACAGCCATGCCCAGATGGACTCATTCCTGAACATGATCACTGGGATAAATTCTACCATTCTACGTGCCTGCCACCACAGGAAACTGGGTTGCAAGATGGCTTCATTGTCACTTACTCCTTTCCCCTTAATGCACATGTGTTTTGTGTTTTCTTAAAAAACTTCCTCCCCTCAGTAAGCCTTCTGCATGTCTTTGACATCTATTATTCTCTTAAAAATTAATTAATTAAAAAGTTTAATTAAATTTTAGTACAATATATGTTGACATATATGTCCCCTCTCAAAACTCCTCCCAGATCTTTCCCATCTCCCTACTGAAACAATTTGTGTTCTTTCTCTCTCTCTCTCTCTCTCTTTAAAAAACAAAGTACAAAAAAGCCCCAATAAACAAGAAACACAAAAACAAAAATCAAAAACAGGAAAAAGACCAACAAGACAAAAAAGGCCAAAACTTAGCAAAGTGAAATGCAAGTCCATAAAAACACCACTGAGTTTGTTTGTCTTGGCCATCTACTCTTGTATGTGGGAACTACTCTGGTTTTGAGGTTGTATGGAGTGTGGTTGATATACTCAGTGACATGCCATTGGAGAAAACAGATTTCTCTTTGGCAGTAGATATCAATTGCAGAGAGCTCGTTGGTTAGAGATAGGGCCCCTTGTCCCAGTGCTGGGACCCTATCTGGCTTGAACTTGTGCAGGCCTTGAGTTTCCTGCTACAGTCTCTGTGAAATCATATGTGAATCAGTTCTTAGTCTGATTGTGTCTGTAAGACACTGTTTCCTTTGGGTCATTCATCTCATCTGACTTTTGCAATCTTTCTGCCTCCTTTTCCTCTGAGCCTTGAGTGGAGGGGTTTGAGGAACACATCCAGACATCACAGGTAGGACATGTGCACTTTCCCACCGCCTGGTCCCACATACACTTTTGCTTTGTGTTATTTTGGGACTAATGCAGCACTGGGACCAGGCTGGAGAGAAAGTACTAGTAACAACTGAGTACTCTGAAGTCTATGCACACTGTCCAGTTGTGGGTCTCTGTGTTAATTCCCATCTACTGGAAGGAGAAGCTTCTCTGATGTGGGTTGAGTGATTGCTCAGGAGCTTGTATACGTTTCTTTTTCTGCATCTCATTTTCCTTGGGAAACTGCCCTCCTCTCTTATGTGTGATTCTGGAGTCTTGGGTGATTCATAGCATTCTACTGGGACAAGGAATCAAGGTTCTTTATGGGCCAGCCAGAGATGGTGCCTCTTTAGGAATACCAATCAGTTGTGTTGCCACATATTGGTTTAAAGGTAGGGTAGCATGCTTTCACAAGAATTGTATTAATGTATTATGTCCCCAAAAAGTTCTCTCCTGATTCTAGACTGGGTTGCTAAACTGGAATTGGATAAGCCAAGATCTGCCTCTAGTCATGTACTGAGTTATCTCATCAATGTACACTTACATATACACAAATATTGAACATAACCTGAATGTATGCATAGGTGTGCACGAGTACACACACACTCATACCTCTCCTCTCACAGAGATATATGGAGGAAGTCCCTCTTCATCAAAAAGACAGAATAAAGCCAATATACTGTGGAAGTAGGAGCCAAGAAATCAGGGTAATGAAAGATACATTGTTGATAATACTTCTTCATGTCTTTCAGGTCTTTAAGGCCAGATCTACTACCAGAACTTCAGTCATCCATCTCCAAATTACTTTGCTTGGTCCTGAGCTCAGTTTCTGCCATTGCAATTGAAAAAAATCTGACAAATGCAAATTTGTCATTCAAAATGTACAAGAAGCAGAACTCTAGACCTGGAAGTACCACAGGATAGTTGACACAGTCTCTCACTTTTCACTGCTCTGATGAAGGCTTCCCCAAGGTTGGCTACCTGGGAATTGTCAAGCTTTTAATCAGAACATAAGGCAAAGCATTTTCTTACAGAAAACCCAAATGTAGTCACAGTACTCTGTTATGTATACAAAAATATATGATTGATTATTGGCAAATAGCTACAGGCAGGGAAAGGCTGTTATGTACAGTTGGCATCCAGTATCGATTATGTTTCCATATTTAGATGTACTTTCAAAGGTAATAATATATGACTCGTGGTTACCACAGAGATGACTGGGATGCCAATGGTATTAAAAAAATATTCCCATAGTGAGCCGGCAGTTAATTATAGTGTAAACTGGGCTTGTATTAATGGCTGATTTGCTAAGGACTGCAGTTGAGGTTCAAGGGAAGGTGTTAGTTAAAAATTGTGTTCTAATCTTCATCCTGTTTTGAACTTATGCAAACATTCGTGGAGATAGTGGAAGTATTCTGATAAGAGTTGTATTGAAAATAACTTCTAAAAGGCAAAGGCTTCATTCTTAAGTGCTTCTGGCCTACTTTTGTACATATCTGTGAACATGCTTTGATCTCCCCTCCACTTTTTTCCTCTTCTTTTAGTCCTTTCAAGTTCCCTTTCACAAACTCTAGGTTTGAAATGAGGGCAGAGCCGAATTATGGCAAGCATCCTAGCCTGAAGCACATCATACAGGATATTTGTCTGAATAGGGTTTCTCTGGTTCTGGAAAGTTGGTTTGTGCTGTGGGTGCATGTATCATCCATGCTAGGTCAGCTCAGTGCCTAGAACAGTATGGATACCTAATGGCTTCACTCTTATCTGATGAATGAATGTATGACATCCTAGGCAACATATGCTTTTTATAAATTTTATCATTCTACATATTGTCCTCAGTAAGCTCCTGGGACCACCATGTGACCAACTGAGACTATCAGCAATGGTCTTGGCAGATGGCATGATCTAGTGGCTGGAAAGAACTCTGTACTTGGGCTAAAGAGCTGGATTCTGGTCCTCAGTTCTGTGTGGTCTTGGGCAGAACCCCTATGTTCTCTGAGCATCTTTTCCATCATCTATTAAGTGGCAAATTTGTACTATGTAATGGCTAATTCCTTTCCATTTCCAATGTTCATGATTCAGAAGACAACTTGATCCAAGGCACATACAATCCCACTTAATAAAGTCCGTATTATGATAAAATTCCTCTGTACACTTGTAAAAGAGAATGAAGATAGATATTTTGTTTGGAGTTGTAGGAACAGAACGGGTACTGCCTTTGGTATAATTCCAGCACTGGGAGTTTACCAAGCATTAGCAGGGACATGTGAAGAGTAGCAATCTCAGTCTGGCCATTCATCTTAAATAAGATATGATCAGTCCCATTCCACTTAAGCATCTTGAAAATATCAGACAGCAGCATAGCACACAGAGAATTCACTTCAAACCAGTGAACTCCACGGCAGGAAGCATCCTGCAATTCTCTAGTCAAGGGAGTGTCAGTATGATGACTAGGTAGATGCCTGCCACAAACATCCCTATAGTCACCCATTGCCTCCCACCATGATTATCCCTGCTCTCCTCACTTCAGTGAGTAAGTGCACATAGTTTGAAACTCTCAGACAAAGCCATAGCCTTTGTAGTTAAAGTTTAGTAACAGAAGAGAAAAGACAAAGGTTTTGCCCAAAATCTCCCCCAAAGAATTTTCACATACTTGATCGCATCCAAAGAAAATCTTCTCCTGTACAGCCTACTTCTTAACTCTACCTGATGGCGCTTATCCATCCAAATAAGCACTTGCTTATTCATCCTCCATCCTTTTAGATTATGAGCTCTGGGTAGTTCTTGACTCTTCATTGCCTAGAACAGTATGAACACAGAATGGCTCCATACTTATCTGATGCAACATATGCTGATTACAAACTTTAAATACTACATATTGTTTTGTGGATCACTTTTCTCCCCATTATTGATTTCATACTAACAAAACTTCCTTTGTGGTCCTCTTTGTGTTTGTATATGTGCAAGCATGCTTGCATGTACTTTTATGTATACAGGTAAACATCCATGTGGAGATGCATGGGAAGGCCAGAGGTTAGTATCAAGGAGACTCTTTAAACACTGTCCTCTACATTTTATTTGAGACAGCAAGTAGGCTGGCCAGTAAGCCCCAGGGATTCATCTCTTTTTGCTTTCCCAGTGCTGGGATTACAAGCATATTCCTGACTCTTTTTTTTCTCTCCTTGTTTTTATGTGGGTCTAGGGATTGAACAAGGGTTCTTACACTTACATGACAAACATTTTGCCAACTGCACCATCTCCTCAGTCCTGTGACACATCTCTTATTGGTAGAACAGGTCTTTATATTGTACATGCATGCCCAGTAAGTATTTGAAGAAATGTCTTATTTGTGGTATATCAGGTAGAGTTAATTTTTTTTTTCCTTTTATAAAAACTACTGGCAAGAGTTACTGACTTTGTATCTTAGAAACATCCTAACTTATCCCAGGGTAATTGCTAGAAATTAAATGCCAACTCAGTAACACTCATTTTCAGGATTTAATGATAATATAAAAACACTGGGTCATCATTTAGAACAGTTGTGCCAACAACGATTCAATGATCTCTGAAGTAGTGATGTTTTTATATCTGTGGGCCTTGGTGGGAAGATTCTAGAAGCAGAGAACAGGGTCCTAATATGATGCTGAATAGTACCCAAGAAAGGTTGAATACTCAGTCAGCATGTCTGACTTGGGCAGGTGTGAAATCTGTCCTGGATATCATTTAAATTTGAAGCAAGAATGCACCCTGGGGCCATCGGCCTGCAGACAGCAACAGGGACTGCCCATCTTTCATGTATCTGCCAGGTATAGTGACCCTCCTGTTCCACTACAGGGCTAAGGCCTGGAAAATAAACCATTTTCTAAAAGCCAGTGGTTCTGTCCTGATGTGCCATGGCCACGTCACCAGGGGGTGAACTGGGACCTCCTGGGAAACCCTGCAGGTTTCAAACACACTTCTAAGACCTGTCCAGCCACTCAATCTGGCATTTGCCTCTACCTAGGATGCTCAAGACCAGGAATCACAGATGTCACAACTCACTTATCCTCACACAAAAGTGACACCCAGCTTCCAGAAGTATAGGAGACAGGAATAAAGAAAAAAGAATGCATCTGGGGAAGTTCATCCATGAGGTCATGAGCCTAGCTCTCAGCAAGGCAGCTTTTCTTGCTCCTAGCCACCAGCTCTTGGGGATTTCAGAAGGGCATTTCACAAGCCCTCTGGAGTATCACTATTTGGAGCATGTGCTTTCTGAGAATGGAGTTGCAAAAAACTCTAATAACAAGAATGCTCTTGTAATTCTAGCTCTGGGCACTGAGCACTGGCAGGCCTGCCAGCACTCTTCTAGCATGGTTTCATCTATCTCCATTTTCATTTCTATTACAAGTCTACAAAAGGAAAATCAGTGAAACACTAGAATAGTGGAGAGGGTGCCTGAACCAGCCTTCCTCTGTAATCAGATTGATGACTACCTTAATTGTCATCATAGAACCTTCATCCAGTAACTGATGGAAGCAGATACACAGATCCACAGCTGTGCACTGGGCTGAGCTCCCAGAGTCCAGTTAAAGAGAGGGAGGATCGATAATATGAGCAAATGGGTTGAGATCATGATGGGGATAACCACAGAAACAGCTGAACAGAGCTAGTGGGTGCTCACTGACTCTGGACTGACAGCTGAGAACATACACAGGACTAAACTAAGGCCCCCTGAACGTGGGTGACATTTGTGTAGCTTGGGCAGTTTATGAGACCACTGGCAATGGGATCAGAATCTATCCCTAGTGCATGAACTGGCTTTTTGGAGCCCATTCCCTATGGAGGGATACCTTGCTCAGTCTAGATACAGTGAGGAGGGCCTTTATCCTACCTCAATATGATGTGGCAGACTTTGTTAACTCCCCATAGGGACGATTCACCCCTCTGAGGAGTGGATTCTGGATTAGGTGGGAGATCAGAAGGAGGGGAAGGAGGGGGAACTAGGATTGGTACATAAAATAAAATAAAGGTTGTTTCAATAAACAAATGGCAAAAATAAAACATCCCAGTTGCACTTGGAATGGGCATGTTTCATGTTAGCATCTCTGAAGGGACTAACTGGATCATGCAGGATTAAGATCTGTGCTTTCTGCACTGCTGGGTTGCAGCCCACTCACACTCTTACATATTCACATCCCAGGGCTCATCACTGTGCGCCTAGTTAAGACCTGACACATTTCTCTAGATACAGTTCCACAAATCTTTCTAACCTTACCATAGTTCAGACAATATTTTCTGTCCTACCTTGTACTGAGTGTCCCACAACACTTGATCCTGCCTGGGCCTTTCCCTGGGGGATGTTTTAAATGTGTTACTGCAGAAACTTCAGGGATACATCTGCTATTCTGACTACTGAGCAGAGGTATGGAATCAACTAGGGGAAGCCTGGAGCAGGAGCCTGCTTTCCTAAAATCCTTCGAAGGTATCCTGGGGTCCTCAGGACCTCCTCTGTTGTTGGGGTTTTCCTCCATTATTTTCAGTTGGTCCAGCTTCAATCCTTCCTTTCTCAGATCGACCTCATCTTGGAAGCCATTGCAGGCAAGAGACATGCACCAGCACCAGCCTCCCTGTTTTCCTGGACCTGTGCATGGAAACTGGTCTCTTGGTGACTCAGGGTGAGGGGCCTGTGCTGGGGACACTGTTATTTCCCTTGGGCTGTCTGATTTTATCGCCCTGATTTTACAGTTTGCTAATGACATTTTCAAAAGTTCTGTGGGCTCCAAAATTGTTTCCACAAAGTGGTTTTTTTTTTTTAATTTTCTCTTTTCTTTTCTTAACATTGAAGGTTTAATTATGCTGTTTTGTTTTTGTTTTGAGACAAAATATTGCTAATGTTCTGCTCTTTAAAGGGTGTGGCATTTCAGTGTGAAGGCCCAAGACTCCAGCTATAAGGTGGCCCTTAGGTTGCATGAGGGTGACTTGTGTAGTTTCCTCTTGGTTTTAAAGAAGGACCAGCATCTCTTATTCTTGCCTTGCTGTGGTAAAATGTCGGACAGAAGCATCCAAACTTATTTTGGCTCACGATTTCTGTGGGTTCCTTCTGTGTTCTCTTGGTGCTGTGATTGTGGGCCTCTGATGAGAAAGACAATCAAAGTAGAGGGAACCCTTGATGACTGCTACTCACCTAACCTCATGGTTGTTAGAAAGCAGAAAGAAAAAAGCCCAAGTACACCTTTCAAAGATAGTGACCCAATTTCCTCTAGTTAAGCCATGGCTCCTAGAGTTCCCACAGCCTACTAAATAGACCATGCCTTCTACACATGCATTCAAGTTGTATTCAAATTGTCACAAGTCTTCTGGATCATTTCTCTGTAGAAGCCTCAAATATGTCTCCTGCACAGCATGTAGAGAGATGATGGATGGGGAAACTTGATTTTCTGCCATTTCATGAACCAAATAGACTTCATTCTGAGTCTCTATCACTTCCCTTAATATGTTCTGAGCAATCATTTCTTTATCTGCCATGCGGGGTATGGTGAGGGCTGAGGGTCCCAGCATGGCTTCCATTCTCCAAAGGCTCAGGCTGGAGAGTTCAGGAGAAGCCACAGTGGCAGCACAGCTGTTCCCCACCCTAGTTGAATGAGGAGGTCAAGCTACTTGAGCTTGCTGAGTTTCACTGAGTTGTATGAAGATGAAGGATCAGACTGTCCCCACACTGTTCTCAGGACTTCCACACGGGAAGTTAAAACAAACGCTTGCCAGAAAGTTGTTTATGTTTAAGAGACTCAGTTTATCGGAATATAGCTTGCTCCACCCCCAGGATTTGGGGGAGTATTTTCTGTCGGTCTTCTGTGACAATCAGTGCTGGTGTACACTAAGTATCCAGCAAACATTCCTTCCCATCCATCCAGAGCATGCTTGCGTGTGGCCAGAGGTCTGGTCTGGCAGGCAGATGCCAACCACTAAAGTACTATGCTCAAACCCTCAGATGTCCCTCCCTCTCTCTATATTTTAATATTGCATTGATTTTCAATTCATATGAAAACTTGGAGTTTCCAATAAAATTCTGGCCTCCTGCTTCTCTGTTTTAAATATTTTGCCCAGAGCACTATGTGTACAAAATTTTTAAAACCAAATATTATGAAAGACTTAAAATCACAGTTCGTTTTTTCCCCCCTCACCAAGTCATATATCCCAGAGGTATTGTATTTACTTTAGCTTCATTCCTTTGATTATTGTTCCATACTTCTAAACAGTGCAATGGTATTGCCACTTCTTATGATTGTTAGAGTAGTTGTAATGATGGGCTTAACTCCTGTGATATGCACTCATCTCCCACTGCCCATCTCCCTAGTGTTCTGTTGTTTGTCAAATCCGTGCTGGGAGTGGTACTAATGCCACTGCCGGCTCTTTGTATTTACATTTCCTTTCTGGTATAGCCTTTTTTGTTTGTCCTGGAGCTCAACCTGACCTTGTCTTTTAAAACATCTGCCCAGTATTTCGTCCCAACACTACTCACTTTCCACATCTTATAGGACACGTGATTTGATGATCATTCTCATTTTATTTTCTTGGTGACTCACTGTCTTTGGAGCATCTTACTTCCCCGTTCTATGGTTGAGGACTTTCAAGGTTCCTGGATAGGTACTGAGGGGAATATGCCTTTTGTTATTATGAGCTTGTCACAACTCTTCTGTGACACTGTTTCCCACTTCCTGTCTGACCCACTCCATCCCTCCTTACGGCTAAAGACATAAAAACAGGAGCTTGCTTTCTTTTGCCCCTGTTTATCATCTTGCTCTGTGAAGCATGCCCATCTGAAGATTTTCTGCCACAAAAGGTACAATTTTTGAAACCTTGTTCATATGATGTTTTTGTATAGTTATTATACATGTAACTTTGTGGTCTATCTGGATTCTAGATTGGGAATGTTTTCAAAATTGGACCGTGGCTAGAATGGCAGCAGCATATTCTATTTTTCAATATATTTTAGAAAAATCATTACGCCTGCAAGTTGGCATATTCAATTTTTTTGGGGGTGAGGTTTGAGGATTTTGACTTTATTATTCAGAAACTTCATATTAATTTGCTATATGTGACTTGCTTTCATTTAGGTTCTGAGCACATGGCAGGGGTTTCTACTTGGAAAATTATGGGTTTTAGTTCTGGAAATGTTTCCTAGAGCTAGAGCTGTGATTCTTTTTTATTGTTGTTCCACTTATTTACTTGATTATTTATTTTTTTTCCTGGAGCTTCAGCTAGTAAGAGGTCAGATCTTGTGAGCTAATACTCTGATTTTAAGAATATTTTATTTCCCATTTTATATCTTAACAGTTTTAAAAATTTATCTTCATTCTACCTTCTTTTAAATTCTGGATGTTCTTTCTTGTTGTCTAAAAACAAACATCTTTTCAAAACATCATCCTAGTTTTATTATTCCTGTAAATAGAGTCTGGGAACAAAAGCCCCAGATCTGGTCCCAACCTCTGAGTCTTGTCCAACTGTCCTGATCGATCACTCTGTCAACCAAGGAGGTGGGCAATGGCTAAAGCAGAGAAAGGAGATGTAATCAGTGTAATCAGTGTACATATCAGGAACAGAATCGGGAAAGGGATCCAAGAGCTCTGTCTCCAGGCGCTGACATGAGCTTTCAGTTTAAACAGAGGAAGAATGGAGGCAGTGAAGAGAAGGATTGCATGGCTGAGTGGTCTGGCCAAGGTCTGGCTGTGAGCTGCCCAGTCTTGGTTCTGCTAGGCAGTCTGGGGAGCTCGTTATTGCTTTTGGGGGTTGGGAGGCTGTTTCTCAAGTTGGTGATTGTTCTTATTCCAAGGTCCATTTTCTTCATTGTGGACACCTATTTTTATCTGATGTGTGTGGTCTGTCCTGAGAAACCCTGTTGTTCCTAGAATCCAAGGTGACTGCAGGCTTAGGATAATGTCTGGAGAATGTTACCTGCATTTAAGGGTGCCTGAAAAAGAACCCTTCAAAGGCTGATAGCCACGTGCTTTAGTTGCTCCTGTTTTTATGTCTTTAGCGGTAAGGAGGGATGGAGTGGGTCAGACAGACACCTCTTGTACAAATGTGAGCAGAGGACCCAAAGCAAAGGAGACAGACACACAAAGAAGGCAGATATGCCAGGGTTTATCCTGCTCTTAGTGACCTTGGGAACCAACATTAGTGCAATACTATTCTTTTTCTTTTAGCTAAAATATCCATTGCCATGTTCCTAATCAATAGGGCAATCTCTGCTTCTATCTTCTAGAATTTAAGCTTGAGGTTTATGTTTCCTTCTATCTCTCCATGGTTTGTTCCTAAGTTACATCTGAGTTTGTTTTGTTTATTAATTTTGGTCTCTGTATTTCATGTACCTGGTAAATGCAGTAGGATGCAAATGAGAGGCAAATCTAGCATATTAGAACAGCTTAATACATAGATGTTCATAAACATGCATATTTATAATGCATTTACAAATCAAAATATTTTAAGTAATAGTGATGAAAATAAGTTATAATAGTTATCCTCTTTGAGTCTTTAGATTCAGAAAGAGTAACATTGGTAAATCTCATTTTTAAAATGTCACTCAAACTAAGCCAAGTATTTTTTGTGGAGAGTAAATTTTGTAATTGCATACAGAACTGCGGAATTATTCCCCAGGGTGCTCTGGATCACCACTTCAATTTTTCAAGAAAGTGGAACCATTCAAGTGGTGACACAAAATGACAAAAAAGTGATCCAAAGGATTCCTTATTTTTAAAAAATCATCATCTATTTTTAAATATATCATTGCAGTCAAATAGAGGTAGTGTTTGTTTGGAGCCTGCTATTTAAACACAGGACCATGTCATACAATAAGCATTGTGTCCCACGGAAAGACCTGGCTGATGCCAAGGGGAGGGGTTTGAATCTCTAAACTCACCCTTGAAGGGCCAATCCTTAACTGAGTGTGTGGTAATGGGAAACTAAATTCTGGAGTTTTCCAAATGCATTTCTATTTAGAAAGTTAAAATGTATGAATTTCATGTTTCGTATTATTATGTAACTTGGAACTTGAGGCCTTTGGGGAATGGATAGCTCCATCACAAAATTATTTAGAACTTCTGTACATGAGATAATTTAAAGAAAAGTAAGTATAGTCTATTTAAATACAGGTTTTGAGTTCTCTTTAGGTAATTCTTATTTCCCTAACTCTGGAGCCACAACTCCCTGCTCTGTTCATGTGCACCTGGGTTAAGAGCATAGTGCAGGACCTGAGGGTTAAAACACAGAACGATCAGAATAAGAAAAGGATGGATGAAGTCATCTACTTGAGTTCTTTCCATCCAAGGGTCACATGAGAACTATGGGCCCCATTCAAAACTCTCAGAGCTAAGAAGTAATTTAGTTGTGGGCATTCTGCAGAAATGTGCTTGTCTTCCTTGTCTTCAATTTCTGTTAGACACAATTGATGTGAGAAAGTCTTTACTGCAGAGAGGGGAAGTGAGGCAGGGAGGCAGGAGGGAGGGAGGCAGGAGCGAGGGAGGCAGGCAGAGAGAGAGAGAGAGAGAGAGAGAGAGAGAGAGAGAGAGAGAGAGAGAGAGAGAGAGAGAGAAGACTTGAATATGCCTCTTTCAAGCAACAAAATAGTAAATGCTTTGGAATATGCCACAGATTCCTTTAGAATAGTGTGCAATGCTCACCATAATGTCTAGGGGGAAAACTGAGGGACATTTACCTATTCACTCCTATTCTCTGACAATCAGGGCTTGCCCATGGGAAGCTAAGTGCCTTGTTATATGGGATTGTACATCATAATCCTTTTGATTCTTCCTATGGTACACATTTGCAACTTAATTACTCACCAACCTCAACCCTACCACCCTGTTTAAGGCATAAGCATCTCATCCCTCAATGACAGAAAATGGCCTTTGAATAGATCCTTCTGCTTCCACTCTTGTACCCTACTGAAGCTATTATCCAGGTGCAGCCCAAGTCCTCTGTCCTTTTCCTGCTAAAACCATCCGAGGGTTTCCAAAAGAACACCTGGTAATCTGCCTATTTCATCTCCCACTGTCCATTCCCCATGCTTTTTATCCATGAGACCTAGCTACTCTTGAATGCACTTATTCGGGTCTTTGTCTGGTACCAAGTGGGGAAAAGCATCCTAGTCTCTGCAGGTCTCGGGCCAGAGATCCTCAGGGAAGAACTCTCCAAAAGGTTTGGAGTCAGAGACACTGGAGGAGTGAGGACATCTGTGCCAAATGTCTTAGGAGGGTGAATTTGAACTTGGAGGTTGAGAATAAAATGAAGAGAAGCTTCCAAGAAGTTAGAAGCATGACATATTGAAAGAAAAATAATGGAAAATGAAAGTTTTAAAGAAAATTTACTGTGGATAATAAGTTAGTTTTCATTTGTCATCTTCTAAGAGATTCAGAAAAAGATAGGGTTGCTTTTAATTTTAATTTTTTATATTATTATTGTGTTGGATCTATTTGGCTGCTCCAGCTTTCATGACCTTAGCAATGGACTCTTGCATATAAGCAGCTGTTAGAAACACAGTGTACACTTTAGTATGAGTGCCTCACCTCCTTCAGTTTTGGGGGAGCCCTACAGTGAATACTCTAAGGACTCCTGACTGGCTGCTGTGTTAGAAGCAGGGCAGCTTACAAAAGGTCTCAGAGAGATGATGATATTCATAACAGTATATGTGATATGCTGATCGTCACCTTTCCCATTTTAAATTAATTCTTTGAGAAATTTCACAAAATGTATTTTGGTCATATTTACCCCAACTCCTTCTAGGCTTATTCCTTCTCTCCCTTTCCCTTCCTCTCCCTCAACTCATCTACTCTAATTTGTGCTGCCAATATACTCATGAGTGGAGGGTGTGGGGCCATCCAATGAAGCATGGACTATCTAACAGGAGTCATACCCCTAAATAAAACTCACTCTCTTACCCCCAGAAGCCATCAGCTGTTCATAGCTCTGAAGCTTTGGGTGAGGGCTCTTAAAACCCTTCCCATTATGTGCTAGAATATTAACTGGCTTGATCATGTACAGGTCTTGTATAGGGAACCACAATTGGTGTGAGTCCAATAAGTGTAGTAGTCCTGTCATGTCTAGAAGGCATTGTCAAAAGCCATATTACTGAAATTTTAAACAACTGGGGACCAACAAGATGAAACATTAGGCAACAATGCTTGTCACCAAGCCTGATGACTAGAATTTGATAGAATCCACATGGTGGAAGGAGAGAACTAGCTCCTATACATTGTCCTCTTGATCTTTACATGTGTAACATGGTACACATGCATGAACACCACACACACACACACACACACACACACACACACACACTGGGTACTTGATCCACTTTTTAATTCCCATCTCTTTTTGATAATAAGAAGTATCCAAAGATACTAGATTCTTCAAGGACACTAGATACATAGACACAAATACACACATACATGCTCATACACAAGAATATATACATATACACATACACACTCACACAAATACATATATAATATATACACACCCAGGGACATTTAGCAGAAGAATTTGGAAAACTTAAGGTTCATCTAATGTCATCTTGATGTTGAGATTCGCAAGAGCTAAATCACAGTTATCACGCCTGACTAGGTCTCTCCTCTCCCTGGAAGAAGTTGAAGAGTGTGTCCACACATGACAGGTAGGATTTCACACAGATCAGGGAGATATCCAAGTCTAGCACATGCAAATCTGGAAAGATGAGAAAAGGACTAAAGGTCACAGTGGATGATGATCTGAGCTATAAGCGTTGATCAAACTGGACTGACTAGGAAAACTTAAAAAGGTTGACATGAAACACATTCAGGTTTGAGATGGTATGTCCTTCTAAGATGTGTTATTAGACAGTGGACATTAAGCTCTTACAAGTTCTGGCTGTTTCAGTTGTTTTCCACTTACTAGCTCGATACTTTTTTGGCAGATCATTGAATGTCTGTGACGCTCTTTTCTCTGATTGTATAATGAGACTGGTAAGCCTTACCTTCTCATGAGGATCAAGGTGTATGAAACTCCTGGTGAAGCTGCTGGTGGGCTCTTGGACTTTTCAATTATTTCTAAAATTGAAGTTCTTTCACAGCAAGCAATGCTGTCATAGTCCCCACAACCCTCCCCTGACAATATACATCCATTGCTGCTTCAGGACAAGGACATGCTCACATCCTCTTCTGACTTACAGCCCCTATATACCTTCTGTTCTCCTGACTATCCTAGGCTAAACTCAAGTAAAACACTTTGAGACCAATGGTAGTATCTGTGTAGACAGGGTCAAGGCTCTATTTCCTTACTGACCTTAACTTTGACACTAACAAGAATCAGAGAAGACCCCAGAATCATGACACAGGAGGCACTATAGAAGCATCATGGAAATGGTAAAATAAGGAAAGTATGATAGCTACCACAAAATATTTGGTTTAATTTGGATACATTCTAGGGAATTAGCACTGTCCTTACTCCTGTGTAGCCTTTTGTGGAGAATTTGAAAATGGAATTCTCATGGCAGAAGGACATGGCTCTAAGGCATTTGCAGCCTTGTGACTGAGTGTCTGTGGTTTTAGGAGACACACGCTGGTGTGTGTGTGGTATATGTGGCATTGGTGAAAGTGCTGAGTTCTTTACAGAATAATTCAGGGCACGGTTCTTCCTTCAGGCATTGCCATGTCATGAAGTTTGCTCCTGGCATGTAGGAATTGGGCCCTTGTGACAATTATTCTGTCAAAGCTCTCTTAATGCATTTCCTCCCCATTCTTCTCTGTCACCCGTTGGCAATTACACGCTACAGAAAATGTACACAGAAGGGACTTGTTTGGGTTACCATGTAGCTGGGTGGGAGGGAGCTATGGCTAGTGGCCGATTCTTTGGGGTGACTGGGCATGGGTTATGGGAATGGAACCTGATGTCCCTCAACAGTTCCCAGAGAGTTGCCTCCCTAGCATCGTGGAGCCTGTGAATAGAGTTTCAATCAATGGTCAAAGTGGAGAGGGCAGCTTCCTTCTCAGCACTCCCCAGGAGTGACTGACCTCTTCTGAAAAGGTCCATTCTTAATCTAGTGAGACTCTTCCTCATCCGGAAAGGCCAGCGAAGCACAAAGATCTGATGTGAAAGGGTGGGGTGAGGGGTCAAGGGTGGCACTGAAGGGAGAGGAAGGTGCGGAGCATTCACTAAATCTTTTCCACCAGAATAGAGGGGAACAAAGGCATGCCCATCCCCAGAGCTTTTGTGAACGACACAGGCAAACCAAGCACCCCACACAGGCTGCTGACCTTTCCCCTGCCCTAGAGACTCAGTTTTGTCATTCTGATGAATCTCTAAGTTGTGTTGCCTGTCTGGTCGAAAGTGAGCAATTTACCATGAAGGCTCCATTGAGGGAAATGCACAAAGATGGAGTCAAGCTCAATGCTGCTGTTAAGTTTGACATTTATCTTTCATTGTCCCCTTCATCCACCTCGGCTATTAAGGGCAGGAAAGGTGGAGAATGAAGTTGTAAGAAACAAGAATGGACCGTCATTCCCTTCTGAACCTTCCATCGATGATGTAAAACCCAGGTATTCATGCCTGCCATCTCCTGAGAGCCAAAACATTCATTCAGTGTGTGGGAATCGAACTTCATGTTAAATATTCAGTCTGATACCTCCCAGGAAGTGTATACACTTAACAATAAACACTAAAGAACATAGATTCCAAATAAGAACCTCTGTGTGGTTTTAGCCTCTATTGTCAGTTTTGTTCTACCGTTCCTAGATGTTTATAATACCAAAGTGATTCAGGGGAGTTTACACTCTTATCAGTTTATGTCCACATGCAGGCTGTCTGGCAAATTTTGTATCTCTAGCCTTTGGTGGGTTCCTAAATTTTTTTCTGACCCTTTCTTTAGTGAAGACGTTTGTTCCTAAGAATTATTGAGTTATGCGGTGATTTAAATAAGAAATGTCCTCCATAGGCTCTCACAGTTGAGCACTTGCTTCCTAAATAGTGATGCAATTGGGGAGGTTTGAAAAGTGTGGTCCTGTGGGCGGAACTACATCCCTAGAAATGGGCCTTGAGAACCGAAAGCCTAGAGCCATTACCAATCTGCTTTGTGCTTGGGACTGAGGATGTGAGCTATCAGCTTTTGAGTTGGCTGCCATGCCTAACACCTGCTGCCATGTTCTCCTGCCATGTGGATTCTATCCCTTTGGAAATGTAAGTAAAAAGAAATGAATTCTTCCGTAGGTTGCTTTTGGTCATGGTGTTTTATCATAGTAAAAGAAAAGTAACTAATATAAGAATTAAAAAACTGGTACTCCCCAGCTAAATAGTCTGTTTAGTCTGTTACTAGACATGTAAAATTATTTAAATTTAAATAATTTAAGCTTGTTTAAAGTGCTTTGTACCCACATTTTGGGTGTTCTGTAGCCACACATGGCTAGTGGTTACCTAATTGGACTCCACAAACCAAGCACATGTCCTTCATCACGTTGGGCAGGACCAATCTGTAGCCTTTCCTTTGAAATGCAGTTTCTCAGCGTAGGAAAAGTATCCTGTCATTTAAATGTCTGAAACATTTTTCTTGATTGTCCCTTTCATAGATTGGCTATTATTAAATAAGCACTGATTCTCTCGTGGTCTCTGGTGATTGCAGCCAAGGACCTTGTGTTTGTTAGCACCCTGTCTCACATGTTCAGTGTTTTCGGTTACTTGGCCATGTTGTTTGAGCCTGTGGTGGCAAATTATATCACAACAGAAGCAAGTTTCCAGGGGGGTTTACTGTCTATGGCAGCTAGGAAGCCAAGAGAAAGAAAGGTGTGAAAGAATTAGAACCCTAATGTCTCCTTCAAAAGTTCTCAGTGGCCTTACTTCCTCAAGTCCCTACCTCCTAAATATCTCACCATTTCCCAGTAACATGACAGGCTGGTGACCACGCATTTAATACTAGAACCTTTGAGTGACACCCGAACTGCCAGTGTGTAGCAGGCAGTTTTCCTGTTTCTCAGAAAAAGAGACTTTTACAGCTGTGACATTTTATTTCCTGGGTTCTTAATGTGCTTGCAAAGCAACCTTCTATTGCCCTGCAGCTGGAGTGTTGTACTAAATAGACATGGCATGTTTACTCTGCTGTCTGTGACTCCTTACACCTTTGCTTTAATAGCTCCTTTCCTATGGCTGACTTGGTTTCTCATTTTATCAATACAAACCCTGTTCACATTTCTGCCATCTCACTGCTATAACCTCTTGAATTCTACTGTAGCTTCTTTAACTTGCATCCATTCTGTAAATCACACACATGTACATATACATATGTATACATAAATACATATATATGTGTAGATATGTATGTTTATGTGTGTGTGTATATATGCTATGTGATGTGTGATAGGAGGAAGTTAATATTAATAAATGAGATTGAGATTTAAAACAGAACCAAACAGCTGCATTTAACTCGGCAAGATTACCAAGTCATATGGGATTGTCTGGAAAAGAGTCAAGCTGGAACCATTGTACCTTATGAGTTTATTGTTATTCAATAAATTGTAACCTTGCCTCTAAGGGTTCAACCAAGGTCATGGTTGCATATTGTGTTGCAGTCTGCCACAATTCATAGAGGTCTACATTTACTCTGCCATATAATTCAGATTCACATTGTCCTTTCTAGACAAAGGAAACTAAAACATGCCTCCTTAATTGCTGTGATCATTTGTTAATCTTCTCCTAGGTATAAACCACCGTGACAACTTGAAAGTCTTCTGTTTTTGTAATGAAACTATCATCTTCTTAGTTTATTGGCTGTTTATGACAAAGATACACCCAGTAGGAAAAGAAAAATAAAACCTCACAGCACATCAAGGACAGTCTGCCTGCTCACATCTTGGTGCCAGTGCTTGTCGTGAAGAGCAATGGCCACAGCCGTGTCACCAGATGAATGGGCACCACAAACTTGCCCTGTTCTTAGGCCTCCTCTACCTCTACTGTTCTCATGTTCCCCACACCTCTTCTCCACACTATCTCAGTTCCCCTTCAACTCAGAGGTTCTCCATTCCAAGTTGACCTCTGCTTCCTCAGGTCAGCATCCCAGTCCAGTAAAGCAGCAATAGATGTCACTGAGATGAAACACTGTATCAATCTCTACAATCAATGAGGAAGGTGCAACACTAAAGTGTAGGCTCCCCTTTCCAGTGGCAGAATGATGTTACCATATAGACAGCTACAACACAAGGAATAGAACAGTCTTGGTTAAGGGAAAGCCAAGTCAGGGAAAGATTTTCATTTTATAGACATTCTCTGATGGACAGCTCCTATGGTGGAGTACTTACTTATGAAGCAGACAAGCCAAGTTTGGGTGCAGTTACAGGAGGAGATTGAATGTTTTATTGGCGATATATGGCAATTAAATAAGAGCCATGTGAAATAGTTCAGTTCCAAGAGCTGAATGTACATACATTCTGCTATTCACCGTATTCACTTTGTTCCTTACAGTGTAAACAGCTCCACTCAGAACCATGACTCTCTACTTCTCCCCTTAGCTGTGCAGCTGGGGCACTGGCCCAGTTGCATACTTGAATATGTCCATTCCTCCATGCCTCAACTGATCATGTGTTTCTTCAAACTGGAGCATTCCTTAAAACAAAACAAAACAAAACAAAACAAAAAAACCAAACAAACAAACAAAAAAAAAAACAAAACATAAGGCCTTGATGTATGGTCACTGCAGTCCTCTGCTAATATCACAGTGCTGTGTTCACTGATTACCACTTCCTAGCTGAGTGCTTGGGCAATCCACCCCGCCCCCTAGAACAAATGACTGCAATAACAGGACCTAGCATTCTAGGAGGCTGCTCATCAGTATGTCACAGCTTATGGCCACTGACATCAGGTACCTGTACAATCTAGAGACATTCTCTCCCTATATTTGTTGAAACAAAAGTACAGCCTGCTCCCAAATCACCTATTCACTTCTAAAAAAGAGTTGCAAACTCCAGCGGGAGCTGGAACGTTCACCAGCCTTCAAAGCCTTTTTATGTGCATAATGAGATGTTTCCCAGTGAGAGAATTTCAGGTTCTCATTGGCAACACACAGATTAGTCTATTTAATACCAGCCTATGTCCTCTTGTAGGCCAAGGGAAATGCCCTAGTCCCATTACATATTTGTTTTTAATATTTTTTTTGACACACAATAATTTTGTGTATCCATGGAGTGAAAGTAGAGCCATTTAGGCTCATCAACATATCCATCACCTCCCTAGTTTGTCATTTTTGTGTTGTGAGCATGTTAAAAAAATCAACATCAGTTTTGAAAAATTCATCATTGGTGCTATTATTTTAAGAAACGACATACATAGCACACACATGATTCTAAATGCAGGTATCTACCAGAAAGGTATCACCTGTGTGACACAGATGTATGAGTGTCAGCTTCACATTACTGTGTAGCAAGCACCACTAAGAACAGCAATGAACCATTTCTTTATATGGAAAAAAAACAAAAGCAAAAAACAAAACACACACACACACACACACACACACACACACACACACACACACACAACAACAACAACAACAAAACCCGAGCAAAAGGACCCAAATAGCTGCACTTCGCTTTCAAGCACTCTTGTGTAGAGTTACTCAGACAGTGCCAGGGCTAATTGGTGCCAGGTGTCTTACAGACAGGCCAACTCCATGGATTTCTCACTCTTTTTGTGGGAGGGCGACTTAATAACACTTCTTTGGTGGATATTTTGATCTTACGTCTGAGATTAATACAGGACAGAAACTTTGCTCTGTATAAGTCAAAGATAGTCACACTGAAAAATAGAAAAAGAGTCTATGTCATCTGTCCTTGCCCATGTTCATACCTGAGAGGGAGAGTGTGGATTGAGGAAAGGCAGGAGACAAGAGAAAGAGGTTCAAGGGTATCCAGGGAGTACTGAACCACCCATGTTTATTGTGTACAATCTTTTTACACCCTGACCAAAAGAGGGGGGCATGTGAAAGACTTCTTTACCAAGATACAAAGAACAAGCAAGTGTAATTACCTTTTTAATACCGAAAACATTAAGTAACTGTCTCCTGAGTTAAGTATTCTCTTGTTTAGGCATCCTGTTGCATTCACAGACATTTTTTGTTTCATTTTGGAAGAGCAAAGGCAGGAAAAAACTCTCTGATGAAGAGAAGATGAAGCTGAGACATTTCTATGGACCCTGACAGTCATCTATGCCCGTCTCAACTGAAACAACAACAACAATAACAACAAAAGTAGGAAAGGTCCTCTATGCCTAGACACAATATGGATGTACAGAGAATACTGGAGCCTGAGTCAGTCTGCTGGTTCCCAACATTCTAACTGTATAAGCCTGAACTTCAGTATGTAGAAGGGACAGATGTGGGCTCCTTTTCAATATCTTAGAGTGAAGGTGCAAAGTAGGACTTACTTAGCATCTCTCTTGCCCCCTGTTCTGTGCCTTTTGGCATCCCTGGCATGAACTGTGGAAAGCATGGAGTGGGGTGCAGGCTATGACTGGATGCACCTTACCCACCTTATTGATGAGGAAACAGGCCTGGGGAATTCAGTGGTAGATTTGGTGCTGGGCTGGACCTACAGCCCAGCTCTCTCAGATACTTAAGGACACTGCCACCATTTGGGCTGTACATGCCCACTGTTGCTCCACGGGGGGGGGGGATGTTTAAACTCTCTAACTGGGACTATACTGAAATGAATTGAAATAACCTCCTGAGAGCAGCATGGCCCTTTGGGGTTTTCCTTTTTTCCTACAGATTCTGTATTTGTGGTTCAGAAAGCAAAACTATTGTGTAACAAGAGATCTAGTTTCATTCATTGGCTGGACACATAACAGTAGGACTTACAGAATGAGACATACTCCTGTCCTGCCCCTCATGGCTCTTCCTTTTGCCCATACTGGGTGCTGATGGCTTCCTAGGGCCATGGTCAAGGACCATGAAGACATTTTCAAGACTCTGGGTGGTGGAGCGTGTCTACTCACGATAAGGAAAGCTCAGACCATGTTAAAATCATGAAGCAAAGTAAAGCCACTGTGCAGAGAAGCATGTTAAGAATATATTCTTAGGCTCTCTTTCCTTTCATTTTTCTTTCCTTCCATTTTATTTTGCCAAAATGGTACCATCTTATTTTTGATGTTTTTATTTAATCAGATATTATAAACAGCTTTTGGCGGTAATAGGATGTCATATTTAATTGTTTGGTTTAGTAGTATTCCTTGTTGTTGTAACTCACTCAACTACATCTTCACCTTTTCATATTTAATACCTTTGCTCTTTTAGAATATAGGACAATCCCTGGTTTTAGTTACCCATCTTTCCACATTTCTCTAGGGTGGAATCCTTAGAGGTAGCCTGGTGAGGCATTGACTGGTTCTACAAGTGGCTCTTAGTCCTCCCTGCTCCAGACAAGAAGCTATCAAGGTGCATGTTTTGGCTCATTGTCTGGAAAATTTAGATTTGAAATGGAATGCACATGATTCTAGAGTGTAACTCACTGGCTGAGAATCTATACAGATGGGAAGTGTACTTCTCTCAAAAATTGGACACAAGGAGAAACTAAAAACAAAGACATGCTCACTTTTATTTACCTTTAAAGAGGTGCTGTGAGAGGCATGGGTTGACTACCACCTATATTGACCTTGTGCCACTCTGCAAAGAGTAATATCTCCATCGGGCCATCGGACCATCGGGTGACTGCTAGGAAGATCAGTTATCGTTGCCCAATATAGCAGCTGTAGAGAACAGAGCCTGGGTGCCTGCCTAGCTCTGTATCCTCCTCTTCCTTCTTCCAGACCGAAAGGTGAGGCTGAGAATCACAGAGATGAAGATGTTTTCTGGCTGCCTCATTGGCCTCTTATGATTCCTGGTAGCCTGAGCTACAGTTAATTGGCATCAGCCTGCTGCTGTATCTGACTCTCTCATCAGGAGTCATCCTAAGGAATTTAGAAAAGTGCCCACAGCTGGTCTTGCACTAGTTCCCTTCCAGGGCATTCCAAGCTGTGCCAGCTGCCACTTTCTTCTTCCCTATGGCACCATGTCTGGATAGAGTAACAGAGAATTTGTGGATTGTAGGTCAGAAGCTGAATGGATTATGTTAATGGGGAATGTCTGGGGAGCTAGAGATGGAGCATGACCAGAACCAAAGCTTCTGGATTCCATGGCCTTATCAGATTGCTTTGAGTGGGTCTGTTCAGGGCTCTCATGAAGGAAGTGGGATCTGAGTTGGGACTTAAGACTATCCTGTTTTCTGGCTCTTGTGTTTTCCTCTCAACACTTCCTGAATTTTTTTCCTCTTCAGATTTAACTGACATGGAGCTGATGGGCCTTGATTCTCCATTGTCCCTTGATTCTCCGATTAAGCTTCAATCACATGTGCTTTCTCTGTTTATATGTAGGTAGCAGCTGGAGGAAGTTCCACAGTCCCCAGAGCAATTTCCTTTCCATGGTGACCTTTCATGAGCACTGGGCATAAGCAGGCTAGCTTTTGTGTGCTACCATTTCCCATCTCTACAGAAGGGTTTTCAAGATGCTCCTTTGTCTTTTGGCATTTGTTGATTTCTTATTGAATTGCCCTAACTAGTCCAACCTATACTTATTCATATAGCAAATCAGCAGTTAATCACATCCTGAACGATTTGCAGAGATAAATGCTGTTACCAAACAGAAGACCCATTATTTTGAAGAGTTTATGTGGCATGGAATCAGGGAGGGAATATGATAAAGGGGGGCATTATCAAAGGAGAGAAATTGAGGGAAGAAGAGAAAGAAAGTAGAATCCCCCAAGCCTCAGTCTTTCCAGCTGGGTTTGACTTGCTCCTTTTGGTTCAGGGGCTCCTGAGCAGAGAGTGCTTGTTAACTCTTCCATCCTGCCCCTATATACTGGGACAATGACAAGAGTGTCTGCCATGACACAGGATGCTTCTCCCTTATTCCTTAGCCATATCTACTTTTGGCTGGAGATTTCCTTTTCCTCGGATATTTAATTAACAATTTATAGGGGACCATGCACTTTAGGACATAGGTTCACATTCAGTTGTTGACTTTGGAGGCAGAGGTGGTTTTCAGCCCTACTAGATTCTCTCCACAAAATGCATTTGATTCTTGTGATAAGGTCTCTACAGAGGCTTGGGGTGGAGGTGAAGTCCTTTTACTTGGTCCTCTCAGTGTCTGTTTTTGAGACTTAGACTCAATTGCTGGGAGTGAGCAGGCCATCGGACATCTGCTTTGAGCCCGAGAGATACACATGTATTCATTCAAAGAAGGTGGGACCCTACCAGTTTGTTCAGATCCACTGCCAGCTGGCCACGAGTTGGGTCATCCCTCTGGAAAGCCCAAGAGATCAGAAGGCTTGGCCTGGGATTCTAGCCTCACAATGAACAGTAGCTTTGGTGTGTAAAGAGGCAGTGTCTGAGCATAAATGGACCAGGCAGGCCCAGTCCCTCACATCATTCTTCAAAATTGTCTGCCAGTGTCTATCATTTTTTCCAAGGGAAAATTCTGCATTTGTTTTTGGTATTTTAAAAGGCCATGCGTGCCTGCTTGCTCTTAGTGATCAAGGCATGTCTCCATCCAAAGGAACTGGCGAGAACACTAGCTCCTTTTCTCACTTTACATGCTTGACCCCATGGCCTTGTGTTCTCCCAAAGCCTCTACGACGCAGTCCGCAGTCTTCCTCCTCCGCCATGATCAGCCCTGAATGATCCCACCGGCCTCTTGATGTCAATGGACTGGAATGTTTCTCTCCTGTCTGGGAAAAGCTCCTTTGGTCTTAGCTAACTCAGAGGTGGAAGGAATTCATATGGCTTTGAGGGCTGCCTCAAACTGCCTGTAAGGACTTCCAGTGAAGCCTGGAGAGAATAAGTAGAACATCTCTCATCAGGGCCCAGCAAGGAAGAGAGGAACAGACCCCTTTTATTTCTGCCAAAGCCATTTGAGCCAGACAGATCCATGAGCACACCTGGGTGAGAGGTAGACAGTGCAGTAGAAACTCCCATGCTAATGTTGGCTTGTCCTATTTATGCTCTCCAGATCACTATCCTTAGGAAGAACCGAGGAGAATACGTCTGTCAGTCCCACTTCACAAAGAACTAGCATCTCAGAGAAGTCAGCCGCTTTCTCCACTGGCCAGTGATTTTATCAGTAATACTTTCGGAAGAGACTTCTGTGAGCCCTGATGGTAGGACTCTACAAATATCGAGGTTAGGGAACCCATCAGTGTGCTGGAGGGTACTGCTCCTGCTTCATGCCTCGCCCTGTGCATCTCTTCCACTTTGTGCCTCATGAATTGGGTCCTTTATAACAAATCAGTAGTAGCAAAGTTTTCTTGAGATCTACGGGCCATTCCAGCAAATGATTGGCAGGAGGAAGGGTGACTTTTGACTCATGGCTGAAGAGCGGTTGTTCTGATGGGGCTCAGTTCTGTGCCATTTCCTAAGCTCCAATGTCAGAATGGGGCTGAATCTTCAGTGCCAACTCGAGGGTTAGATAGCAGAAGTGCTTGCAGTCATGGAAAACACTTGTGTATTTTGGAAGTGATATGCGGAGAAACAGATGAACTTTCAGCAGCAGAGAAGCTGTGGAAAAGGAAAGAGAGTTGAAACATGTCTGAAATGTCAAGCCCCCGGAAGTGGGAGAGTGTGGAAGAGGAAGAACATGAACTGGCTGTGGGGGAGGGTGGAGTAGGAGATGAGTCATTCAGAAGGCAGCAGGTGTCCTCCTGGTGTTACCAGGTAACCCCGTCCCCAAGGAACACATACCCCTAAAGATGAAAAGGAAGTGTTTATTGCCGGCAAGTGCCTGCACAGAGAACTTGCTCAGATTATGCAAATCATACAGCCCAGTCCTCACAGTCCTTTGCCTTTCATGCACAAAATCTATATCCCCGCTCATGCACTTCAGCCATCAAGACCAGTTAGTAAGAAGCTGAAAAGCAAGGTTAGCTCATTTAGGGGCTTTCCTGGATTCTGGGACTGTGGACCAGTTCTTTGATGGATTAGGTCTCTGTTCCTGTTTGTCAGGTGTTGCGGCCTTCATGCTGGGTTTTAAGGTCAGAAGGGTGCTAAGGTCTAGAGGCCTGCTACATAGGCTCATTAGGTCTCTGGGGAGGAATGAGAGTGATGGTGAGAGGGTGCTGCTGGGGAGATCATTCAAACATCTTTGACTTTGTGGTGGGCCCTGGGGTTTAGAGTTAAAAAGGACCAGTCATTGCTGTCAAGGGACTTTCTTCCTATAGGAAAGTTAGTGAGACCTCAGTTGTAGCTTTCCTATACTGGCCATTCTTGGAACAATTCTGCAACTGCTCCATTCTAGCCCAGAGGACAGGTGCCCCACCTCCAAGCTATTTTGACCCCACCCCAGTGAGCGCCCTGATATCTGCTTCCCACTCATCCCTACCTATCTCCCTGGAGAAGTCATGCTGTTCTGAATTTGTTCTGTCTATTCTAAACTTTCATGTGAATGTAGTCACACTTTTAGGGGACAGCTTTATTGTTTAATAATCTGTTTAAGTGGGGTATAGAGCTCTCACAATTTTTTGGGGTCTAGCATTCCACTACACAAACAAAACAATATTTAGTTTATCCACTCTGTTCTGATGAACATTTGGGTTTTTATAGTTTGGAGCTGTGAGGAACATACTTCTTATGAACCTTGTGATTATGATATTTATGAAGTGAGAATATACTCTTTTCTCCTTGGTGTTCACGTGGCAGTGGAATGGCTGAATGTATTGGTTATTCCCCTCATTGTATCTGAATAACTGACAAGAAGTGGCCTAAGGGAGGAAGAGTTAATTTTGCCTCCTGGGTTAAGGGTATAGTTTGTCATAGAAGTGAAATTTTGGCAGTAGAATAGCCAGAATTGTTCTCAGCTATTGGAGCAGGAATATGAGGCTGTTTGTTTAGGATTTGGTAGACTAGGAAGCAAAACAAAATTGCTAACGATGGGTTACAAACTAAAAGACAAGAAATGAAACCCCAAGACTAGGATTATTGTTAAAAAAATATTAACAACAAACAAACAAACAAACAAACAAAAAACCCTCATATTTGAGTCAAATCTCTGACCCAGAATAGAGATATGAGATTTTGAACCGCTCAGGAAGTCAGTAATAGATAACCATCTACACTTCATAGGGTTGATTTCTAGCAGAGACTTTCTGATTAAGAACAAGGACAGATCACTGTCCCCTGTCCTAAATTAATCCAAATGGTTCCACCAATTGCCTGGACAGAGAAATGTGCCTGAGGAAGAGTTGTTCCTTGTACTGTGTTTTAAAAGTTTTAGAAATAGTATAAAGGCTACCAAAATGTCAATCAACACAATGGTTTTTTTGATAATTGTCCACTGTTATCCCTGTAGAGTGTGGTCTTTTCTGTGATGCACTATCTGTCTCCTACACTCTCTGCTCACCATGCTTGGATTCCCTTAGGGGAGATTACAACATCTGTGAATCCCAGGGGAGTTCAGAGTGAGATCCAGGTGACAACAACACAACATGTGATTTCTGTGGAGAGCCTGTGGGCCTGAGAACCCACTGCCTAGAGATGTGTAATTAATAGTCATCTGCTCTGGTTTTAAGGCAGGAGTGAAGGCTGAGGCAGGGTTCTGCTCATGGCAATATGGGATGAAGGGAACTGAAGGGTTTCGCTTGGACTACAGTGAGAATACTGCAAGTTGAATACTGGGTATGTTCTATGGTCTGGGCTGCATTTGTGGCCCTGGTTTGTGACTCTGGAGGTGATTGGGATAATTGAGAGCTTATGCTCCACTCCCCAAAGACTGGTTTTAGCACATAAGCAACCTGCATTTTAATATTATTCCCTCTGACTGGAAGCATTTGGCAATGGTTCTTGCCCCTGCTTATAAAAGGTGGTGTTAGTTTATGAACATTTCGACATTGATTAATAAAATTCCGAACCCATTAACTAATGGGGAAATGCCAAAGGTTTTTTTTTTTTTTTTGTATCCAAGAAAGTAAATGCAATAAAACCTATCCCAAAAGGTAAGTTAAACTACAGCTTTTGCATTTCTTTCCTGATGGCCCAACCAGATGTTTTCAAATGCAGGATACAGGACCCTTTTCCTGTTCTCTCCAGGGAAGCAAGAGGGAAGACTTGGCTCAGATACACAAACTTTTAGAAGGAGAGGGAGGAATGGAGGAGGGAGGGAAAGAGAGAGTATACAGTTTAGAGGGGAGAGAGAGAGAGAGAGAGAGAGAGAGAGAGAGAGAGAGAGAGAGAGAGAGAGAGAGGGGTAGCAAAGCAGCCATGTGCTGGGAATCACAGGGTAGTGGCTGGCCCATAAATCTGAAGACAGGGAACAAAAGCTATTCTGGTTTCTGCCCAGTTTTTTCTTACCCTCACCAGTTTCTCCCAGATCAATGTCAGGAATTTAGCTCTCATTTTGAAAACAGCTTGTAAACTCTCCACCGGTCCCCTGAGGCCGAGGGCTGCCATGTTGCTTCTTCCTTGTGGAGCAATCAGGATTTCCTTGCCACAGCAGAACTCCATAGAGGTGGACCATGCTGGAATCCATCTAGGATTGGACTGGACGGCTATATGAGCAGAATGTTTCCTTTCCTAGCCTTCTCAGGGCCCCCTAGTTTTCTAGTGAAGAAAGTGTAATTTTAGTCTCCCCCCCCTTCACAAACTTCAACTTCTATCCCAGTCTAAAAGGATATAAAGCAGCAGAAGTATGAGAGCAAGATAAGGCCAGGCCTTTACAGCAAGGGACAGCCCTCTGCTTCTGCCATGATGAGCTGACCTCTCTTCAGTACAGGCAAACTTTGTCTCTCCCATTGGATAGTATGGGTACAGGCTCCACACTGGAGGGAGAATAGGAAATAATAAGTTCCAATTTTTACTTTTTAGTGTTTACTTTCCTGAAGTGGGGATGGTGTCCCTTATTCTGGTCCATCCATCAGAAGCACTGAGAAATTAAAGCATCACAGTATGCCTAAACCACAAACAGAATATAAATCCAGGCAGGGGTCTGTAGATGCCTGTTTGGGAGAGCTGGCTTCTCAGGTAGCCAGCATATGACAGTACCCTGATGAAATATATTCTGTATACTTCCTTTCAAATGCTGACAGGAATCCTGGATGGGAGCAAGGCAAGGTGAACTTTGCAGAATGGAGTTAAATACCAAAGTGGGAGGCTGGGATGGAGCAGAGCCATGGAGACAGAAGATTAAAATCTTAGTTGTCGCTAAGTTTTATGGTTTTGTGACCATTATAAAATCATGCAGCATTTCTTAACTTTGGAAAAGTGGAGATTCAGAAGAGAATACTGCTTTTCCAATGAAGTCTAAACCATACATACCCTTTATTTATCTCAACTCTATCATTTCACAGCGGTGTGTCTTCAGGGAGGTGTCTCAGTCGCTATGAGTTATAGTGGCTAATGGGCTCATAGGTCAGTGAAGAATTTTTTTTTCTCATGTATGACTAACTTAGGTATTAGTTACTTTCCGTGTCACTGTGACAAAGTACTTGTCCAGGAAAAAGGAGGAGCATATTATTCTAGCTCACAGACTCAGAGGATTTTAGCACACCATGGTAAGCTGTTCCTTATGGACAGGAATAGGAGATTGAGTGTTGTAAAATATTTACACTGTAAATATGTGTCTCTGCCTAAGGTACCTTCTGATTGGTTTAATAAAGGGCTAAACATCCAATAGTTATGCAGAAGAGAATAGGTGATACTTCCAGCAGAGAGAGAGAGAAACTGGGAGGAGGAACCTAGGCATGCAATTTTGCCAGAAGACTTGGAGCAAGTTGGATGTGCCATGTGAAGAAGAGGTAATTGAGCCACATGGCAGAATGTAGATTAAAAAATGGGTTAATTAAGGTATAAGAGATACTTGGGGAAGAGCCTAAGCTAAACCAGACTTTCATAACTAATAATAAGTCTCAAGGTCATTTGTGTGCTGGTGATAAAAAGATAGTCCAACAAGAAAACTTGTTATGTTTGGCACCCAATGTGGGGCACATACATACTCATAAGGCCCAAGAAAGCTTTCTGACAACCATGGTTTCTCAGGAAGGCTGGATGCTTACAGAGTACAGAAATGTAGCTCTTTAAGATGCTCTACTACTGAGCACTTGAATGGGGTTTATGAGCAGAAGGATGCTCAATATTTGGTGACAGGAGAATAGATAGAAATGCCTACTGCACTGTGGACTTAGAAACTTCCCAGAAACTCCAGGCTGGAGACCACAGGCATGAGGCTCTGCTCTCACAGACCTGAAGGGAGAAGAGCCAGCCCCCAGGCCATGTGCTAAGCTAGCTGCGAGGCAGAGAGACTAATAGGATAAGGTTCACCTAACAAAGTAAAAAAGAAAAATCACTACAAAAGAGCAAAAAGTCATATCCAACCTGAAGGAAAAGAAAATAGGTATAGACAGTCATAGAAAAATAGTTTAAAAATAATAAAGTCATTAAAGAGAGAGTAAAGTAATATAAAAGGAATAAGCCACATAAGAAAACATTAACACAAGGCATGCATATCATATATAGTGTTTTGTTAACTTTAAATATATGAACAAAAAGTGACAGCTGCCAAGAGACATTGGATTATAAAAGGAACCTACATGTTTTGGGGATGTCTTAACTTCAGAATGGAAGCTAGGGAATATGTTGTGTTGGGAGAGAGGTTATAATTTTGTTTCCCCAGGAAACAAAATGCTATAGATTCTTTCAAAATTAATGAAGATTAGATTTGACCAGGGGAGATCTCTTGAAAATGTCTACAGACATGGAGGAAAAAAAACCAAAACAACAATAACAAAACCAGCAACTCCCCCCCCCCAAAATACAAAACAAACTACAAGACAGGTGATTTCTCTACTATAGAAACAGCTCTGAGACTAGATGAAACATGATAAATCTTGTTGCATACAGAATCCTCATGACTTATTATTACCTGCTATCCCTTCATATGGCATGGGTACAGGTTTAGTTATGCAGTCTAAACAAACTTATAAAGTGAATAGATGACTTTTACATACTTGAACATAAAACAAAAAATCATCTTTAGCTGACTTGTTCATACCACACATTCCACACTTGTGTTAATGCAGATATATATGTTATTTTTATACGTTTGTATTTTCAGGATAAGGGGACAGACACCAATGAAGACAAGTAGTTCAGGTGATTCAGCCTCTCAAAATGCCTCTGTTGTAGTTTCATCAACGTTCTGTATCCAGAACAACTTCAAAGCTGCTAGTTGAGATGGTCCAGCCTCAGAGACTACTCTATTAAGTAGCACTACACTTTCCCATTGCACAAAGATAAAAGAAAAAATGATACAGCTATCTCTCCTGAGACTCAATAATTATCTCAATTTTCTCAAGGTCTCATAAAGATATAATCATTCCAAGACAATAGGAAGCATTTAAGAAAACACAACCTTTATACTCCCAAAGGGTAGAGTGGATGACTTTTGGTCATTTGATGGGTTATGGATGTTTGTCATTGTTTAGGAGGGATTGGTTGCAAGTTATTATTGGTCATAGTCAGGAAGAAAACTAAGCAAAGGATATTAGGTTCAGAGATATTGTTTTTAAAAGAGAGGATAAAGGAGATTATTATTATTATTATTGGTTTTTTGAGACAGGATTTCTATGTGTTACTTTGGAGCCTGTCCTTGAACTAGCTCTGTAGACCAGGCTGGCCTCAAACTCACAGATATCTACCTGCTTCTGCCTCCCAAGTGCTGGGATAAAAGGCATATACTATCAACATCCAGCAAGGAGAAGATTATTAATTCTACTTGTAAACTAAAAAGGAGCTACTAGCATCAAATATTTTCCATTGGCATGGATTTTTGTGGATTGATAGAAATTTAAGATTATTTTTGTTATACTGTAGGTAAGTTTCTATTATCATTTAAGGTATTGTACCCCAGCAGCTCATTTAAAAATATAATGTAACATTCTTGAAAGTAATTGAAAGCTATTATTTCAAAGTATTTAGGATAATTAAAAAATGCAGGTTATTAGTCTATAGCATCTATAACAATCAAAATTGTGAACATGTTTGTTATGTTTTAAAGATAAAATTTATTTTAGATAGATAGTCTTAAAACACTTCAGAGACATACAGAATATGGCATTTAAAATGTTTTAATAGCAAAAGGCTGTTCATGACAGCAAGAGACCTCTGCTCCAGGCAGCACCAATCTACTTCAGAGATGATGGACATTAAAGAACCTCCATATGGCATATGGTGTTTGCTTTCATTGTGGCAAACTTAGCCTCTAATAAACTGCCTTGCCTTGACTATTGACAGTATGCTGTTACTGCTCAAATTGGATAAGAAGGACACAAAAGAAGGCAATTGCTGAACTTTACCAAGACAAGGTAAGGTTGTCCTTCAAAATTTTCTGCTTCACAAAAAGGTCTGTCACATATTCTAGGCTTGTAGACCAAAGACAGATGCCACAGAGGAACCTTAGGAGACTATACAGGTAACCAGAGTAACCAGATATCTTTGTCATTTCTGTAGTTTTGGAAGTTGCTTGCTATGCACTTCCTCCTTATTTAGGTAATATTTCTTCTTCTTGTGTTTTTGATAGGGGTTGAAGACTAAATGGTTATAGTTACGGTTTTCCTTGTTATCAAATCCATTAAAAAAAGCTTACCAAAGAGATGCAAAGTTTATAAGGTTGAAACACATAAAAGCTTAAGTTGTTTATCTAAGAGAATGTTTTAATGTCTAAAAAGGATTTTTTTAGGATAGTAATACAAATTATGGTAGAAAATGGTTTAAGTATAAAACTTTGGAACCACTAATATAGGGCACATAGTACCCAAATTTTCTCTAAATTTGCCAAATATAAATGGACTGGATATTGTGAATGTAATTTTTACCTGACAATTATTCTTATTGTATGCATTTTTACTATGTTAGAGTCAAAACCTTTCCTTTTTAATGAGACAAAAGGGGGAAAATGTTTCAGAATATTTGTTTATATGGTAAAGATGTGTTCTGGGATATTTGTACACTGTGAAGATATGTTGCTATGATGGATAATATAAAAAGCTGAATGACCAATAGCTAAACAGTAGAGATAGGCAGAACTTCTGGGCAGAGAGAGAAAATACTGGAATGAGGAAAAATGGAGTTTCCTGACAGATGTGGAGGAATCAGGACATGCAGGAGAAGTAATAGCCGTGAGTCACACAGAAGGACATAGATGAATAGAAATGGGCTAACTTAAGTTATAAGAACTAGTTAGGAACAAGTCTAAGCTACAGGATGAGCTTTCATAATTAGTAAGAAATCTCTGTATTATTATTTGGGAGATGGCATGTGGGATAGAGGTAGGCTTGTTATAAATGTGTCTCCTCCTAAGGTGCCTTTTGACTGGTTTAATGAAGAGCTAAGTGTTCAATAGCTAGGCAAGAGAGAATAGGTGGGACTTCTGGGCAGAGAGAGAGAGAGAGAGACAGAGAGAGAGACTAGGAGGAGGAATCTAGGCATGAGATTTTGCCAGCAGACTCAAAGCAATTCAGATGTGCTACACCAAGAAGAAGTAACTGAGCCGCATTCCAGACTGTAGCTTTTAAAAAATATGGGATAACTTTGTTATAAGAGCTAACTGGGAAAAAGCCTAAACTAAGATCAAGCTTTTATAATTAATATTTAGTCTCTGGGTCATTATTTGCAGGCTGATAATCCAGACATAGTTGGACAAGAAAGCTTGTTTCAGTAGAGAGGCTGTCTGTGTCTTGTCTCACCAAAAAACAGAGCTAGAAGACAAATAGAGATAAATATAACTTCCCCAAATAGCAATATTGGCTGGGGACCATGCATTTAAATGTTTATATGACAGCAATGATCTACCTTATTTATTTGAGGTTATTATTGGAGGAAGGGAAATAAACTAGACAGTGGTGCATGATTATCTCCCACACAAGGAAAATCATTTATTTTTGATAATAGAGTTTAACCTTTCTTTTAGATCTAATGGAAATAGCTTCCATAGGCTCACATGCTTGAACACAATTTGTTCAACTGGTAGACTGTTTAGGACAGTTGTGGAACCTTCAGAAGACAGAAGTCACTAGGGGCAGGTCTTAAGGCTTTAACATCTGGTCCTACTTCCTGTTTACTGTTCATTTTCTGAAACTGGATGCAGTGTGACTGACAAGATTCCTGAACCTGCATCATGCTTTCCCTGCTTGTTGCAATGCTTCTTCAGCCATGATGGATTCTGTTCCCCAGGAACCATGAAGCCAAATCAAACCTTAAGTGGTTTTCATCAGGCCATTGTATCACTAGCAGAAAAAGTAACTAAGACACATAACACATATATTTAAGGCTCGTTTTATGCAATTTATTTTATTATTTTATGTGCATGAGTGTTTTACTTGCATGTACATAAGTGTACTCTATGTGTGTAGTGTCCTTTATGCCAAAAGAGAGTTGATGAGGAATATTTGTTTAATTAAGTAAAGATGTATTCCATTTGTTTCACTATGTAAAAATGTGTTGCATGTTTTTAATTATGTACAGATGTTCTGCTTTACCTTGTTTACCTAAAGCACCTGATTGGTCTCATAAAAAGTTGAATGGTCAGTAGCAAGGGAGGAGGTATAGGCAGGACTTCTGGGCAGGGGGATTAAGCAGAAGAAGGAAATTAGGTTCAAGGGGAGAATAAAAAAAGAGACTCCAGGGAGACACAGAGGAATCAGAAAAGTAGGACATACAGGATGAAAGAAAGGTAAAAAGTCTCAGGCAAAACATAGATGAACAGGAACGAATTGAATTAAGTTAAAAGTGATAGTGGAACAAGCCTAAGCTAAGGCTGAGCCTTTATAATTAATAATAAGTCTCTGTGTCTTTATTTAGGAGCTTTATTTAGGTCCAAAGAAAATTCAGAGTGTGTCAGATCCTCTAGACACACTGGAGGTATTAAAGGTTGTGGATGGTCACATGGTTGCTGGGAACTGAAACTGGGTCCTCTGGAAGAACAGCCAGTGCTCATAACCATTGACCCATCTCTGCAGTTTCTATGTTGAAGATTCTTATTCCTCCCTGCATATTCCCTTTTAACCTTTAATGTTTCTCTTATTTAAGAATAGCAAGGTTTGATGCACTGATGAATAAGTTGGAAGCCTCATTGGTTTAACATACCACAGTTTATTTTTCACATACACCATGTCTATGAGATTTGGTAGAAGGATGCTGCACACTGGCTTCTCTCAGAATCCAGGGTAAGAGGCTCCCTTCTTTTGTACAATTACATGAGCTCCTTGGTTGGAGTAGAAAGGGGAGTAAGTCATAAGCTTCTACTGAAGTGATGAAACTGACTTACTCTATTAAACTCTGTATCTTCCTTTCCCAGATACACTCTTCTCTTGTAGTTTTACTGTCAGCCTTTTCTTCACTTTTCTTTCGGGATAGGGGTGGAAAGAGAATAAAACAATAAGCCCTTCTTGCTCACAGAAGAGACTTCAACACCAGTGAGAAGAGAATGTATTTATTTCAGAAGCTTTTCTCTTTTTATTTTCTCAATGTATTTCTTCAGATGCCTGGTCTTAGGAAATACTCCGGCAGGGGAGATGCATGAAGGATTCATGAATCTTCAACGTTAGCACTGCAGCGTGGGTCAAAGACTCTCTCTCTACCAGTGTTCAGCCTGTGGTGCAGTAGAGAGGATAAACCGCACTTCAGATGTGGAGCAAGCACATTAGGTCACTGTGGGGGACCATGGAGGAGGCTGTTGGAACTCGTTGTTTGCCTCCTGGCTGTCATGTGATGAAGCAATTCCTCTACTTTGAACTCCTACCACTCCTTCTTGGGCTCTGAAGCAATAGAGTCAATAGAACAATGAGTCTTAACCTGTGGATCATGACCCCTTTGGGGAATTAAAAGACCCTTCTCTCGGGGATCACCTAAGACCATTAGAAAGTACAGATATTTACATTACAATTCATAATAGTAGCAAAATTATGGTATAACCACGAAAATAATTTTATGGTTAGGGATCTCCACAACATGAAGAACTAAACTAAAGTGTCACAGCATTAGGAAGGTTGAGAACTACTGCAATAGACAGAAACCTTAAAAAAGAAAGAAGAAGAAAACAAACTAAATCAACCTTTCCTCCATGTAAATGATTTACCTCAGATATTTTGTCACAGTGATGAAAAACTGACCAACACTATCACCTATTACAAAAAAAAAATCATATACGTGCAATTTGGACATCTTCTGTACTCCACTGTGGTATCCAGGGAAAATGAGTTGCTTGTAGGACATCTGGTGTTTGCTGTCAAAATGAATAGCTGTTAAATAGGGCTTCGAGATAGGGAAAACAGATGTTATCAAAGTAGATGGATCATTCATTCAACAAATACTTGTTGACAGTGGGCCAGTTCTTCTAGGTCACCAGTGACTCGAGTGAACTCATATTGTCAAGAAAAGAAAGTATGGGGTCCTGAGAGAGCCATCTGATGTGTTATGACCCTGTTACCTCTTTACTTGTGTTGTGTGTGCATTGTTCCCTACCATCACACACTGCTCAGGCAGACTGGTATTCAGCTAGTTAGTCTAAAAGGATTCCAGCATATCACACCCACCATTTTCCATCCAAACTGCCAAATCGCCTCTTACCACCATGACTGAGGATTTCCTCTTCTCTGCCAACCCAGAGCCACTCAAGTCTGGAAGGCCACTGAAAAGCTAGTCTGTTCTTTTTCTGATCTTGCACCATTCATGTACCTTATCTGACACTTCTATTGCCTAATCTGTGGCTGCCTATATGTGCTATTCTTAACCATGGTGGAGAAAAATTTAGTCTCTATGTAATTTTGTTAAGAAAGTGATCTGATTTCCTCTTGTACTAGTAAAGAAAGTGAAGCCATTGAAAGCACTCACTGAGCAGATTGTACAAGCCAAGTAGCTTTACATGATACATTAGTGCCCATGGACTGCATAAGTATTCATGGATTTGAGAAGTGCCCATATAATAGAAGCACTTGGCCTTGCTATTACATGTTTTGTTTTTAGGAAATATGGACAAGCTCTGTTTACAGTTTTGCTCTTTTACTAGGATACATTAGACTTTTCAAGTTAGATTGCTAGAGACATTTCAAGAGCATCACAGAACAAGTTATAGTACCCGTCATTGCATTAAAACCTGCCACTAGGGATGCTAAACCACTAGTTTTTTCACTTCCAGTTCTCTTCTTTCTGTGTCTTGGTGGTCTCAAAATAGAAATTAATTTATTCTTATGACTAGCACATTTTAAAAAATTGTTATGATAGTACTTACTATTTATTGGGTGGAGTGATTGTGGAAATGCTATAGCATCTGTAGGGAGGTCAAAGGAAAACATGTAGGACCAGTCTCTCTATTATGTGGGTCTCAGGAATTGAGGTCAGGTCACCAACATCCAACACTGGAATATTTGAGATGTGGAGATGAAAAGGTTAATACAACTTGAATTCAAACGAAGTAAAAGCTAAACTAAATTTATGTAAGATGAATTCTCTTCTTTTGTACTGAAGTCTATTACATGATATGAATGGCTTTCTCAAAGAAGAAAGTCTTGACTTGAATCACACACACACACACACACACACACACACACACACACACACACACACACACAAAACAGGAGTTTATGCAGCATCCTTGGAAGGAGGTTTCTGGTCTTGACCCACAGTGCTTTGGCAACACACTTTCAGTCCCTCGTTCTGAGTGCCCTTCTTAACCTACACCATGTGGGAGGATTTAATGGTGCCCTGACCTCATAACTTAATTTTCTTTCTTTCTTTTTTCTTTTGGATTATGAATGTCTACTAGAGTTAGGTTGCAATAACGTAATTTGTCACTGTCTAACATGCAGTGTTATGTTTGAGCCTTTTGACTGAGCAGAATAAATTACTGCTCTGATTTATTAATGGTACAAACCCAGAGCAGTGAATTTATTTAAAGTGAGAGATAAGCTACACAGAAATGTGGAAAACTGAATGAAAAGGCTACTTGTAGAAAATGTTCTCTAATTTTCTATCTTTCCCCCATTGATCCAGTTCTTCCCTTTTCATGGATTTATCTGCAAGCAAGCATTTGTCATCATCCTAAGTAAAAGCCTATCATATGCTTAACTTCTTGTAGATTTTCCTTTTTATTTTTGTCATCCTTAGTGGTGTGGGCAAAATGGCCTCTTCTGTTCACTACTTGGCACTCCTCTGTTTGCTTCAGTCTTCTTGTCATGTAACCTTCTTTTTTTTTTAATAGTTCTATTTTCATTTTTGTTTAACCTGTATTGTCACATTTATACATGCATATAAAAATATAAATACAACATGCTGAGTCCATTTGGTGCTGCTTGTATATGTATGATTCTAGACTGATTACTTGCTATTGGTTAACCAATTACAGGACTCATCCCCAGGGAACATTTATTCTTAATTACTTACAGCTCTTGTAAGAGTGAGGCTTTGTGAGATTTTTTTCATCTTGTTCAAGTTTTGTTCAGGTAGCCATATTGTTGTGATTTCTTGGGTGCAGAGTCCCTACACTTACAATCTCATAACAGATATCCTGGCTCTTACATTATTTCCACCCTCTTCTTCCATGATGTTCTCTTCTGCAATGTCCTGTAACTTGCTTGACTCTTCTTGGCCTCATCTCCTACTTTACAGACTAACTTTTTCCTTGTAACTCTGTAAAGCCATGCTTTAGGTTATGCCCTCATTTCTGGTGTTCCAGAAATGGTAGTTATTCTCTTCTCACCATACCTTTCAAGAGCTCCTCCCAATGTCTTTATAATGAAACCTAGTCCCCTCCTCTGGACGGTAGCCCACGAGGATCCTTTGTTTCTCTTCACCCCTTCTTTAGTAAGAATAATGACAGTCATGTCTACAATGAGCGGTCATGATGCAATGCTCACAGCTGCATGTATTTGACATGAGTCAGCTAATTTTAATCCTACCAAAAGCCTTTGTAGTCATGTAATAGTTATATGTCTAGTTGACTGGGCTACAATTCCGGATGTTTCTTTGAGGATGTTTTTGGGTAGATTAACATTTGATTTGGTAGATTAAGAAAGCAGAATACCCTCCCTTGGATGGGTGGATTTTACCTACTAGTTAATGCTTCAACAAAACACAAAACTAATTTCTGCCAAACAAGAGGAAATTCTGAGAGTGGCCTTTGAACTTGACCTGCATAATTAATTCTTCTCTGTTTTTTTAACTGCTATAACCAAAGCTAATTCTTTTTTATTTTAAAGTTTTTTTTTTTTTGAAGTGTATGAGTGTTTTTTGCCTGCATGTATTTGTGTCATACATATGCAGTACCCATGAAGGCCAGAAGAGGGCGTCAGAGTCTAGCTGCCGTGTGGGTGCCAAGAACTAAACCAACTAAACCATGTCCTCTTCAAGAACAGCAAGTGCTCTTAACCGTGGAGCCATCTCTTTAGCCCCTAATTCCTTACATCATTAAAAAAAAAAAGTATTAATGGTTCTTTTTCTGTGAAGAAACTTGGCCAACACAGGTTTATATTTCATGATTCTCTCAATTTACTGGTGTGGCACCCAAGTCCAGATGTTAGCCAGTTTGCTCAAGGTCATCATAAGTGCTAGTAAATGGTGGAGTTGGGATTCTGTCTGACTTCAGAGTCTGTATTCTTCAACTGAAGGTTAAATGCATGTTGGCTTAAAGAAATTGTATTTAAAGGAAGCTGCCAAAGATGGGCTCTATACTTCTAAATACCAGGGGAAGCTGTGAGTCTTCAATAGTCCTGTTGGCACCTGTGGCCTTGTAGAGGTTTCTGTTTTCCACTGGCACCATGTGATGACTTCCAAGAGCATTTCATTTTGTTTTTGGAGGTGCTGTTGTAATTGCCAGAAGAATGGAGTAGGTACCAAGTAGCAGTAGGAACCCTCTCTCCAGCAACATATACTCACAGACCTTTATCTTCTGCAAGCTGGTTGCTGCCACTGTACTTTCAACTTCACAGGTTATCAAACTTTGGAGTATTTAAAGTTTTAATAGGCTTAGAGCTGGCTCTGGGGTTCACCAACATCTGCATTCATCTGTAATTTATGACTACCCTTTATTTACTTGATTTAGTAAATTGCACCTAAGAGTATTCTTTGAGACTTGGCAGCTGGTGTATGGTCTCACCATTCGGCTGTGTTTTTGTCAACTACTTGGCTTCATTTCTCTCTTTTGGATGACATTCTCAAACACTTAATTTAGAGCTTTGGTCTGGCACACACTGAATCAGACTCCTTTTGTGTGCCAGGAGACCCTTTACAGTATGATCTATGAAGGCTAAATGTCCACACACTAATACATCTCTTTCTGCAGAAGGTAATGCATGGAGAGTTTAGATCACATAATTTGTGTGGCCTCCTGCTTCTCCCCACATCCTCCACCCTATTCTGATTTTAGTAGAAGGGAAATTCTTTAGTAAGTGGAGAGGTGTGGGTGATGGTGGCTAACCAAAGCATAAAATTAATGTCTTTTGCAAAAATGAAAGGGCTTGCTTTGTTCTAAGGCAGGTGAGGAAATGTTTGGCCTCCTTCATTTTTTCAGTCTAACCATGCCCCCAAGATTAAACCAGGTGATTATGGGTGTAATTTATTTCCCTTTCAAGTCTGTCAGCATGTGTGTGGATGTGTGGCGTTGTGTTTTCCCACTTTCAGAGGGCAGAATTATACCTGGCAGAGGCAGATTTAAGGCCATCTGTGAAGTCCCCAAGGCAATTTATTTACACTGTCACAGATTGGGATCTTCTTGTTGAATCTGGGCCTGACTATTTATTCCCTTTTTGACTTGTTACAGATGGCTTCCTTTTGCAGAACTAAACTCCCAATTGTGTTGAGGCCTACACAAAATGAAGGCATAATTCATCTGTGTTATGATTAATAATATACTGCAATCATGCAAGGTCCTTAGAGACATGATCCTAAGATAAAGGAATTGAAACAGAATTAGATCCTCCATTCACATAATCAATCTTCCTTTAAGGGATTCAAGGTTAAAATAAATCTGTTAAAATTCTTCTTCTTCTTCTTCTTCTTCTTCTTCTTCTTCTTCTTCTTCTTCTTCTTCTTCTTCTTCTTCTCTCTCCTTCTCCTTCTCCTTCTCCTTCTGTGACATAAATTTTAAAAAAATACCTAAAAGTAAATGGGCAGAAGGAAGCTCTTGGAGTTTAAGGGTTTGTGGCATTGACTGTGGTGATAGATTTAGGGGTATGTAGCAACCCAAAGTTCAGCAACTTATGTACATTGAATATACAAAACTTTTTGTATGTTAACTGTACTTCAGTGAAGTAGTAACAAATAAAAAACAACTAAAATAATTCCTAAATTTTCTTGAAAGTTTTAATTATTGGGGCAATAATAAAAAATAGATTGTTGTGTGATAAATATATAGAAAAGATGATAAGAAGCCTTCATGATCTCATGTCTCCCCACAGCTTACCCATTCACTACAAGGATAAAACTAAAGTTTCAAGAGGAGAAATTTGAGTATCATGGATTATGGGACATTGGCCCAGACCCTCTCCTATTGTACACTAAAAGGGGTGTGCTCCACAGTGACATTTCTGTCCAATGTGTAATCTGAATACACTTGAGAAAAAGTAAGTCAGTCCCGATATTCTACACACTAACTCCTAACCAGGAACTGATTTGAGCAACATCTGCAGGATAACTACCCTAAAACTTTGCAGATCTCCCTTCCGCTCCCGCAAAAGGAACAAAGTTGTCCTGACTGAAGGAGACCAAAGAAATGCAACTCCCCAAAACAGTTTGTGCCCTGCACCGAGTCCTGGGTGGAATACAGTCAGCTCTTCAAGACCAGACAAGTTTGAAAGACGGACTATGGGTTAGATAATAGAATTACATCAAATGCACATGTCCTTATTTTGAAAATTTTGCCATGGTTCTATTATAGATTATCTTTATTTCTAAGAGACACACACAGCAGTATTACAGAGTGGCATAAATGCATGTTGGTCTTGAAAAGCATAGTCATTCTCAAATGATTTAAAAATAATATTTGCATGCATGTACACATGCACATAAGCATATCATAGATGTGTACACATGTTTATATACAGATAAATGTATGTGATATTCTCTTAACATCCATGGTGATTGGTTATGCACCTCATCCCATCCCCACTAATACACAAACCTGGGATGCTCAAGTTTCTTATATAAAGCAGTATAGTATTTACAGAGGACACATATTTTTTCTCATAGTTTAAATCACCTCTGTATTACTTAAATTAGAGTAATGTGTTAGATTGCATACAACATAAATGCAACAGAAAGGGTCCATACTGAGCAAGGTTATCAAAATCTGTACATGTTTAATAATGATGGTTTTATAATGAATATCTTGGATCTGGCATTGCTTTACCCACAGCTGTAGAACTTGCAGATATGGAAGGGTGATTACACACACACACACACACACACACACACACACGGGGGGAGAAGAGACAGAAAGACAGAGAATTATAATAATATAAAGAGAATAAAGTAATTAATAATTTATGTTGAATTGTTAAGTGTGGTGTATCCAAGAATATATCCAGTATAGTTTCTACTGATCTTGTGGCTTCCTCTCTAAGTTTGACATCAGAATACAGTAAAACGTGAGTAGAAAACAAAACAAAAACAATGGACAATGATAACCACGGCATTTCCAGACAGCTTGGGAGCAGCCCCTCAGGTGATTTGGCCCCTGCTGATGCTGATTGGTCTCTTAGTGCTGTGCGAGGCAGCTATATCCAGGTGCAGAGTGTTCTCCTCTAACTATGGTATCATGCAGAGATCATGCAATAAAGGAAAAAAGAACCCAGCGGGAAGGAAGAGAAGAAGGCCTTCATCCCTGGCAAGGGGAAGACAGGATTCCTGCCATTCTGACTGGGTATGTCATGGGGATATCAAGGTGGAAGCAGTAGACACCCTCATGTGTTCTGTGGATCCCTGGGGAGTATGAGCCTAACTGTGCATGTTGGGGAGACCCAGCAAGAACAGCAGTTCAAGGAGCCATTATTTACAATGCTGGTGGAGGCCGTCTGGGCAAGGGGAAAGAGTATTAAACAGGTGAAGCCGCACAGTAGCCACAGGATGTGTCAATATCTACAGATGTTTTCTGTGGACAAGTTCCACTCAAGCATAGAAACTGAACCTTGATTTCAGTAAGCTTTTTTTCTTCACAAAATTGCATTATCTTTCTTTAAATCTAACTTCTGTAGGTGCTGGGGTTAATATGGTGATCAAAAAAAAAAAAAAACGTGTATAGCTAAAATGTTGTATTGGTGGGCTTGCAATGATAGATCCTCTGAATTACTTGTTTCTGTTAGGTAGACATAGGGCTCCTGGCCCAGATCATTGTAAACAGGTCAGCAACTAAGACAGAGTATCCATGTGAGACAGGAAGAATGAAGTGGGTACTTAGCAGGAGGAAGGGGGACACAGATTTGTAGACAGGGTACAGAGTATCAAGAGATTTTTGAGTGTTCTGTAAAATGTAGCTTTCCCCTTCAGATATGCCTCATCATTTTTTCTAAAGTTTGCTCCTTTTCATAAGAAAATCAAAAGTGCCTTATGATTAAACATACATATTTTTTTTTCAGCGAGTAACACGTTCTTTTTATGGAACCCTTAATAGATAGCAAATCATTGTTCTCTTTCATCTCTCCTCTTCTCTGCAACCCTAGGAGATAAGACTGCTGTATGTGGGGTGTCTCAAGCCCAGAGGCCTCTGATTGTCACTGCGCCAGCACTTCCCCATGTGAGTCACTCCCAGGGAAGGTCATGAGGACAGAGGTGGCAGACAGGTCTGTATAGTATCGCCAAATCCACTCATCCATGCTGAGGATGCCAACAGAGGGCTCCCCCTGCACACTTCCTGCTGCAGTCACCTTGCACTGTCATGTGGCCACCAAGCAACAGAAGCAGTGCACACATGTTCCCTTTTCCCCCTTTGCTATATGTATCACATTCCAGTGCAAATACATAAAAAACCTGCCATTTCCAGAAATCTATTTTTAAATAAAAATGCATTCTTTAAATCTTGATGGGAAATACTGTAAAAGTTAAAAGTGGAAAAGTTCAGAGATTAAATAAGTGACATGGAAGATAACATGAAAATCAATCTGTATCTGTTCTTTGTGGTTGGCAGCACACAATACCATGAAATGAGAAGCTTATGTCATGGGACCCACAGTTACCATACCTATCTTCTCCACTCATATTTTTTTCAGTCCAATACTTTCTCTGCTGCTTGGATTGAAGGTGAGATCAATGCACACAATGTATTGACCTTAGGTTAGGTACATCAGCATTTAAAAATCAGAACAAGGGGCTAGAGTGATGAGCCAGCAGTTAAGATCCCGAGCTGATGGTGGTTTGATTCCCAGCACCCACAATGGATTACAAACATCTGTATTTCCAGTTTAAGGGGATTAGAAACCTTTTTCTGGCCTCTGAGGGTACTGCATATGCACGAGGGGCAGACATACATGCAGGTAAAACACATAAAATAAAAATAGGTAAATATTAAAAAATAATTTTTTAAAAATAAGATGTACCAAAGAATAATACATGACATAGCAATACAAAATAAGCAATGAAAAGTAATGAAGAGGGAATGGCTATTTTTTTTTTATCATAGCCTGACCAACTATGGGTGGATTCAGAAAGACTAACGTGAAGGGCAGTTTTGAAGGAAACAATGAGGATTAGCACTGATACCCAGAAATAACTATTTTTAGTCATGGCGCTTAAGAATAGCAGCTTTGGTTCATGGCTGATGTCCTTCCAGAATTACATTTTGTGTTGGGATGTGTGGCATTTGTGTGAGGTTCTCTACTGGCTTGTGGCTCTGACAGAGCCTTGCAATAGTCACTTGGGCAATCATATATAGGAGCCCCTCTTTTACACCTTCCTAGATTTGATCACTTTTTCTTTTGCTAGGGTTGATAGAAGTGACTGTGTTATTTCTGACATTTTCACCTTTCTGATTGTATTGACTCATTCATCACTGCTAGTTACAAGTTTTGGTTTGCAAAAAAATAAAGTGTGCGTTTAGGCAACAAATTAAGTATCCTGTAGCCATTACACAGACTGGTGCCAGTTTGGGGAGACTAAGTTTGTAAAGAACAGAAAAGGGGATATCTAATTTATCTATCCTCTAGCTTAACTATTCTGTCAAATTCCAAAATCGGCAGAAAGAAGAAAACCCATTCAGGTAACTAAGGCCTAATGTAGCCCTCTACTATGATTATAATGATATTAAACTTACTGCATATTCTGAAATCTATACCGAGAAAAGCAAATCCTTTATCTATATATGTGTCATAAAGAATTGACAGTGGAGCTGGAGAGATAGATGGCTTAGTTTTAAGAACACTGGATGCTCTTCTAGAGGACTCAGGTTTTATACCCAGCACCCATAGGCAGTTCATAACTTTTTATAACCTTCAGTTCTAGGGGATCTGACACCCTCTTCTGTTCTTAATTATATTAACACATATACATTCTCTCTCTCTCTCTCTCTCTCTCTCTCTCTCTCTCTCTCTCCACACACACACACAGTAAAAATGAAAATTTTGTTATTATTTTTGAAGAATTATTATTTTCAAGTTCATTACCAAACCTGTGACTGCCCTGAAGGTCAGTTGAAGGTCAGTGAAACACATCCTTCAACTGGTTGTTTGCAGCTCTTCTTAGAGGGTGGTCCAAACTCCCCACTTTGTTCTTTCCTACCACCACAAGTCACCAGAGTGATGGGAAGGTACACATCCAATGCCACCTGCATAAATCTCAGTCAATCTATTAATTTGGAGAATATGTTTCAGGTAATGACTAACATAAAGCGGATAAACACAATATCAGTATTTTACTGCAATAATGTTTACTATATTGGAAACATTCAAACAAAATTTCTCTCTGCCTTAAATTTCTCTCTGTGGTTTGTGTTCAAATGTAGTTATTCTTGAAGGTTGGTAAATACCTCTGTTTTCATCTGCATTCACCAATGGGGCATTTTCAAGCTTGTAGTGATTACCTTGGTGTTGCTGTACATGTTGCACTGGGCATAACTTACTTTATCATTTAGAATGTCTACAGTTACCTCTTGTTACTGAAGAGGTTAGCTCTAGCAATTTGTAGAGTGGAGGAAATGCCCAAAACACTGGAATTCTGGGCTGGTTTAGATTATAGGGTCCTTTCCTTGCATTCGTAGAGAGCCCATTGCAGGACACCTAATTTTTCTCTGCTCTTGTGTCAACACAAGTGAAAAACCTGTCAGAGATTAAGCCGGTCAGTCTCACCTTGAAGAAATCATTTTCCAGGAATGTTTAATTTTGGGGGTGTGAAAGAGGAAGAGGATTAGCCTGTTCTCATGCAGCCCAGGGGGCCAATTCCATGCCCTGGGAACATCTCCAAGGAGTGTCTCCAGAAGCTGAAGCTATAGAGGTGTGGGGGAGCAGTCAGTGAAATGAGGTTGGGGAATGAGAAAAAACCCTACAGCTTGAGAGCCAAGTAGTTGTGGCTTGATGCATCCTGCATCTTATTTTCTTTGATTTTTCCAGAAAAAAAGCTGGCAATACAATAGAAGAATTGCAAACGATGTCGTCTGCCTTTGCCAAGATATAAATACAGAAGAAACATTTGAAAGGACCATGTACGGTATCAAATTATCTGCAAAGACGAAGGAAGTAATGACTTATATTCTCCACTCTCTGGCTGGGTGACTCACCCAAGTGGAAAGTGAAGCAGTCTGAGACTAGTTATCCCCCAACCAGGATGAAAGGCAGGGGACTGGGAAGAGCCTATCTGGTCAGACAAGTTCACATGTAACCAGGATGTTGGTGACACAATGTGGGAACTAACTGTTTCCTTATGTTCACTAGGATTGATAAAGAAAATTCCACCTTGGCTCGGGACATTTCACCTTGGTCATAGGTGTTGTGAGAATACCTAGTGGTACAGAATCATGTGACCTATACAGGCAGTAAGTAACTGCATTTGTACAGAAATGGGCACCCTTACCCACCTGACTTAGAAAGTCCCTGTACAGTCTCTATTCTTTTTCTTGAAACTAGAATTCGTATGACACAATCTACTCATTTGTATTGGCTTTGAAACTATGTTTGTTTACTTGCTTTATTTTGTAACTATAGACTCTAAGGGGCAGCTTTCTTCGTCCATGTACAGCCAGGGCTCATCACAGCACACAAGGCTGCTACTTGGTAACTATGTATTTCTGGTGAGTAGTGGATGAATACCAAGGTAACCGACTCCTAAGGCTGAGAATACTGGCTGGGATATGCCACCCATTGTCTTGTTTTTCTTCAAAATCATAAGCAAATTTTTATAACAGGAAGTATCAAAGAGAAAAATTCCCTGTTTGATAAGGGTAAGGTAAACCAGATGTGCACTGCTGTTTGACCCCAAGTATGAGCAGAATGGAAACTTGGGCAGGAAAGCTGCCTACCTCCTTTGTGGGCTCACTTGTAGAATCGGGATGGCTGTGGGGGAAGGCATTTTGTTTACTACTCTCCACACTGTCCACCTTGAATCAATCCCACTAAGAGAAGGCCCTCTGCAGAGGAGAGCAACAGCCATGCCGTATCTACCTGGCTTTCTAGTTCACCACTCAAGCGGAACAGTGATGTGCATACTTTTTGTTAAGCAAAGCACAAGTGGACAGAAAATGTAACGTCAGGTTCTCAGATGAGATTCTGGGTGTGTAAGGAATTCATAGAGGGCAGAGGTGAATATATGGTGATTTCCAAAAGGTTGAAGAGTAGGGGTGACATGTGAGCAGTTCTGGGAAGGCAGAGCAGAGGCACGAAGTCTCTGAGAGGTCTTAGCTATCCTGCTGCCATGAAGAGTGCTAGCTAGGCCAATGGGTGGGGCATCAGGGACTTAGAGGAAGGGCTGTTGCCACAGGAGAACCCAGTCCCAGAGAGAGAGAGAGAGAGAGGGTATCTTGCTAGTTTTCCACTCTTTTTTCTAAGAACCAGAGAAGCAGAAAACAAAAGGCACCCTTCACTCTGACCTCTGAAGGAACAGCACACTTTTCTCTGCTGCCAGCTCCCCAGTGCCTCCCAACCCCACCTTCCAGCAAGCTGCTTGTCATTGCTGTTTTTATTTTTCTCCTTTATTACACGAGGAAAGGAAGAGTCTTACCCACAAAGAGGGATTTCTGTGGAGGAAAGTTCCAAAGTCATCTAAATCAGTCACTTTCCAGAAAGGAACCCTGATGGCTCTTATGTCTTCTATCAGGAAATCACTCAGTTCCCAACCCCAGCTGGCCACAGACCAAGGCTCTGGGCATGCTGTCCTGTCTGTTAAGTGTCTAGTGGGTAGTCCTGCACTAGAGGCCTAAGATAGCATTTCTTTTTCTCCATCACAGAAAGACCTTTGGCAGAAGCAAAAAGCAATAATAATTAATCACTGTTATTATGAATAAAAGGGAGAGAGAAAGCAACACATTTTATGACAGAGTCCACAGAAGCTTGTGGAAAATTTCAAACTTTAGAAGGACATCAATCTGTTCAGCTTCATCTGCCCCAGATTCTCACCATGTATGTCTTGGTGAATGTGAAGGGTTCATGGTGAGTACGAAGCAAAGGAGGCCTGTTTTCTTTTACCCAGGACAAGCTGTCAGAGTGCGGAGGCACCCAATAGTTCAGACCTGCAGAGAGAGCACACCCCAAACACCCCAGAGTCACTTATTCCCAGCAGCTTCCTTCTCCTTTATTTTTTTCGTGTCTCTAGAAATCTGCCTCTTCCTCCTTTGCCCCGCTGACTTAGAAAGCTGATCACAGAAACCCAATGGAGGGAGAGGGAGTCAAGGCTGAGGCTCTGGGAGAACTGTTTGGAGTTGCTCGGAGCAAATCAAGGCGGAAGTGGTGCTAAGCAGATGGAGAGGCAGGGGTCCTGTGGGGAAGTGGCTCTGGGAGGCTAAGCTGCTCACAGTTAGTACTTGGAGTTTAGCTCCTGGATGTTGTAAGAATGTGTTCTGAGTCCTTTGAGTGCCATGAAATTAATACAGCCGTTTATGAGGCAGTTATGAGAGGCTTCATTGATAGCTGGACGCTGGAGCTTTTCCTTCGTCTTCATTTTTAATCTTCACTTCCACCAAAGACACTCCCTTCCCCCAGACGTGGGTGGCTAGAAATGACTGAAATCTCCATGTCCCACCTGGCTTCTCATATCCCTCTTTATTTCTGTTATTGTTCCTTATCGGTCATCCTTTCTATTAAGAAACTTGTATATTTGGCTCATCTTGATCTTCTGGTTTATGTTTTATTTCTTTCCAACTGGCAATCATGCTTTGGACTCAAAGCAGGCCAAGTGGTATTGCCTCCTCCTGTTCCTTCTCCTACTACTCCCCAACCACCTTCTCCTTTTTTTCCCTGCTTCTTCCTCCTGCAGACCTTGGCCCCTCCCCTTCAGAGACACGCAGTTACTTCATGGCCATTTGGCCCCGCACACACCTGCTTGTTCCTTTCCACTGTCATCCTCCACCCAAACTCCTCTCGTGGGAATCCACTTGATGTTGTTTTCCTACCATTATAGCACTTAACCTCCTGCTTAGCTACACAGCTGACATCTCTGTATCTCCCGTACCCTCCCATGATTCTCCTACCAAAAGAAAAGTGTTCACAAGCAGTTTTAATGAGTTTGTCTGGTATACAAAACATCTTATGTTTAATGTGTGCAATTTGATGATCAGCTATATGCATCCAGCCGTTTCATCCCCACAACTGAGATAATGAGTGGATCTTCCCCCCCCCAACACACACATATCCCCTCGAAAAGTTTTCCATGTGTCCCTTAAATTTGTGTGTATGGTATATTATTTTATTAAGGGCAACCATGTGATGTTAACTCAACTGTCAACTTGAAATGTAGAATGTGTAGGGAGAAGGGCCTCTGTGAATGCCCATGGGAGATTATCTTGGTTCAACTAATTAAAGTGGGAAGACCTGTCTATTGTAGGTGACATCAGTATGTGGGCTGGGATCCTAGACTTCATATAAAGGAGAAAGCGGTCTGAGCACAAGCAGTCTGCTTCTTAACCAGGATGCAGTGTGTCCAGCTGCCTCAAGCTCCTGCTGCAGTGACTGTCCCTCTTCCAGAAAAAACAAAAACAAAACCAAAGCTTTTCTCTCACAAGCTTTTGCAGGGTATTTTGTATATTTAGCAACAGGAAAAGTATTTAAGGTGAGCTGTAGGTGTCACCAGAGAAATCAGGGTTTACAGTTCGAGCTTTGGTCTCATTAATAAAATAATTTAGAAACGGACTTAGAAGAAAGCTTGAGCACAATTTTATTAAAGCCTTGGAGAAAACAACAAGGCAGACAAGCTAAAGGTTTGGCAGCTGCTGAGAGGAGAGAGACAAAGAAGAGAGAATGATAGGCTTCTTGAAGGTTGGCAAGCAGCTGCATTCAGCAGATACAAATCAAAACTGTAATGATCACTCAAAGGTGATCAGATGGATGGTATAAAAGTTTGGACCTATGGTTCCTTTTCCTTTTAATAAATTCTCCATAACAAAGGAATCAGGAAAATTCTGTTACCGATGGTATTCCTGCCAGCCTGGTCCCAGAGCTGCATCAGCCCCAAATAACACACAGAGACACTGTATTAGAAATAAAGCTATTGGCCTCTTACTAGCATTTCTTATTGGCTAGCTCTGTCTTAAATATGAACCAATTTCTATTAATCTAAGTGTTTCCACTTGGTCTTATCTTACTGGAGAGAGGGTCAGGAGTTCTGCTCTCTCGGTCCTACATGTTGAATCTCCTACTACCTCTTCCCGAATCCTCCTTGTCTTCTAGTCCCACCTATCTTGCTTTCCTATTGGCCAACAGTGCTTTATTCATTAACCAATAAGAGAAACATATTTATAGAATGACATCTCCCATCAAAATTCTGTCTAGCAGAATATTTAAAAAGCAATTATGACATCTGCGTATTTAAAGTCATCTTTAACCTAACGATCATGCCCACCCCCACTCAACTCACTGCACCCAGCACTGCTGGGTATTGAATCCAAGGACTTACATATGTTAGACAAGCCTGTGGCCACTTAGCTACATCCCCAGGCCCTTTTTATTTTTAACTACATGACTATGGGTTACCACACTGGCTTTGTTCACTTTAAGATTTGTAGATGAGGAAACACTTGAATCAGGCCCATCTTCTTAGCCTCCTCACACGAGTATGAGAAGGTTCTTAGGGCACCAGATGGAACCTTCCAAAGATGGAACCTTCCGAAGTGTTTGTGAAATAGATGAGATGGTGAGGTCACATATCTGCCTTAGACAGAACAGCAATGGTGCTCATCTCTGGCGTAACTGCCTTCTTAATGTCGGTAAAACAAACAAACAAAACAACAACAACAAACTTTCATTCACTCCCACCAAACTGTTAAGCATCCATTCATTCATCAAACAGTGTTTATTGAATTCTTATTGCACAGGGACTGCTTGAGGCTGGGAATACAACAGAGACATAATCTCCATCAAACCCCATTACAGAGATTGAAAACATTAAATGAGAATTATTTAAGTCATTGGATGTAGTCAGTGGAAAGAGACACACAAAATACCAAATCATACATGTAGTATCTGCATGTCCTCTCAGTTCTGTCAGCCAGCAGGGAGAGATTCCCCTTTGTTAAGACTCTTCTGGCATAGCTGCAGAGAGAAACAAGAGGAGAGGCTTGGAGGTAGGAGCTGAGATCTCAGAACATCCTAGATCATGGGCAGGGACCTGATCCTGGCAGGTGGACCTAATGCCATAGGGATGGCATTTAGTTGCTTTAGTCATCTCCAATTCCAGCCAAAGATGACCAATGGTGATGACCAATGATGATCTATTATTTCATGACAAAAGAAAACAATGACAGCAAAACAGCTACTTCCCTTTTAACTCCATTCATACCAAATCAAATGGCTTCCTGACTGGAAGTGACTGTAGGGAGAGGATCAGTCAACATGCTTAGCAACACCTTGTGTAAAAGATGCAGTTGCTTTTAATTGGCAAATGGAGAGACATTTAATAAGCCTTCTGGGAGAGAAGGCTGGGATGTAGGCAGAGTCAGATATTATACTTTCCTTGGGAAAATATGTGCATCCTCCTCCACCTGTGAGGCAGGCTGAAGGCCACTCACCAACAGCATCACAGGAAGCTGTGTGTAGTCACACTGTTCACCACTCACTGACATTACAGGAGACTGTGTAGTCACAGGAGGGAGGGAGTGAAGGAAGGAGCTCTGGTGTGCCTCTTTGGAGTCCTCTATGGATTGAACCCATAAATCAGAATGCACATTTATTCCAGCTCAGCTGTGTTATTTAAGGAGCACTAGCAAGCTTGTGTGTTTACCAGGAACCACCCTGTAGAACATGGGAGTGGTGGGGCCCCAATTATTCAAGTATTACTCAACATTATATTAGTTTTACATGTGTTTTGGTTATTTGAGAGAATGTTGTTGGGCCCCCAGGTAGGTGTATGCAGTAAAGACACATCTTTTTTCCTGAGAGAGGAAAAATCTAACTTAATGTAGAATAAAATGGGAGCCAGGGAGATGACTCTGAGAGCAAAGCACTTGTGGGCAAGAATGAGAACCTGATTATGCAGAACCCATGTAAATCCAGGTGCAGTCACACATACCTATAGTCCCCGTGTTTCTGCTATGAGATTTGAGACAGTGACTGGGGACTTCTTGGATAGTTGTGGGACAGCTAGTCTGACACACACAATAATAAATCGCAAAGAGATCATGTCTTTAAAAAGGTGGAAGGTTAAAGTTCACACAGAGGCTGTCCTCTGTTCTATAAGTGGAACATGCCTGCATTCACAGATATGAATGCATGCTTACACACGCACATGCACACTCATATGCACACACATACACACACACATGCATACACACATCCGTATACACTCTACATACTCATACAATGATTTAAAACAATGAAACAAGGAGTATGTAGAGGAGGGACACCATGCAATCCAAGCCCTTCCTGTATTTTTATATTTTAAAATAATAAAGAACACCTTTTTTCCCCTGCAGAATCAATACACCAGTAGTCATCATAGTGAGTTCCAGGACACAGAACAGGCTTTCCCATAGTGGGAGATCCTATGACAGAAAAACCACAAAAAAAAAGGAAGGAGAAAAGAAATATATGGAAGTAGGGAAGGAAGCAGGGAAGGAGGGAGGGAGAGAGGTAGAAATGGAGGAAAGGAGGGAAGGGAAGAGGGAGGGAGAGGAGGGAAGGAAGAAAGGAGGGAGGGAAGGAAAGAAGGAGGGGGGAGGGAAGGAAGGAGGTAGAGAGGGAAGGAAGAAAGGAAGGAGGGAAGGAGGGAGGGTAGGAGGAAGGAAAGGAAAGAAGGGAGGAGAGAGGGAGGGAGAGAGAGAGGGAGGGAGGGAAGGAAGGACCAAATTCTCAGATTTGCTTTTAAGAGAGGCCTGATAGGGGAGGATCTAAGGTAGCAAATGCACCCACTCTCCTGGTAAGTTGTGCCCTGCAGATATCCTGGGGCAGCTGTTGATGTGATGTAAGGCCTGATTCAGTGAAATGGCTGAATCAGTTGTTCTGTTCCTCATTTGTATAATGAGTGATAGTATTAAGTAGGGGATAATGCATACAATGATTACAATGATTCAGAATAGTAACAAGTGCTTGCTTTTGTTGGCCATTAATTTCAGAGCAAATTTCTGGGGTCTCCAAGCCTCCCCTTTATGTCTACTGTGATGTTTTCACTGCTTTGCTCCAGAAGCAATTTAAAATAGCACTTATAGCCTAGATTAAAGGATGCATTTCCATATGTCAATCTGATCATCTGGGATTGGAGGACACGTTTCACGATTCAACCCACATAACCATGCCGTTCAGCGCAGAGTGCCCATCCTTTTGTTCTCCAAGAAGCTGGTGCCTGGCATTGGCACACCCATGTACAATGAAGAGAGGGTTCCACACAGATTATTGTAGCCAGGATTCCCCACTGGTGCAGGTCGCCACCACAGGTGAGCACTTGTCTCATCTTTGTTGTTTGTTTTGTTTTGCTTTGTTTTGTTTTGTTTTTCAAGACAGGCTTTCTTTGTGTAGCTTTGGCTGTCCTGGAACTTGCTTTGTAGACCAGGCTGGCCTCGAACTCTCAGAGATCATCTTACCTCTGCTTCCTGGGTTGCCTAATATTTTAAAAATACAATTTTCTTAGCTAGCCTGAATAAGTTAGTGATTGAAAACAGAGATCATTTTATTTGGAAAGGTCCTTTTGTGACTTTGCCCTTAAATTACCTTTCTTCTAAGAAACTCAAAGGTTTGGGAAGGTGAAGTCATGACAGGGGCGATGGGGATTTTGAACAATGTCAGAGGTAAGGCAAAAGAGAATCACATCCAGGTCTAGACCACTGTGCTCAACCCAAGGAGACATCAGAATTAACAACAGAGCTTACTCCACTTAAATAAAACTACATCAAACTGAGGATCAACCTCAATGTGGTAATGTGTGGGTAAGATCTTATGCTAACAGGGCTGGGTGGAGACGCTATCCTTAGCGAGCATATGTCAAGCACAAACGTCCTCTTGTTTGAAAGGAATCTTCACATGAATGGTGGTCATGCCCCTAACCTTATGTGTGACAGTGTCCACTGCAAATCTGACCCAGGGAGGTGTGAGCATCAGGGAAACACTGAGCAGGGTCCACAGTGTGAGTGATTGTGCTGCCACATTTGGAAAGGAACTGCCTTAGGCTGGAGCTATCAGATGTCTAAGCTCTGTGGTCCAAATAGTTTGGTCTGCATGGCTTTGATTCCAAAGACTCCCTTGCTGATTTGAATTAGGTGGAATCACACATTTTGATGAGTTATTCATTGATTGCTAAGCAAGGAAGATGGCCTGAAGCGCAGCTCAGTCCCCAAGAATTTCTCAAGTGCTCTTTTCTGGCTGTGAAAACTGTCTTTCACATCCAGAAAAAACATGGAGGGCTTATTTAGGGAAAGCTATGCCTAGAAACTGTCAACTTTATATCACTATAAACCATATAGATATGAAAACAAACTGTCTTAATGTGATTATATGCGTTTTCTCTTTGGTATGTGCACATATAGACCTGTGTGTAATCAGGGACCTCCGCTCCCAAGCCAGTCCTTCATTAGACTGTCATGAAGGATAAAACCCAGAGGGAAAGGGAAGGGGTGGGGAAGAAAGGTGTGTGTGTACTTAGGCCAGCTGCCCTGCAGAAACATGCTCATGCTGACTGACTCTCTGCTAGGTCTTTACACTCCTTCCCTGGGATACAAAGCTTTTCAGTGAGTGAGAGCTCTTTTTAGCTCTCCCATCTGAGTGGTAAAGGAGACTAACTGATATAGAACAAGTAAAATCAAGGAATAGGGTAACCCTATCCTCCTGTCTGGAATGTAGCAAAACTAAAGGTGGGAAAGTTGATGGAGGAGAGCAGAGAGGGCAGAGAGAGAAAAAAAGAATGGAATCTGCTGACTCATCTCTTTCTTACCTCAGTGAAGGTCTACATGAGACCTGAGTTAGCCTGTGACAACCCTAACTTCATGTACTTGTGAATTAATTTATTTAACAAATTTTTGATAAAAGAACAAAATATCTTCCAGGCCTTGGGATTCACTCAGCCAAGACAAGTAGGCAGGAGGTGTTGCCCTCATGGAACTCCATGGAGTCTAGGTAAGGGAGAGAGAGAGAGAGAGAGAGAGAGAGAGAGAGAGAGAGAGAGAGAGAGAGAGGGAGGGAGGGAGGGAGGGAGGGAGGGAGGAGGGAGGGAGAGAGAGGGGGAGGGAGAGAGGGAGAGAGAGAGAGAGAGAGAGAGAGAGAGAGAGAGAGAGAGAGAGAGAGAGAGAGAGAGAGAGAGAAGAGTCTTTAGGAAGTTCTAGTGTGACAAAGGGGCCTTTCTAGGCATTTCTGCAAAGGAGAGGCAGGTAGAGCTTGGAGGAAGGAAGTAGAGGAAGGGGGCTGCACAAAACCATGTTCTCCCTGGATCTCCCAGTTGACCCAGACACTATAGCCATCATTTCCTCTTTCCTAGTCTAGCACACTTGGGGGCTAATTGGCTCAATAGTTCAAATCCATCACTACTGCAATCTAACAGCCACATCATCACATTTTTTTTTCTAAAAAAGACTCACTGCCGTATACAGAAATGTATAACATCATTTGGTTTTGAAACTTGGAAAACAATTTGGAAGTGGTAGGCTAGAGAGTGTTACATTTCCTCTATGTTTAAGAATATAATCCCTGTTCTCAAGTACATCACCCTCACATACCAGACGCTGTAGTGGAAGAAGCTAGAAGAACCCCAGTGTGCCAGAGGTGGGAGTGTCTCTTGCAAATATCTTGGAGAGCAAGTGACCATAAATAGATGCATTCAAGGATATCAAGGATTTTCACTGTGTGTTATTTTCATTGGAAGGTTGATAGTGGCACCCACGTTCATTAGCCATCTAGATGGTATGGGGTAGATACAAGCCGTGATGTGCTGTGTATCTGGTGACAACAACCTGTGAACTATTGCAAATGATATGCTGAGACAAAATGATAAAAGACACGAATGTAGCATATAATAGAACTAAAAATACAGCATTTAATAGAACTAGTATAGAATATAATATAGCACATAACAGAACACAGTAGCACTCAGATAAATAAAAACACGTGTATAAACAAGTAGTTTATATATTTCCTAGAAATTTACATAAACAAGACAAATTGTATTGAACAGAGTGATTGTCCTGTGGTAGGTAGAGGAGAAGGAAAACAGAGTGGGAGACAGGTGTAACCAACCAACCAACAAAAGAACTCTCAGCCTTCCTTAGACAAGAACAGATAAAATGCCATGGACTGAGGAATAGGATCTGCCTTCCTGATGACCTCTACAAAAGATGGAAGGAAGGAATGGAGGAAGATAGGAAGATAGGAAAGATAAGGTAGAAAGGAAGGATGAAGCACTGTCCTGGGTGAACATTCCTTGCCCACAAGCCCACCAGACCATAGAAGAAAGCCATGAAAATCATCAAATATCCTAAGCAAGATGAGAGAGAGAAAGAGAGGGAGGAAGGGAGGGAGGGAGGGAGGGAGGGAGAGAGAGAGAGAGAGAGAGAGAGAGAGAGAGAGAGAGAGAGAGAGAGAGAGAGAGAGAGAGTGCACCTAAGAGAACTCACTTGCTCATACCTTTGGGGGTATCTCTATCCCAAGCATTAGCTGCATAGAACCACTGATACTCAGCTGTTCAGGGGCTTTCTAAATGTCTCTGCCAGATAAGCTCCTGAGCCAAGTGTCCAGTAACTTCATTCCAGAACTCTCCATGGGCCTAAGACCTAGGGTGGGTTGTAGTGGATGCTAAGCACACAGCAACATTCATGTTATATATGAGTTCTGCCTTCAGTACCAGAGTCTGAGGTCTTTAATGAGAAGTAGAATCACCAATGGGATGATTCTTTGTGATTTCTCATGACATTTTCTAGCCAAAAATACTGGGAACAAGGGGGATTTCAAGTCTTCCCCTTTGCTCACTTTCTTGCTTTCAAGATCTGAAACTGGAATATTCTTCCTACTAAAGCCAGTATTGGGGGCAGGTGGGGCAGAGAGATTCCAATCTGAAGGGTGGGAGCAATAAGAAAAGAAAAAAATGTTTCTGTTTCCAAGATTCTGTTTTTAGATAATTATTTTGATGACTTTAGAAAGGGCAGAAACTAAAAATACTGACATATCAGCACATTCAATCTTAAATTGATTATATTTCAAGGCTTTCCATATCACACTAAGAATGAATTAGATTTCCATCTCAGAAACATCTGACAAATGAAATTCATACCTTACTTATCATGTAATGACATGAAAAAGAAGAAAGAGAAGGAAAGCAAGCAAGCAAGCCTGCCCCACATATCAGAAAAAGAGCCCAAGCCCACAGACTTTGCCCAGAATAGATCACTTTCTTCAGCTATCCCCTGAGGTCTTTGAATTCAATGTTATAATTGCTCAGTGACATAATGTGTGTGTATGTGTGTGTGTGTGGGGGGGTGGTTATCTCTCTGAATCTATGGCATCACTTCAATATAGAAGGACAGCTAGTTCTTGAAACAGTTAAGCCCCAGTTCATCATATGTGTCTTACCTTCCTATGCACGGACTCGGTTCTCCCCCTTACAGTTAACTCAGTAAAACATTTGTTTTTAATTTTTAAAAGCTGCTTATGTAAGGTGCTCCCCTGCCCCAAGCCTCCAAATTTGTTTCTGACATTTGCTTCTAGGATAGTTCATTTACTCATTCTTGCTTCAGATTAATAGCTCTTTGATTAGCAATTATTAATATGAAGTGCAGTATTTATCCTCCCATATGAGAAAAGAGAAAGACAAACTCACATACTCACATAGTTTATTTGTAATCCTTGGCCCTCTGCCACTTTGGTAGCTAAGGAAAAAAATGTATATTTTACAGTCAACACACATTTGTTGCATTACAGTTAGGAATATACCATCTGCATTTGTCTGTGTACTCAAGAAAATTATATATTGTTCACCTGGGTAGCAATTTGTGTTCTGGCAAATCTTTATTTGCTCTCAGGGGAACCTATTTAATATAATTACATTTAATTGATATTTGTGGTGGTGGATTAAGGAAAAAGGAACCGTCATTTAATATGCTTCAGGATTTTATAGGTCTTGTATTTCTTGGCTTGGTTTTCAAAATACACGTAACCACGTTTTTAAAGCAAGGTACTTAGATAAACTCAGTCATTTATTAAAATGGTGTACCAACAGGGTTAGAATTAAAACTTCACATCCATCTGCTAAAACAATGAAGGATTGAATCTTTATCTTCACAAATATTTTCTTAGATAATTATGCAGTCTAAAAGTTTACATGACTGAAATATGTTGTTCATGATTTATTTAGCTGACAATTTGGCTCACATCCAACCCCACAGGAGAAGCAGGGTTAGTTGCTAGAGCAATTAACACACTTCACTTTCTAGCTTCCTCATGGTCTTGGCTGTGGGACTGATGTTTTTCTTTCACTAAATGCAGTAGAACTTTCCTTGTCTTTATGGCCTATCAATGTGGGACAGTTGGATTATTTAACTGATGGCTCCAGGCAATGTGGGGCTGCCATGTGCCCTGTGCCAGGTCTACTTTGTATGTATGTTGCTGCTTTGCTTCTATAGTTATCTGCCACCTTTTAATTCATCTTAAAATAAGCAGTCCTAGAGAGCAATGCACCCACCAGTTATATAAACAAACCATTTAATTATGTATGAAATGTACTTGAAGCCAGTTATGTTGATGTGTGATAACATTATCAACTTCGGACACACCCAGAGCAGAAGACAGAATTAGGTTAGGTCAGCAGCTGGAATGATTGGTGGATTCATGTCTGACCTTATTAATTTTGCTTGCAAAGGGAAAAATACTGATTAAATAACATGATATAAGACAAGTTCCCTGGCCTTGAACTTCAAGGGATAGATGCTCCATATAGATGAGAAAATCCTAGTAAAGGCAGAACACTCTATATAGTGAACAGATTATTTGTTAAGACCTCTCTGTTTTAAGAGTGATGTTTCTGTTGGGACCATTTTTCTAGTAAAAGTGTTGTCCAGTAGTTTCTCTTTCTCACTTCTCCCTCTGCACATTCACAAATGCACACAAAAGGCTTCCTTCTATCTCAGAGCTGAGAGCTGGGAGCTAGGACTTATTCATCATTCTGTTCCAAGGATTTCATTTATAAACAAGTTAATGAAACCATAGTTCAGGAGCTGAGCATTCTGGCTTACACCATGGGGAGAAACCATAAGTTCAGATCTATGCATTGGAAGTACTGGGGACTACCATCAAGATCCTGTGGGCACAATTCCCTCATCTCTCTGGACTGGAGTCCTTGTCTCTGCAGAAGGAGCAGATGCACAGATACTATCTGCAACCCCTTCCCACTCTAAGTGAACATTTTTTTTTTCCTGGAAGAAATTGTTTATGTTGTTTGGAGGAGGCACAGCAGCAAGCAGGTGTGGTGGCAGGAGCAAGAAGCTGAGAGCCACATCTTCAAAGGCAAACATGAAGCAGAAAGAGAACTCAGGAAGCAGGGGAGTTTGTAAGATTCAAAACCCGTCCCCAGTGACATATTTCCTCAGCAGGGCTGCATCACCTCTCCCCAAAGTGCCACCAACTGGGGACCCAGTGTCCAAATGCCTGAGCTGGTGGGACTGGTGGCTATTGCCATTCAAACCACCACACTCAGAGAAATTCAGTTTAAATGGTTTTGTCATTCTTTGATGTTTCTCGAGGTCAAATGCTAGAAAGTGAAGAACCAAAACCTGGATTAATAATTAAGCAAAGAATGGTGTGCAGAGCACTAAATGTAGGACTTAGAACACATTGGTTCTAAGGAGTATGAAAAGCAGTGTCCCTGCTAAGTTAGTTCTGATAGTTTTAATCTTTGCAACTCCTCAATGAGAGACATTATTACTACATTTTGGTCACCGCATTTCATCTGAATACCAAGATAAAAGTGTTTGAGTATACTTTGAGATCACCAAGTGACAAGCAGTGGTGTAACTAGGATTGAAATCTGAATTTGTGACTGCTTTTCCTATTGCTCTCTGCTCATCTCCTTATCTCCTCAGAACTCAATATAACCTATACCATACTAGACGGATGGTCACTTTTATTTTGTCCAAATGTCTGGCTGGAGTCTGGACCTGTTCCTGATCATCCCACTATCTTGCTTTCTATTTTCGGACTCTCCACTTCTGCTAGGCTTCCTCTAGCTCTGTTACTCTTCCTCCAACCTCCCTGGTACATCTCACTCTGTCTTTGCAGCTTATAAATGATACTTTTCTTATTTTTATATAATTATTTAATCATTTTCTTAGGATGGTGATGGGGGAAGTCCTTTGTATGCTGTGACTATGTGTTTCTCTTATTGGTTGATGATTAAAGTTGTTTCAGCCAATGGACAGGTAGAATTTAGCTAGGAGGGAATTCAGAATAGAGAGGCAAGGAAAGGAAGACAAAGAACAGATGCCTTGTAGACACCTGGGAGTCAAGAGACCTGGGCATCATCTGTAAGCCAAGGCCATGTTGTATACACAGATTAATAGTAATGGGTTAATAATTACGAGAGAGCTAGCCAGTAAGGAGACTAAGCCAATGGCCAAGCAATTATAAATATATATATTAAGCCTCTGAGTTGTTATTTCATAAGCGGCTGGTGAGACCTGGTAGGCAGACAGAAACAGGTCCAGAGGGACCAAGATAGACTGAGAAAGTCTCCTATTATAGGATGGTTTCAGGACATAAAGTTTGGTGACCCAAGTATTATAGGGACCTGGAAATAAAACATTTAATTCAGCAGGACAGTTTTTGTTTCAAGTCAATATAAGCTCAAATCTTATTTCTACTATGCCATGCATCTTTAGTTTAGTATTTCCCCTCAGATTCTTCTTTTGCTTTTCCTTTTATTTTGGAAGGAAGAGTTTATTTGGGCTCACAACTTGAGGATACAATCTGACCTGGGGAGGAAAACATCAGCAGGAGATGAAGTCACATTATATCTGTCTTGAAGCAGAGGGAGATGAATGCTGATGCTCAGCTTGCCTTCTCCTTTTTATCCCGTCAAGAATCCCAGCCCATGCAATGATGTCACCCACAGTGAAGGTGAGGCTTCCCTCTTCAATTAGTCCAGTGTAGCTAATTCATCACAGACACGACTAGAGGCAAGCCTAATCTAGATCATTTCTCCCAGGCATGCTTTGGAGGCTTGTCTCCTACACGATTATAGATTCTGTCAAATACACAATTGATATTTTTAAGATCAGTTTATTTGTTTTACACATGATCACAGTTTCCTCTCCCTCCTCTCCTCCTAGTCCCTCCCCCATACCCCTGCCCCCCAAGAAGCTCCTGTTCTGTTTCTGTTTAGGAAAGGGCCAGTCTCCCTTAAGTATGTGCAAACATGTAATAGCAAGTTTCAGTGAGACTAAGGAGCTCACCACCATGGTTTTTTGTTTTGTTTTGTTTTGTTTTTTAAGATAGGGTTTCTCTGTGGCTTTGGAAGATGTCCTAGAACTAGCTCTTGTAGACCAGGCTGAACTCACAGAGATCCACCTGCCTCTGTCTCCTGAGTGTTGGGATTAAAGGTGTGTGCCACCACTGCCCAGCCAATGTATTAAGGCAACCCAGTATAAGGAGAGGGTTCCAAAAGCCAGTAAAAGAGTCAGAGGTAGCCCCTGTTCCCACTGTTAGGAGACCCACAAGGGGATTAAGCTACACAACTGTAACATACGTGTAGAGGGCCTAGGTCAGACCCATGCAGGCACCCTGGTTGTCAGTTCAGCCTCTATGAGGCCCTATGAGCCCAGGCTAGTTAGTTGATTCCATGAGTTTTCTTGACCCTGTTGGCTCCTACAATCTTAACCTTTGAATTGCATTTATTTTCTCGTCTTTGTGCACATAGATCTTTCATTCAATATAGCCTGTCTATATAAACTACAGTATTCCTGAGGAACATGCTATAATAGCGCCATGCTAGCTGTTTGTCCTCAGAGTTCAGCCCAAATCTTCCAAGCTGTGGTGGTGAAGCATGAACCTCACTAAGTATTAAATTCCCCAGTGCTTCTCTACCTTCTGCCACAAAGGAACCTAGGCCCAGAAAAGGCAAAGGACCTGCCGGGACTCACCTAATGGCATAAACCATATCCACTGTACTGTAATTAAAGATGATTCTTAAGTTAGGATTGTGTTTGTCACCGTAAAGCACATAAGCTGAAGATATTGCTTGGTTGAAGTTGCATTGATTATTTTTAGCCTAGCATACATCATATAGTTGTTACCTAACTGACCTTAAGGGTGTCAAAAGAGTGCTTGTATCACCCTACAGTTACAGAAAACCATCTTTGAAAAATCATACTTCATAAGTAAGCACCTTCAAGATTCCATTTTTTCTCCCGCAGAGTAGTATTCCATCACAAGTAAACATCTTAAATTCCTTCTATTGCTGGGATAAAATTATGGCAAAGCTAACTTGGAGAGGATAGTATTATTATTACTTATTATTATTATTATTATTATTATTATTATTATTATTATTATTATAGCTTACATACCATCCCCGAGGGAAGTCAGAGCAGGAACAGAAGGCAGGAGCCTAGAGGTAAGAACTGAAGCAGAGGCTATGGAGATATGCTGCTTACTGTCTTGCTTCTCCTGGCTTGCTCATTCTGCTTTCTTATAGAACCCAGGATCACCAGCCCAGGGGTGCCATTGCCCACTGTAGGCTGAGCCCTGCCCCATCAATTATTAATCAAGAAATAACACCTTGCTTTTTCAGGGAATTTTTAAACCTCATAGGTACTTTACATATATATTATGGTTTCCAGTTTTGTGTTTTTATGAGATTACTGTGTGTACAAAGCTGTGTGTTTTTGCAACTGTGTTTCTTATTCTTATTTTTTGGCTGTTTGTTTCTCCATATTCTATATTTGTTTGTGTTTTTTTTAATCTTATTTATTTTATTGTTATTCTTTAGATGTCTGTTTTCTAACAAGGGCTAGAAAGGGCTTGTGTTTGTATGGGAAGAGAGGTGGGGAGGATCTAGGAGGAGTCGGGAGAGGGGAAACCTTAATCAGAATATATTGTGCAAAAAATCCATTTTTAATAAAAGAAAAATATAAAAAGAGTTTAAAAGAAAAAAGAATAAAGTAAACTGCCCCTCAGCTTGCCCACGGGCCAGTCTGAGGGAACTTTTTCAATGGAGGTTTCTTCTTTTCCAGATGACCCTAGCTTGTTTCAAGATGGTGAAGACTAACCATCACTGTAAGCACTGAGAAGGCTCTGTTTTTAATGCCACACTGAATGGTCAAATGAATCTCCTTTCCCATCTTCAGTAATCCCAAGCCCAACCATCAAAGAGCATTGGGCAATTTCACTTGGCAAGCAAGTGATTCTAAAAGTGGAATCAGTTGAACATCAGTATTGTTTTTGATAAATTTTATGCAGAGATGAAGAGTACAAAGGGAAGGGACTCAACACACAATACACACACACACACACACACGCGCACGCGCACGCGCACGCGCACGCGCACGCGCACGCGCACGCGCACGGTGGGGGAGGGAGGGCTGTTTGTAATGGAGACTATGGGAAGATTCTTCCTCCTTGGTGGGAAAAGTCTCATCTTTGGAGACCTGAAAGTACAGAATATTTCCTGATACTGTCTCATGTCCATAACTATGTCTTCACTGTGAAATCAATGGCCAGGAAATGAAGGCAATGCCAAAGAGTTACTTAAAATTCCCTGGTGAGATGCCTTGTCCCTGAAACTGTGGAGTGAGGTAGGTCTCTGTATGAGATTCCTGGGCTGCCTTGTCATTTTGCATTAAACAGTCAGTTTGTTGGCCTGAGACAACAGGCACATGACATATCCAAATAATTTTTCTGTCAAATGCATTCAGACAAAGAGCAGAGATGAAGTATAAGAAAGGAAGTCTGGGAGAAAGAGTGTTCTTCCTTGTGGATGAAAGAGAAGCTATTCTTTCAGTCTTGAATGTAAGGATTTGAAATTTTGGCTCTTTCCAAGTTCTCAGGCCCCAAACTATTGATACTGTTTAATGTAAAGAAGGAGTGGGTGACTAGAGAACACATTCAAAGTCTTCAGAAGCCAAGAGACTTGTGGGCTCATAGGCATGAGAGAGAAAATAATTGCCCAGGTTTGCCAAGATGCAGTTTGGCATGAAGGGTGTCTCTGTGTCTGGAATGTTATGGACTCATTTCTGCTCTCAATATCCCAAGAAACCAAATCTATGCGTTGGTGTCATCTGATTAAAAATTAAAAGGAAACAGACAGAAGAGATATGTATGAGGCCTAGAGGTGTGTGTATCACTGGAAGACAGCTTGGTAGTATATCATCAGAAATGAAAATGACAACGTTATGTGGGCTGAGCTTTTTTTTTTTTTTTTTTTTTTTTTTAATCAGGGCTAGATGTATCTCTGTGGAAAGAATCCAAGTCTTTGAAGGATCTATCTAGTTTGCCTTTCCCCTTCCCCTCTCTCTCCTCCACTACTTCTCCCTTCCCTTTCTTTCCCCTTCTCCTCTTCTCCCCTCTTCTCCTCTCCCATCTTCTCCTCCATTCTTCTTCCTCATTTTCCCTCCCTCCCTCCATCCCCCCTCCCCTCCCTCTCTCCCTCCTTTCTCTCTCTCTCTTTCTTTCTTTCTTTCTTTCTTTCTTTCTTTCTTTCTTTCTTTCTTTCTTTCTTTCTCTTTCTTTCTCCTCAGACCCAAGGATACATCCTAGGGTGCTTTTGCATGTGATGGAAGTGTTGTGCCATCCAGCTAAAAGCCTCTCCCCATCACTTTGCCTGATTGGGACAAATTACCCTGAAGAAGTTACCTTAGTCATCTCCAAGTCTTACTATCTTCATCTACAAAATGAAAAACTTGAAAACCTCCTGTGTTACAGAACTGCAGTGGAAATGTGGACACATTTATTGTGGGTGATTTATTGTGTGTGACATGCTCCTGAGAGATGCCAGACCCTATTCCATGGCCAGGAAGGACCTGGAGGTCACTGCTCCATCTCAGGGAGTACTGCAGTCACACTTGCCTGTTGACTCATATGCACGTTTTTACATCTTCTGTCTGCAGAGTAGCTACTGGGCATAAAGAAGAACAAGGACACTTTTCAGCTTCTGATTCAAAGCTGACATTTCAAAGGATGACAAATACCCCCCGACAGTTACTGACCTGTCCGTCAGGAACCTGCCTGGACCACATTTAATTCTTGGTATCACTGTCTGGTAGATAGCTCCATTTTGTAGCTGTTGAAACCAGACAGATTTAGTAATGCAACCAGTTTTACACTAATGCTAATTCTAGGATTACCTTGAATGAGTTGCTTTTCCCTGGCTTGGTTGGGAGTTGCATTATCGTGCATGGAGTGCATGGGCAGAAGCACACTTCTGGCAGAGAACAAATTGTCACCTGGTACTCTAACATCTTCAGAGTTCTGGTAGGGGTAAGACCTGAGGCATTTGAAGAGAGGCAGTTCATACACAGTATAGTCTATAAAATGCACAATTTACTTCTATATCTTCATTTGCATCTGGTGCACACATAGCTGTTAAATATATTCCCCAAGAACAGAAACATGACCCATTTCCATAATTTTTGAATTATAGAAATATTTAGTAAAACTGAAAATATAGCAAGCTTTTAGAGGCCGTTATACTGATTGAAAGGCCCTGACAACGTCTCCTAGCTCAGTCATGGGAAACAGATGTGTAGATCTCCTTAAGGGAACAAAGATGCGAGACCATCGTGGAGACTAGAGAAAGACAGATGCTTTCTCTGAGATTTCAGAAGTCTCCACTGTAGAGGTGGAGGGGCTGACTTCCAACTCAATTCCAGTCATCAATAAGGCCCTGTGTGGGGTGGGCTGCACCGACAACACATTCTACCCCTCAAACCCTGACTGATGCAGCTGGGCTGCCACTCATGAAGCATCTTCTCAGCGCAGGGCCAGGATGGGGAGGCTTCCAGGATAAGCATTCAGGAATGTGATTCTTTTTTCAGCAAGCTTTCTGTACTGTGTCACATTTATGAAAAGAAACACATTTTCCTAATTTGTTGTCTTTGTAAAAAAAGAAAGGCGAAATGACAAAGAAAAAGACCATATCCACATGGTATAGTCAGAAGCCAGAAGACTTGTTTGAGAACTGGGCCCACCATGGACTGGCAGTGCAGATTTCAAGCAGGCAGGACTTCATTATTCTGAGTCGTAGAGCTTTGCCTACCACACAGGATTTCACTAGATGGATCCAAATCTGCTCCATGAAACTCAAAGCAATGTTTAACCATAATGTGCTGCTCAGAAATTGAAATGTGTCCAGTCATAATCCTGAGTATGATTTGAAAGACAATTTCTCTTTGAAATTCAAGTTAATCCAGCAATCATGCAGAAAACACAAAATCGATCAAAATACTGATTATCAAAGACAGGCAATCCTGAGTTGTATACAGTAAGGATGACCAGATAGTCACAATCTTCTTTCACTCCATCTTGGAGTATCCATAGGAAATCAGTGTCAGGATTTGTTAGGGCATAGGCACACAGGGAAGGGAAGTAGAGCAATAGGAAAAAGCAGTAAACTTGAGGTTTGAAAACAATGTAATGACTGAGCAGCAGAGGCTAAAAGCCAAATGGACAATAACAGGCACAGGGCAAACCTGGGAATTTACAAAACGAGTTTTACAGAGTCCTCCAGAGTCTTCGGAATGGGTAGTGGGTAGCACATGGCTCTGCATGTGAGGGTGAGAACCTCCGAAATATGGAGGGTTGATTGTGTGGTTACTTAAAATCAATCAACCTTCATTCCCTTTCATGAGTTAGGGCAAGTGTTTTATCATGAGTCTAACCAGTGCCAGATGTAAAACTTTTAGAGGTTCCCCATAAATGACACAGCTATATCCACTTCACCAACATTTGACTAATTGAAGTACAGGAGGTTGAACTATAGGACTCATGCATGATAATAAGTCTATATGGTGCAAAACACTTGGTAATAAAGCATTCTCTCTCTCTCTCTCTCTCTCTCTCTCTCTCTCTCTCTCTCTCTCTCCCATATGTGTATCAGTTAGATCACTAACCATGACTTTCTATGAGGCATTTTCACACAGCCTTAGTTGTGGTTACCCCACACACTACCACCCCATCTCCACTTCATCCTTTAAGCCTAGGTTCCCCCCTCTTCTTTCATTTCATCGGTATCCTCCAGATATATATATATATATATATATATATATATATATAACACATATATATATGTATACATATATATATATTAATTTGGTTGTGAGTTAGTGGGCCTCTATATGGCTTTCCATAACCCTTCCCTTGAGTTAGTCTTCCTTTTCTAACTCCCTATCTCTTCTGAACTCCCCAGTCTCTCCCCACCAAAGCCTATATATCTACCCAAGTGTTCCAACACTTTATGTTGGTTTTATTTATCAGTTATGATCCCTTCTCCTTTGAGGTATTCCACCCAAAGGTGCCTCCTTAGTTGTCTGGTTTCTGCTGTGTTACTAGTTATACACAGAAACAAGGGACTTGAATCTAGTGTCTGCACATGTGAGAGGATATGCAGCTTGTCTTTCTGAGCCCAAGTTACCTAAGTATAGTGTTTTACCAGTTCCATCCATGTACCTACAAATATTGTGATTCTCATTTTTCTTTATAGCCTATTAATATTCCATTATGTATATGTACCACATTTTTTATGCATCCATCTGTGAATGGACACCTCAGTTGAGTCCATATCCTACCTAAACAGAATGGCTGTGAACAGGATACGCAAGCATGCCTGCAGTAGGCTGTTAAACCCTTTGGGTTTATGTCCAGGAGAAGCTCCATTTTTACAGTGGCTGGTTCCAGTCAATGCTGAGGTGCATAACTGGCCAAGGTGCTAATAGTAAGACTGAATTCTCAGTCCTAAATGGGACATCGTCCTTAACCCCACTAAGGCCCGGGGAGCCACACAGAAAAGGAAACAGGAAGAATGTAAGATCTGGAGGGTGTTAAGGGTACTGAGAAGTGCTGCCTTCTGGACTTGACCCAGCAGCTATGGCCACTTACACAAGACTCTAAGGTACTAACCAACATTTTAACATAGCCGTGGAAGGTACTGCCCAGAGGCCACCCTCATTGATGAGCTATTGACAGTTGATAGCTGCTAGGGGAGGAAACATCACTCTTCTTTTGAATGTGTAGTCAATTTCCCATGTTCCAGTGGTTGACTCCACACCCATTCACAAACAGGCAACAATAACTGGACTTAGTTGGTTATTAAAAACCAACCAACCAAACAAACAAAAAAACTTGAAAAAAAAAACCATGAAGTTGAGAATGTTCCATGTTAGAGGACACTTGGGGGAAGTTGGAAGGAAAATGGGGTTGGGAGTGGATATGATCATGTTTTATCTTGAGAACAATAAAGTTCTCTGATGGGAGATGTTATTCTGTAAATATGATTCTCATATTGGTTAATGAATAAATAACTGTTGGCCAATAGGAAAGCAAGATAGGCTAGAAGACAAGGAGGAAAGAGGAAGTAGGAAGGAGGAGTCAAGATGGAGACCCCGGAGAGGTAGCACGCCAGCCACTCTGGCTGGTAAGATGAGCCACGTGGAAACTCTTAGATAAGTAGAAATGAGTTAATCATTAAGACAGAGCTAGCCAGTAACAAACTAGTACCTGGCCAATAGCCTTATATCAAATACAGAGTCTCTGCATGTTATTGGGGGCTGGTGTGGCAGCAGGACCAGGCAAGCTGGCAGAAAACACACACGCTACAATTGGTGCCCAACGTGGCTAATAAGAACTTTCACTTAAAACTAAGAAAACCTTGAGAAATGTTTTAGAAACAAAGGAACAAAGACAAGAAAGACTTATTGGTAGCAGCATTTTTCTTTGGTGGACTTTGCTTGCTAAAGACAGAGATTTGTGCGGCTCCTTTAACAGAGGTTTCCAAAATTAGCATAAGTGGCAAAAAACCGCATTGCTTTTAAAGAGCTCTGCTAACAATTCATTGGTGTGTTTGAGAGCTGCAATGAAGGTTTACAGTGTGTTTTGAAATATATGTTGGCTTGAAAAAAAAAAGACAAAAACTAAAATGGTTTTAAAAAGACAGAGTGTGGCTGGGTGTGGTGGCACACGCCTTTAATCCTAGCACTTGGGAGGCAGAGGCAAACAGATCTCTGTGATTTCAAAGGAAACCTGGTATACAGAGTAAATTCCAGGACAGATAAAAGTTACACAGAGAAACCCTGTTGTCTCAAAATATGTAAAAATAGAAGTAGAAGAAATAGAGTAATAAAAAAGCCACATAAAGATGGAAAGCACAGAAAAACTTTGGATATTGTATGCGGTTCTGTTATCTTTAAATTGTTTGACTGCTGAGGAAATAACAACAACTGATAAAAAGAAATGCTGCTGGATTAATTCAATTTATATATTTTAAAAATGTTTTCACTCCAAAATTTAAGCCTAAGGACAAGTTACTGGGGAAAAAGATTTCTATTTTTGTTTCCACAGAAAATGAAAAGCTGTGGATTCCTTCCAAACTAATGTGGTTTGATCAAGCAAGACCCCCTGAAACAGTGCCCCAGATGATCCAACATTCAAAACAGTTGGGACAAGGCAGCCTTGCAGACTACAGCCAAGATTTCTGCATCTTCTTAGGATCCCCATGACAGCGTTCCCTACCAGCAGGAAGCAGTTTGGAAAGAATGATGCCCAAATTCCCAAATATTGTTTATAAATGTTTGTCTTCATTTAAGCGAGCTTAGTTATAAATGGTCAGGAAGATACTCCTTGAGGAGGAGAGTGATTGAGTGAAGGTCACAGCTGGTGTAGGAATAGCACTGTACACTGGGGATGATGGGATGCCTGATAGGATAGCAAGGAAAATGGTTGTACTGTTCAGCATGTTCTAGGGGAGCCAGAAGCTATGGAGGCAGAAGAGAGGTCAAGGAGATAGAGAGGTCAAAGAGGCTAAGGGGTATTTTAGCCAAGAAGAGAATACAGAGGTGTCTCCATCTTACTTTCTAGAATACGTGGATCAGTTACATTCATGACAAAAGGGCCCATGCAGATGTGGCTGAGGATCTTGAGATGAGAGGTTATCAGGTTATCCTGAAATATCAGACTGGGTTTAATGATATTGTCTGCATGAAAGAAAGATGGAGGTGAGGACATCAATGATGGAGGGTGAAGATGGAAGCAGGGAGACAATGACAATGGTATCAGGAGTGACCCGAAGCCAGAGGGTACATAGCTTCCAGTGGATGGAAAGCAAGGAGACACAGTCCTGCTGAGGCCAAGTCCCAGAGAGGTGGTTCTGAGAATGCCTTGGCATTTTGAGTTCTGACCTTCATCAGGGAAAGTAATAGGCATTTGTTGTATTCAGCCATCAAGTTAATGGCTATTTATTAGAAAAACTAGAAGAAATGGGCATAAGATGGAATGCAGCAGATCTAGCATACCTGCTGCTGAAGTAAAAGGAGAATGTATAAAAAGCCTTATTTTAAAGCAATTATAAAAATGCCCGTTATTATGCCTACTTTTTGACTTGAATGTGTACCTTTACAATATTATCTAATATGAAGATTTTATATATATATATATATACATCTTGCTTAAAACTTTCAGGTCCCCTTAGTACATAAAAATCTGTTTCCCATAAACATTTTATCCAGACATAACTGGATGTCTTAAATAGATGTTGATGTGTTTACCCTTCCCACTGTTCTTCTTATTCCCTGTGGCTGGTCAGGACAGCATCACTTTCAACCTTGGTGTTATTCATAGCAAAGGTCACTAAAGGTCAGAGCTGTAGAAGGTAACATGGAAGTGGGAAGGGGTAGTTGGAGGAAGTGTGGTTAGAGAGAATGAGGATGAAGAAACTTTCAGTGATTCACAGATAGGGAGATCCTTGCAGACTGGGAAAATGATATATATGAGAACCAGAAGACTAGGGTAGTGCTACACTTTGTGCCCCCATTCAAGACTTATGATGTGGAAATTAAATCTCAAATTCATATGGTAGTATTTAGAGGTGAGGCTTATGGGAGTTTATTAGGTTTGGGTGATATCATGCAGGTAAAATCTTGTGCTCCCATTAGTGGCTTTATAAGATGTGGAGAACACCCTAGCTTTTTCCATCTCTTCATCATGTGATGTAGTGAGAAACCTGCAGGGGCATAGGCTGGTTCTGCATTCGTAGACTTCCCCATCTTCAGAACTGTGAACTGTGAACTAGATAAACCTCCATTGTTATAACTCACCTTGATTATGACATTCACTTATAGAGATGAAAAACAGATTAAGACAGTGTGTGCTAGTCACTTTTCATAGTATCCTGAGGAAACGGCTGAATGAAGGAAGGGTTTATCTTGGCCTTGGATTCTTCTACAGTCACTGGGCTCTGTTATTTCCGGGTCCATATGTGGTGAGTCAGAGCAACAGTGGCTCACCTCTCTGCAGGTAGGAGCAGAGAAGACAAGGTCAAGATATGTCCTCTAGAGCAGTGATTCTCAACCTTCCTAATGCTATGACCCTTTAATACAGTTCCTCATGTTGTGGTAATCCCCAGCCATAGTCATAATTGTATGTAGTGTAAATCATAATGTAAATATCCGATATGCAGGGTACTGCTATGAGACTCACGGGTTGAGAACCTCTGATCTAGATGCACATCTCCATGGCCTGCTTCTTCCAGCCAGACTGCCCCTCCTAACAGCCCATTCAGTATGAAGTCATCAGTGGATGAACAGATTGATAAAATCAGTGCTTTCCTGATTAGATCATGTCTCAATAGCACCACCACCTGGAAATGAAGTCCTCACTCAATACAGCACTTCCAAGTCAAACAACATGGTGGTTATCTTTTATTTATTTATTTATTTATTTATTTATTTATTTATTTATTTATTTATTTATTTACTTCACTCAGATTCATGTTGCTGAGCTTGCCATATATAATGCATGGGGAAGAAATAAACTGCTTTTCCATTCCTGGTCTTTTGATGTGGAAGCAGCAAGATTATCTCCCATCTCATGAGAATGGAGGGCAATGCTTGTCAGGACAAAGGGAGGGATAGTTTCCCACAGGGTAGAAGGGAGATGCATGGCTGTGTTTCCCAGGATCAGTGTCTTTTCAGATGAAAGACAATTAAAGGATATAGATAATCTACAGAATCCACATTAATCCAGAGAAGATGTGGGGGAGGATGTTCTGGAAGTCATCCAGAGCAGCAATGATGACAGAGGACTGTCCTCAACCTCTTCCTTCAGAGATGGCCATGGGTTCAAGAAGGGATCTTTTGTTCATAGAATCACAAAAGCCAGTGTTCTCATACTATTTATTCTAGGAGGAGGTTTACCCATGGCAGTTCTGTCTCTCTTAGTACAGGCCATGCACATAAATCTGGTCTCTAGACACTTGGGACATTATGTGATTTAATGGAGAGACACAGCAGGATGCTGAGTCCCATCTCTAGCTCAGTTACCAACAGTAGGTATGACTTATTTAGGTTTGGCCTCAGTGTCCTCCTTTCTCTGCCATTACAGTGGAGAGGGAGGGATGGATGGAGACAGACAGACAGCACACACACACACACACGAGAGAGAGAGAGAGAGAGAGAGAGAGAGAGAGAGAGAGAGAGAGAGAGAGAGAGAGAGAGAGAGCAAAACTTTGAGCTAAGTGGACAACTTTTGTGGAATCTGTTTTTCTGTCAGTCTACTCCCAAACTAAAGCAAAATCAAATGAAGTGTACAAGCATTAACCAAACTAAAAAAGGGGCAATTTATAATGCTTGTTAGCCTTGTAGAGTTATACTGGAAGTACCATGAGACTAAAAAAGAAATCACATAAGGATAGCTTAGAAAAATGTCATTCTGTGAAGTTGCTGCTAATAGCCATTACATCCAGGGTATTGTAATCTTTAGCTTTTAAATTTGAGAACAGTTCTCATTATGAAGCTCACTACGCTGGCCTAGAATTCACTTTATAAACCAAGCTAGTCTCAAACTCACAGAGATCCACTTGCCTTTATCTCTTGAGTGTTAGGGTTAAAGGGCATGCCACTACACCTGGCTATATCTTAATTTTTTTTACTTTGTGTGTGTGTGTGTGTGTGTGTGTGTGTGTGTGTGTGTGTGTGTGTGTGTGTGTGTAGACCAGAGACTAACGTTCAGCATTCAGGAGTCAGTTCTTCCCTCCACTCTGTGGGTTCTTGGGATTGAACACAGGCCATCAATCTTGGCACTCTTTCCCTGCTGAGCCTGTTTGCTTGTCCCAGTTCATTATAGTACTTCTGATGAAGACTGCAGAACCCTTTTCAAACGACCTTGTCTTTAGCACAGAATATGAAAAACTTTTTTCAAGTGGCAAAATTCAAATTTCTTTGCTTGGGGAAAAGCTGGCTTTTAGCAAAATAATGTGATTTTTTTGAGCCTCAGCTTTTGGCTTCTGCAATTATATTACTGTTGTTCATTTCTTCAAACCGCCCCAGGACAGTGGCTTCACACAGCTCAGTTAAACTAACACATCGAAGAGCAGTGCTCTGGGTGTTAGCAAAAGCTACAGTTTCCAAATATTGCTGCCAAGAGATTTCGAGGTTATATAGAAATCGAAGCATCTAAGGCTGTGTAGGTCTTACATGAAGCTGCTTGAAAAAAAATGTGTCTTAAAATTTGTTTCTGGCTAGAAGTTGATGCTAAAACCATGTATGTGTGTGATAGAATCTGAATCATTTATTCCTCTAAGCTGATTTATTTCTGGATCTAACAAGCAATTAAAACGTGGCCACCATCACTCAAACCATCAGCTGCTGGTGTCTGCCTCTGGTTGTAGAAACCTGGTGCCAGCTGATTTACTGTCTCAGGATCCTGCTCCAGCCTCCATTTCTGATCTGTTTCCAGGTGGTTGTTTCCTGGAGCCTCTGCACGAGGGTCCAGAGCCCAGGACCTAATTATCAACTCGGCCCTGACCTTCCCTGGGTCCAAGTCCTTCCAATTTTCAGCAGTTTGTTTATTTAGATTTGCACTCTTTGTTCTAATTCTTCAAAGGTAGGGACAGCCTGCAGACAAGCAAAGCCCAGAAATCTGAAAGGATTTGCTCAAGTGTAGAGCAGTTCATTCTTTATGGCTGTTCTTTTAGATTAGAAATCCAGTACCAAATCTTTGCATCAGTTACTGACTTTTCTGGTCATCTTAAGACTATTCTTTCCTTCATTCAACCAAGAAAATTGGCAATTAAGGGAAATTTTAATACCTTTAATATTTTTGAAAATAAAAATAAGTATCCTGCATTACCCAGTAAAATGAGTAAAGTTCAAGTTAAGATCATGTCTAGGGTTGGTGCCACCATCCTCTGTCCCACTGATTTTGCATGATCTAGTGTCAGCAGTGTTGTTGCTTCTGCCCAAGGGTGTTTCTTTTAGTTACTTCTGGTATCCAATGTGTATTTTTTTCATCTGACACATAATCCATATAGTTTTGCCTCAACAATCCTCCAACATCAACTGAGTGACTGTGTAATTTCACTCTGACACCAGCTGCTGGAGTTGTAGGGACCCAGGGAAGGCAAGTTTGAGTCCTTCATTTCAGATGCTAGCTACAAAAGGAAGGCTGCAACTACTCACACTTTCACCCACCAGATAACAAACAATCCAGGGGTCCTTAGCCTGCCTCTTCAGGTTCCTTCATCACACCAGAATGACCTGTGGAACTTAAGAGTGCCCTTTACAGATCATTCTGGTTTATTATAGAAGATGCCACAGAGGAAGATCCAAATAGAACAGATGAGTGCTAGCAGTGGGTGGGATAGCTGCAGAGTCCTCTTATGCAGTCCAGTGCCTCTTTGTGTCCACTAATCGGAAGCTCCCCGAATGTCATCATTTAGGTGTTCTTATGGGCATTTTGTGATATGGGCATGCTTGATTACATCATTGGTCACTGGTGATTACATTCAACCTGTAGGCCCTTTCCTCTTTTCTAGATGAAATTCTAGTCACATCATTGTTTCCTCTGCTGCCAGTCCCCCCAGTCCAAAAGCTATATAGGGACCCACTTGATTATCTTAAACTCAAGTATGGTTTATTACAATTAGAAAAATGAGCCCCTGCCTAAGAGCCCTCTACTAGGAGTAGGAACAAAGACGAAGTATATGTATGTTATCTAGTATAGCAAAGCTTTTCACTTAGGGACTTGATGGTTTTAAGCAAAGTTTCCCCCACTAACTTTAATTTTTAAAGGTAGTGCTTTAGAATATATTTTGGTCATTAAGTTTGGGGACATCCCTTAAACTTGATACCTAAGACAGACTGCCTCATTGGCCTCTGCCTAATCCTGTTCCTGCTTCTCTGACTCTCATTGTTGGGACCTTTGCGTCTCAGATGATAGAAGTGCTTGCAAGGTCCTCCAAACATATGAAATCATACTGCTTTACTGAGTGTCCACTATTAGGGGAATACCATAGTGAAAGTCTATACTTACCAGTGAACTCACCTCAAGGTAGAGGTTTAACTGTTGGGTCTATAAGAAGTAATCAAGGAGTTGAGACCTTCATGGAGGCAGGTAAGAAAGGGACTTGAGGTCATATGGCATAATTTCCATACTAACCTGATAGAGGTGACCTAGTTTATCGGGAAGTGGGCCCCAGCCACAGTTCAACTAGAACCTTAAGGAGAATTCTATCTGGGCCTTACTTTATACAATTAAAGACAATTGGCTAGCTGTTACTAGTTGTTATTTTCCCCAGGATACTAAATATTTATGACTTGATCTTGTTTTCCACAAAGATAGATCTACATAGTGATTTTTTTTTTACATTAACTTAAAAAATGTACACCATCTGGGCTTGCTGGCAAAGGTTTGGAATGTTGCTGCTCAAGAGGCTTATTAATGCAGAAGAGTCATAAGTTCAAGGCCTGTCTCAGCTACAGAGTAAGTTCCAGGCCAACTTGGGCAATTCAACGAGTACCTGTTCTCACAGTGAAGAAACAAGGGATGGAGCTAAGTGGTAAGGCATTTGTTTAGCATGTGTGATGGCAGAGGTTCAATCCCCTGCATTAAGGAAAGAAGTTCAAACCCCTTACTACAAAGGATGGTAAATCTGGAAAAGGACAAAGATGGAAATTGTTCATTATCCTGCTTATAAGAGAAAACTGTTCCTGATGTCTCGGTATATCTGGCCAAGACATGCATGCGTGCACACACCCACATGCAGTGCATGTGAGCACGCATGCGCGCGCGCGCGCGCGCGCACACACACACACACACACACACACATTGATTTTGCTAACATTTACATGTTTAGGAGATGTCTCTACAAAGGAGGTGGTGAGGACTTCTTCCATAAGATAAAACTAATATCTGGGAGAAATGAGTGGTGTTTCTTAGGTCTCTGGTAAACAAATAGCCAAGGAGGAACTGTCGGGCTCTCATCTGTCTGCAGAAGAGCCCAGATGCCCCCACCTACCACCACCACAGTTTCCATCTCACTCATTGAGAAAAGCTGTCTGGCAGTCAGACCTGTACTTCCCAAATAGATCAATTTGTTTTCACTAAAATTACATATATGTCAGACTCTGAGAATTCAAATACAGATAAAGACTATCAGAACTTTGCAAGGATCTATTTTGCTTCTCTATTTCTAGAGAATACCTTTTTTTCTGGAGAGACTTAAATTTTGGCAAAAGTAACTACCTGTATTTTTTTTCCTGAATGGAAGGAAGGAGATTTTTTTATTGAATTTGGAAAGAACACACTTAACATCAACACCGACTGGCAGAGATTAAACAAAACTTCTTTTTACTTTAAAGCTGTAACTAAAAATGTATGCCTGAAAGTGGAGTCATGGCTGTACTTTGGTAAATCTCCAGTGTTCAGGAGCTCTGCAGGCTCTTACATCCGGCATTTGAATCTCACAGTCCAAGGAAATGAGTGCATGGGGACCTTGAAGGAGTGTGAAGTGGAGGGTGAGACATACAGAAACTGATCATTAGTTGACAGAAGCCCATGGGGACACATAGGAACTGAATTGCTATATATGTGAATGTTTGGCTAAACACAGAGACTCCAGATTTAGGGAAGGTTAGTACCCAGCAGGCCAAACTGAAGGAGCAGAGCCCAGAAGGTCATTCTGCAAAAGTTCTTTTCATCTTTTCCCATTTTACAAAAAAGAATGTCCCATAATTCCCATGGCTTCATGGCTTGAGCGTTTCCTCTAAAGCTCACCTTGAGGCCTGATTATCATTTAAAAGATCATTAAGGTGTAGGGCCTTTAAGAGATTAGGGTACAGGGTTATCTCCTGACTTTTAACTTTGTCCCTTGTCTGGCCCCTCTGCATTTGGCACACAAGAAGACCATTGCCAGATGTTGTAATAGGTATGCATGAGAGCACCCAATGGTATCCCCTGGTTCTCATACCCTGGAACAAAGAGTTGGACCAATGTCAATATGTCGGTCTCTATTTCTGTCTCTTTCTCTCATGCCATAATGTGGATCCTTGTTATTGGCATTACCTCCAATAACACAGGGGGCCCAAATAAAATTCTGCTTTAGCATTCATTTAGCCTATTAGAGCAGCAAAACAAGGCTGAGACAAAGATGATGGTGAGAAGAACCAGAGAGGATGCAGATCTGACTGTCTTGTCTGTGTGGGACCCTGAATTAGCCCTTTCTTATGCATTCAATTTCACGTCAACAAAGCAAAACTACAAAGCCTTTCACCATCCTCTCAACTCTCATGCTCTTGCACACTTTAAGAAGGTGGAATCTGCCCATGTATATACGTTTGGTTCTTTGAGAGACAATTGAGTGATAGCCAGAAGTAGATTCTCTTCGGTTCTTTCTTCTCCCATCCTCCTGCTGGGAGTGTGCAAGACAGGAACCTCTTGCAGAGTCTGCTCAGAGTACAATTTACTGCACAGGTGGGAGAGTCAGGCTGGTTACAACCTGACCTGCTTAGCTGTGAATGGCCTTGTCCATATCCCGCTTTCCTCATCTGCAAATGGGAGCTAATATTTATGTTGCAACTCGAAGGAGTTTAGTCAGGCTAATGAGATCGGTGGTGTAGCAGGTTTGGCGCTTGTGTATGGCAGGCATTATATAAATACGCCATCATTTTCATTAGAATTATTTTCATCATAATTTTATGCTAAACACAGCTGTGCCAACATATGTTTTAAAGATTTACATAAACATTCTTAAATTTGGGAAACTTGATTCACTTTGCCCAATTTGGCTAAATTCGCCATCCTTTTGAAAATCCTGAAGGCTAGTCTTTCAATTCACAGAGCTTTTCCCTGTGAAAAGGCTTATATACTGACAAGCACAATTTTGTAAGGTTTTAAAATCGGGCCAAATTATCCAAGGGGATGGCCTGGTAATTGGGAAGTGGTGCCCCATCACAGGAATTTAGTGGTTAGAAGGTCATTCACAAAAGAAAAGTTGGATGCTGTGGAAAGACTTGCCTACCTCCTATAGAAAAGCAGAACAAATCAAAGAAGCATATACCAATTTTGTTTGCATGTTTTAACTTGGGCATCAGATCATGGCTATACCTTCAGCAGTTCAAAACTTGGCTGTGAGCCATGTGCATTTGGGGCCAACTTTTCTTTTCTCCAGGATTAAGCATCTGGTGACCCAGCTGTACAATTTAAATGACCCAAAACATTCAATCAATTGTGCTCTGAGTGGGTTACAGGGAAATAACCCCCGAAAGGCTCAAAACTTCATCAGCCCTTTCCCCAAAGACTGATTGTCCTCAAGGGCTTTGGATGGCAGAACCATAACTCCCACATTTCTTTTGCTGCAATGCAGATAAATAACCAGACAAATGAGGGCAATTAGGAGACTGTGTATTTTGGCCTTTTCCAATGTGCCCAGGCAGTGATTAATTAGGTTCACAGCCCTCCAAAGTATTGGTTTTTTTTTTTTTATCTTCACACAAACCTATCCTCATTCCCAATACATTGAATTGGCCAGTACTTGCTGACCTTGGTCTTAAGGCATCATGTGCTCTCACCAGCTACCCCAGAGTCGGACATTTTAGAATTATTTTTATTGGAAGGATAAATATATATCCCAGAGGGCTTTGAAGAAGAAGGTTTTTCAAGAGAAATAATCATAGTTTGGGAGTATCTGACATACGCAACGATGGTATATGATGGTAATGATGTCTAGGTTTAGATTTTTCTACTTAATTGAGGCTTTGCAGTGTTTTTGGAAATGGACATCTATAAGGATGTAGAGGAGGGTGGTAGTGAAGTAATAATTCTAGGAGATGGAAAAAGGGCATTTTGCTTTCTTCCTAAAATCAATTTTTTTTCTTTAAGCCAAAGAACCATAAACCTTATGAAAATATTATTATATTATTTTGTGGATGAGGGTGTGGTGAAGAATGCCTCATATAATAGATTTTATAAGTGATCTTGTTGGCAGTGGTCATCAAAGTTGGGGATAATAGCTTTAAACACTGCTGCTTCTAAACACATTCCAACTGAGAGTAAGTGGGAGTCAGTGTTCTCCAAGAAGACACCAGTTACAGTGTTCTTAGACTCAGGAAGCCTTTCCACTTGCTCTTTTTTCCCCTTCTCCCAAGGGTAGACATTAGAGGTGGAAGTATGAAGGCTATCTATGGGAGCCAAAGACATATCTGAGTAAGCTTATGGGGTAGCAGTGTGGAATGTTCTAAAATCTTTCAGGAAGTAGATGAAAAGATAGCCACTGTGATCCTTGCCTTGTGTGTGTGTGTGTGTGTGTTTGTGTGTGTGTGTGTGTGTGTGTGTGTGTGTGTGTGTGTGTGTGTGTGTGTGTGTGTATGTATGTGTGTGTTGAGGGGTGGTGGTGAAGCTATTGGTGCCCTAACAGGCTGAATCAAGCCCCTTCCTGCTATCTGGGTAAGTCTATGTACTGATTCCTAGAAACTGTGAAATCATTACACTGAATGGTAAGGAGGACATTAAAAGCCAAGGATTTTTGAGTTGGGTTATCTGGGTGGGTCCAAAGTGGTCACATGGGGCTCCCATGAAACAGGGGTAAAACAGAAGCGTCAGAAGGAAGTTATAAGCTAATGCACGGAGAATCAGAGAAGGTGTCTATGCTGCTCCATTGGAAGAGCCATGACTCAAGGGAATACAGATATCATCTGGAAGCTTAAAGAGGCAGTAGCATAGCTTTACCCTTGAAACCCCCAGAGCGAGTGGAGTTTCCTCTAGTCTCTTTTTGATTTCTCATGCATTTTGAGAACTGCAAAAGAGTAAGTTTGCATTGTTTAACATCACCATGTTTGTTTAACACCACTAAGTTTCTTCGAATAACAAGTAGGGAACTGTGGATGTTGGTTCCCCAAATCACCCTTAAGCCTAATGACCTACTAGAAGAACTCAACAGGATTAAGAAAAAATATTCTACTCATGGTTATGGTTTATTACAGCAAAAGAAAACAGATTAAATCACCCAAGGGAAAAGACACCCAGGTGTTCAACATAAATCAATTTGTTAGTTTAAATTATTTGATCAAACTGGCAGAATGTGGACCAGGGCCTCAGAGTATAATATACACTCTTAGGAGAGAGATTGGAGAAAGCCAGAGGCTGTCTTCGAGGATTCGCTTATTCTTCCAACAGGTCTTCTGTTTAGTTATCTGTTTAAGATGCTGCTGGTGCAAAGATGCCCATCTCACAGGGCTGAGGGCTTTGAATAGGATAAAGGTGGGGATGATGATAATGACAATGAATTCACAGTAGCCAGTTAAGTGATGGAGGAAGTGGGGGTTGGGAGGCCCTTTCCATCATTAGTGTGTGAGAGTACCTATGACATTTAACTAGAGGACTCAATCTGCAAAATAAAGGTATTCTTCCAGAGTGGTGGCTCCCAGTTCAGACATTTTGACAGTGGGAGATAGGACAATCACTGTTCAGTGGCTAGAAAGGATGTAGTGCCCACAGCTTGTAGAAATCATGTGTTTATCCACAGAATTTCTACTTCATAAGAGGATGTACAGCACATCGGAGGATGGTTTCATCCAAAACCCTTTCAATTTATCCTTTAAGTTATATGGAACAGTACATTAATTTCATTATATTCTAAATTACTATAGCTTTCTTTTAAATTTTACTTGTTATTGTTGCCAATGGTGGATTTCTGCTCACTTTCACTTTTCATCACTTCTGCTTTGGAAATTATTTTCTTATTTATTAATAATTTGTTTGACTCTGTCTAGCTTAGTTATTGAGTTATTTGTTTTTCTGTAGAATATTTGGCATTCTCTTAATTTTCAGAAAGATATGTAGGATTTATCAGCATCAAGCATCAATATTTTCATTTTTTCCTTATTAATATAACATTTCAAAGTCAAGAAAGGACTAAAATATTCCATCTAAATAATCCATATTTATCAAAGTGCCTCACATGTCACCATTGTAGAAATCTGATGACACTGCAGAGTCTCAGAATACCTTGGCGTTTTAGTTCAGTTTGTGTAAGTATTTAGAAAATTCATGGAACTTCAAATACTTAAAACAGAATATGATTTGTTGGTAAATCAATGTCTAGTCTTTTTATTTCAAACCCCTCTAGCTAAATATCTATGTTTTTCCCTAGGAACATGAAATTCAGTGACATATGACTGGAGAGCTACCTCCTTTTCCTGCCATCACCCCACAAGCCCTTTGTTCTCTGCCTGCAATGCTTTATTACAGCTATTCTAATGCTTCTGTTTGCTCCAGGAGAATAAATTGTATAATGTACACATAGGTGATGAAAGGCTGAGGAAATGTCATTTATGATAAGAATTCATTTAAATGTTCATTAAAAAGAAAAAAGACCCAGACAGGCTGCTTCCTTGTCCAGCCCTGAGCACAAGTGCCAAAAATTTGCGGGTGACCAAGAATCAGGCTTTGTGGAATTCACACCTGGGTGGAGAAGCTTGGGACAGAGGTCCAGGATGGAGATATAAATGGAAAGCCACAGGTGTGGGCAAGAGGAAGAAGAATAAATGGAAGAATAGAGACGATGTGGTCAGTGCCATAGAGAGACAAGAGGGGAGATGAAGGCTAGAAATGCCGGTGGCCATGAAGATTCTACAAAGCCAGTTTGCCACAAAACAGTCACAGGGTGGGTTATTTAGAGCTTGTGATAAGTGGTAATGTGAGAGACAGGTTGTGCAGCAACCAATCTGCAGGGAACAGATGGGGGATAATTGTGTCCTATTTACTCTTCTTCTAACCCAAGTCTTCCAAAAGAGGACAGCTTGCCTCCAGAATGCCCTTGAACAGTAAAGTCTCTAAGTTATGATTTCAACAAATTCCCAGCAACCATTTCTACTCCTAAACATGTAAGATTCCCCCAGGTGCTATCAAGGACTGCATCGGTCATAGGTCTTGAGGCACTGGGATTTAGTGGTGGTACAAAGATAGCTCAGTGTGGGCAGTAGATCTTCACTGTCCCATGGCTTTGCATATTTCTTAGGGGTTCCTGAACATTCATCATATCCCTTCAGGGAAGGGAGTATTGAACGAAACATTGAAGAGCTAAAATTGAGCTACAGTGAAAATCAGAGAAAAATCAATTACTAATTACTAAATTACATACCTCATTACTTAAATTCCAAACTTAAACTACTAACAAACAAAGAAGGCACAGTAGATTAAATGCTCAAGGCAAGCTTGTATTGTTATAAAACAATAGTGATATGATATCTTCTGGACATGTCATGGATAATCCGTACATAAACTCACAGCAGTCAAGGTTGCTTGCATAAGATCAAGACAGTTAAAATTTACAGCACAGATGGGAGAGAAGCTACTGAGGCCTCACCACCATCCCAGATGAGGATCTATTTGCAGTTGATAGCTTCTTGGGAAGGAAAAGTTATTTTTGTTCCAAGGTGTGGTACTGGTAGGCTGTTCATGCCCTAGTGTATAATGCCATACCTATATTTACAAGGGCAAGAGTAATTGGGCTCAGTAGCTTAAACACACACACACACACACACACACACACACACACACACACACACACACACACACAAGAGAGAGAGAGAGAGAGAGAGAGAGAGAGAGAGAGAGAGAGAGAGAGAGAGAGAGACTTTGAGCCTCTGTGACTGTGTATAAAAACTAAAAGCATGTGGACTTTAAATGTGTTTAAAATATTAAACATCTATTAAGCCCAAACTGCAGAAGCTTATAAAGTAATATTCCGGCAGTTATTTGGAATATTCTGAACAAGTCTGACTGATCACCTGCCAACGCCCTCACTGGTTTCATCTGGCCCCATACTGCATGCCAGGCAGCAGCTCTGTTCTGAAGAGTTGGGCAAAGAGGCTTGAAGGATGATGTCTTCTAATATAACCTAGAATCATTTATTTTAAATGTGTTTTCCATGACAGCCATGTAACCATTTTGGTGGAACTCTGGGTGTTTAGGGTTCGGAGGAATGGAATGTAGAATTCAGCAGAGAAGAGGGGGGTTACAATATTGTCTACGAAGCAGTAGAAGGTTTGGTTATTTGTGTGCTTTATGTAGATCCCATGCTGGCCTATCCAAATATAGTTGTGCTGATCTATTTAGTAGGGGAGCTTCTTGGGAGGTGGAAGTAACATTTGACTTGAATTCAGAAGCATCTAGGCTAGGCTATCTTACAACACATCTTGTCTTCTTGGTTTTGATTTCTTGCTTTTAACCCACCTTCTTTTTCTAAGTTTCTCTCTGAATTTGCTCTGGGCTTTCCTTGTCCTTTGTTTCTGTTTGTTTGTTTTGCTACATTACTACTACTACTACTCCACTACCACCACTACTGTTATTTTCTGTATATTTTGGCCTCCTACCATGTTCTTCCTTCTTGTTGGGCATTGTCACTTATGTAAACATTAAGTTTTATGGGCATTGTTTGACAAGGGTCACTAACATCTATGGTTGTTAATGATCTGGAATAATTGACTTAAAGTGGAGAAGGCGTAAAAGAACACAACAGGTAAAAATGCTGGTTAGAGAATCCTTCTAAGCATAGTCTCAGAAAACAATTTGGGGCATGAGAGTTGCATGGTAGGCTCATTTATAGATAAATCAAAGGTTTTTTTTTTTAAATAAATGAACAATAGCAGCTAAGATTTTAAGTAACACTATGATTTTTGGAGTCCAGTGAAATGGCCCAGGAGAACATGATGCTTGCAGCCAAGCTTGATGGTTTAAAGTTTGACTCCAGGGATTGACATAGTAGAAGGAGAGAACCAACTCCAAGCTGACCTCTGACTTCCACATATGGATCGTAGTATGCACTCCACTCCTTTCCCCAATAAATGCTAAAAAAAAAAGTTACAAGTAAAAACAAACACCTGTATCATTTTTAAGGGCAACTGAGTATCCACATCTTATCTTTTTCTTCAGAAGTGTGTTTAAAAGCATCTGCAGCTGTCTACCATCATAAATCCTTCTATTTCTACAGAGGGGGCTGTTGAAGTCTAGAAATTTCCTCTGTATGGTTTTCTGGAAAGTCAGCCTAGGGGAAGTCCACCTTTCTGATGAGAAGGAGGTTATTCCCTTTCGGGAGACTCAGACAAGGTTTGGGGGCCAGGCTTCTTCAGATCCACTTGAAGCACCAGGTTTCAAACTACATTCATTTGCTGTAGCTGCCATTACAGAGAACTGCAATCCAGGGGGCATAAACAGGCATATTTTGTCTCTCAGTTCTGGGGAACGTTGGTTCCTTTGAAGACCTTGTGCCTTTCTCCTGCTTTCTGAAGTTTTCTCACAGTCATTAATCCTCTGTGGTTGGTAAATACTTCACACTATTCCATGCCTTCTCACTAGGACATTCTGGGTCGTGTCCCAGCTTCACTGGCTATAAGAAAATCAGTCATATGGACCAGAGTCTACGCAACTACATATAACCCCATCTTCAGTAATGACATCTAGAGTGATCCTGCCACAAAGGCACATTATAACAGTTAAGATGTCAGCATGTGGACTTTGATGGTGAGGCATAAACTAACCCTTATATCTTTACAGATGAGCGGGTGAAAATACTTAGTGGAATACCAGTGTTTGTTATACATTCTCTTAAAGAACAGAAGAAATAGCCCCTTTTCTTAGCCAGGTGGGGTGTCAGAGAATCACCACTTGTGAGGTAGAGAAGAATTGGAAGTTTGAGACAGTCTGGGCTGAATAGCAAGGCTTCATCTTAAAGCAAACAACAAACACCTAGCAGAAAGAAAAATAAAAAAAAAGGTTCCGATTTCTTAGCTGCTTTTAGCAGGCTAGATAGAATCCATCCCTTATCCTTGGGCAGCAAGGAAAGGAGGGAAGCTCAGGGATTGAAAATAGCAATTTACGGTTGGTGCTGCATCCCATATCATTCACAGTACCAGTATCCAGTTACTGTCTTGGTCTTAACTATTAATGGAATTGGTTGGATGGTTGTTTTTCAAGTGATTTAACAGGAAACATGTTCCTTTTGTACAAGAGTCAATTTTGGGTTTTCTTGGGAGGAAGCTCTGCAGTTACTGTTGGGAGTGTGAGGAAATGGGACACAGTCCTGATAGGCTGCAAGGACAGAGTAGAGATGGGTAGTCTTTTTTACTTCCTCCATTCTCCAACTGCTTTATCACACCAGGGAACAACACCAACACTCTTATAAGTGGAGAAATATCTTCCAGCATCACCAATGCCTGAGATGCTACTTTATAAGACGAAACACAAAGCCAGGGTCCTGGGCTTCTTCCTTTGATACTGGGTGTAGAAGGTAGAGCTCCTTGATGGAAAGAAAGAAGGCTCAAATTAGGTCATTGGAAGAGACTGGAGATCAGTGACTGATGGAAGAGGCAGAGAGAGGATGGGGCAGGGTGGCATGCTTATGGGAGATAGCTTCCTTCTGGGCTGCTCCTACGCAGGTATAACTTTTCTTGTACCCAGTCCTGTTTTTCCTTCCCTTTTGGGTTTAATATTGTCAACAGCTTTCTCTGTTCCTGATTCCAAGGTTCTCCCTCATTCCATGCATCACCCCTGACATCTCTTTACAAAGCATCCCTGAAACCCTACATCCATCTGACTGTGACTTTGAATTGCTTCCTGTGTTAAGCTCTTGTCTTTCATATTTTTTTTCCATTTCCAGAAGGCAGAGATTAAAATATGCATAGCACTGGTTTGTAAAGCCCTATGTGAAACTTTTTATGAGCAGCAGAGCTAGGAAGCATGGTACATAGGGATGCCATCTCCATAGGTTCTGGTTCTGTGCATTTGGATCTTTCTTATTTACTGTCCTCCTGCTTTTTAAAAATGTTTTTATTTGTTCGTTGAGAGTTTTATACACTACATGTTGAGCATATTCTTTCTCTTTTCTCAGTTCTTCCCAGATCCTTCCTCATCTCCCTAACCATCCAAGTTCATGTTTATTTTTATCTCTCTTAAAATTCCACAAAATTATAGAGTCCAACTTGTGTTGGCCAACTATTTCTGAGTGTGAGGTCTGTCCCGGAGTGTTGTTGATATACCTAGTGTCACTCCTTTGTAGAAAACTAATTTTCTCTCTCTCAAGAACTATCAATTGTCAATAGATTCTTGGCTGGAGTGGGATTTTGTGTTCACTGCCCCTACTTAATCATCAGCAATGAATATCATATAATGTTGAAAAATAACATGCATCCAGAACCTCTCCTGAGAGAAACAGATTCACATGATATTAAAGAACAACCTCAACAAAGAGAGCCACCCTAGGACAGGGACCATAGTTACTTTGTTCCTACTGTATGAAGATGATCTAGAGATTCTATTATAGGAAGTTATAAAGAAGAGCTCTAGTTCTTAGAGGCACATCTAGAGTGCTGCATCACCCAGAGTCCAAGACAGGGTGGATAAGCACCCATAGACTGTAGTCATATCTACCAAAATGGGGGGAATTAGAAAAACCAGTGAGATACTATCAGCCAAAAAAGTGCAGAGTGCAGACAAGAATAGTCATGTGGGTTGGCTCAGGAAGATTGGCTAGATTTTGAGTCATATTTGTGGTAAGGAAATACACCCAGGTAGTTTGGAAAATCTATTATGAAATAATCTATCATTATCAAGCACTGTCCTCAGAAATGCCAGTCTCCAGGTGCTCTGAGGATGTTTTGTTGCTCATGAAATAAAAATAGATATTTGAGGATGTGTTCAAAGTTGAGGGTGGATGGTTCATGTTAGATTTCTTCTTTAGTTTGGCCATGTCCACACTAAATGGTGCATAGTAGAGTTAGAAGGACTAGAAACTTTATTCCTGGAACTCAGATCCCAAGTACTGATTTGTTTTAGACACTTATTTAGTCATTCACTGTTTCTATTGGTAAGCGCATGGTGTGCCCAGCACATCAGAGAAATCTTTGATCTTGTCTCAAATAAAATAGTCTAATGCACACTTATTTTGCCATTTTCATTATCATTAAATGAATTGCCAGAAAACATTTCAATTTAACCTCTAGAGAAAATAAACCCCTTTCCTAAGTAGTAGCAGCTCTGCCTCTTCATAAAACAGAACCACACGTTTGGAATGCGTCAGCCCTCCCAGGCCAGAGGCGCATCTACTCTCCTCATAGTGTTACCAAGCTGTGATGAATGGAGCTCCTGTCCAGGGTCACTTGGTAGAAGGTGGTTTCCAGGACCCACTCCATAAATAGTAGGGGGAAAAGGGGATCCGTCTGTAATTATATAGTAAGAAAAGGGTGGTGATTTGTTTCTTTGTTTGTTTTGCAACCTTTAAAGGGAAAAGTCTTATTGGTTCTCTTTCATGGAGTAAAAACAAGATGATGTTCCATGTGGTTCTGTATTCATCATAAAACTAGTTCAACTGCAGAACAAAATAAGTTGGACACATCAAAATACAGGACTGGGAGCTAAGCCACATTGGCCACTATGTAGTTTATAAGACATGAGAGGCTAGTCACCTTGAAGAACTTGGATGTTTAGCTATAGCTTTCTACCTTGACAAGAAAGAAGATTCAGTATTTTGAATATCTACTCATCGAGAAGCTGCTTCCTAAGTGCTCCTCTAGATCTGGGAATGAAGCAATGATCAACACATCAAAATCCCCTATGCTATAGACAGCTAGTAAATCAGATGAATCAAAATGTAGGAACTGTTCTCTACTGCCCCACAGCTATGTCTATAATTGTGTATGCACAGTAAGAGCTATACCATGACTGTTGGTCACAGACTGTGGCTACTGTCCCACAGCAGTCAAGTTTTCTAGGATTGTCCTCAAGGTCCTCAAGAAGCACCGAATGAATGATCTTCTCCCAACAGAGCTTCCTAGCCTCCAGACTTAGTGGGAAAAGCCCAAACTATTCTCACTGCATTGTTTGAATTTACTATAAGTCTCTACACTAGATATGGCTATTTGTTATTCTTTACTTCCTTCCCAGAGTCTAGAGGATAACTTGATGGTTTGAATATAAATATCCACCATAGACTCGTGTAAAGACCTGGTCTCCAGCTTGTGGTGATAATTTGGGAGTTTGTGGAAACCTTAGGAGAGGGTCTAAGCTGGAGAAAGTGGGTCACCCTGAGGGTTATATACTTAATATAATTCCCACCAGAACACCCTGCTCCCTGGTTTATAGAGATATGAGGAATTCTAGCTATGTGTTCCTGCTACTATGAACTCTGTCATGCGTTCCTTGGTTTGATGGGCAAATACTCTACTCTAACTGAAGTTGCTTCTGTTGCATATCTTATAACAGTGGTGAGAATATAAACAATGTAGTGGTCATTGTTGGCAGTGAAGGCATTTATAGAATCAGAGGCCATATAAACAACAGTGACATAAATAATATTCTATGTAAGGCAGAGAAAAAAAGTGAAATGAGGGCTGTGCTGGTTAGTTTTGTGTTGACTCATTACAAGCTAGCATCATCTGTGAAGATGGAACGTCGATTGAGTAAATGCTTCCCTCTGACTGGATGTTGGCAAATCTATGGGGCACTTAATGATTGATATGAGGAATCCCAGCCCTCATCCTGTGCAGGTGGTTCTGTATTGTATAAAAATGCAAGCTGTAAGAGTCATGAGTAGCAAACCAGTAATCAGCATCCCTCCATAGTCTTTGCTTCAGCTCCCGTCTCCAAGTTTTTCATCCTGATTGATTTTCTGATCTGCCTCCTCTAAATAATGGAATATGATGTGGAAGTATAAGCTCAATAAACACTATCCTCCCCAAGTTGGTTTTGGTCAATGTCTTATCACAGCAATAGAAAGACAAGTAAGATAAATACAAAGCAATATTCAGGATACACATGGTGTTAGAAACTGTACTAATTGGACCAAAGGAACTATATACTATCTACCAAGATAGATTTGAAAGTACGAGAGTATCCCTAAGGACATATTCAGGAACCCTAATACAGGCTACAGTTGATGGTTGCATATGTTAAGCAACATTTGGGTACCAGACTCTGAGGGTGGAGAGCATAATTTCTAGCCCGGTTAACTTGGATGAGCAATTGGCTTCTCTGAGCTTCAGACTCATCAACTGCATAAGAGAGGAAGCATCTTCACTGCATGGGGTTCTAGTGAGAACCTAAAAATCCTGGGAATTCTTTGCTGGCACCAGAGATCTGAGAGTATAGACAATAGACACTACCAAGGACTTTTTCCTAGAACTTCTGACTCAGCAGACACCAAGCATAGCCAGAGTCTAATCCAAAGACTCAGTCTTTGATTAATATGAGAATCACCTGTCATGCTCCTAATGCACATAGATGTCATAGAGTTGGGCTAATTAAATCTGGGAACAAGCCTAGGTTTCTAAAAAAAAAATTCTCCAGGATACCCTAGTGCGCATAAACCCGTGTAGTGAAATCCATGTTATAGAAATCAGTTAAAATCACTTCTTGCAGATGGTGTCCCAATCTTAAACTCAGTAGTTGGATGCTTTGGCCTGACCCACATAGAGTGCTAAAGTATTTCCAAGGTCTGATGTAAGTTGCCATGTTGCAGAATGACACCGACAGCATCTCTAAATATACACACTTCTGCCCCCTCCCCTTTATTTCTAATTTCCCTTCTTCAGTATTCAGTCATCCTCAAGAGCAGAGATCCATTTTTCAGATTTTCCTTAAATCCCTTCTGCCCAGTGTAGCCACACAGTATAACAATATGTCCTTGCCATTTGGCTACTTACTGGTACAAATTCTATCTTAATATAAAAATCTGACTCAAGAAGGATTAGCCCAGGGATTCAAAGCTATTGGAGCTTCCCCTTACCTAATGTTAGCTTTGACTAGGAATAGAAGGACACAGAAAAGTGTGTATCTGCTCTGAAGAGAATTCCAATATGTATCCAAGAGTAACAATATCAAGAGCAACCTCCTGAAAAAAAGATAGGAACCACTTACTTTTTTGATTAGGAAGACCTATTTACAGATAGAGACTTGTTTTCTTAGAGAAGTTTGAGGGGGTAGGGGAGATGGTTCAGTGGTTAACAGAATTTACTGCTCTTGGACAGGACCTGGTTCCAGTTCCAAAAATAGGGAAAAAATTTGGGCTCCTATTTTAGGAAGGGCATTTATTAGATACAGAATGTGGGAGCAGCTAAAGCTAGTGATAGATGGAGCTCTTCTAAGATCCAAGCAGTGTTGCCTGGGGCCCTGGCAAAGGCTACATGACATGGCTGTGAAGCCATCTACCCATTCCCAAAGTTTTCTATTTGTGCAAGTGGAATTTAGTGACCTGCTAGGTCCAGGTGACCCCTGAAGTACTGGCCAAGTCAAGTCTTTGAATCATTTTTCTGTAGTAATTGCTGCTTCCAATAACCATGTAGGAGAAAGATTTCAATCTTGGTATCTTAGTTCTTTAAGTCTTACTTATAACCCCAGCTCAGACCCATTTTTACATCTTAGTAAGTGAGATAAGAAACATCTGATCCTTTTCACAGGAGGGCAAGTATTCCATTTGGTTGTTGGAGAGCTGGTTTAAAAGGCTTTTGCATAACATTTCATCACGATATTTATAAGTGAAAACAGCTGATTTCCATGTTTCAGAAAACAGACAAAATAAAAGGCAGTATGTTTAGAAAGAAAACATTATGAGAAAATCCTCAATTTGGTTAGAATACCATTTAAACATGTTCTCAGGGAGCTTACATAGGAACTTAGGACACAAATTAGAAGTCTTCTGTACATCTATAAATGTTGGACACGTGTTCTTATTACTTAAAAGCTATTCAAATTATTATTTTGTGAACCAACTTTTAAATGTTCATCATTCATTCAGAAGCTCCAGTTAAAGATTGTTCCCATCATACAAGCATACATTAATATATTATGTTTCAATTTATCTTTGATTATATCATTCCCACATATCCAGTTTTATGAACCAGAACGCCATGAATAGTTTGCAGTTATACTCACTAAGATGGAAGCAGAAACTCAGAAAACTGTAAATAATGTTTGTAAGACAATTTGATTTTCTTGTTTCTTAGTTGAAAATAGATTTTCCTTACTAAACTATATTTACATTATATTTAAACTATTATTAACTATTAATTATATTTAAACTAAATTTAAAGACTTGCTTTAATTAGTTATTTTACATTTTGCTATATTATTTTATTTGATTGACCCAGGGCCTTGTTACCTGGAGCAGTCTGATCTTGATCTTACAATTCTCCTGCCTCACTCTCCTGAATGCTAGGATTACAGTCCTGTGCTGCCATTCCCAGCTATTTGACTCTTTTAAATTACATATATTAACTTCTCTTTGTAATTTAATGTCTAAATAATCATTATTACGATATTGGTGCCTTTTCAGTTAGAACTATGTATTACAATGCTGTATGTAGCTACCATTCCATAGATATTGGGTAAGTTATTATTAGTTGTAAGATAGGAAAGACAGCAATGACTATCTCTGCTCATGAATTCATGACTCAAAGAAATGCAGATCTGACTAAGGCTCTGTGGCTTAAGATCTTCCCTCTTTCCATTCATTGCTCACCACATTGGTGGTCCTCAATAGAAAAATTACACCTTTATACCTTCCAGGAGAAAATCTCTACAGGCATTTTTATTGTTATTGTCATTACACAGTCTATGCATATCAAATGATAGAACCAAGACTTGCCAAGCAACATTGCTATAATAACCTAGGGAAGCCCCCATATAAAATCATTATCGGCTCCAAAAATCATTAGTATTGCCACACAGAAGCTCTGCTTCATATGTGCCTGAAAAAGCCTAGATGGTACCCAGAGCAAGTGACATCTGTGTAGCTAAGGCTCTGTGGCTGCTGAGGAATTGGCTCACTGGAAATGCTAGATCCCAGCAGTTTGTTGAGTCTATCTCTGTATCCAGAAGTTGAATATTATTTGGCATACTAATGAATGAATAAGATGTATGTCAAGTATTTCTCTCTCTGACCAAAAGGAATATATGCTCCATACACTCAAGTTATTGAAAGTCATCTTTGGACAAGGTCACCAGAGACAAATCTGTAATAAACTTATCTGTTAATATAGATGTGACAAAGGGTCTTCTGGGAAGCTGAGGAGAAAGAGTGTATGGGACATATTATAGGACTAGCTTGTGTCCCAGCATTTTATTTTTACATAGAATGTATGGGCTAGATGGTCTAGGAAGTGGGAGGAGGACATTCTTTGGTTAGATGATTTAATTATTGTTGTATTAAGAGGTAGAAAGAAAGAATAGGCTATTGCTATAGTTAACAAAGAAGCCAAAGTCACTCCAGTCTGGCAGTTGTGGTTTCCACCATGTTTTTATTTTTGTCTTGGATCAGACATGTTTATTCAGTGGCCTGTGTTTATCTTGCTTCATCATGGTCACAGATGAAGGTCACACTTGGTCAGCGCAGCGTGAAATTGTTTGTGTTCATCAGGACAACATTTTGGTCCAGTTAAGCTAGTTCAGTTTCCAGCTGACAGCTGTCAAGACTATTTTGTCTTTCTTACTCAGAGCATATAAAAAAGCACAAAAGTAAAACACATATACCTTGTAATCACACCATTTTGATATAAACAAATTAAAATCTTTGTGGCAAATCATTTCAGTATTTTCCTCAGGCAAGTGCCTATCATCAAGGTAATTATGTCAAGGTTTTGTAGCTCGATTTTTCCCTCCCACTAATCCATGAAAAACATTCTCATGCAGTCAAATATTCTCCCAGAATATGATACTTTTAAATGCTTATAGAATATCAAAAGAGATTAATGACCTTCAGTTTATTTATCATTTTCATCCTGATAAAACGTTTACATTATGTGAAACTTTACTATTGTAAATAACATCAGGAAAGACAACATATATATCTGATATTTTCTTGTAATAAATTCCAAAGGGCATGATTCTTAGGTGAGTTAATAGCCACATCTTGTGGACCATGATATGTGGAGATCATTGTGGTTGAAGTCAATAGCTTCTGTCTACCTGGCAGGAGAAAACATAAAACATGGGATCAAGCTTGACCAAGGTTTGTCTCATAACCCCAAGACCAGAAAGACAAGTGATGCTATAAGGATGGAATTGTGTCATCAGAGAAAGTCATTTGTGGATGTGATGAGGGATGCCAGTAAGATTATTTTCACATTGAGAGTACCAAGGTGGTTTAGGACCAGAGAAAAGTAAAGCGCTAAAGCAAGAATTTAGGATATCTTCTATGACTTAGGTTGTACTCAATTCTGCAAATGAATCCATCAGCACAGCAGAAAACCCTTGGATATGCTTCCTTGTCCAGCTTCAAGTAGCATCAAATTAACAGCTTTTCTCTGTCCTTGTGACGATTAGATTAGAGGGTGTCTTTGACAAAGCAGAGGGAATGGGGACTTGATTGTTCAGGAGAAATAATAGTACATATTGGAGAGGTTGGAGGAGTGAAGGAAACTTGGAATAGCAAAGAAGAAATGAATAGTTATTTATTTCCAATTCATGTAGCTTTACTTCTTTTCCTTGGCTCAATGTATTTCATTCCCCCAGGTACAGAACTGAATAATCACAGTTTAAAAAACATGTGGGTAATAAATTGGATCAACAGCTTTAACTGAATTGGGTGACACATTTTTTTGAATGAAACTAGTGTTAAGGAGTTTTCCTTTGTGTTTAGTTTACCAAGAATCATAATCACAAATGAGAATTTGTCACACTGAAATTTGTTAAACTTTTGCAGCATTCGTGGACTTTTTGCAATGCCAATCCTTGGTATATGCCCAAAGGACTCAACATCCTACTTCACAGATAGTTACTTAACCATCTTTACTGCCATTCTGTTCACAGTAGCTAGGCAATGGAAACAACCTTAATGTCCTTCAACTGATGAATGGGTCATGAAATGTGTCACATATACACTATAACGTTTTATTTATCTGGAAAGAAATTCATGAGATTAGCAGGTTAATGGATGCAACAAGGAAATATACTAAGTGTAGTAACCCAGACTAGGAAGAAAAACACTGCATGTTCTCTGCATTTCTTCCCAGCTCCAGATCTTTAGATATGAGTACAATAACCTCAGGAACCAGGAAAGTAAAAGGAACTATGATGGCTGTGTGTGTATATGTATGTGTGGGTGTGTGAGTGTGTGTGCGTGTGTGTGTGTGTGCATGTGTGTGTGTGTGCACATGGGTGAGTATGTGTGTAAGTGTGTTCGTGAGTGTGTGTGAGTGTGTATGTATGTGTAAATGTGTGTTGTATGAGTGTGTGTGTGCAGGAGTGTGTGTGTGTATGCATGAATGTTGCATGAGTGTGTGTGTGTGTGTGTGTGTGTGTGTGTGTGTGTGTGTGTGGATCTAGAGAGGGATATGGTAGGAGGCAGGTAACACGAAGAGGGAAATGGGTAAGGTGGGGAGACCACACTTGACCTGAGGAGTAGTGAAGAAGGTCAATATTGGTGGAGAGGGAAGGAACAGGGACAAAGAACACTAATGATGATTGAACAGGCCATAGGGAAAATATTATTTTATATTTATCTAAAAAACACACATATATTTGTATATATTTACAAGCAAACAATTTACATGAAATTATAATGCTATTCCTAATACCATAGATGATCTAACAAAACCCAAGTGCCCAGCATGGAAAACATCCCTTTCAGTATTTGGTCAGGAACATCCATGAGGCATTCTCAAATGAGACATTCTCAAATTGACATTGACCTTGGTTGACCCTGAAACTTGAAGGTAAGACCCTGTTTCTGACGACACCACACACCTCACAACTTAGACTAGAGGACTCCAGCTGGAAATGACCTGAAATCCTCCTCCCCAAGGACTATGTCTCAAGCTTCTGAAGGTTTCATGTGAGTTGCCAAGGGAGAAAAGCAATCAATTGTCTCATCCAACTAGAAAGCCATCCATGTCTGAACTTCAGCACTGTGTATATTATACTCATAAAACAGTAAAGTCATCTGAAGGGATTTACTCTTACTTGTTTCCTAATTGGCATTTAGGTTGTACTAATATTTTTGTTCATTGGCTTTTCTGTGAGGCAACTCACAATTACTTTTTTTTTTAAAAAAAGATTTTTACAAATAATTTTAATATGTGATTAGATACACTGTACAGCTTCCAATTCTATAATTAGCAGCAGCCTTAGAAAAGGGAACAGCTTGGGACTTGTTCATTCTATGGTAGTTAAACTCCTCACCTAGAATGTATATCTTCTGTGTGATCCTATGAAAACTGCAACCAATGACTCCCATTGAATTCTGCACCTTGCAAAGGCCTTGCATAGGGGGCATAAAAGTCTTCATAATTATTTATTCACATCCACCATTACATGCATATATTGAGGATTGACTTGCCCAACAAACCTAGACATAAAAGGTTTTATGAACTCTGTTCTGACCTTCTGTCACCTTGGAAGTCAGGGAGTTTGGTATACTCACTAAAATGGGGTTCACTTATATCCAGGCCCTATCTAGATGGCATTCTGAACTATCTACCTTGTTCAATAACTGTTGGAGTATTTTTGAGACACATTGATAGTTCTGTGCAGAAAAGGCTACCTGGCATATATGAGATGGTCAGTATATTGAATGGCTGGCATTGCCTATCATCATTCTCTTTAGCAAGAGGTTGGATAAAGCATTCACATTAACTTTGGCCTGCAAAAGGAACACAGTATACCTCAAAATGCAGTCTTCTTAGAGCTCTGCCTAGAGTCCCAGGGAAGTCTGTTCTAAATAATTGTTCAAAGCTCACAAAGCCCTTTATGGTTCCCTTTTTTTTCAGGTGCATTATATCATCCTTCAAGTCATTGAATCAATATATTTTAATTTGACCATTTTGAATCTGCATAAATTCACTTCCAGTCTCCAGGGACACTTTTCCCAATATCCAGGCAGCAGAAGAGTCTGTCTTCCCTATACACCAGCAGCCACTTAAAACCAGAGGCCTATTTGCACTGATGGATTTAGCATGTTTTGTGTGAGCTGTGTGTTTCCAGGCCATGCAGTAAGGGACCTACTTAAGGTTACTTTCTATTAAGTGAATTGGAGCCACACCTATAATTGTGGGCTGAGTGTGGAGAGCATTGTGCTACCATACTCACTTGCTGTCCAGTGTTTTTCAGTCATGGTATGGACTAGTCAAGACATTTATCACAGTACACCAGCAGTTCTGGTTCCTAGAAACTGCACAATACTAGTCCTAGCATGTGTTGCCAGTCTCAGAGTATGAGCCTGTTGGTTGCTAAGACTCAGTACTTATGAGTGACAAAGGATGATTTTGCAAATAATAGAGTATTTTAGATTTATTGGGAATGTGTGTGCGTGTGTGTGTGTGTGTGCATGTAAATATTTGTTAAGATTTATTTTTTACTTTTATTTGTCTGTATATGTATGTATATACTACTTGTGTGCCAATGGCAGAGTATGCCAGAAGAGGATGTCAGATCTCCTGGAGCTGTAGTTATAGACAGTTGTGAGCCACTCTACATGGATGCTGGGAACCAAAGTGTGTCTCTCGGAAAGAGCAGAAAGCACTCTTAATTGTTGAACTATCTCTCCAGGCCCCTTATATTTTAAGTATATCAGAGAATGCTGTTTTTTTCTTTCTTTCTTTCTTTCTTTGTTTTTTAGGCATTTTGAGAGAGAATTTCTCTGTGTAACCCTGGCTGTCCTGGAACTCACTCTGTAGAACTATGTGAGTTTGAGGCCAGCCTGGTCTACAGAGCGAGTTCCAGGACAGTCCCCAACATACACAGAGAAACCTTGTCTTGAAAAACCAAAGTAAAATAACAATAGTTACTCCATTTTAGTATTTCATGAAATAGATGAAACTAAGATTCAGAATGGGCTAGAATAAAAGTAACCTTTAAAAAGTAAGTAGGAGATGACTATATTCCCAAGACTAATTCCCATGGTACATTTCTCAGTGAGTATGACTTACCGATTGGTATGATTAACATTACCGGCAAACAGACTAATGACATGATGGTTAATCTTCATTTCCAGCTTTGTTGGGTTGAGAAACTTCTAGGGCATTCATACATTGATGAGACATGCCTTTGAATGTTTTTGTTGTTGTTGTTATTTTTTGAGAAAATTTTCAGAGAGGAAAGATGACCTTCCTAAATGTGGGCATCATTATACCATTGACTTGTGCTTGTGGCTCAATAAAGATAGGAAAACAAGAAAGCCAGATGAGTGACAGCACTTTTCTCTCTCTGCATGTTGTTCCACTGAGATGTAAACAGGCATCTACCCTTGTCGGAGATGCTGCTGCAACCATTGCTTCCTCACTATGATTGATTGTCCTTATCTCTAAACCATGAGCAAACATAAAGACAAATCTTCTTGCTTTTGTCAGGTATCTGCTCACAGTGGCTAGAAAAGCCAATAAGAAAATTGGGTTTTACACCTTTGAGATTTGAGGAATCTGTTTCTGACTTCCAATCCAATGTCTGTGAGATTTTCTAATTCTAAATTCAGCAAGCATTCATAATATACTGGCTTCCAACTACCCTGACTCCTGGAAGGTGCTGTGTTTGAGTACTCTTGTTGTATTGTTTTTCTTAACTCTCAGTTACTAGAACATGAGAATGTTAGACTTTAAAACACTGTTTTATGTGCCAACCCAAGGCAATTTTAGTAAAAGATGTCATTTGGAATAGTAATGCATTGAGGCACTGAAGGTGTGCCATGAGTAGAAAGTACAAAAGCTTTGATTATGCACAAACATTCTTGATATTTTCATGATGCAAATATATGGTATTATCAATCTTGCAGAACATTTATTAAGTATGTATAGAATAAAACTAAAGGAGCCAAACTAATAATGAGTGAAATTACCGAGAGGCAGAAGAATATCAGCAAGCATATTGAAAGACTCAGATTAAAAAGGGTTTGCATCTAAAATGTCCTGCCTAGGACAGGGTGTGGTCCTGCATATCTTCAACCCCATCTCCAGGGAAACAGGGGCAAACAATAGTGAATTTGAATGCAATCTGGATATATAATGAGTCTGCCCCCACATGTATATACACACAAATACACATCCTGCCTTATATCAGAATGCGTGAAAGAATTTAATCAAAGTCTTTTATCTCTTTAAATGAAGAAGCCGGTACTATTTTAATAGTATTTATAGTCTTAATGTTTATAGTTTTAGATGTTTATTAATGGACAGATGCCTTACAGCTCTTTATTCATTCATGTCCTTGAAACATGTATTTTGTGGTTGTTGTTTATTTTTGAGACAGGGTCTCATTGTACAGCCCTGTCTGGTCTGGAACTCATTATGTAAACCAGGGTAGCTTCATTTTCAGAGATCTGCCTGCTTCTGCCTTCCAAGTGCAGGGATTAAAGGTGTCTGACACCATGCCCAGAGACATCAGTTTTGAAAATCATTAAGTACATGAAAAATCATTTCACTGCTAAAAGTTGCCCTTACCATCATTTAAAGAGCCAATACCCCACAGACAAATAAACATATGTCTATATTTAAATAGTCCTGAATTATAAATTAGAAGCTGTAGTGGGAAAAGCGGAGCTCTTTGAATTTACTAGTTAGTTAATGAGATGACTAAAATGTAAACAAAAGAGAAATGCCTGTGGCCCTGTAATGTAACACACAATTCAGCAGTTTGATGGGTGTCATTTAAGGAGTGACTGAGCATGTAGACCTCAGGGTGTCCACAGGAAGGGAGAGCACGCCTGTCTGGAAGCATTCAGTCAGCCATTCCCACATTCCTGCATCATGAAACATCCAAGTGGCAGTGGCCATTTGTAACAAGGATGCTTAAACTAGACTCTTGCTATGTACTGTAACTCAAAAACTCATTATAAAATAGCTTAAACATAATCAAAAGCAGAATGGCTGCTCATAATTTCCAAGAAGAAATCTAGACTTCCTATCTTCCTCCATTTCCCTCCCTCCCATTTTTCCTTCCTTCTGTTTTGTCCTTCCTTTCTTCCCTCCCTCTTTCCTTCTTTCTTGTAGTGCTGTCATCTTCAAAACAAGAATGCAATGTCTGTGTGAATTGATCCAGAGGAGGAGCAGGTAACACACATGGCAAGCTTGTATAAACCAAGCCTTAAAAATGGTACACGCCTCTTCTGCTCATGTGCCAATAAGCAATCAGGCTATGACTACATCTATGTGCCTAAGAAATAACATCTAGGCATATGCACAGGATTAAGAAGAACTAGGCTTACTGAGATTTGAGTGTAGAAGCTCATGCCTGTAATTCCAGCATTCAACAGGCTGAGGAATGAAAACACACCTTTAAGGCAAGCCTGGGCTGCCTGTGAAGCACTCTATCACTTAGAAAAATATTAATGAACTTTCACCAAAAATATTCATGATGTGTAATTCAGGAAACAATGAAAAAGATAAATAATGTATCTACCAAATGATGACCTACTTATCTATCTTTCAGTAAACTTGAACTCTGACTCTCATTGATGATCTTCTTTACTGCCAGATACTTATTTTCCCATTGTGCTCAAAGAGGATGGAATATGCTTGAGATATGCTCAACTTGTACACATGTGTAGTGACTAGCTGGAGAGGTAAAACTTCATTATTCCTTCATGCATGCACCTGTGTAGTATAAAACGATTGCATAGTGGTTCATATGTGCCCTATAAATAATCGTTATATATGCAAATGCTTTCTTTTACTTGATAATAGAATATTCATGCTACTGAGATTAGGTGGGTATATATTTTAATGTTCTGCAGAGACAAGACAAAGTAATATTTTTTCACAACTTTCTCATTCATTTATAAGTAATTTTAGCCCTTTTTTTCTAAATAAAACACCTTCTTTGGGGGATGGGTGGTTACCTTTATACCTCTCAAAAAGATAAATTGAGGTCCTAACAACCTGGGATAGCAGCTAGAAATATCACCCTTGTAGATACAATCAGGATAAAATGAGAACATAACTGGATTGAGGTGGGCCCTAATCAGAGGCTGGTGTCCTTGAAAACAGTATTGCGGGTTCAGAAAGCCATAGGCATACATAGGGGCAGACAACAGATGAAAACAGAAATAGCTTGAAGGATGTGACAGTTCAAGCAACTCTGATGTTTGCTGGCAATCCCCAGAAGCCAGAAGAGAAATGAGAAATAGATTCTTTCTCAGAAGCTCCCCAAAGGGATCAGCCTGCCAACACCTTAACTTTCCACTTGCAACCTTCAGGACGGGATAGATTTAATGTCTGCTGTTTAAGCCACCCACTCTACAGTAATTTGTTGCGGCAGCTTGAGAAACTCACTCATAGATCATCCCTTGACTTATGGTTCGAATGTTTTCTCCTATAAACTTGCAATGTACACATTTTCATGCATAGAAAGGGAGGTATGGACATCATTAGAACCATGACGCTGCCTGTTGCCAAAACCTAAGGATAACAGCTGCTTTTATAAAATTACCTTCCCTTCCTCTTATAAACAATCACATTTGAGAATACTTTCTATAACGCAATCATTGTACAAACAAAGGAGCTTCTGTGTGATTCAAATTAGTTATATATGTTTTTCCTGTGAGAGGGCCATCAGACTGCACTGTATACATGGGAGAAACAGACCACGTATAAAGCAGATCTGCTTTTCAATACATGCATTGTGTCAGTAAGTGGGAGTTTTGCTTTTCATGTTTTTCCTTTTAAAAATCTTTTTTTGTTTAGCATTTATATAGTGCCTCTGTGGGTGTGGACGTGTGCATGAGTGTATACGTGTATGCACTCACTCGTATGTATGGCTCAGTGTGCATGTGGGAGTCAGAGGAAGTTGCTTCTTTCCTTCCACTATGTGAGTTCTGTGGACTGAACTTGGGTCCTCAAGCTTGGTAGCAAGTTCCCTTACCTGCTGAGCAATTTCACAGGCCAGAGTTTTGCTTTTCTTCCAATGCTCGTTCACAATAACAAGCTAACAATGCTTGTAGATCATTCAGAAAGCTAATTCACAAACGAACTGGATGGACCTCATACTAGTTAATTTCCCATTGCTGTGATAAAACACCGCTACGTTGGTAATTTATGGAAGCAAAAGGTTAGTAGAGCTTATGGTTTCAGAGGGATAAGAGTCTACCATGGCAAGAAAGCATGGTGGCATGGCAGCAGCAGGGACAGGCTTCGGGAGCTCATATTCCTCCCTGCAAGCACAGAACAGACAGAAGGAACCAGAAATGGAGAGAGACATTTTATCTCAAAACCCTCACTCAGTGACTTGCCTCCTCTGGCAAGACTGCACCATCCAAACCTCCCCAAACAGCACCATAAACGAGGAGCCAAGTGTCCAAATGCCTGAATCTATGGTAGAAAGTTTCTATTCAAATTGCCACCATGAGGTCCTCCTCTCCATTGCAGTGAGTCAGACACCCAATGCCCAAGAGTGGGAGGGAGACTTAAGGAGGGTTTCTAAGTATTTGCTTCTTTTCTTCCTTCTAAGAACACACTTACAGCTTCCAGAAGAGAGTTCATACTCAAACAGCTCCCTCCTTCTTTGGAGATGGTAGGATGGGCAACTAAATGCTTCAGTAGCATTTGAAATTCTGTATCTAGTTAAATACACATTTATGTACGTTAACACCTGCATATTTCTGTCAGTGTCAGTTTCATGGAAGAACGGGTACACATCAAATGCCAAACCCACTGCTTTACCTGACAGTGAGAATGGATTAACTGAGGTTAGCTCACTTCTCAAGAACAGTGGTGTAGGATAGCAAGATTCCTTACACAGAACCAGAAAGTAGTAAGACAGCCCTAACTGCAAAAGCTTCCCTTACCCATCCTTTTAAGCCCAAGGGGATGCATGAAAACATCTCTAGAACTGTCCTCTGAATGAACACTTGCTATAGACATGTGTTACATTTTAATGGTAGTGTGTGGCTAGAGGAGAAACTGCACTCAAACTATATAGTCAACAGGAGTGTGGTGAAGTTTTTGTGGAGATGGAAAGAATTACATTGTTAACCACATAAATGTAATTTGGGATATTTGACAGGCTCCTGTGATCTGTTTCCATGTGATTTATAGTGCTGGGGACTTTGCTTCTAAGAGTGGCCCCTTCTAACTCTTTATCCTGATGGTTGGTTTGTTGGTTAAAGTAAGTACCTTTGACAAGGGAATTCTTGGAACTGAATTGTGTATAATGTAATGTTTATACATACTATATGTGGTAGAAGAAGAGATGATGTCAGTAAATGGTAAAACAACACTTGAAAGGAGTGTGACATTTATATATGGAAAGCCTAACTGAACTAAAAATGAAAAATTCAAGTGATGGATCTTATTTTTTAAAAGTTGCCATCTTTTAGTGTATGCATTCCTAAGGTACTGATGACTCTTCATTTTTATGGCCTTAAGACATGAAAAAAACATGGGTACAAAATAAAATATAGATTCAATATTGAAACATGCTTATAATGGTAGTACAAGTTGTGTGTTTTTTTTTAAATTTGGAATGCAGACTTTTTTTCATTTGGACCTGGTAATACAAGAGGAAAATGCTTCAGGGTATAGAAATTGCATGTATTTTAAACCAAGATTTCTAAGATCTTCTATTTTTCTTTTTAACTAGTTTCTGTCAATTTTTTTAATAAAGAAATTACAAATTGTCATATTCTTAATGATTTACACTAAGCAAGACCCTGGAAGAACCTATCTATCTATCTATCTATCTATCTATCATCTATCTATCTATCATGTGTGTTAGCTTCTTATTATATTCATGATAATCTATTTGAAGAGATATGGTGGTTTGGATAAGACATCCCTCATAGTATTGGGAATTTGAACACTTGGTTCCTGTTGGTAACACTTTTGAGAGGTGTGACCTTGCTAGAGGAAGTACATCACTGGGAGTGGGCTTTGAGTTTTAAAACTCATGCCACTTCCAGTTAGCTGTATGTGACACCTGTTCTTGGTTATAAATTCTTTCTGGAATGAACTACAATCCAGAAATGGAGAGAACACCTGTGATCCAGATCTGGAAGCTGGAAGACACACCTTTAATCTAGGCCACACCTTCTTCTGGAAGTCTATCTAAGGACAATGGAAGAAGGAAGAGATTGTTCTTTCTTCACCTGCTTGCCCTCAACTTCTCAGCATTTCACTGACAATTGGATCATACTTCTTTTGGGTTCCATTACTCACAGAAGACCAGTGGAGACACCTAGACTAGTGGTATTGGGCAACTCTAGATTCTCGGACTTTCCATTCACAGCTAGTCATTGTTGGTCTGCAGCCTGTAAGTCACTCCAATACATACATACATACATATATGCATACATACATACATACACATATATGGAGAGAGAGAGAACAAGAAGGAAGAGGAAGAGGAGGAGGAGGAGAAGGAAAGAAAGAAAGGAAGAAAAGAAGAAAGGAAGGAAGAAAAAGAAAGAGAGAGTCATTCCATAAGTTATGTGACTCCCATTCTTCTCCACTGTGATAATGATGAACTCTGTCTTCTGGACCTGTAAACTTTAAACTCCTCCTTTTATTTGCTGTTTTGGTAATAGTGTTTTATCACAAAAACAGAAACCTAACTAAGACAGAAGTTGGTACCCAGGAGCTGACCATTTCCTGTTGACCATGATGGCTTTGAGAGGAATATGAACAACTTTGGGAATTTGGACTAGAAAAAGCAGTTAAATACTATAAATATGGATTAATGGGCCACCCTGGTAGGAGTGTGTAAGGCAGTGCTGAGAACTGTGTGGACTTTGGAAGCTCACAAAATGTTTCAGAGGAGAACAATATGAGCAATGTGACTAGAGACCCTTCTTGTGATATTTTGATAAAAGGTGTGGGTGCCTTCTGCCTAGGTCCTAATAATTGCCCGAGGTTAAAACATAAAAGTAATGGACAATTTCTTCAGTAGAGATTTCAAGATAGTATAATATTGACTCTATCACATAGTTATTAGTAATCTCGCTGCTTTAGATCTACAATGAAAAAAATAAGCAAGTGGAGCAAAAAGAAATACAAAATACACAGTCTGAAGAGCACCAGAAAACTTAATGCTGCAGCCAAGGGTGGTGCTGAAAGAGGTAAGGAGATGAGGGGAGATGGGTTCTGCTTTGGAACAAGGGGAAGGATGTCCTCATGGCAACACCCTGCCCAATAAATCTTCCAGTTGGCCAAAGGAGGAAGCCCACAGCATTTTCTGCTCCTAGGTAGGAATAACAAATGAACACTACTGCAAATTTGTGATTCAAGAGGGCCAAGGTTTGTTCCAAGCTGGCAGTGGGACTTGGCCATGTTGTTCATGTAGTGTCTCTTGGCTTTCAGAGAGCCATTGATGTCAGGCAATAGGTGGCAAAGGAGTCTCTGCACAGAGGCTCTGAGAGAGGAAGAGACTCTGAGATGTCCCTGCAATAAGATGCAGAAATGAAGCTTGGGTTGCTTTGGAGACCCCAAAGTGTTCTGGGTTCCTTTAAAATGCAATAGAGTAATATAAGCCATGTAAAGATTAAAAAATACACACAGATTGAGTTGAGATTATATATATATTTTGAGTTTCTTTGAATTTTTTTGGCTGCAGAGAGACATTTGCTTCTGGGTGCTGAAAGGCTAAACTAACATAATTACTTTAAAGGTATCATAACTTCAAATTTTGAGTTTAAGAATATGTTTCTTTGGAAAAGAGATTCTGCTTTTGTTTCCACAGAGGATAGGAACCTGTGAGTTCCTTTTAGGCTGTGGTTTGATCAAACAAGACCCCCAGAAACAGTGGCCCAAGTGATCCAACATCCAAAAATAGCTGAGACAATGCAGCCTCATAGACTGCTACAATGAAGATTTGGCCATGGTTCTGGGTTTTCTCAGTATCCCCATGGGATTGACAGGACCCCCAAACAGCAGGAAACAACTTGGGGAGAGCTATGTCCAAATTCCCAAAAGTTGTTTGTAAATGTTTGCTTTCATTTAAATAGGGTTGATTATATATGGTTGATGATCATAGTCAATCTCTTTCTAAAGGAAAAGGGAATATATTATAGAAATGGATATTTTGTACTGGTATAGATTTTGGTTTATTGATACAAATTTAAGGTCGATTTTTGTTATATATATGTTTCTGCTCTTGTTCAGGTGTTGTGTTTATACAACAGTTTGCAAAGAAAAGTGACTGCTGAACTTGCCAATGAACAGGATGGTCCTTCAAGGTTCCTGCTTCACAGAGACGTCTGCCAGACACTCTGGGCCTGGAGGCCCCACATTACTGAGAAACTTCAGGTAAGCAATGAGCTATCTCTATTAATTCTAGAGTTTACATTATAACCTTCTGGGGTCTTTGATGGAGTTGAAGACAGATAGTTATAGTTATTTTTCTTAGTTACAATAAAAGATAAATTAGAGCTAAAGCTTTAAACTCACAAAAATAGGATAGATGATAGAATATTTTCTTTAAATTTTGCCAAATGTAAATGGACTAACTATTGTAACCACAATTCTTCCTTGATAGCTGTTTTGTGATGTATACATTTACTTTGTTAAAGTTGAAAACTTCCTTTTTATTTACACAGAAGAGGGAAGATGATGGGGGATGTCCTCTGAATTCTGTGACTATCTGTTTCTCCTATTGGTTGATGAATAAAGCTGTTTCAACCAATCCACAGGCAGAATTTAGGTAGGCAGGAATTCCAAAGAGATAGGGAAAAGAAAGACAAAGGACAGACACCATGTAGCAGCCAGGGAGTCAAGACAGCAAGGTAAGCCAAGGACATGTAGAGATATACAGATGGATAGAAATGGGTTAATACTTAAGAAACAGCTGGCCAGTAAAAAGCCTAAGCCATTGGCTAAACAACTGTAAATGATATTAAGTCTCAGAATGGGTATTTCATTAAGAGGCCATGGGACCTGGTGGGCAGAGAGAAAACTGGACCAGTAGGACCCAGACTAGATGGAGAAAAGTCTCCCTCTACACCAGAGCTATGAAAAATCTGCCAGGAAGAGATGTGGGCCCAGTCCCAAAGAGACCCATGTGTTGCAGGTGTGAAAGCTGGTGAGGCAGGGCCAAGCAAGCCTTTTGATATCACATGTGGAACTACAGGATTTCGAGTTTGTCTTGCTGAGTTTTGGTCTTGCTTTGATCCAGTATTTCTTCATATGTTCCCCTTCCTTCCTTTTGGAATGTCAATGCATATTCTGTGTCATTGTATATTGGAAGTATGTGATTTGCTCTTTGACTTAATAGAAAGATACAATTAAGAGATTTCCTTGAGTCTCAATTCTGGATTTTGGACGTATAAACAGAGTGTGACTATGTGACAGACTATGGGGTCTTTTAAAGTTGGTCTAAATGCGTTTTTCATTATGATGTGGCCACAGCACATGGTGGACAAGAAGTGAAATGTAGTTTCACAAGAAGTGAAATGTAGTTTGAATAAGAAATGTCATCCATAATCCCAAGAATTTGAATACTTGGTCCCCAGTTGGTGTCACTATTTGGGAAATTTTAGAAGTGTGGCCTTGCTGGAGGAAGGCTTTGGGAGTTTAAAGGCTCATGCCATTTAAAGTTGCCTTTCTGTTTCCTATTTGCAGTTTAAGATGCATGCTATCAACTGTTCCAGTCAACATGCCTGCATGATGCCATGCCTCCCAGACATGATGGCATCTTATCCTTCTAGAACAGTGAGCCAAAGTAATCTCTCCATCCTCCAAGTTGCTTCTGCTCAAAGCAATAGAAATGTTACTAATTCAGAATAAGAAAGGCCTAGTTGGTTCACAGTTTTGATGGTTTCTGTGCATGTCAGTCAGCTTTGTGCTAAGACAGTATAACATGTAAGCACAGAATGGAGGCAGTCTTCTCACTTCATGTCTGGGGATGAAAGAAAAAAAATTAGTGTTATGATGGGAGATGTTATTCTCTAAATATGTTTCTCATACTGGTTAATAAATAAAGCACTGTGGCCAATGGGAAAGCAAGATAGGAGGGACTAGGAGACAAGGAGGAAAAAGGAAGTAGTTGGGAGGAATCAACATGTAGAGCCTACAGGAAGAAGATACCGGCCCGCCGCGCTCGGATAAGATGACCACGTGGAAATACTTAGATAAGTAGAAATGGGTTAATAATTAAGACAGAGCTAGCCCATAAACAATAATAGTAACTGGCCAACAACATTGTATCAAATACGAGTCTCAGCGTGTTATTGGGGGCTGGCATGGTAGCGGGGCAGCGGGACCTGACCGACAGGAAAAAAACGTGCTCATAACAGTGTTACACAGTTTCCTTCAATGACATTCCTCTTTTGACCTAAACTCTTCTACTATGTCCCTAGGCTACACCTTTAAGACATAGTCTCTACTGTTTGTAGTTTCTGTCACATTAAAATAGCACACAACAGAGCACAAACTCTTTAGAGCATGAACCATAGGAAGATTTCCAAATCCAAAGTATAACAAACAAGCATTGACAAGAAGACTGGAATCCCCATATTCACAGGTAGACTGGAATTATTGTAACAGTTCTGAGCAGAGCTTTGCTTTTTCTGTCACAGAAATTGTTAAACACAGCAAAAGCTTGAAATGTTGAGAGGCTGAATTTCTGACTCCCCATGTGAATTGATGGAGCTTACAGTATTGCGTTGGCCAATAGGAAAGCAAGATAGGTGGGACTAGGAGGCAAGGAAGATTCTGGGAGATGTAGTGGAGGAGATTCAAGATGTAGAGACTTAAGAGAAGAGGTCTGGACCCCATCTCTGGTAAGATGAGACCATTTGGAAACACTTAGATTGATAGAAATGGGTTAATGTTTAAGACAGAGCTAGTCAATAAGAAACGCTAGTAACTGGCCAATAGCTTTATATCTAATACAGTGTCTCTGTGTGTTATTTGAGGGTGACACGGCTATGGGATCATGCTGGTGGCAAACTTCTAGTAACAGGGGTGGACACTCCTAAATACTGTTCTCTAGATAGTTCTACTAAGAACTTTGACCCTATGTACAGAAGATGTTCAGACATAGTGGTTAGAAAGAAATGTAAGATATACTTAAAGACGTAGGAATAATGGTGCTCATTATAATTATTATAGTATTATGGAAAATAGAAGTGGGGGTTTTAATATACAGTAAGACATCTAAATAAATATAATTAATCTAAATATAATAGAATTAATATATTATTAAGCAAATGAGACTCAAAGTAGATCCCAGGGATTCATGAATGAAATCTGAATATGTCCAGAATGTGTCAGAACCTGTGATCTTGGAGCAGGGAAGAATAAATAAGCCTGTGAGGAAGGTCTAAAAACACAGATACCTGAGGAATGCCTAAAAGCACAGATACTTGCCCAAGTCAAGTCTCTACTGCTGCCTACATGGGGATCTAAGCTCTCAGGCACATGCAAGCACCAATGGCTTGATGTAGTCCATGGATCTGAAAAAAAAACAGGACAGTATTCAGATGTAATCCCATGTCAGTGGCCAAATCAACAGTATCATGAACTGAATGATGACTCTAGCCAAGGCCTGCCTCCAGATTGAGCTGCGCTGACTCAGAGAAAGGGGGTTCTTGGGTAAAGCAAAAGGGAAGCACTGGGGTTTATGACTTATTCCTGAAATGTAAAGGAGGTATTTAAAGTCCCACATGAAGTTGGAGGATGAATCAAATCAAAGAGATATGTCGATGGATGGATGTTTACAGAACGATGCAAGAACAAGAAAAAAAAAGATGTAAAAGTACCTTTCCGTTCTCTATGGCTGATGAGATTTTGCATGAGTTTAAATTTCTTCTCAATAATTCTTCATGTTTAAACATTCTCTTGGCATTTATTATGAAGCATCATCCTTCCAGAGTGGGATAGTCTCTCCCATTAACTACATTTCATTTCCAAAAAAGCCATATGGATTCTGATCTTACCTAAGTTCCTATAGCTTGGAATATATTTCTAGCTTGGGAAAGCTTTAAAGCTCCCCTTAAGTCAACCCTCTTGGCAGACAGATACCCATCTTCTCTAATTCCTAAGAAGCTCACCGGTGGAGCTGTTTTGTGTCAGGGAGAACATTTAAGGCTGGGATGCATTGTTTAATTGCTTCCACAGATGGTATTGAATCGCATTCACACTCAAAGCTGGCTTTCTCCAAGTCCTTGTGGAACCAGTATGGACAATAGGAAAGGCAGGTGGTTTTTGCTTTGAGATGTTCAACTTTCACTGTCCACAGGACTGGGGTTCCTGCTAGTCTGGGCCTGCTGCTTGGCTCTCAACACCATCACTTGGATCTATCCCTTCCACACCTCAGAGGATGGAAATTTGTGACTACTGTTAAATTCTGCAGAGCTTTGAAAAAAAGAATGAAAAGGGGTGAAGGATATGTAAAATGTTTTTATTCAGTCTTGGAAACAATCTGTAGAATAATCTAAAATGGAATTGCCATTCCTGGAAGGCTTACAAGATTTTTATGGAGGCAAGGAGAGATTTGATATATATTAAGTATTTAATAGAGCATCTCCAAAATGTTTCTTTTAAAGGGACATTGTAACTTTTTATCACTTGAATGATGAGCATCATAAAGTCTTAATAGAGGCAGAACAGCCAGAAGGAAGCCCCTGTTCTCATCAGCAGGGAAAATGTGACAGATTGGAACATGAAATTTAGTGTGACAATTCTTAAACTCCCCCAGCCCTAGAAAAAAAAATGTAAAAGCCACACCACAGATTTTCTTTCTCAGAGTTAAGGACCATTCATAATGATCTTTAAATAGAGTCTGTCTTTGCAATCTATGTTCTAAGTTATGCAGAATAAGAAAATCCATTTTTGTTTCACTAAAGCTGGCTATTTAAGTTATGGGTTCACAGGATGGTGTTGCTATTACAAGGGACTTTAAAAAGAATTATTAAAAATGGAAACTTCAGAAAATTTGAAAGTATTTCTTTGCACTCCTTAAGTTTATGGCCTTGTAAAAGCCATGGTGCTTTACACCAAGCTCAACCCTAGAGTGCGGTTGATTCATTGCCCATGAGAAGAAAGCGCTCTGTGGATAATTCAAGTTCCTACCTTTTCTTCACCCAAGCATGAATACTACATCAATTTACAGCCATGGGATGTTGAAATGTCTTAGTCTTCCTTTTTTTTTTCATGTGCAGTTCATCTTAATGAGGATTAATGATAAAAAGGTTAAAAGGATACATTTGTTACATGAAAGCTTTAATTTGTATATAAGTTTTATTTGGTGGTAGAAAGCTCCTGAGATTCTATAGAGAAATTATCTGGGAGAGGGGACATCCAGTGGCTCAGTTGCACTGGAGAGGACCATGGGGAGGTCTGGCTCTTGGCTCCGGTGTCAACACTGACTCACTGTGGCCCAGACTACTTGTCTGGGCCACAGCTGTGATCTTTGCAAATGGACCTAAATTTTTGTTTGACCCAAAGTTGTTGGTTTTGTATTTTAAAGAAACTGTCCCACCTCATGTTTCAAGATTAAGATGTCTTCAATATAGAAAACTTATGAAACTTACAAAGAGACAAATAGGAAAAAAATTCCATAATTTAACTATCAGGCAATAAACTCTGATTATACAGATTGTTAGACCTTTGTCTGGCAGGCACACTGCTAGGGTTTTGATGTCTCCTCATCAGAAGTCAGGTAACACCAGTGTGAGAACAGTAAGTAGAAAGGGGACTTCCTAAGGTGACTAGGCCATAAGGGAGTCTCTCTTAAGAAGGGGGTTAGGTGCCTTTTGATTGAAGAGATTGGTTCTCTTTTGTCATTTTTCTTTCTGATGACATAGATAGAGGCCATTGCTAGATGTCAGGTCATTTTCCACTTGCAGAACTTTAAGAAATAAATTTCTGTAGGCTCTGTAGGCAAGTTGTTTTTTAATTTTTTAATTTTTTTTATTAGTTTTTATTAGGACTGCCAGCTTCCCAAATAACCAGATGGAGACTTATTATTAATTATAAATTCTCAGTTGATACCTTAGGCTTGTTACTAACTAGCTCATACATTTTAAATTAACCCACGTTTCTTTTCTACACTCTACCAAGTAGTGGCACCTTTTTTCAACATGGTGTGTTCTCCTGCTTTCTCTGCATCTGGCTGGTGACTTTGCCTCCTTCTTCCCCATGCGGTCTTTTTGTCTGCAAGTTCCGCCTAACCTATTCCTGCCCAGAAATTGGCCACTTAGCCCTTTATTAAACTGATCCAAGTGACCAATTTTCCCAGTGTACAACAGGATTATTCCACAGCATATTTCTGTTCTCTGAAAGCTACAATCTCAGGTATGATGTTTATAGCATCAGAAAGCAGATTGACACACATACATACCACGTATAGTTTTCTTTACATTGCTGATAGCACATATTATTTATGTTTTTATCATTAATATCTTTCCGTGCCAATAAATACCTTCTATATAATTATCTTATAATTATCACAATATGATTGTAAAGCAGTGCAGGGGCTTCTGTGACTTCCATGGCTGATAGAGTAACAATCCTCAGGAGGCAAAAGTAGTTCCATTCAACACTACTAAGTAGCCAGTGTTGATTCAAACTCTGGTAGTCTGGCCCTGAGTGGTTTATTTTATGCATATTTAAGCACAGCACAACTTAATGAAAACTTTTCTGGTGGTAATTAATTCAGTCCTGTGTATACAATAAGTCATACATAAATCTCTTCTATAAACAAAGTAAGCTAAATAAAGATCGGATGTGACTATATGGAAATTCTCTATAAAGTATATGTATAACCTTCTATACATTGACAGGAACACAAGCTTATAGCATGGGGATGGGAGAAGATGCTGTGTGGTCTCTTGCCACATGGATAGTGTAAAGATCGCCAGCCCACAATGCACATCCACATCCAGCCCTGAAAAGATAACAGGTAACAACGTTATGTGCTAAAATTCCAGTTTCCCTACTGTTTGCCTGTGAGCACAAGGATCTCCTTGCCTCCTAGAAGTCAGTATCTATATTTCATTGTGCGTACTCTCCATAATTTAGCCTGTAAGTCCCCTTGGTGGAATTTATCTTGTTCTGAGTATTTTTGAAATTATAAATGATAATAAAAAGGAAAACCTATAAATGCTCACAGCTAACCACTCGATCATTTAACATGGACAGACCATTGTAAAGACTATTGATTCTCAGCTAGTGCACACATGCAATGCATCTTTCTATGCTTGAAATAGCAGTGGTACCCTCAAAGGAAGGAAGATCTTGTGATGTTTACACTTGAAACTGCTCAAGAGACTACAACATTGTTTATGATGGTTACAAATGAGAAATCCAGCTGGATTTTCAATCAAAACAGCATAATAACATAACAGAATCATAACAACCTTTAAATAGAAGGTTTGGGCATCTCTTGCACAATGCCTGGCAGTGTAGCCATTCTGCCTGGGCTAATTTGGAATCACATCACTTCTTAGTGCCAGCCCGAGGCCAGGCATAATTCTACAGATCTTTCTGGGCTAGAAAGGGGCCCTGTCTTTGAGATTAACTTTCTATTCTCTTCTTGCTTCTCTGGCCTACGGTTAGAAAATTAACAGTAATGACTTCATAGGGCTGTGGTAACAAATATGATCATAACTCTATGAAAGTGACTTAGGATTTCTAAAATATTACACACATACTATTCATCCTCATCACTATGCTCACTGTAATAAAATACTAACACTTCAAATATTGTGCATGTATTTAGTTAACTACTGAAAGTACTCTTTGCCATGAAGCATACAGTAAGTATACATTATCTTCTAAGTGAGCTCTGACTCAACCTGAGCTATGAGGCAGTTTGTTTCCTGGGTTCATTAGTCTTGTGCTTGTCACACAGTTGGTGTTATTTCCAGAATGAAGAGACTGCGATAAGGAGATGTGCAAGCATGAAGACCTGAATTAAGACCCTCAGAACCCATGTAAAAATTGGGCACAGGGGCCTGTTCTTGTAAGCCTGAGGTGAGGAGGCAGAGATTGTCAGATCACCACAGCTTGCTAGTTAGTCAATCTAGAACAAATTTGCAGATTTCAAGTTCAGGAGATGTGTATATGTGAATGCGTGGGGGGGGGATTACAAGTATGAATGTGTGTGCATATGTGTGATGTTGATGTGTGAATGTGAGATGGTGTGTGTATAATATGCATGTGTAAGTGTATGTGTGTGGTGCATGTGTAATGTGCATGTGTGAGTGTATGTGTGTGATGCTGACATGAAATGTTGATGTGTGAATGTATGAGTGTGTGTGCACGTGTGGTGTAAATGTATAATTGTATGTGTGTGCAATGTGCATGTGTGATTGTGTGATGTGTGTGTGTGTGTGTGTGTGTGTGTGTGTGATGTGCATGTGTGAGCATGAGTATAAGAATGATGTAGAGGTTAGAATTTCAGGAGTTAGCTTCCTCCTTTCATTTGGGTTCTTGGGATTGAACTCAAGTCACAAGGTGCACATGGCAATTGCTTTTACCTGATAATCCCCAAAGGTGCTTTTAATGCTAAATTCAAATCTATTTGTTGACAGTCTTCAGGAAATCCAGACCACAGTTTCTGTCTTTATCCTCTTCCTCACTTGGACTTCACTATTCCTCAGCCTGTAGTAATGGGTACAAAATCCTGGTTTAAAAAGTGCCATGGCAATTACATAATTTAATGCAACCTAGTCAAGTTTGAGGAAGTGAATTCGAGTCAATGTGGCTGAAGAATTAGGTCTTTCTGCTGCACGAGATTACCATCAGAGTGTTATAATCCAAGTGAACTCCACTTTAGCTTTCATCATTGTGATAAATGCCAAAGACAAGCAACTGGAAAGGAAAGTTTATCAGTCACTTGACTCTGATGCTTTGGACCTGTGGTAGCACAATGCATCATGATGGGTGTGCATTCTGGAAGAGACAAGTTCACCTCACAGAATCAAAGAAGCAAAGACAGAGAGGAAGGCACTGGGCTCATGTACAACCTACTTTTCTTCCACTAGGCCCAACTCTTGAGGGTTTGACCACCTCCACAGGCTGGTTACAAATTCTCTGAGGCTAGAAGTGTTAATGATTGAGCCTTTAGGTGACAACTTTTGAACCACAGCAAACTCATTTTTCTAGTCTACACAAATATCATGGACATTTGGACATTTCAATATTAATAATGCAACCAGGGTGCCCTAGCCTTTCTATTTTTGCTAATGAGTTTCAGTATCTTGAGCAATTTCATGTCTCTTCTCACTGCTCAGTTTGTCTGTAGTGCCTAACCTCCTCTACAATGAGCTTGTTGTCTGCTGTGACAGTGGCCTCCAGGACTCCTCTCTTGATCCCTGTTGCTCTTTGCCAGGCTGAGCTGACCTCCTGATGTGCTACTTTAGTTTGATAATTACTTGGATAATGAAATATGAAATTTATTCATTAATAAAAAACTATTTTATTTTTAGATAATTAAAATCAGAAAATTTTTTTATATATTTATCTGAAATGTATGTTCTTCTATTTCTCATAGAATTTCCCCTCTCAATTTAGGAACAATTTATACCATATTTCCTTTTTTCTGTAACATATAAATGTAGGCTGTATGTAGAATTGGCTCCATCTCCCCCTTCTCTCTTTTTTTCTTCTCCCCTCCTTCCCTGTTTCCTTCACTTCCTTCTTTATTTTCTTCCTTCCATCCCCAGTGGGATGAGATGAGGAGATTATATGATCAGTGTCTTAGTGAGGGCTTCTATTGCTGTGAAGATACACCATGACCATGGCAACTCTAATAAAAGAAAACATTTAATGAGGTGGCTTACAATTTCAGAGGTTTAGTCCATTATTATCATAGTGGGACATGGCAGCATGCAGGCAGACATGGTGTTGGTGAAGTAGTCAAGTGTCCTACATCTTGACTTACAGGCAGTAGGAAGTGGTCTGGGACACTGGGTGTGACTTGAGCATATATGAGACATCAAAGTCTGTCTCCACAGTGACACTCTTTGGCAAACAAGACCACACATATTCCAACAAGATCACACCTTCTAATAGTATTGCCCCATATGGGCTAAGCATTTAAACACATGAGTCTATGGGGTTATTCCTATTCAAACCACCACAAGCCATGAGGGTGGGGCCCTCATGAGTGAGATGAGTATTACTATAGGAAGAGACTCCAGAGGGACCTTTTACCTTGTCTGCCATTTGAGGACACCAGGGATATTTTAGTATGACTATGGAAGCAGGTCTTCACTAGATGACAATTTTACTTATACCTGAGTCTTGAACTACCAAGTTACCAGGACTATGAGAAATGAGTACTGCTAAGCGGTCTGGTCAGTGGATATGGTAACCACATCACACATTAATGATGTTAACCCCTATTAAAATAGCCCACCTTACATTTGACCATGACTAGCCTGAGGTTGACTACATGGTGGCTGATGAGGGGAAGAGTTGTAAGGGATCTTTAGGGGGGTCAGGATAATTAGGGCAATGAAAAAGTTTGGTAGACTTCTATGAAAAGACAGTCAAGCAACTGGTGTAATATGAAATAATAATAATAATAATAATAATAATAATAATAATAATAATAATAACAAGAAAACCCTCAGAGACAGTTAAGACCTAATAGCTTCCCAGGGAAGAGGTAACCTGTCAAGAAAAAATCAGAGAAAAAAATACATTTCTAGAAGATATCTGTCAGCAGGTGAAGGAAATCTCTGGTAAATATGTTGCTCTGCAACTGCAGAAAGTTGTCTCTGATAAAACTTACATTTGTCCATGCTTTTATTTCTGAGGTTTTATATAGCTCTTTGTAAGTATTTAATTGGTCACAGAACACTGTCTTGTGTGCTGTGTCTCTGGTAGGGCTAATCCTGGGCCCAATAGTCCCTCCTGTGACTTGGAGGCTTAAGGCCATCTCTCCTGAGTAAGTATAGCAGAGAGCTACTGGATTTCAATGTCTGTGGCCATCTGAGTCCTGGCTTCTCTATCACAGATACTTGGCTCTCTGTGCCATGAATTCCCTTTGCTCATGGGTTCAGGGAAGAAAACACTGAGCTATCTTTGAGGACTGGCTGACTTTAGGAGGCTCACTAAGGTGAAACCTTTTAGTAAGTGCACCCCATCTGCCCAGCTTCCCTTCTGCATACCTTCTCTTTATAACAGGGTGGAGGTCCTATTTAAAGTTAATCTCAACAACATGCTTTGGCTTGGGTGGTGAGATCATAAACTCAGCTGAAGGAACTGACTTGATTCTGGGTTCCTCAGCAAAACTTACTTAAAATGTTCCCACCACTCAGAGGTCATCAGACCATCCCTGGCATCATTCTTCCTTATATCTAGTCACCAGCAAGTCCTAGAAGGCCAGCATTCATAGTATATCACCAATTCTCCTGTATCTTGGGCCTTCACTGTGGTTACCCTTGACCAAGCAAGCAACTACTGGCTTTGGCAGTCTTGACCTTGTCTTCTTTCTTCCTCCCTTAGTGTCATAATCTTAGTTATTCACATGGAAGTCAGAGAACAGATGACACACAGCTCACCAAACTCAAAGTCTTTCCAACATGTAGAGGAGGTAAAAGCCAGAGCCCATACCCTGCCTGGCCCCATTCATTTCTACACATTTGCTCTGGGTCTCCTCACTCAAACTTGTTTTTCAGAAAGGTCAATCTCACTACCATCTTAGGGCCTTTGTACTTGCTTAATACTGTTTATGGTTTCCTTCTTTCAGCTTTTCATATGGTTTAGTTTCTCTCTTCAGCCAAATCTCTTTATGAACTTATTTCTCAGCCAGGCTCTTCCTTAGTATGGGAATTAACATAAATCTTGCCTCCCTGGCCATTCGCTGATCTTATTTGCATGTAAGTCCATACAGTGTGTGTATATTTACTGTTATGGCTTCTCCTCTTTCTAGAGTGGAAGTGTTACAGCCAGGATTTACCTGAGTTGTTCATTGTTCTATTTCTGAGTGTTGGATATTCAATTCAACATTTGCAGCAATGTTCAACCAGGTCTTTTTTGGCAAGGTTGTCAATGACCAAAGTTAGGTTAAAATTCATCCTTGGAGAGAGTGTTGCAATGCCAGACCACCAAAGGTGGTTTAATTTAAAAAGGACATGTATTTCTCACAGTTCTGGACATGAGGGTGTGGAGGACAAGATGAAAGCTCCTAGTAGGTTTCCTTCATGATGGAAGAGCAATGAGTGAGCAAGAACAAGCAAACGAGAAAGGGCTGGAATCTATTTTTTTAAGATTTGAGAGAGAGAGAGAGAGAGAGAGAGAGAGAGAGAGAGAGAGAGAGAGAGGAGAGTATTCTGGTGTTAATGTAAGGGTGTCATCATGTGAGTGTGAAGATCAGATCACACCTGTAGGTGTCAGTCTTCATTTTCCATCTTGTTTGAGGCAAGGGTCCCCTTTTGTATTTCCTCTGTGAATCCCAGGCTAGCTGCCCAGGAGCTTCTTGGTCTTTACCTGCCTTTACCCCTCATCTTCTGCAGGAGCTCCATGTTTACAGATGCCTGTTCTACAGGTGTGGGCTTTATGTGGGTTTTGGGAATTCAGGCTCTCTTGATTGTACAGGAAGTATTTTTACCCACTGAGATTTATTTGCTGCATCTAAGGTGGTTTTTAACAAACACATTAGTATCATTAACCTACCCCACGATAATAACAATAACTTGTTCTGCTCTCTACTTGGGACCTATTCTCCTCTTAAAGGTTCCACTTCCAATGGCATTGCACTGGAGAATTTGTTTCAGACAGATGACCTTTGGAGACTACATTCAAACTATAGTAAGTGTAAGAGAGAAACCTTTTGAAAATAGTGCAACTGGAGGAAGACAATAAGGACAGAGCTATGGAGACTTTAGAGGTGTGTGGACAGAGCCCAGGCTGACTTGATGGACACACCTCTAAGTGGATAAGTTAGGGGGAGGTCCTGGAATAGAAGAGTAACTGCCCATTAGACTGAGACTAACTGGCTGAAATATCCCCATGATAGAGCAGGAAGAGAGAGAGCCCCTTCTGTCAATCCCAGGTCACATGAAACAAGCACTGCAGACTCCTGGTGTGCTGGACCATGGCAGGAGAAGGCTAGGATGAGAGCACTGGAGTATGAGAGCTGGAAGACTAGACTGCCAGCCCACAATGGGGAAATGTGGCAAGGAGAAAGCTCCTCTTACAGCATGACATTTTCATCCTAATTTGCAAAGCAAACTTGACTTTCATTTCTAAAGACCCCTCAACACTGAAGATGGCACAGGGTGGTCAGAGGTGTCCCCAAATGCAGCTCATGAATCTGCTTTTCATCCTCTCTTGGAGACTTCTTTAAAAGAGATCTGAAGTCCCACCCCAGAAACCCCAAAGGAAATGTTCTATCGTGTGGGACAAAGAGTAAATTAGATGAGGAGGTTTAGTTGGACCCCAGTGGAGTCAGTTGTGAGACTCCTTCCACAGGTGACTGAAGGATAGAAGTAGCTGGGAACAAGTAGATCCACTACAGCTGCAGGACGGAGCTGCTGGGTAACTGGATTTATGGTCCTGGAACAAGGAGGATGTTCCTCTAGCACTTAGTGCTGTGTTTAAAGACAAGAAAGCTTGTTTGCTTTCTCTATTCTGTTAAAAGTTTAGTGTGCACTTTGTTCTTTTAATGAAGCAAAAGGCCAAGAACATCCTTCTCCTTTCTTTAGTATTTATGACCATAAGGGATCTCTCAGACAGCTCATTTAGGTCTAGAAGAAACACAGACTCTTCTTCCGCCTAACTTAATAGCAATGGATATGGGCTTAAATCCTTGTCCTGTGGTCTGGTGTGAGCCTAGACTTTGAAACAATGAGATGGGAGACAAGGTCACAGTACTAAGAGGTCTGAGCTCACATAGGGGAATTCTCTATTATCCAAAGGAAAACAAAGTCACTGGAACCTGAGTTACTTCCTTGATTGTTGCTTCTGAGTGTATCTCAAAGATGATAAATAGAAACAAAGGAGCATCACAAAAATAATTTAAATTTTTTTCAATCTGTGACTTTTTGCAATTGATGTTGTGTATGTGAATTTCTTTATTTCATAGAAGATGTTAAGGCAATATATGGACAAACACAGAAAAATGTTTAACATCATCAGTGACTATATGGATATGAAAGTGCCGTTATACATAACTTTGCACCATTTAGAACAGGTGAGGTAGATAAGACAGTAGCAAACATTATCAGAATTCATAGGTATTAAACTCATTTTAAGTTTGGTGATAGGAAAATAACATGTTTGGAAATAATTTGTCAGTTACTCACAGTGTTAGAAGGAGTTATCATGTGATCTACTGATTTTACTACTAAGTATATGCCAAAGAGAAACAAAGTATCCATCTCTTTATAGCTATGTACATGAGTGATTTATAGCAGCATTTGCAATAATGCTGTGAAGTTGAAGCCCACTGTCAGCTGATTAGGAGATAAACAGAAAGTGGTATGTCTTTTCAGTGCTATATTACCCTGAAATGAGAAGGACAAAAGCACCAGCAAATGTATGATTGGATGAATATTGAATACTCACATATTACCGAATATGTGAGTATTGGGCAATGTTTTTTACTACTAATGGTAGTAAATACTATCTAGAATATAAAAATCTACGTCTAGTCTAGAAGAAGTCTATTTGTGGTTGAGAAGGACGATGTAATTGGGAAATCAAGGGGAAACTGGATGTGACTATAGGTGCTAATGAGCCCAAGGTTTCCTTTTGGGTGATAAAATATGTGAAATTTCTATGATAATGACAGCTGTACATATCTGTGAATAAGATAGCTCAAAATAAGATCTTGACAAAAGGAAGAAGATGGAAAAGGCAGGACTTTCCATGTCTTGCCCATGTCCTAATACCCTGCACATGAGAGAGGTTATTCAGAGCAATGGCAACTAGATCCTAAAACTACCAGATGGAAAATGGCTAAGTCATTTTCTATTAATGATAAACACATGGTTAAGGTTTTAAGTTTGGAACTCTAAGCTCAACACAAGACAATGTTTTAATTTTTCTTCCTGTTTTCTTTGATTTTTTCTTTGTTGGTTGATAGTAAGATAAATGCCATCTGTCCTATAGATGGCAAACATTGATGCTTACAATTCTTAAACCAGACTAAAAGAGTAAAGAGGATAAGGCTAGATTCATTAACCACCTGGTTTGGGTAACTGATGCCCTCTTTATTTGTTGTCTAAAACATTAATTAGGTCTAACCAATTGTGGGACTTTGCCCGTCTAATGTAGGAAGGGCAAAGACAGTTTTACAGTATTTGTAGTACATCTGGGGTCTAGATTCCTGTAAAGAAGATGACTCATTGCATATGTTTCATTGAAGAAGTTGCATAATAATAACAACTCAGGAATGGTAATTACAAACATTTAAGCCACTATCCACTCTCTGGATTACCTTATAATTCACTGCTTTGATAAAGGGACCCAGCACCCACCCAAAGGGCATGATACCTATGGCTAGAGAAGTCCTAGACCTTAGGGAGAGCCTATATTGATGTGCTTTTCTAAGTGCCATGATGTTAAACTGCCTTCTAAATAGCTATGTTAATTTGTATCCATAGGTATGTACTTCTCATTCAGAGAAGCTTCTTATTGCATGAGTAATAGTTGCACAGAAGTGTAGTGCTGTTCAAAGTGCTGAGAACAGGTGACTGAGTGGTCAGCATAGGTAAAACTTCTGCATCAACCCTGCCCTCAAGGCTCAGGAACATAGAAGAAGAGAAGACAGAAAGAATGTAAGAGGTGGAGAATAGGGACACATGCTGTGAAATGCTGCCCTCACAGCTATTGCATAATTGAACTCACAGCAGTGGTGAGTTCAAGTTCTTAAACAAGACTTCCACAAGATGAGGCCAGTTGGAAACTCCAGCTTAGAGGTATTGGGGAATACTACGGGAAACAACAGAAATAGAATTGTTTCTTGTTTGTAATTTTGATTGACCAGGAAGAGACAGATCTGGAAATAATAGAAACTGCAGAAAGGGTGGCCAGGTTATCGCTGAATAATTCTGTAAAGAAATAAATGCTACACACCAGACATACCTGGGATTTGGGAGATCAAATCAGATCAGAAACATTTGGAAAAGGTTAGGTAACATCCAGAAGCTCTAACTGAATAATGATGATTTCTACATTGGCACATTTTTTTAAACCAGGAAATTTAAAGTATGTGTGTGTGTGTGTGTGTGTGTGTGTGTGTGTGTGTGTGTGTGTGTGTGAGAGAGAGAGAGAGAGAGAGAGACAGAGACAGAGAGACAGAGACAGAGACAGAGAGACACAGAGAGAGACTGAGAGACAGAGAGACAGAGAGAGGGAGAGGGAGAGGGAGGGAAGGAGGGAGGGAGGAAGGGAGGAAGGGAGGGAAAGAGGGAGAGAAGAGAGCAAGATAGAACCTTTAAAATGCAGCATTCTTCAAGGAGTGCTCTTTTGGAACAAGACTCATATTAAAAGTGGAAAAAGTTCCCCAAGTTGAGCATGCAAAACTCTGGCATGACCTTTGACAATGCCACATAACACAGCAGCAGGATGGAGGGGAAAACATCTCCTGTTCCCACATGAGAAAAAAATGGTGACAAGATACTATGGAAATAAGAACTGCATTTCATCCGGTGGCTGAGGAGCCAGAAGGCATGGTAGAGAGGCCATCCTGGGCATAGCGGAGGTTTAAGACATGGGCAAACAAGTAAGTGAGGGGAGTGTTTTTGTCAACTGAGAGCTCAACATGAGGCAACAGCACAATAGGGTAACCACATAATGAGTGAGTTTGGAAAATAGTAAAATCAGGGCTTTGTCATAGAGGGCTTGAAAGAGGAGGACAGGCAGGCCAGCCATCAGTGCTAGCTAGACCATATCTGGGTATTGTGTTCCATCTGTGATTCATGCTTAGAGAAACTGGAACACTTTGTTTTGCCTGAGAGTATTGACTGAAGTTGGACCAAATGATCTCGATCCTTCCTTAATGCTGAGGTGGAGTAGCTCCTGATGCCCTCATATGTCCCACCTGTGCATCTGTTGTTCCACTACCCTTCCACAGACTGGCATAGAGATGAATAGAAGTATTCTAAGATTTCAGTGAGAATTAAATGAGATGATGTTGATTTGGAGTTTAACCCAATATAAACCCAATATAGTGGATAACTTTTGGAAATAAACAGAGAGAAAGATATGTTTTGGAAAGTGTGCCCCAAGCTAGTCTACTAATACCTAACATGCTTAACTCTTCTAGAATTAGTCATATACAGTGGGTAAAAAGGTCCAGAATGAAACTGGTAAGTGGTGGGTTCTTGTGGATTATTTTAAGATGTGTTACATTTGCTTATGCTGTGGAACATTTATTTTAATAATGCAAAGATATGTTGTATTCTTTTATGTTGCATTTGTTTAACCCTGTGAAGCTGTGTTACTTTGCTTGTCTAAAACACCTGATTGGTCTAATGAAGAACTGAATGGCCAATACCAAGGCAAGAGAAAGGATAGGCCAGACTGGGGGCAGAGAGAATAAAAAGGAGAAAAGTTCGGGGATTTAGAGAAGGAGGGGAGGAAGCCAGAGGCCACCCACCCAGCCAGACATGGAATAAGAAGGAAAGAAAAGATATACAGAAACAGAGCAAGAGAAAAGCCCAGAGGAAAAAGGTAGACAGGCTAATATGAGTTAAGAAAAGTTGGCAAGAAACAAGCCAAGCCAAGGCCATAAATAAGAGTAAGACTCTGTGCAATTTATTTGGGATCTGGGTGGAGGACCCCTCAAAGAACCAAAAGAACAAAAAGTAAAAATCAACAAGCAACAGTGGGTCATGAGTATACTTTGCTGCTTACTAAGACATTTTATTCACCAGGTCTACATTAACTTCTCTAAAGCTTTGGTCCATACATCTTTCTCCACTACATACCTTGCAAAATTAGAGACAGTAAGACATTTTTAGCTAGTGGCCACCTCAGACTTGGTATTGATATTTAGTAAACCCATTTGACTTATATTTTCAGCATTATCAAGATTTGCAAAGGCAGAGATGGGGCCATATATAGGTCAATACTATTCAGTGGAAGGACTTTACACTGAAGTTTAGCAGCTTAACTGAGCAAGATGATTAGTAAATTGGACAGCCACATGAACCAGTAAGAGTTCAAAGGATGCCACCTACCATATTAACAAGTTTTATTCAGAGCCAGAGAAAAGAATGTCACTTATAAAATCTGATGTGAAGTAGAGACTGTCAATTGTCCAGAGCTCCTGTCTATCTTATTTGAACCTGTTCTGCACAGCTGGGCTCTTTAGCTCCTGTTTAGCAGAGTAGGCTACAGTCTGTTACCCAGGCTTGTAGCTTCAGGGCATGCTGCCAGAGTTTGTCAGATGAAAGTCTGGATGGACTCTAGCCACCTCGACAAACCATTTGTTGTTCACTCAGAAGAGGAACAAACGAAGGACCTGGTGAGTTCAAGCTTGTCATTATGATACTAGTATGAGCCTTTGGCTAAGGTTGAAGAAGAATTGGGGCAGAGGACAAAAGGTATGTGCAACTCAGCAGTCCTGGTTAAGGTGTGGTCTGGGTGATTCTCCTCTGGTTCTGTAAGGCATCCTGAAGAAGTCCTCTTCCTTGAGGAGATTAATCTCATTTGACCAAGATGCTCACATCTTCTACAGTGAACACTTCCTTTCATAGACAATTGTCCTCATATGGGACGTGTTCTGTTTTGAGGGAAGAGCACAAGTGCTTTGAGTGTTTCAAGAGGAAAGATGAAGAGCAAGGTCTTATCTCTCTGTGTCTTCAGCCAATGCCAAGGAGGCAGAGAGGAAGTGAAAGCAGAGCTGCCAGGCTTTGCTTCTGCTTTCAGTCCTCTTGTGGCTTGAGTGAACTGCCCAGGCAATTGAACAGTGTCAGCACCTAAGTGCATGTTTCATGTATGGAAAAAAATATTGACGAATGTACCATATAACACACTGGGATTGCTCTACACCAGACTTCCTACTTCAACAGTTCTGACCAGAGTGCTAAAATGTCAAGGACTTTCCAGACTTCTAATTGGCTGGCAAGTTATGGGTTTACTGTGTTAGGCTGTGGATGTTCTTTCTTTACATGCTCTAGGAGGGGCTGAGCATGGGCCACCCTAGACAGCACTGTTTTGGTTGACCACAAGACATCTTCTGGCTCAAGAACTGATGGAGAAGTGGTGCTTTACTGAACTGAGTGTAAATGCATTAAAAACACATGGGTTTAATGCTCCTTGAAACTAACAGGTTTAAGAAAAATGGAGAAGAAAGCAAATATTTTGGCAGAACTTATTATTTGAACCCCTAATATTTGAAATCTGTTCAGGCAATCTTGTTCAATTCAGAGTGCCATTTATCTCTTCCATGGTGATGGAGATTATACATACAAACAGGAGATTCAGCATCTTTATGTATCTGTGGCATTCCAGAAAGGCATAGACAAACAGCAAGGATTTAAGGAAACCGTTTTTGAAATCCTCAAGTAGTGGAGGTTTTGATTCATTTATTTTTACTTTTGTGGTGCTGGGGTCTAACCAGGGCCTCATGCTTGGCCACAAATCTATACCTCTAGCCCCAAAGGACATTTTACTTTTCTGATAACTCTCAGGGATTAAACCCATGACCTCCCACAAGTGAAGCTATATCCCTAGTTCACTCTTTAAATTTGAGACAAGGTCTTCTTAAGTTCTCTGGGCTGGCCCTGAACCCGTCTTGTAGCCCAGGCACATCTTGGACCTGCTGTCCTTGCTCTTCAGTCTCTGAAGCAACTGGATTAGAGGCTTTGTTCCTGAAGGTTCTGCCTAAAGCCTTTGTCTTTTGGAGAGAAAAGGAAGTGATAATTAGGTGTGGCTTAAATGATAGACAATGATGTTGTTGTTGTTGCTGCTGCTGCTTGTAGTGGTGTATGTGTGTGTGTGTGTGTGTGTGTGTGTGTGTGTGTGTGTGTAGGTACCAGGGGTTAATCTCAGGGGTTCCTGTTCTTTAGAAGGATGGTCCATCTTACCTTTTGAGAGACTACACTTAAGAGGTAAACTAGAATGGCTGACTAGCAAATCCCAGGGATTCACCTATTTGTCTTCTGCCCTGGGATTACAAACACATGGCATCACACCCAAATTTTCTTCATGAGTTCTGGGATTAAATTCAGGTCCCATACTCATTGGGCAGGTACCTTCACTAATTGTGCTGTCTTCCCAGCCTCAAGCTCCTTACTTTTTAATTTAATAATGAGATTCATGGTTGGGGCTCAAAAACTCAGAACCTATAATAATTTAAAAGATGAACTACAATGAAAAAAATAATAATCAATTTTCTAATCCCAGAACTATATGCAATAGGTCTGCCAGGTTGCTAGTTAGATATGAGCAGTCTTGGAAGCAACTGAGGTTTACCTCTCCCTCAAAATGACCAGCTTGTGAAGTGAAGATCCAAAATGGGAGGTCTCTGGTTACTGTTCAGAAGAAATGGGATCTGCTGCATCTCCATTCCTAAGTATGGACATGGAGTTATGAACTGCTTAAAGGGTCATTACAGAAAGGTATATGAACTGTGTAAGATTTCTATCCATCTAGGAGCTTTCTAGTAAGTATAAGAACATGCTCTGTCCTTTCTCTGAAAACTAAACCCAAGTGTCTTTCAATCAACTAGGCAGGAAATTGTCTTCTCTGGGTACTTTCAACAGGTAGTCATCATTCCCTTTCACCCACTGAGAAGGTTTCACTTTATTCTGTAATAAACTGTCTATGCCTCACATGACTGTGTGTATCTCACCTGAGAACATAAGGAATAGGAAGCAGAGACAAGTCCAGAGTGATACCCAACCACAGGTCTAGACTAGAAAGTGACATTGTTTGAATGGCTTGGTACTGAGGCCGGTGAATAGATGCATCCACTCTAAGCCCCACCCAGGCCTTCATGCTGACAACCAGGCTGAGAAACTGAGCCCCTACAATGAATCCGGTGTCCACTAGCTACTAAAGGTCCTCACCCCTGCTTCTACAGCAGCTTGAGGTTTGGAAACTCTGTGACATTCTGAGCCTAGTCATCATGAAGATCCTCAGCTGCCCTCAACCTGCCCCATAATTGTTTCTCCACCTCCCTGGGAACTGATTTCCCAACAGGCTGCACCAGCAGTCAGCTAGATGTGAGCTAATAAGTAAGGTGTTTGCTGACAAGGCCCTTGGCACTTTTCATTTTAATAGGGGACTGTTGCAAGTATTCAGACCCTAAGGAATGAAGTTATGACAGTAAAACACCAGGAAGCAGGATATTTAGAGCAGGGGGCTCTCGCCTTAGATGGCAACACCTGTTGGCTATGTTAGCCCATGCCTTTCTTCCACAAAATGGGACCTTTCTCTTTATTCTGTTGGAGCTTAAGGAAGATAGTAGCCCTACACAGCAGAATCCAGAACCCGGGGAATCCTGGCTGCTAGACTTGTTTAGCATGGTAGTGTCTGAAGGATTAGAGACTATCACATATCTAAAATGCTCTTCCACATGATGGCCCAGGTCCAGTTACATGCAGTGCCTGACCCTAGGATCTCCTTGTTGACCAGAAGAGGCAGATATATCTCACTGATAGGGGTAGGGATAAAAGCAAGAAGCAAATGGATACATTTGTAGTTTCTCATAACATCAGAATTTATTGACCAAAAAAGTTCATAAGCCACCTTACTATCATTGGCTGCAGTTTTCTGAGTAGTTCCAATTCCCCTTGATAGTTAATCACTGGAAAAACAAGTTCTTTTATCCCAGTCTTAACTACTGTTAACTCTTACACATTGCACATTGGGTAGTAATATATATCGTGTGTGTGTGTGTGTGTGTGTGTGTGTGTGTGTGTACTTAACAGAATGGTCAGAGGTTAAAGAGACCATGGCCAAGTTAAGGAGTCCAAAGAAGACTGAGTGAAGGCAGAAAGTGATAGAAACACAAAAGAAACCTCTGCTAGAGTTGGACAGCAAACTGTTTTAGAACTGCAGAACCAAGTTGCCAGGTTCGTTGAGCCTCACTGCCAAATTGAGCTACTCAGGTGAGGTGTGGAGCTATGGGGGCCAGAGAGTAAAATGCTCAATGGAGGCAGCATCAGTAGTAGGACAAACAGCTGAGGACACCTAGAAATTCAGGAGTTCTCTGCTTGCTAGTCCCTTGACAATCACCAGGAAGTCAGATGACAGGTCAGTGAGGGCTATCATTACCCAGCATTTGGTACCCTCCTCTTTTTAGAGTCCACATAAGGTTTCTCTTCAGTCTGGTGTGTGCCTGGTTTTCTTGATATATTGCTTGTGTGGTTCTAATTTACTTTGGTAAGTGGGAAGGTTTCACACCTTTGCTTTTAGAAATGAATTATTATCAGCCTGAGCCTCTTATGTGGTGCTGGGCAGTGTTGTTCATATGCACTGCAAGGTGCAGACTCACCCTCCATCCTCAAAATGGAGTGAAAGGACCCTCATAAAGCAGAAGGGACAATGTGATACAAAGCAAGCAAACAAGCAATCAATCAAACAGAACACTGCTTTCTACAACATGGAATAACCTAGAGTGGAACTCAGCCTAGTTGCAACAGTTGCAGAGATTTCATTTGCCTCCCACATCAAACTGCTCTCTGTACAGTGCCAACTTCTTCTTTTTCCTTGCATGCCATGGCCTCCTCATCAGAACATATATTTGGGGTCCAAAGCAACTCTATTTTAATATGAAAATTCCAGAGGATTGTGAAAACTAAAACACAAAAAGAATATCATTAATAATAAAACAATCTTAAGCACTATTTTGTGTTCAGCTAAATTTTAATATAGGCAAGGTTCTGCTTCTAATAAGTGAATGATTGTAGCAGCATCTTGTTTTGCCAGTGAGCTTTCAGTGGTAGCCCAATCTTAGGGGCATGGCTTCAGGTGTGCAAAAGTGACCCCTTATAAAGAAGAGGAGGGGCTGGCTCCCTCTCTTGGGTTGGGGTTGGAGCATTCGGAAGGGTAGAGACCGCATCTTTAGGTGCAGAGAGATAATGGTGGTTGTTTACTGTCATTGTGTGACTACTCCCCTAATAAATACCTGCTAATCAATTATCTGGGTTAACTTGTCTTCAAATAATCATATATGTGCATACACACATACACATATGTGCTTCTCATATTTATGGTATTATAAGAATTTTCCTATGTTGTTAGATGATTTTTAAAAAGGCACATCCCATATTACAAAAGGTAATAATAAAATGCAATCCTTTGATATATCTGGTTTCCATCAAAACAATCTCTTCATTTTTCTTATTAAACTCTTAGGTTCATGGGGAAGAAAAATGTAAAATTATAAGAATCTTCAGTATGGGTGCTTGGGCTGGGCAATCTATAATATTTTAGCATAATATATGCTAAAGAAGAAGGTTTGGGTGTTTTTTTTAAGTGACATTAGTTTTGTAATTCAAGCACGACCACTCCACACCCAGCCAGTCTTTTGTGACCTATTGCCAGGTAGAGTTTTAGAAATCTTAAAGGTAATTGAAGTTAGGGTTCTGTATTGTATAATGGGAAAACTAACAAATCGTTATTTCTCAGAAAACGTTTATCCTTTTCCCCTTGGATGTGTCAGAATGTTCAGAAACAATGAGGAAACACAATTTGTGGGTGCACAACCATGTATTTGCTTCAAGATTTTTTCCTCCTTAGCTTAACACATCCAGCCAACATGTGTCTTAGGATAATTTCCTTTCTTAGGGGAAATTCCCATTTCTGGACACATAATTTTCTTCTGGAAGTGAAGCTTCTTGGTTTTCTCAAACAGCATGGCTGTGGGAAATCCCTCCAATAAGACAAAGATCTGTATTCTAAAAGCATTAGAGAAGCCCCCTTGGTGTCTACGGAAAGAATCACATGGGAGCTGGTTCTAATTCTCCAGACCTATTCTGAAACTCACGAGTTCTAGGTGCATTCAAGCATTCTCATTTATAACAGGTACCACAGAGGAACCTAACGCACAAAGGCCATCTTTTTTTTTTTTTTTTTTTTTTTTAGAAATACTGCCATATTATGTCAGTGTTCTACAACTGTAACAAACTGCCCAAGATAAATAGTTTAAAAAGACATTCTTTAATGTCTATGTTAGCTCATGGAGTCAGAGTTTTCAGTCCTCAGTCATTTGACTTCATCACTCTGGAACTTCTGGTGAGGGGAACACCATGGTGGGGAGAAAGTGTAGGGAGGTTAAGTGCTCACTAACCTCATGGAGGCTGAGAAGAAAAAGGAGGAGTGGTAGATGTCTGGATATTCTCTTCAACACCATGCTTCCTGTGGCCTGACTTTCTTCTACTAGGCCCCGCCCCTAAAAGGCTCTTGCACACAATACTGAACTGGACTGTGGACTAAGCTTTTAATACTGGGCCGATTCCAACTGCAGTGCCTATTAAATAGAGGCCCAACACCTCAGCATGAGATCCAAGTCCCTCCTTTCTGCACCATTGGTTGCATTCATAGCAACTCTGACAGCTGCATCCTACACACCATGGGCTAGACACAGCAGTAGACCTTTCTTTCATAGAACATTATGTAAATATCAGTTCTTACATTTCTCTATTATTGTCCATCAGAATCACTGGAGCTTAGGCTCCTGTGTGGGGGTCAATGGAGACAAAGGATTTAGTTGGACTCCAGAATCTGGGTCATACAGCTATGGTGAGGGTAAGTTCTATAACATACGGTTCTTATCACAGCTCTTCATTTCTGGAAAATTACTAAGTTAGGATTAAAAAATATCAAAATAAAAATAATTAAGTTTGACCTTCACAGGACTGCATGCAATTCCACTTAGAAAGCTTCATAAAATCTGGAGGGCGGGGGAATACATTTTGAAGGAAAACTAGCCCCAGGTCATGCTTGAAACCTCAGAAGGCAGCTAGCAGCTTTGCCAATGACAGCTGTAAGTAATGGTGTGGTAGGAGTTTTTATTTTCCATTTTCTAAATGAGCTTAAAATTAAAACCTAGCAGATATGTTGGCTTATGTTCCTAACAGACATCCTAAACACTTAATACTTGTGCTTATCTTTGTCAATATGAAAGGTAAGATTTCAATTCATGGGGAGAAGAGATAGGACTGGGGTAAGGCTTGGTCACCTCAGCTGTAGGTTTTTATTTCCAAAGTTTCTGTTCTTTTTTTCCATATTGCATGTTAGAAAGAAAAAAATTACTTACCAAATCTGGAAATCCATTCACACTTGAAGGTTGTCCTGTATTTCTGAATAATTCAGCCAAGATCACACTGAGCCTGATCATCCTTTCACTAAACCACACATGAGGACAAGGCCCCGCAGTCAGTGGCCACTTTGAAGAATGAGTGTCCTTAGTCAATTGAAGCCACATTCCAAGCCATGGGATATCAGAATCCAACCTCTTCCTACATGGATTCTGAATTTCCCAGGATCTCGATAAGCCTCTGCCCTGTATTCTATGTAGGAAAGAGCAGAGGGAATGTCACCATACTTAAGGTCTAAAATCGGAGGCAATGTACAATGAGGTCAAAGATTGTCACTCACCTTGGCTTTGCTGTAGCACAGTAGACCACTGGATAACTTTAGCTATTAGTTTTGATGTTGTGATAAGAGATATACAACTTTTCTGCTTGTACCACATCTAGATGCACAGTGGAGTGGGCACTGAAGACATTTATACTGTGTGCAACCATTATCACCTAGAACATTTTCTTTATTCTTAATGCAAACATCTCCAGGATGGCCATTTGGAAGAGAGAAAGTGAGAGAATAATCAGCCTACATTCCATTTACTTATAGTGAACATTAAAGTACCTATGGCCATTCACAGAAGAGGGGCAGATCTTTGGCAGCTGGTTAAAAAGAAAAACAAGGAAAGAAAAGGAAAGAAAGAAAGAAAGAAAGGAAAAAAGAAAGGAAGGAAGGAAGGAAGAAAAAGGGAAGCCTAGTTTAAATTTCATTAAAAATGAATATATAAAGGATACTCTCAAAATAAAAAAACAAAAACAAAAACAAGCAAACAAAACCCCTTTAATTGGGATATGGTCACTGGCTATCTCCGGGGCTTGGAGAGTGCTACTGTTTAATAAGTGTTCTTGCTGCCATCTCTCTATCCTGCATGGTATCTTTCCCCATTGTATTCTGTGGGTGGCCACAGAATTGACTCCACTGACTTAAAGTCATAGGGTTTAAAACTACTCTTGCTCTTTCAAGATTAAATGACAGGGTTGCTGGCCTAAGGTGTGGCTACTGGAGGATGTTTGGACTAAGGCTTGGTCACTGGATGTACTGCCTAAACAACAGAATACATAGTTCAGGGTGTCATTACTTGAAGATTGGGGTATTGAAGAGATAATCACATCTGTTTGTTCCTTGTATCACTGGTAAGGAAGTCTTTTTGCCTTCCCCCTTTTTGTTTGTAATATATAAGAACTTTGAATAATAAACTTGGACAGTATTCCCTGGATGCCTTCCCAACCCAATTTTCTGTTTTTGTCTATTTCTTTCCTCAGTCCTCCTTTCAAGTATGGGAAGACTGGTCTGCTAGACCAAATAGTATTCTTTGAAGAACATTTAACTTGCCATAAAACATCTAGATGTGAAAGACATCCATGCTTTCCCAAATGCCTGTCAATGAATAACAATATGAGTTATTTCTTACCAAGACTTTATGTTCCTTACATTTAAACTTGATTATTTGTGATTCTCAGTAAGCATGCACGATGGCAAATGGATGTTAATTGTTTAGTTGGTTGGTGGTATAACTGTGACTCTCCAGAGCAATCCCTGTGAAACCTTTCTGCAGGTTTCTAAGAAAGCCTGGGCTTTTCAATTGGGTCTGAAGGAATTTGAAGGGAAACCACCTATTTTTGCCAGTGGTTTAGCTAGAATTAAAATGAATAACTTTCTGGCTTGCTGATTTTGTTGAAACTGAAATATTTCAGGGCTTCATGAGTCTTTCAGATTCTCAATTTAAAAAAAATGTAGTCTGTCCTCGAACCTATGACAATGGAACTCCATGCCTTGGGTGTTCTAACAGCTTCCGAGCTACCCCACCCAAGCTCAGCAGCTCAAGCAGTTAACTGCTTACTTCAAACTCTGGTAAAGTGTGTTGATCCTTGTGGTGCTATTGTGTGTTGGGTAAGCCTTGCTCCACATCAACCAGGCCATGTGTGTTGGGGTAGACTTTGTTCCACACCAACCAGGCCATGTGCATTGGGTAGGCCTTGCTCCACACTAACTAGGCTAGGCAATTGTTTGCCCCTCTGTTGTTTTCCTCTTAACCTTTGATTTGAACATTTTTAACTTTACATAAAAAATGAAGACCAGCACAACATTGAATATAATATGCCCTACATCTAGCTTGATGGGCATATATTAGCATATTCTATTATTTACTCATTTATTTGTGTGCTTTAGATGAGCCATTTATAGATACATTTCAGACACTGGCATTTCACCTCCATGTATCATAACCCACATCTCTTAAACATAAGGAGATAACAACATTCCCAAATTAATGATCTTTATTTCAAATGGCATCCCAGCTTTCTCTTTTGCTTGCTTCTGATATAGGATTCAATCAAAGACAATGCCTTAAACACTGAGTTTGGTTTAGTAGCTTCTGAGTTATTTTTCATGTAGACCCCATATCCCATTTATTAATATTGTATTGAGAGCTTATTTTATGGGTCTCTTTATCTAGAAATTATAATAGACATGTCATTATTATAGAATGTATTTTTAGAAACAAATATTTAAGGTTAATTCTACTTATTAGGTTAAATCTACTAGGATATCATTATTCGTAGTTGTTTTAGTAGGCAAGGATAAAATGTATGTTAATAATGGGACTAAATTATATTTGTAATTAAAGCTAATATTACAAGTTTTTTAAAATTTTTACTAATCTTATTTTTTGATCAAATCTTAAATTTAATTGCTTAGTATCTGTAAGAAAATTGGTATTTCATTTGGGAATTCTTTTATGAAATTTCATTTCTTTTTGTTCTTAGAAATTATCTCCTATAATTAGAAGGATTGTAGACATTAACTCAACTGGTTTTCCATTGCAGTTATGTGAATTTTTTAAGTGGGTTTTTCTGAGGCACAATTTACATGTGGTGAACAGCACTGCAAAGTTCCATGAGAATTGCATACATCTATATAGCCACTCTGCAATGATGCTATTGAGCACACCTAACACCTCACTGAGGTTTTTGTTCTTCCTTCTGTTCAGTTCCTCCTCGGATGCCCTAGACACTGCTAATTTGTTTTCCATCCCCTCTAAGTCAGGCTTCTTTCATTTAGAGCAGCCACATTCATACAGTGTGAGCGAATACATGACGTTATATAGAAGTAAGTGGTATTTTGTTAATGTACTGGAGGCTAGAATCCTACTCAGCAGGAAATGGCCTTGTGGGAGGTGTGGGACATGGGTGCTGTAGGAAAACATGTACAGAAGTTGTATCCATTTTGTGCATCAGACTGCTGTGACATGGCCACAAAATTTTGCATGCTTAAGGCTGCAGATCTGTCTGCTGGATGACTGTATTATCCAAACATCTTGGAAGGAGCTTGTGAAAAATATTAACAGAGAAGGCAGCCGGTGTCTTTAAATAGCCCTCCATTCCAGCTGTAGAACAACAGCTTTCCCCTGGAGAGTTCTAAAGACTGTAACTATTTTCCAGAAAGAAAAGCAAGCACTAGTATTCAGAAATGGGGACTGGGGACGGAGCAGTGCCTCATCTCCAAAAGAGGGTACCTGACTTTTAGACAGCTTCCTCCGAGTTTGGAGAAACTCATTATTGGCATGTTTATATGGTTGTATACGTAACAATATTTAGCCAATTAATTACCAGAGTGGCTCCTCCATATAGCTGAGAGCAAGGTCCTGGAAGATTGAGTTCATAAGGATGAGTGTGACATGGGCATAAGCAGAGACAAGCGGATATGAGATGCAAGGAACACAGCTAATTTCTGCATCTGAATGGCAGGATACTCAGATGAGAATGCATGAACTGCAGGTGAGTGTGAATACCAGACCTGGAGAAGAGGGGCAGAAAGTATAGAAGAATCTGAATAGGCATTTCAGAAGTTTTTGTGTTAGGAACTTAATCTCCAGTTCATATGCTAATAGGATTTGGGATAAATTGGAAGATACTTAGGGCTAGAAAGGGCATGAGCATACAGATGGCCCCCATGACAACAAGAATAGCATTATAAGAGGAAGAGACCTGAGCCACTGCTACCCTTATCGTGTTATGCTCTCCAGGGGAAGATATAGCAAGAGAACCTGAGCAGATGTCGAACACTTGCTGGCACTGTGTTCTGAGACTTTTCAGCTTCCAGACAAATACAACCTTCTTCTTCATACATTTACTGGTCTCAGACGTTTTGTGATAGCATCAAAGAGCAGACAAAAATACAGGAGTAAGGAGCACCCAAATATAAACTAATAGTAATTAACCAGAGCTTGTCCAGCCTGTCTATAGCCATAGAAGATTATGATCCCTTCATCAATCAGCTCCTAGGCTGCAGAGACAAATCTAGTTTTACTGGAATCTGAGGCTTGCATGATTTAAGGGGTTCTCTTTGATAAAAAGAATAAAACTATGATATGAAAGTGAATATTATTTTATAATTATAGCCAATCACAATATATTGCAAAAATTGAAAGTTGTAATGATCACATTACAATCTCTCTATAATTTTGCAATATTTGAATTAAATGCATGACTCATTTATATAATGTTGTTTCCTACATTCTTTTGCCTGCATATTAATGGGCTAAAGCTTCTAGAGCTTTGTGATGAGGTTTGCAAGTAAAAGGAAGTTTCAGGCAACATAAGGGATGCTGTCGTACTGGTCTGAGGCAGGTCTTAAAAACCCATAGTTTTATCTATTCATTAGAAGTAAAGTCTTTTTGATGACTCTAGCTCTTTCTTTTGGCTGCTACATTACCAGGCTAAAGAACCTAGCTAGCTGCATTGGAAACTAGTTTCAAATTACTTGCAGATGGCTGAAGGCAGATGAAAGCTGCCACAGTGCCACAGAGGTGTCCCTGGGTGTATTCTTGAGTCTCCAGACTAGAGGCCCATGTGCTGACACTTGGATGCGTGTTTTACAGTATCATTTGACAAGTGGGATTTACGTGTCAAAGTTTTAACTGTGGCCAAGAAAATGTCAGAATGAGGAGAGAGTCCGCATGAGAAAATGGGGAGGGGGCTGCATCTTTAACCCAGGAGTGGGTAATCTAGATGATGTCAAATCCTAACTGGACCAAATGCACAGGGAAATGAACATGGCTGCCAAAAACCTGAGCTGTCTTCAGCGTGTTTTTCTTCAATGCAGTTCCCACCTTTATCTGCAAGGAAACAATGTAATCAGAATGTGACTTTTCCCCCTGAACACACTAATAAAGAGAACTTCCTGGTGCAGGTCCATACCCTCTGGAGTTCCATTTAATTTGATGTGTTTATTATGCTGGGATCTGTACAGGGTCTCTAGGCTAATGTCACATTGTAGAAACGTTGATAGCAAGTACCAAAGGCAAGGTTCCCACTCATTCTTGGAATCCATGAATCACTCTGCTTACTACATATTCATAAGTCCTCCTAAACTTGGTTGCACTTCCCCGAAGATATTCAGCTTATGGTTATTTCCAATTACTCTCCTGCCTCCCGCCCCATCTTCCTCTCCCCAAATGTTATACTTGAAAACAGTAGAATAACTTAAATCCTAACTTTTCCTCTTTAGTTCTCAGTTGGATAAAGAGAGCATAGCGAGCAACTGGATGTTTAAGTTCTCTAAGCCCTATGTTACTGCTTTCCATATTAGGAGCATGTGTGCATGACTTCATGAACTACCCGATGACATGCAACTTTATTTTAGACTCAATAAAGAGAAGTAATGAGTTATATGAGGTTATTTCTGACATAAGGCAAAATAACTTTGAAAAGAATAGGTGTCATTCATATGGGCCCATCTGGCACAGAGACTGTCACCTACTAGCTCCAAACAAACTCAAGAACTCCATGGCTTACGCCAAATGAAATAAGGAGGTTAGGAATATGTTGTGGTCAAACTACAAGTTCCATATTCTTTCTGCTCTGTCCTTCTTCATGGAGTAAGGGTCTCAATGCCAGGACCTGATGGCTACAAGGGCATTTGCAGTCTGAGAGTGTCTCTCCAAGACATGTGAGGCACAAAGCAGCATAGTAGCTATCACACCAAAGTTTCAATTGCTGCAGTGAAATGCTGGGATTTAGCAAAAACACGGAACATACTGGTTCTTCTCCTCGTGTCTGTGTTGTTAATGACAACCTTGAGGATATCAGTAAACACTAAAATGAAAAGTTGTGTTTATGTGGGAAGGCCAGAAACTGAGATTTCCTGGGAGAATTCCATCCTTTCATACCTTTTGGCTTTCCTGTATGAAACAGAGAATATGTTTTCTACCAAATCTAGGCCATCAAAGTGTCCAATGTTCTGATCTGTGGATGACTAAGTAATTTCTCCCAGTGGAGATAGTGTTTATGGGGGGAAATATCATTGGTACATTTGCTGCTTAGTTAAATTCTGGGATGAATGCCTGGAACTCAGGGGTATCAAAACTACTTTATGAAGTGGTCCAAAGATGACTTGCTGATTTAGAAATGGGAAATAAAAAGATTGGGATTTTGGAAAAGTCCCACTTCAAATGATGTCAGTATTTAACTATGTACTGTTAACTGCTGGGAATTGACTTCTCCTTACTGGTAGGATAAGCCCAAACTACCTAATAGGCCATAAAAGCACATCCACCAACATTAGACTTCCCTGAATTCTGTTAAGGTGATCTGTTACTAAAGCATTAATTTTATTGGCTTATAAGAACCTCTTCATGCAAATGTGTGTGCTTGTGTCTGTATATATATATATATATATATATATATATATATATATATGAGTATGTGGGAAATATGAGTATGAGAAAGTGAGTTCTAAACATTCATTTACTGGATCAATGTAGAAAGGGACAGGAAAAGGCCGACCTCTTCTTGCGGTGACTATTTTTGAAATGATTACTTACTGTTTCCATTCATTTCATGTAAAAAAGAAAAAAGCTCGGGAGAGATGTATAGATAGACATCTAAACCTCTCCATGGGTCAAAGAGGGAAAGAGTGGGCCAAGATATCATCATCTGACCATGGGAGGTTAGAATTGTGCTTACAACACTGCACCTTCATTTATAGAGCATTCTAGGAAATGGGCTCATTTATGAAAGTTGTGAGTCAAATGGAGGAGGCAATTTCAAACTCCTGATTTGCTGATATGTGGTAAACAGGGAGAACATTAAGAATAAAAGATTGTTGGGCTGTACCAAGGACCTATATGAGAACAGAAATTATAATTTTGTGCCAGCAACCAAGTATGACAATTCAGTATTTTGTTCTGTTTTTTATAATTGAAAATAGATTCTTCTCTCATACAATACAGTTTCCCCTCCTTCCACGCCTCCCAGCTCCTTTCTAACTCCCTTCTCCCCCTAGATACACCTCTCCCATTTCCCTTCAGAAAAAAAGTAAGTCTCCAAGAAACAACAACAACAAAATACAACAAAAAAGACACAGGCAAGCCCTCATATGAAGGCTGGGGAAGGCAACTCAGCAGGAGTGAAAGAGACCTAAGAGCAGGTCAAATACTGTTAGGGGTCTCACTAAAACACCAAGTTCACAGCCATACATATACACAGAGGGCCTAGTGCAAACATATGCAGGCCCCATGCTTGCTGCTTCAGTCTCTGTGAGCCCATTTGGGCCATGTTCTCCTGATGTCCTCTATCCCCTTTGACTCCTACTATCAGGATTCCAAGAGTTCAGAGGGGAGCCACCTAATAGAGACCGCCAAGTTAGTCTCTCTCCGGAAAATGTCTGGCTGTGAGTCTCTGCACCTTCTCCCATCTGAGCCTCTCTGATGACAACTGGACTAGGCACTGGTCAATGAGTATAGCAGAATATCATTAATTGCATAAAATCATAATTGATATCAAAGGATAATTTCATTGATGTTTTTTATTTTATATTTTGCCAGTCTTGTTTGGTTCTACCCTAGGTCTCTGAGCTACCTGGTCTCTGGTTCCTGGCCAGTCAGGCAGTGTCATTCATGGGCTCCTTCTCATGGTATGGACCTCATGCTAAACTGGATGTTGGTTGACCGCTCCCACAAGTTCTTTGCCACCATTGTCCCAGCACATCTTTAAAGGTTTTATGGCTTGATTGGTGTTCAGGTTTCTCTTTGAGTACCCTGCAGAGTACCTTCCTGCACCCAAGGGTTGAAGGTTCCATGCAGGCACCATCTGTACCTCTCCACATTCAGAGAGCCATGTGGATGTTGTTCTTGGCAATGTGGTCCCACTGTCAGTTTTCAGAGAGTGACTCTCTGTCTTGGCATCAGCCTGGGATGTTTAGTGGTCTCCAAAGGACCCCTTGGGCCAACAACTTGACAGAAGGGTACAGGTTGAATACAGCTGTATTGGGGCACTTGGGGAGCAGAATGGAAACCTAGCAGAGTGCAGCAGAATCTTTCTAGAACCTAGGAGAGTTACCCTAGTGAGGATCCTTCCTAATGGAGAGGATATAGAGTCTGAACTGGATATCTTTTTGTAGACAGCTCTGTATTTTCTTCAGCTGAGCCCAGCATCAGGATCAGGGTGTAATGAGTAGGGCACAGTATGGATCACAGGGTTGGGAACTCAAAGGTGCTGGCAGGAACAAGGCTGAAATGACTATGTGGTTCCACCTGGAGGAGCAAATGGAAAAAAATGAGAAGTTTGGGAGACAGGTGGGTCTGGGGATATCCTAGAACATTACACTTAGAGTCTAGAAAAGGATTAATGAGAAAGTACCTTCATGTGTCTATTAGGAGATGGGTTGGGAGGTAATTTGCATGAAAACACCATTGTTGTGAATGGTGTTAGTGCAATTGATGTGAATGGTGTTAGTGCCATTATACACAAAAACTAAGCAAGTGCAATAGCGTGAACCTATATTTCATAATTCAGGAGGCTGAAGCAGGGGAATCTCGAGTTCAAAGTCAGCCTAGCCTATGTAGCAAAATTACCTCAAGAAAGGAATAAAAAGAGAAAAAACCAAAGGCCAGGCTCAGAGAGATTTATACTTGTTTCTGTCACATGAGAATACAGCTAGCAGACATCATTTATGAACCAGAAAACTGCCCTGACCAGACATTGTGTTGGTGCCTAAAGTCTTTGCCCAAATTCCAGAACTGTGATAAACAGTTTCTGCTTTTCTTTATCTACCCATCACTAGCATTTCATTGCCATTGTCCTGTTGAGATGAGATAGAACACCTTCGGGCAGTGGCAACATCTGAATCATGCCTTCTGTGGACTTCTGTGGAGAAATGACAGAAATGGCCATGAGACTATGAAGCTGGGGAGATGCTGTAAACATGGGTGTCCCCTCACTTAGAATGCCAAGACGTCTGGCTGAAGATGCAGTTTGCATAGAAGCTAGACAACAAGCTCCTGGAAAGTTGCTGCCATTGTTGGTGTCTTCAGTATGTGTTGCCAAACCTTTGGTTGGCAGTGCTGGTAAGTGTTGTCCAGAGGCCCAGCAGAGAAGACTATCATGCTGGCCCTGAGCAAACACTGACAAACATCTGGGGACTACAGATCGCTGGAGAGCCTGCCCTTGCCCTTAGAACTGGAGCAGTGGAGTGTTACTGCGGCTCTGCCGTTGACTTATTCATGTAACTTTGGACTTTATAAAAGCCTCTCTGGGCCCCTTATCTGTGAAATGCGAAGCTTGGCTTATGTGGTTTCCCAGGAATTTTCTGGCTCTACCTCACATTCAGTTTCAGCAGAATGTTTGGTTCTAACCTTTCCCAGGCTGCTGTTGTTTAGCCTAATTGCTAGCCCTCCACAGACTCCATGCTGCCTGACCTCACCCTCAGATTACTCTTTCTCTCCACTTAGAGATAACAGCCTCAACCACCTCAGGATAATTCCCCCAGCTGCCAAAACTATTTGCAAAATGCAAACTCGTGGCTGCTGACTCACATGCCACAGGGAAGCATTGGCTTCCCATGTGTTGCCACTCACTACAGGAGGACCACATCTTTGGTGCAGAGCCAGGAAGCTGGCCCTTCAGATGTTTTGTATGAGTCAAAGGAGGAAGAGAGAAACAACATTAAAGCCACCACCACTGTCACTTCTAAAATGTGAGAAGTATACATGGCCCTTGAATTTGGGTAACTTAACACTTAAAATATATAAGCACACAAACGCTATCTTTTTTATCATTCTACAGAATAGATGTTAACAGATATTACCCAAGAGCACCCTCCCAAGTCCAACCAACAACACAGACCCAGAGGTCATGTATGAAAGTCTAATGTCAAAGGAATGAATGGGATGTGGACAGAAAGAGAATGGGGTGAAAAGACAGGCACTGTCAGCCTTGCACTGAGTGAGCTCCCTTTACTACAGAGCCAGGTGAGGAGGAAGCAAAGAAGACAGAGTGAGTAAGACAGGGGACTAGGTAAAGTCCCATGGAACTAGAGAAACTGCAGTTCTGGGGAAGAAGTGGCCTATGAAGAAAATGAAAGTGTTAATTATGAGTGGTTCAAGGGAGGAAACGGAGACTAGAAAGAAATTAGGAGGAAGAATAAAACTTGGTCTGTAGTTCAGCAAGAGGGAAAAATTCACTAGAAACATTAGAAGGGGGCACAGCCAATGAAGCTTGAAGCAACAGAAAGATGAGTTCACAGTGAGAGATGAAGGAATAAGAAGCATGTAAAAAGATTTTGAGGTTGAAACTAATACATCACATCTATTAAAGTGGATGCCACATTGCTTTGTATCATGTCAGTGTTATGCTTTAAATATTGAATGCATCAACATACTAGTGACCCTCTTCTGGAAAGGCTCTCTCTCTCTCTCTCTCTCTCTCTCTCTCTCTCTCTCTCTCTCTCTCTCTCTCTCTCTCTCTCTCTCTCTCTCTCTCTCATCCACCAAGATATGAGGTCTGGCAACAGGCTCTTGCCACCTTGAACTAGGTCCTACCTCCTCCGTTGTGATGGAATGTATCCTCTTAGGAAGTGAGCCAATGTAAATCCTTCATACTTTTAGGTATTTTGTCCCAGTGACATAAAATGTGAGTACTACAGTAGTATCACACATGGGCAAGTGTCTCAGCATGCCAAGCAGAAGTAGAGTAGAATACAGTGTGACTTAGAAAGTGCTGAAAACAGAAAAATGAGAGCAAGAAATATGTCTCAAGCTGGTATGAAAGACAATGCCTCACCTGACCAACAGGGAATACTCTTGAGAAAGCAAAAACTAACTGCAGCTAAGGTTGATTCCCACCTGTTATTACCAATGCATCCTTTTCTGTTAATAGCATATTCAAGTTCACTGACCCCAGCAAAGGCTTCCACACACACAGGGTCACTGCTCCATATGGTGGGAGTTGGAGAACCCAGAGCCATTCTGATGTGAAACTCAGCCATTGAGTGAGGCAGAAAACACTCCATAAGCCCTTGTGTTACCTACTTATTTCACCAACAGATAACGATCTGACTGACTGGAGACTTGTTTTCTGAGGCAAACACAGTCCCTTCCTCCCCTTGTTGACCCAGCCTCTGCATAGGTCACTGCTTCCTCTGCTGCCCTGCGTACATGTATGTGGCTGTAACCTTGTTTCTTGTATATCTGCTCACAGTGAGGGAGATTTCAAACTGTAAGCCACCACAGTCACCACTACCGATATTCTTGAAGAAAAACGTTCAATGACTCTGTGCTAATTTTCATTAATAACTGAAATATTTCACTAATACATAACTGGATAGAATAGATTGTTTTTTAGTGTGTTATAAATACCATTTAAAAATAGAAGTTACCACATTTACACAATGGAGTACTACTCAGCTGTAAAAAAAAAAAAATGACATCATGAAATTTGAAGGCAAATGGATGAAACCAGGAAAAAAAATCATGCTGAGGTAACCCAGACCCCAAAAGACAAATACAGTATTTACTCATCCTAAGTAAGTGCATTTTAGGTGTAAAGGATAAGCAGCCCCAGGGAGGCTAGGTAACAACGAGTGCCAAAAGATGGATACATTAAATTCCCTGGGAAGGGGAAATAGAAGAAATTTCCTAGTTAACCTGGGGCAATGTTGGGGGTGTGGAGATGGAAACATGAGGAATTGGGTTGGGTGGGTTGGAGGCAGGGTTTGGGGCAGGGTTGGGGAATAATGAAAGAGATGTCTTGATAGTGGGGGCCATTATGAGGTTACAGAGAAATCTGGTGCCAGGGAAACTCCCAGGAATCCACAAGATGAGATCAGCTAAGACTCCTCCTAGCAACAGTGAAGAGGGTATCCTGAACTGGTCAACTCCTGGAATCATATTGGTGACTACCCTAATTGTCTTCAGAGAGTCATCATCTAGTAACGGATAGAAGCAAATGCAGAAATCCACAGCCAAGCACTGGAGCACTAGGTTGAGCTCCAGAAATCCTGTTGAACAGAAACAGGAGTGATTGTATAAAGGGAAGGGGGGAGGCTGTCAAGGTCATGACATAGAAACCCACAGAGAAAGCTGACCTAAGCTAGACTCGGGACCAACAGCTATGGAGCCTGCATGGGATTGACCTAGGTCCTCTGCATGTGAGTGTCAGATGTGTAGCTTTGTCTGATTGTGGAAACACTAGCAGTGGGATCAGGACCTGTCCCTGGCAAGATAGAGAAATAAAGTTAAAAAAAAAAAAAAAGAAAACAGAAGTTACCTCATCATTCTTTTAGTGCCACTAATGTCATTAAAACAACTACCTTTAAAAATCAACTTTAAGTAAAATCTAATATTTTAAAATATACTCAAATTGTAGCAGGGTTACAGTGATTGTCACAGGGTCAAGCAATCTATATCTCCAATCCAGTTTGTCAGAAATTTGCCCTAGTTCCAAAGAAAACTGTCACTGTAGAGTCATTGCAAGAGATCGGTCATCTTGTCTTAAACCTTACTTACATCATGCAACTTTGTAAGCATTTTTTTAACAGCTTTCTTTTTATAGATTAAAAATAACTTTCATTTATTGCTTGAGAATTTCATACATGGATATAAGGTGTTCTGATCAAATCCAGTCTTAGCCCCTTCCCCTCCTGCTCTTCCAATTACTCTCACTTTCCCTTCCTGATTTGATGTACTCTTCCTTTTTTCCCTCACATTTTTAATCCACTGAGCCCACTGAGTGTTGCCAGCATGTGCATGGGTGTGGGGCCATCTTCTGTAGCATGGGCAAGCTATGAGGGCCCCCAGCCTAGAGGGAAAATGACTCTGCCTCCCCAGGTAGCCATCAGTTGCCAACAGCAAGTAGGTGGAACTTCATCAGGCCCTCTTCTATCCATGCTGCAGCTGGGGCTGCTTTGATCTCATCAGCACCACAGCGAATTTGTGTTCGAAACAGCCCTGTTATCCCTGGAAAACACTGGTTTGCTACAACCCTTGGCACTTAACAGCATTTTCATCTGCCTCTTCTGAAATAATCCCAGAGTCTTCAAAAGAGGGTGTGGGACAGAAGTCCTTCTTAGTGCTATACACCCCATGGTCTCCTTTTTTGCAGATTGACTGGTTATACTAATCTCAGGGTACAGAATAGATGTCACACTCAGTCATGCACACCCCACAGTCTGATTTTCTGTTCTTGACTGATTGTGCCCATTTGCCAGATGAGCTTCTCCCAAGTAGGTTGACACGAAACTAGTTTCCTTTGCTTAGCTTATGTATGTGACATTGTCGGTTAGGAAGAACATATTTCATTTTTTCTCCATGATGGAAATAAACTGCACTGTGTGTAATTACATTCTTAGTGGAGATTTTAATTCTTTCCAATTTTTGGCTACTGTGAGTGGTCCTAATATATGTTTTTGTATATGCCTTTTGGTGAAATGTGAACATTTGTGCTTAGTATACCCAGTAATAAAACTATTGGGTCATAAACAGTCACATGCATACTAGCTTTATTAGTTGATGCTAAGTATTTTTAAACCAAATTATGCTATTATTAGTAGTACATTAGAATTTCAGTTGTGTTACACCATGGCAGTCTCTGACCTTTCCACTTTGCCTATCCTAGCTAGTATAAAGTTTAGGCACTTTGATACTTTTTTATAATTATTCAAACAACTTATTTTACCATCTGTTTTAGTTTTTTCTTATTGATGTGTAGGTGCTCTTTATTATATATTCTTTTCAGAAGTCTGTCTAATATACATATTTCAAATATACCTTTCTCATTCATTCATTTTCATTTTGACTCTTCAAGTAGTAACGGCTAATATAAAAGTTCTCAGTTTTGATGTACACCTACCTGCAGTCATTTGTTTTTATGAGTAGTCCATTTTCTGTCATAGGTAAGATATTTTGACAATCAAACACTGTGAAATATTCCTACAAGTTTTCTTCTGAAGCTTGATTGCTTTAGCATTTATGTTTAGTCCACAATTACTCCTGTGCTACTGTGTTCAAGTTCATATGGTATGTGAGTTAAAGATAAGATTTACCTTTCCTATTACATATCAGAATGGCTCAGCAATGTTGAGTATGTTGGTCTTTATTTTCATAATGTTTCATGTCTAGCTTTCTTGTCAACTATATGACCTTACATGTGTGGGTACAGTTTTGGACACTGTCCTATTTATTTGATTATTGTGTGAATACAATAGCATTTCAACCACCAAAGACTTATAACATGGTTCTTTTAGTGTAAACTTTTCATATTTATCATTTGTTCTCAATATTTCTTTGATTACTCCTGTCCTTTTGTTTCCATATGAAATTTAGACTGTGCTTATTAACTCTCTCTCTCTCTCTCTCTCTCTCTCTCTCTCTCTCTCTCTCTCTCTCTCTCTCACACACACACACACACACACACACACACACAGACAAGTGCACATGCCCCTTTAGTGGGAATTTGATTGCATTATAAACTGACAAACACTGGGATGCATGTTGTGCATTTTGTAATGTCTTCATAATATATCTTCCAGCCTACCAGAACTAGCTGTTCATCATTTCCTTTGTTCAATTGTCCTCTATAATAACTTGAAGTGTTCAGTGTACAAGAAATCATATGAGCATATCCTCGAGAGTTATAAATGGTATCTAAATTTTAATGTCAAAATATAGGAAAACAATTTTAAATACTAGTTTTATATGCAGCTACTTTGTAAAAATTCTTTAAATGCTTTTGGATTGGGAAGAGGTTATCAGCATACAAACTTTGACATATTTTAATAATGTGTTCATTTCTCTCTTTCTACTTGCTGAGACTGTTTTTTCTTTGTTGAAATAGATAAGGTCTCAAATACAATAATGAATGAAAAGAGATAGTAATTTTTGATTTATCCCAAGCTCACCAAGATGGAGTTCTATATAGGGCAAGTAACTATTATAGCAGCTGTAGTTTCCATGTGCACTCTTTACCAGAGTAGTAAACTGACCCCATATCTCTTGCTTACTCAAAGTTTTAGTATAGTAAGTTAGCATTGTGTCTTCTTAAATTTTTGTAGTCACTGAGATGGATGGTTATGTAATTTCTTCCTGGTTCATTACATTGCTATTGTGTGTACAGAAGTGTATGATAGTTTCATTTACTTTTATGGGTGTTTAAATTTTATTTTCTTAAGAGACTGACTTATAATTTTTTCCTTTTATGAATTTTTCATATTTTGAAATTATTAATATCTTAAATAAATAATTGATCTTTATTCTGAAAAAGGTTTTATAAGATTTATGTCAATTCTGCTCCATCCTAGCACAAGGACACTTGCTCAACTATGTTCTTAATGGCTCTACTCATAATAGCCAGAGACTGAAAACAACCTAGATGTCCCTCAAACAAAGAATTGATAAAGAGAATGTGGTACATTTACATTATGGAGTATTACTCAGCTGTTAAAAAAAATGGCATCATGAAATTTGCAGGCAAATGGATGGAACTAGAAAAAAAATCACCGAGTGAGATAACCCAGGCCCAGAAAGACAAGCATGGTATGTACTCACTTATAAGTTGACATTAGCTGTAAAGTAAAGGGTAGCCATACTACATTACACAAACCTAGAGAGTCTAAGTAACAAGGAGAGCCCTGGGGGGAAGCATGGGTTTCCCTGGAAAGGGGAAACAGAATCAGTTTTGTGGGTGAACTGGTGGCAAGTGGGGATGGGAAACGGAGGGATCAGGTTGTAGGGGAAGGGGTGGAGGGAGAGAGTACAAAGAAACAATTGGAATTGGAGGGCATTGGGGAGCTGATGTGGAAACCCAGTGTAGTAGAAATTCCCAGGAATCTAAGAGGGTGACCCTAACCAGAACCCCTAGTAATGGAGGATATGGAGCCTGAACTGGCCATCTTCCTTAACCAGTCAAGACTTCCAGTGGTGGGACTGGGACACCAACCCAGCCACAAAATATTTGACCTATAATCTGTCCTGCCTACAGATGTGCTAGGACAATGTTGGCACAGAACTTGTGGGAGTAGCCAACCAATGACTGGTGCAATGTGAGGCCCATGCCAGGGGGCCAGTAGGGGGGAGCCCAGGCCAGACTCTGGCTGGATTACCAGGAACCGAAGTCTGGATTGCGCAGAGACCTAGGGGAGACTCAAACATAACTGGCCAAAGCAAACAAACAAACAAATAAAATCAACAAAATTATCCCTAATGATGCTCTGTAATATTCATAGATTGGCGCCTCATCCAGTTGCCATCCAAGAGGCTGCTTCCAGCAGCTAATAGGAGTAGATGCAGGAACTCACAGCCGAACATTAGGCAGAGAGAGAGAGAGAGAGAGAGAGAGAGAGAGAGAGAGAGAGAGAGAGAGAGAGAGAGGGAGGGAGGGAGGGAGGGAGGGAGGGAGGGAGGGAGAGAGAGACAGAGAGAGACAGAGAGAGACAGAGAGACAGACAGAGACAGACAGAGAAACAGAGAGCCCAGGTTGGATGTTTCCATTGGATCCCTCCTTTTGGAGCTCAGGGAACCCCATGGAAGAATTGTGGTAGCCAGAGGGAGTCAAAACATCTGGAGAAAATGTCCTGCAGAATCAACTTAGCAGGGCTCATGGGGGCTCACAGAGACTGAGCAGGAGTAGCAGAGCCTGTATGGGTCTGTGCTAGATCATCTGCACATGTGTTATGGTTTTGGCTTGGTGTTTTGGGAAAGCTCCTGAGAGTGGGAATGGAGTATCTCTGACATTTTTTATCTGCTCTTGGAACCCTTTTCCTCCTGCTTGGTTGCCTCATCTAGCCTTGTTGTAAGGGTTTGTGCCTGAGTCTTATTGTATCTTGTTGTGCCATATTTGGTTGTGTCCCTGGGAGGGCAGCTCTTCTCTGAAAAAGATAGATGGGGATTGGTCTGGGGGTGAAGGAGGTGTGGGGGGAAACTTGGGGAAGTGGAGGGAGGAGAAACTGTAGTCAGGATTTTTTTGTATGAAAGAAGAGTAAATTTTAAAAAGTTTTAAAATTTTGTGAAAGCCAATGAAAAACTCACTCTGCTACACACCTGTAATGCCTCCAATATATGCAAAGGTAATTGTATGTATAGCATGGTGGTGAGACCTGGCCAGGTAGTTTAGAGATGGGGACTTTGATTCTTGTCCTTGGTCACAACTAGAAATGCCCTTGGGTTTATCCTCACAAGAGGCCACAAATTCTAGAGTGTTAGGGGTGTTCCCTCCTGGTCTGATTTCTTGTTATAATTCCATTTGTTTGGCTTCTCATTTCATTCAGTTACCTGGAAGCTGGCCATGGGGCTGTGACTAGAACTATCCCAATGCTCAGGACAAAGTCACATGACCAGACTGTGATAACTGGACTGACCAGAATATCCTCCATGTCTCATCCAGAAAAGACTTATGGGTCCATAGATAACAGCACTCACTGGTAATCCATTTCTCAGAGCTTGGTTTTGGTAAACAAGAGTTCTGATGCTTCTTAAACTTGTACCTGTGAACCTATAACAAAATTCTCCCTAAATTCCCCCCAAAAGATGAATGTAATTTCTATGTGTTTTGGAGATTTATCTGTAAAACCAGGAGGAGTTGACAGCATCTATGCCAAAAGATTCTTAAATACAGATTGACCTCCTTAATGTATGTAAGAATACTCAGATATTTTCTAATGCCAATTTTGGTAACGTAGGGTTTTTCTTGGGCATTTATAAATTCATTTAAACTTTCAACTATCTTTGAGTAAAATTATTAACCATGTTCTCTTAGTATCTTTACTAATAGATTAATAGATTACTAATTAATTAGATTACTAATAGATTTAAGCACAGTTTCAGATTTACAGATTTAATTTTCCTTGTTATTAGGATTATACTTTAGTGTGGGTAATCTTGAAGCCAACCCAATGGGACATAGAGTCACTTTGACAACAACTTCAGGGCATGTCTGTGCAGGGAGTTTCTAGACTGGCCTCACTTAGGTGGGGAAATTTGCTCTAAGTCCGGGACAGTGCTGTTGCATGGAGTAGGGTCCTGTTTTGAATAAAAGGGAGAAGATGAAATGGACAGCAGTATTTATGTGTTTCTACTCCCTGACTGTGGATGCAGTATGACTAGCTGCTTCAAATTTCCACCACTACAACATCTCTGCCATGATAGACTGGCCAAAATAAGTTATTACAGTCAGGTCATAACAATGAAAAGGTAACGGATATATATATCAGACAGGGTTTATTAAATGCTGGGGTCAAACCCAGAGTGCTACATTTTGCCTGTTAGCCAGCATGGTATTCCATCAACCGAGCTACATTTCTAACCCATGCTCTAACCCATGTTACAACCAAGGAAACAACACTGATACTTTATTATCCATGGTAATTTGTTTTATTTTACATTTTATTTCTGTCCTGATATCTTATCTGGAGTATGGAATTGCATTTAGTTGCTATTATCTCTTTAGGTTTCTCTCAGTTGCAACAATCCACAGACTTTTCTGGCTTTATGATAATCCTAACCATTTTTAGTAATAATATTCAGACATTCTGGTCTCCTTGCTAACAATTTGTTATATTCTCATAGTTAGAGTGTGCTTATACCTTCTTCCATCTTGTAAGGTGGAAGTTTGAAGAATTGACCCTAGATCTATTCTAGCACATGCATTTAATAGTTTAATTCCCTTTTCTCCCCCTAACATTGGATGCACCCACAGATTTTGACTTTTTTCTATTTCTTTTTAATACAAAATACTTGAAATATGCTTTCTAAACTTCTTCAGCCTGTGTGTTATTCAGAAGTGCTGTTTAGTCTGCTTGAGGTTTCCAGACATCTAATTTAACTATCTTACGGTCTGAGATAGTACTTTGCATACTTGCCTTCTTTTGCTGAGGTGTGCTTTACATCCCAGAATGTGGTCTCTACTGGTGAACTTCCTGTGTGGGCCTATGGAAGAATGTGCATTCTGCTCATGTTGGATAAAGGATACTGTAAGTGTCCAATAAGTTTGGCTGCTGGTACTGTTAAACACAACTGGGTCCTGATAGCGTCACTGAAAGGGGCTGGCATTGTTTATCCCAAACTTGGGAGAAGGACCATAGACTCAAATCAACATGGGCAAATTAATTACAGCAAGTGCTTTTTATTCTCCACATGGCCTACCTCCCCCTAAGGTGGGGTTTGAGAGTTAGCATTGATTGTGAGGAATACAGATTTTTAAAGGTCAGGGGTAGGGGGTTCCTATAGATGGAAGTTTCTGTCCACCTAGTCACACAGCCGTTTAGTCCCAAATGAACACACAGAGGCTTATCTTAATTATAAACTATTTGGCTGGTGGCTCAGGCTTCTTATTGGCTAACATTTAATTATTAAACCATTTTTATTAAACTATGTATTGTCACAAGGCTGTGGCTTACCCATAATGCTCTGTCATGTTACTCTTTTGGCAGCTACATGGGGTCTCTCTGGAAACTCTCTTCATTTCTCTTCCCAGCATTTGCCAAGTCTGCTAGCCCCCCTATACGTCCTGCCTAGCTATGTCCTGCCTGTCCACTGGACAAAACAGCTTTATTCATCAACCAATAAGAGAAAGATATTTACAACATACAGATGGACATGTTTCCAAATGGATAAGTGGGATTATAGGAGCAGAGCATAAACACTGTAAACCAGTCCTAAGGCCCTCCAGAAACAAAGACATAATTGCAAAGTGGTTGTAGACAGAACAAAGTAGATATAACAACGTTTTGAAACAAAGGCAGGGTTGCAAGATGGTTAATAAGTTTTTGAAACAAAGACATGATTGCCATTCCTAGAAAAGGCAGTGCAGTACTATTTGTAGTTAAGATTACAGCTAGGGCATAGCCCAATCCTTGATAAACAGGTTTAATATAAACAAAAATGAACCTAGATTGTCTTTCCTTTAAGACAGATTTTAAGCCTAAAATGGAAGCAGGCTAGTTCATCAGCGTGAGGGGCAGTTTGTCAGTTTCTCCTTGGAGTCCAGATTTTGCTTGAGCCACTTTACTGTTGTTCTTCGTGCACACATTAAGGTCTTCAATGCTTTCACATTAAGGTCTTCAATGCTTTCTTGAGGGGTTTCCCTCTTCAGCCTTATGAAATGTTCTCCCTCTGATCATTTTCCTTGTTGTTTTTGTCTGACATTTCTCTACCTACTCCAGCTTTTTCATTATTAATACTAGGGTCATACCCATTTTCAGCATCATAGATTACTCTAACCTGCCTTTTTATATTTAGGATAAAATTCCTGTAGATATTTAAGCTATTGAGTTAAAAAAACAATATTTTGAAGATCCATTTTTACAATTTCTGCCTTCTACAATTTATACTGAGATCGCTGAAAATTCAAGGTTGTTATTATTTGGAAATGAGATCTCGGTCTCTCTTAAGTTTGTCTCAAACTTGTTATGCATCTAGGAACAACCTTGATCTGATCTTTGTGCCTCCACTTCCCCAGTGCTACATTTGCTTGTTGCCATTGCAGTCAGTTCATAAAAGCCCTGGAAACCAAACCCAGAGTTTACACATGCTCAGCAATGATTGTACCAGCTGAGCAAAGCCCCCTAAAAATGAAGTAAAGTTACTCCTAATGGTGAGTTTAGTATCAACCCTATTGTATCTATTTTCAGTTCATTGTGTTGTTTTATCTGTCTTTAATTTATTCCAGTTTCTATCATCTCTTGCTAATAGTAATTACAGAACATTCAAAACTTGGTATGGGTTGTGCTAGAGCATACAAAGTAAACTTATAGCTCATCTAAGTCAATTCTCCAGTCATCCTGGGGTGCCTCCTGGATACCCTGTAGCAGTCTTTTCTTTCTGTTACAGTGTGGCTGCCACCGATTTGATCATGTGCTAAAGTAACAGTAAAGATACAGTTAATATTATGACCTTGAGCCAGCAATGACTGGCTTAGTAATATATTTCAAAACAACACATTTTTCTCTCTCTTTGTCTGAAACATGAAATTTGTTTTTCTTGAGAACCTGGTATGGTTTGTGGAAGTAAAAAGAAATGGGGAGGAGGGGTCCTTTAGAGTTTTGCCCTTCCCAGGCTGGTCTGTACCAGACTCCCAGCCACCGCCTAACATTTCCACTTAAGTTCTCCTAAAAAGCATTGGCTCCGTCTGCTTTTGGTGAAGGTAAACTTAGATCATCAGTTACTTGGGTCTCTGTACACATGTGGCTGTGGACTTCCCTGAAAGTCTGTGTGATCTCAGCTTTCTGGTGGATCTAAGACTTTATTCAACTTATTTCTTACTCTGGGAATAAAAGTGGTGGTATCCAGGTTCTTACCATGGAAGTAAGGATTGGAAACCCCTTTTCATCTTTTAGTGTCTAAAAATGTGGTAGAAATGTCCCATGTTAAGTCTCCTGATATTGATAATGTGTGGCCCCAATTTTTCTTGTTAGGTTCACCAGTTTGACTCTCGGCTCTCTGTGATTGATTCTGCAGTCCGTCCTCCCCCAACTATTAGTCGGTTCTGCTCTTTTCATTACGTGGTGTTTTTTTCCCTTCTAATTTCCATGGGATGTACTTGCTTTTGGTTCTCTTAAAATGTGTATTTATAAGTAACTCTCCTCTCGGCACTGCATTAAATACAGCATACCACTTCTTTTATGTAATGTTAACATTTCTTTTCTCTCTCGGTTCAATGGATAAGACCATTATCTTTGTTATCATTCAAATAAACTGTTTTTCCCATCTCATTACAACTTCTTCAGTTTAGAAATATGATCTTAATTTACAAAAGTCTCAGTAATTAGACACTGACTTTGTGTTATTTTAACATGTTTGCAGAGCTGGGATCAAGTGGAGGACCTTGCACACACCACGTGAGTGCTCTGCCACTGAAATGGACCCACAGTTCCACTTTATGTCACTGAGTGTAGCTTAATTGCACAGCCTATAATTGGGAATTATTTTAATCCTTTTAAATGTGTTGAGGCTTAGTTTAGAGACAAGTATAGTCATCATGGTAAACAACCCATTTATATTTAAAAAGAATATGTATTTTGCCATTCTCTCTCTCTCTCTCTCTCTCTCTCTCTCTCTCTCTCTCTCTCTCTCTCTCTCTCTCTCTCTCTCTGTGTGTGTGTGTGTGTGTTAAATTATTTTGCTTAAATCATACATATCAATACTTATTTGTGGTTAGCTGACTCATCAGTTGTGAGAAATTGCTCTTAAAGCCTTTTACTTTTTTTTTCTTCCTTTGAGGTTTTATTTCTTGTATTTTGAACCTTTGCAGATTATTACATTTGCATTACTGGATTAGCCTTCATTGTTATGAATTACAGCAGCCTCCTTTCTGTCAACAGTATGTACATTTTTACATCCACATGTCATTTTCACCCAAAGGTACTAGTTTAACTTAGAGTCGACCTTGGTGTTGTCCATTCTGTGGGTTTGATAAAGGTATAATGTTGTTCATTTGGTGTCATATAGATAGCCTTACCCTGATAACAATCCCTGTACATCACTTATTTACTCATCTCTTCTATCCAATTCTAGATAGTTACCCTTTACTCTAATTCTAGTTTCTGTTATTTTGTCTGAATGCCTTGTATTGTTATCAACATATAGTTACTGTGCATATTTAATAGATTCCATGAAGGTGCTTTCTTATGAGTATGTGGTATATCTTGGTGGTACCTATTTGTCTATACATTTTCCCTTCCTTGCCCCTTTCCTCCGGACCAGTGGGAACAAAGTATTTGAAACATAGTTATACATTATTTCATATGTTTATACAAAATCTAAAGCTCCAAAATGAGAGAAAATATGGATATTTAGCTCTCCAAGTCTTATTTAGCTTAACATGGTGAACTCCAGTTGCCCCCATTTTCCTGAAGATAATGCCATTTTTGATAGATGAGTAAATCTCCACTGTTTCCTTCACCACGTTTCCTTCACCATTCACTGTCGATGCTCACTTAGCTCCTGAAAATCATACCTTTGCTGTTATGAACAGTGCTGTAGCAAATGTGGATGTGTGAGTATTTCTGCAGTATGTTGACATAAGAGTCCTCCAGGTAGATGCAGTCTCTAATCATGTGTACGTAGTCCTTTGAGTAGTGTAGCTGGGTCATATGTTGACTATGTTTTCAGTTGTTCTTTTTTGTTCATGAATTTCCATGTGAATTCTGTAGTGGTTGGGCCTATTTAAAATCTCTACCATTTGTGTATAAGTGTTCCTTTCCTTCACATCTTTTAAACAAATGGCAGGCTGGAGAACCACCATTTCTAGATGATTGTATACTGTCCATGACTGGGGCTTTCCATGTTTGATGGACAACGTAGTGAATAGGTCACACTAATTTCATCAGTATTAGCCATGCCAGTCTGAATTTCAGTTCTGAGAGGTTTGGCTGACTTCATTCCATACCGTACAGTTTTAGCAATGTTATAGTGAGCCTGGGATACTTCCCAGGGCCCCTTCTCTAAGATTTCTGAATCTGTCTGGTAGCCCTCAGAGACCTCTAGAAATATTGCTCTGCTTTTAGAAAGTTACTTGGTTGCTAAGCCCTTGTCTGAACATATTAATATTTGGGAAATTCCTCTGAGTGGAAAACCACTAAATGCTGGGCTTATTTATTTGGATTTCCTATCTCCAAGATCTTGGTCCCTGTAGTCCCAGATGACTTGGCAGCCATGATTGTAACTTACGTCTTCCTAGCCCATAAGACAGCCTAAAGCCCTGCTGGCTTCACTGCCTCTCCTTCATTTCTTTACTCAAGGTCAGCCTTGTCCAAGGCTGGAATTCACAAATGCCCTGTGGGAAACTTCGTTTCAGAGACTGTCAGCTCAGTTTTCTTTCTTCTTTCTGGTTCATGGCCATGAAGTCTTGGTTGCTTTAGCAGATCTCTGATAATCTCCAAGAGAATTTTTCTTCATATTTTCTTTAGCATTTCTAGTTGTCACCTTAGATCCATGTTGAGAGCTATTCTCAACATAGGAGTGATTGAATAAACACAGTCATGTGTGTTTTTTTTTAAGTGTTTTAAATGTTGGAAAATTTACATTTGTTCTTTTGTTTCATGAACTGCCTTCCCCCCCCCCAAATTTTTAACCTCTTTTGTAGGATCCTAATGTGATGTGATTAGTCCCTCGACAGCCTTATAACATTTTTCTTAAATAAAATGTGCACATTCTCTAAAATTAAAAAAAAGAAAAAACTTACTATATATAACCAATGATTTCTAGTTTCCTAAGTCATTCAAACTTCTTAACTCTGGCTGCATATTTGAACCGTGTAGGGAGATTTAAAAACTGCGGATATCTAAATTCTACAATTAAAAGCTCTAATTTAACCAGTCTTGGGTGTAGTTTCCCATCTGAGAAAGCATTGGATCTCCCTAAGTAGTTACAATGTACAGAAATTTATTGCTTCTAAGGGTGATTTCATTTTTTTTTCTAACTTGAGTAATTGTTTCAAACCTGCCATCACACATTCACAATGAATAAAATACATGATTTAAAATTTTAATCTATTTATTTTTATTTTTGTGTGTGGGTGTTTTGTATACATGTAAGCCTGTGCACAATGGGCTACAGTGCCTACAGTGGTCAGAAGAGGGTATCAAAGCCCCTGGAAATGGGGTTAGAGCTGGTTGTGATCATATGGGTGCTGGGAACTGAATCTGAGACCTCTGGAAAAAGAGACCATGTGATTAACCACTGAGCCATCCCTCCAGTCTCATCAGTTTTGATGAACGAGAAGTCACAGGTGTGACAGTTTCAAGTTGAGCTCTTGTCATTTCAGGAATTTCTACATTTCAACCAATGATACGGGCAGAAATAGACCCCTCTCTTTTCAGAAGGGTGAATAAGGGTACATGTAAATGGGGGAAGTGAGGGCAGTGAAGGACTGAGGGAAGCCCAATTCTGTTGAGGAGCATGCACTTGAAGCTGACCATGGAGCATGGCCCCCATCTCTGGTTCTGTCTTTCACTTCCTGGCTTGTAAGGTAAGGGCCCTGCTTCACACATCCATTTGGATATGAGGTTAAAACTCTAAAAGTATGAGATAAAGCAATCACTTTCTTTTGCCTTTTATTAGGTATTGGTTTCTGTAGGACCACCAGGAGCCTCACAGAGTGGCCAGCACTTTCCCAGGCAGATCACAAGTAATGAAAAATGGGAATGCATCACATGAGTATATAATCTGATTTTCATAAAGATGTCCTTGCCACATACATGTTAGCAATAAACTCCATAATAAAGTGAGGGTATATTAGGATGAAAGTCACTGTTCTGTACTATGCTAGTAATATTAACTTCCCTCCTCTAAATGAATTTTCAATGATATTCTCCATTACTTTCTGCACCAGAAGCTAACCTAAAGCATCTTTCATGTCCTCTGACCTCTATCAGAATGTTCCTATAATACGTTAGAGAGGAGTGAATTGCCAAGGTGTTTCTTTTCCAGTCCCCCCAACTCCCTTCAAGCAGGGCTTTCTTAGGAATGCTCAATTTCTTTATCCAAGGTAGCAATGGCTGCATCTTTACATGATTGGATCATATTCATACTTTTGGTTTTGATTTTCATTCACCTTCTGTCTCTTCAAGGAGGTAACAGGAAAACATGGCCTTTGATTTCCCTGATGTTTTGCAAATAGTCTATATCTATCCTCCTAATACTACTCTAACTTGACAGTGCCTGGCTGACACTTAGAGGGACCTTGGTTATAACTGATGGCTCCCACAGGGGTTGAATGCTATCGAATGTCATCGACACAATGGCTTCTTGTTTTTCATCTTCTGTAATGTGAGAACACAATAACAGTTTCTGAACTCAATCTTAATTTATTCTTGGACAAACATGGCATTATGACTCTATCAATACACAGATTCTGGGTAGAGAGTGCTTCAGCTGACATCATTCAAAAACCAATATAATGAGAATGTGTATATTCTGTTCTGGACTATTTCTTACCCACATCTTTGTCCTTGGCAAGTTAGGGATAATTTGACAGACACACACCAAAAGAAGAATGTCAAATATACAGAGCACTTACATTCTTTTCATCACTTTCTCCTGGTTCCCCCCTTATTTATATATAATTCTGGCTTTTATTGTTCTTAAATTGTTTCTTGGATGTCACTCTCCTCTTCTTTAGTAGACTGTATGTTTCCTGGGGACATAAACCACAGGCTTATATTTCATTGCCACTTCTGCAGCCTAGAAAATTTTCTATGCATCTCTCTTCTATGCCAGGACCCTTAGTTTACACTATCTGGTATTATATCACCTCTGGAACTCTTAATTTTAATGACTGCATTTTCTTTATTCATTCAACAACAACAAAAAATCATTTAGCATCTACAGTGTGCTAGGCAGTGGGGAGATTGTAAAGTATAAAAATGAGCAAAAAATCATATTGTTTGATACTTCCTGCTCAAGCAACACTAATTGTGGGACACACTAATCAGATAACCCTGACTAGTGTTAATAAGAGAGTGTAATTTTGTTGATCTACCCTCACTACGGTTGTCCAGAGTTCTTGGTTGAAAATAATTCAAGACAAACTTATGTTAACAGAAAGAAATTTACTGTAGATTACAGAGTTAAAGTCTGGCAAAACAGGCTTAAGAAATAAGCTAAGACCTAAGAAAACAAGAATTCTGGTAGAATTCTCATGGTGTCACAGTGAGAATGACTGACAATTGCTGCATCTCGGTGTCCTTGACCCTGAATTTTGTCTAGGAACAAAGGATAGGAGGCCAGAACTATCCCCATGAAGGAGTGGCTATGATTATTTCCCACCCTTCCAAGTTAACAAATGGGTTCTTGTAGCCAGCTCAGCACAACTAGCACAAAACATATCTGGAAGCCAACCCATCTTTACCTGGTTCCAAAGCTGGGTCTTCACCACTGCTTAGACAACTTATCACTTGAGAGGGGAAGGACACTTTGAGGCATGTGCAAGTCTAGAGAGGTTTGTTAGTTTTTGTTTGTTTGTTTCTTTGTGTTTTTTTTTCAGACTTTAAATAGGAATCTTCTCCACAGATGGCCTGAGGTCACATTTGGTGGTTATCACATTTCACTTTATTGATGAACTTATAGTATGTAGGCATCTTGGGAGAATCCGTATGGTATTCATTTTAACAACTAATGGCTGTCCAGCAACTGGGTGCTGTATTATGATGGGTACAGACTGATGCCCTAGACATCTTTATATTACTTCACCATATTGGTGGAAACAGCCTGCATCTGCCTACATGAGGCTATAAAGGTACAAAATAAACTATAAGCTTGTGTGCTCCTAGTTCTTTCTGTGGGACTTGTTTTGCTTTGAGCTATCAAGTCCGGTCTTTTCTCACATCAGTACTAATGCTTTTATTTGAAAATGCTTTCTTTAGAAAATGAAGGAGAGATGGAATGCTGGATTTGACTTGGCTACAATTGCCAAAGCCAATCCACATTTTACCTCATTTCAAAATGCCTTTGTGGCTGGTTTTATTTTTCATTCCTTTGCCTTATTTTAGATCATTATAACACATTTTATAGGTCAGTGTCAAACAGCAAGACTTCAACAGTGTGGGGACACAGGCTGGAAAACTTGCCAGAACACACAGCCATAATCCACTAATTTAATGGAAATGCAACATTATGGCTGCAATTTTACGTACATGGAAATCATGAAAATTCACAAAGCCAATTCCTCAGCACAAAGACAAAAAAGGGCAGCTGGCTGCACTGTAATCAAACTGCCCACAGGCCATTAATGGCTCCAGCTGAAGGGTAGTAGGCCCCTGAAAATGCACATCTCAGTAAAGCACAGTCTTCCATGTGTACAACAAACCACAGAGGGCCGGTAATCAATTCAGTAGTATCTGGATTGGTGGATTTTGTATCAATGCCGTTAGAAAACAGTATGAAAAGCAAATGCCGTTTTAAAACCTTAGCTTTTGATGAGACTCATGCTTCCTGTATCCTGAGGAATGTAAGCACACTCATCATTTGGGATCAAAGAAGACTCAGTTTTAACAACTACAGTTTCACCTCGTCATACGACCGTAAATCTGTCTTGCTCATTTTCAATTTTGACTGTACACTAGAATCGAATCACCTGGAAAGATTTTAATACTCCTGTTGCTTAGGTGACACTCAGACTATTCCATCATAAATCTCTAGCAGTGGAGAAGAGTCATCATTTTAAGTTTCCCCAGGTGACAGTGAGTGTTAGCAGATCCTGGAGTGAGCCTTGTTCCAGGTAATCTGACTATTTTTTGTACCTACTTTTGTTGTTAGTTATTGGGGCTATTCTCCTTGAAATCTACCTAAATATTTCCCTGAATTCTGAATGCTTTTTGCTCTTCTGTATAGACTACATTACCAAAATACGAAAGTGGAAAACTTCATCTCACAGCCTCCTTGGGGGTGGGGGAGGAAGGCTTTAAGTGGAACTACAGAATTTCAGCATCCTTTTAGGGTCAACAACAGGCAGAAATACAAACCTGAAGGCACTTCTGGAAAGAAATGTCTACTTTTGACCATTTCAAGAACACTTGTTTGTTACAGAGCTACAGGGCTTTGAGTAAGAGCTACTTTTTAAACATGTAGGCCTTGGGCCTTTAGCCTCAGACTCACCTGGAATCCTAACACTAAACTATCTGCACATCTGGGAAAGGACTCTTGTTATTTGCATTCTAACAACCTTTTCCTTCCTTCCCTTCTCTTCCCTCCCCCTTCCCTTCCCTCCCCCTTCCCTCCCCTCCCCCTTCCCTCCCCTCCCCCTTCCCTCCCCTCCCCCTTCCCTCCCCTCCCCCTTCCCCTCCTTCCCTCCCTCCCTCCCTCCCTCCCTCCCTCCCTTCCTTCCTTCCTTCCTTCCTTCCTTCCTTCCTTCCTTCCTTCCTGAGACAGGCTTTCTCTATTTAACAGTACTAGCTGTCCTGGAGCTCCCTTTGTATACCAGCTGGCCTCAAATGCACAGAGCTCTCCTGCCTCTGTCTCTCAAGCATTGGGATTAAAGACGTGCGTGCATCATCATGCCCAACCTCTAAGTCCTTTAGTGACTCTTATGAAAACTACTAGGTCAGTATGATAGGTCTCTGATGATATTTCCACTCAAATAAGTTTAATTTACTGAAAGCATAAGAAAATCAAGTTGAGAGAGTGGAAAGACAACTCAGTAGTTAAGAGCATGTACTGCTCTTGCAAAGGACCTGAGTTTGGTTCCCAGCACTTATATGGAGTGGCTCACAGCAACCTGTAATTTCACTTCCAGGTGAAGGGATCCTCATGCTACTTCAATTAATAGATTGGAATTAAGTTTTAGAAAACTCATAAAATAGAAATACCTACTTGTTCCTAAGCCACTAAGTCTCCTGGGCACTGGATTTATTGGAGTGTCTTTTTCTGTAGATAAAGAAATTGCTCTTAAAGATGAGTAACATCAAATGCCAAGGGATAAAATTTTATCCCTTGAACATGTGTTCTGATATGGCCTTGGCTACTATCTAAGCATATGACCTTAGGCAAATACCTAACACATTTGAATAACATCATCTGCCCAGTAGGTACCCTGATACCATACAGTGTCTTTGACAAAAACTGTCTAATCTCTAATGGACCATAGGAATGCCAGTGTGGGCTGTCCTGAAAGCACCTGCTTTCCAGACCCACATCTTCATGATGCACAAAGTATTCATCAATCAACTTAATAGACTAAGCCCAGACTCCAAGTCACAGGGCCCCAACTGCACTCAGCTTTCTTTTCAGTCTCTTTAGCATTTACTTGAGAAAGCTTGACTCAAATTCACTCATGCTGAGCCAAGTGTTGCTTGCCTACCTAGGCCGGCAAGGAAACACGCAACCACGACTCTTTTTCAAGCAGTTTATTCAGAATAAACTTATGCTTCTCCCATCAACTTCCTCTGCTTCTCTCATCAGCTTACACCTCTCCCAGCCCCAGGAAGCCCTTACATGTGCTCACAGCCCAATCAGCTCATGCCACCTGGTGATCCCGGATAGGCCACAGAAGGAGGAAGTGCACCAGATCCATCAAGCACTTCCAAATAAGGCTTGTTTAAAGCTATGGGCGAACTACCTGGCATCCAGCCAGGCGCCATCTTGGGGCTGTGGCTTCCCACAGTTCCCCTTTTTATGTTTTAAACGCAACAGGCAAGGGTAGTGGTCTGATCTCTGATGAACAAGGGACATTGTAATGGCCCCATGCCTAGTTATCAGCCAAGCTGGTGCCACACCCGTCCGGTATCTTTTCAGAGATGGGATTAGGATACCAACCCATAGGCAATCAGACTTGCCCCCCATGAAGCTGCTAAAAGCTAGCCTCAAGTACTTTGTCTCGAATCCTGAGCGTGATGACAGCTTAGCCCTTTCAAGCCTGAGGCGATTGCCTTGCCTCCAGGGCTGTGAAGGCTTGTGCAATCATGGCATTACTTCTCTGTGTAACCCTCTCCTGTAGATACACCATAAGGCAATGAGACTGACTAGGATAAGCACCCCTCCCAGGGCACCCATTCCCACCCATTCTTTCAGATGATTCATGGCTTGGGTGATCCATGTAGACAGTCCCTCAGCAACGGAGAAATCAACCCAGGTGGAATTCACACTCACGATAGAGAGCCTCAGGTTGTGCATCAACTTGTCGAAGTCACCAGACCAATTACCTAAAAGATACTGTGAGAGCTGTTTAGACATATTGGCTGCTAAAGAATAATTCTAGTAGGATACTGCGGTCACGCACAAGCCGTCATCTTCCATTCACAGCCCGCTGTGCCAACTGCCATAGAGCATCAACCTGTTCCTGAACAAGATCAATGTTTTGATTCAGTACCAATTGCTACTAAAAAACCTAGGAAAAACTTGAGCCGAGTGTCTAATTGGCATGGGCTTTGGGAACACCTACAGGATTCCCCACAGCTGATCAGCTTTCATCTCGTCAATCAACATCACCATCATCAGCATCAGGTGAATCAACCCTCAATGTGCCCTAATATGTTGAATGTAAAAGGGCTGTAAACACCTCAAAATTAACTCTCGCAGCTGTATTATGTATGGCTGAATAGGGCTATTTACCTTTACCTTCCCCGCCACCTGTGGCATGGACACAGTCCTTATTTATCTTAGTCCCTAAATAATTAATGACACTACCCAGCTGGACCTTTTCTGAGACAAGCTGTTTTATCAAGGGCATGGCCGTACCAGGGTCTCCAAATACCTTCCCAGCTGCCTCCACCATTCTGGCCACAAAATCAGAAAACTTTTCAACAGCCTTGCAGCATTTTTGATCCTCTAGGCAGCTGCAAACAAGTTTCCAAATAGGCCTTGTCCCTGACTTCAATGTTCCCTGTGTCCAGGCAAAATCTGGATCCTTCCCAAGTTTGTCCCAGCAGCTGGTAGTTACATTGCACGAGATGGCAAACCAGGGAGCTACAGTCTCAACTTCCCTAAGAAATCTTTCTAATGTGCTTTTCTTTAGTTTCAACTCTTTTATTTCCTTTTTACCTTTAAAAGGATTGCTTGTGTCATTAACCAGTTATAACCAGGCCCACTTAAATGAAAACAAACATTTATAAACAATATTTGGGAATTTGGGCGTCATTCTTTCCAAACTACTTCCTGCTGGTAGGGGGCACTGTCATGGGGGATCCTAAGAAGATGCACAAATCTTGGCTGTAGACATTGCTTCAGGGGGTCTTGCTTGATCAAGCCACATTAGTCTGGAAGTAATCTACAGCTTTTCATTTTCTGTGGAAACAAAAATAGAAATCCTTTTCCCCAGTAACTTGTCCTTAAGCTTAAATTTTTGAGTCAAAGCATTTTTAAAATATATAAATTGGATTAGTCCAGCAGCATTTCCAGTTGTTATTTTCTCAGCAATCAAATAATTTAAAGACAGCAGAATCGCGTATAGTATCCAAAATTTCTCTGTGCTTTCCAGCTTTACGTGGCTTTTTTATTATTCTATTTCTTCTTCTATTTTTACATATTTTGAGACAGGGTTTCTCTGTATAACTTTTATCTGTCCTGGAATTCCCTCTGTATACCAGGTTTACTTTGAAATCACAGAGATCTGTTTGCCTCTGCCTCCCGAGTGCTGGGATTAATGGCACGCATCACCACACCCATCCATTCTACTTCATTTTTTCTTTTTAAACCTTAGTTCAAACCCAGAACTTCATTGCTCCTTACCGGAGACCTTATCGCCTCTTTACCAGGGCCTTAGCTTGGTCCCAACCTACCTGGGACTTTCCAGTCAACTGCCCTGACTTGTCCAGTGGACTGCCCTGACTTGTCCAAACCCGGAACTTTATCGCTCCTTACCCGAGACCTTATCGCCTCTTTACCGAGGGCCTTAGCTTGGTCCCAACTTACCTGGGACTTACCAGTCGACTGCCCTGACTGCAGAAAGTCCTGAGCCGTTCACCCACGGAGAGGGTTCCTGTACTGACCACCACTTGTTGCGTGCCTACCTAGGCCAGCAAGGAAACATGCAACCACAACTCTTCTTCAAGCAGTTTATTCAGGATCATTGAACATCAGCTTCCTCTTCTCCCATCAGCTTAAGCTTCTCCCATCAACTTCCTCTGCTTCTCTCATCAGCTTACACCTCTCCCAGCTGCAGCAAGCCCTTAAATGTGCTCACAGCCCAATCAGCTCATGCCACCTGGTGATCCCAGATAGGCCACAGAAGCACTTCCAAATAAGGCTTGTTTACAGCTAATTGCAAACTACCTGGCATCCAGCCAGGCGTCATCTTGGGGCTGTGGCTTCCCACAAGCAAGGGACTCAGAGAATTGTTTTTAGCCACTTACATGACTCGGAAAAGTTTCAAGTATACTTAGTATCTAACTTACAGAAGTTTTGTTATGATCTTTTGGCTTGATGATGTAAACAGAACATTTGCCAGAAGCCTGGCATGGAGTTTAGGCCTTTAAAAGGACTGGTGATGGGTGTGTCATGCTGATTTTTGATGCTGGACAGCAGGAGAAAGCCAGGACTCATCAGCCAGATGATCATGAAGGGGCATAATTTTCCCAATGCAGTGTGCTGAGTTGCTAAGATAAAATGTTATTTGTATTCCTTATGGTGATTTCAATGTAAGATGTGACCCTCTTATCCTCCAAAGAGAAGACATACTTTATCATGTTTAGATGCTGGAAGTTCATTTCTCCAAAAAGATAGGTGATAGGTGAAGATAGTTAGAAAAGCCCAAATTGCACTACCAGAGAAATAGCCAAAAGGAAAGGCAGAAGAAATGACAGTGACAAAAGACAATAAAAGTGAGGAAATAGAAGCAGGTGAAGGGAGAAAGGGTGAGGGGAAGGATTGTCCTAGGGAGTTCTCAACCTGTGGTGGTGAGCCCTTTGGGAGTTGAACAGCCCTTTCACAGGGGTCGCATATCAGATATCCTGCATGCCATATATTTACATTATGATTCATAACTGTAGCCAAATTTCAGTTATGAAGTAGCAACGAAGCAATATTATGGTTGGAGGTCACCACAATATGAGGAACTATATTAAAGGGCCACAGCATTAGGACGGTTGAGAACCACTGCTCTAAGAAAGACAGGAGAATTAGACAGGTACACATTCTTTTTTGGCCACATTTTAATAGTTTTTCTTGATACATTGCCTTCTTGCTTTCTGACCATCCATTTTTAACTAGTAGATATCTTTCACATGTCATCCTTTACCCTCATCTTTAAGACTGGCTTCCAGCTTTTATTTTTGACTATCTTGTTTGATGACATTTCAGGAAGTTTCTTCTTTACTATGTCTTCCCATAGGGTCATGTATACAACACCAAGATTCTGAGACCAGTACAGTCCTTGTTAATTTCACTCCTGTCCCAAAAAGAACCATGAAAAAGGTTGATGTATCTTAGAAAACAAGGCTACATGGCTGTTGTGCTTCATTCCATGCTTTAATGATCCCAGGATAAGACAGGCATTTGGCATGCAAACATCTACAGACAACACTGTGATAGCCATTGTCTGATATAGGTCCCTCACACACCTGGGGTCATAAGAAGGAAACATGTGCATGTGTACACACAAGAACTCTACCTGTGCCCTTACACTGAAGTGGGTTTGTAAATTTATTCTAGTGCTCGATTCCATCTAGACTTATTATACATTTGGTGTTTATTAATATTTTTGGATATTTTAATTAAGAAACAACACATGTTCTGTGCTATTTTCATTTGTTGATAAATTCTTTAATACTTAACCAATTCTACTCAAGCTTAGCAAAGAAGATTGAATACATTTTGCATTCTTAATTCCCATCTGGTTTTCCATGTACTGAAATGAAAGGAGAGAGTAAAAGGGGGGAGGCAAAGAGAACTCTGCATTAATATCCCTTCACAGGAGATGAAGTGGGAGCCCTGTCACTTTTACCATTATCTCCACATTACCTTCTGAGAACATAAATACAATGGAATCTGGCTCCAAAGCTAATTGGGAAAAAAATTACTTATATTCTGAAAAGTAGTTTACTACACCAACAGTAAGCAGCTATGTTTGTGAGAAATAAGGTGATAGACTGGGAGGCATCTCTTTCAATGTGCTTCACTACCTTTGAAAATAAGCACATTTTTACCACTCGGCCACCAAATGCCTCCCATGGATGCCCAGCATGCATTTGCACTCTGTCCCCTCATGGGAGAACTCTAGAGGGATTCTAAAGGGAGATAATTGTAACAATGTGCTCTTTTATGCTTCAGTTGACAGCCTTCCCACCCTAAATCATACCCTGGAATCTCGAGTCATGTGTAATTCTTTTGGAATAAAGCTTAGAATTATTTTGGAGAAAAATGTACAAAAATAAAAAAAAGTGATTTCTTATAAGTGGGCTACATTACTATTGCCTCTGTGTCAGGTTTATCAAGATGTCTGTTTTTCACTTTAGGGTTCCAGTCCTTAGCCTTGTATGAATGGCAGACAGGGCTGTAAAAAAGTATCTCCACTCATCTCTCTCCTTTCCTTGAACAGCAGTTTCAGCAGCTGCATGCCATTGTACTGAGGCTCACATTTTCCATCAGGAGTGTTCTGCTCCCTGGCCAAGCCCTCCAGCTGCCTTGAAGTTGCCTACAAAAACAGCTCATCTCTTCCTGAGAGACCACCTGGGAAGCTCTGTGGCTCTAGGAGGCTCTTAATTACTCAATGTTCAAAATAAAACCTTTGTCAGGTCTGTTTCTGAATTGCTTGGCTTTTCAGGAGAGTACAACCATACTGTTAAAATAAATTCCAAAATGTTTTGGAGAGCCAGTTGTCCCCAGGTTTTTCTTTGGACTATAGGAACAATCCACAGTGTAATTGTCCTCATTCTTAGTTCTTCCAGCCTGCATTGTCACACACACTGGGATTTGGCATCTGTGTACATTGACTGTTTGTACAGAAATGTCCTTAATACTCAGCTTGATTGTACACAATCTGTCTACTGAAGTATTCCTTTGTTGTTGTACAATCTTTGACTTAAATATAGAAAAAAAAATGTATCTCTTGCTTTATCTTGTATGTGTGTGGTGACTATGTATTTGGTTGAGTGTATGTGTGTGTGGGGTGTCTATATATGTATGTGGAGACAAGAAGACAGTGTCCTCTATTACTTTTTACCTTTTCTTTAATTTTTTTCTTTATTTTTGAAAATTTTATGCATGTGTACAACAAAATATATCTATGTCTGTTTCCCTTTCCACAGCTTCCCTATTGTTTACAAAATGCCCTCTTTACAACATCATGGGTTTGTTTTTGTTGTTGTTCTTGGGATAAGCCACTAAGTCTAGTTGGTACTGTTTACATGTATGGGTATGGAGGCCTACACTATTGTATGGGAATCTTCCAATGGCCAAACAAACAAACAAAAAGAAAAGAATAATTCTCTTTCCCTAGCAGCTATTTCCTGTCATAGCTCCTTATTAAGGGGAAGATCCAGGAAAGCATCTCACCTATCTAGGCTAGAATTTTGGTCAAGTTGATGTTGTGTATGTATTATGTCAGTGAGCACAGATGCTATGAGGTTACAATCACCACAGCCACGCTCATGCCATACCCAGAAGACAGCATTTTACAATTCTCCAACTTCCACATCTTATATCCTCCCTATCTGCTACTCCCTACATTCCCAAACCCCCTGTGGTGAAGAAGTTAACACAAATGACCTCTTTCGGGGGCTGAACCCTAATTTCCTAGTCTATACTATGACCAGTTACACGTCCTTTACTGACTATTGTTCAATATGAAAAGAAGCACCTTCAACCAAGATCTAAAGCATCCAGGTCTGTAGGCTTAAACATAAAAATTAGATGGCAATTTGGCAGCATGACCATTTAGGAAAATAACAAATCCTGATTACACTCTATGGTCTATGACCTCCTCAGGCTTTTGATTAGGATTAAAACACCAGGTGTGAAATCTCCTCCTGTGGGGAAGGCCTCAAATATAATCAGAAAGTACTTAGTTACCCCTAACTGTCATTCAACTATTGCATAAACAGGCATATCTTTCCTGGAAGGTTGCTATTATAGCATGCCCAACCCCTCTTTCCATGCTGGGATCTGGTCTAATTTGTGCTTGCACAAGTCTGATTGCCCACTGTCACTACTGCTTTGAGTTCTTTTATGCAGCTGCCTTGCTGTGCTCAGAAGTCATTTGCTCTTGAGCTTTTACTAGTTGGGAGATATTTTATTACTACTTTAACCCCATTGCTGGTTATAAATGCATTTAAAGTATTTATTTCACCTTGGTTTAATTTTTGTATGTTGTATGCATCTAGAAATGTCATCATTTTCTTCCTTCAAAGTCCTTCTTACTGGGGTCCATTATTATGGTGTTTGAGTTTTCAGAGAAGACATGCTGTCTGGGATGTTTATGTGTTTTGTTTTTTTCACTGCATCTTGGATGAGATGTATGAATGGAAGTGTAGATCTGGGGTTGGTGGTCCTGAGACTTCTCACTTGTCAGCATTGGCAGGTAAAGGAACTACAAGAGGTGTATGCCCAGAGCTGAGGTTCCAGTGACAACTTACCTGTGGCCACAAGGAGCTGTGCAAGTGAAGGAGTTTAGGCTGAGATTTAGGCACAAAACAGAGTGATGTGCACTTGGTTAAATGTCTTCAGTTGGGCTGACATAAGGAAGCAGAAAAAGGCTCACTAAAACAGGATGAAAGAAAGAAGGTCAAACAATGTCACAGGAACTTCTGGAAAGTATGAGAGCTCATCACAAAGGCACAGCTCTGGACAATTTGCTTCAATTCTGTTGTGTTCTCAATGTAGTTAATTTAAAGGTAGTTCTGCATTCTTAATTATTTTTTTTATTAATAATATAATTTAAAAATTTTACATGTCCATCCAGTTTCCTCTCCCTCCCTCCCTCCCTCCCTCCCTCCCTCCCTCCCTAACTTTCCTCTGTAACGTGCACCCTGACCACCCTCCCCTCCCATCCCCCCACCCCCATTCCACATGTAGGGCTATGCTATCCAGGTTGGGTCATATAAATCTGAAGTAGGGTCTAGGACTTCTCTCCTGTCTTTATGTTAAGGAGGTATCCCTCCATGAGGGATGTACACAAGGTCCTTTTGTCCACCAAGAATAGATACTGTTTCTACTGTCTGAGGTCCTTCAGACTGCTCAGTCCTTCTAGCTGAGACCCATATTCAGGGGGTCTGAGTCAATCCCATGCTGGATTCCCAGCTATCAGTCTGGGGGGGCCATTAGCTACTCCTTGTTCAGGTCAGCTGTCTTTGTGTGTTTCTGCAACCAGGTCTTGTCCTCTCTCTCTGCATCTGGAGTCTAGTTCGACTCAGTGTTTAGTTATGGGTGTTTGCTTCTGTTTCCAACAGGTGCTAGATGAGGGCTCCATGATGGTGGATAATTTAGTTGATGATCTCACTATCAGGGGAGGGCATTTATGGTAGCCTTTCCATGGTTGCTCAAATTGTTAGTTGGAGTCAGTCTTGTAGGTCTCTAGACCTTTCTTTAGGTTCAGTTTTCTCTTCAAACCAATAACGGCTCCCTCTTTTATGTTCCCTCTCTCTCTGTCTGTCTCTCTCTCTCTTCTCTCTTCTATTCCTACCCTGACTCAATCTTCCTAGTCACACGTGCTTTCCTCTCCTCCCCTTCCCTTTCTCCTAGTTCTCTCTCCATTCACTGCCCCCCACTTCCATGTGCTCTGGGGGACTTGTCCCTTCCTCCGTTTGTAAGGGACCATATATGAATCTCTTAGAATACACCTTGTATCCTAGTTCCTCTGGTGGTGATCTGTTGTTCTAGGTCTAAAATCCATATATGAGCGAGTACATACCCTGTTCCTCTTTTTGTGACTGGGTTACCTCATTCAGGATGGTTTCTTCAAATACCATCCACTTGCCTGCAAATTTCAAGATTCTGTTATTTTTTTATGCAGAGTAGTATTCCATTGTGTAGATGTGTCTCATCTTCTTTATGCATTCTTCAGTTGAGGAGCATCTAGGTTGCTTCCAGGTTCTTGCTATTACAAATAATGCTGCTATGAACATAGTTGAGCACATGTATTTGTTGCATGGATGCGGGACATTTGGGTATATACCTAAGAGTGGAATTGCTGGGTCTGTGGTAAACTAATTCCCATTTTCCTGAGGAATCGCAATACTGATCTCCAAAATGGCTTTACATTTTCCTCTTTGATACCTGCTAGATTTTCACTTCTGATTCTCATGTCCATTTCAATATTTCACACCACATATCCACTAGAAAACTTCATTGGTGTGCATAAGAAAAAGAATAAGTAAGTGAAATGGTATTTAAAGTTTTTTTTTTTATGAAAATAATGTTGGTCTTGTATGGTCCCAGAATGGTCTTGAAGATGGGGCCAGCGTGATTTATTACCACAGCAACACTGCATTCGAAGACAGTGGTTATATTTCACCTGTTCTCTCATCTCTGACCTCCAAACCATGGGTCTAAGGGGCTCTTATCAAGCTACTATCTCACCCCTCTCCTCTGTCATTTCCTGTAGAATTTGATGGGACATGTCTGGGACATACAGCTGTAAATCTCAGTTTCACACACATTATCATCACCCTCATTCCCTTCTCATTCTGAAATCTGATCCCTTGAAACAGATGTACCAGAGAAGCAACTTTCATCTCTCTATCTGAAGACATTGCCTCATCGTTTGGACTCGCCTATGGAACAGAATAAGAATGGCTTCACCAAAGTGTCAGTTCTGTGGTCACTTCAGTTCTCTATGTGGCATACTAATTACTTACTTTGACATTTTTTTGCATGCAAAATAACGATAATATATGTGATTGCATAAGGATTAAAAGTGATGATAAATGTTATGCATGTCAGAATCATGGTGGCCATTTCAAAAATGCCAATCACTTTTGCTAGGCCAGAATATCATAATTTATAAACCTGGTAGAGTAAATAATAAAAATAACACTTTAAGAGCAAAATACTACTGTTAATTTGTTTATTTGAGCATGCATCCATTAGATCAGTTGACCTCAATATTTTAGGTTTTAGGAGCCAAAGAAATAAGGATGAATTCTTAAAGCCAAAGGTGTTTATATGCCTAGGAGTGTTGTTGTTGAATTTCAACTTTAAAGCATCTTGGTCTGATAAGATACAGGGGGTTATTCCATTGTCTGTGTGTGTATGTATGTGTGTGCACGTGTGTGTGTGTCTGTTGAGGTTTGCTTTGTTGCCTAGCATGTGGTTGATTTTAGAGAAGGTTCCACATGGAGCTGAGAAGAAGGTATATTCTTTTGTGTTTGGATGGAATGTTCTATAGATGTCTGTTAAATCAAATTGGGACATATATTCTGTTGTTCTTCTGTTTCTTTGTTAAGTTTCTGTCTAGTGGTCCTGTCTAGTGGTGAGAGTGGGGTGCTGAAGTCTCCCACTATAAGTGTGTGAGGTTTGAGTCTTAGTAATGTTTGTTTTGCAAATGTGGGTGCCTTTGTATTTGGGGCATAGATATTCAGAATTGAGACTGTATGCTGATGGATTTCTCCTATGATGAATATGAGATGACTTACTTTATCTCTTTTGGTTGATTTTGGTTTGAAGTCTAACTTGTTAGATATTAGGATAGCTACACCTCCTTGCTTCTTGGGTCCATTTGATTGGAAAATCTTTTCTCAATCCTTTACCCTGAGGTAATATCTGTATTTGAAGCTTAGATGTGTTTCTTGTATTCTGTCTTTGTATCCATTCTGTTAGCCTGTGTCTTTTTATAGGTGAACAAAGACCATTGATGTTGAGGGAAAGTAAAAGGCATTGATTATTAATGCTTGTTTGTTTTAGATTTGGTGGTGGTGGTGGTATTGTGAGTATATTTACCCAACCTTTTCTTTTGGGTTCTGGTAAAGTGGAATTATCTATTGCCTATGTCTTAGTGAGTGTGGTTAACTTCCTTGGATTGGAGTTTTCCTTTCAGAACTTTCTGTAGGGCTGGATTTGTGGATATGTATTGTGGAAAAAAATGATCCACATCTACACAACAAAGACATCTATTCAACTATGTTTGTAGCAGCATTATTTGTAATAGCAAGAACCTAAAAGTAACCTAGATGTCCCTTAACTGAAGAATGGATAAAGAAGATGTGGTACATTTACACAATGGAATACACTCAGTGGAAAAAAAAAACAATGGAATCTTGAAATTCACAGGCAAATGGATGGAACTTGAAGAAACCATCCTGAATGATGAGGTAGCCCAGTCACAAAAAGTGGAACATGGAATTATTCACTCATATATGGATTTTAGTCATAGAACAATGGATCACCAGCCTATAATTCGCACCACCAGAGAAACTAGGATACAAGGAGGAACCTAAGAGATTCATACAGGGTCTCTCACAGAAAGGGAAAGGAACAAGATCTCCTGAGCATATTGGAAGTGGGGGGGGGAACAGTGAGTGGAAAGGGAGTAAGGATAAAGAGAAGGGGAGGAGAACATATGGGACCAGGAAGATTGAGTCAGGGTATGAATAGATGAGAGGGAAAAAAGAGATAGATACCATAATAGAGGGAGTCATTATAGGTTTGAAGAGAAAAACTGACTCTAGAGAAATGTCCAGAGATATACAAGGATGACCCAAATGAACAATCTGAGCAACAGTGGAAAGGCTACCTTAAATGCCCTTTTGTTATAATGAGATTGATAACTAACTTATATGCCATCATAGAGCTCTCATCTAGTAGCTGATGGAAACAGAAGCAGACACCCACAGCTAAACACTAAGCTGAACTCCTGGAATCCAGTTGCAGAGAAGGAGGAGTGATAAGAAAAGGGGTCAAGACCAAGTTACAGAGACAGCTGACCTGATCAAGGGGGGAGCTTATATATCTGGGGAGACAGCTGGGAAACCAACATTGGACAGACTCAGACCCCCTGAGCATGGGTCTCAGTTAGAAGGCCTGGACAGTCTAAGGGACCCCTGACAGTGGAACCAGAATGTATCCCTGGTGCACAAAAGGACTTTGGGAGCACATACCCCGTGGAGGGACACTCTTTTAGCCTAGAGGCAGAGGGTTGTGGCTAGGCCCTACTCCAAATGACTTGACAGATTTTGATGATCCCTCATGGAAGGCATCACCTCCTTGTGGAGTGGGGGGGGGCAAGAGGAAACTGGAATCAATAGGTAAAATAAGAAAAAATAATAAATAACAAAAAGTTTTTATATATACATGTGAGTGATATACATGTGTATATTACATAAGTATGTATGTGTCATTATACATTACAGCAAGGAAGATGCGACTCCAGGAAGATCTTCTTCATGCAGTTTTAATCAGGATCCTTGAAACATGTTCTTCTGACCCGAGAGAGCCCGGGGAACCCCAGCACAGGCTTAAATACCCTTGTGCTAACCAACCCCAGTGAGCTACATGGACCCTGCAGATAGGCTACTCTAACGCAGACGCAGACAGGCTGAACAGACTTAACCAAATAAGGGCTTGTTTACGCCAGAGAGCGCTCACCCTTGGGGAGGTGGAAGGCGGAAGCCAGCGCCATCTTTAAGGCGCGAAGCACTTCACAGCTCTCTACAGGAGACCATAAACTTGAGAGGGAGTAAAGGAAGGATATGGGAAGGAGAAGGGGAAGAAATGATATAATTAAAACTTAGTTAAAATGGTATTTTAAAAATATTGAAATCAACCCTTGTTTATGTGGTTCTAACGGTATTTATCATGTTGACTATTTCCATTATTTTCAAATTAGTATATGAATTACAGAGTAAAATTTATATTTTCACATTTTAAACCTGTCTCTGACTTTTTAAAAGTTTTGTTTGGCATTGAATAAGATGTATAATGGTAAACATATATATATATACATATACATATTATATATATGAAAATTTTACAGAGATACAAATTTTATATAAGGCAATTTACTCTTTCAAGGACAATTTATTAAAAACAATACCTTATATTCATTGAATTACCTTTGCATCTTTTTGAAATTCATTTGTCATATATAAGTGGGTCTTCTGGACAACTATATGCCTGCTCCAACAATCTATATGCTTGCCCCTCCTCTAAGACGATGGTGTCTAGCTTTGTTTAATGACTTTGAAGGCCAATAGTTCAAAGAACACCAAATGTACTCCAGTGAGAATTCTTCCACTGCATCGCTAATGCTGGGTGGTGTCATGTGTGCATTGTGTGAAAGAGACACTGTACGGCAAGATAGGAAAGCAGAGAGCAGCAACAAACCAACTTGGTCTTTTCTAAGCACCCTTCTCAGAAAGTCTGATCAGTTTCCCTGAGAATGACTTAATCCCTTTTGAGGGAGGTCTCCCAGTGACCTGACTAGCACTTGTGGGAGGCCACTTCTCAAAAGCTCAACCATCCCTTAACATTACCACATCCCTATACTGAGGCCAAGTGTGCAGCACAAGAATCCTTAAGCAACAAACCATACCTGAAACATAAATAAATTACTCTTGAAATCAAGTCAGGTGGGGAGATTATTATTGTGGTAAGAATGTAAACCAGTCTAGTCAGTCTGAAAATCATTTCAGCAGGTTCCAGAAAATGTGCTTGTTAAACCCAGTGTCATTCACAGGGAATCTACAGAAACAGCAAGTACTGTAGAAAGAAGACATTGATATCACATGTTGTCGCTTCTTCATTCAAATTGACAATTCTAATCCAGTCATTAAAAAATATCAGACATCCTGAATTGGGGTCTATTCTGTATAATACCTGGCCATTCCTGTGTAAAAATGCCAAAGTTACGCAATATTAAAAAGAGCTCACTGCTCCAAATCAGACAAGATGAAAAAGACATAAAAGCCCCTGCTCTCCTGTATTCATTCCCCTACACAATCTTCCTGATCCCTCATGGTCTTCTCCCCTTTCCACTTTTCCCATCCTCTTTCTCCTACCACCTCCATTACCCCCCACCATGCTCCCAATTTATTCAGGAGCTCTTGTGCATTTCCCCTTAGATGGCGTCAAGATCATGCTGGGGAAACCCACAGAAACAGCAGACCTGAGCAAGTGGGAGCTCATGGACTCCAGCCAGACAGCTGGGGAACCAGCACAGGACCAAACCAGGCCCCCTGAATGTGGGTGACAATTAGGAGACCTGGGCAGGCTATAAGGTCTCTTTTGGTGGAACCAGTATTCATCCCTAGTGCATGAATGGACTTGGGGAGCTCATTCCCTCATGGAGGGATACTCTCTCAGCCTAAATACATGGGGGAGAGCCTAGGCCCTGCCCCAAATGTGACAGTCTTTGATGATCTCCCATGGTCCTCCTTTTTTCCTACCTTTTCTGGCAGTGTGAACAGAAAATCTAGGCTTCTGCTATCTTTTGGGAGCACATTTTCTGGGTAGATGCTTCAGAAGATTCTTATCAAACCCAGATGTCTCTGTCTGTCTGTCTGTCTGTCCGTCTGTCTGCTGTCTTGACTATACTGACCTGAGAGTTTTATTACTACTAATCAGATTATTTTGTCTCTTTTCAAGAGTCCTGCCCTATCTCTCAAGTGTGTATTTTCCTCTGAAATATATGCATGATAGGAGTTCCTGTTATTTGTATGGGAAGGGTCCAAAGGACCAAAGAGATGATGAATAGGGATCACATGGATCCCTTCTCTGAGTCTACTGACTCTTGAAAAGTGGCCTCCTTTTTGGTCATCTGCGATACTCCTGGATACTCTGTGATACTCCTGGTTCAAAAGCACCAAGCATCCACTAAGCAGTTATCTCATACAGGGTCTCATACACGTGATTTTGTGTGGAGTGACCAAGCTTCTCTTTCTTCTACGTTGAAATTCAGCTGCTCACTTTTACCTTGTGGTTGATATTTACCTTCGTCTTCAGCTGAATCATGGAAAATTGCTGATATCCTAGTTTTCTTGCAATTGTGTTAATATGATAAACACCACAACCGAAAGCAACCTGAGAGGAAAGGATTTACTGCACTTACACACCCCAGTCACCATTCATCATTGAGGGAATTCAGGGCAGGAATTCAAGGCAGGAACTGAAGCAGAGACCATAGAAGAACATTGCTCACTGGCTTGCTTTCAATCACTCACTCAGCCTGCCTTTGTACACCATCCAGGACCACCTGTTCAGAGGACTAGACCTTCTCATATCAATCATTAGTCAATTAAATGCATCCAAAGGCTTGCCTACAGGCCAATCTGAGGGAGGCATTTCCTCAATCTAGCTAGGTTCCCACTTTCAGGATGACACTAGTTTGAGCCAAGTTGACAGAAAAAAAAAAAAGAAAAAGAAAAGAAAAGGAAAAAAAAAACCCAGCACAACTGCTAAGGCATTTAAATACGGTATACTGTAAGAAATGGCCTCCTGGCTGCTTAGCTGTTTGAACCCTTCCAGACCCAGCAGACAGCCAGTGCCCACACAGTTACTCAGTAATGAGAACTTGTTGCAGATCCTGCCTTGCAGCTGAAGTTTGGAAGCACCTCTAAAACTAAGTTGTACAGTCTGTTTCTATTTTACTATAATTCCTCTTTAATTTGCCTTCTACTAATCCAGAATTTTACATAATTTAAACACCACTCCTATGACTTCTATTCAATAGAAAATTTAAAATCATTTCCTTGTTGAACATGTCTTGGGCTGTTAAGAATAAAATATCTGACTTACAGAACCATTTAAATATTTTGAAAACAAGACTGAAAGGGTGGACATTCTTTTTGGTTGTCTTTCCTTTTCGGGACTGGCAAGTGTCCTTAATGTAAATGCTGGTGGAGCATTTTGCACAAGTCTCCTGATCACTGGCATTCTTATTTATTTTCCCTTATGTGTACATTTAACAATATTATGTATGTTGTTTGAAAAGTAAATTGGTTTTCTTTAGGAAATATTCTGTAAACTAAATTCTCACTGATAGAGTCTTATGGCTGTGGTAATTGTTTTACAAGAGAAAATCATGAATAAATTCTGCTATAAGTCAGCCATAAGTAACTGTCAATAATGATGCTGACATGAACAAGCCAACGGATGGTCAGAAAGTGTATCTACATAATTCTAATTTGGGTGGCATAAAAGTCACTGCTGATGGGCAGAATTTCCTGCACAGTCACCTATTCTTAGGTTTTCAGAACAGAATACTTTTAAATTGTGCTCATTGCACTGCTGAGGTTTGACCTAAGAACTCAGTTTAACCTGAGGTGTTTGGTGGTTAAAAAGGTACTGCCCACACACTTTCCCACACATTTCAAATGTGTGGAGTTGAGAAGAAACTTTAGAAGTAATCAATATCAGGTTCCAAAGTCCCTCACAGAATACGGTAATCAATTAGTTATCTTCATCTGACTGTCAAACTTAATCTGAAAATAACAAATATACATGCATGCCATAATTTAAGCAACTTCTGTTTTCTTTCGATCTTAGTTTTTCTCATAATCTTAAATACTAAGTACAACATTGTTAATAATCAAAAGAAGTCCCATCTGGGGGGTTGGGGTATGCTAGATATTCTTTAAAGACAGCCGGCTCTTCCAGATGACATTTCAAACCACATGATTAATAATGGCATTTCTTTCCATTCACTTTAGTTTAATATTTGGTCATAAACTGAACAACTTGAGCCAATAATAAGCAATTGAAACTGACCATTTTAAAATAGGGACAACGAGCGTGAAAAATCGAAGACGAACACAATCCTACGATTTCATGGACAATGTGAATTAAAAGCAGCCCACTGCCATTCTGCTTTAATTTATATGAATAAAATGTCTTCATTTTTTAAAGCTCAGTTTACTTGCAATTGCCATAGATTTTTCTTCATTTGTGGAACTTTTTTGGAACAGCAGCACCGGGATAATGATTGGCTATGGAAATCACAATTCACTTAGCCATTTTCTGGGGGTATTTAGGGTCAGGGAAAGAAGATTTCTCAAGATAAATTGTTATTAACCATTAGAAACATCGAGTGTTTCCCTTTAGGTGATGAACTTCATCTGGCGTCTTTGCATTCTGGGATCAAGTCTGAAAAGTGATGGGTGGCAGCAAAACAGGATTAGCTCTACCCTCACATCAGATTTGTTTTTCCAGATAGCTTTAGAACTACATACTCCAATGGCAGTTTTCATCAGCTTAGGTTGGACCAAGAATTTTGACCACAGACCTCAGACTCTCTGCCATCCATCTGGCCCTTGCTGTCAATCAGTGCAATAGAGCTATTCCATTTTTCAGGGGATTCGGTAGCCAGAGAGTGTATCTATGGTGCTGTTTGTTTCTCCATGGCTAGCCACATCCAACTCTTCTTTGTTCTCACATGCTCCCTATCAAAGGTCAACAGGGCAAATGACAACAACTACAGTTATTAGTCCATGGTTTTGCAGGTGGGAGACATGTGCTATGCTGTGCTTTATGACAGTACCATACCTGCTACACCTGTGGCAAGAACACAATAGCTGCACAAGCAAATGGCAAATGGACTCCAAACATTTTATGAAATTACAAGGTTTCAGTTAATAAGAATGTTGACCAAAGTGTGAATACCCTAAGAGCATGTTGGAAAAGCTGCTAGAGGTTCAAATAGGAAAAGAGGCTGTTGAAGGACATTCAGATTTTTCTCTTTACACAAAAGCAATGTGAAGCAGTTCGACTCCTAATTTGGAGAATCATTTCTGCCACTGTTAGTACAAGGTCATGGAAGTGAAAACAGGCCCTATTTCTCAGCTTCCTTTCTGTGTGGGCTTCTTAGTTGCACCAGGGTAACGCCTACCATCATGTAAATATTAATTAATTTGTCTCTTTCTTGTGCCAAGAGCTTATGAATTCTTTAGAGACTCCCTGTGATACTGGGTCATAAGATGAGCTTCAGGCATGGTGAACTTAATGTGAATACATGTAAATGGTGACCACTTTTTCCTAACTTATCTCCTATCATCCTAGTGAAACCTGTGAAATATTACAGTCATAGAAGGAGAGAAAATAGAAACCCTGAATGGGATGAAAAGGAGGAGTAGGCATCGCAGCATGGAAATGAATGTTGGGAGTGTTCAGAGGTCAGCAGACACAGAGCCAAAGCTTGGGTCTGATGCTGTTGTAATTAGGTCCATGTTGCAGTTTATGCCTGAAAGCTCCCTTAATGGTCTATATGTGAAACACTTGGTCACTTCCCCCTGGTACTTAGGGATATGGTGAAACCTTTCAGAAGCCTCATGATGGGAGTCATGTGACTTGGACATGCCCCCAAGTGATAATGGAACCTCAGCCTTCCTCTGTCTCTTCCTGTCTATACGACACAAGAAGCCTTCTTTGCCTCTCTCTCCTTCTGTAATAAATATGCTACCATGAGTCAGTAGTAACAAGGTCAACAGCACATACTCTAGAATCTCTATAATCATGAGTCAAAATAAACCTTTCATTCTTATATACCATGTTTCTCAGATGTTCTTGTCACTGTCATGGGAAGCTGACTGACACAGGGAGTGACTGGTGTTACTTACATGCCCAAGTAAAATTAACTATAAATTGGGTATAATTTGCCTACAGTTCTTTTTGCTTATCATTGTTAACTATATCTGTCTAAATGATTTCAAAATCTCTGGGAAACTATAAACCAAGTAAATCTGAAAAATTTGTCTTCAAAGGAAGGCAGTGAGACCCTAGAAAATATTTTAACCATATTTCTCAATGCTGATCTTAGTTTTTATGATTTACAGTGAAGAAACAATGGACTTGCTCATCTCCACACCAATAAATGACAGGGCCATTTTCCCTGGCACCTGTGAACACACAGATGCTTGGCTTACATCAGTAAAAACCTTTCACTGCAACAATCCTAACAGTCTGACATATTTTTGTTCCAGGTATTCAATTGCTGTGATTTATGCAGACAATTTCTGGCTATAGTCGTCATTTTTTAATCTTAAGTAAAAGGGAGTTGTAGTCTAAAAGTCAAACTGATGATTTCATGAGCTTCTAAAAGCAGGAAATGATGTCACAGAAAGGCGGTGGTATCTTGTGCTTTTGACTAAGCATGATGCCAACTTGAGCACCAGGAAAAGAGCTTCAGGAAGGAGGAAAGGGGGAATGCCCTGCGGGAGAAATCATAAATATTTGAGCCATTAAATCAACTACCAGTCAATTACAAAAAGGAAGAAATAATTTAGGAAGAGACAGAAGGAAACCATGAAAGCAAACAGAGAAAAGAGTACCATGAGAGGAAGTTTGTAATTAAAAACAGACTCAATGAGGGCAAATAAGTACTGGCTAAGCAAATGGAAAGAGAAGAATGGAAAAATAAAGTCATTTTATAAAAAGACAATGGCAGAAGGAAAGAATAAAGCAAGCTTTTCTCTAAAAAGATATTTTAAGAGCAAATGAAATCCAAGGGGATACTTCAAACTGAATGATAGAACCAAGAAAAATAGAATTCAAAATGGGAAAAGAAAGAGAGAGATGAGATATATGTAAAAACTTTTACTGAGAAAAAAACACTTGAAAAAAAATGAAACCTGCCTGCTTTGTTCAAACAATACAAACCTCAAGAATCTCTGAGTAATAATGCATTGTTTATTGAACCACAATACGCTATTCTGTCTCTATGTGCAGTTTCAGTGTTTCTATCTTTCTGGGTGACAACCTTCCATGCCTCTAGCCTTTTAAAATCCCCTTCCAAAAGAGAACTTGTTTTAGTCTTACTGAGCCAGTCTATGGAATGGAGTCATTAATATTACATTTTGAAGACCTACTGAGCAAGACACTGCATGGTTTTTACAAGTTGGAAGAAATAAAGCTAAGAGCATTGGAAAAATAGAGTTTGATACTCATGATGTTCCTAAACGAATTTGTAAACAGGAATAAAGATGACTTATAGGATTATTGAAGAACTACATAAGGTCACACATCTGGCATCTATTTACAATAAATGTCGGTTGTCAAATAAATCACACAAATCAAATGGGCCTCAAACTGAAGTATGAAACCAAATAGCTTTGACAAATTTCCATATGTGCTATCTTCTAATTTGGGTAATGATGTAGCAAGAGTATCCTGATGAGGTGCTTAAGAATAGGAAACAAATAATGAAGCTCTTGCCTAAAAGAAACTGGTAAGAGAGTTTTATAAGAATGTCATAGATTAGAAGGTTTGTGAGAAGAGATACTAAAACAGAGTATTCATATTTGATCACAATACTAAGTCACATGACATAAGTCAGCTGAAACAGGTTTCTGAAAGACCTTATTCACCCTCAAGAATAAACAACAACAGCAAAAAAAAAAAAACTTATTAGTGATGGATGTGTACAAAGTACTGTATGCTACTATTTAAGGATAAATGAATACAATCGTCTATTTTAGCAAATGTCTTTTAAATAACAAGTAAAGAAGTTAGGTATTATGGATTATGACTATAATTCTAGCAATTCAAGGAGTTGAAACCAGAAGATTGTGAGTTTCAGGCCAACTTCAACTATGTAGTATTGTCTGGTCATGGGAGAAAAGAAGAAGCAAGGTATAAACAAATAAAGGGAAGAAACAGGCAATTCTGAGCATGCACTTGGGAGCATACAAACTCAGGGTGAAAGTGCATTATAGCTTGTATTTAGAAGAAATGTCGCAAAGTTTTTCTTTTTCTTTTTTTTTTCTTTCTGTTCCTTTTTTTAAACCTGAAAATGGACTCCAGTTTTTCCTAGATAATAGCTAAACTTGATCTAGAAAATCCACAGTCTTACTGCCTTAAAGAATAAGAAGTTCAACTCAGGCAACACATGCCTAGAACCTGTTCAATCTAAAACAGTGGTTCTCAACATGTGGGTAGTGACTCCTTTGTAAGTCAAATAATCCTTACACAGGGGTCAACTTAGACCATCAGAAAACACACATACTTATATTACAATTTACCACAGTAGCTAAATTGCAGTTATAAAGTATCAAGGAAAACAATTTTATGGTTGGGGGTCACCACAACATGAGGAAGTATATTAAAGGGTCACAGCATTAGGGAGGTTGAGAAACACTGATCTAGAAACATTTGTGATAACAAGGGGCCTGTTTAGCCACACTCCTGCTTGCTGACGTGTGTCTGCTGGAAGGTGGACAGCAACACCATGATAGACTTGTCGATACAGACTGAGTACTTGAGCTCAAAGGGAGAAATGATCTTGATCTCTATTGCATTCGATGTTAGAGCCATGATCTTTTTCTGTATCTTGTCAGCCATACCTGGTACATAGTGGAGCCACCAGACTATCACTTCTGTCAGTCTGACAGGGTGAGAAAGCCCAAGCATTCGGACCCAGTTTCCATTCTGGTGTTTAACCTCCTGACCTTAGTGGGTAGTTAAGGAATGTTTTCATGTATACCTATAAATTTATTTATCCGTTTAATCACTGTAATGTTTTCTTTTTACTCAATTATCTAAGATGTGATAAATTTTGTTTCTTTACTGTTCAGTGAGTAGAGAATGCCCCAGCAACATGCAATTGTCCATAGAAAATTAAAGTGCTACAGTAACTGAATTTAAAAAAAATATATAAGCCAAATTTATAGTCAAAGTTATAAGAAAATGGGAGTTGAAAATTTGAGAGGAAATCAATATCACTGGCATCCATAAAAGAGAATTCCCACACATAAATTCTAATGAAACATATGTCTGACCCCTGAGCTACACATCCATAGCTCAAATGACAAACATCTCTGCAAAGAGTAAAATAAATAAATATATTCCTACTGCGCAACATAACAGGAAGTATAGATTTATTGTATAAGTCAATGCCCTTCAAAACTACAATTGCAAAGCCTGAATATCTAGATTTTGTTTCAAACAAAACAAACTTCTAGAGCCCAACTATATGCTGTGTACAAGAAACTCACTTAAAATATAAAGGCATGGATAACAAAGTAATAGAAAGGGAGATAAATACAGGATACCTAAAACATCATAAGGAATCATACTATTAGTTATATGCCTTAAATACATACAAGTTGGTGCATATATATACATATACAGAGTAAATGAAGTTTTTCCTATCTGTGCTGACAATGTTCCTTCCCAGAGCCAAAAAATATCTAACAAAATGGCAACATCAGGCATAAGATACCCGTTATCATTGGTCAGGGCTGTTGATGAGACTCCTAAAACATTACAGGCTATTGCTATTGGTATTTTTAAAACCCCAAACAAATGGTATTAATAATCTCAAAACATTTAAAACATCAGAAGTATACCAGTGTAAGTTTATATCAGAAGCCATTACCAAGACTACATTTGACATTCAGAAATTATGAAACTTGTTTTCAAATAACCTATGGGTCAAAGAGTCAGTCAAAAGAAAAATTATAAAATAGTTTGAATATGATGAATGAAACAGAACACACAAAATGTTTAACATGTAGAATCAAAAGTGAAATATGTAGTAATGAGTACTCCATTAGTAAAAGAAAATCAGATAAAATATAGAAATAAATAAAACAAGTTTAAAATGCTTTAGGTACACTATTCTTAATCAAAGCTGTTGTCATCCACTCCAGAGAATATTTGGCAATGTCTGTAGATGTTCTTATAGACATAAAGTGACTATAGACTAAGGATGATATTAAATATACTACAATGCAGAGAACGTCTTCTAAAACAAAGAATTATTTTATTCAAAATCTCAATAGTATTGAGTTTCTATCCACACTGGAGAAGGGGATCACTACATATCCTACAGACACTGAAGAAGATAGCAACAAAATTTTATCAACACATTTATTCCAAAAATTGGCCAAATTAAACAAGTTTCTTGAAAGAGATACAGTGGTGAAGTGTTTCAATAAACCAACATATTTATCAATATATAATTAAAAGAGTTGAATCCATTGTTTCTAACCTTTCTGTAAAGAAAATTATAGGCCTACATTGGTAAATGTGTAAATGTTATAATGTACTAAAGGCATAAACAACTACAGAGCTACATCAACTCTTCATGACATGGAAAAAAATTGGAAACATTTAAGAATATAGTGATATAATGCTAAAACCAGTCAGAGAGATTCTAAAAGAAAAAACCTATTGACTACATTTAAGGCCATCATATGCAGAAATTCAATATGTTCAAACAGAGTTTTATTTGTGGGGAATATAATATTGTTTTAACATTTGTTAGTGCCTTATGAACAGAATAGGAATGAATTATAGACCAGCAGGTGTGTGAGGTTGTCGTAGTGATAGGTGTGCAGAGGGAATCACCTCATATTTATGTTTATTTTTTGGAATCTATTTTTAACATAGAAAATATGAGCAATTCTTCTCCAAGGATGGTCCTGTATCTGACACTGTTTTTACTAGCCAAAGCCATTGTGACAGAGTAAAAGAAAGAAGAAGTATCATTTATACTGAAGAAACTTCTGGTCATTACCAGTATAAACACATCTCTGTTCTGAGGCTTCATGGTGAGCACTCTTGTTGTTTGCATCTCTTGAAGAAGAGCCCTCTGTTTCTCTAGCTTTGATCTCCAAAATTTCACTCTGTTCTATCTGAGGCAATCCCTTTCTACATGCACAGATTTTTAAAGCTGTTACAAAATATACTTAACAAAGTTTACACTTTTAATAATTTTGCAGTATACAATTCATTAAGTTACACGCATTAACACTCTGATCCACACATTACCAAAACATTTTGTGTATAAAATCTACAACTATAGTAGGATCATTTGCCCTTCATTTTTATAAAGCTACCATATAGGAAAACAAATGTGAGTCCTACTCCAAACTCAGCCAGCAACTAGCTAAGAAGCTAGTCATTTTAAGGATGACTGGTATTTAATTTTAGATACACTATGACCCTTAGTTAACTCTTGGCCCTTTAATACTACAATGAGTACTGGAGTTTGGATCTCAATGTATCTTTCCAATTCCTTTGTGAAATATCCAGTCACGTGATTGCTAATTATATGCCAGTGCTGTATCTTGACTTTTCCAGGAATGTGCTTGTGGTTTTCCAGAATGCCTTATTAATTTACATTCCCACCAACAGTTGCAAAAGTCTCATTTTCTCCACATGCCCTCCGGTTTTGCCTTTTGACCTTTCATTTACAGTCATTCTGGCAACTATGAGATAACATCTCATTGTGATCTTAACTGACATTTTTCCTTTTATTCAATTTTTATGGAAAATAGATATTTTTAATATAATACATTCCGACTACAGTTTCCCCTCCTCATCTCCTCCCAGAGCCTGCCCACTTCCCTACCCTCCATATCCAGACCCTTATTTATCTCTCTCATTAGGATACAAACAGGCATCTAAATAGCAATAAATAATAATAAATAATAATAATAGATAAAATAAAAACAAATCAGAATAGGACAAAAAACAAACAGAAGAAAAACTCAAAAACATATATGACACAGAAACATACATATTCATACGCATCCATAAATTGCATAGAAACAAAAAATTGGAAACTATAATTTATATATAAATGAATTGAGGATTAAAAAACTAAAAAGCCCTTATAAGCCACTACAAGACAAAGACCCTCCAAAACAGCAATGCATTCATTTGTGTTGGCCAACCTACTGTTGGGCATTGGGCTTGGCCTGAAGAGTGATTTATATACTCTGTGAGACTCATTGGAGAAAAGTAAGTTTGCTAGCATTTATCATTTGGAGATAATCACTGGGTTATGGTTGTTGTCTGGATCTACTTCCCTCCTCAACACTGGGTGACCATCTGGCCTAGACCTGTGTTAGCTATGTGCATACTGTCACTCTCTAAGGGTTCATATATGCACGTTGGTCCTGCTGTAGTTAGTTAGAAGGGCCTGTTTTCCCTGATATTTTTCATCCCCTCTGGCTCTTATGGTCTTTTTGCCTTCTTTTCTGAGGCCTGAGGCAGAAAGAATATAAGATTCTTTCTTAAAAAGATTGTAAATTCTTTGAACTCTGATGTGAGAGATTTGATGGTGACAGCCTATTTAGGACTGAATGTTCCAAGGTCTTGCATTGTCTGCACAATGTCCAGCCTTGGATCTCTGTATTTGTTTCCATCTTCTTCAGCAGAAAGATTATGATGATAGCTGAGCAATACACTGATCTATGAGTAAGGCAGAATGTCATGTCCTTAGAGGTCATTTTATTGCCACATTCTCTTGGAGAACAATAGTATTTGGTGTACCTCTAGATCCCTGTCCTATCTAGTCTTAGGTTTTTGGCCAAAGAGAAAGAGCAGGTTTGGGTTTCATCTCTTGGAATTAGACTTAAATAAACTCAGAAATTGATTGGATAATTTTGTAAGCTGTGTGTCACTGTTGTGCTAGTACATCTGCACATAAGTCAGTCATCATTGTAGAACAAAGGGTTTGTAGCTGGGTTGGTATTTAATTTCTCCTTTCATAGTTTGCAGATACTTTCTAGTTCCATGAACACTAGTCAATATGAATGAAGACTCTAGGCAGATATCAGCTCAGCTTCTCCATATTCAATGAGTTATCTAGGGGTTATCGTCAACAGCAAGCCCTTCTCTTCCAGTAGCCTCAGAAATAGAATGGGGTGTCTAGGAATTCCCATTGGGGCCCCTTTAGCCAACAACAAAATTATGTGGTGATAAGAGATATCCAGTCAGGGCTCTGCCTCCCCTGTTAATTGGAGACTTATATCACCTTTATATATGCATATATTTTAGGAAGCTTCTATTGTATTTAGGGAGCATATATTTTAGGAACATCCTTCAAATGGTTTTTCATTTTGGCAATTTCTCACCATATCCCACTCACCTTATTTTCCCTTTCCCTCCACATTTAATGCTCCCATTACATCCCCTCCCATACATTTATAACTATCTTAACTCTCATGTTAGCCCTTCCAAAACTTGCATAAACCCAATGGCAAATAGCTATTTCCCTTTCCTAGGATAATCTGGCTCACCTCCCAGTCTCTTACTCTATACATACCACTGTGGTTATATGGATCATAGCCTGCATGTCAAAGACTTAATGAGATAACAGCTACAAACAAGCAAATACATACTTGTCTTTTTGGGTCTCGGTTACCTCACTCATGATGATCATTTTTAGGTTGAGGTAGATCAATTCCCAGCTTCCTGAGGAACTGCTACACTGATTTCTATAGAGGCCGAACAAGTTTACACTTCTACCAAAAATGGTGGCATGTTCTCCATTACTCTACATCCTCACCTGCAAGAGTTGTCATTTGTTTTATTATACAGAAACTTTTCACTTTTATGAGGTCTCATTTATTAGTCTATGCTATCAGTTTTGGTTAAGGGTGTCTTTTTTTGTGCCAGTGAGTTCAAGACTATTCCCTAGTTTCTCTTCTACCTGAGTAGGTGTATTTGGCCTTGTATTGAGGAAATTGATCCATCTGGAGTTATGTTTTGTTCAACATGATAGGTAAGGACCTATTTTCATCCAATTTGACTAGCACAGTGGTTCTCAACCTTCCCAATACTGTGACACTTTAATAAAATTCCTCATGTTATGGTGACCACCAACCATATTTTTTTCTTTTCTACTTCTTAACTGTAATTTTACTACTGTTATGACTTTAAATATAAATATTTGTTAAATGGAATATTTGATATGAGACTCCCCAGGGTTCATGACCCACAGGTCTATCACCATTTATCGTCTTTTTTTTCAGTGTGTATTTATGGTTTCTTTATAAAAATTCAGATCCAGATTATTGTCTGGATCTTCAGCTTGATTATATTGATCAACATGTCCGTTTTTATGAATTGGCATTTTTTCAATGACATTAGTCAGCCTTTAAAATGAAAAAAAATTTCATCATTTATGATAATATAGGTAGACTCAAAGGACATTATGTTAACTGTTACATGCTTACATTTGGAACTTTAAAAAGTTAAAAACATGGATCCAGAGACTACAATGGTAGGGATAGCTGGGGCTTGAGGGTGTGTGGATCTTCAGGGAGATGTTGATAAATGAATATAAAATTTCAGTTAATGATGAGGCATAAGTTCAAGAGACCTACTGTACACCACCCTGGTAACTATAGTTAACAGTGACATAGACTATTAAACACTGGTACAAGTAGATTTTTAAGAATTTCTACCAAAAGAAAGTGTGTGGGATAAAGTATACATTGCTGAGTTTGGTCAGTACTTTCATAAACACACACATTTCAAAGTATGCACAAAATAAATTTATACTGTTTCATCTGTCAATGAAAATAAATATAAACACTCCTCTAAAAGAGACTATTAAAAAAACATAATCCCACACTGCCATCATTTTTTAAAATACCTCAGTCTCTGTGTCACTGTCCTTGGGTAAGTGGCACTTTACCAAGATTCAGGCAGCCCTTCTTTTAAAGAACAGCTTTACCCCAGGGAACCTTTGTGTTAATCCACCCCTTGAGAGAGAAGTATAGAGAAATCCAGTATTGCATTCTGTGGCACTGACATGGATCCAGCTTTGCAGGAATTGGCCTATAGTGTTTTTTGTCTGTGACTTTTAAGCTTTTGGCCACTCCAGGGTCAATTCTTTCCATGGCCATTTGCCATTTGGTCTTTTGTGGGTTTTGGAAGGGCTAACATGAGAGTTAAGATGTCTACAAAAACTATCCTTCAAAGATTTTGCTAGATACTATGAGGGATGTATGTCTAGTATAGCATCTATAGTGCTCAGAACAGAGGGGAGAAAAAAAATCAATCCAAGCTCTCACACAGCCAGATACTATACACCTGAGTTCTGTTAAAGCTAACAACTTGCTTTTCCACATATTCTCCTGGTTTCTAAGAAACTCCTTAGTTTACAATGACAGTTGTAGCATTGTAATTGTAATGCGCATTATAGCATGGTAGCTGGCCATTGTTGATGTTGCCTTTGTTGTGTATTAGATTGAGTATCAGACCCTTTAAAAGGAGCCATGGACATATGTGTGGCTGATAAAGAGTGTTTGGTAAAGCCCTCAGAATGTGCTGATCCATGTGTTTTTCTTCTTCTCTTTTCTTCAGAGACCAGCACGAACGAAATCATCTGGTTTTGACGCACTTGGTTCCACAATGGAACTGGGAACTATTCTAAGAATCTTTTTCCTTGAATGCAAATCTCCTGCTGTTGATTTGTGGTTTATTTCTCCGCATAGGATGTCAGGGACCCCCCAGCTGCTTTCCACATGAGAGTCAGGACTGCATGGGATTCAGAACCACATGGGATTCTGTCTCTGACTTGGTCCTGGGAAACAAGCAAAGGAAATGCTGTTATGTGTCACTTCATGTTGGGGACAAGTTATGAAAAATGTACCATTCTGTGATCCTGCCATTGTGAGGACATCATGGAATACACTTCCACAAGCCTAGATAGTTTAAACTGATCACCCCGTGTGGCTGCTGCCAGTTTAACAGACATACAATTTACTACACATTTTAGGGTTTTTAATAACTTTTAAAAGGAACCAAGGACATATGCACAGTTGATATGAAAGATTTAGTAAATACTCTAGAATGTACCTATTACTGAGATTTCTTTTCCCTTCTTTTCAAAGATCAGCCCATGCACATTCGTGTACACACACACACACACACACACACACACACACACACCCCTAAAATGATAATTAAAAGTACAGTATAAATAATACATTATTGAATTTTATCATTTACTACCATTATCAAGTATGTTTTATATATAATTAATGAGCTTTTATGTGACCTTTATATGAATGGCATGGTAGTAGATTGTTCACACCAGCCTTCCACAAACATGAGAGTAGTGAGCTGCTATAGTGCTAGTATGACTACATCACCACTAGGCTACAGTGCTTTTTTAGCTATTATTACTGTCTTATGGGAACTTCCATTATAGAGACCTTTATTAACCAAAACCTCATTTTGTGGTGCCTGGTTGTTATTGGCAAGTAGGTCTAGGGGCAGAAGGACACCAATCAAGACCTTCCTATAGCTCATCTTTCTACTCTCATTAATTACTGAGAGTTCTGTGTTTCTATCTTGACAAATAGCAAAAAGCAAAGGTGAAGAAAGCAGTGTGAAGAGGTGCAGGCATTCGTCATGCATCGTGAAAAATGACACCATTTCATCAGACATTAAGATTTACCTAATCAGTTGGGTATGGTAGCACATGGCTTAAACCCCAGCCCTCGGGAGGCAGAAGCAGGAAGATCTTTGTGAATCCAAGGCCAGCCTGGTCTACAAATCAAGTTCTAGGACAGATAGTGCTGTTACACAAGGAAATGCCATTTAAAAATAAAAAGATATAACTTCCTTGTAAGCAATTTGTTTATTGTTTACTCCTGAGTTTCTGAACTCAAGTGACCAATCAGCAGAGAAACCATTTGTCCACTTCTTTTTATTATATCCATAAATAATTATTCAACTGATCTTTCTTTAATTTTGTCACTCCTTATAAAAAACCCAAAAATTTTTCTTTTCTGGATGCTGTATCCTATGGTCATAGCCAGATCAAGTTCCATGTGCTTCCCCCCCCCCCCGCCCACCTTATCCTCCCCGTGACCTCCAGAGACTATGTGAAGTAAGTTCACAGAGATTCCATACCTCATGGGTCAATATGCTGATGTCAGTGGCAGGCCCTGAGAAAGTAATCCACTTAGGGCCACCTCCCAGGCCTTACTGAGTCTTCTCCATGCAGCCTAGGCAGAGAGGTATTTTTCTGAGTTTTGTTGCATAGGAAGGTATATGAGGTCTAAGTAGCTGGACTCCTCCAGGAACTCAATACTGATGTTAGTTATATCAAGTGTAGGGCACACCCCTACTCTTTTACCCTCTTGTTTGTGAAGTTTTAGGAGTTGATTTGTGGGCAAAAGCACTCTTCAATATCTCCCATCTGGGAACAATATATCAAATGACTTATGACATTTTAATTGTGTAATCTAAGTCGATGAGTATTTTCTTTAAAAGGTGTCAGATTAAAAGAGAGAAATGATGGTCCTCCTTCAGCAATGGAATTATCTCCAAAAAAGTAAGAAAATGCTCCAACTTCAGTTGTTGTCACTGAATTGTGGTTTTAAGCAGTATGTGCTGTACTCTCAAGAAATAGACTTAATAGACAGATGTACATACACAAAATTTTCAAAAACCAGAACAGACCCTTGGTTGAAATGACCACTATGTATATAGTTCATCAGGGTCTTTTGATGACCCTAAGGCTACAGACAGGAAACCTTGATTTTAACACACAATTTCTTGTTTTCAGTCCTATCACTGTTTTTATTGGCACTGTGAATTGAATCAAGGCCCCCAGGCATGTTATGCACAGGGTCTACTTCTAAGCTAATCTCCAGCACCTTTATTTGTTATTATGCCCCGGGTCCTAGCTCATGATCAGACATCTAACAGCAGCTACTACAACTTCATGTTCTATTCACAGAGGCACAGATGTGAAACATCTCTGGACCAGGACCTCCTCACTGATGGAGGTGTCATAGTGAGACCACAGTGTAATTATTCAAACTACTAGAAAGTGGCTTCAGTTGTAATAAAGCTATAAGACTATAGTGAATAGACAGAGATCTCACACACACCAAAGAACTTAGAAGCATACCTGGACACAGAGTTATTGAAAGCTGGGTATAACATGAGGTTTAATCTAGGAGAAGCTAGATGGGAGCCCAGTCACAGAATATGAATACAAGCCACAGGATATGGATACTGCCAGACTCCTAGGCTACAGAGAAGCAGGGGCTAGGACTTGAGTGGTCACTGTACTTGTCTGAAGTCAATCCAAGAAGACTGGACATTTCCTAATCATCCTTAGGCCCACATTTAGAGGTTTATAAGGGCATTATTCAACTTCAATTGTTTCCAGCGTACACATATTAAACTTAAACAATTAGTCAATGTAGAGAATTTTTTACAGTAACACAATTGTAAAAGTGTCCACTGTTGGTATCACAGTATTGCCTATCATATCCGTCCTATGCGCATAGCCTCCACACACAATCAAAACACTGCTCTTGGGCACTTTGCTCCACTTTCTAAGAGAGGGCTGTAGATTTGGGAGAGATGGCTCGGGAAATTAAAAGGCTAGAGAGGCTGAACTCCATCATATAATATATAGATTTAACTACAAGAACAAAATGCATTTCAAGGACAAATACAAAGGATTCCCATATTAGCTGATACAGAGTATATAATGAAGAGTTCTTTTGAAAATAGTAAAATCATAGTATGTCAGCTTTGGAAAGAATCATAGAAATTGCTACATGACCCATACTACCCAGCTGTAGTTTGAGGAGCCTTTGCCTAGACAAAAACTGGACAAAGGGAGCAAAGTGAGAAGGGTACAGGGCATGAGCTTCTCGATGCTCCTTGCCATCAAGGCTTCCTCTAGGAGCTCCCTGGCTGGGAAGAAGTGGGGAGGAGGAAGGAGCAGGCACTAAGAGCAAAGGGGACAGAGCTGAGGAGTGTAGTTACTATTTCATTTTAAGGTCTAACAAATAGAACTAATTTTATACATGAGATAGATATTGGGAAAAATTATACTTCATAATTTGCTAACAAAATATAATTCCACCAGTGCTTGAGTCCATTTCTGCTTTTAGTAGTATTTGTCTATGTCAACCTCCAAGGCATTCTGTTTATTCTCCAGGGAAAAGAAAGGTTCTTCACAGTAATATTTTGTGGTGGATAAACTCAGAGAACAAAACTGTAATGAAAAAGGTTATTTAAAAAATCATATTTCCAAATTTTGTTACTTTATAATATATGGGATAAAGTCAAGAGTTGTTATTTGAGAGCATTTTGAACAATATAGCAAAGTACTGATGAGGCTCAAATCATAATAAAATTAGCTTTAAAAATTGTAAACATACATAATAATAAACTTCACTATGACACATTCTTATATTTACAACATTGTATTTTGCTAATATTTACCCATCATATGTGGATGAAATTATTTCAAATAATGAGTATTTTCTGTAATATTTATTAAGGAATTCGAAGCTCCATAAAATTTTCCCTTCTGTCTGCACATTATAGCTTGTTCTGGAAACTGCCTAAGGCTAAGTCATGGCATTCTCAGTCTTAAGGAAAAGAGAGTGATGGGCTGTGTTTGCTTCCTCTATGCAGGTTTTTGCTACAGTGCTTTAATTCAACCAGATGTGGGGAAATTCAGACAGGCTCTTGAGTAACTAACAATCTCCACAGAGACCCTTTGGATAAAAGGACACTTGACATTAATAACCATCAAATTTCCTTAGACTATCTCCCCCCAAAAATAATCAACTTCTAAAAGTGACCTGAGTCCTTTGAAGGAAAGAAATCAGGTGTGTAAATTGCCTCGTTTGTAGAGAATTAGAGCTATCTGTTTTTCTGAATTCAATGTTGAATGTCTCTCTAAAGAGGGTAAGAGCTAACATTTGTGAAAGCATTTATACTGTGAAAGGCCCTGTTCTAAGCATTATAGTATATGGATAAATAACTTGTAAAGCAGGCATTATTAATGACACAATCTTATTATAAAGGCAATTGGGACTCTGAACATGTCAGAAGTGAAGCCAAAATTGTGGTTCCCAAGTAATTCTGGGTCCAGCATTGTGCTCTTTTATTATGAAGCCTTTCAATTGCAAAAACAGTCTGTATGCTGGTATCATCATCTTTGTAATGATTTTTAAATTATGAAATAGTAGTGTGTTCTATGAAGAAAATGAGAACTCAAATGAAATTGAATTAACTTGTCATTTCATAATGAAAACAAGAGCTATTATTATATGATTGCAATTTAACATTTTAATGATCATTTATTTTCAGGGAAAATAATTTCCCAATACAATTTTTAAAGTAGTTTCTCCATTATACTAGCTATGCTTCCAGCGCTTAATATCAACAATGATACATTGTAGATAAATAATTGTCTCTTCATGTGTTTATATGTTGTGTATACACATTAATGTGGGTATGTGTCTGTGTCTAGAGGTTGGAGGTTGACATCAGATGTTGTCCTTAGTTACTTTCCACCTTATTTTCTGAGACAGTGTATCTCACTGAACCATTAATTCAGCTAGGTAAGCTGGTCAGTGAGTTTCAGGGTTTTGCCTGCTCCATCCCATCCCACTCCAAGCACCAAGGTTATAAATATATATCATATATATATATATATATATATATATATATATGTGTGTGTGTGTGTGTGTGTGTGTGTGTGTGTGTGTTGCAATTCAAAGTCTGCTCCTTATGCTTGCATAGCAAGCATTTTTCAATCTCCTGCATCTGATATAAAACATCTTAACTTTTAGAAAGTTCTATAGGGGCCTAATGGTCCAGAATCATCAACTTCTAGATTTTCAACTGTATTAATTAGGGTACCATTGCTGTGATGAAAAACCAAAACCAAAAGCAGCTTTGTGAGGAAAGGGTTTATTTGGCTTACATTTCTCCATCATTGTTCATCAAATAGGGCAAGAACCTGGAGACAGAAGTGGATGCAGAATCCATGGATGAGTGCTGCTTACTGGCTTGTTTCCATGGCTTTGTCAGCCTGCTTTCTTATAATACTCATGACTACCAGCCCAGAAAAGGAACCATCCACAATGCCTGGGCCCTCCATCATCAATCACTAATTAAGAAAATGCTCTAAGACTTTCCTACAGCTCAGTGTTATATAGACATTTTCTCAATCAAGATTCCCTCCTCCCAGATGACTATAGCATCTGTCAAGTTGAAATAAAACTAGCCAGTCCAATGACCAAACAAATTAATAACTTGTCTTAGAATGCACAAAGCAGAACCCCATTTAGTTGATTAAAAAAACTCATTGGCTCATCTTTATAATTGTGAAGTTGGAAGCAATTAAAGCTTGTGCATTTCTCCTTAAAAATAACACAAAATGAGTGAGTTGCACATAGGAAAAGAAAGCTTAGTTAGTAAGTTGGTAGACAAGTAAGCTCCTTGTGTGGGGGTGAGGATCCTCTCATAAAGTGATGTGCATTTTATAAAACTGGCTGTTGGACCTGCTTAAAGAAAAATTCAATTTGATGTGGAATTATGTAACACCTATAATTTAAGGCTAAGCAGGGTATTTTACAACAGAAGGTGTTTTGCAGAATTCTGAACTTGAACTGAGAACTTAGGAATGAGTTTCAACCATGGGGCTGAAACTGAGGTTTTGGGAATCTCCAGAGAGACTGATGGGATAGTCAGAGAGATACATGACAAGGGTTTGCTGCAGAAAATGATTATCTGAATGTGGAGGTCAAACAGCTTAAAGGTAAGCTGAGTGAACATCAGAGGAACAGAAAAGCTGGTCTACAGTATCAGAAGTAGATGACTGCTGCTGAAGCTTTTAGTTGGATTCTGAATATTCAAAAGTCCAAAGAGAAAGGCTGCTGCTTCTAAAGATCCAACAGGACCCAGATCTCTGAGATCCAAGGACAGGAGGAGGATACCTGCTGACTTCAATAGCCTTTCTGTTCAGTTCCATCTGGGCTGAAGCCTGGTGGATGCCTGAGCACACTGAGGGCAGATCTGCTCCACTCAGTCCACCACACTTCAGGAAGCTTAACTACTTGAAGCAAAGCAAAAACCACCCAGGTTTCCCTTTCATATACAGGCTCTGTGTCCACTGAAGCATCAAGAATAAATAATCTTTCATGAGTCATCTGAGAATTCCTTAACTAAGTCAAGTTGACATGCAAAAATCGCCATGTAAAAATCTAGCTTGTCTCACATTCTGCTAGTCAGAGTGGACTTGTGTTTCTGAACCTGGGCAAACAATGACAGAAGCTAGATTATTAAGTATCTTAAAGTGGGAATTGGTATTATGTTTTCCATTAAACTTTGTACAAGGGGTATGTTGGTGTCTCTTGTGTATTTGGCTGAAGAAACAACACAATTCTGTGGTCTATGCCATTGGTTCTACTCTCCTGTCAGGAAAGGTAATCTGGGAAGTACTCATGATTTATTTATTTCACTTTATGAATGTGTGTGTTTGCTTACATGTGTGTGTTCAGGTTGTTCTTGTTGAGATCAGAAGTTAGAGTTACAGATGATTTTAACCTGTCAAAGGCAGGTCCTCTGCAAGAGCAGTTATGTACTCTTGACCACTGAGCTATTCACACCCCCCCCCCGGCACACACACACCTATCAGGGAATGTTAAAGGCTTCATTGCCTTTTACTCTTTAGATTATTTTATTCAAATTCCAACACAAATAAACCAAAGCAAAAAGACATGATTGTTTGCTAGGGTTGAACAGTGGGGCACACTGACATTTCCACAGATCCTAGTTCAAAGGCATAGAACTCAAAATTGTTCACAGACACCATTATGGCCCATCTAGTAACCACAATTTTTTGTGGGGGGAATGGGATGGAGCATGATGAGACAGGATTTCCCTGGTGTAGACCTAGATGTCCTGGAAATTACTCTGTAGACCAGTCTGACCTCTCTTACAATGGCCAGTCCCTTCACATTGAGCAATATTTCTTTTGGGAAGAATTTTATAGACAGAGTCCATGGATCCCTGGCTGGACTGGACCACAATATATAGACAAGGCTGGCCTTGAACTTGTGACACTCCTATCACTGCCTTCCCCATGACAGTATTACAAGCTTGTGATTCCACTTCTGGCTGAAAAGCTACGCTAAACTAGCCACTACAATTTTGGATGAGGAAGCATTGCTGCCAACTTACAGGTAAAATATTTGGCCCATTGTGGTAGTCCTGACTCTTGCAGCCTGCAGGAGTCTTATGAAGATGGATTTCTAAACAGTCTCTACCCTTAAGATACAGCCCTATCCTTTAGCATTTCTACATTCTGTGGTGCATTCTAGATTTACAGAAATGATTCCACAAGGCTAGAAGAAGTTGAAGGTAATTGAAAGCCCATCCATAGGACACTATCTCATGCCATCTGGAGATGACACCATCTATAGGTATAGAGAAGAAAGTCTACTTAAAATGAATATCTGTGGTCTTGTTTTATTCATAAAACCATGAAAAGAAATGTGAATGCCTTGAATCAAAGCAGCAATTCTGAGAAGCACTTTCTGTCTGCCTTTTGCAAAGCCATGCCCATCCATGAATTATTGTCAGTCCCCAGGTCCTTCAATATTATCACTACTGTTCATAGCTATATGGAGGAACATTTATTTTGTTCCTAGACAAACTTAGTGATAGAAATAGAATTTGTTGGTCCTTGAAGCCCAGAGGCACTGCAGGGCCTTGTTAGCAAGTAGAATGAGCAACCTCTGCCTATAGAAGGTCATTCTGTACTGTGGATATGATATGGATGGTGAGCTCTTCCTTGGGTATTGCAACATAGTCATCAGGACATGATTACACTTTTGGAATCTTTGTGGGTACACTGGGAACCCATTGCTTGCCAAACATTGATTGCTGCCTGGTACTTGTTATTTTATCATGAAAAACATTGGTTTTTGCTGGCCATAGGGAGTATTATCACTTTTCTGTTCACTCACCTCTCCATAAATGAAGCCCTGTGCTCTGAAGAAGCAGTTCCTGCTAAGAATCTTTCTGGTTCAAAAGAAAGGGAAGAGAGCAACACGGATATGTCACTAGTCCTGGGTTTACCTTTCATAACTCCTGGGAACATCACATTGTACTTTCTAATAGCTTCCAGTAGAACAGTAGACATAACACTGCCATCTATACGCTTTACCTCTGAGATACAGTAAGCCCTAAGTGTTTAGCTGTGTCTGCTTCTGTTTCCATCAGCTACTAGATGAGGGCTTTATGATGGTAGATAGGTTCTAGATGCAGGGGGGGTGATAAGAAAATGGGGTCAAGACCAGGTTACAGAAACCCACAAAGACAGCTGACCTGAACAAGGGGGAGCTAATGGACCCCAAGACTGATAGCTGGGAAACCAGATTAGACCGATTCATATCCCCTGAACCTCGGTCTCAGTTAGAAGGCCTGGGCAGTCTAAGGGACTGACAGTGCAATCAGGATGTATCCCTGGTGCACAAAAGGACTTTGGGGGCACATTCCCCATGGAGGGAGACTCACTTAACCTAGAGGCAGAAGGGAGGGCCTAGTCCCTACTCCTAGTCCCTACCTGACAGATTTTGTTGATCTCTCCTAGAAGGCATCACCATCCCTGTGGAGTGGAGGACAGGATGGGATGGGAGGGAGGAAGAGAGGGAGGGAGGGAGGGAGGGAAGAAGGGAGGGAGAGAAGGAGAGGTGGAGAGAGGGACAAAGGGAGGGAGAAGGAACTGGAATTGATAAAATTTATACAATTTAATAAAAAAGAAAAAAGAAAATCCCAATACCTCAAAAGCTCACAGAATTGTAGAAAAAAAATTGAAGTGATTTTACATCATTAATCTTTTAGAAAGACCATTCACAAGTTTTTTTAGTTCTTCAATTGTATGAGGAATAACAAAAATATATGTAAAATAAATTATGAATTCATTATTCTACATATTGTTGAACAATAGCTACCATATCTAACACATACCATACATTCTCGGTTTTATTTTATTATTATTTTTACCATGTAACCTAATTTTTTCACTCTGCTTACAATCTTCAGAGCCATGTATAAATAATAAAAAAAAAGTCACCCCTAATTATTCTGGGATGACAACCTACAATCAGAAATATATGTCAAGGATCTAGACACTTAAACTGTCATGTTTATGAATCCACAAGAGGCAGCCTTTAGCCAGAAGGACAAATCAAATCCACTGTTTTAAACACAGGAAGCTCTACTCTGACTGTCATGGAAGGAATATGGCAGTGAAGTAATAGAACGAACATTCTATCACTTCTCATATTACATGAAGCCCCCACATTTGTTCACCCTGGTGATACCTCCCCTCTTCTTTGTGTTTAAGTAGGCTGGTAAACATGTTGATGGGATGGGGAACTAGGCACAGCTTCCAAGACAGCAATTAAGGCTGCAAGCGCAACTACACTTAATATGAAGTTAGACTGTGACTGATATGTTCAGTCCCTGTAGGCTTTCTTTGGGTCACCTGCCAATCAGAAAATGCCATATCACATCCATCACAGAAACAAGGGTTCCTTGCTTGAATAGAAATGAGTATTTTAAGAGGCCAGCAGTGCTCTAGTTCTGTGGTTCACCTCTAGTTAAGCATAGCCATGAGATCGCTGCTTTCCTGGTATTCTTTATAAGAAAGAGAAGAAAATCCTTGGCCGAAGCTGCTGATGGAAACACTCTTCCTGAGTGGTTTCCATAGTTCTTGAATGATGTTCATGTCCATCTCCAATGTCCATCACCACAGTCTATATAAGGAAGGTTCTCTCTCAGGAAACCTTTCTCCTAAGTAGGAAGTATGAATATGAACTTGGAGGCAACCAAGCTTTGTGGAGCTGATCCTTTTCTGTAGCATCCATAACCATAAGGCTTTAAGTTCCTCCAGCACCCGCCTCTCTGAGGGCAGCATTTTGCCTCTTTGGGCCTATTTGTTAAAATGTGACTCATTACAATCACATTTGAAGGCCCCACAGTCCTCTCTTCCCAAAAGCAAGAACTCTTAGAATTTATCTGTTCTTTCCAGGCATTGCCTGTGCATGTATATGTAATGTACACTACATGTGAGCCTAATTAGAAAATTTTATATGTCATTGTTTTGCACAGGTTAAACCTTATACCTATGATACTGTGTGGTATATGATATCTTGCAGTATGTTAAAGATATTTCTGACTGTGTAGTAGTTCTGGCTCATTCAATTTAATTGAAGTCCTGCATTATGAATATACAATACAATTTTATCACTTTTCTTTTTAGAGAGTAGCTGGATGAAATACAGGTTTTAGTTCTGATAACATAATGCAGTATCATCATACATGTCATTTATATACATACCGAGGATTTCTCTGGAGTAAATAACTAGAGATGGAGTAACTGAGTATATAGGAGACAATAACTGGTACTGTACTCTATATAAGTTCCATATCTTCATCCTGGAGTAGAAAAAGTCTAAATTTCAGCTGTGCACACCCCTATGAGTTTTGTTGTTCATTTCTGAGCTGATAACTTGGTAGACATTTCTCTGGAATATGTAGTTAATAATGGAATTGGCCATTGTAGAATAAGGTGTCTGTATGTCAGCCAAGTATGTACATCAATGACCATGAAAAGGGCCCTGGGTCCCATCCTTATCACTGAAGAAACAGAAAGCCAGCATTACTGTATGACAATATTTGGTATGTAATGAACACTCAATAAAATGTAGCTATTAGTTATTTGAAATCACAGTTACCACTTTTTCTTTTGTGTGACATACAGTCTGAACTCTGAATATCTCAAAGATCAGAGTCCAGAGAATTGTGAGTTTGATAACAGCCTGGGAAATGTAGGGAAGCTGCTCAAAAGAAAAAAAATACACTTAGAATTTTGTGTGGTGTTTAGTTATATTGATTTACATAGCTCATCCTAGAGATAAGTATGAAAATAAATTAGTTTAACTTTTTCCCATATGCCTATCCAGTTCTCACAACTCCACAAAGTGAGAGATGTCTCTTGAATGATTTAATGTGCTGCCTTCATCCTGTGTTGAGTTTCCATGTGCCATGAGCATCCTGACATTATGTCATTTTTCTTTGAATGCTCCTGACATTGTTTTCATTTGCTTGTAGTGTTTTACTCCCCATGTCTGAATTTTAGTCAAACGTGTAACACTGCTGTAACTGTTGGCTGTCTGTGTGGGAAGATTATTCCTATCATTTTGTACACATCGCTTTTGGCCTCTTGCTTCTATATTTTGTTTGGCATTTGAATTCCACAGACATAGGGACTTCAGAGCTTGAACACTAACCACTCTTTTCAGCAGCTCCAATGTCCATGTTTTACTAAATATATTCCTTCTGATATATCTTTTAACTTACCAGTCTTCTCCTCATCTACATTTAAAACAGACTTATAGAGTTGTTAAATTCACATATTTTACTTCAGTAGCCTTATTGAGATGTGAGTAGCATACCATACAAGCCATCCACTTGAGGTATGCAATTTAATGGTTGTTATATTCACAGAGTTACATAATTGTGACCCCCAAGTCATGTTAGGAAATTTTTACCAACAGAAATTATACATTGATTACCAGTCACTTTCCCAACTGCCTCATTGTTCGAGCCCGATGTCTCTCTAATGTACTGTTTGTCTCTTGTATTTGCTCATGGTGGATGTTATGTACCAAATCTTACAATGTAAATGAATTCTTTTACCCTGGCATAAAAGATTGGGATTATCTGCGTATCATGTGTCAGCATTTGACTCTTCTTTTGAATAATATTCATTTTATTAATATACTGAATTTGACTCAGTTACCAGTTAATTGTTATTTTTTCTATTCTTGGCTTTTGTAAAGTATCTTACTCCAAATATTCATTGTTAAGCTTTGTGTGAAGCTAACTTTTATCTTTCTTGAATAGATGTCTAGAGTAGAATTTCTTATAAACAAGTTAACACTATTCACCATTCCAAGGAATATACAGAGAGCTCCCACAGAGCCAGAAACTCCTTACATTGCACAAGCTCCAGTTTCCTCAAACCACCCCAACACTTGCTAATGTGTGTCTCTCATTATGTCTTAGGTGTGAGGTGGCAGTGTGCCTTATGTTTAAAATTTAGTCTTAATCTTTTAAAAACCATACAGCCTCCAGCTGTGAGGATTTATCAAGGGAGTCCACAAGAGCCCAGAATAAAGAAAAGTCAATTATTTAGTAGGGAATCATTCACATAAAGAAGGCAATGTCACTACCGTGGTCTTCTACCCCTTAAGGCACAGGAAGCTGTGCCCCGATCCACCATCATCACCCAAGGGAGCAAGTGCTTGATCCAGTCTCTGAGCCCCACCCAAAGTAGCCTGTACCTCACAGACTAATGATTGAAAGAATTCCCACAACACAGTTGTCCCCTAAAACTCTCCACTCTAGCAAGTAATTAAAAATCTCTATATGGAATAGTGACAACATATGGATCTTCTGTCACCTGTTTTTATTATAGTTTTCTTTTAGCTTTGGTTTTGTGATCTTTTGCTCAATATACCTAGCAGTTTTGGATCAAAGTTTATATAATGTTTAGCATAATCAATGTTTTGAATGAATTTTTCTGCAGACAGTAACATGGGGTACATATCATCATATCTGAATATGCCATCCAGACTGGGGGGCACATGCCTGTAATTCCAGCACTGTGGAGACAGTGATAGGAGGGTCCTGATACAAGACTCGTTTAGGCCTGGCTACTTGCCTACAGTAATCCAAGCTGCTAGCCAGTTAACCACCCCTTGCAGTGATATCAGCCAGTGACAGTGTACTACGGGGAGGAATAATAAAAATTTGGCTTATATTACCATTCAGTATCTTAAGCATCGTGGTCTGAGTCTGCACCCTGAATTGCTGTAGCTGAGATGCAGTTAAAAACAGACATTCTCTATCTGGCATGTGACTAGGGAGTTTTATCTGCTGTTCCTTATTTTTTCTCTCCAAGTTCAGAATTTTAGAATATAGCTTGTTATTAACTTAAGGTTTTGGCTGATTTTTACATAGAATGCCCTTCCAATATGAGATTCATACTCTGGGTTTTGAATGGAAAATTTTATTTAATTATGAATCTGTACTCATTCTGTTCCATTTCTCCTTCAGGAATTCCATTTACATGTGTGTTCAACCGTCTTTCCTCAGCCTTATAAATCTATGACTTCTAAATTTCTTTGATCATGTTTCCAGTTACATTTGGTATGGTATTATTGTTTCTAATTTTTTCCATTTCATTTCTTTCTTATACTGCTTTCACCTATTCTAGTAATTTTTGATCCTCCTATCTTCTTCTAATATTCTTCCATTGGGTAGCTATCCCATCTCTATACTTTTTTGATTAATGTGCAACCTTTATCAATTTTTTTGATGTTCAATTTCCTTTGGTTATATTTGAAATACTAAGCTAAAGCTTTTATTGGACTTGGCTTCGTAGTGCATTGCTTGGTGTTCGCTATTTTAGGTTACTTCATGTTGCAGATATCCTGCTTTATTGGGAGGGTCTTGTTATATCTGAGGAATAACTAGATAGATAAGTGACAGCCAGTCAGCCAGGCATTCCCAGATCATGGCTATAGAGAACCTCTTCTGCATCTGCTAAGTTTACAAGCTGAGTGGCGGCGTGATTCCTGCCCTTTCGGGACTTCTCATTCTTTGCTCTTTCTGTTTGCTTGAATTCTTCTGCCTCCACTACACATTATTCATTGGGACTCTGTTCTTCCATGGGTAATGTCAGATGGATATTTCTGAAGTAACACCTACATGGCCACCTCAACACAATCTGATGCCCATCTTCCTACTCTGTCATACTTGAGAAGGTTCCACTCCAGGCTAGACCCTCAGATGGATTTCCTGGTGACCCACAGTTTTCTGTTCCAAAGAAGTTGGACAATTCTCTTTGCTTGCCACAGCTAGAGTAGTGTGATCTTATCTGTCCCTCTGTTTTACAGTTTGTAAGAATGGCCTCCTTTTGGCAGAAGGTATTACTCATAGGCTTGTATCTTCACTAACCCAGATAATCTGGCATCTTGTAATGGGAAGATTTAAAAGCTGAGATCAATTCTGAGGTATTTCCCTTACTATAATGTATTTCAGTGTCTTAACTATTGTTTTCTGCTACACTATCCTGTTTTCCTCTTACCTCACAATTTTGTTTTGTTTTTAATCAGAGAATTAGTTGCCGAGCCCTCTTCACTTTTTGACTTCTCAGGGTCATTGATGCACAAGTTAATCCTAGGATATTTTCTTTCTTCTCTGTACACTTACCTCTGAAGGGTCTCATCTACTTGTTTACTGACAAGGCTTTAATGACACTGAAGATTCTCCACATTCCTAAACGCTCTCACAACTCACATGCTCATGTCTAAATTTCTATACTCTCATAAGCAACCCGGTGTCAAGAACTAGCTGAAATCATTACTAGGGATGGTCACCTGGCCAGTACTGTCAGCAAGAAGTCAGTTCAGGTTTTAAAAGTATAAGCTAGACAATGTTGTGTGTCTAAGCAGAAACCACTGATGGTCTTCTGTCATACTTAATCTGAAATCTCTTGGCAAAGCTTGTGAAGCCCACACAAGTAGAGACTTCTGTAAGGTTATTTCTTATATGTCTTGCTTCATGGTTTCTCTGACCTACCAGGTGTCTCCTGCTTCAGTACCTGGGCTAGCAGACAGCTGTGCCCTTGCATGGCTCATTCATTTCATCTGTTTCAAACTGTGTCATCACTGAGCCTCTCCTGAGTGGCCAACCTAAACAGCACTGTATATTGCCCACTGACCTGGTTGGCATCACTTGTTACTAGGTGAAAGTATATCTCTGCTCTCTTCCTTAATGAGATAGAACTTTGTGAACCTATCACTTTCTCTGTGGTGCTCAGGCATGCATCTCAGATCTCAGACCCCCTGCTTTGTGCACTGTAGGAGCCCATTAAACCTATAAAGCTCTTCTCAAATATCATCTCTAATAACTTTTATAGTCTTGAGTCTACATCCACCATGCTACCTTCTTTTCTGCATTAAAAACAAATTCTTGCCTTCATTTTGTTTTTCTCTCAGTTCTGATTTTACTTTAATTTTTATTCATTCCTCCTGCACATTTTTGTTTTATTTTATTTCTAGTATGAGGAGAGATGACTTCATGTGTTATTGCCTGCCTTGTTCTTTTTTAAAATATAACCATTTCTGTGTGTTATGGGCTCCATGTGCATGCAGTACCCAAAGAGTCCAGAAGAGGGCATCAGATCCCAGAAATGGAGTTACCAACATGAGCCACCATGTAAGAGGTAAGAACAGAGCCCAGGTCCTCTGCAACAGGGCTCTAAGCCAATTCTCCAGCCCCATATCTTGATCTTTCAGGAAGATTATTAACTAATTTATATCTGTTTAAAATATTTCTTGTAACATAAAATCATAAATAGAATATCTCTCAGAAAGTCTATTGTTTTTACTTTAAATATGAGTAAATTTTGATGTGCACATTCTGGGCATTTCTGCCAAACTGTGTTCTTTCATGCTGATAAAATTCCTCTCTGTTAGTCATGGATATCTATGGTTTATTACAGAATCTAAAATAAATTAAGCCTGCATACTTGGCTATGTCAATATGCTGTCTCAAACAATATGCTTAAAGATGATGTTTGCAGTTTGTTTCTAAACATACCTGATACTCAGACGGCACATGTGTACATTGTGGGGGTGAGGGAGAAAAATAAAATTCTATCTCAGAAGGACATTCTGATTTTTGGCTTTTCTAAGATATTATAATAGAACATTGGCACTTATTTCTCTCTGCCCTGCAATTGGCCAAAAGCATGGAGCTGTGTAAGAATTCTCACCTACTGGGTTTAAAGCCTGCAACAGCGCAATGCCCTCCACACCCATTCACACATACTAAAACTCATTCTAAAACCATCTGTGCCTCATAACATAAGTGGAGCCCAGGCCTTTGCCCCGAGGGCTGACTATCTAACAATGAGACACATTTGTTTAGTTTTCTAAACAAAATCATTCTTTCTCATTCAAGAGATGTAATCGTGTGTCTGGTATTTATTTGGTATGCCTTCCCCCCTTTCTTATTACTCACTTCACAGTTTTAGTTTAGTTTTGTGTCTGGTTAAATGAGTGAAGCTATATAGATGAAGACAGTAGGATGTGCTAATTGACATCAAATAGCCAAGTATTAAGTTAATAGGAAAAAGGTATAGTTTGATAGTCTAGCCATTCGATTCTGGATCTTTCTCAGGTTGCCATAACTCTGTTTCAAATTGGCACTTTTCTTTCATCTACCTGGAATCAGAGTAATTTATATCATAATTTAAAAAAATTAATTTTTAAAAATAAACAATTGACTGTGTCCTGTGTTTTATACCGTGCTTCAAGAATTGGGTAAATGTAATATTTGACTATGAAAATCAAGAAACTCCTACGTACTTGGTTATATGTCTGAAGTCTATTACTCAGTTCTGTGACATTCCAAGGACAAAGCCATGCAGAGGAATGTAACCTAACCATAATCGCTCCTACTATTCCTTTCTATAATTTGCCCATAGTGTGCTTGTGTGTGAGAGCTGCAAAATGAAAATAAGTGAGAGGTTTTTTTATATAAAATGTATTTTAGTGTTAAAACTCACCTACATTCGTTTATAGATCATAAGGATGGAGGGTGAAAAGATTCCTCAAAGAGCGACCTCCTAAAAGAATGACTTAGTAAAACCTTCACATGTGCAGACTGCTTTTCATGAATTTATACCTTCTGCTTGTGTCCTCTATATCCTTTCAGATTGATTTCATTACTCGTTCTCCATATCCCTCGCTTTACCCTCCTCCTTCTACCCTCCCTCCAATGTCTAAAATGGACAGTCACCCACACTAGGACACCTATCTTAGGACCTCAGCAAAACTTTTCCAACTCTACTCATCCCAGAATTCCTTTGACAGAGTGACTTTTCCTTTCCAAACCCTCCCTTTAAAGTCAAACAACCTGCGCTATCCTTCTGCACTCAAATAAAACACACTGTAAAGACAATTTCAACAAGCTTATCTAGAAATCTCCACTGGCCATATTCACTTCTGCATTTCATTGCTTTGAGACAGCTAGTCATTTTGGACCCTTCATCATAACTTGCTTTTTTTAGCTTAGAGAATATGCACAATGGCAAAAGCAAACAAAAGCAACAGTGTTGTAAGCTATGAGCTAATACTTACCTTTCAACCCCCAGACTTTTCAAAAAGCAGCATGGAGAATGTCAAGGATAAAGGTGTAAGGAAGCAGATCCTGCCCTAGTTGAATATGGATATCTAACTTAGGCTAGACATACATCTTTGAGGGCTGCCAGTAGTGGATAACACATTTTGATATTTTTAAAAACAGTGAAATGAACAATTCCCTAAAGATACAGCATCCCCCCCCCATATTTGCCTAGGAATCCGTTTTGGAAGCTGATCCAATGATTACTACTGGGACGCAGAATTTTGACATCCATTTGGTACTGATTTACACCAGGATTTTTAAGGCTGCCAACAAGAAAGTCCAGAATTTCAGGCAGCCAAAAATTCCACAAGAGACAACTGTCTTTTATTTTATAGCTTATGAATTTGGGGCTTAATATGATTTTCCACTAACAAGTTCTGTACCCCCTCCCGAGTGCCAAAGCTGGTGTAGAGGTCAGCAACGTAACGCAGAACAGATGAGACAGCTTAATACTCAACTTGAAGGAAGACAGTCGAAACTGCATTGTTTACTTAGGAGAAAGCACTCTGGTTTAAAGGGCTGACACACGATTTATTAGGAGCACTTAAGCAACATGTTCACATCTTACCCTCCACTCGACTCATGGCCGTTATTCAGTGATCCAGCAGTGCTGGGAATGGGATTAATAAAATCATCAATTAAAGACCTGCTAAATATTGGTAGAGAGCTCTAAATATGTCTTGTCTTCTGTTTCTTATGAAAGAGCAAGGGTGAAAACACCCACAGAATCATGTTCAGTAATAAATCAAAGGTGAAAAAGTTGAAGAGTTATATGGGTAACTCCCTTAAAAGAAATAAAACCTAGTAAACGATGAACCCATTTAAAAACAAGGCATTCATGGTTAACAAGGGTAATTCTGCTAGAAACTGAAGCTTTCACACATAATTAGCAAAAGAAAACACTAAGGGTGCCTTTCTCTGATCAACACATTCTGTTGAAGAGTCAAAAAACAATCCATTGACACAGTGAAATAATTTTGTTTGATTTTTTTTAACACAAGTCATTAAATTTCTTCTTCAGATGCTCCAAAGATAAGAGGAGACAAGAATTGGTGCTTAAATGGTCATGTGTGAATTTCCTAGAATTATAGCTTATCCAAAATCCTTCATGGCCATCACACTTATTACTTACTAATGTGGTTTAGACATATGCTCTGAATTTGAGTCAACAGAAAGATACACTCATATATTCTATCAGCATAGGCAACTATCTAATTACTGACTTACTAAACTGGATATCCATCTGCACCTGCAATGGTTGTAAGTAAATACAAATTATTTCATGTCTTTCCACAGGAGGGATACATGGAAAAAATAAATAAATAAAAGAGCTACATCCAGGGCAGAAGCCCACCTGAACTACTGAGAAAATTACCCAGATGAATTAGAGATTTCACACTGGAATTTCTAGAAGGTGACCCTAAATCCTGGTCCCCCTGCCCCCCATGAGAGGATGACTTATAGAGTACCATCTTCAGGTTTCACTCCCCTTCCTGACAGAGAAAAACATCCCTGATGTCCTGTTGGGCCATCAGAGAGGGGGTGATACTTCAGATAAGCACCAGACAGTATGAAAGGCAGAATTCTTTACACCCTATTGTGAAACTGTTCCAGGTCATGACAAAGTAATAATAAGTAATTGGATAAAGACTTCTGATACCCACCATCAACTTTAATAGTACAAACTTTCATATATAAAAAAAAACTTCATTTAAAAATATACTGCTAAATTACTCTATGAAATTTATAATTAGCTAGTAACATAATTTTATCTACACAAACTTTAAAAATGGGCACTGAGTAGGTAGATAAACTATCTCATATCCAAAGTTACTACATGTTGAAGAAAATAAAATGAAGTCATTTCCATAAATTAATCTTCAATGTTTCTTATATGGGCAGACAGAGCACTGGAGGGGGCTCCATTTGTGGAGAAGGCCGAGATAACATGTCTCTGGCGGCCTAAGCATTGCGCTGTTCATCTCAGCCAGGCATCGAGAACACACTTTCTGCCTCACTCAATCAAGAATGCTTATTTGGCCGTTTCAATCCAGAGTCATGAGAAATTCCAGTCATAATTTCTGATGATTACTAAATCATAAATTCTAAACATTATGACAACAAACAAACAAACAGGAATAACAAAAAGGGCTTGTTAATGTCCACAAACACGAGTCCTGAGAGCAACGGAAATAGTCTAAAAGAGGAAATAACTTCTCATTAGGGCTGGAAGAATTTCGAGAGACTGAAATGGGCAACTTTTTAAAAACGCTGTCTACATGAGATTTCCCACTGCTGGATAAGAAAGAGCCCATCCTGCCAGACTTGCTTGTGTCTTTTTGTCCATCCGCTGAGTGCTGAATGAGCAGGGGGTCAACACCACAGCCACGTTATACGTGGACTTCGTCTTCGGCTTTCAGTTCACGGCATGTGCCACGTCCGTGTGTTTCTACAGGTTCTCCATCCGGCAACACGGGTGACCTGGCAGGAGTCTGCATCGTCAATAGGGAAAGAGACGGAGAGAAGCTGGGAGTCATGGCTTCTGATAGGGAACCGCCATAGTAGGGAAGGGGAGATCTGGGGAATTTCTGAAGAACCTGCCCCAGGGTGATGACTGGCATTCGTGGGGGAACGGCTTTAATCCCAGGCTGTGCTACTGCTGTTATCAAAGGGGGAGGGAAAACAAAAGGTGTGTCTTTTGGAAGGCCAGGCACCTGCAGGTCTTCATCCTTCAGTCTGGCAATATCGTTAAACACTGAGGCTAGGTGTTGGAACTTGGGTTCCCAACTGAGGAAGGAATCCCAGGCATAGCTGCCTTTAGCACCACCAGCAGAGGCTGCCTGGGTGGAAGGAGCTGCATACCTTCCTTCCCGACTGACCCTAGAAGTAAAGGGCTCTTTCCTGCTATCAGCCAAGACACCTGCTTTTGCCTCTCTATTTTGGGATAACACATCATTTTGAACATAGATTGTGTCACAGTCTGCCCCTTCATCTCCTCCCTCAAACTCTTTGCTGACTTCTATCACTTCAGTACTCGCCATCACATCTGACTCTCCCGACAGGCAAGAAAGCTGATCAGAGTCCCTGGGGATGCCCGAGTCTGGCACCCTGGACCCCCGGTCACTCAGCACAGAATCTGAGTCCTTTCTATAAGGGTGCTCATTTATCCTCTGGATTTCTTTGTCTTCTGCAGTTTCTCCATCCACAGAGCAGTGGCCACTAGAATTTGAGTGCCTGTACAGGTGGATAATATCCTTCTCCATGACACTCATTAAGTTCAACCATTCAGCAGGCATAGCCCCGCCAGGCGCTGTAACACCCAAATACTCCATGCTCTGCTGCCCAGGCTTGAGCTTGCTTGCAGCTCCAGTCAGTCTGGGATCATCATCTTGGGGGGGTGGTGTCTTCTCCTCATAACTGTGTAGGGAATCTTTTTGTTTATGCCTTAAAATCAGTAAGATTAGAGTGCAGACAAGTAAGAGGAACACTAAAAAGGAGACTACGAGGCTGATGGAGAAACCGTGAGCAAACACCGTTCTATGGTGTCCTTCAGACGGCAAAGATATGTTCACAAACACACTGCAGGATGTGGACTTGGAGCTGGGCTTGGGGCTATGCGCAGTTATTTTCACTTCGAGAGTATCTTCTTTGCTGAGCTGACTGCTTGTTAGGAAAGGGGCTCTAACCCAGTAAATATTGCCATTTGTTCTGTTTACTGCAAAGAGAGGGGATGGAGTTTTAAGGGAGTAAAGAACGACCCCATCCACACCTTCATCTGCATCTGAGGCTTCCACTCTGCCAACCAGCTGTTGTCCTTGAGCTTTATCGGGGAGACTGAAAAAATACTGATCTTGTGTAAAGACGGGTTCAAACTCATCTATCCCTTCAACTTCCACCCAAACCTCCAGGGAAGCTGTGGCACCACCTCTGTCTTTGGCCTGAACCACCAGGCAGTACTTAGTAACACTTTCATAGTCAAGCATTTGCTCAGCTCGAATGTCCCCTGTCAAAGGGTCAATGACAAATAGATCCTGATAGGGCTGCATCCCATGTATGGCAAGGCAAGATGACAAAATAGAGTAAGTCACTTCTCCATAAGGTCCAGCATCAAAATCCAGAGCATGTACAGAACATAGGATGGAGAAAGCAGGCAGGTTTTCAGGAGCAACACAGGTCAAGGTAGAGGACAAAAACTGAGGTGTATGGTCATTGTCATCTAACACATTGATACGCACAACAGCAAAAGAAATGTGTTTCTCTTCTTCGTCAGCAGCTTGGACAGTTAATGTGAATGTTATCATTTCCTCATAATCCAGAGGTCTCACCAAATAAAGAACTCCAGTTCTTTCTTCTAAGTAGAAGTGTTCCTTCTCATTCCCAGAGATTATGCCATAGATGATGTGTGCGTGTGAACCCATGTCATGGTCATCTGCTGACACCACAGTGATATGGCTCCCTACAGGGGTACTTTCCTTGACATGGGCATCGTACTGCCGGCTGTTGAAGGTGGGTGGGCTGTCATTGACATCAAGAACTTCTATTTCTATGACAGTTGTGGAACTCAGTGGAGGGCAGCCATGGTCGGATGCTAGAATGACAAGCTTGTGACTGGCACTGGCTTCTCTGTCCAAAGCGTGCAGTAACACAAGAGCACCGCCCTGCTGATGGGGGTGATCTGAATGAAGGAGGCTGGGCTCAATGTGGAATCGGTTGTGTAAGTCACCGCCGATGATGGAGTACTTGGTGCGTGTGTTTTCAACAGTGTAGTCACGGTCCAGAGTTGAAAATGTCATGAGGGTGCTTCCGATGGGAGCATCCTCACTGAAGCTCAGGTTATAGTGCCCCACCATAAACTCGGGAGCATGGTTGTTCACGTCTTGTATTTCTATCTCCACTAATGTAAGAGCCCTCAGGGAGGGAATCCCACCATCACTAGCTTCAACAAGGAATCGAAGTGTTGGTTTTTTATCCAGAAGTGATACAGAACTGGTAGTAAATATGGTGCCTGAAAAAATAAGACAATAAGACAGCGTGTAAAAGCTGTGAACCAAATGCTCATGATGTACTTAGCCAGCAAGATCTGAATGAATACATACGTGTGTGCTGTGCTTTGCTGTGTGTGTGTGTGTGTGTGTGTGTGTGTGTGTGTGTGGTTACAGCCAAGCAGTGATAATAGATTTCAAAATCATTATATTTATACAAAAGCTTCAGAAATAATCACCTTCCATGCACTACATGAGACAGACATTGCTGCATTTTCCCTGGGTTCCATTTTCATATAGTAAGTTGTTTCATTATTATTTTTTTAAAGAAAGTACACTCTTGCCTCGTGTATTTTTATCTTATCCCATTATCTATAAAAATATGTACAGAGGCCAGATGGTGGAGGCACATGCCTTTAATCCCAGCCCCTGGGGGGCAGAGGCAGGTAGATCTCTGTGAGTTTGAGGCCAGCCTGGTCTTCAGAGTGAGTTCCAGGACAGGCAGGGGTGTTACATAGAGAAACCCTGTCTCGAAATAAAAAAGTATATACAGAGATAATCTAGCATAAGATAACTATTCTGAGCTGGGCAAGGTAGTAATGACTATAATTATAGCACTTGGGAGGTTGAGGCAGGATTGAGAGTTTGAGACTAGACTACACTGAGACCTCCTCTCAAATAAAAATAAAATGGCTAGGATATTCAAGCATTCAAGTGGTAGAATGTGTTCCTGACAACACACACACACACACACACACACACACACACACACACACACAAGCATGCCTTCTCTCTCCCCACAACACATAAGGAAATAACTCTGGCCAAATGAAAGCAGTGAAAACGTTAATGTGGAACACTTAATTATAAAGATATCTTTACTCAAGATCATGAGTTAATTCAGCATGTGACATTTTCCCCTTAATGATACAGCATATCAAATACCTCTTACTGTGATAAACATAGAAATACATGACATTTACAAGTGTGTACAAGATGGCATTTTTATTAAAGTGTTTTAAGTGTGCTTACTAAGAATAAATGCACAATGGCACAGCTTAAATGCCAATTTCAATTACAGTCATACCATGAACTAGACTGTCTTGATAGCAATTACTAAGTTAAAACATTCTAATCAACACTGGGGCAGTATTTGTGCAAAGCACCCATCAGGTCAAAGTTCTGCTAAGAATGACAAATTCAGGGGCCTGCATTGCACACACTGTTTTCTGTTGATCCAGGACAGTAGTTGCCAGTGACTGAACTTCCATAAGATGAGAAGAAAAGACTGAGAGACCAAGACAGAGTAGGCAGTGAAGTTCCTAACACGCCATACTTACACCACAGGCACACACCTACAAGTTGTGTGGCATTTCTTATTTCTCTTATGCAAGCACCTAATGAGTCTTCTTCTGATACTTTAAACCCAAATTCTTACAACTAATTTTAACCTCAACTCTCATTTAAAAATGATGCTGTGGTGGGTAGATATGAGACCACAGTGTGATGTCAGTGTCTTATTCTTTTCTGCTAGGACACTGTGTTGCTAATTAGCCCTCTATATTGAGCTCAGCATTAAATGATTGTTTATTGTTAACACCCCTGGTACCATGCCTAAATGTTTGAATGAGCAGTTATTGTCTGAGTACATTGCACACCATAACTGTCCTCTCTGATAAAAATGCAAAGGGCCATGGAAGATACCATATGAAGCAGAATAGCACAATGGCTCTTCATTTGGAAGAGATGGACACTAAATTGTTTTTAGCTTCTTCCCTCTAGCTGTATGAAATTCTCATTAATAAATTGACCCTTTTGACATTATTTTGATTCTTGCTCAGTTGTAGAACATTTTCCTAAACCCTGTTGGCTGGACACATGAACTTGGGAGTCACTGTATTGAGGTGTGTGTGGGGGGGGATGTCTCTGCATTTCTTCCTGTTGAGAAGTATTTAACCAACACCCCGTGTTTTCCAGTCACTGATATGCTGAACAAGTGCTACTGCCATTTTCCTCTCTAGCTGAAAAAGAAAGCAATGCCCATACTGCAGCGAGAGGGAGGGGTGAAGGAGGACAGTGTTAGGACATCAAAACTGATGGCCCGTGTTTCTGTAATGTCAACGATAATGCACTAACATCACTGTAGGTAACTCACCATTCCTGGGATCAATGGCAAATCCCTCAGAAGAGGATAGGACCCTGTAAGAAATGTCCTCACTGCTTTCTAAGTCTGTGGCAGACAGCATCAACACAACGATAATGCACTAACATCACTGTAGGTAACTCACCATTCCTGGGATCAATGGCAAATCCCTCAGAAGAGGATAGGACCCTGTAAGAAATGTCCTCACTGCTTTCTAAGTCTGTGGCAGACAGCATCAACACTGAGAACCCTCCAGGTACTAGCTCAGGAATTTTAACCTGAAGACAAGAGAAAACAAAGGCATCATGTATTTTTCAGGAATAGGGGCAGAATCTGACACCATGTCATTTATTTTGACTCCAGAAACTTCCCAATCTGCCTTTTATAGGCCTTGTGCTGATTTGAATGGAAATGCCTTCCACAGGCTCATAGGGTGTGGCACTACCTAGGGGTGTAGCCTTGTTGGTGTAGATGTGGTCTTCTTGGATAAAGTGTGTCACTGTGGCCCAGTGTGGACCTTTCTTTTCCCGCTGTCTATGGCTCCAGATGTAGAACTCTCAGCTCTTTTTCCAACACCATGTCTGCCTGCATGCTGTCACATTTCCCAGCATGATTACAGTAGACTAAACATCTGAATCTGTAAGCCAGCCCCAGTTAAATGTTTTCCTTTATAAAAGTTGCCTGTGGTCATGGTGTCTCTTCCAACAGAACAATGACTAAGATAGGCGTGCTGATGTATTGAGTTGATTCATTGAAGCTATTGATTATGTTAACAGTACCTGGGTTCAGAAAACAATTTTAGTTTCGGTCAATTTTGTTTTTTACTATGAAACATTTTTTTCTAGGTTATTACTGAGTGGCACAAGGTAGTGCAATCACTAATTTCATATCAGATGCATTATTACATCACTCAAAGAGAGGCTTCATGGAGGATGGTTACCTAGGTTAAGTTCTCTCGTCTTTCCTTTGCTCTATTGAAGAGTGTTGGAATACATTTCCAAGACCTTGGTAGAATGTTATCACTGTCCTGACTTCTGTAAACATACACTCTGTCATAAAATCTAAAATATGTATGGACTTGCTTACAATCTGTTTGTGTGAAATTGAAATATTAATCTCTGTATTCCAAAGAAAGAATCTGTCCAAAGCATCCTTGGGTAGTGCAAGTTAGCACATCTTCTCTGTGGTCTTGCACATATTGGGCAAGTTCAAATTGTTGCAAACAACTGAACTCCAACTACACACAGACACTGAATGTACAAAAGACTGGTGGTCTGCACACTCAGTAAACTGAAATAAATGAACCAAGTAATTCCAGTTGATTTCTAGTCTACAAGAAGCCTGCATCATTAACTCAGGGTGAACAACAGTGAATATTATTTATTTATTTAATATACATTGGCGTTTTGCCCACATGTATGTCTTATAAGGGTTACAGACAGTGGTGAGCTGCCATATGGGTGCTAGGAATTAAACTCAGTCTTCTGGAAGAGCAGCCAGCACTCTGAACCACTAAGCCATCTCTCCAGCCTAAACAACAGTGAATATTAATAGCCTAAACCAGACCATCAGTGACAGAAAGCTGATAACACTCACTGTTATTTTTTATTTTATTTTATGTTATGTATATAGTTGTTTTGCCTGCATGTCTGTCTGTGCCCAGGTACATGTCTGGTGTCTGTGGAGATCAAAAGAGGGTATCAAATCTCCTGGATCTGGAGTTACATAAGTTCCCACGTGGGTGCTAGGATTAGAATCAGGTCCTCTGGAAGAACAGTCAGGGATCCTAACTTCTGAGACAGCTCTCACCTGCACTACCCATTCATTTCTTTACCTGATAGAAATCTTGAGAAAACACTGGTGGGTTATCATTGACATCCTGCACACGGATGATAAGGGAACCCTCTGTGTGGTACCAGGAATCAGAAACGTGGATAATCAGCTCATACTCAGCAACGTCTTCATAATCCAGTGTTTGTACCAGCACCACAACTCCAGTGTCCCGACTGATAGCAAACTTGGCTCCAGAATTGCTCTCTTTGGCAAAACTGAAGATGAAAGCTGGATTCAAATCCGCATCATGAATGGATACCCGAGACACAATTACACCAGGCAAAGAATCTGCAATCATCATGACCAGGGTCAGCTTCCATTAACTTCATCATCAAAAGACATTTCCTCAATCACGCAACCCAAGTATTTTCATTTGAAATCTAAAATGATTTTTTTTTCTCTCTCTCTTTTTTCTGGCATGATTTCTCATGTAAAGCTCATTATGGGCTAAATCAAAACACAGAAGAATTTATAAGTCCAATAAAAGTGAAAATCTACCAGAGTAGAAAATTGAGGAAGTAGGCTATACTCTAGTTTTATATTACAGTTTTCCACCATATGCTTACAACACAACTCCAGAATCAGAAATCATTCTGAGCACTTTCCTGTAGTGTATAGTTTCTATGTCTTACTATAGTTTCTGTGTCACAAGTGTATAAGGGAGAAGGACAATACTCAGAGCTTTAACACAAATAATTAACTCTGAAAACAGGACAGAACTGAATGAAAATGCTTGGGTATATGTAAGATTCAGTACTTACCTTTCAGAAAAAAAAGAAAAAATATTTCTTTGACAATGAGACAGACATTGCTTTCTTCTCTTAAATTTGTTTCTCAAAACTACAATTCCAAAAGCTAAGAGAAAACAAAGTATTCTCAATGCTAGTGAGGAAATTGAATATCTATATTTACTCACTAAAAAGCTCTTAGAGAGCACACAACATGCTCAGTGTCTAGGTTCATGACCTAACACACTTATGTATGGAACTTTATTCCCAAGAATCTCTAGCATGGTGCAGGTGGAAAGTATCTGCCAAGAAATTGAGAATTGTTCCACTGTTTATGGGATTCATAATTTACAGTCTTCACATCTGGGGAAGAGTTCCTGTTGAATACTATACTCACTTTGCCCCCATTCAATAGATTTTTGATTCATGTAATTTATTATCATGATATATTCACAGCAGTTGTAATGGTATATTTCTTGTGCTTGGGAACGGGACACAGTTCATTAAATCAAATGAAAATATCAAAAGTGAATGTTAAAACTGAAATACATTTTGTTTGTAAAGAGTAACAGCTATAGGCATCCCTGTGTGTAGAGATTTCTATGGGAAAAGACATCAGTATAATCTGTTCAGAAAGTGAAGATAGTAAAATGTTCAAAATGTTTCAGGAATAGCTTTGGTATGGAGAGAGAACACAAAGGGACAAAGTTCACCACCATTTTCTACTTTGTCTATAGAAAGTTAGCTTGGCTTTACTAGAGCAGCCATTCACTGTGGGACAACTTTGGGTTCACAGACTATGTTGTCATTGCATAACAAATGAACCAAGCAGCCCAGAACTAAAACCATTATGATTTAGACTCAACCAGTTGTGTGGTGCTGGTGCTGAATGTTGGGTTATGCTAGAGGAAAATGCACATTATTGTATTAACTTCATTAGCATCTTGCAAAGATCAACAAAGCATGGGTCTAAGAGCATCAGTGCTCAGAAGGGTCAAGTGATTATTACATCAACAGCATGGGCTTCTGCCTGTAGTAGTCTAGTGTTCAAGGAATATCCATCTGCATATGAGCACATTAGAAAGAATAATGGAGGTGAGGGATCCTGCCTCCAGCCCATCTGAATACAAATCCTAGTTTTATGATTTAAATCCCTGGACATTTGATATTTTCCTCATGACCATCCATTGTTTATTCAATAAAATGAAGGTAAAATTACCTGGCTAGCATGGCTATAGAGAAGTAGTACTTAATACAATATCTGGCTGTAAAAAAAAATGCATATGTTAATTAAATGTTGATTCCAAATTGCCATACTTACTTTCTGCAATTTCTATTGCTTCTGAGGGAAGAAAGACAGGGGCATTGTCATTTATATCAGTCACCTGTATCTTGACCAGAGCTGTATCAGAAAGCCTGGGCACCCCTCTGTCTGTGGCTTGCACAATCAAGCTGTTTTGGAAAAGAATCAAGGAATGTTATGAGCCATCTATGAAGTATAAAAAAACATAAATATCAAATCTAGTTTAATTTTTATATTTTCACTGACTTTTATTTTTCCCACGGCCTTTTCTAAATGCCATCATTTACAATGTATTTCATGAAAATGGTAGCTTGAAATTTATGTATTTTTGACAAGTTTCAAGAACAAACTCCAGCAGGCTACCATGGGTCATGAAGCATTAATGTAAAACTAAATTATAATTTCTTGGAAACAGAATTTAAAGTTCTACCAAGAATAACCTAAGAAATACATGCACCGACACTTGTTCCTCCTCTATTGCATGGGCATTGCTACACATTTTCATTTAATTGTACCAACAAATTATGCTGTCAAATGATGGCCACATATGGATATTTTTTTCATGTCCAAGTTCCAAACCAGCCAATAATATATACTAGGGAGAGCTTGCTGCCATGATGAAGGAGTGACTGGGTCATGATGTGCTCGGGCTCTGCAGAGAAAAGGGTGGGTTTTGAAGGACTTCACACAATATGGTTTTATCTCCCTAGGGTGGTACTACAATGATCCATTGTACCACTAAAACCAGAGCAACTACTACTGGCCTGAACTTCTCCCTTTCTCTCACTATTCTTCTAGAATCATCCAGTTGCAAATCTGGTCAGTTGATCTCCTCGTTATCCCTTGGATTATTGTTTCATCTGTTTTGTCCCTATCTTAAGAGTGATCAACCACCCTGCTTAAATCAAGTACCTAAGGGTTTCCTAGAGCATGAAAAATTCAGTGTTTCCGCCAGCACAAGTTGGGAGTTGAGATTTTTATCACTAAATCCAGAAAATAATGGGCTTTCCTATACTAAACATGAAGAAGTGTGTGTGTGTGTGTGTGTGTGTGTGTGTGTGTGTGTGTGTGTGCTTTCCTCTGCTCTTATTTGCCTGAAATGCTGTTTACAGTTTGCATCCTTATGGCTTGAGAGATGGTTCAGTGGTTAACAATGTAAACTCCCCTCGAAGAAGGGGCCCACAACCACCTCTGATACCATTTGGCCTCAGCAGGCACCTGCACTCATGCTCTCTTCCTGCACCAAAATGCACATAGTTAAAAATAAATGTATAATAGTTTGAAAACCGGAACACCTATTTAAACATCTGCTTGGCTCTCCTTGTTAAGCACACTCACACTCTCAAGCAAATACACCTGACCTTCGAAGAACTGGCTCCTGCCTGCTGTTCCTGTCCTTACATTCCGGTACACTCTCAATGCTCACATCAGTAAGATTTCCCAGATTCTCATGTGATCTGAAAGCCCTTCCTGACCTTGTCACACTGCACATTTTCTGCCACAAGAGTCATCTTTCTGATGGTTTACCCATCTGGCTTTTCCATGAGTTCCTTTAGGACAGGTGGATGTCCTACTGTAATAACTTTCTTTAATGACTGTTAATGTCAGTTTCTAAAGATTTTTTTCCTATGGTTAGAGATTTATTAAATGATAGAGCCAGAATTCAATCTTAGGCCTTGCTCAACTCAAAATCTGTGCCCCTCCCAATGGGCCCTTCCCTCAGGATGCTTCCTACGACGCATACAGAGAGCACATAATCATAGCTTCTTTTTTCATTTTTTCTCTGAGTATTTTGAGAATCCAGGAGAAGCAGGTACATTGTAAGGCAAGGTGTCAATTAGAATAAGGACTTTATTCCAGAGGGTATAAAATGAACACTGTATTCCAGAGCGTATCATATGAACCAGTTACGAAGATTACTTCTTAAGAAATTGCATCTTGAAAATAAGCATACCGCCTCTTCCATTGCTAGCACCTTGTAGGTGTCTTTTTAAGTGGCGTGAAATAAGTCTCATTCTTTCTTGTTTGGAATTGCACTAAGAGAAAACAGTCACTTTTATTGTCTGTGAATCCCACAAGCACTGCCTTTTACATTCAAGGGGTTGGGACAGCAGTGGAACCCCCACTCAGATGTCATAGGGATGACTCTAGGTGGGAGTTTGATTAGTGAGCATGGCCATCAGTCAGGTATGGGAGTATAGATGTATTTTTCTTCCACTGCTGCCTGCCCCTTGTCATGTGACCTAAAGTTTCAACCAAGACATCAAAGTTAGATTCCTGTCAACTCTTCAGTATTGTCACAAACACCCTTATCCTCATAATGCCACAAGCGTAGGGTTCTATGTAATGCCTAAGTCAGGTGAAAAGAAAAATGAGCTTCTTTGATATGGAGGGAAATCTCTTACTCTGTTTCAAAACAAAAGGGCAAGAGAAGGGCAGCCTCTTGATGCTTGAGAGAACAGATGAGAGAGCAGCGATTCCGAGCCTGTGAGACCTCAAGTTCTCTGAAGGCTCCTTGGCAGTCTTTATGAAGCTGAGGGTTGCAGCCTGCAAGAGTGGCTCCATGTGGCAGAACCATTGCATGGAGCAGTGTCAGCTGAGGCCGTAATGGAACTGACCAGACTTAGAGCAGGCTGTCCTAAGGCCAGAATGTCTTTTCCTGTTCTCCCAGTACAGGAAACTTCTTTCACCACAGTCTACTTCAAATGAAGTCTTTGACCAGATAAGATCTCAGTTAATTTCCTTAAAATATTGACATTGTTGGCAGAAGATATTTTAAAAAATCTCTCTCTACTTTATCTCAAATGTCTACTGAGAATTTTATGTTCCTCCTGAAATTTTAAGAAAAATAAAAATATCAGCTAATGCCAGAAATAGCTATAAAAAGAATTAGGATTTCTGGTGAAAGATGGTAATATTGCCTCTCAGATCTGTTTCTTCTTCCCTGACTTCCACTGAGGGGATAGCTAGGACCTTTAAAGATATGCAAGTCCACAAGGCTAAAGCAGGAAATAGATGAAAAACTTGGGAGTAGAAGAGATGAGATGATCCAAGATGCCATGGGTAGATTCCAGTAAGCATGTGGGATGAAGCTAGAGATTAGAAGATATTCAAAGACACAGCACTAAAAACTGCCTTCAGGTCCATTTATTAAATATGTTTGGTCAATTACTTGTTTTACATTATTTACATTAAATAGATGCATATATTTATGTGTCTGTGCGTTCGTATGTATATGTTTATCTTACACAAAGTCTTTCTTCCACGATCTTTAATCATTTCAGTTTTCTGATTTATATTTTTAAAGCATCCCAGAGAAGTAAAACTAAAGTCAGCCAACAAACAAAATAAGATATCTAACACCTGAGAAGCTCATTGTCTACTGAATTCCCATTCAACAGGATCCGTAGCAGCAACCAAAAGTGGCAAACATCAAAACAAAACTAATAATTAAACAAGAAAGAAAATGGGCAAAGGGAACAAAATACCCAATGAAATCATGTATGAGGATAGAAAAGAAAGGGTCCCTTACTCAAAAAGAACTTATTCAGCTCATGACCACCCACATTAAAGAATATAATGAGGGTGAGTGAGATGGCTCAGAGAGTAAAAGCCCTGGCTCACAGATCCAGATGACCTGAGTTCACTCCCTAGGGCCCATAAGGAAGAAAGAAAAAACCAACTACTCAGGTGTCCTCTCACCTCCACTCACATGCTATGGCATGCTCACAGTGCAAACCACACACACACACACACACACACACACACACACACACACACAAATTAATGTCCAAAATTAAAAAGAATATAATTACATTTCTAAATATAGTAAGTAAAAAGGATAAAAACTAAACTATTCTAGAGAAGGCAGAAAATTGCACATAGTAAAGAAGCTGTAATTATACAAAGCTTCAGAAGCAAACAGATTTCAGAACATAAAAGAACAATGCCTTTCAAATCCAGAAAGATATTTTTTTAAAGGTTTTCTTTACTTATTATGTATACAGTGTTCTGCATGTATGCTCTCACACCAGAAGAGGGCAGTACCAGATCTCATTATAGATGGTTTTGAGCCACCATGTGGGTGCTGGGATTTGAACTCAGTACCCCTGGAAGAGCAGTCAATGCTCTTAACCACTGAGCCATCTCTCCAGCCCTATAGATATTTTTTACTCTTTATACCATCACACACACACACACACACACACACACACACACACACACACACACATGTATATATACACGTATGCTTCCATATGATTGAAGGCATTTGCAGATATACAAGAGCCCACATAATTTGCTCCTATGGCAGAGAATGGGCAGTCAGCTTCTCGGCTTTTGCTTCTCACAGTTTGGAGTTAATTTATTCATGGGGAGTTGGAGAAAAGACTTTTTAAATATTAGAAGTAATTTAAATGTTGGGAACATGACGCAAATAGGAAAAAGTTGAAAAACATTAGGTTTAATTACTAACTAAGCTCCATTGAGTAAGAATTCTGTGACAGAAAGCCTTCACAATAGGAAAGTGGTTAGTTCCTGGGACCAAGAGACTATCGGTGTCTCTGAAATTACTGAGAACTCTGCAGTGACTGACAGAACACTTGAGCTGAGATTTACCTGTGGAGGGAAAACACTTTGTACTGAAAATTACCATGTCAGCAATGAGACAAAAGAGTACTTTAAACATATTTATACATTAAGCACAATAATTTTAGTAATTACATTAAAATATTACAAAACATTTCCCAATTGCTAACTTAGGATAAGGCTTTAAACTTTTTAAAATACCTTTGAAGTAATATTTTGAAACATGGTAAATCACAAAACAAAACACTTAATCAAGCTTTCAGAGTTGGAAGGGTTTGGGGGTGGTTAATTAGTCCAATCCACTTAATAACGTATTTCATTCAAACCAGCTTTCAATGCTTAACCACACTAATATATTGTATTTTCCTCATGAAACATGAAATTCTCCTCTAATATTGACACAGTCTTTTGTACTTATTTTTTTCTCAAATAGAATGTCTGTCCTTTAGTTTGTATGGTAGAAACCATGTGACTGAGATTCAGAATCACTGATTATAAATCTAAATTTGATCTTCAAATAGTATTGGGACCCATAGTAAGCCATGGTATGTAACTTGCACTGTTAATACATAAAATATCCACCTTAACTTCCTTATGAAAAGGCTACAAGACGTAAATGAAATACAGAAGCCACACCCTGTATACATGTTCCATTTTTTCAAAGTTTTAATTACTCATGGCCAACTACTATCTAAATGTATTAATGAAAAATTCTAGAAAAAAACAGGTGATAAGTTTTAAATAGCTAAAACTTTGAGTATATTGAATAGGGTGCTTCACACTATTGTACTCTTTCTCCCCAGAATGTCAATTCTTTTTCTGTCCAGTATATCCACACTGTATACATCATCCACCCCTTATTTACTTATTAGCCATCTCAGTCATCAATTATATAGCTGTGTTTCTGTTCAGGTAATTCTTGAGTTGCTTATTAGTTAGATCAAAGCACAAGGTTAGTGATGAGGATCCCCCAGGGCATAAACATGGAAAGGGAGATGAACCCTGGTACTGTATGGCAATAGTCCATGGAACTTAGAAACAATATATATATATATATATATATTCCATAAGTTACAGGTCTTCAGTGAGAATCTCAGCTCAGAACACATTCACAATCATTCATTGGGAACATATTTGCATAAATACTGGGTGAGTTCATTTGTTGTAGGGGAAAACAACAAAACAACATAGTCTATCCATCAAAAAGAGCAACTATTATAATACACGTGCAAGGATTTGGGGGTGGTGAGAATCTCACAAAACACTATTACAATGAAAGCCAAACGTAAATATAAACAAGAAAGGCAAACTTCCGTTTAGGCTGTCCTACTGGTTCTCTGAAGATAAGCAATAGTAACAGCTTCTCTGAGAAGTGTTGTAAGTAGAATGTTCCTTTTCTGGGATGGTGATGCTGCATAAACACTAAGATGTAAGATGTTCCTTGTTGTTTCCTGCATGTGCTTGAGGCAGGAAAGCATAGGGAGTACTTCAGTAATCTGTACTGTTCTTGGTTTGCTGTCTGCATACATGCGTCTGTTTCAGTAATGCACTTGGCAGCCTAGCTCCTTTACTCTCTCTCTCTCTCTCTCTCTCTCTCTCTCTCTCTCTCTCTCTCTCTCTCTCTCTCTCTCCAAAAGAAAGGCAGAAAGAAAAAAAAGAAAAGAAAAGAAAAGAAGAGAAAAGAAAAGAAAAGAACCCAGCAACCTTTGGACAACCACCGCCCCCCCCGCCCCCCCGCCACACACACACATGCATCAGACTACACATACATCAATCTCTAGATTATATTTGTCTTCCACCTACACTAATCTAACTTAGCCAATATCTTTACAAATATATTACCAATGTTACTATTGGTAATATATTCGTATAGAACTGAAGGGCTAATCCAGCCTGAACTGGTTTTGGGAGCATTGCACCATAAGGCAGAGCTGTGTCTTCAGTAAGCTTTAAGGGAGAATCTCCTATTGATCACTTTATGTCTGTATATGATTGGATGTGCATATGAGTGAAATCAGATGTGCCATGGGAATGGGCATGCACAGTACAAAAAAATTGTAGGATCTAATTTATCAATCAATCTTAGAGCCACCCTCAATATGTCCCTTTAGTGACCACATCCCTCTTTCTTTTAGACCCTATAAGAGGAAGATCTAAGCAACAGCCAGGGCCCTTGAGATATTTCTTCAGGTGGCCACGTCTCTCCCGCAATGTATTCTAACATTCACCTTTTCAGATCAATTAATTAATTAACTATATGTGCATTGGCATTTTGCTTCTATGTATGACTGTGTGAGGGTCTTGGATCCTGGATGTGGATACTGGGAATTGAACCCAGGCCCTCTGGAAGAGCAATTAGTGCTCTTAACCACTGAGGCATCTCTCCAGCCCCTATTTTTTAATTAATTTTTATTTATGTGAATATTTTTCCTGCATGTGTATTTGTGCACCATTTGCATGCCCACTGCTCTCTCAGAGACTATGAGAGGGTATGAAGCAGCACCCCTCCCTGCAGCACCAGTCACACACCAGAGTTATAGATGGTAGTGAGCTTTCATATGAGGGCTGGGAATGGAACCCGGGTTCTCCACAAGAACAGCCTATTCTCTTAACCACTGAGCCATCCCCTCAGCTGTATTCTGACCTTTTCTGCTACTTTGGTTTAAATAAGCTTTCCTTGGTACCCGTGTCTGCTCTAGATCCCTGTCCTATCACTGACCTATTTTTAGAAATCAGTTTCTGAGTGTTCTGTTCTCGGGCTGTGCCACCATTCTTTGGGGGCATGTCCATTCGTGAACATTGTCTGTTGATTCTTTGCTTTATTGAATGAGATGCTGTAAGAGTATGTATGTGAGGCTGGACTTTAGTAACCCCATCTACTGACATCACTGAGAAAGCTTGCAGCCCCAGTTACTCTTTTTTGATGGCTGACATCCCTCAGACTCTAGGCCACAATCTTTCATGTTAATGTCAGCTTTTAATAAGGTCATTCTGCTGGACCAAGTCCCACAACAAGGGCCCTGATGACAAGGCTGTGCTTTTCACACACAAAAGAATAAAGAATTACAAAAAGGCTTGTCACTCAATCCTACTCTTTGTGTGAACAGGAACACAAGTCTTTACAGGGGCATTTCCACTCAGTGGGCACTCCACCAACACTGTCCTTTGAAACCCTCTCCCTTGGTTCTTAAAAGGATACATCAAATTTTAGGTCTATTCCAGTTACTTTCTCAAAACAGTGACCAATTTCTAAGACTATCTGAATGTGCCTGGAAGTTGATGGTAGGGTGAGAGGAAAAAGCAGAGTTCATCAAACAATTGGTCAAGAAGAAACAATAGAAGAACTCTAATGAGAAAGAAACCCCAACACACCTGTAGGAGTTGGTGGACTCATAATCCAGGACAGAGACTGTTGTTATCACCCCGCTCAGGGAGTCGATCTGGAAGGCTTCTGCTTGGTTGCCAGAGACAATGGAATATTCAATCAGGCTGTTCAAGCCACCATCCAAGTCAGTAGCAAACACCTGTGAGAAATAAACCTTTCATTGGAAAAGTTTCAACCTGTGATTTGAGCCAAGCCTGCTTCTCGGAGAAGTGCTTTAGGAAAGATACAGAGTATGGAAGGCATTTAAAAACCAATGCTTAGACCAGTGGTTCTCAACCTTCCTAATGCTGGGGCCCTTTAATACAGTTCCCCATATTGTAGTGATCCCCAACCACAAAATTATTTTTGTTGCTACAAATTTCATTACAGACATTTCGCTACTGTTATGAATTATAATGCAAATAGCTACGTTTTCTGATGGTCTTAGGCAACCCCTATGAAAGAATCATTAAACCCCCCAAGGGGTCAGGACCCATAGGTTAAGAAACACTACTTTGGAGTCATGCCAACATATAGCTGACACTTGTATTTGACTTTAATGTACTGGATAATGGGACAGAAAATGTTCTCACGTTCATCTAAAACGTTTCCAAATGTCACTCACATGCTTCAAGCTGCAATTGTGTGCAAGTGGCAAGTTTACTGCAAACTTGTAATATGCTTGAATAGAGGCTTCCCAGCTCTGCCATGGGTTCATGCTTGTTACAGAAAGAGTGAATGAATGTGTAGGAAACTCCATATATGGCATGGCAATTCTTCACCTGATCTTTCTTCTTCACTTTAATTTTTGTATGTGTATATAGATTCACACACATGTGACTGCATTGTGTGGTGTCCAGAAGTAGACAGTAGGTGTCCTCTTTAATTTCCTTAGGCAGAATCTCTCCCTAAGCTGGAGTTCACTGAAGCAGCAAGTCTAGCTAGCCAGCTAGCCAAGTTGCACATGAATCTCCTGCCTCCCTGCTTCTAAGGAAGGGGCAGGCTGTCACACTTCTCTGCTTTGACATGTTGTCTCTTACGCTTACACAGCAAGTGCTTTATTTAATGAGCCATCCCCAGCCCTCATCTGCCTCTCTTATTGTCCTTCTTATTGAGGTATTATCTATAAAATTGGCCAACAAGAGACATTTTTATATTATAATGAAGTTTAAACTCACGAGGCCCTTTGAAAAATAAATCAAATCTGATGGGAGATGTTATTCTGTAAATATGTTGCTCATACTGGTTAATGAATGAAGCACTGTTGGCCAATAGGAAAGCAAGATAGGAGGGGCTAGGAGACTAGGAGGAAAGAGGAAGGAGTAAGGAGGAGAGCATGGAGAGCCGAAAGAGAATAGCATGCTGTCTGGCTGTCTGGTAAGATGACCACATGGAAATACTTAGATTAGTAGAAATGGGTTAATCATTAAGACAGAGCTAGCTGGTAAGAAACTAGTAACCGGCCAACAGCCTTATATCAAATACAGAGTCCCTGCGTGTTATTGGGGATTGGTGTGGCAGTGGGAACAGACCGGCAGCTGGTGGAAAAAACCTACTCGTGACACAAATCCTTGATATACTGCTAAGAAATTATCATCCCAATGGTTTATTTGATGAGTTTTCAAAGTAGTGTTAAGGACATAACAAAGTGTCGGTATCACTTCCTGTGGAGATATGTAGCAGGGTCATCCATGCAGAATTTCAGTCACTAACCCAGTTGTATCACTGGAGTCAAGATTTTAACAAATTATTATATTATTTCACTGGTTTAAGTTATGCTTTGTATATCTGCTATGGCTCTGCCCCAGTTCATATTCCTTGTCATCTCCTGCACTCCTATATTGATTCCCTAGCTTTGTTCTTAATTAGTTCTCAGTTCATTCTTCAAACTTCTGCCTTAGTTCTGTGAGGATACGGAGGACCACAAAAAATACACTGGACTTCATCAGGAGGGCATTCCAACAGGCTCTGTGGTACAGAGAGGCCACAGTAACCTTGAGATGGTCATGAAAAGGAACTACTTTTCAAGTCATCGTGTCCCCTGAAGTTGTGTAGATAAACATGTTTCAGATAGTAGACTTCTCCTGGTGGGTATTAGCACTTTAGTATTCTGGCAACAGGGCTCACCAGGGTAAGTTCACCAGAATGCGTGTTAGGCCAATGGCTCCCTTGCAATCACAGGAAGAGTGGAAGTGACTGTGGGAGACACAGCCTGAGCTGTCGCCATCAAGAGACTGTCACATGTTTTTATCTAGGACTCAAGACATTTTTGTTACCTACAAAATCTCAGTTAGTGCTCAGTGAGTCCCCAAAGAAGCAGGAGGCTGGGAACTGAGCACTGGATCTATGAAGAAGAGTGAAAAAACAAATTTCAGTTTTCCTGCTGTCCAACCCATAAAACATTGAACATAGCCTGGAGAGTAAGAGAACCAGATTGCATCTAGGTAATAGTTAATAGATATTCTGCCATACATTGATTGATATCACACACACACACACACACACACACACACACACACACACACACACACACTTTCTGTTACCTGTGTGACATGAGCATTGTAGTGTTGGTCTTCAGAGATTGATGCTCTGTACACACTCTGTGTGAAGCGTGGAGAATTATCATTCATATCCTGGAGGGAAACTGCTACTTTGGTGAAGGCTCTATGCCCATTGCTCTCAGCAAAAATGATGAGCTGTACTTCTCTCCTGACTTCAAAATCAAGCAATTTAGGCTCTTCTACGATGAGTTGTCCTAGATTTATTCCCAAAGTGGAAACATTAAAGAGAAATGATGATATTATTTAAAAATGTCTCAGAAAAACATTGACTCATGTGTTCTAACAAGGGCCATTATGGAAAAAGTTGGGGCCATAAGGATATTTTCAGATTTCCGACATTGATAAGCAAATGTCTATAACCTGGGGGCTTTCTCTTCAATCATCTTTTTTCTTTTTCTGTTTAGCCAACCCCAGTGTCTGTGAAGTCTACTTTTTAAACATTTTTTTTCCTTTTTTTAAATTTAAAATTGGAAAGGTTGTTTTACATGTCAATCCCAGTTCCCTCATCTTCCTACCCTCCCCATCATACCTACCAAACCCCAATCCAACTATTTTCTGCTCCCCATAGAGAGTTAGGCCTTAAACATTTCTTTAAAAAATATCCATTTTTTATTCATTCACTAGGGGAAAGGCATGCCTGTGCATGTGAAGGCCAAAGGACAACTTTTTGAAGTTGGTTCTTGCCTTCAGCCTGGCTGTGGCATGTATGGCTTCTCTTGTTCCTGCTATTGTCCTATGCACTCCAGGCTAGCATACCCACAAACCTTCAGAAACATTTCTGACTCACAGTAGGAGGTATTAGGATTACAGATGTGTGATTATAGTGCATTTGGATTTTTCTTTTTTAAATTTGTAAGTATTTGACCAGTGGCTCAGGCTTATTACTAGCTAGCTCTTACATCTTAAATTAACCCATTTCTATTAATCTTTGTATTGCCATGTAGCCATAGCATTACCTCACTTTCTACATGCCTTGCTTCCTCGATGACTGGCTGGTGTCTCCCTTGGCTCCATCTTTTTTCTCCTTGTATTCAGTTTGGCTTTCTCACCTAGCTATATTCTGCTCTGCCTTAGGTCAAAGCTTTATTCATCAAGCAATACATGTAATACATATTTCCAGTATACAGAAGGACACCACATCATTTCCCCCTTTCTGTCTAATTAGAAAGAAAGGTTTTAACTTTAACATTGTAAAATTACATATAACAAAACAGGTATCAAGCAAAAATTACAGTTATAATATTCAGTCTTTATATTTGACAAAATTAAAGAAAATACTCTATCATCTATCTTACCTTTGTGAGTTTAAAGTTTCATACCTAATTTATCTTTTATCATAACTAAGGAAACTATAGAAAAAGATGCATTTGGCTTTTTATGGAGGTTTTTGTGAACTGAACTTAGGGTTATATAGGCTTGCACTGTTCATGCTTTTACCCCGTGAGCTGTCTTCCTGTCCCACAAGCATTTCTTAAATCCACTTCTGTCTACTTTGCTGCTGTTTTCTGGGAAACTGTTTAGCATTCCCATCCTTGGTCCCTTCATTAGCCACTTAGCTGATCTCCCCAAGGATTTGTCTCCATTCTGAACTAATAAGGAAGCTGTCCTTCCCCTGCATAGAACCTGTCATTGGATTTCCACAGTATGACAAAGGCAAGGAACTTGAACTTGCAGAGATACATTGGCTCAGGCCTGTCTTACCTCAGTCTCGCTTGTCATTTTCCATTTCCCTTTCTCTTTCTACCTGCTGTTCCAGTCTGGTTACTTTTGCTTGGTTGTAGAGTTCCAGTGGGCACTACTCCCTGCCTCTTGCATATCATATCCCCAGTGCCTAGCTCATGGTATTCAGTACTCAGTACTCAGTACTTCAGTATTCAGTATTCAGTATTCAGTACTTCAGTACTTAGTACTTCAGTATTCAGTACTTCAGTATTCAGTACTCAGTACTTCAGTACTCAGACTCTTAACCTCATAGATAACACAGAACCAGGTTGCAAAAGTGGACTTTAGGGAATATTGCCACAGCTTGAGCTTCTTGCCCAAATTAAGAAAATCTTGTGTGTGATTTCTACTGTGTGTATCTGTTGTGGGGTGGCATAGTAATGGTACGAGTGAAAACAAGCCATGAAGAAGGCTAGAAATGGGAATTTCTAGGCACATGAAGGCACAAGCATGGCGATTCTCAGGGAATCTAGATTCTATATTAAGAACTTTACTACCACACTTAACTTTTTAAAAAGCTTATTATGCAGTTATATCTTTGTGTATGTTGTGCATATGAGTACAACAACCATAAAGGATACAAGAGATTGTTGGATCTTCTGGAGCTGGAAGTATAGGCAGTTATAAGATGCCCAGAACGGGTGCTGACCCTAACCCCAGGCCTCTTAGAAGAGCAGCAAATGCTCTCAATTCCTGAGCCATCTCTCCACCCTTCTACCACCTAATTTAAAATGACAGCAATTCATGGTCATTTTTGACACCAGATTTTATTTATTACTTTCACAATCCACATCTGCTTGTACAGGAATGAGAAAGTAGAAATGCAACACCAAGTTGTTCATGTTTCTGGGAAAATGTGTGCTAGCTGTGGTGCAGATCAAAGATTGTAGTTTAAATACAAGATTTGTTGAGCCTTTGATGACTGCATTTGGAGTAGATCTACAGTCCTAATGCCTTTTTCTTGGCATTCATTTCAGTCATGATAACTAGGACTCACTTGTGAAAGTCATGAGATGACCCCACGCTGGCACACATACCAAGTTCACGTATTGCCTTGCATCATACATCTGAATTTTTCCTTAGAAACAACAAAGATGTAGCCAGGAGGGAAGTGCAACCCTACTACATTGTGCCTAATGCCTTGCCAGAAAGCTGCCTGCTTTATTATGCCAAGAAGGCTCACAGATGCCACCTTGAAGTTTCTGCACATATATCATATTGTCATTGATATAACAACTTGAGAATAAAAGCCATGGTGATATTTTCCAGTATACGTACATCTACAGCATTTATCCAAGTTGCAAAATGCACATCAAAATGAGATTAAGATAGTTAAAATGGCACTGGCTTGATAATATAATCAGGTTACTCCAGCCAGTCACACTTTATGGGCATGCATCTGTGCAAATCCAAAGCAGAATGGGACAAATATTTATGTTATCCCTTATCCTTAAACTCCACTCTGTTACAAATGTGCCTGGGGAAACACTGAAAGCTTGATCGCTTTGTTGCATGTCATTCTACCAAATAATGGCCTGAGTGGGACCATCTGTTATTTACATGACCAATTTTGGTCAAATTCACAGTCCCTGAAGCCTCAGAATATAATGGGTGTTTTTAATCCAAAGTGACTTGAGATTTAAACACAAAAGTAAACTATTCACTTGTAATTTCAGATTAGAAGTTCATCCCATTTTTAACCTTAGGAAAAATGACTGAATCTTTAGTGATCAATTTTACTGGTGTATTATTCATACTAGCTTTCCATTTTATAATCCAAACATCCATAAAATCTATGTCAACTACTTTTGGGCACCATTTTAATGATGATGTGTCAAAAGTCACATAATAGATGCATTTCATATCATAATTAAAGTTTTGAAAATCATATCTTGAACAGCAATATGGTAAATTACATATTCAAATACCTCCATGTTAACACACCTGGTGAGATATAAGTGTGCATAATTTGTGTTACACATGCATATGCATATCATTGTAGATGCATCAGAGTGTACTGGGAGATGTAATGAGTCCTCAGAGGACAGACTAGGAAGGCAGGCACTAACTGCCGGTGTGAGTTCCAAGACGTTCTGACCGTTAGGTACACTTCTGCTAATTGTTAAGAGTATAGACAACAAAGTAAGGGGAACACACAGAAGAGGTTATAAGACCCAGAAAACCCAAATCTGTATACATTCCAGAGGAGTGTACAACATCAAAAACAAAACCAAATATGCGGAGATTTGGTTCTTCTGAACCTCAGTGGTAGTTTACAAGGGAGTGAAAAAATATGTTCTGAGCTATTTCATTAGCTTAAATGTGAATTTGTAATGGTCATGGGACAACCCTGGCAGGAGAGAAGATATTCCCAGAGACACGATTGATACCTGACTCTGGGTGTCCCCCAAAGAATGACTACTTCTCCCAGGAACGCCATTCTGGGTGGGGGAGGAAGCTGAAGCCCTGTGGGAGCCAGAGAAACCTGCTTCTCAGGAAGAAATGTCTCTCAGGTCTGACAACTATCCAGACTAGCTTGCAGGCAGAGCTGAGTCAGGAAAATGACATGTCCTGGTGAGGACTGATTGATTACATTTGTCTCTAGCCTTGTATTTAAAATGAAACCTCAGATGCAGTAGAGGGACCCTAAACCACTTTATTTGTTCCTTTCCCCAGTGTAGCTACATTGACTGAATAATGTTGTTGCTTTTCACTAGTTCTATTATTTTTAATGACGTATCTGGGTGGGTGGCACAGCAATGCTAGCTGGGCCACCAGGTCCTAGGACATACCCTAAATTTTTAAAGCATCATCTATATTTTCATAGTTATGCATGCTAAGAACTCCTAAGAATTTAAATTTAGGGATAGAGAGATACTTCAGTAGAAGGGTGAGCAAAGAGCTCAGAGTCTCAAAACTTAGAACAAATAAAAGAACCAGAGAATTTCTGAAAATTGAGAAGGGCAGATCCCTAAACCCAAGGGAAGAAAAAATAACATAAAAACAAGAAAAGAAGAGTTGGAGAGATGGCTCAGAGTTTAAGAGCAATGACTGTTCTTCCATAGGTCCTGAGTTCAACTCCCAGCAACCACAACAATGGCTCACAACCACCTGTAGTGAGACATGGTGCCCTCTTCTGGCCTGCACGTGTATATGCAGGCAGAACATTGTATACACAATAAATAAAACTTTACAAAAAATGAAAAGAGATGTGGGAAAGAGTCTCCAGGCCCAGAATTGTTTACTTTAATAAATAAATGAGGTGTGGGAGAGGGCCCCAGGGCCCAGCATTTGTCTAATTGGAGTTCTACGAAGATGTAAAGGAATGACTCCCAGAAAGTGGCTGACTTCGTAGAACAGCAACAGGAAGCTAGGCAGCAAGGCATTTTGCCATAAGAGACATGAAATGAGTTTAGAATTATAATCCTAGCAAAAATGGATGTCAAAAACAAAGACTTACTATTTCTTTTTAGACAACCCATATCTGAACTAATTAAAGGAATGCTAAGCAAAACAAAACAAACAAACAAACAAACAAACAGAAAAGATAATATAAGGGAGAAAAGCCTGAAATGTTTAATTTTAGAACACTTGTAATTTCAGTGCTTTTGAGACTGCAGTAGGAGGATAATGACTTTGAGGCCAGTCTGTGCTCCATAACAAGACTGACAAGAGTGTGTGTGTGTGTGTGTGTGTGTGTGTGTGTGTTCTGTGTGTGTGTGTGTGTGTGTGTGTGTGTGTGTGGTGGGGGAGACAGAAGGTGCGAGTGTGGAAGTAGACAGGAGCTAGTAAGAGGGAGGAAGAACAGAAGAGCATGGGGGGAAAAGTGGAAGAGAGGAGAGAGGAGGATCAGGAAGAGGACAGGGGCAAGGAAAGGGAGAATAAAAACAAGATATCAATAAGATGAAGCTAATTCTCTTTTAAAATACAAATTGTGCCAAATATAGACAGTTGGAACTATGACCAACAAAAGTAAATACTTTGGTTTTTTTAAAATATTTTTTCTTATTTTGCATCGATTCGAGTTCCCTCTCCCTCCCATCCTCCCATTCCCCCCAATGGCCCTCCATCCCATCCCCCATCCACTACCCAGGGAAGGTGAGAAGGTGAGGCCTTCCATGAGGAATCATCAAAGTCTGTCAAGTCTTATGGGACAGGGCCTAGGCCCTCGCCCATGTCTCTAGGCTCAGGGAGTATCCCTCTATGGGGAATGGGCTCCTGAAGTCTGTCCTGCACTAGGTATACATCCTGGTTCCATTGTCAGAGGCCCCTTAGACTTCCCGGGCCTCCTGACAACCTTGTTCAGGGGGCCTAGTTTGTTCCTAGGCTGTTTTCCAGCTATCAGTCTGGGGTCCATGAGCTCCCCCTTTTTTAGGTCAGCTGTCTCTGGGTTTCTCCAGCCTTTGCTCATCACTTCTCCCTCTCTGCAAATGGATTCCAGGAGTTCAACTCAGTGTTTAGCTGTGGGTGTCTGCTTCTACTTCCATCAGCTACATGAGGAGGGCTCAAGGATGGCATATAAGGTAGTCAACAATCTCATTATTAGGGAAGGACATTTAAAGCAGTCTCTCCACTATTGTTTAAATTGTTAGCTGGGGTCATTCTTGTAGATCTCTGGATATTTTCTAGTGAAACTGATCCCCACTTTTCTGAGGAGCCAGCCACCATACTAATTTCCAAAGTGGCTGTACGAATTTGCACTTCCACCAGCAGTGGAGGAATGTTCCCCTTCCTCCACATCTTCTCCAGCAAAAAAACTGTCATTGGTGTTTTTGATTTTAGCCATTCTGATAGGAGTAAAATGGTAACTCAGAGTTGCTTTGGTTTGCATTTTCCTGATGGCTAAGGATGCTAAGCACCTTCTTAAGTGTCTTTCAGCCATTTTAGATTCCTCTATTAATAATTATCTATTCAATTCTGTACCCCACTTTTTAATTGGATTATTTGGTGTTTTGCTGACTAGCTTCTTCAGTTCTTTGTATATTTTGGAGATCAGCCCTCTGTCAGATGTGGGGTTGAGGAAGACTTTTCCCATTCTGTGGGCTGTCATTTTGTCTTGTTGACCGTGTCCTTTGCCTTACAGAAGCTTCTAAGTTTGAGGAGGTCCCATTTATTAATTGTCGATCTCGGTGTCTGTGCTACTATTTTTATGTTTAGGAAGTGGTCTTCTGTACCAATTCATTCAAGGGTACTTCCCACTTTCTCTTCAAAGAGATCAAGTGTGGCTGGACTTATGTTGAGGTCTTTGGTTCATTTGGACATGTTTTGTGTGTGGTGATAGATATGGATCTATCTGTAGTCTTCTACATGCCATCATCCAGTTATGCCAACACCATTTGTTGATGATGCTTTCTTTTTTTTCATTGTATAATTTTACCTGATTTGTCAAAAATCAGGTGTTTATATGTGTGTGAGTTAATATCAGGGTTTTCAATTCAATTCCATTGGTACCTGTCTATTTGTGTGCTGATACCAATCTGTTTTCAGGAGCTCTATAATCCTGAAAGAAGTCAGGGTGGCTTCTCAATCCAGTAAGGGTTTTATTATTGCTGTTGATGGTTGTGTTTTTGTTTGATGTTTTCATTTGTTTTGTTTTTGCTTGTTTGATACAGGGTCTCTCTACATAGCCCTGGCTGCCCTATAAGACCAGCTTGCCCTCAAACTCACAGAGATCTACTTATCTCTGCCTACTAAGTGATGGGATTAAAGATGTATGTACCAAACCTGTCCTCCAGTAAGGTTTTATTTCTAGAGACAGATGACAAATGAATGTACTTTTATTTCCATTGTCTAGGAAGAAATTACATACATTTTATCATTCCATCTTACACATATTTCAAAAACACTGATTGATGGTTGAGGAGAGCAAAAGCCACAGCACCACTGAGTGAGATGACATTTACTCAGACAAACTCACTCTTATTTTTTTCCCCACAAGCACATAACATAGATTAAATAAAGTAGCTCAGCTTTACTGGAATGTAGAAATTATTAGAAACATTCTTGTGGAGGTTGACAATGAAGCAATTGATATGTCATTATTTATGCTTGAGTAATTTATTGGTACTCACAGCATAATAATATGTTTACTCAAGCTGAGTTTAACATACCCTATTTGTAAGTAGTTTTTAATAGCACCAAGAAAATTTCCATAAGTCCTTTAGTTTCCCAGTTGAGATGAGTGGTGATTTAGAGGCCCTTCCAGTGAAAACTCCCCAAAGCCAGACTGTGTGTTTATTTTTAAATCAAATTCAGTATCAATAATCTTTCTAATTTTATCTTCAATTTCCCAAGCAGGTGGGAAAATTATAAATAGAAACCAATGCACTCAAAAGGAAGGATGGGCATGGTCTAATTTGTAAATAGTAAGAACATAATATCCAGTGACTCTGTACATATGAGCAAATGCACAGCTTTGGGTTTCATCCCGTATGGTCCTATCCTACAACCTTCAACCCCGCTGAACCCCTTATCCCTAACAAACCCCCCTCCTACTGTTATTTTGTGAATCACTGAGTTTTTAATTAATTTTAATTACATGGGTATGGGTGGAGGTTATTGACTGGAGAAGAGACAACTTACCAATGGCTACACCACTATGGAATGACTCCCCCTCCAATGGCCCCCAACTCCCTGCACAAGGCTAAGGCATCATGATCCCCTCCTCTGTTCATGGTGGATGCTGACAGGATGATCTTGAACAGGTCTTGTGGAATTGCCACAGCTGTTGAGATCTCACAATTGCAACAACAATTCCATGTCTAGATGGCAGCGTTCCTACACCCTCTTCTCATTCTTTGCTTCTCGTGTTCTCTCTGTACCCTCTTGTGCTCTGAATCTTTCACAGTTTTCAGAATTACTTACCAGTAATACCAGTAGAATAAAGAGGAAATAAAGTCATCATATGGTAAAAAGGGATTACCTGAGATGGAGCCCAGGGAAAACACTCCATCTTCATTCCCACTGAAAACTGAGTATTTAATGGGGTCTGTAATTGATGCAGGAGTAGAAGCCGTTACAGTTTTCACAGTTTTCAGAATTACTTACCAGTAATACCAGTAGAATAAAGAGGAAATAAAGTCATCATATGGTAAAAAGGGATTACCTGAGATGGAGCCCAGGGAAAACACTCCATCTTCATTCCCACTGAAAACTGAGTATTTAATGGGGTCTGTAATTGATGCAGGAGTAGAAGCCATTACAGTCACAACAGAAGTACCTGGAAAGTTAGGGTTAAAAAAAAGACCATTAGAAATTTTCATGGCAGTGTGAGAGCAAACAGCAGGTATTATTGGACTACTCACTCATTTCACTACTCTATTCCTGTGACAATCACTGTCTTCATGAGCCATATCCCATGATAACTACTAGAATGCAGGGGCAAGATAGAGAACTCAGTCCTTGAAATAGTTATGAACTGGAGAAAGATAGACCATGAACATCCCATGTATATTACTAGATGCAGGAATAGAGAACTCTATCCTTGCAGTAGTTACGAACTTGTAAAAGACAAGTACGTGGACATGAACATCCCACGTATATTATTGGATGCAGGGACAAGATAGAGATGAGACATCCATTCTTGCAGTAGCTATGAAATAGTAGAAAACATTAAGGTATTAGACAACATATAATAAAAGTATGTTTCAGATTGTGTGGACTTCTCTGGAAAGAGAGAAACTGGTTCTTGAAGGAAAGCATGTGTTTTAGGTAGGGAAGCAGATCCTTTCTTTAAAAAAAAATGTTTGTGTAGTGAAAGACAAGCAGACACACAAGAACTTAGAAGGAAAGGATTCTGGGAGGACAACAGTGAGGCTGGGAAAGGGCTTGGTTTGTTGAATCAGTCAGTTGAAGCAGAGACATCATAAGAAAGCATCAGGATACAAGAGGGGAGGATTTGATCATACTTACGTTGAGTTAAGGGTGTTTATTTAAATAAATTAAGGAAAAGATTATGATTTGCTTTTAAAAAAAGATTCTCAACTACTGTGTGGAGAACAGATAAAAAGGTTGATCTGAGGCCAACTAAGATAATACTGAGACTGAACCCTTATAAGTAAAGATGTATGAACTAGAGGATATACTGTATGAGTCACTACAAAATTTTCCCTTGTACTTTACTCTTTTGCACTCAATCCCCTTTGCAGGATACCTTCAGCAGGGAAGGACTGATTTACATTTCTATAACCTAGATTACTTTTGCCTCTAAAGTTTCATATACTTGCCAATCATGTAACACCTGCCTGCTTTTTCTCAGAGTTGTTTTTTGATACTCATTTAACTATATTGTTTTTATCAAATATCCATTGCATTTTTATGGAAACATAATTTCCTATTGAATATATATGTCACAGTTTGCTTTTCATTCATCTACTAATGGATCATGTATTCATGTTTAATAAGGATCAGGAGAAACAAATAGGCCAAATAGATGTTTATTTAGGGAGAAATAATTCACAACATAGACAGATGAACACCAGCAGGTTCCTGGTCCAAAGGATGCCTCCCGATATATTCCTGTCCCCGTGCTGCAAGCCAGAGAGCTCTCCAAGCCCACTTCTCAGCCTTAGTCTCCCAGGTCACGTCCAGCCCTGTCTCCACTCCCCAATGGGCGTGGTCTATGCCACAGGTGCGGACAAGGTGAATATCTGGTTACAATCATACGCAGTTTGGGATGACTGTGACTACCACATGCCAGTGTTTTTATAAAGTTGTGATTTCATTATTCAGGTGAAAATATGTTGGGAACTGAGTCTGGGTCTGTAATCAGTTATGGTACAACCCTTGGATGAACTCTGGCTGTTTCTCTTGGCTGTACATTTAGAGCCTTCAGTTATATCACAAAGATTTGATGATTTAGTTACTAGCCCTGTTTAGCAAGATCAGCATAGCATATAACCACTAGCCCCATTACCATAGTAACCTTTCTTGTTCTCATAACTCCTGATCTTTCCACCCATGCCAACATCCATTCTTTGTGATTTTCTATATTCTACTTGCAAGAACACCTAGTCCTCAACTATTCTTCTTACCTCCCCTGCCTCCTTTCCTACATCCTTGCTCTGCTGACTATATAAGCTCTGGGTAGGAAAGTAAAGTTTTTCACTTGATCAGAATCTTGTCTTGTGGTCAATTCCCGTGTCTCTTGACCTCATCTCACTTTTTGGGTCTTTGGGATCTAGGTTAAAGTCTCGTGGGTTGAGGCAAAAATATTTAAGGTAAACAGTTTTTGTCTTTTTAAGAAACTCCCTACTATTTTCCATAGTGGTTGTCCCATTTTCCATTGCTGCTGGTGATGGTTGAGGGTTCCAGTTGCTCTTCAGTGAGTTCTATAGCAGTTTCTTCCTTTTACACACCATATATTGAACTGAGTTCCATGGCAAGAGAGAATTTTTCTATATGTTTGCATCATATACCTTCCCAGAACTCTATATTGGTTTTGTCTATAAAGATTTTATATATTAATTAATAATAAATTGGCATGAAAGTTAATTACCATATATACATATATATACATACATATATATATATATATGTCAAATCATATGTTTTGGCTATCACAGTGCATCTCAGAAATAGGCAATAGATGTTAATCAATCACTTTTAACATCTAAGGAGATGGGAATATTAACTATCCTGATTATCACCTGCCATGTGCATGTTACAAATCACTATGGTGTGCCTCACATATGTACATAATTAAAAATAATATATTTGTGGAGAGAGGTGTGTGCCAGTGGGAGCGAGTGATCAGCATAGGGTGTCCTACTCTACCTTCCTATACCTTACTTTTTGAGTCGGGGTCTTTCAATGAACCCAAAGCTCATGGATAAGCCAACCTGGCTAGCCAGTGCCCCGCTGAGATCCTCCCTCCAGCACCCCAGTGCTGATAGCAAGGTGTCATACTGGTGCCCCGCTTTCACTTAAGTGCTAGGTCCTTATGCTTGCACAATGAGCATTTCACCCAAGAGACATATCTCTAGTTCTTAAATACATTGTAAATTTCTTATATTTATAAATTGGCAGTATTGGATGTCTTTTGTTGGGAAGAATTTCTAAAAATGAAGCATGTTATTCTATGTATCAAAACTTGATTTTTTTTTTTTAAGTGGTTAAAGTGTATGGAAAGATCGGGGATTTAGGGAAACACCAATGGAAGAGGCAGCATAGTTTCCTTAACTGGGACAAATGCTGGTACCAACCTATGGAACACATAAACCTAACAGCACAGACATAAGAGACACAAGTTGAAACCCTCCTTGGTATTAGTAAGAGTAAAAAAGATGAATAAATTAAGGTATATTGATTTTCCCCAGAAACACTTAAAAAAATTTCATGGAAGGCTGGAGATGGATCTTCAGGTTAAGGCACTTATTGCCAAGCCTGAAGACTGAAATTATATCCAGAATTAAGTTCACATTTGGAAGGAAAGAAGTGTCCTCTGACCTCCACACATGTCTTGTGGCATGTGTTCTCATAAACACACACACACACACACACACACACACTTACATGTATGTTCCTTCCATAGACCTTAAAGTAAGTAAATAAATAAATAAATTTAATTTTTTTCTGAAAAGGATAGAAAATACAAAAGATCTGAGAATAGACATAATTTCCACAGAATCCTCTTAATACTTAACACGCGGGTTGTATCTATTTGTATAAATACCAAAGACCATGAGATGATTTGTAAGATCAAAACATCAGTGAGAACTCACTTTGATAAGAGACACAAATCCAGTAAAACCCAGATAGAATATATGAGTCTCCTTTTTGTGTTTATGCTGTATGTGTGGGTGTTCTGGGAAACCAAACAGGGATTCATATCATACAAGGCAAAGCATTCTGTGAAAAATGAACTACAACTTCAGCTCCCTGACCTCATTTATCCTGAGACAGAGTATCACTAAGTTACCCACTTTGACTGTAAACTCTCTGTAGTTCTGTAGTCTTGTGACCCTTTTGCCTCAGACTCCCTGGTGACTGGGATTCACAGGCCAATGCCACCAGGACAGACTGGACCACTATCATAAGAAATGTTACACTTAACAGAAACCCTGACAAAGTTTAAAACTCATTCATCTAGATTTTCAAATGACTGTCCTTTCCAAACCACTTACAAAGCCATCTAGCAACAAAGGAACAAATAGAACAATGGTGGTAACATCAAGTTACTACAAGTGTTGAGAAGGCTCCAATTGCAGCATAAACTGGTGCTCTCTGTTCTCCACATCAAGAGACACGTGACTACTGTACAATGCCTGCCTCTTCTATAAGCTGATGTTCATGCATACGCACAAGCATGCTCTCTCTCTCTCTCTCTCTCTCTCTCTCTCTCTCTCTCTCTCTCTCTCTCTCTCTCTCTCTCTCTCTCACACACACACACACACACACACTGTAGTATGCTTCATCTGTGGTGCCAATGATGGTTCTGTCCTTCCTTACTCAACTTATTTTTAAGTACAGGAAATTTTATTGCAACTCTGTTGCCACATATTCCTCAGGATGTCAGTCAGTGACAAATAGCTTTGCAGGCAAGATGTACAATCCTTGCTTACGGCCTTTATTTCTCCTTGGGTTAGGATGCTTTTTCCGTGCCCAATTATAAAAGAAAATGAGGACATTTCTTGTCCATAAAAGAACAATTCTGAGCACAGAACTGGAAAACATCACCATGACCCCTCTTATATAGAAGAGAAAAAAACTATTTTGATATAAATCGAATGTTTATAATGTCAAATGAAATTATAACCCAGGGAAATTTCATTCAATAAAAATTCTTCAAAATAGATGCTAAAGTCAGAAGAGAGCCACAAATGTTTTCTTTCTGTGACAAAGCTTAAATCTGAAACATCTCTAACAAAGAGGAAATAAGTAAAGGCCTTGATCTTCCCAGATCCTGCTTATTCCCATGTTTTCACTGTGCCTTTCTCTGTGGGCACACAGGTAAAACTTAAATCACTCTGCATAGCACATCAAGGTGGACATGGAAAGCTATGAAAATAACCAACTATAACCTTCAATTACAATGAGCGAATATAAAGAATAAAATATAACCAATAACTCACCTTTTGCATTTTCAGGCATTTATGAGAGACAATTGAACAAAAAGGGTAACATATTTAATAATCTTATTTTCCTCTTCTTTACAAAACTTTTATTTAAAAAAAGGCTAATACTACCACAGCAGCTATGAACTCTCAATCTGGAAGCACAAATATGTAATTAAAGCTACATGAATGCAAAGACCAATAATTATGGCAATAACTAAGCAACTATGAAAATGACATACAAACCTGTGCATGGGCATTGTAAAAGAACTGTTCATTATTCCTATGCATAAATATATTATTCCTAAAAATATTATTGATGATTGACTTGAAATAGGCATTTCAAATGGTCCATTTATAAGGAACAGTTTTCTCAGCTCCAGTATCTTTTGTTGGTAATTTCAGTGTCTTACTTTCAGTGTGCTCTTTGACTTCCTACTGACCGCTGCTGCCTCTGTAGAGATGCCTCACTGGCCTGAGAGCCTCTTGTGAGGACTTGTCTCCTAGGACTCTTTGGAGTATCTTGCTTTAGTATTGGACAGTGTGATTTTAATGACTTTTCCATGAAGTCCTTTGGGTTCACCCTAGGTCTGTTTTGTGAGCTTCTCACATTAGTCTTCCTATTTCCTTGTTCAGATTCTGAAAGTTCTTGATCATTGTTTCTTTAAAGAAGTCCTCTGCATTTTGTCTTCTTTCTTCTTTCAAGGCTTTCATAATGAATACATTGCTTTACTTGATGACATCCCATAAATCGCTTTGTGGTTTTCAGAATCCCTTTATCATTTTGTTCCCACTAACTGACAAATAGCTCACATTCTGGTCCAACAATTTTCAGCTTTATCAAATCTGTTGTTGAACCTGGTCAGTTTTATTTTTTTCAATTCAGTTGTAGTATTCATAAGCTATAAAATTTCTGTATGGTTATTTTTATTAATAACTCTTTGTAGATAATATCTTTATGCATGCCTTAATGATTTTATTTGGCTTTTCTATCTCTTTTCTTGTGGTACATTGAATTTCTTTAGAATAATTGCATATTCTTTATTTTATTATTTTGTATGTGTACTATTAGCTTATATGCCTTATTGTATGTCTGTGTGTGTATGTGTGTATGTGTGTGTGTGTGTGTGTGAGTGTGTATGTAAAAGAAACAGAGAGAGAGAGAGAGAGAGAGAGAGAGAGAGAGAGAGAGAGAGAGAGACATGTTTGTATCTGAAAAGCAACGACTACTCCTAGTCTTTATTAACTGGCTTTGTACAAGAGAAGAGCTTGGTCAATCAGTGTGGCTGAAGATTCTGGGAACCTCATGAACCTTTACTATTAATATTTTCTTCAGGTTTGTGCTTCTAATTTCCTAATTAGAAAAGTTGGAAAATTTATTTGTTTGTCTTTTTCCAGGGGTGTGTAATATTGATTTTCTATCTAGATGTTTTCTGTCACTTGTGCTGAGCTATGACAAAATGGGGAAGGGCTTGTTTGTAGTAAAAAACAATCATTTGTATTGTTTATTTTAATATGACTGCTCTTGCTTTGAGTTTTTCTGCATTTCTAAAATGTCTGGATTGTAATATCAATTCTCATGAAGCCTTTTGTGAAAAATGCTAGCTATTGTCACAATCTCTGTGGAAAACCAAATCTGGGGATTGAGATTCTGCCTGTTTTCCCGGCTTTGCTTCAAATTTTTCTTCCTAAGTCTCAATTATTGGACATTCAATTCCACCATAAATCTAACAAAACTGTTCTTTATAAATGAAACAGAAGCAGACCATTCTATATGGACAGAAGGTAGGTAATCATAATCATGCCACATGCCTTATGAGATACAATGAACAAAGTTCTTCAAGTAGATGTGAAAGAACACTAGGCAGTGAATGGAAGATTGAGAAATCTGAAGTTATCTGGCAAAGGGAAGAGTAGACAATCACAAATCTTGTGATACTTCAATGGTGGTGAGTAAATCATTCTTAATTCTGATATTTAGTTTATAGGCTAAAAATACAGTAAAGAAACTATGTTAAGGGTGCAAGATATAACAGCTGTGATCTACAACACTGATATCATGAAGTATGTACCAGGGAGCAGGCTCTTTGTCTGTAATTGAAGTTTAATTTGGCCAGCATTTAAAAGACATCATTTTGATTATATTTTAGAAAATTTATGCATAAAATAAGATGCAAACCAAAATATGTCATTTTTTAAAATAAAATGAACTGCAGAGGAAACAAGAGAGAGCATAAGAGATGAAATAATTGCAAAATATAAAACAGTTCTAAAATGTTCATAATAACTATTTTCTATCAGAAATTATTTTAAGTATGAATGGATTAAGTTCCAAAACTATAACACACAGACTAGCTGAATGTTTTTAACAACAAAAATAAAAATAAAAAACAGAAAATTTAGCTTTACTGGTGTATCAAAGGCTATCTTGAGATACAAGGACATGCACACAGACTTAAAGGGAAAGGATAAAAATGAATACAGAACACAAATGAATAATGAACAAAAACTCTATCCAAAGTGGATAGTAATATATCAGGCAAAATTGTTTTAAATGAGGATTCTACAAGAACCAGAAAATTATATTACATAATGATAAAATGAACAGTTTTCAGAAAGGTGAGGAATTGTATGTATATGTACCTTAAGTGATCATAAAAATATTAATAGTAGGTTGGGTGTGGTGGTACATGCCTTTAATCCCAGTACATGGAGTCAGAGGTGGGAAGATCTCTGTGAGTTCAAGGTCAGCCTGGTCTACATGGTGTGATGGGAGATGTTACTCTGTAAATATGTTTCCCATACTGGTTAATTAGTAAAGCACTGTGGCCAATAAGAAACAAAATAGGCGGGGCTAGAAGACCAGGAGGAGGAAAGAGGAAGTAGTTGGGAGGAGTCAGGATGTAGACCATGGAGGGAGGAAGATGCCAGCAGCAGCTCCCCATAAGACGACCACGTGGAAATACTTAGATAAGTAGAAATGGGTTAATCATTAAGACAGAGCTAGCCCATAAACAATAATGGTAACTGGCCAACAGGATTGTATCAAATACAGAGTCTCTGCGTGTGTGTTATTTGGGGCTCACGTGGCAGCAGGACCATGGCTGCAGGACCGGGGAGGCCAGCGGGGAGGAAAAACCAGCCGTAACATAATGGTGTCAGAAGTGGAACTGAGAACTTTCACTTAAAACTTAACAAAAACTTATAAAATAGTTTTTAGAAACAAGGGAACAGAGACTAGCAAGACTTCTTGGTAGCAGCATTTCATCAGTTGGATTTGTTTTGCTGTAGACAGAGATTTGCACAGTTCCTTTAAGGGAGGTTTCCAAAATTAGCATAAATGGCAAAAATCGGCATTGCTTTTAAAGAGCTCTGCTAACAATTCATTGGTGTATATGAGAGCTGCAATGAAGGTTTACACTGTGTTTTAAAAAATACACTGGCTTGGGAGAGAAAAAGAAACAGGATACAATGGTTTAAAAAAGAAAAAAGGAAGTAGAATGGATGGATGTGGTGGCACACGCCATTAATCCCAGCACTCGGGAGACAGAGGCAAGCAGATCTCTGTGATTTCAAAGTAAACCTGGTATGCAGTGAATTCCAAGACAGATAAAAGTTACACAGAGAAACCCTGCCTCAAAATATGTAAAAATAGAAGTAGAAGAAATAGAATAATAAAAAAGCCACGTAAAGATGGAAAACACAGACAAATTTTGGATACTATACGCGATTCTGTTGTCTTTAAATTATTTGATTGCTGAGAAAATAACTAATGATAAAAGAAATGCTACTGGATTAATTCAAATTATATATTTTAAAAATGCTTTGACTAAAAAATTTAAGCCTAAGGACATGTTACTGGGAGAAAGGATTTCTATTTTTGTTTCCACAGAAAATGAAAAGCTATGTATTCTTTCCAGACTTATATGATTTGATCAAGCCAGACCCCCTGAAACAGCTCCCCAGGTGATCCAACATTCAAAGCAATTGAGACAAAGCCTTGCAGACTACTGCCAAGATTTCTGCGTCTTCTTTGGACCCCCATGACAGCGCCCTCTACCAGCAGGAAGTAGTTTGGAAAGAATGACGCCCAAATTCCCAAATATTGTTTATAAATGTTTGTTTTCATTTAAATTGGCTTGGTTATAAATGGTTAATGACCACAAGCAATCTTTTTAAAGGTAAAAAGGGAATCATGGTATAGATATGAATACTTTGCTTTGGAATGGATTTTCTTTTATTGATACAATTTAAGGTCAATTTTGTGATATGTATATTTCTCCTCTTGTATAGGTATTGTGTTTATATAGCTCATTGGAAAATGTATAATTTAGTACAGATTAAAGAGTTACCTATGATAATTAAAACTTATAGTTAAGTTAGTTAGGATTTCTAGATATACAGAGATGTATTTGAGATGGATAGACATTCTTCAAACCTTTCAAAGACCTACAGAATATGGCATTTAAAATGGTTTAGGGTTTTTCTTGACAATGAGGCACAACTGCTCCTGGCAACACTACCTGTATCAGAAAGGAAGATGGACATCGAAGAAACACATTATGGAGTTTGCTTCTAATATGGCAAAACTAGCCATTTGAGCAAGGTACTGCTCTTTTGGACTGTTTGACTTTATGTTGTAGAAACTGTACATGCAGGACCCACAAAAAGGTGACTGCTGATACAAGATGGACATTGCTACAGGATTCCTGCTTCATAGAAGAGGCAGTCAGACATTCTGCAGTTCACAGAGAAAAGTGATTGACAAATTGCCAATACAGGTGGACAGTTTAAAGTTTCCTGCTTTGTTGAGGATTCTGGAGACACACTATGGCCTATGGGCTGAAGATAGAACATTACAGAAGAATTTCGGGTGACTGACCAGACAATGAGTTGTCTCTGTCATTTCTAGAGTTTATATATTAATCCTTCTGTGGTCTTTGATGGAGTTGAAGACAGATAGTTATGGTTATAGTTTTCCTTAGTTAGGATTAAAGATAAGTTACATATAGAACTTTAGACTCACAAAGATAGGAGAGATGATATTTTCTTTAAGTCTTACAAAAAGTTAATGGGTTAATGGACTAAATATTGTTTACTGTGATTCTTATTTGATAACTGTTGTATGATATATTTTGCTATGTTAAAGTTAAACTCTTCTTTTATTTTAGACAGAAAAGAGGAGATGATGGAAGATGTTATTCTATAAATATGTTTCTCATACTGGTTAATTAATAAAGCACTGTGGCCAATAAAAAAACAAGATAGGTAGGGCTAGGAGACCAGGAGGAGGAAAGAGGAAGTAGTTGGGAGGAGTCAAGATGTAGAGTATGGAGGAACAAACACGCCCACCACAGCTCCCTGATAAGACGACCACGTGGAAATACTTAGATAAGTAGAAATGGGTTAATAATTAAGACAGAGCTAGCCCATGAACAACAATGGTAACTGGCCAACAGGATTGTATCAAATATGGAGTCTCTGCCTATTATTTGTGGCTCACGTGGTGGCAGGACCATGGTGGCAGGACCGGGAGGCTGGTGGGGAGGAACCTGCCATAACATAGTGTGTTCCAGGGCAGTCATTATTACATAGAGAGACCCTTTCTCAAAAGAAAAAACAAAAAAAATACAATAAATATCAAACATTGCCAAAATTAAAATGAGAAATAGTTAATTGAAAATAGGAGAGGATTTTAATATTCTATTTTCAATAACTGACACATCAAACAGAAGAAAAATCAGAAAAGAATAATACTGTAGCCAACACACCCAGTAAACACAATGTACTTTATTGCCAAACCCCAGAATATACAGTCTTCTGAAGTAGACAAAGAACATTTCCTAGGTAGCTTGTGTTTTAGATCACAAGACAAGTCCTAATAAATTTGTTATGATTAAAATCATAACAAATTATCTTATCCAGCCACGAGAGTGAGACTTCATTAGCAAAATGAAAGCTGGAAAAATCCCCAAATGTGTACAACCAAAGCATCAAGAAATAAATAAAAGGAAATAAAAAAGAAAACATCTTGAGATGAAAAGAAGACCACACACTACAATTTTTGATGGAGCACATTTGATACTAAGGGGTGACTGGCAGAAAACATCTACACTAGAAAACCCAATAGCATAGCAAAATAATATGTCACAAGGGGATACAGAGAGAGCTGGCCAAAGCCAAATTTAGCAGAAGAATATAAATAACAAAGATTAGAATAGGAATAAGCTAAATAGAAAAAAAATAAAATGATTAAAAAATAAAATAATTAAATTTTCTTTAAAAGGCAAACTAAAGAGCAGTGTTAGTGCATGGCTTTGATCCCAGCACTCCAGAGACAGAGGCAGGCAGATATCAGAGTTGGAAGCCAGACTAGTCTACAGAGTGAGTTTCAAAACAGGCTCCAAAAGCTACAGAGAAAACCTGTCCAAAAAAAAAAAAAAAAAAAAAAAAAGAAAGAAAGAAAGAAACTAACTGAATTGAAAGAACAAAAGAGACAAAATACTCAACAATAGCCCAACACAAACAAGGAGACATTTATTACTACCACAGCAGACAGTTACACAACTAGGAACAATTGTGCCAACATATTACATTTCCTAGAAGAAATGCATGCATTTCTCATAGCCTACAACATAAGGAGACCGAATTACAAAAAAATAGAATATTTGAACAGACCTGAACTAATAAAATGACTGGAGTAGTAATCAAAAACAATAGCAAGCACCACAAGATGAGATGTTTCTACTGGGGGCAACAACATTCGTTGTTGCCATGCTTTGGAGAAATGATGGATCTACAAAGGAGATGGAAATGGGAGGATTTGGACACTAATGACAACACCTAAGATGATGACATTTGACAAGCTGGCAAAGGGTGGGTGGTGAGCAGTCACTTGGTATTTTGGAGCAGAATTTAGACAAAATAGTGGTGTTACTTTAAATTTTCTTCTCACCTCTCTCCTCTGACCCCTGGCTCCCCCTACCCCCACCCAGAATCATATGGAAGCCTTAATCAATTAATAGTACAGGATTTGTCTACCTTCAGTGATTCTCACTGAACTGGATAGAGGGAAGATGTATTGGTGATTGTTTTTCAGACTCCCTAGATATCTCTAAGTGCAGCCATGTTGAGATTTTGAGGTCTTAACAATCACTAAGTCCCACTGAGGCTGACTCTGAAATATGTCTGGAGGACAAGACTCCTGACTTCTCTCACTCTTGTAGCTTCACTCGGGCTCTAGTCATCCCCTGATGGTATGGATCACTCTAGTGTCCTTACTCATCTCTCCCTTGGGCCACCCTTCAACAGCCACAGAAGGAAGCATTCTACAAAACTCACTGGGATAATATAGTGATTACCAGTGAATTCCTCTTCCAGGTAGGTGAATTTTAAGGAGGCATAAGGGCCTAATACATAAAGAGATACCTCATGTGACCATAAATTCACACTCTGAGTTCCCAAACCTTTGTATATGCTATGCCATTTACCCTACATGACACCAGCTCTTTTCCCACAATACTCCTCAGTTTTACTCTTGTTTGAGAATGTCTTTTTGCTTTCTTCTAAGTGAGTAAATGGTTCAACAATTAAAAAAAAATATTTTATGAAGATTTACCAGAAAGAAACATACCAATGGTTTTGTTATCCCCAAAACCAGTTGGAGATGTCCCCCAGCTAATTCTTGCTATGCTTTTATGCCATGTCTTATACTTAAAACAATGTTAATAAAGATACTTTGGAGACTTCAAAATTCATCAAACCATCTTCTAAAACAACACAGGAAACAGATATTCAAAACTATTTAGGAAACTGAGTGTAGGGTACTCAAAATAGAAAATGTGACATAGAGGGTGATAGAACAGTGAAGGGCATTGTCAAGAACAGGAAGGAGTGTCCTTCAGTGGGTCAAAGTGTATGGAGCATAATGATAGTCTCACATTTCAGCAGCGACACAGCTCAGTTATGAAGTTGTTTACTATAAAATGGTAGTTAGTCATGTAGTGACTGATCTAGTATTTCTTATGTTAAAAATCTGGATTTGAATGTCACAAAAGCCTCTTGTTGTTAAAAGCTCGATGTCTGATGCAGCAGGTTTTGGGGTGAGGTTTTTGGAAGGATTAAACTATGATTTAGTTTTGACTATTGCCAGGGTTGAGTGTGGGTGTGGTTAGTGGAAATTGTAGGAGATGAGACCCCATTGGGTGAAATAGATCATTGCCAATATTCCTTTGGACAACTACATTTTTTTCTGTGGCCCATCTGTTTCCCTCTCCTTCCCTCCCTTTCCATTTTCCTTCTGCCCCCTCCTGCTCCTCCTTCTCCCTCCTCTCTCTTTACCTCACCTCAATCACCATGAGGTAATGAACTTTGCTCGACCACACAATACCAACCATGATATTCTTCAAAAAATTGATCCCTTCTGGATTATAGCCTCAAGTAAAGTGGTTCTCAGTGCAAGGTTTCCAGGGATTGCTTCTCCACCATTCCTTCATGTTTCAAAGCCAGAAGGGATATTTCCCTTCTTCCCACACAGCAGACTTCCCTATGAACCCTTTACTTAGAGTTGGGACTACATGTTTTGTCTGTAAAAGATAGAATATGTCTTCTTTGTATTTCTGCTGTACCAACCCCTATGATTTCCACAATACTTGGATTCTCCTTGTAAATGAGGCAAGAGTCTCATCCTCTAAACCAACAATAAAGAAGTATCAATATTGTTCAAACCGTAGCCCTGTTTCTTAAACTTTTTTTTTTGAGCAGAGTTAGAGGAGACTAGCTCTTAAGAATCATCATAAAAAATCACAATACAATTCTTCATAGACTTAAAAGGACAAATACTCAACTTCATCTGAACAAAACAAAACAAAACCAAAAAAAAAAAATAGAATAGCTAAAACAATCCTGTATAATACAGGAACTTCCAGAGGCATCACCATCTCTGACTTCAAACTCTACTATAGAGCTATAGTTAAAATAAAAAGCTTGGTATTTGCATAAAAAGAGACAAGTGGATCAATGGAATAGAATCAAAGACTCTGATATCAATCCACACACCTATGAACACCTGATTTTTGACAAAGAAGCCAAAATGGTACAATGGAAAAAGGAAAACCTCTTTAACAACTGGTGTTGGTGAGGGGATTCAAAATGAAAGACTGAGAGAGAAGAATGCTGGGCCCTCTCTCCGGTAAGATAAGACCATGTGGAAATACTTAGATTAATAGAAATCTGTCTTAATATTTAATACAGAAATAGCCAATAAGAAATGCGAGTGACAGGCCAACAGAATTATATTTAATATAGCATCTCTGTGTGTTATTTGGGGCTGGCGAAAAACTGTTCTAAACAATATGGCACCTTCAATGTGGCTAATAAGAACTTCCACTTAAAACATAATAAAAGCTTAAGAAAGGGTTTTAGAAATTAAAGAACAAAAAAGAAAGAAAGGAAGAAAGAAAGAAAAAAAAGAAAGGAAAGCAAAAGAAATGGAGTAATTAAAAACCAGGTAAAGATGGAAGCACAAAAAGAGTTTGGATACTATATGCTGTTCTGTTATCTTTGTATTGTTTGACTGCTGAGGAAATAGCAACAAATGTTAAAAGAAATGGTGCTGGATTAGCCACACTGAACCTCTTAGAAGAGAAAGTGGGAGGTACCCTTGAACAAATTGGTACAGGGGACCGCTTCCTAAGCACAACTCCAATAGCACAGACACTGAGATCGACAATTAATAAATGAGACCTCCTTAAACTTTGAAGTTTCTGCAAGGCAAAGGACACAGTTGACAAGACCAAACGACAGATCACGGACTGGAAAAAAATCTTCACCAATCCTATATTTGAAAGAGGGCTAATCTCCAAAATATACAAACAACTCAAGAAACTAGTTAACAAAACACCAAATAACCCTATTAAAAAAATAAGGTACAGAACTGAGTAGAGAACTCTTAATAGAGGAAATCAAGAAGGATGAAAGACACTTAAGAAAATGATCAACATCCTTAGCTATCAAAAACAACTTTGAGATACCATCTTACTCCTGCAAGAATGGCTAAAATTAGAAACACCAATGACAACACATGCGGGAGAGGAAGTCGAGAAAGGGAAACACTCCTCCACTGCTGGTGGGAGTGCAAGCTCGTACAGCCATTTTGGAGATAAGTATGGCGGTTCCTCTGGAAAATGGAAATTAGTTTACCACAGAACCCAGCAATTCTGCTCTTAGGTATATACCCAAATGACCCACATCCATGCAACAAAGACATGTGCTCAACTATATTCATAGCAGAATTATTTATAATAGCAAAAACCTGGAAGCAACCTAGATGCCCCTCAACTGAAGAATGGATAAAGAAGATGTGGCACATTTACACAATGGAATACTACTCAGCAGAAAAAAAACAACGGAATCTTGAAATTTACAGGCAAATGGATGGAACTTGAAGAAACTATCCTGAATGAGATAACCCAGTCACAAAAAGGAACATGGTATGTAGTCTCTCATATATGGGTTTTAGACATAGAGCAAAGGATAAGCAGGCTATACTTCACACCACCACAGAAACTAGGGTACAAGGAGGATTCTGAGAGATTCATTTAAGGTCCCTCACAAAAGAGAAAAGAGCACATGGGGGGGTTTCAGTGAGTGGAGAGGGAACTGGGAGAAAGACAAAGGGAGGAGAGGAAAGCACATGGGACTAGGAAGATTGAGTAAGGGGAGGAATAGGAGAGAGAGGGGGGGGGAGGGGGAGAGAGAGAGAGAGAGAGAGAGACCATAAAAGAGGGAGCCATTATGGGTTTGAAGAGAAAATTAAACCTAGAGAAATGTCCGGAGACCTACAAGACTGACCCCAACTAACAATTTGAGCAACAGTGGAAAGGCTACCATGAATGCCCTTTCCTGATAATGAGATTGATGACTAACTTATCCATAGAGCCCTCATCATCAGAGAGCCCTCATCTAGTAGCTGATGGAAGCAGAAGAAAACACTCACAACTAAACAATGAGCCAAACTGGAATCCAGATGCAGAGAGGGAGGACAAGACTAGGCTGCAGAAACACTCAGAGACAGCTGACCTGAACAAGGAGGAGCTAATGGGCCCTCAGACTGATAGCTGGGAATCCAGCATGGGACTGACTCAGACCCCCTGGACATGGGTCTCAGCTAGAGGGCCTGGGCAGTCTAAGGGACCTCTGACAGTGGAATCAGGATGTATTCCTGGTGCATAAAAGGACTTTGGGGGCACATCCTCCATGGAGGGATACTCCCTTAACCTAGAGACAGGAGAGTTCTAGTCCCTACTCCAAATGACTTAACAGATGTAGATGACCCCTCCTGGAGGGCATCACCCTACATGTGGAATGGGGGGTGGAGGGATGGGAGGGGAGGGTGGTCCAGGGTAATGAAAGGGTGGAAAAGAGGTAGGAAGGGAGGTAGAGAGGGAGGGAGGGAGGGAGGGAGGGAGGGAGGGAGGGAGGGAGGGAAGGAGGGAGGGAGGGGGAACTGTGATCAATATGTAAAATAAAAAAAGGATGATCTATAAAATTCTTTCTCATGTCTTAAGTGTATATATCAACAGTACATTCTGTTTGTGATGATGTTTTGAAACATTAAAATATAGGGATTAAAAAAAAGAAATGCTGCTGGACTGATCCAATTTATATATTTTAAAAATTCCTTGACTCCAACATTTAAGTCTAAGGACAGGTTACTGGGGAAAAGAATTTCTATTTTTGTTTCCATAGAAAATGAAAAGCTATGGATTCCTTACCGACTAACATTGTTTGATCAAGCCAGACCTCCTGAAAAAGTGTCCCAGGTGATCCAACATTAACTGCTGGGATAAGTCAGCCTTGCAGACCAGGAAAACCAGGATTTCTGTGTCTTCTTAGGATCCCCATGACAGTACCCCCTACTGGGAAGAAGCAGTTTGGAAAGAACGACACCCAAATTCCCAAATATTGTCTATAACTATTTGTTTTCATTTATATGGGGTTGGTTATAAATGGTTAATGAGCACAGCCAATCTTTTTAAAGGTAAAAGGGGATTATGGTATATATATTTAATTTTGGAATAGGTTTTCATGTATTGATATAATTTAAGGTCAATTTTGTGATATGTATATTTCTCCTCTTGTTTAGGTATTGTGTTTATATAGCTCATTTAGAAATTCAATATATAATTTAGTACAGACTATAGATAGTTAAAACTATCTATAATCAAAACTTATAGTTAAGTTAGGTAGGATTTCTAGATATACAGAGATGTATTTGAGATGAATAGGCATTCTTCAAACCTTTCAAAGACCTACAGAATATGGCATTGAAAATGGGTCAAGATTTTTCTTAACAATGAGACATAACTGCTCCTGGCAACACCATCTGCATCAGAAAGGAAGATGGACATTGAAGAAACTCATTACAAAGTTTGCTTTCAATATGGCAACACTAGCCATTTGGGCAAATTACTGCTCTTGTCTGTACTGTTTGACTTTATGCTATATAAACTGAACATGCAGGGCCTACAGAAAAGTGACTGCTAATACAAGATGGACATTACTACTGGGTTCCTGATTCATGGAAGAGTCTGCTAAACAGTCTGCAGAATACAGACTGACAAACTGCCAATACAGGTGTACAGTTTAAAGTTTCCTGCTTTGCTGAGGAGTCTGCCAGACACACTATGACCTATAGGCTAAAGATGGAACATTACAGAAGAAATTCAGGTGACTGATCAGGTAGCAAAATGTCTCTGTCATTTCTAGAATTTATATATTATCCTTCTGTGGGTTTTGATGAAGTTGAAGACAGATAGTTATGGTTATAGTTTTCCTTAGTTATGATTAAAGATAAGTTGCTTATAGGACTTTAGAGTCCCAAAGATAGGATAGATGATAAAATATTTTCTTTAAATCTTATTTAAATGGACTAAATATTGTTCACTGTGGTTCTTATTTGATAACTGTTTTGTTATATATTTCACTATGTTAAGGTTAAAACCCTTCTTTTTATTTTAGACAGAAAAGAGGAAATGATGGGAGATGTCATTCTGTAAATATGTTTCTCATATTTGTTAATAAATAAAGCATTGTTAGCCAATAGAAAAGCAAGGTAGGTGAAACTAAGAGAAAGGGAGGATTCCAGAAGTAGTAGAAGGGGAGATTCAAAGTGTAGGACCGAGAGAGAAGAATTCTAGACTCTCTCTCCTATAAGATAAGACCACATGGAAATACTGAGATTAATGGAAATGGGTTAATATTTAAGACAGAGATAGCCAATAAGAAATGCTAGTAACAGGCAAACAGACATATCCAAAACAAACAAATAAAATGGTGCTGGCAAAACTAGATATTAACATGCAGAAAATTGCAAATAGATACATAACTCTTGCCATGCACAATACTCAAATCCAAGTGGATCAAGGACCTCAACATAAATCCATCTACATTGAGCCTGATAGAAGAGAAATTGGAAAGTAGCCTGAAATGTATTGGCACAGGAGACCACTTCCTAAATACAACAGCAGTAGCACAGACACTAAGAGCAACAATCAATAAATGGGACCTCTTGAAATGCTTCTGTAAGGCAAAGGACACTGTTAATAAGACAAAACAGCAGCCTACAGAATTGGAAAAGATCTTTACCAATGCCACATCTGACAGAGGGCTCATCTCCAAAATTTATAAAGAACTTAAGAAACTAGACATTAAAATACAAAATAACCCAACTTAAAAATGGGGTATAATGGCCCCTGGAGAAGAGGAAAAGAAAAAGATCTTCTAAGCAAATTGGGAGCATGTGGGGAGGAGGTAGTTAGGAGAAAGAGAAGGGGAGAGGAGGAGGGGGAAGAGGACATGAGGGAGCAAGAAGATTGAGTCAGGAGAAGTGATACCTTAATAGAGAGAACCATTATAGGTTTAAAGAGAAATCTGGCACTAGGGAAATGTCCAGAAATTCTCAAGAGTGACTCCAAATAAGAATCTAAGCAGTAGTGGAGAGGCTACCTTAAGTGCCCTTTGCAATAAAGAGTTTGATGACTACCTTTAATGCCATTCTACAGCCTTCATCCAGTAGCTGATAGAAGCAGAAGCAAACACCCACAGTTAAGCATTGAGCTGAACTCTTGTAACCCAGTTGCAGAAAGGGACAAGTGATGAATAAAGGGATCAAGACAAGGCTGGGGAAACCCACAAAAACAGCTGACCTGAACAAGAGGGAGCTCATGGACCCCAGACTAATAGCTGGAAAACCAGCATAGGAATGAACCAGGCCCCCTGACATGGGTGTCAGTTAGGAGGCCTGAGAAGTCTAACAGGACTCTGGTAGTGGAACAGTATTGATCCCTAGTATATTAATGGACTTTGGGAGTCCACACAGGGGAGGGCCTAAGCCCTGCTCCAAATGATGTCACAGACTTTGATGCTCCCACATGGAATGCCTCACCCTCCCTGGGCAGCAGAAAGGGGATGGGATGGGGGGTTAGTGGGGGACATGGGAGGGTGGGAGGGAAAGGTAACTGGGATTGATATGTAAAATAAGATTATTTATAATTTAAATGAAAAAAAGAAAAGAAAAATGGGGTATAGAGCTAAACAAAGAATTCTCATCAGAAGAACCTCAAAGGGCCAAAAGACATTTAAGGAAGTGCTCAACATCCTTAATCATCAAGAAAATGCAAACCAAAATGATTCTGAGATGCCATCTTACACCTGTCAAATTGGCTAAGATCAAAAATACTGAGGGCAGTTTATGTTGTAGAAGATGTGGAGTCAGGGAAACATTCCTCTACTACTGGTGGGAGTGCAAACTTGTACGACCATTTTGAAAATCAGTATGGCAGTTTCTAAGAAAATTGGGAATCAAATTACCTCAAGACTCAGAGATACCACTCTTGGACATTTAACCAAAGGAAGTTCAATCATACCCACAAGGACATTTGCTCAATAATGTTTATAGCAGCATTATTCCTAATAGTTAAACCTGGAAACAACCTAGGTGCCCCTCAACTGTAGAATAGATAAGAAAAATGTAGTACATTGACACAATGGAGAACTATTCAGTAGGAAAAATTAAGACCTCATGAAATTTTCAAGCAAATGGATGGTACTAAAAAAATAATCCTGAGTGAGATAACACAGACTCAGAAAGACAAACATGATATGTATTCACTCATAAGTGGATATTATCTCTAAAGCAAAGTATAACCAGATTAAAATGCACAACTCCGGAGAACCTAGGTAACAAGAGGGACACATGAATCACCCTAGAAAGAGAAATTTTATGATATCTACAGGGTAAACTGGGATTGGGGGTGGTAAGGGGAGGATAAGGGGGATGAGAACAGCTGAGAACAAGATGGCCCAGGTGGGAACGGATGCAGGGAAGAGCAATGAAACAGATATCTTAATAGAGAGAGCCACTGTGGGTTTAGGGAGAAAACTGGTACTAAGGTAACTCCCAAGAATTCACAAGGAGGATCCCAGCTAAGACTCCTAGCAATAGTGGAGAGGATGCCTGAACTGGCCTACCCCTGTAATCATATCGATGAAAACCCCAACTGTCATCATAGAGTCCTCACCCAGTAATTGATGAAACCAGATGCAGAGATGCACAACCAAGAACCAGGTAGAGTTCTGAGAATCCAGTTGAAGAGAAGGAGGAGGGAACATGTGAGCAAGATTGGCCCTCCCTATGTGGGAAAAGGTTGTGAATCTTGAACCATCAGAGAGGACCCTGGCAGTAGGACCATGATATAAACCTGGCACATGAGCCAGCTTTTTGGAGCCCATTCCCTGTGGTGGGATGCCATGCTCACCCTTAATGCATGAGAGAGAGGCCTATCTCAGCCCAAACCTGTTGTGCTAGACTATGTTGACTCCTTCAGGGAGCTTTTACCCAAGAGGAGAGCTGGGGGGAGGTGAAGGGGAATGGGAGGAGTCGAGGAGGTGTGGGAGGAGGGGGTGAGAGGGAGAACTATGGTTAGAATGTAAAATGAAATTTTTAAAAAATATAAAAATGGATAAAAAAGAATTATCGTTTTGCGACTGGGTCACCTCACTCAGGATGGTTTCACCAGATTCCATCTATTTGCCTGGGAATTTCAAGATTCCATTGTTTTTATCTGCTGAGTAGCATTCCATTGTATAAATGTACCACGTCTTCTTTATCTATTTTTCAGTTGAGGGGCATCTAGGTTGCTTCCAGGTTCTTGCTATTACAAATAGTGCTGCTATGAACATAGTTGAACACATGTCTTTGTTGCATGGATGTGGGTCATTTGGGTATATGCCTAAGAGCAGAATTACCAGGTCCTGAGGCAGACTGATTCCCATTTTCCTGAGGAACTGCCATACTGATCTCCATAATTTCTGTACAAGTTTACACTTCCACCAGCAGTGGAGGAGTATTCCCCCTTCTTCACATCATATGTATTCATCATATATGGATTTTAGACATGGAGCAAAGGATCTCCAACCTATAATTCACACCAACCAGAGACACTACGATACAAAGCAGGAACCTAAGAGATTCATACAAGGTCCCTCACAGAAGGGGAAAGAAAGATCTCCTGAGAATATTGGGAGTGGGGG